>BSWB01000003.1:14030000-15280000 GCA_033239125.1 Fagopyrum homotropicum
AAATTGTTTAATGACAGTATATATAATATCTTGATATTAGGTACTTGAATGTTGGTGACTAAGTTTGGATAGTTATGGTAATATTGAGACTCGTCTTTTTGAGGTAAGTCGTACTGACTTACTTAGTTGTCGCCCTGTTTCAGATTAGATTTGTTGTTGATTGTGAGTAGAACATATTTTAGAATTATACTTATAGGATTTATGTTTTAAAGGGTTTTCACTAAATTGTGTTTTTGTTGTATCTTGAGTGTTTAGAGTAAGTGGGTATTATGACGTTATTGTCTAGGAAAAGTATTAAGGATGTATGAAAAGTGAGTTGGAAAGTGTTGCAGATGGCGATGAGAGTGTGAGATGTGTTTTATATGAGTATCTAGATATGTTGACATAGGTGATAATATAGGCGATGACACACAATGACATATGTATGAGAGATAGGATATGTGACGGTTATGGAGAATGACATAAGTTGAGGGTGCACGTGAATGAAGGTTACAGGATATGTTGAAGATTGAGATAAATTTTGTACTTGAATAATTATCTTGATAGTGATGAGAATTGAAGGAATTTAGCATGTTTAAGATATATCCTCTAATGTTATAGATTGTTGTTAGTTGTGGTATCCTAGGTAGGAAGTGATGCAAATGGTCTTCTAAGGTGAGATGTCTAAGAGTTTACTTTTGGTTTTGAGTTAGTTTTTGGTAAGTATGCTCATGATTTTTGTGTAGGTAGATGTTTTGGGATGAGAGTGTATTGGGTTATGAGTTTGGTGACGAATAATTGAGTAGATGAATGTGTTGTGCAATGTGAATAAGATGGTTGATTGATTGACTGACTCTAAAGATGATAAGAGAATGTGTTGAGTTTGGATATGTTGATGAATGATGTTAAGAAATCCGTATTATAAGTTGAGGTGTGTTACATGTGAGTATGGCTTTTGTACATATATACAGTATATATATATATAGTTATGGTTTTAGAGTATTTTATAATTGGTAACCACCAGTACGGTCATAGGCATGGTGACCTTGATGAAGGAGTGATGTCCCGGGTATGACCGTGCGACGTGGTGGGAGCCCCTTCCATATATAAAACTTGCATACATGTTTTGGACGGTGCTCTAGTAGAGACCGAGCCGGGGAAAGAAGGTGGACATATAAAATGGGAGACGTGATTACAGATCTTCGTAAACATTAGTACGCCGGAGGGGCACATGTGGATTTGAAAGAGCGTTGTGTTACCTTGCGTTGCCGAGAGTTGTGAGTTGAGAGATGACACATTCATTGCATTGCATTATCGGCACGACATCGTAATCATTATCATTTTGGGCATTATCATGACTTTTGTGCATTAGAGTATTTATTATGAAATGTGATTTTCCGCTACTTCTATATAACTAATGCGTTTACAAGTTCAATGGGTTAGTCTACATGCATATTCTTGTTTACCGTTTGTTGTGCTTAGATTGTTTGTTGACATCTTTGGTAGTTCTACATAATATGCTAATGTTAGGAACTTATATAGTTTGATTTGATGAACCGTGACCTTTACATTCCTCGTTGGTTTGGTTTTATTGTTATATATTTAGGAGGTGAACTTGAGTGTATATTAATAGTATTTTGAATTGACGTTCCTCATATGATGCGTACGAGTTTGATCTGATTCTTGAGCTTCGACTCTAACCTTGGGACGCTAGCTAATGGTTTTATATGTTGTTGTATTTTAGGATAACTTTAGATGTTTAGGTATGTTTCGGAGAAACTTCTTGGAGTTGGTGATCAACCGGACCCGCGTGTGCCTTAGGATTTGGGAAGGTGGTTGTACGCTTGGTCTTAAGATTAAGTCTGTAAGGTTGTACCGGTCTTCATTTTTATCTCTTGGCATGTTTTAAAAGTGCAAATTATTACGACGTTTTACAAATTAAAGGTCGGTTACGTTTTACTGTTTTGTCGTGCTCTTGTTGGAAGGTCCGATAGTGAAGCTGTTGTCAAGCTAAATCTAGTGAACCCATTGTGTGGTTTATATCCTAGTGACGTTTCGGGTTTCACAATCCGGGGCGTTACATGGACAACTTTCTAAAAATGACTCAAGACTTAGAAAGGTATATGGATATTATTACTAATACCCACAAGGTTGTCATCCTGTTAAATAGTCTTCCCAGTCAGTTTAACAGTTTTAAGGTTGTGATACAATATAATAATGACACATCGACAAAAGATAAAATCTTAGAGTATGTCATACAAAAGAATGAGGATATGAAGGTCTTTAAGAGTAAATCAGGGAATAGTGGGAAGGATAGTAAAAATCAGAAGGTTATGTTTGCTAAGGGAAAGAATAAAAAACATCAACACCATGCTAAGAATGGGTCTAATAAGGAAAATTCTAGCAATCATCAAGGTACTAATAAAAATAGTAACAACACTAAGTCGGGTAAAAAGAATGTGAAGTGTTTTTACTGTGACATTAGAGGGCATATTGTCCCTAAGTGTAAAAAGAAGAAGAAAGATGAGTCTGAAAAATCCGTAAATGGTATTACTAATTTGGTGGAGTCTTCTTCTTGCTTTTATGATAATGAATTGTTGTTGTGTGATCATACCTCTGATATGAATGATTGGATTTTAGATTCTGGTTGTACTATACATGTCACTCCCATGAGCATTATTTTGTTTTTCTACATCAGTCGGATGAGCGGAAAGTTAGGTTAGGAGATGATAACCAAGTTAAAGGAATAGGCACAGTAAAAATACTTCACATTCTTCTCTACCTATTAAAAGAATGGGCATTGTGTCTTTTAGGATGCATGATAACTAAGTTAACGTCTTATAACAGGTTAGGTGGGTACCGGACCTTAGACGGAATCTTTTATCTGAATATGCTTTTGATGATTTGAACTATCATATCCACTCTCACAATGGTATAAGAAATGTGTCAAAAGATGGTAAAGTCATTCTAAAAAGTATTAAGAAAAACAGTTTTTATCATGTTGTAGGTTCCTCTTAGATAAATGCTTTAGATTTTGCACCAAAAATGATACAACCATTTAAAATTCGAGATTAGGACACATGAAATAAAGGTTTTCATTATTTGTTTAGACATGGATATCTAAAACAAAAACCCTCTAATTTGAGTGTTTGTGAAAATTGTGTTTTTGGTAAAGTTGTTAGGTCTAACTTTAATAAGTCAACCTACATAGCTAAGAAACCTCTTGAGGATGTTCATTCTGACCTTTGGGGCCCTGCACAAGTTGACAATATTGGAGGTAGAAAACATTTTTTTGTCTTTAATAGATCACTATTCTAGGAAGGTTTGGATATACTTATTGAAGTCCAAAATTGAAACCTTTGACATGTTCAAACTCTGGAAAACCAAGGTAGAGAGTCAGTCTGAGTATAAACTGAAATGTCTTAGGACAAATAATGAGTTAGAGTTTTGTAATGTGGCTTTTAATACCTTTTGTGATGAAAATGGCATAAAACGCCATCTGACTGTACCTGACACACCTCAACAAAATGGCACTACTGAGCGCATAAATAGAACTCTTCTAGAAAAGGCTAGGTGTATGCTTATTTCTTCTGGTATGAAATAAAGTATCTGGGGAGAGACTGTTGTTACAGCTTCGTATCTCATAAACAGGTCCTCTTCTTTTGCCATTGGGTTTAGAACACAACAAGAAATGTGGATTGGTTCAAAGCCTAACATATCACACTTGAGGCCATTTGGGTGTGTTGCTTATGCAAAACATTCAAATGGTAAACTAAATGCTAGAGCTTTTAAGTGTATTATGATAGGCTACCCGGAGGGTGTGAAAGTTTATACGCTTTTACTCATACAATCAGGAGGATACAGAGTAATAACAAGTAGCGATGTCACATTTGTAGAAACTGAGTTTTGTTTAAAAAATTAGGAGTAATTTGTCTCCTCAAAACAATATTGAAAATGAAAATGAAACACGGTTCTATGGCCCTGAAGACTCTCCTGATCCCGCTGAGGAAGAATTTGACATTGGTACAACACAAGTGTTGAGCTGACATTGCATGATTCTAGTGTGCATAATAATTTGCATCCCTTACATGATTCTAGTGTGCATAATAGTCTTCCTGCTTTGCCTACTTTGAATGAATATTAGTTAACTAGGGATAGACCAACTCGTAATGTCATTCCAAATCTAAAATCCTAGCATTCATTTAGCTGAATCTGAATATGTCTTTTATAACCTTAATATTCAGAAATTAGATCATATTGTGAACTATGCTTTTCTAATTGTTGAAGTTCTGAACACATATACTCTTGATTTTTATGACTAGACTGTTAGTTGTAAACATGTTGAAAATTTGAAAACTGCTATGAAAGAGGAGATTGAATTTATGCATGTTAATAAAACCTGGATTTTGGTTCCTAAACCTAAAACTTCTAGGATTATTAGATGCAAATGAATATATAAACTAAAAGAAGGTTTTACTCCTAAAGAACCACTGGATACAAAGCTAGGTTAGTTGATAAAGGGTTCACCCAAGGAGAAGGTGAAGATTATCATGAAATCTTTGCACATGTTGTTAAGTATAAAACATTTCGTCTTCTTATTTCTATGGTTGTTGTTTATGATTATGAAATTGAACAAATGGATGTTAAAACAGCTTTTCTGCATGGTGATTTAGATGAGATTATTCATATGATTTAGCCTCAAGGCTTCATAGATAAAACTAAATCTGATCATGTGTGCTTGTTGCAAAAGTCTATATATATATATGGGTTGAAAAAGTCCCCTAAACAATGGAATATCAAATTTGATAGTTGCATGAAAATGATAGGTTTTACTAGAAGTGAATATGATGCATATTTGTACTTAAAATTTGTTGAGACTGATTTCCCCTTGTATGTGGTTTTATATGTTGATGATATTCTATTGATATGCAATTCGAAGATTAAAATCACTGATATTAAAAGGGCTTTAAAATCCAATTTTGACATGAAAGACCTAAGATCAACTCAAAAGGTTCTAGGCATCAGGATAACTAGAGATAGATCAAAATGTAAAATTTGGCTTTCACAAGATGATTACATGCGTAAAGTACTTGATAACTTTAACCTTACAATAGCTAATCCTAATAGTACCCTTAGGAGGACACCTTGACTTAAGTAAAACCTACAACTTGTCATGTGTTGAAAACAACTCGTATGAAATCTGTTCCGTAGGATGCTACGGTAGGTTCAGTTATGTATGTTGTAATTTGTACGCGTCCAGATCTAGATTTTGCAGCTAGTGTTCTCAGCAGGGTTCATGTCAGATCCTTCTGAAAAACACTGGACAATAATGAAATTCATGCTAAAATACATTACAAAGTCTTCTGATTTAGCTCTTGAATATGGTCCTCGTGATTTTGAAAATAATCTATTTGGGTATGTTGATTCCGATTACGCTAGTAACAAAGAAAATATAAAAACTACCATGCGTTTGTTTACACGTGGTGGCAACTGTATATCCTGGAAAACACAACAGCAGTACATTGTTGCTCTTTCCTCAATTGAAGTTGAATACATTGTTGCCACGAATGTTTGTAAAGAAGCCATCTGCTGTAGGGTATTCTAGCTGAAGTTGAAAATAGGAAGTATATTGCTACTCTTCATATGGACAACCAAAGTGCTCTATATCTGTTTAAGAATCCGGTATATCATGAGAGAACCAAACACATCGATGTGAGGTTCCACTATATGTGAAAACAGGTTGAAGAAAAGAGTTTTATTGTTAAGAAGATAAAAGGTGAAGTTAATCCTGCAGATTTTGGTACAAAAGTTGTTGCTACTAACAAATTTATTTTCTCCATAAATTTTCTTCAATTACAAGTACTTCCTTAGGAGAACTATTTGGATCCAATGATTGATATTTCAACCTACAATCTTTAAAAGTTTCATTGCTTAGAATTAGGAGGGCAACTTGTTGAGATATAATTCAAGCCATGATGATTTAGCCTAATTTTGTGATTTAATTGGATCAATCCAATCTGTTGGCACGCTACTCTTTTAAAGAGTGTGAAGCCTAGATTGGGAAGGCCCATTTCTGATATTCTTGCTAGGCAGGTTGGGTAATTAAGTCAGACTTGTGGATTGAACGTTTTAGTGGAAAGTTGCGTTTTGATGAAGAGGTTGTTCAAATCTAGCTATATATGCTACCATTTTTCTTCTGCGCAACCACACACAGAAAATCGACCAACTCATGTGTTGAAAAAAAACCCTAAAACAGTCTCCCTCATTCTCAAGGAAAATGTTGTTTGTCAGCTAAGGCTTGTTCTCTCGAGTAAAGTGTGTCCTTCCTACGAACATACAAGAAGAAGAAAAGATTAGTATCATCTTCCTCTTATGTCTTTGTTCTTGTTTCTTGAGTTTGAGTTTGTTTTCTAAGCTGTAAATCTGAGCTTATATTGTTTCAAACTTATTGCCTTCTTGTTGTAACCTTGATACGATATTATAGTAGATTGGATCTTGAGGATCCTGTAGATGTAAGTTTTTAAAACCGAACCACGTAAAAATCGTGTTCTTCTTTCTATTGTTTTCGTTTTTGTTCTCCACCATCTTAAAACATCTAGATCTATAGTTTTAAACACCAAGAATTGTAACACACCGGAGTGAAGTATCCCAGGAAAATGTACCATGCCTGAAACTTGGTTGGCATGTCCATGAGTACATAATGGTACATAATATTTTTTAAACTAAAATAAAATATTATTTCATAAAACTACCTATAAGTTTTCTATCACTAGCTTCCGCCTATAACATATGAATTAACTATAAGTTTTCCTTTGCATAGGTGATCCAACCAATCAAGGAAAAAAACCATTGATTTTTCTATAGTCCGACTATGATCAAATTATTTTAATGACAACTTTGTGAATGCAAATAATTAAAGACCATATCATTCGACATTATTAGTTACTTTCGATCGTCGTGATATTGTGTAGTCATCAATTTGACTCATGCATGCACCCAAAACTTAAAACCATAAAAATATAACACCTAATTAAATTTTCTTTTGTGAAAATTATTTTATTAATTCCTACTATCAACACCTCTCTGCATGCAAATATTTTACTCCATCTCAGCCTGAGAAAGACATGGGTCAGTTTGGTAACGGAAGATTACGTAGATGAAGAATTAATGGGATGAAATTGTTTAAGATGATGAATATGGATACAAGTGAAATGAGTGTTTGGTAAAATTAATATGATTGTGGGTAAAATTACAAAAAAGTACGTGTTATATTTATTTATAAATGAAAGAGATGAAAAAAAGAGGGGTAAAAGTGAGAATTTACCTTCAATAATCTTCATTATCCCTATAATCAAAGTTTTGCAGGATTACAAAATTCTCATAATCTAATTTTCTTAATCTCTGTAATCTAATACTTTTAGGGCCCGTTTGGAAGCACTTGGGAATCATTCCCGGTAACGGAATGATTCCGAATCAATCAAAAACTACGTTTGGTTAGAGGTTTTTAACACATAAAAGTAATCTCATCCATTTCTTTTCTTTTCTCTACCCTTATTCGATTTCATTTTGTTTCCATTCCACTGCTCCAACCAAACGGGCACTTAATCTCCTTAATTCCTTTACCAAACGAGAATTATTTCTCCCTTTTAATTCTCATAATAATCTTCTTAATTTTTGCTACTACGGAGCCATGCTTATTTACAATGGGAATAAATCTAATTTAAATAAAATTTAATTGTTTGAATTAATTTTGATAAAATATAATTTAAATAGAAGTTGTCTTAGATTTTATTAAAAGTTTGATTTAGTTTTTTAATTATATATTCATTTAATGAATTGTTGATATATGATTGCTTCTATTTTGCTTCCAATAATAATTAAAAAAAACTATATATGGAATCCTACGAATGGGATATGAATCATATGATGCGTTTGCAAAAGATTTACAGTACTTATTAATGAGTGATCGATCTCAAATTCTAAGAATATAAATATTTTAATTTATGTAAGAACAAGCATACTTTATTCCTTAATAGATCCATTGGGTGTTAAAGGGACTAAACCACAAAACATATACATTAGTTGATTAAAGTATATGATATGTAGATCCTAGGAGAAGGGGCAAAGTGGGAAATACGTTGCTTTTGAAAACGTGTATAAAAAGGAAGAACATGCATGCATGTTTAACTAAGCTAATTAAGTTGGAGGAGAAAGCCATGGGAGTAGCTAAAATGAAAGCTTACGTTGCCATAGTGTCGCTACAGTTCGGGTACGCAGGGATGTACATCATCACTGCTATTTGTCTCAAGAGAGGTATGAGCCACTTCGTCCTCTCCGTCTACCGACATGTCGTTGCTGCCCTCGTCGTCGCCCCCTTCGCCCTTCTCCTCGAAAGGTACCTACTTTATCATATGTATCATGCACACTAAGTTTTTAGTATGTTTAGGTTGATTCGATTAGAAATAAGTCGACTGAATAATATAATGTGCATGTTCAACTTGAGGGTTATATTAACTCGGGTCGAGTTCAATTAACTTGATTCGATTCTGATGGAGATAATAAGGTCCCACATCAAAAGATGGGGACACTCCGAGCCTGATATATACGAGCGCATGTACGCTCGTATGCACACAACCCCCGCTCTACCGGTCCGTCAATATCGGACTTTGACAGATTCCTATAATAGGCCAACTACGTACGTACATACCTACTACCGAGTTACCTTGTATGGTTTTGGCTAACAATCATTTCTACGTACGTTGCAGGAAAACAAGACCTAAGATGACACTTTCTATTTTCCTCAAAATCACTCTTCTCGGCCTTCTTGAGTATGTATTCTTTCTTCCAACATGATCGATTAGGCATCTCAAAATTATATAAAGAGATATATATTTTGTTTGCTTCATAGTATTCCAACAATTCAAAAAACAAATATTTCGCATAGAATTATAGAAAAATTTGTAAAGGAATCAAGCTAGTTGACTATTCTTGCTAAAAAATGGTCTTAATTTTTCAAAAATATAATTTATTTTCATTACTCGTCTGTTTAGTTAAATAATATAGGTAGTACATATGAAAATATTATAACATATTTAGTTCAAGCTAATTTCAAAAAAATTAGTAATTTACTTTGTCTAAAATGATAAGCAAGTAAGTTTTGAACTGAACCGGGCTAAAAATTTTGATTTCAAACATAACGATGCATATTTTAGCTAGCTGTATAGTATTTATTAATAAACTCTTTTAATTAAATTAGAATTATGGCTCTGCATATGATTTATGTTGGTGGAGTCATATTAATGGAAATAAATTAATATAATAAATCAGGCCAGTGTTGGATCAAAACCTGTATAATGCGGGGCTTAATTCCACGTCAGCAACGTTTGCTTCCGCCAGCATAAACGTCGTCCCCGCCGTTACATTCATCCTCGCCACCCTTTTCAGGTGTGTGTATTGTGTATATATATATATTCAAGATCAAATCTTTATATGAGTTATTTCTGTTATTTTCAATGGAAATGGTTGGTTTTTCAATCTTATCGATGAAGCCAAAAATGATTGAATTACTTTAATTTCCACTATAGAATAAAAATAGACGCATTTGTACGTGGATGGTGACGATTTACGTACCAGCTAACATTTTGTGCACATATAATTTCACTTAAACCAACCATAAACGTGTGTCCCCTAAACTTTAGTTTCCATTATGGAATTACTTTAGTTTTAAAGTCTTTTATTAGAAATTGTATTAATTATTCGGATTTGATATTCTGATCGTACCAAACGAGGCCTAAAGAATAAAAAAAATGGTAGGTTGGAGAAGGTGGAGATAGGGAAGATAGGAAGCCAAGCGAAGATAGCGGGGACAACAGTGACGGTGGCGGGAGCGATGTTGATGACTCTCTACAAGGGTCCGGTTGTACAACTCTTCTCCGCGTTGGGACACGGCGTCGGCCACCAAGCAGCGTCGGCCACCGGGCAACACTCGTGGGTGACCGGGACCATCATGCTCCTATGCAGTTGCATTTGTTGGTCCGCCTTCTTTATTGTCCAAGTAAGCTTATTATTTATGCATGATTATTGACGTTAAAATCAAAATGTACGTAATTTGAATTGATTGGTGAGATGCGTACGTGCAGTCGTTCACATTGAAAGAATACCCAGCGGAGCTGTCGTTGACGGCGCTCGTGTGCGTAATGGGGGCGGTAGAAGGAACCGCAGTGACACTTGTGTTGGGCCACGACTTGTCCGCCTGGAAACTCGGCTGGGATTCTCGCCTTCTCGCTTCTGTTTACTCCGTACGTAACTAGAGTTGGTCCAGTTTAGGACAATCCGTCAGTTTACGTAAACCGACCGTTTAGGTCGGTCGAATTGAGTAAATCAGTGGTTAGCGATTTAGCTAGGTTTAGGTTTGTTATAATAACAAACTAAACCGGCGGTTAGGTTCGAGTATGATTTTATATTTTAAAAGTGGACCAAGATGATTGGTTTTATTTTTCTTTTTTTTTTTTAATAAATCGGTGCTAAACTAACAGACCGCGGTTATGTTTAACCAAGACCGTCGATTTTGACCTACCGATTTAGGTTTAGGTTTAAGTTTGTACTAAATCTAAACCTAAATCGGCGGTTTGGAAACCTACGGCGACGGTTTAAAAAACTAAACCGTCCGTTTTGGTTTCAAACCCATGTTTGACATCCTCGCCAACTCGGTTGAGATTCTCAACTTGTGGATAATCAGGTTATATTTTGAAAAGTTATATTATATATATATATATATATATATATATATTTTGAATGTGATTATATATACGTAAAAACGTGTAGGGGGTGGTATGCTCGGGAGTGGCATACTATGTGCAAGGAGTAGTGAACCGGGAAAGAGGTCCGGTGTTCGTGACAGCCTTTAGCCCTCTTTGCATGATCATCACCGCCATCCTTGGTTTCTTCATCCTCTCCGAGAAGCTCCACTTAGGAAGGTTGGTGCATATTTGTAATTTAACTATCTAACATGGCAAATAACGTAATTACTAGATAATAATGGGTTAATTTGGATGTTTTCAGCATAATAGGGGCAGGGATCATAATAACGGGGCTCTACACAGTGCTGTGGGGGAAAAGCAAGGACCCGCCGACGCTCGTCGCTGCTACTTGTACCGATGATCATCATCACGATAAGGGACCCACTCGGATTCAAGATCCAGAGCTCCCTACCGTCCGATCATTTAGCTGCTGTAGCCATCATCCTGCAGCTCTACCCCAACACGTGTGAAACTCAACTAATGATATCTAGAGAGAGAGAAATGCGTCGTCAGTAGTTGTAGTTGTATGAACTCGTTACAGTTTCGTGTCAACTTTCCACCATGTTTAAGCGCCGAGTGCGACTCCTCTCAAATTTCAACTATCATTTTCGTGTACGTCAAATCTACTTCAGCTGCTTCAATGTAAACCGAATTAAATCATCACTTTCTTTTCCTCTAATGTTGTATATCAATATATGTAGTTTTTTCGGTTCCTTTTTAATTTCTGTTATCTTACACTTTTTTCTTCATCTAATTAAGACAAAAATGATAATTTTTTAGTATCCTCAACCTCAAGCATAATACTCGTCGAGTTTCGCTTATCTTCAAATGCAATTATAGTCCGTCAACGATATATATATAGTTTTTTTTTGAAATTTTATATTACAAAGTGATCGAGTTTAAGAGAGTTTGAGAGTTAGAAGGTTGACACATACAATTCAAGAAGTTTTAGCGTTAGATCGGTCCATCTCTTGTCTATTGACATCACAAGAATAAAGTAAAGCTTTGATCCCTCCACAAGATTCATGGCCTCCTTCTTTCCTTCCTTTGATCAGGTAAAAATTCTAGCTCTCGCTCCCTTGTTGCTTAGAATGTTGTCTGCTCCTCTATCAATGAGGGTGGTCTGAACTTTCCTGGAACAACGCCTACTTTGCCAAACTTATCTTTGGCATCGCCCAGGACGTGAGAAATTTATGGTGTAATTGGGTCAAGAAGAACATCCTTAAGTGTCACTCTATTTTGTTATGTTCGGGTAGCTATAACCATAGTCATTTCTGGTGCACGTTCATCAAAGTGCGAGACACTCTCCTGGCTTCTAACCTTGGTCCTAACGACCTCAGCCTTGTTACCCGCCTTAATGGCTCCTCTACTGTGGCGACCTACAATCTCTTGAGGAACGACTCCCCTTCCCGTGCTCCTTACTCCCTTGGTTTGATGTGGCGCAACATCAACATTTCGAATGTAGTTTTATTGCCTGATTGCTAGCCACCAACGGCTCCCCACTCTTTGTAAGCTTTTCAAATGGAACATTGTTACCAATGATACGTGCAAGCTTTGTGGTGTCCACTCGGAGGACGATGCTCACCTCTGGAATGGTTGTAGCTACTCGAGTATGGTCCTCGACATTATCTCCAGGTGGCATAGACTCCCCACCTCTTATCGTACTCAAACGATCTATGGGCCTGACGGCTCCCAATCCCCACACAAGCATGATCTCATAACTAACACCCGCATCTCCTCGATCACTACTTACATCTATTTCATTTAGAAGGCGATAAATGACCTCATCTATAACAACAAGTCCACTCCGGCTATCACCTGCACCCACCTTGACATCCAGGCCATCAAGAACCACATTGCCTATCATTGGAGTTAACCGCTCCTCCGACTCTCTCTTCTAGGCCAACTTGCTTGGGATCCATCTCCTGTAAATGTTTTTGCTCCCTCTTTATGCCTATGTTGTTTGAATTCTCGGTCTAGTAGACCTCTTTGATGTAAATTCTTCCCATCTCAATATACCAAACCTTTCAAAAAAAAAGTTTTGATCGAAACTTTTTTTAGTCTCGCTAATGCAGAGTATCTTTGGGCCTAGCTCAACTTGAGATCGATTGTGGAATTTAGGAGGCAAGAAGTGAAAATCACTCTAAGAAGAAGAAGAGGAAGAATTTATTGGAGATAATAAGTTTTCAAATCGAAAGTTGTGGTATTCAGAGTCTAATATATAAGATCGACGAACTACTCCTATTTTCAATTGATTTTAGGATGGAACCCTGTTTGGTTTATGTGTTGGGCTTGATCATAATGTGCATGTGTGCTCGTATGCACACATCCCCGCTCTATGGTCCATCCATATCGGACTTTGATATGGTATCAAAGTGGTTATCCTCAGTTCGGCTCGCGATCTTAACCCGTCGGTAAATGTCAACTCAACCTATACCCTAACTACACTTACGGGAGCGTGTTGGAGATAATAAGTTCCCACATCGAAAGTCTTAGTTATGGTTGTAACTACAGCCCACAAACTCTTTTAGTTTTAGCTCAATTACTCATTAATGACTATTGGCTTTTGTTTTAATTATTGGGTCTTTTAATTTAGTTTTAAGCCCATCTTTTTTTAAGGCTTTTAAGTTATTTTAGGTTTGGCTAGAGAGGTTATAAACCTAACTTTTCAGCCTTGACATTCTCCTATTTGTAGGGAATTTCGGACCTCTATATTAGTATCTTGAATTTGAATAAACCATATGTTTTGTGTTTCACACAAACGTTCCTTCCGACGCGCAGAGAGAGAGGACTCGCTCGCCCCATATCTTGGATTGTGTTCATGTGATTCTACTTGGGTCTACAAATTGGTACTCCTCAAGCCATTCACAAGTCACCTTCTTGTGTTCTTTAGACGACGTTTCTTTGACAAAAATTATAGTGGAAGGGTTACACGATTGTTCTTGGTTGTGTGTAAGGGTCTCAGCTTCCCTAGTGTGCTCCAAGTCGTTTCATAGGGTTCGGCCTATCTATCCATCTATCGATTCATCACCATCATCAGATCATACGTACCCTCACCTTGGTCTCCCCATTTGGCCAATCAACACATCATTTTCATCCCTCATTTGATGAGTGATGTTAATCGAGACCAGCAGCGAGGGCAGCGGAGGCGCCTTGAGAGTGCGCATGGGTCTCGCGCACTCGCAAGGCGCATGCGCGTAGGAGGGCGCGTTGGCGCAGCCCGCTTGCGTGCAAGGTTGGCGCGCAGTGGGCCTGCGCAAGGCCCACTGCGCAAGTGCATCCCGCCTGCGCGCCAGCCCTATATAAGGGCAAGGCGCGCGGAGGCGGGCTGCACCCCTTCCCTTGCCCTTGTTTTTTCCGCAGCTGTCGCGCCCTTCCTTTGCCCTCGAGTTTCTTCTCTTCTTCGATCCATTTATTCTCTTCTTTGATACATCCAACAATGGAGAGAGATTCAGATATTGGGAGTTCTAGGAGTAGACCACTTGTGGCTCGATTTGAGGTTAGTTAATATTTTTTTTATCGTTTATTTATTTTTTGCATTAGACTTGGAACTAGTTAATTTAGTTAGGTTCGGTTCACTACTAGAAAAGTTGATGATGCCAACGGGCATTTACCAACCGATAAGGTTGTTGGAATATATACCGACGGGTCAATTTGTTGGTACTTACCATCCGTTGATAAATTTCCAATGAAATAAAAAACTAACGGCCCTAGCCGTCGAAAAACTCCCGAATTGTTAGCATACTCACTAGCAACGGTTCAATCCGTTGGTACAACACCGGCGGTCCGATCCGTTGGATATACTTCGACGGATACACCTGTAGGTAAGGCTCTAACAATTTTGTCTGTTGGCAATACCCAACGGCCAAATTCGCTGGTAACACCCCGATAACTTAATCCGTTGATATGCTCCTCACATTTTACGTTGATGACTTGGAAGCTTTTTTTTAACGTTAAATATAATTTTAAGTTGTTGGACTTAAATTTACATGGTTTTTATATAAACCATAGTAGTATTGTAAATGTGTTGTTACAAACAATTGGTGGATGCGATTTTTGTTCATTTGAATTTGGCTTGGTCAAAGTGATCTTTGCTTAAGTTGACTTGATATTGGTGTAATCATTTGAGAGACTCCTCATTATCGTATATTCTTTTAATGGTATAACATATCTTATATTTTATATCTCGGCCGCTTCTATTCTTTTTTTACAAAAATCTTTCTTTAGAGGTAATTCTACATAAAATTTATATATTATTTGTGTTGTTATTCATATACTAAAACCTACCGAACAAAAATATAAGATATCAATCTCATACTCATATCTTGATACCGATATCGATACCCGATATCTGATATATTGATATCACATATACTATTAAACATGTCCTTAATGGTTTTGAATTATCGCACACCAACAATTCAAAGGAAACCGGTATCTGTGTTGAAAATTTTGAAAATGGCAAATATTATGCTTGTCTTAGAACTATTTGAATTACTTCTTAAGGAAATGGTTCTTGGCAGACTAATCTCGTTGAACCTCTCACGAAGAATCTCGTGTAACATAATCAATTCCCGGTTGTAGTCTAAAATTTTTTTAATATATACCGAAAATCTTGAACGAGTAGTTGTTTTAAAATCTTATACCATTAATTTGAACTTATATAAATTTTGTATTAATATTAAATTGGTCTATAAAATATATATTAATTTTTTTTTTCAAATACAAAGACAAAATTCGATCTAGGAGTAACATCCATTGGTTATGTAATTCGGAATCACAATAGAGAGGTTATTGACATCAATGCTCAAAAAAATAACTTCAACTCGGTAATAAAAGCTGAAACTTTTGCCCTTAAATCTGGTTTATAACTTGATGCGGGTGCATCCCCAACACCAAGTACACAAGGACCAATCACTAGATCAATTAGGGAAAGAAGAATCCGAGAGGAGATGCTATCGAAGATGAATAATGAGCCAAGGAATATGAGTGAGTGAAGGTATCTTTTAGTTTTGATCCTATATTTTAGGATTAATTTAGTATTTATCTTTTAGAAGAATCTCCCCTATAAATAGACTTAGAGGACTAGATTCATAGGTAACTTAGTTTGTATTATTAATTTCCACATTATTGTAAGATTCTTGTGACTTCGCTCACGGGGTTTGCATAATTGCATTTTATCATTTCTATTCAATCAAAAGAGAGAGTCTTTGATTAAATCGTTGTGAGTCCTTGATAGGTTGCTTTTGTGCGTGTTAATCTTATTGAAGATTGGTGTTAATAGTCAAAGTAGTCTCTTTTTGTTCTTGTCTTAGATAGAAGAACTGTGTAAGGTTGAAGAAGGAAGGATTAAGGTAAATTCTTTGTTAAGGGTTTTGATCCAACTTAGATCAAGGTTCTTTGCAAGTCTAACTCTACTCCTATCTTCATATATTTTCATCATTTACATTCGATATTATCATTTTCTTATCTATCCATTACCCTTCCATCAAACTCACGTTCCTTTGTTCGAGTTTTCATAAATCTCGGCTGGCAACCAGAATCTCGCCTGAGATTCTAGACTGAGATTTGTTCAGTGAGATTGTTCGTGGGCTTTCAATCTAGATCGGGAATTGCGGCATCAACCCCGCATCAAATTGATCTTAAATCTAGTTTACAAGAGGCTATCAAATTGAAGATTAAAAAGATCAAAATTGAGGGTGATAATCTGTCTGTTAATAAGGCACTCTGAGGTGTGAAGTTGTCCGCGGGAGGTCGAGATGATTATATCCGACTCCAAATTGATCTTCGGTTTTTTGACGAAGATCACACATGTTTTCAATAAAATCAATAACGTTGTTGACCGATTGATCCATCCGGTAATCTTGACCCTCAACACTAATGTTTCCGATGATCTCGAATTTCGAGTTTTATCCACTGAGGATACCTCTATATACGAAAAAAATAAATAAAACAAATCTTAGTGGGCTGATGGCCCAATTTCAATATCACGTCTAGGTAGTTATATGAATGTCATTAGCCGAAACCTCTTTTTCTAAACCACTCAGCCTTTTCGTCTCCCCAAAAAAACCCTCATTTTCCAAATCGGCCGCCATGGAAGGGTTACGAAAGCTCGGCGGAAGGGAGCGGGTCTATCTTCAAGACCCACACTCACCACCGCAAGGGAGCGACCACGATCAGCACTCTCGACTTCGGCGAGAGCAACGGATAACTCAAGGGTGTCATCACCGAGATCATCCATGACTCTTTGCGTGGTGCGCCCTCGCAAAGGTCACCTTCCGCCATCCTTTCGCTTCAAGCACCAGAAAGATCCCTTCGCCGCCGCCGAGGGTATGTACACATGTCAGTTCATCTAGTGTGATAAGAAGGCTAGGAACAGTTTCTAGTTTGAATCTTAATTTTGTCGTTCATTTTCAATTTTACGACGGGATTTGTTATGACTTGGAACAATTAACCCATTAAAACTGCTCCAAATAGTGGTTGTTAAAAAATTGAGTCAGTTTTATACCAATGTACCAATTTTTTCAGATGATTGAGCATCAAACTGAATTGCATGAGCAGTGTAGGTTTTACTGCTTTAGTGATGCGGTGGAAGCAAACGGGACTTCTGTTAAGGAGAAGCCGGTTCAAATCAATGGATATCCCAAGAGCACTTTGAGCTTGATAGTGAGCAAGAGGAATGTTATGTTGATGTTGCGGATACACACATTGAGCAACACTATGATATTGACGTTCAAAGAGAGATTCAAGTGGTAACGAGAATGGTTATGGGGTGAATTAGGACCAATGTTAGATTATTGTTAGAATTATGTATTGTGTTTTATATTTTTTTTCAATTAGACATTTTGTTATTTGAAGTGTTGAATATATTTGGGGATTCTCCTTTGCATGTAATTTATATCAATGAATACTATTTTATGTTAGTTGACATATTTATATACATATGTTCTTTTTATATTTGTCTATGTTTACTTCATTTTATCATTGAAATGTTTTATATTTTTTTTGCTATTTTTCTACTGTATTAAATTGTAAATTTGTGTAAATATAATTTTTTAGATACAAAATAAATTATATATAATAGCAATTTAAATTAATTTGATTAATTAATAACAATCCAGTTCATTAGAATCCTGCTGGATTAGTTAGAATCAATGACCTAATCCGTTGGAAACTACTCAATCATTTCGGTTGGAAATTAGTGACATCCTTGTCTGTTGAAATTTGTCCAATGATCAAATTCGTCGGAAACAACTCAACAGCTAAGTCCGTGGGATACCATCCACAATTGCATCCGTTGGAATTCACCCAACCACCCCATCCGTTGGAACAATTGCCGACGCTCATTTTAGCAACCGATTGAAGCCATTGGCCAAGTCCGTTGGAATCATGAAATCCGTCGGAAAAGACAACCGTTTAGACCGTTGCTATCCTTAACTTTTCTAGTAGTGGTTAGTTAGGAATAATTGAAATTGGATTATTTTCGATAGTTACTAGTATTGTTATCGATCTTATGATTGTTAGGAATAATGTAATATATATATATATATAAATATATATATATATATATATATATAATATTATAATAGAAAAAATAAAGATGTGAATTTATATTTTAGTTAGATGCGGTTAGTTAGGAATAATTTTTTAGATTATTCTGAGAGTTACTAGGTTTGTTATCGATTTTATGATTTTAATAATAACACAATTTAATATATATATATATATATATATATATATATATATATTATAATAGAAAAAATAAAAATTTGAGTTTAAATTATATTCAGCTTGCGATGAGGAACATTAGAGAGAAGAGGAAGAGGGGCACCCACAGAGGCTTCTGGCAAGGAGGATGTCGTACCTGTTTCACTTACTGTTGATTATGACACGGAGAAGTCTGCGCACGGTATGTCTCATTTGGATGATATACTGGAGGATGAGCACGAGGAGATACCAGTTGAGGTAGAGCAGCAGCAGCAGGACATACCACAGCAGGAGCAAGTACCTTTTGAGAGGGAGCAAGACGACTTACCTGAGCACGTACCTGATGAGGAGCAGGTAGAGGAGGACGTACCTCCTTTATTGACAGGCTATGCTGACCATAGAGCTAGCGCTATATGAGTCGGTATGGATTCCTCCATGATTAGAGTTGTTAGGAGACTGTTAGCATGAAATATTGTGATATTTTAGGCACGTTTTCTAAGTGTATTTCATCCATAATGGTAGTCATTGATAAAGCATTGAAGTATTTGTGAGTTAGTTTATCTATTTTGTCGATATAGAGGTCTACATAAGCTTTGTGTTGATTGTAGGCAATTAGGAGCTAAAACCGAACGGATTGAGAGAGAATGGAGCTAGTTTGAGCATGTCCAAAGATTGAGGACATCACTAGGAGCTAAGGATGATGCTAGGATGAAGAATGACACAAAAACAAAGGAAATTACGAGCTATATGCATTCCACGCTCTAAAGTACGACCGTATTAGAGTCCACGCTCTAATCCACGGCCGTAGAACCTTGGCAAGACGAGCGTGGTGCATTCCAGCAACTTACACGGTCGTGGAGAGTTGTGACAAATCGTGATCCAACTTCACGCTCTAAATTACGGGCGTGGAACCCTTCCACGACCGTGATATTGACGATCTTTTACGAAATATTTTAAGCCACGATCTTCTACGCATATGGGCCGAAGACACATTTTATTTGGGCCTATATAAGGACAGAAGGAAGGAGATTCCGTCACCTTCGCTTAGACCTCGTTTTACACCTCTGTTTAGAGCCGGTCTGACGTTCTTGCTAGGGTTTGCTTTTGCTTGGACTTCGCTTGGAGAAAGAGTGAAGATTTGGAAGACGGTTTGTAAGGAGATTTCCTCCTTTGATTTCTAGGTTTGATTAGAAGACGGATTGACATCCTGTTCTTCGTTCCTATCTAGATTAGTTACTTGTTTGTGTTTGTTCCAAACCTGAGTTGCATTATCATTGATATTTGTGAATTTAAGATTGGTTTGAAGGTTATTGAAGGTTTTCGGATATTTTCATCTTTCATCCTTTTAAATCTTGAATTTGATATCATAATGACTGTTGTTGGCTAAAACCCTTTAGCAATTCTAAGGTGAAGGGTTGATAGTTGTGGCTTAGATGATGATAGATCGATCATAAACAGATTGGACCCTGAGAGTTAGAGAGAATCGTCGACGAACCCAAAATCACGGTTTGTTCTTGAGTTCCACGGTCGTGGAATCTCAAGATCCACCCGTAATTTCCCTTAGTTTACGAACCTTGCTTTTACTTTAATCCAAAGTTAAAGATTTGCTTTAACTTAGTCTTGGCTTGCCTTTTCTAGGTGGTAGTGAAGCCTCAACAACCTCTACCTCGATTTCGAGTGTCATAACCTTAATCGGTTAAGTTAGTCTTGATCCTTGGATTACAAGTTTGGATATTTGATATAATTTCTTACCTTTAGATCTTTTCTATATTGAAGCCTCAACAACCTTTATAGAGAGTGTCTTTAGTTGAGTCATATAAGGCCTTGGAACTTCACCGTACATTGTCTTACTTCCGTATACCTTTGCAGCTCTTAACTTTGTCCTTATATCTTTAGTATATCTTGAATCGATTGCCACAGCTGGATTCCTGGATCTTTAGGGTTGTTGTTTTCCCAATAATTATAAAAGCTTCATACATTTACTTGCTTGACAATTCTATAATTGGATTTAACCCCCCAAATCCCTGTGTTCGATACTCTGGAATTCTTGCTTAACTATATCGATCCGTACACTGCGGGTTCGCTTGATTGATTTCTAGTTTTATAAATTTAAGAATTATTTGCACGCACGCTAAGTGGCGAACAAGTTTTTGGCGCCGTTGCCGGGGATTTGGTTTAGGCCGAATTCGGTTATCGGTTGTCAAGCTTGGGAGCTTTTCCCTTGTTATTTGATATCTCTTCGAGTGTATGCGCAGGTCTAGGAATAACGAAGACCTCTTACCTCTTGATCAAGTGCTTGAGAGGACTTTGAGGAGAAAGCTTAAGGAAAGAAAAATGGCTGAAGAAAACGAACGCGATTACCAAGCGGAGTTGGCAGAAAAAGAAGCTCAACTCCAATGGAATGAGAAGATTCGTAGGGAAGAAACGGATCGTCATCAAATGAATGTTGATGATAACGGACATGATGTTCCAAATGAGGTTGGAAATAAACAACCTTAAGGAGAAAAAGAATAGCAGGAAATCCTCAAGGAGATCCTCAAGATCGAATAGATCTCATTCCTCCACCGATGATAGCGACTCTTCCATGCCACCGTTAGAGGAAATTGATCCAACGATCAACGTGAATCCATTCGTCCCACGGCCAAGTGCAAATCTCCGTATCCCACCTAGAGGTGCGAGGGTCGAACGTATAGATGAGGAGCCAAGAACTCTTGGCCAAAGGATGGATCCAGCACAATAACCACGCCGTTTGGGTGTGAACTTTGATGTTGATGATGCACAAGGGTTTAGCTTCAACCCTCAAGTTATTACCATTGTCCGCCAAAACCAATTTGGTGGAACAAGCGCTGAATCTCCACACCAACATCTACAAAATTTTGAGATTATGATGGAGACAATGAAGCCGAAGAACGCAACTACCAACAGCTACAAATCAAGCCTTTCTTCTTCTCCTTGAAGGGGAAGGCATTGTCTTGGTATCAAACTCTTCCAAGTGGGAAGCTTGAAACATGGGAGGATCTTTCTTCGAAATTCCTCACTAAGTTCTTTCCGACATCTAAAACGGCGGAGCTAAGAGGTAAGATAAATGCATTTTCTATGAGATCTAACGAAAGTTTGTTTCAACCCTGGGAAAGATTTCAAGATTTGCTATTGGATTGCCCTCATCATGGCATATCCAAACTTGCACTATTGGAGATATACTATAAAGGGCTGGATGTGGAGACACAATTCAAGCTCCAATCCCTTTCATGTGGTACATTCATGGACATGAGGGAAGATGACGCTTGGGACTTCATTGAGAAGCAAGCGCGAGTTATAGAGAAGTATTCTCACCGGAAAGTAGAGGTGAATCGTGTGGAGCAAGGAGCAAAACTAACACACGAAGCTCAAACTCAAATCTTTTCCCTCAACAACGAGATTAAAGAGTTAAAGAAAGCTATCAAAACCAACTCTCCAAAGCAACAAGGAAAAGATGTTGGTTATTTGGGCAACAACAATAACCACAACAATGGTGAGAATACAAACCGCAACAACAACAACAACCGGAACAACAACCAGAATAATTGGAACAACAACAACAACCGGAACAACAATTGGAACAACAATAGGGGTTCAAACAACAACAATTGGCGTCCCAATCAACAAAATTCCGGTAATCCTTATTCTTCCAATTCAGGAAATTCACTAACTCCACCTTCCTCTTCTTCCACTCCTTTGAAAAGCCAGGGGCAAACATCAAATGGTGGAAGTACTTCGGGGAAAGAGAAGCCCGATTCCATGTTGGAAACAATTTTGGGTAAGCTTCAAGGGTTGGAGACTCGCATCATCAAGGTTGATGATCATATAACAAAGGTTGATAAAGCCCAAAAGGTTTTAGAAAACCAAATGTTCAGTCATGCGGAGGAAGTTCCTAGGAATCAAGGGAAACTTCCAGGAAAGACGGAGGACAACCCAAAAGGAAGGGTGATGACAATCACAACTAGGAGCGGAGTAACGACTACCGATCCGCAACCTAAGTTTGTTGAAGTCCCCGTCGAGAAGGATAAAGAGAAGGGGAATGAGAAGGAAGATGTCTACGTTCCTCATCCAGCTTACAAACCTCCCCTACCATTCCCGCAATCTAGAGCAAGAGCGCGTCTAGATAAACAATTCGGTAAGTTCATAGAACTCATGAGCAAGCTGCATATTAATATACCTTTCATTGATGCTATTGTAGGTATGCCAGCTTATAGCAAGTTCTTAAAGGAGATCCTCTCTAACAAGAGAAAGCTAGAGGATTTTGGAGAGGTTAAGATGAGTTCGGATTCTTCGGATCTCATCAAAACCATGAAGGAGAAAATGCCCCCAAAGCTAAAGGATCCGGGGTCATTTTGTATTCCCATAGGAGTGGGAGATGTCACAAATGATGCATTATGTGACTTAGGAGCGAGCGTGAGCATCATTCCGCTTGCCTTATGCAGGAAGATCGGTTTAGGCGATCCTAAACCGGTGAAGATGACGTTGTACATGGCGGATCGATCCATAACTCGACCCGTCGGTATTGTGGAAGACGTCCCGGTCAAGCTCGGTAAATTCTTTGTTCCTATAGATTTTGTTGTGCTTGACATTCCTGCAGATAGTCCGGTCCCGATCATTCTCGGAAGACCGTTTCTTGTAACTTCCGGTTGTATAGTCGATTGCAAGAATGCTAGACTCGCCTTCGACATAGGAGAAGAGAAGGTAGAGTTCGTTCTTTCCACTCTAGTGAAGGAACCAATCTTTGATGAGGATATATTCAATATCCAAGAGGAAGAAGGGTTGTCTAGAGAGGAGGTAAGTGCTATTCTCTTCAAAGATCCTTTGCAAAAGGTTATTACTATGAGTCTAATGGATATAGGGGAAGAAGAGGAGTGCAATGAGGCAATTGAAGCCTTAGAAGCACAAGAAGAAGTATGTGAAGAAGAGTTTGAGAAACTCCACGACGAAGCAGAGAACGTACGAATCCACGGTCATACACTATATTCCACGGTTGTGGATTTCACCAACAAAAACGTGGAGCACTCCAGAGACTTACACGGTCGTGGAGAGTACAGAGCAACCGTATTCACTTTCCACACCCAAAATCACGGCCGTGGAGGATGCAGAGAGGCCGTAATTTTGGGTGATTCTGAAGGCAATTGTGTCTCTTCCTCAACTTCTCTTGTTTCTTCTCCAACACCTTCTACATCCTTAGACACTTCTAAGGAAGCATCGGATATTCTTCAACAACCATTGGAAACTCCGATAGTGATGGAACTAAAGCCACTTCCTACACATCTAAGGTACGCATTTCTTGGAATCAATTCTACCTTTCCGGTTATTGTTAGTTCCGATTTAAGCATAGATGAACATAGTAAGCTCATGGTTGTCCTTAGGAAACATAGAAAAGCTTTAGGATATACTATAGAGGACTTAGTAGGAATCAAACCCTCCTATGCATGCACAAGATCTTAATGGAAGAGGACTTTAGGACTTCGCGACAACCTCAAAGGCGGTTGAATCCGACCATGAAGGAGGTTGTCAAAAAGGAAATTCTTAAACTTCTTGATGCCGGTATCATCTACCCTATCTCCGATAGCAAGTGGGTGAGTCCGGTTCAAGTAGTTCCGAAGAAGGGAGGAATGACGGTCATCACCAACAAGAATAACGAACTCATTCCTACCCGAACCGTAACAGGATGGCGGATGTGCATAGACTACCGCAAGCTAAACAACGCGACGAGGAAGGATCACTTCCCACTACCCTTCATCGATCAAATGCTTGAAAGGTTAGCACAACATTCGCACTTTTTCTATCTTGACGGTTATAGTGGTTTCTTTCAGATTCCGATTCACCCAGATGATCAAGAGAAGACCACATTCACGTGCCCGTGGGGTACGTTTGCCTATAGGAGGATGCCGTTCGGGCTTTGCAACGCCCCAGCCACTTTTCAAAGGTGCATGATGGTCATCTTCTCCGAATATATAGAGGAAATCATGGAGGTTTTTATGGATGACTTCTCCGTTTATGGTTCCTCTTTTGACAATTGCCTTTCTAACCTTGCTCTTGTATTACAAAGATGTGAAGACACTAACCTAGTTCTTAATTGGGAAAAGTGTCAATTTATGGTGAAAGAAGGCATTGTATTAGGACACTTAATCTCTAGTAGAGGGATTGAGGTGGATAAAGCTAAGATTAAGACGATAGAAAAGCTTCCTCCCCCAACTTCGGTAAAAGGGATAAGAAGTTTTCTAGGACATGCTGGATTCTATAGGCGTTTCATAAAATATTTCTCTAAGATTTCAAAGCCGCTAACTAATTTATTGATGAAGGATGCAGTCTTTGAGTTTTCGCAGGAATGTTTAGATGCGTTCAATAGGATTCGGGAAGCTCTAATTTCAGCTCCGATTATCCAACCTCCAGATTGGAGTCTCCCCTTTGAGGTTATGTGTGATGCAAGTGATGTAGCTATAGGAGCTGTCCTTGGACAAAGAAAGGAAGGGTGAACCCACGCTATCTACTACGCTAGCAAGACGCTAGATGAAGCGCATCTCAACTACGCCACTACAGAAAAGGAATTTTTAGCCATTGTTTATGCAATTGACAAATTTCGCTCTTATCTTGTAGGTGCAAAGGTGATTGTATACACGGATCATGCTGCGATCCGGTATCTCCTTGCAAAGAAGGATGCGAAGCCAAGGCTAATTAGATGGATTCTTCTCCTACAAGAATTCGATCTAGAGATCCGCGACAAGAAGGGTTCGGAAAATTCTGTCGCGGATCATTTGAGTCGCCTAACACATCTAGAGGACGACCACTTACCTATAGATGACTCCTTCCCGGACGAACACTTACATATCATAGAGGAGTGCATCGATGTAATCACCAAAGGTAACGAACCATGGTTTGCTGATTTTGTTAACTATTTGGTTTGTCAGGAATTACCACCTGGATTATCCTACGCACAAAGAAAGAAGTTCTTTTAAGGATGTTCGGGAATACTTTTGGAACGAGCCTCTCCTCTTTAAGAGAGGTCCGGATGGCATTATTCGGCGATGTGTGCCGGAAGATGAGATGCAAAGTGTCATCCGACATTGTCATTCGCTACCCTGTGGAGGACACACTAGCTCAAACAAGACTAGCGCTAAGGTATTGCAATCCGGATTCTTTTGGCCTACTTTATTTAAGGATGTGCAAACCTTTGTTTCCTGCTGCGATGCTTGTCAAAGAACAGGAAATATATCTAGGAGGAATGAGATGCCTCTCAACAACATCCAAGAAGTGGAGATCTTCGACGTTTGGGGAGTAGACTTCATGGGACCGTTCCCATCCTCTTGTGGTAACCAATACATACTATTAGCGGTTGATTATGTTTCAAGATGGGTTGAAGCGATTGCCTCTCCCACCAATGATGTCATGGTAGTGGTCAAGTTCTTTAACAAGACCATCTTCCCACGATTTGGGACACCACGGACTATCATTAGTGATGGAGGTTCTCATTTCATTGCCCGGCGCTTTGAAGCTCTTCTAGCTAAATGGGGTGACTCACAAGATCGCCACCCCTTATCATCCACAAACTAGTGGACAAGTTGAGATCTCAAACCGGGAGATCAAAGGAATCCTAGAGAAGACGGTTTCAAGGACTAGGAAGGATTGGTCCTTGAAGCTAGATGACGCATTGTGGGCATACCGGATGGCATACAAGACTTCCATCGGAACCACACCATACAACCTTGTGTATGGAAAGTCTTGTCACTTACCGGTAGAGTTGGAGTACAAGGCGTTTTGGGCAATCAAGTGGTTGAACTTCAACATGAAGGAAGCGGGAGAGAAGCGTCTCTTGGACCTAAATGAGCTTGAAGAACTTCGCTTGAACGCTTATGAAAATGCCAAAATCTATAAAGAAAGAGCAAAGCGTTAGCATGATAAGCATATCATCCCAAAGGACTTCAAAGAAGGAGATCAAGTTCTTCTCTTCAATTCAAGGCTTCGTCTCTTTCCAGGTAAGCTTAAATCTCGTTGGACCGGACCTTTTCTAATCAAACGTATTTTTCCCCATGGTGCAGTTGAAGTATGGGGTGAAACGGGCGGAAGCTTTAAGGTGAACGGTCAACGACTCAAGAAGTACACACCGGAACTCCAAGCTGAAGAGTTCACGTCCACTGCACTCGTATAAGTGCGAATTTGGTCTAGCTACGGACCTTAAACAAAGCGCTTCTTGGGAGGCAACCCAAGGTATTGCATTTACGTTTTTGTTTTTGATTCATAGACTAGTGTAGTTTAGACGTTTTGCTTTGTTTTGCCTTCGATACCTTCCGGTATGTTCGTGTTTTTGGATGTAGGAACAGTGGAAAAGGAACGGGGAAGAGAAAATTTGAAGAAAAGTGACGAAACTTGGACTTTGGAGCATTACAGAGAGTTCCACGGCCTAAACCACGGTCGTGGAACCCTCTGAGACCGTAATTTTCAAAAGCCTTTGAAAAATCACCAAAACCACGGTTCCGTACATTTCCACGGCCGTGGAACCCCCCGACAGACCGTGATTTTCAAAAATTTTTACGGCCACTATAAAAACCACGTTTCTTCACAAAACACACACCAACACCCAAAACCACGCCAAGAACGCCGATTCCACGCCCTTCCTCTAAATTCCTCATTCGTTAATCGTTTTTAACGATTCTTCGATCTAAACTGAAGAAAATCCGATCACCAACAAGATCCAACCAACAATTCGAGCGGCAAATCACCGGAGAAGCCACAATTCGGATTCCAAAATCCGAAAACCTAGGTTTTTTGCTCTTTCTCTCTCTTTGTCGATTCGGCCTTGTTTTTGATAGAAATTATAGGAGAACTGATTGAAATTGGAAGAAATTAGTCTAGGACTGATTGTTGCTGAGTTTGGTGAATTGTTGCTGAGTTTTGAGAATTTTCGAGACAAACCACGGTCACTGTACGTTCCACGACCGTGGAAAGCCAAGAACAGACCGTGGTTTTTGACAGATTATGGATTTTGTGAGGAGAATGTCCGGTAGGAATAAGGACAAGAACAAAGACAAGGATAAGAATAAGAAGAGGAAGGGCAACCCCTCTTCCTCTTCCTCCTCTAGAGCACCACCCACTTCATCTCCTTCATCTCCTTCATCACCATCACCACCTCGCCCTAGAATCCCCACCATCCATAACGATCATCTCGACGCTTTAGAGAGGATCCACAAGAGAGCGGTCATAGGACCGAGATACTTGTTGCTAGAGGAATTAGAGCCTCTACATGTCATAGGGGACATCAATTGGCTCTTAGATAGAGCCGGTCTAGTCATCTTCTCCGCTATTCGGGAAGATGCTTATGAGGAGATCACGAGAGAGTTTGTGGTCTCTTTCCAGTATAGTCACGTAGACAGGACCGTCTCTTTCCGGTTGATGGAGAGAGATTATGAGTTTTCGATTAGAGAGTTTGGAGCCTTCTTTGGGTTCCAAGAGACCTTTAATGGTCGTTTCCCCAGTGGCGTGTACGCCAAGGACTTCTGGGAAGAGATCGCGATGATCTATGCCAGCGAGGACCGTTGGCAGCCAGCTGATACCAAGGCTAGGTTGATGTATCACCTAGCCTTGAAGATTGCTCACAGGGTACTTTCTGAGTGTCTCTTCCCTAGGACGGAGACACCTCAGAAAATCAAGACAGATGAGCTCTTCCTTCTCTACTGTATGCTATACGGTAGACCTACTGACTGCGCCACCCTCTTAGCTGCTACTATGAGCAAGCTAAAGAATAAGAGGGCTGGCAACATTGGATACGGTGGGATGGTCACCCACCTTGCTCGACAGTTAGGGGTAGATTTTTCTGCTTGCACACGTATTGCTGCTACACCCCTAGGACTACATAGCCTCATGACTAGAGGCATCATCTTCCCCACCCATAGAGGTCCACCATATGCTGCTATGCCATGGGAGAGTAGGACCGGGAGAGGTATAGAGTGGCTCCCTGAGTATTCCATTATGGATGGACGCCATAACTGGAAGGCGACGTTCGCTGCCATGCATGCGAACAGACTGGTAGCCCCTCCTTACGTTCCCCCACCACCAGTTGTAGAGGAGGAGGAGATGGGAGGTAGAGATGATTATGAGGGCAGAGGAGGAGCTGAGCAGGACTTTGATATATTCCCGGATCAGCCAGACGTAGTTCCCGACAGACCTCGACGTTCTCCCCGCCCAGCAAGAGCTTCAGAATCATCCTCTCGCCGCGCCAGTGTGAGCGAGAGACCTACTTGGATGGCAGATCCACCTGCATGGTACGGGACGCAGCCGGATTGGATGGGAGCTCCACCGCCTTGGCATTCACAGCCGCCACCTGCACCAGCACCTTCAGAGGCACCGGCGTGGTACAGCCAGCCGCCTGGCTGGTACGAACAGTTGTCAGAGTGGGCTACCGACCTTTCCAGCAGGGTTGGAGCTTTGGAGATCCGTGCAGATGCTAGGGACGCACGAGTGGATGATCTAGACCACATGATGAGAGACGTTTACCGCCAGCAGTTCGAGCGGTACTATGACCCCAACTTCTCTCCGTTCCCACCACCGCCTCCACCTCAGTGAGGACTTTGATGATCGACTGTTTTAGCCGCTCCATCACCGTTTTGTGAGTTCTTTTTCTTTCTTTCTTTTCTTTATTTTCTTTTTTGAAACATTAGGGATAATGTTTGTTCCAAGTATGGGGTGGGGTGTGACTAATCGTCTGTAATAACTCTTACTCACTTTTGTATGCTTCTATCGAGACTACCTTGCATGTTTTATTCTATTGTTACACGTTTCATTATTGCATTGCATGAAAAAGCTTTTGAAAAACCTATAAAAATTGAAAAATTTTGAAAATTTTGTGCTTCTAAGGATAGAGATGATTTCTATGATAATCACCACTTGTGAATTGAGTTTTGATGACAATCGCATGCTTAAACAAATAGTGAATTGGAAAGAAATTGGATGAGTTGATTATTCCTCTTTTGCAAATTTCATAATGTGATGAATGTTACTTAAATCATGTTGAGAAATCAAGGTTGAAATCACATTATAAGTTCTTATGCTTCTTTTTGAGATGATTAAGGCAATTCGATTTTCTTTCTTCTTCCCTTGATCATTTAGCCCCTCATTGAAATAATGACATCCTTTACCTATCCGGGAATTTGGAGGAGTTGAAAAATTGGCATGTTTGATGTGGGAGGGCCATGAAAGCAATTGTTTGCATTCAAAAGAATAGAAAGAAATTATAGGTTTGGGGAAGTCAATCATAACGATGAGTAACTCGGCACCATTCACATAGCCGGGTGTTTGTGTCTTGCCAAAGTCGGATTGAGCGATATTCCTAGCGGATTATGGTATGTGCATCAAGGGTTTGAGGCATCTCGCAAAAATGAGAAACGCCAATCTCCTAGGCTTCGGTTTTTGTGCACCTCTGTCCATAACTCCAAAGTAAAGTCGAAAAATGAATTGAAAAGAAGAGAGCGAAGCTCTAAGTTGAAGTGTTGCGGAAACCGCAAGAGAAAAAGAAAAGATTTGTTATCCACATTCCCGGATTCATGCACCACATTCCTTAAAGTTTTCCCTCCTTTTCCGCATTCTAGACCTTGTTTGAAAGTCCTTAAGATCAAAAGAATTTATATGACTCGGTGATCTAAATTGAAGTTTCTTATGATTGATTTTGATAATGTTTGAAGGTTATGATGTTTACATGGAAGTTTGATTAATTCATGAACTTTCTTTACTCTTTACTCTTTGATTAAGTGTATGAAAGTCTTATAAACGAATGAAGCAAGATTTGAGAATGATCTATTGATTAGAAAGCACATTCATCTAAAAGAAGTTTTGCTTTGAGAGTATATCCATATTTCATCCTAACTTGAGTTTTAAAGCTTTTGAAACACCTTGCTTGGGGACAAGCAAGTGGCAAGTATGGGGTTATTTGTTAGCATGAAATATTGTGATATTTTAGGCACGTTTTCTAAGTGTATTTCATCCATAATGGTAGTCATTGATAAAGCATTGAAGTATTTGTGAGTTAGTTTATCTATTTTGTCGATATAGAGGTCTACATAAGCTTTGTGTTGATTGTAGGCAATTAGGAGCTAAAACTGAACGGATTGAGAGAGAATGGAGCTAGTTTGAGCATGTCCAAAGATTGAGGACATCACTAGGAGCTAAGGATGATGCTAGGATGAAGAATGACACAAAAACAAAGGAAATTACGAGCTATATGCATTCCACGCTCTAAAGTACGACCGTATTAGAGTCCACGCTCTAATCCACGGCCGTGGAACCTTGGCAAGACGAGCGTGGTGCATTCCAGCAACTTACACGGTCGTGGAGAGTTGTGACAAACCGTGATCCAACTCCACGCTCTAAATTACGGGCGTGGAACCCTTCCACGACCGTGATCTTGACGATCTTTTACGAAATATTTTAAGCCACGATCTTCTACGCACATGGGCCGAAGACACATTTTATTTGGGCCTATATAAGGACGGAAGGAAGGAGATTCCGTCACCTTCGCTTAGACCTCGTTTTACACCTCTGTTTAGAGCCGGTCTGACCCTCTTGCTAGGGTTTGCTTTTGCTTGGACTTCGCTTGGAGAAAGAGTGAAGATTTGGAAGATTGTTTGTAAGGAGATTTCCTCCTTTGATTTCTAGGTTTGATTAGAAGACGGATTGACATCCCGTTCTTCGTTCCTATCTAGATTAGTTACTTGTTTGTGTTTGTTCCAAACCTGAGTTGCATTATCATTGATATTTGTGAATTTAAGATTGGTTTGAAGGTTATTGAAGGTTTTCGGATATTTTCATCTTTCATCTTTTTAAATCTTGAATTTGATATCATAATGACTGTTGTTGGCTAAAACCCTTTAGCAATTCTAAGGTGAAGGGTTGATAGTTGTGGCTTAGATGATGATAGATCGATCGTAAACAGATTGGACCCTGAGAGTTAGAGAGAATCGTCGACGAACCCAAAATCACGGTTTGTTCTTGAGTTCCACGGTCGTGGAATCTCAAGATCCACCCGTAATTTCCCTTAGTTTACGAACCTTGCTTTTACTTTAATCCAAAGTTAAAGATTTGCTTTAACTTAGTCTTGGCTTGCCTTTTCTAGGTAGTAGTGAAGCTTCAACAACCTCTACCTCGATTTCGAGTGTCATAACCTTAATCGGTTAAGTTAATCTTGATCCTTGGATTACAAGTTTGGGTATTTGATATAATTTCTTACCTTTAGATCCTTTCTATATTGAAGCCTCAACAACCTTTATAGAGAGTGTCTTTAGTTGAGTCATATAAGGCCTTGGAACTTCACCGTACATTGCCTTACTTCCGTATACCTTTGCAGCTCTTAACTTTGTCCTTATATCTTTATTATATCTTGAATCGATTGTCACAACTGGATTCCTGGATCTCTAGGATTGTTGTTTTCCCAATAATTATAAAAGCTTTATACATTTACTTGCTTGACAATTCTATAATTATATTTAACCCCCCAAATCCCTGTGTTCGATACTCCGGAATTCTTGCTTAACTATATCGATCTGTACACTGCGGGTTCGCTTGCTTGATTTCTAGTTTTATAAATTTAAGACTTATTTGCACGCACGCTAAGTGGCGAACAGAGACTCGACGCATTTAGTAGATTACGTGAGTGGCGACGAGATGTAGATGACCCATTTTCATGGTTTGGCTTAGCTAGACGCAACGGACTCACGGATTTGGAGGACGTACAGTTTGGCGGCGTCGATCATTGTTTGATTACGGTGTTTGTCGAGAGGTGGAACCTAGAGACAAACACATTTCACATGTCATGGGGGGAGATGAGTATAGCGTTGCATGATGTTCAAATCATTATGGGACTACCAATTGATGGAGATGCATTATTGACTTCCGTCGATGATACTATCCGACATGATTGGTTGGTTCATCGTGTTGGGTTATCACCAGCAAAGGGTAGACGTCAAACTAGACAGTTATTCTGCGAGACTGTTAGGAGTAGAGCCGCTCAGATGTTGGACCTTCTAGAGCCTCCACATGACGCTATTGCATTTGCATATCTGTTATTGTTTATATCGTCGACTTTGGTAGTCGACAAGCCTACCAACAGGATGCGAGGATGGCTTATTGATCTAGTACGAGATCATGTGAGGACAGAGGCGTATGCTTGGGGCACCGGGAGCCTTGCTTTTCTTTACGGATGTTTGGGGAACGCCACCAGGAAGAAGGTGACGACCATGGCAGGGTGTACTACACTTTTACAAGTGTGGTGTTATAAATATTTTTCTTTACATAACGTAACTTTATTGTTAAGATTAAAATTAATAAAAAAAATTTGTACAGTTTTGGATTTACGCACATTTCCCATCATTGGGATGTGCAGTTGTGGAGGATCCGGATTTGCTAGGTCATGCACGGTGGTCTTCAAGACTTTCTGTCCCGAAGACTCCGTCTATTATCGTAGAAAAGCTACACGCATTACGAGCTCAGTTGGACCGGATGAGGGAGGAGGATGTGTGTTTTACCCCGTATGATGATCGTGTGCTTGATTTTGGGGTAGAGTTTGGTGTTTCTCAATATCGAGATATCATACAGATATCCGACATAGAGGAGGCGTACATATTGGACCGGTTCTTGCGACAGTTTGGGTACGTACAGACCGTGCCTCTACCCCGGATCCCACCCCTTCATGAGGTACGTCCAACGAATGGACGTGGATTAAGGCTTTCATATCCTCTCACATACGATCGTTGGGCAGCCCGCCATTTGGAGGAGACCCGATTTTCGCTAGTTGGATTGATACCAGCTACCTCTCTGTGGCTCGTCGATGATTCGTACATGTCTTGGTATACGGTCCATTGTCATCCGTACATCTTACCGACGTCCATTGCACTCCAGTTACCTATAGACCGTCTCCCACCTGCTCCGGTTTCATATGCTAGAGTACGTTTGTTTGTAACCCTTAGTTTACTCTTTATTTTAATTTTCAATTATTTTAACATTTTATTTTCTTTATTGCAGCGTCTTCACATTCTTGTAGGTCGTCTACGAGAGATGCAGGCTCACGGTCTTCCGTATTCTGCTGAGGAGGTAGATTCCATGATAGAGGAGGCAGTTAGACGTATGCCTCCTGTGGCTACATCTCAGGTCCGGGCTTCACAACATCCTCCAGGACATTTGTAGTTGTAGTTTGATGTTTTTATGTTTATTTTGGATGGATATTACACTTGAGTTTAGTTTTGATGTTTTTATGTTTGTTTTGGATGGATATTACACTTGAGTGAATGAATGGTTTATTTAGTTTTGATGTTTTCCTAAGTTTTTTTAGTTTTTATTACACCTAAGTTTCAATCAACTATTTAAAACGACTAAAACATTATGACAACAGTATATGAAAGTGACTAAAACATGATGTCAACAACATATGATAACGTCTAAAACATGATTACAAGCCAATTTCCGAAAACGGCTAAAGATATCCTGCAGTAGTGTCTTCAACTCCCGATGTACGACGAAGCTCCTCATAATGTGCTATCCTTGCAATGAACGGCGCATCCCATCCATCAACACTTGGGTCATGGTATTGTTTCCAATAATCACTCAACAACGGTAACGGGTATCATCTTTTAACCATACCTACAAATATGAAATTACAGAAAATGGTTAGTGAATATTGAGTTTAAATACAATAAATTGAATGAAAGTAAAACGTCGACCTATCGGCACAAAGTGTGTGTTGTTATATATAAACGCTATTAAACAAATGGCTTTAGGGGCCTCTTGGTTGGGAGTTGTGGTAGTCATAGGTAGGAATGTCGCTGCAATGTTCCCTAGGACAACCAATGCAATCTTATAGTAGTTGGCTGCTGCACATGCGATAATCGGTATTTCCATCCAATTTTGTGCTGGACACGGAGACTTACTCGTTCAATAAACGTGTTGAATGACTTGGTCAACTTGATTGAGGATGATACACTGCAAAGATTAACAAGTAAGATTACGTTAAATTATGGATTATAATTAAAACTTAAATATAACCGGAATAATAATTACCTTCGACTACAATGTTGTTCTCGAATTTAACTCCATAACCATATCCCGCCGTATTATCAAGTAATCTTCATCCGAGAATCCCAAAACCGCGGAAATTGCTCTATATCCACAATGGCCGTCTCCTGGTACATCCCTTACTCTCGATACATAAGGCTCCATGAACTTTGAGAAATCTTCTTCCCTCAAACAAAATCCGGCTTGCGCGGTTTGTCTTCCTTTACGACGTGCTCTACTCGTAGGAGTCAACTCCGGTGTGGAATCTACATCTTTAGCTTTCTTCCCTTTCCGCCCAGGATCACGTGTAGCAGAATGCTCAAAAGAACTGGGCTCTCTTCTTGTTGATCTCGGGATTGGAGGTCGTCCCTTTGCCTTGGCCTTTTGTGTCGGCTCCTTCATTGTCGTACCCCCGGGGTTTTCCATTTCCTCAAGAAAAGATGTAATCTTATCTTATTTATTCGGGCTTAATATATTTGAGTCCATTCTTTCTCTAAACTTGTTCGGCGTCGCTTGACTCGGGTTCGAACGATCATCATCATCACCAATATCACCATCGGAAAAATCAACCGGAATCCAGTGAACTTGCTTCCAAAATGGGTGTATCTGAGAAAAATAAATAGGTCTACGAGCCCTGATTGCTAGCCTAAAGTCATGCACACATGGCACTCCATGAACCTCTCTCCAATAACTATCCCGACACCCTTCACCATCTCTTGTATGTCGAGCCTTGGTGTAATTATTCACAAGAGCGTGAAACGCTCATTTGTTACGTAGTCGCGGAGCAAGTCAAATATCGGTATACGCACCTACAAAAAAAAGTTTATTACATAACGAATAAATTTTTAACAATGTTTACATCAATTCAAATTTCGATATACTCACCTCTCGTGGAATCATCTCCCGTGACATCTCTAGAGAAGCTTGTAACTTTTGGACTTGGTCCGTGACCATCAAATGTATGCTATCACAAACCAGCTGAAATCCTCCAACACTAGAATCTAGTGTTTGCTTCAACAAATTGTGCGCGGACTCACACCTACAAAGAAAGGTTTATTACTAAAAACAAAGAAATGTTTAACAATGTAGTGAATGTTTAAATAACTTACTCATTTGTCGTTCGTGTGCCGAAATGATGATGTAGGTTAGTCCATGCTCGAACGATTGCCTCCTTGTACGGGTCAAGCCAAGTCGTCTCGAGATAGGTCATTAACCTCGGAGATGATTGTCAATAGTCTCTCATTTCCAGCAAACGGCGTTGGTAGCTTCCATTGGATCTCGACTCGAACAAGGCATGACAATGGGATATGAAGACGGCTTCTGCTTCCTTATTCCGCAAAACAAGGGCCGCTCTGTTAACTATGTTGCACTTTATGTGAAACGTGCACAATATATGCTTCACATCGGGAAATACTACACCCAAGGCGCTTATAAGACCAAGCTCACGATCAGTGGCAATCACCTCCGGCGTCTTTCTGTATAACAAATAACGGACCCTCCTCAAAGCCCACTCGTAGTGATCTCTATTCTCCTGTGCCATGAACACAAAAGCAATTGTGAATGTTTTCTTGTTGCTAGTGATGCCTACGGTCTCCAACAATGGCATATTGTATCTAAAAGTAATACAAAACAACGATTGAGTTACAATTTCTAAGGAAAAGATGATTGAATGTAGGAAATAAAGTAAAAATGTGCCTTGAATTGAAACTTACTTGTTAGTATTATATGTCGAGTCCATCAAAATAGCATAGGAAAAGGTCTGTGATTTCGGTTTGTCGCGGCTTAAGGTGGAAGAGGGAGGAGGGGATGAAATGTTCAGCCAGGAGCTGGATAGGAGTCAGGAGATTATTGTGAATGCGAGTTCTTCCAACAACTGTTTTGTGAATCAAGATCCGCAAAGCACGAATCTAAGCATTCCTAGCCAGAAAGGGAAAGAAGTTTTGAGAATTGGAGTGCTGAATGATGAACTTTGTGGTAAAATTGAGCATTGTACTAATGAGCTTGATTTGAGTCCTTTACGCCATTTAGGGGCCGTGTCGAAGGATTGGTGGTGGAAACAAGATGGTAATAGTGGCGAGTTATGTAGCAAAGACTATGTTAAGGAGTGGATAGGAAGTCAAATTTGTGCAAGAACTAATCCTGATGTGAATTTGGAACATGGAGAAGCATCACAAGCTGATGTTAGTCAATCACATAGCATGAATGAACCCAAGAAAATGCAGGATTGGTGGAAGGAAGAGAATCTTGAAGAAATGAGCAGCAAGAAAAGCAAGAAGATGAAACACAAACCTGCACATTTTGGTTTAAGCCAGTGCTTTCACATAGTGAAAGGAGGAAGGAGATGCAAGGAGATGAAAGGCGAACAAGGGGCAGATCTCTTCAGCCGAGAGCTTAGCAGCAATACAAGCATGAGAGGGACCTTATGTTATGCTGCAATCGAGTTTGGTGCCTGTGGGTTAACGTTCTTGATGGAGAAGACTGATATATATAGCTTAGGAGTATTGATTCTTGTGATAGTTTCCGGTAAGAGGCCTCTAAACTTACTTAACTCGCCCGTGAACCTGGAGAAGGCGAATTTGGTCAGCTGGTGTAGGCAGTTAGCTCAATCCGGAAACGTTCTAGAACTCGTTGATGAGCGGTTGAAAGAGGTGTACAATAAGGAACAAGCCACATTATGTATAAACTTGGCATTGGCTTATTTGCAGCGAATGCCGGAGTTGAGGCCGGATATAGGGGACATTGTGAGGATCCTAGAAGGAGAAATGGATCTTCCACAGCTCCCGTTCGAGTTCTCGCCCTCCCCGCCATGTAAGTTGTCGAGTGAGTCCAGGAGGAAGCATAGGAAGACTGATGCAGGGTTTTGCATTGATTTGTTCAGTGTATAGTTTGATGCAGTTTTATGGGATGTGTAGTTTATCAAGTGTGTCCATGTATCTATTTTCCTCCTCTTTAGAGTTGAAATTAGATTAGTCTGTACTTCGTACAACTTGATTCACTTGAATAAAGTTTCTTTTACCCCTATTTTTACACTATAGTTTTTTTTTTTATACACAAGTAAGAATAATAGATGAATCACTTTTTAGAAACTGATCGACCTAAGGCATCCTTGCGGATGAGGTCTTGAACATCTTCTTCAACAACATCGACGTCCAACGTGTGGAAGAGCCCATGCATGACAATCTTGTTCGCGACCGTATTGGTTTCCCTGAAAATATGTTGGACAAAGGAACCAACAAATCCCGAGATCATGTTAGTGATATCAGTGATGATCATGTCCATTTCCCATAGAGGTTCTTATAGTCGGTTGATCGCATTGATAAGCATTAAGTTGTCGGCTTTAATCTCGATGGATATGAATCCTATCTCCCCTTGGCCTTTTGTAAGCCCTCCCGAAAAGTGAACGCTTCTGCCTCTATCACAGAATCGGCGTTGCATCTTCCGCTTCATATATCAATAGGAACTGGCACATTGGTTTCTAATGATGTAGCCAAAAGAAAATTGGTTCTCTGAATTTTTTGAGGCATCAAAATTAAGTTTAAGAAACCCTTCTTTTGGTCATTTCCACTTCATGTTTTTAGTTTTTCTTTTTTGCTATACATTTTTGCTTTTGTTGTTGTTCAGATTTTTGTTAGCTTGCTCCCAGTCGACGATTTGGTTTAAAGCAATTAGTTTGAGATTTTGTGGTGCCTTTGTTTTGTAAGAGATAATCTAGTTCTTAACCATCCAAATGTTCCACCAAATGACAGCAAGAAAACTCAACTCCGAAACGTAGTTATTCCTCTAAGGTGAGAGAGGGCCTCTTGCAATGTTCCACCTGTTAAAGTCATAGTTCAGTAAAAAGGAAAAAATGTTTGAATTATCGATTGTTTGTAACATGTTGGTCCACCGTATATGATATGACAATCCTATCAAATTAGTTTATTAGGCGATAGTTTATAACGGGTTGCTATTCTTTACATTTGTATTTTTTTTTTGTTCACGTGTGATAGTTTATATTATTTTTTGTGATTTTTTTATAGTTTAGTATATTTTTAGTTTAGTATATATATAAATTTATTATTACTGCCTAAATCACCAAAGTATAAAAGTTATCAACATAAATACTTTATTAAAAAAATTATATTTGCAAAATCGTGAACTATTATTAACTGTTCTTATACTCTCACATCGGGAAACCCGATGATAGATATAAAATACGTAGGATTGTATGAGTAGCATGAATAAAAAAATCATTATCTATGATTTTATATATTTTATTATAATCTATTTAAATTTGCATATAACTCAATAACACTACCGAGAAGCGATTGGTTGTATTGTATGTGTTAATTGTCATTTAGCTAATAAATTCGTGGATATCGAAGGTAAATGGTAAATTTATATAATCAGATAGTCTAATTGAGCTAATTAAAGGCCCAATCAAACAAGCGTAACAAAGTATATGGTCAAATAATAAACACCACGGCCAAAACACCAAGCCCGTGTACTTTACAGAGGCATTCAATCCTCCTGAACGTACCATCAACCCTCAAAATATGAGACCGACTCAACGAACCGAGTTGACCCCGAAAAATTTTGAAAAAAGAAAATATGGGAACCGACCCTCTTGAAACCAATTTAACCCGAAGTAATAAATGATTCCAAGTAACCCAACTCGAAAGACCCGATTGCCCGAATAACCCGACCACATATGCCCCGATTACCCGAAGTACCCCGACTCGAATGACTCAATAGCCCAAAGTAACCCTACTCGAAAAATGACCCGATAGCCGAAGTAACCGGACCCAAAATGATCCGATAACCCCGTCTATTTTAATGCGCACAAATAGGGTAATTTAAGTTACAATGATAATTATTTACATGATTTATTAAGTGAAATAATAAATAAAATTTACATAGAAATTGAGTAATTTAAAAAATAAGTTAGTCATACACGGACTATTTTAATGCATACATTAATTATACAAATTCAACCTGAATAACAAATCAATAATTATAATCTCATTAGATTGTTAACTTCAAACCTCCAATCATGCTTGAAACACCAACAATTCTATCGAAAAAATCAAGTACAATTCATAAATTCATTTGGAGATAAAGCCAACACAAAATGATAAGTTTAAGTTCCACATTGTTTGCATCTTCAAGCTTGATTCAAGTGGTGCTATGTAATTCTAATTTCAAATTTATACAAAAAGCTATATCATCATCCATATATATAATCAAAAAGTTGTAGCATCCATTGTTCCACAAGTAATCTCCAAATAACGTGTATATGCCACACAAAATAAAATATAATAAAATTAGTTAACATCGTAATAAAAGGCATACATATGACGAGGAAGGGTATTTGTTGGTTTGTCGGCGACGACGAGACCATCTCAGTGTGGGGATATATGTGGCTTCCATTCCCTTTACACAAAATTCTAGGATTTTAAATGACCAAAAAAAAATATGGAGACTTATTTAAGGCTTATTTAATACACGTGTAGGAGTCGAGTTGTAATCAAATTGGAACGGAACGATCTAATCCGATTCCTAGATGTTTGATTAAGATAATAAATTAAAAAGTTCATGTGGAAAGTAAATTATTTTTATAAAATAATAATTACAAAGATCTTTTACAAACGTTTTTCGCAGAAAACATTTCTTGGTCAATTCTTGATGATAAAAAGTGTTTGACAAACTTACATTGATACTTGTAATGGTACAAATTTCGCTCGAGAAGAAATCCAGCAAGATCCTTATCATTGGTAATTTATTCAAATATAGTGCACTTCTTCGATCCTCAAACCTAGTCATCTTCAGCACACTGCTAGAAAGGGATCGCAATCAACCGTAAGTCAAAGGTCGGTAGTGTTCCACTGAACGAAAAAACGGTCATCAATTGTTGTTGACCTCATTTCCCGATTACATCGTTCACACGACGAGTTTACTGAGAAACCAAAAGTTGATATGTACCACCAGAATGAGAAGTTGCGATTGAGGCTTAGGTGCTAGTTGGAGGATCTGGTGCCGTATGAGTTGTTCTGGTCGGCGGATTCTATAAGTAGACGCTTCGTCAGAGGTACCTATAATTTTCCTTATCAAGATGAGTAAATCTTGGTCCATGATTCAAATTAACGATAACAATTTCTTGCTTATTTGAACTATTAAAAGTAATATATTGCCTTGAGGAAAAATATTTTTCTTAACAAGTTTGAAGAGATTAGTTTCCAAATATATATTAATGTGCATTCTTTTGGCTTCTCCTGATAGTTAATCATCGATCCTAACTTCCAAAATATCAATTCTCCTTTATTTCATCTAAAATATTAATGAAATTTAGTAACATTGTTTTATTTTATTTTTACTTAAATACAAATACTTGGTCAAAAAAACTAATAAATTTGTTAAAGTTATTTCTTTTGATTTTTCATTGAAAATTTTAAAAATAAGTAATTATGTTATTTAAGTACTTAACCTTCTCTCTATAGGTAATGCTTATTTTTTCATGACACGTTTATAGAATTTCATATATATAGACTTGTACCTAATTACTTATTTATTTTCATACATTTATATTGGAATATTTTTGTTTTCTTACTTGATTAACTGATCCTAATAAGAGATCGTAATTCGTATTTAATTAAATAGTTTTAACACTATTTTTGCATACTAATTTGAAAAAGTTATTAATTTTATATTATACCCTTATTAATATGATTTTTGTTATAAATACTTTTATCCATTTTTTATTTGATGGGTTATGAATTTCGACTAATCTAAAATTTCCTACAAAAATCTAACTTACTATTTAAGGAAAAGTTAAAATATTATTTTTATTAAATTATTATTTATTAAATAATAAATTATATTTAAAAAAATTATTAGAACACTAACAAATGATTAGTGGACTATGCGCCCTCATTTAATATGTTACACATGACACTTTAACACATTACATGTACGGGTTCATAACATATAACAAAATCCTCAATATATAATATAATATAAAATTTGTAGTTTGATAAACTATTTTATTAAAAAAAATTGGCATAAGGGGCTAACTATGTACTATTTCTAAATCCTAACAAAAAAAACTCCTTAAAAACCGTTTAAAAATCTGAAAATTACTTTACCTAACAAAATTAAAAAAATATACAAATGTACAAAAAAAATATATAATATTTTTTACCCATATCTTTGCATTGTTAATGTTTCGGTTTAATCTTTGATTTGTTAGTGATGAAAATTTTAGAATTTGAAGAACATTGTGGTTCTGGCTCTCGGGTAAAACAGTGACAGTACAATATCACAATTTAACCTTACTGTAAAAAGAGGATCCCACATCGGACAAACAGGTGGTGTCCCTTATCAGTTATAAACTCTGTTTCAACTGGAGGTTGCAACGGGTGTGGATGGGAGCGAGGGAACCCGGGGTTTCGATGAAACCCGAACCCTCCCAGAAATGGGCTTCTCTATATGGGGGTGTTTCCCCAGCGTTTCCCCCTGCGGACCAAACCAAACGAAACGCGGATGCTTATCCTGGGGGTCCTTCATGGTTGGCTCTGTCTCCCGGATGGGATTTGAGGGCGTGCTGCGGGCTGATGCTAAGTCTTAGCAGTCACTGTGCCTCATCCTTTCACCACACCCATCTTTTTAATGGTTAGGGTGCCCACAATCTGTTTGAGTTTATGCCTCACTGACATTTAAAGTTATAAACTCATATGCATTTGTTTTATCATCTATTAATACATTTGCAATTCTGAACTCAACAATCAAAATCATGAAGGAACATTATTATCTCTTTGATACATTTGCAGTTGTGTCAGTTAAATCTCATAAACATACTTCTCAAACAGTTTCATGTGATCTTCATGTAAAGTTATGCAGAGCAGAAAGGTCCCGTCGTTTGACGTGGTGGACAAGATCTGGGCAAGCCCTTCAATATCAACATTAATCCCGGGTCTAGCGTAAACGGGTTTGCCCCACCCGAAATCCGCCCCACTGAACGGAAGCCTCATCCAACTCGATATCCCAAGGTTAGGGCATCCAAAGGTCTGCATAAAACCACCAAGCTTCAACAAGTTAACCTCTAAGTAATCAACTGCAGATCTCAAGTACTCATCGTCCAGCCTCACCACCGCCTCGTGGATGAGTCGAGCTGCGTAACAAGTCGGTTTCGACACCAGGTCTCCGGCTAGAGCCATAGGAGTCGCGGAAAATGCAACGTTGCCGAGGAACCCAGGTGGCAAAAGAGGGTGGAGGCGGTTTCTTCCGTCGACCGGAATGTTGAGTCTGGTGAGCTGATCGGAGGCTAACCCACGGGCCTTACTCACGCATCGCCACACATGGGCGCCCGAGAGCATCTCGAATGAGGTGTAGGAGCCATCTTCCTTTGCCTTTGCCTTGAGGGTTTTGATCTGTTGTGATGTAACAGGGAAGATGGAGAAAATGAGTGAGGTGGAAAGTGATGCAGTGGGCATCTGCGGGGGAGGTTGGTATTCTACGTGAGGGAAGACGGGTGTTGGCGGGGTTCGTGCACGGAGCAGGATTCGGTCGATGAACGGTGGGGTGGTTACGTCGACCTGGCCACGAGCCATGTCTGCCCAGGTATTCACCAAGTGTAAGGCTGAGTATCCGTCTGCTAAGAGGTGGTGGATACACAATCCTAATGACACTCCTCCGCATTTGAAGTACGTTATCTGCATGTTCAACAACCAAACATCAATCGATCACGACGTCTAGCCAACACTAACGAACTAATATATAAGTTCAGTGAGCTACGTACGTACATGAACGAGCACAAGGGGTTTAGAGGAAATAGCCAAAGCAGGATCAACTGAAGGAATCAACTTGTTGACTTGAGTGGTATATGCGAGGTCCCCCAAATCAGCAAGAAGCGACGTCGTTTCAGCCTCGATGAACTCCACTCCTTTCCCGTTGCAATGAATCTCTACTCGACCGGTTTGGTTGAATCCAACGCGGCCAGCCATGGGGTAAAAAGGAACCAGGACCCGGCTCAGAGCTTCTTTCATAGTTTCCGGGTCGCAACAACCCGATTTGTAGAAGTAGACAGTGGGCACATGAACCCGTGGTACAACTAGGTCCATGTTGGACAGCCACAAAACCGGGTTTGGGGTGTCCTCGGCCGGGTAAACCGTTGTTATTTTCTTCACGTCGATTTTCATCATTACGCTCCAACTCTTCTTCTCTTGGGCCTTACACTTGAAGGGCTCAATTTGTAGTTTTTTTTGCCCTTTAAATAGGATAAAAATTTATTAGACTGAAATATTATTATATTATTGAAATGGTTTGGTACAAAAAAAAGTTTCAATATATAATAATCGTATAGTTATAACAGTTTGTACCTATACTTAGCCGTACATAAATTTCTTATCAAAATAGTTGGCTGTTGAAATAATAGATTATATATATTTAAAAAAATTTGGTTCTGAGAAAATCAAAGTAAGTACAAATAAAATAGAGGTCACATCCTTTGTAGTTTGCATCATTGTAGGCAGCCGAAATTATGGAACATGTAAAGGTGGTTGTTTAGTGGATCGCTGATCCTTCTAACACATAATAAAACAATGATATAGTATTGATAATTATTCCCAATAAAAAAAATAGAAAAGGCTGGAAATCATGGATGGATTGATAATTAAACACAGTTTGATTATATATAATCACATGTGACACGTGAATAGCAGCTCTGCATATTTCCAAGCAAACAATTCACTAATCTTAGCTTCCAGTGAAGAGAGTTTGATTGCAACTTTACATGTTCAACAACCCAGCTTCCAGTGAACCAGCTTACAAAACAATACAGAGAAAAGAACCCAAGCAAGAGCTCCATGTAGTTACAATTTTGAGACATTTGAGTATGGTCATATATGGCCAGCCAGTTAACACAGTTTAATTGCCTCCTGAAATCACATGCTCTCTTCAGGGACAAAATACACTAATCTTCTTCCGCATCCAATCTCCGCTTCTTCCACTCGAGGGCTTTCTGTAAGATCTGAAGGTTCGGTGACTGGTTTTCTTCCGGGAAGACATAATCGATGTATTCCTCAAATCTGCATTAATTTATGAAAACGCGTTAAGATGCAAGCTTATAAAATGACACGAGAATATATATATATTCTGAATGCAAGAAAGTTCCATGTCTTTTAACATACCCAGCAGGGCCATCCTCGGTGATAATTGGCCTCTTCCTCTTCAGCTTCTTCGGCATCTTAGAAAGCACAATGTTAGCATCTCCGAGATCCCCAAATCCTTTCTCCAAATTCAGCCACTCTTCCAAAAGCATGGCCCTCTCCTCCTTCAGTTCAGGAGCAGAATTCCGGAGGTAATTCAGAGCTTGCTCGAAAACCCCTGAAGGCACAGAAGAAAAACATAGGCGTTTTATGTTGGATCATCCAGAATGCCATTAACTATGTAAGAGGGGCTGGCATTCTCAATAGGAAATAGGAAGATGAATAGAGGTAGGTTACCTCTAGCCCGTTGAATGCAAGACTTCTTTTGTTCAATGAAAGCTTCATCGGTTTCATCCTCTGTTGGGTTCACTTCATCACCCGTTGGACACGTCTCGAATTTCGTGTAACTAACCCAGACTTTTAAGTGTTTTGTGCGGTCCAGAAGTCTCTCGTAGAGTTGCCTAGTCCTATCAAATTCACGCTCTGCTATTTCGAAATCGATGTATGCCTATTTCCAAGGAAACGATTCACGTAAGTTACCACCAGAAGCCAATATATGCCTATTTCCATGCAATCAATTCACATTATTTACTATCAAAAGTCAATATAACTAACCAGAGAGAACCATCTCAATAACAACTGATCGATAAACACATTCAACGAGTACACCAACCTACTATGGCCTAGAATCTATGGTATGCTGAAGAAGCAATCCCAAATAAAGGGGAGAAAAAAACAATACAACTTCCTTCCTTAGTGTCTCAAGTCAATTAACAACAAAGAGGACAATCCCAATAATAACAGAACAGTGAACACAAACTGAATGTGCACAAAAAAGTCTCTTGTCCACAATTTCGACAAGATTAACAAAAACAAAAAAAACAGAAGTTGGAGAGCATGCAAAAAAATAGGCTACAGTATCATGTGTGAACAAGCAATCCCAAAGACAAAGCAGAAGACGTATGAAATTCAAAAGGCATAATCATGGTTTGAGTGAAGAGGTGCGCAAGTACAAACATAGAATACTCGCATTTTCAGATTGAAGTAGAAATAATGACATAGAATAACAAAAAACAGTAGTCATGATAAAAGCTTTTATACCCTCCACAAGACTTCAGGCATATCCAAAGCAGGCTGAGCGATTGCAAGCTCAAAGATACCCCTAGCTCTGTCAGTTTCACATAAAGATCTCTCCAGCTCAGCATATTTTGTCCATGCATAGCAGTTCTCAGGTGACCACTCCAAATACTTTTCGTACAACTTCCGGCAACGGTCTATGTTTCCAAGTTGGAGCTCTATTTCAATATACTTCTTGAAAATCTGTTGACCAATGACATCACATTTAGAACAACTAGAATTTGCATTCTCTTATCACAAGAAAACAAATAAAAAGACTAAAAGACTACATTCTCCACGAAATCATTTTGATTCAAAAAGAAAAATGGATAACTTTTTTGAGAAAAAAGGGCCTAGCAATTATACCTTGTCTTTAGGTGCCTTTCCAATAGCATTGCCCAAGATTTGGCGTGCTCCCTTCAAATTCAAATGTCTGATCTCAAATTGGGAAGACATCAACCAAATCTTTGCAAAGGAGAATTTCTCATGCGGAATACTATCAAGACACACCCTGAAAATATAAACATTTTCAAGATGTTACTACACTATCATTACAAACCACTTCAATAAACAAACTCAATAACCATAAAACGGTAAGATTAATCACAGAGTTCTTAGGGTTTCTCTATGAATCAACATATACAGAAAATAATCATAAACCCTTTGTTGTCAATATTACAGAACATGATACTCGTAAATTTATTAAGTCAACGAGAACTTTCTACATTCAGAATGCAAAGTGTGAATCATCATCAGATAGATTTTATTTCACCAGAGCTCAGGAATAACATGATTATTGATTAAATAGACAACTTAGAGTGTGACAAGATTATCTACATTAGATTTTCAAGGATAGGTCTGTTCTTCCAGATTTTTTTTAAAAAAATTTAGTATATTCAGTCAAACTTTTCAATAAGATAATTCAATCCATTAAAATAAGACAAATAAAATATTAGTCAGTGCAAGATCTTCCAATAAACCCTAGGACCAAAAGGTACATTCGATTCGAGGTAAAAACAAATTTAAGAAATAAAGGACCAAAAATAAAATATTAGTCGATGACAAGATTACCTATAAACCTCTCGTGCCTCATCCGCATCCTGTGCGTCTAGCTCTTCATATAAAGCATAATTAATCCTGAAATATTGTGTGTAGGGTTAAGCAAAAACAAAAAGTCTACAAGTGAACAAGCCTTGAGAAATTTCATAGAATTAAGAAATAAAGGAGTCGAATGCTTACCATAAGTAAATATACCGCTGCCAGTAGCGCTTCTCTTCACCTTCAGGAAATTGTGCAATTGCTCGTCTATATATCTCCCTGATGCTCTCTTTAATACCGACACTTTCTTCCAACCGGATATAATCAAACCATGTATCATAATTCTTAGGATTCTTTCTAACCTCATCCTCATACTGAAACCTCCTTTTCCTTACAATAGCATCTTCAATCCCATCTTTGTCTCCATATTGTTTCTCAAAAGCAACAAACTTCTTGTACAGCTCTTCAGCACGTCCCTTGGGTATATGATCAAGAGCAAATTTGTATATGCACCTCGCTCTTTCCGGTTCTTTGCATCTCTCCTCAAACTCTGCAAATGCTACAAACAATTGCTCGGCCTCCTCGTCATCACCCAGGATATCAATTGCTCTTTCGTAACAGTGCCTTGCCCGAGCCACCTCGCCCATTTTCATTTCAAATTTAGCATATCGAATCCAAGTCCCAACTCTTGGATGACATTGTACAAATCTCTCATATATTCCCCTAGCTCGATCAATTTCATTATATTTGAGCTCAAACTTTATATATGACAACCATCCCTGTTGATCTGGTTGCCACTCCATCCACCTCTCAAATATCTGCCTTGCCCCAGCAACATTCCCCAACATTTGTTCCATGTGAATATACTTGTACCATAACTGATCAACCCTAGGAAGTAATGTTACAGCACGGTCCCAGATATTACGTGCATGATTCACAAACTTGTTTTTCATCTCCATCTCAGCATATTTTAACCACAAAGTATGGCTCCTATAGTCAACTTCCAACGCACGTTCCCAAACAGATCGGGCACGGGCAAAATCTTTCTGGGACTCTTCCCATTGGGCATACTTGACCCAAATACTGACATTCCATCTGACTCTCCGGATCAGATCCTCAAACTCCTTGCGCTTGCGCAGACGGTAATCAGCTAACTCAGTAGAGTCTGTTATCTTTTGCTTTGGAGGCCGGATTTCAGACTCCTGCCTCTCACGTGCTTCCCGAAGAATTTGCTCAGCTGTTATCTGAATTGGAGCAGGGGTCTTATTTTTTACACGTGTTGGTCTGGGCAGCTGAACTTCTGTTTCCTTTTTGGTCAGGAAACCCAAGTTAGGGTCCGACTCCTTGTAGCCAGCCATGGTTGTGAAGTAGGCAGGTACACAAGAAGAAAGTGTGTATCAACAATTTGACTATTAGCCTCCCAAAACCTAGAAAATCAGGCGAAGAAAACGGTTTAGCATTACCATACAATTATCACTCAAACGCTGCAAGTCTTGTAACATTTATCAACAGCCTTGTAAATTTCAAACTGCAATTATAATCAACAATTACCATCAACAAACACAATATGTAATTCCAACTTACGTATCCTAACTTCTATATCAAAATCAAGCAAAACAAGCAAAAAATACAGCAAATTTACACTACAAATAAAATCAAGGACCTCCGCCGGGTACCTTTTTTTTTTTTTTTATAACCTGCATTGCTGAAAAGTGAAAACCTGTACAAAATACATACAATCTGCATAGGCTGATAATCTACAATAGGCACAAGATCAGTCGACTGTTGAACTTCACTGGAATGAACTTCAGTTTACAAATTACAATCATATTACAGTTCATATTACAAAACTTCATTTACAAATTACAACTACAAGGTCAGTGGCTCACTGCTGTACAAATTCATATTACAATTCAAGAAAACCCTATGAATCATAGGTGAAGGCTTACAAGTTTGTAGGTTCCCTAATCACTAAATGGACAACTGTTGTGAATAAAGTAAGACCATATTTCCAAGTTTTTTTCAGGCCTTAATAAAAGGCTGCATCGGAAGCCTGAAATTTTGGTAGACTTCAGAATGCATAAGCAAGATATCATCAAAAATGATACAGCCCTGGCGCTTGCACAATCCAAGTTCAACACAAATACCAAAACTTTCAAAATGAAATTAACAGAATTAAGAGCAGAAAAGTACATCTACTGTTTACACGATGCCAAAGACGAACTGTATCATCAGAAAACTTGATCAATAACAATAGAGCAATCAGAAACCCTAATTTCAGAACTATGATCAAAAACCCTAAATTCAACCAATCATAATCCGAAAAATCACGGAAAAAGACTAATTCAAGAATCGCTGACAATACCTAACTAATGAACATCGACTAAATCAAACCACATTTGAACCACGATCAATTTCGAAACTTCTGCAAGAATCTATAACCAATCAAATCCATACCTGAACAACGCGGGATTCTCGGCCGATTAGGGGCTCGATTCAACGCCAAAGTTGTGAAAATTACAAATCGAAATTCAGAGATCGAGAAAATGGTTTTGAAGGCCAAAAAGTGTTGAAGAACAAGGAAAATTGAATTCGAGAGCGAGTAAGCAACTGAGAACAAGGGGCGAGGAACCTGAAAATGAGATCGATTGACGACGATAGCCCGGGGTGGATAGCAGAGAGGAGGGAGGGAGAGAGAAGGAAAAAAAGGGTTCGCGAACCAAATAGAAATCCCACAAGGGGGGCGATTGTCGAGAGGGAATCCGGATCCTCTCCTCATATTTTACTCCTAATATTTATCTAATAAACTAATCTCAGCCCTTAGATTAAATGGATGGTTCTGATTTACTGTAAATATTAAACCTACTTATTAACAAAATCTCAATTAAAACTTACCTTTTTTAGTCTTCTTAAAAAAAAAAATATGCAGCATAACTAGTGAAGCATTAGTCGAGTAAAAAGGAATGCGAACGCGTCCGGCGATGATGATTCCGGTATAAATGGTAGCAGCAAACTTAACCTCCGGTGGCCACGACAACAACATCCTTCTCAGAGTAACATCAAGCTAATCAATTAGTACTGGTTTTGTTCGATTTGTATCATTGAATCTGGTTAAATGCGAAGTTGAAGTTCGAAGGTGATAATCAATGGAGTTGCGAAGGAGATAGGGAGATCAACATTGGTTTTCATTTCTTCCCTGATGGTTTCAGATTGAGGATTTCTTAACCTTTCTAAGTGCAGTATTCCTTAGAGTCCATTTGCTTAGAACTGAAAGAATTTCAAGAAGTACCAACAAAGATAACTTGAGTGAATTGATTGTTCAGTTGCAAAGGGAAGCAACTTGGTTGTTGTTGATGCTGGTAGGTTTTCTGATCTATACATAGCATTCACTTGCAACGGCAAAACAAGAACCAACTCCATCAAATTTCAGAAATTAGATCCACAATGAAATGGTGAACATTGCATCTTTGTTTGAATGTCTTCTTGAGTTTGCACAGTGCATATGAATATGGGCCTGATCATTTACTGGTTGCTAAGGATTGATTCTGTAGAAATATTTGAGTTTGACTCAATGGATGAGCCTCCACCCACGCTGGATATTAAATTTTTTGATTTTGATTGACCTTTCGATGATGCAACCTCCCTGGGCACACTGAAATCAATTTTCTGAAAATTAATATAACATCTCAATAATGCCTGGATTCCTCTACAAGGAAAGCTTGCCCAAACAGTTCAATCGAAGTTGCATTTACGGTGATCAATTGACAAGAAATGAAAACCAATGTTGCTTTCCCTATCTCCTTCACAGCTCCATTGATTATCACCTTCGAACTTCAACTTCGCATTTAACCAAATTTGATGATACAAATTGAACAAAATCAATGTTAATTGATTAGCTTGATGTTATTCTGTGAAGGATGTTATTCTGTGAAGGATGTTGCTGCCATGGCCATCGAGGTTAAGTTGCTGCTGCCATTTTTACCGGAGTCACCGTCTGACCCTTTCGATTTTCTGCTTACTCGACTAATGCTTCACTAGTTATGCAGCTTGTTTCCTTTTTTAAGAAGACTGAAAAAGGTAACTTTTAATTGAGATTTTGTTAATAAGTAGATTTAATATAATCCAGGTAAATCATAGCCATTCATTTAATCTAAGGGTTGAGATTAGTTTATTAGGTAAATATTAGGAGTAAAATATGGGGAGAGGATCCGGATTCGTCGAGAGGGTCCCTTCCCTTGTGTTGTCCTATGCGTTTCTTTGCTTTTTTGAGCTGTTACCTCTTTGGTTATTTATAAATAAATTTTTTTTTTTTTACATAATTCAGAACGGTAAAGTGTGAACGTGAGTCACTGAGTGTTATTACTACTTCCATTTTTATATTAGAAACGGAAGAAAGTTATTTACGATAATAGGAAGACAATGAAAACCGCAGGCTGATAAGGAGTTAAAAAAAATACAAGAAAACCGCAGTTTAAAACTACTGTTTTCATTAATCTGTTGGAGTTAAAAAAAAAAAAAGAATTGCAGTTCAAAAGTGCGGTTCACTTCGGTATTTCAGTCAACCTATCAAGCTCCTCCGCCCCTTGGGACCGGCGCGTATCTAATGCTCCTCCGCCAGCCGTGTCTAGACTTAGAGCATCTTCATCCCATAAACTATTTTTAAGTTTCTTAATATAATTTTACAATTTTATCTCTCTTCCACCTCATCTAAAGAAACTCAATTCTTCATCCCATATTTGCATGATAGTTTCTTAACTTACAACCTACTTATTTTATGTAGCCTATATTTTTTTATTTATGTGTATGTATGTATGTATTATTATTATTATTATTATTTTTATTATTATTATTATTATTATTGTTACTATTATTATTATAATAATTATAATAATTATAATAATAATAATTATTATTACAATAATTACTATTATAATTATTATTGTTATCATCATCAATTGATATAACTAATATTATTATTATTTATTTATATATTATCATTTTTAATTAAAAATGTAGATTAAAAGATAAGTTTTATTGAAAATTAACTTACACCCTACTTAAAGTATTAATATTCTAAAAAATTTTTTATTAAAATATAATTAAAATATAATCAATATTAATGTCTATAGATAGATAAAAATATTTTCTAACTAAATATAAAATTTTTATTTTTATTTTCATTATTTTTACTATATATTTTAAACCTTAAAACTTTATGTCTAATATATGAATTAAAGTTTTAAATAACTCATCTACTTCCCTATTTTATAGCAAAACTTAAAATATAAAAAAATAACAAAAAAACTAACAATTAAAATAAGAGAAAAATATTAAAAACAAAACAAAAACTTACTTTGATTTCTGTGTTTTGTGCAGAAAATTGGCAGAATTCATCTCTTGAAGAAGAACCTTCTCTCCACTTATTGCCTCTATTCCCACACCATCTTCTGACATGAATTTTTATTTTTTAAAAATTAATTAGGAAAGAAACTTTGAGTGTGTGGGATGAAGATGCTCCTAAGCTCTCCGACAATATTTCACCTTCCTTTTTCGGCTACTCTCTCTTCACTTAAACTCCTTCCATTGTTATCATTGATTTAATATTCAGCAAATAAAGTCCTATTCTATTGGGATTAGTTAGTCTTATTTGTTAGGAATTGAATATATTTAGCCAAGACAATCTCCACTTAACTACGTATATGTTAGTGGGATACGTGTCAGTTTTCTTCGCTTGTTTCTGTTTTGTAAAGCCTATTAAAGGTTGCTGAGTATCAATAATATAGCAGATCATTCAGTGCCATTGTTGAGAGTGTTTATACAAAAACTAACAATTGGTATCAGAGCTCGAGTGATCTTTGGAAAAGGAAAGTGAGAAAGAGAGATACAAAGAGAATGAGTGAAGAGAAAACACTAACAAAAATCCCACACTACGATGGTCATTACGATCATTGGAGTGAGTTAATGGAAAACCTTTTGCGAGCCAAAGGTTTATGGAGTCTTGTAGCAGATGGATTCGCCGAGCTAGATGGAGTCGTGGCAACTGAAGCCCAGAAGAAAAAGTTGGAGGATCTTCAGACGAAGGATCATCAGGTGAAGCACTACCTGTTTCAAGCAATCGATCGAAGCGTGTTCGAACAAATCTTGGATCGCTCAACATCCAAGATCGTATGAGATTCGATGAAGAGAAAATTTGGGGGAATTGAGAGGGTGAAACGATCCCTGCTCAATACATTAAGAAGAGAATTTGAAGTCCTGGCGATGAAGCCAAACGAGAAAATTGTCGATTACTTTGCAAGAGTAATGACAGTATCCAACAAGATGAGGAGTAATGGAGAAAGCATGTCGGATTCAAAAATTGTTGAGAAGATTCTTCGAACATTGACAGAAAAGTTCACATATGTGGTGGTTTCTATTGAGGAATCTAAAGACACGGAAAAAATGTCTATTGACGAGCTACAAAGCTCCCTGGCTGTCCATGAACAGAAGTTCCGAAAGACCACCTATGAAGAAGATGATCAAGCACTCAACGTCGAGGGTCGATATGGAAATAGGGGAAGGGGAAGGACCTCTCCTAGAGGAAGAGGAAGAGGGCGAGCCTCTTTCAACAAAGCATTAGTGGAGTGCTACAAATGTCATAATCTCGGGCATTTTCAGTACGAGTGTCCAAGCTGGAATAGAGAAGCACATTACGCAGAGATGGATGAGGACGATGAAGTTCTGCTTATGGCATATATTGAACATCAAGGAACACGGAGAGGCGACGCTTGGTTTGTGGACTCTGGATGCTCAAATCACATGTGTGGTGATCAAGGTATGTTTTCAAGCTTGGATACAAGTTTTACTCACACTGTCAAGCTTGGGAATAATTCTCGCTTAAATGTAAACGGGAAAGGGATAGTGAAAATTGTACTTAGAGGAATAAACTATGTAATGAGTGATGTGTATTATGTTCCTGAGCTGAAGAACAACTTGCTAAGTGTAGGCCAACTCCTAGGAAAAGAGTTAGATGTGTTGTTTAAGGGAGGGGTGTGTAGCATTTTTCACCCTACAAAAGGGAAAATTGTTGAATCTGTCATGACTGTAAATAGGATGTTTGTATTGCTTGCTGATCGTCATGATAAGATGGACGAAGAAAAGTGTTTTCAGACTATCACTTCTGAGAAGGCAGAATTGTGGCACCGTCGTTATGGTCACCTTAGTTACAAGGGTCTTCACACCTTACACAACAAGAATATGGTCATTGGCTTACCACATATTGGGGAAGAGAAGATTACATGCGAAGTATGTATGAAAGGGAAGCAACACCGAACACCAATTTCAAAGCAAAGCAAGTGGAGAGCAACTGAAAGATTGCAGCTCATCCACTCTGATCTATGTGGTCCAATCACGCATGCGTCGAACAACCAGAAAAGGTATCTTTTAAGCTTCATTGATGATTTCTCTAGAAAAACATGGATATACTTTCTATCAGAGAAGTCAGAAACTTTCTATCACTTTAAGTTGTTCAAAATACTAGTGGAGAAAGAAACTGGCATGTTCATCAAATGTTTGAGAACAGATAGAGGCGGAGAATACAATTCCGAAGAATTCGCAGAATATTGCAAGCAACATGGGGTCAAGAGGCAGTTGACAACCTCCTACACTCCACAACAAAATGGAGTGGCCGAACGCAAGAATCGAACCATCATGAACATGGTGAGGGCAGTTTTGACAGAAAGGGGAGTTCCTAAAACTTTCTGGCCAGAAGCAGTTCATTGGACAAACCATGTTCTGAATAGATCCCCCACACTTGCAGTAAAGAATATGACAACCGAAGAAGCTTGGAGTGGTAATAAGCCATCAGTTGAGCATTTCAGAATTTTTGGGTGTTTAGGATATGTCCACGTACCAGATGCCAAACGCACCAAACTCGATGACAAGAGTGTGAAATGTGTTATGCTAGGCTTCAGTAACGAGTCTAAAGCATTCAGAATGTTCGATCCAAACAAGAAGAAGGTACACATCATCCGGGATGTAGTATTTGAAGAAGAGAAGATGTGGGATTGGGATGTCAGCTACAAAGTAGAACAATCCATAGCGCTAGAATGGGAAGATCAATGTGAAGGTGGTTTGAGCGAGGAAAGGGAGTCAGAAGAAGATCTTCCTTCACAATCAACACACTATCCCATTCCTGAACAACAAGAGGAAGATGCTCCATTAACTGAAAATGTGACAGCTAGGGCGGGTAGAGTTAGACAGCCACCGTTGTGGGCCACTGACTACACATCAGGAGAAGGTTTGTCGGAAGATGAAGAAGAGGCATATTTGGCAAGGGTTGAGAGTTTAGCATTCATGGTAATCCCAGATCCCACAAGTTTTCAAGAAGCAGTGAAGCACTTCAAATGGAGGCAAGCCATGGATGGAGAGATTAGTTCGATCGAAAAAAATGCTACATGGTGTCTAGTTCCACCTCCCACAGGAACCAAGATAATAGGCGTGAAATGGATTTATAAAACCAAACTCAATGAATTGGGGGAGGTCGATAAATTCAAAGCTAGACTTGTCGTGAAGGGTTACTCACAATAGTATGGGGTAGACTACTCAGAGGTTTATGCACCTGTGGCACGTATGGACACTGTGAGGATGATCATTTCTTTGGCTGCGCAAAGAGGATGGGGAGTCCACCAACTAGATGTGAAGTCTGCATTTTTACATGGAGAATTAGAGGAAGATGTGTTTGTGGCACAACCACAAGGATATGAGAAAGCTGGAAAAGAGCACATGGTATACAAGTTACGAAAGGCCTTATACGGATTGAAACAGGCACCAAGGGCTTGGTTCAGTCGTATAGAATCATATTTTATGAAGGAAGATTTTCAGAGCAGTCCTAGTGAGCAGACTTTATTTGTCAAGAAAAGGCAAGGTAAAACTCTGATTGTTAGCATTTATGTTGATGACCTGTTATTTACTAGTGATGATGAAGGTCTGCTAAATGAATTCAAGAGCTCCATGAAGATGGAATTCGATATGACAGACCTAGGGAAGATGAGGTACTTTCTTGGAATAGAAGTGTTGCAAGAAACTGGTGGAATCTTCATATGTCAAAAGAAATATGCTGCAGAGGTGATAAATCGATTTGAAATGCAAGATTACAACCCTGTTTGTAATCCCATTGTGCCTGGGCAAAGGATTGGTCGAGATGAAACCGGCATAGCAGTGGATTCGACCCTGTACAAACAAATGGTGGGAAGCTTAACGTACATCACTGCTACACGACCAGATCTTATGTTTGTGGTAAGTCTCCTCAGCAGATTTTTGGCAAATCCTACTCAATTGCATGTTGCAGCAGCAAAAAGAGTCACGAGATACTTGAAGGGGACAATGAACTATGGGATATGGTACAAGCAAGGAGGAAGGACTGATCTCATAGCCTATACCGACAGTGATTACGCAGGGGATGTAGAAGATAGCAAGAGCACATCAGGTTATGTGTTTCTAATGGGTGGAGGAGCTGTAGCATGGTCCTCACGTAAACAGCCTATAGTGACTCTTTCGACCACAGAAGCTGAATACGTGGCAGCGGTAACCTGTGCATGTCAAGCCATTTGGATGAAAAGAGTGATGGAGGAGATTGGTCATAAGCAAGCTGAAGGGATGGTGTTACTGTGTGATAACACATCTACTATCAAGCTTTCAAAAAATCCTATTATGCACGGACGATCCAAGCATATCAAGGTTAGATATCATTTTCTGAGGGATGTAACAAAAGAAGGTGTTGTCCAGCTTGTGTATTGTTGCTCACAAGAGCAGCTAGCTGACCTTATGACTAAGCCATTAAAGCTGGCAGCATTCCAGAAGAACCGAGCAGCACTTGGGATGAGCATTGGACCAAAAGTGAACTGAACTTTGCTGAGAGCTAAGTTCAAGGGAGGGATTGTTATCATTGATTTAATATTCAGCAAATAAAGTCCTATTCTATTGGGATTAGTTAGTCTTATTTGTTAGGAATTGAATATATTTAGCCAAGACAATCTCCACTTAACTACGTATATGTTAGTGGGATACGTGTCAGTTTTCTTCGCTTGTTTCTGTTTTGTAAAGCCTATTAAAGGTTGCTGAGTATCAATAATATAGCAGATCATTCAGTGCCATTGTTGAGAGTGTTTATACAAAAACTAACATCCATGCCCCATTCCAACTACTTTTATTTGTCTCTCTAATCGTCGAATCCTCTTCTTGCAATCAAACACCTTCTCCAGCCAACTCCCTCGACTCTCAAATAGGGGTGTACGAGCCGAGCATCGGCATGCTCAAGCTTGGCTCGTTTATAAACGAGTCAAGCCTAAAATTTATACTAGCTTTGAAAATGTGCTCAAACATGGCTCGTTTAGAAAGTGAACGAGCTCGAGCCGAGCTTTTGACGAGCCGAGCCCGAGTAGCTCGCCTAAAATAATGCTCCTATAGTGTTATTTTAGCCGAACGAGCGGAGCTTTACCCGAACGAGCCGGGCATTGAAATGTTCAAGTTCGGCTCGTTTATAAAAGGTCGAGCCCGAGCCGAGCCTAAAATTTATACGAGCTTTAAAATATGCTCAAGCTTGACACGTTTAGAAAGTGAACGAGCTCGAGTCGAGCCCGAGCTGAACCCGAGTAGCTTGTCTCATATTACAATCTTACTCTCAAATTTCACCTTTCTTCTCCTCAATCTCGTCTTCAACTCCCTTCCGGCCAAATTCATGATCTCCCTTCAAACCTTGAAATCCTCGATCTTAGTTCCAATTCCTTATGCGGAGAAGTGTTTGTTAATTTCTTTTTCTTCAGGGTTCCTCCCAACTTTACAACTCCTCTCGATGGATTACAATCTTTTGTACGGTATCCTACCAGCTTCACTCTCCAAATGCTCCGCTCTCGTTCACCTTAGTGCCGATGGTAATCAGATTGTCGGCATCTTGCCAAATGCGATTCCGGTCATTCGTAGCCTTCACGTCATCTCTTTGTCTCGTAACTCTCTTTATGGCTCCCCCTTCTTCAGTGTTTTACAACGCTAATTTAAGGATTCTACTATTGGGATTTAAAGCATTCACGGTATTGATTCGCCGTTTTTTTTTTAACTCCAACATATTAATGAAAACCGTAGTTTAACCTGTGGTTTCCTTGAATGTTTTTATAAAAAAATAAATTGCAAATCACATTTTTAAACTACAAATTATTTATAAAACCTATGATTTTAAATTATGGGTTTGCTCCGAACCTTATTACCTTCCTATTTTCATAAATAACTCTCTTCCGTTTCTGATATGGGAACTAGCTTCGTTTTTTTTTTATTTTAGAAAAAAATCCTTCTTTTTTATCGCTTTTATTTTGGTTTAGCTTTCAGATTTTTGCACAAACTTAAATTACAAATATTGACCCACGGTGATTTTCGGTGTAAATTGACATTAAACAAACTAAGCACCAACTTGGGAAAATAAATCGGACGTTGCCATCAACATGACTAACATCTATAATTCAACCCTAAAATTCAATTTGAAGATTCAATGTTGTTCACCACATCCACATTGAATTATATTTTGATCATTTTTTTTAAAATTAAACTTAAAAAACGTAGATGATGTCTTTTGAATCATCAAACATTGGATTAAAACCTAAAAATCAATTTCAAGATCCAATGAGACTTGAGAAAATTTGTTATACCTTTTTTTGTCATTATGATAAACGTTATGGTGCAACTTTCATATTTAATGTGTTGAGACTTTTGTGTCCGCTAAAATAATCTATTTATTTTCATTATTGAGTTGTACACAAACTAGTAAATAATTTTGGGCAAATTTGGTTAGTAGGCTATTTAGAGAAATAGTGATATTAAGTAGGCTTTTTTGTTTTTCAATTAAGTAAATATACCCCTCTTTTTTTTTTTTACCTTCAAACCTTCTTCATCCTCTTGTTTTCTTCTTTCTTCCAAATGCTTTTTAAAAACTGAATTTCTTTTTTTTATTTTCTTTTATTAATTTTTTTTGTCTTTTTTATTTTCTTTATTTTTTATTTATTTTCTAGAATGAAGAATTTTTTCACACACGGGAATTATCACATACCGGAATTTCCACATACCGGAATTTCACATACCAGAATTTTCACATACCGGACCGGAATTTTACATACCGGAATTATCACATACCGGAATTATCACATACCGGATTTTCACATACCGGAATTATCACATACCATAATTTTCACATACCGGAATTTCACATACCGGATTTTCACATACCGGAATTATCACATACCGGATTTTCACATACCGGAATTTCACATACCAGAATTTCACATACCGGACATTTACATACCGAAATTTACATACCGGAATGAATTTTTAATTGTCTAATATTTAATTTTGCAAATTTTAGGGGGCTCGTTGTAATTTTACAATTTTTTTTATTATAATTTGCGTATATGATGACATTTTGTAAAAATGGGTCCATCACCGTCTCTTTTGGTTTCCAAAAGACTTGTTCTTTTTCCCAGTTATAATGACAAATTGACAAGACGTGGAGGAGTTGAGCATTATTTGAGTGGAGAACTATATGTTAAAATTGTCTCAAAATAAAAGTATTATGTAAACAAAAATAAATAGCGGACGGAAAGCACAAGGATCAAGTGCTGATTGTGCCGCTAGTTTTAATTCAGAAATTTCTGGAATGAAATTTCTGGTATGAACTTTCCGTATGAAATTTCTGGTATGAAAAATTATGGTATGAAAAAATTCTAGTATTAAATAAATTCTGGTATGAAAAAATTCTGGTATGAAATTTCTAGTATGAACTTTTCGTATGATAATTTTTGGTATGAAATTTCTGGTATGAAAATTCTGGTATGAGAATTTCCGGTATGAGAAATTCAGTCCAGAAAATAAAAAAGAAAATAAAAAATAAATAAAAAGGCAAGAAAAATAATAAAAGAAAACAAATTCAGTAATTAAAAATTATACTTATATAACAAATAACAAACATCATTTATTCTTTCTTACTAATAGAAGGGTTAATAACTTTTACCTACTATTAAATGAAAGTGGTAAAAAATTTGGGGTACATTTTCTTAAACAAAAACTAAAAAAAGCCTAGTATGTCAAATTCTCCCAATAATTTTTGTCATGCACGAGTATGAGTATATATATATATATATATAGATATAGATATAGATTATACTTACAAGCTAGAGTTTCCGGGCGATTATGGAGTTAGTGACACTTTTAATGTTGTTGATCTTTCTCCATACTTGGGGAGGATGAAGACTATGATTCAAGGTCGAATCCTTTTCAAGAAAGCGGGAATGATGAGGGACCATTCGGACCAATAACAAGAGTTTATGCTAAGTAGATAGGAGAAGGAATGCATAACTTGAAAAATTATCTTGTGAAGATAGAAAGTATAGAGACCAAGTCAATTAAGGATCATATTGACAAGCAAAGGAGACGACGTGAACAAAAGATGGCATGATATTAGATAATTTTCATGAACAAGAGATGGCGTGATATCAGATAATTTTCAACATTTGAGTTATTCTAATCTTAACCCAAAATTACATTATTTTTTGCGTGTCTTTTATGTGTTTTGAGCTCATTGATTTATTTTCTTTTTATTTTTCGGCCCTATTAATATACTATATTAAAACAAAAGCGCTTGAAGTCACGTGTCCCTCTCTTATACAACGAATAACACGTGTCATTCTCTTATACATTGAATGATGAGTGTGTTACAATATACATTTTACTATTTATTATATATCTTTTAATGATTAATTATATTTTTTTGATTAACTAAAATTTAGATATTTGTACCATAGAAATCAAAGATGAAATAAATTATTGTTAATCTAAAAGCTAATTATCAACTAATTGATATTTTTTACCTTCTAATTATATTTTAATTTTGATTATATATATATTTATTTTCTAATATAATCGATTGGGTAGATTTTCTTTTCAAACTTAATTTTTATATTATTAAAAATTATAATATATTACCTTTATAATAAACCAAAAAAATGTACTTTTCAATGACAATAATTAGAAAATATAATTATAAAAAATGTTATTCACAATAAAAAAATTTTTTAAAGTATTCGTGCAAAACACGGAATTACACTAGTTTTAGACTATAAGAGGGCGTGAAACATAACATTTTTGGCATCTTAGGATAATCAAAATTGATGTTGAAAACGTTATTATTGAGGATTTGGTGCAACCAAACTCGTGTACTCTCTTGGTTTGTTCCTTGATTGTGTTAGCTTGTATAAGGGGCACTTCTTGACTTTCGTTTTGGGTTTTGATCAATCTAATCCAGGGTTCTCTGTGTGGTTTCAAATTACACGATCCATCTACATATTTCCGCCCATTTTCCTCCTTGCCGCCACAACCTCCATTTGTCACCCTACATGGATCTTGTTCTTTCAGGGGTCAAAATCCCATCTTGTTGGTTCTTGTTGTCAAGAACAATTGCCTACGACTAACCTCGTATCAATAGTGAGTCTCGATCACAATTACTCGTTAGAAGATCGATTGCCTATGGCTAACCTGGTACCAATAGTGTCTCGATCACAACTACCCATAGCCAATTTCTCTTCTCAGACCATCATCGTCATTACAGGTCTTCACCGCGGTAATATGATTTGATCATAACTTAAATTCATTAGTTGTTCTTGATTGATTTTGGGGGTGAGCTGCTATGGATATAAATGAAGAGGGGTGGATGAATACAGTTTGGGTGAACTACTGCGGGTATAATTGAAGGGAGTGGTACTACCGCCGGCGGATGACTCTACAACGTTGGATTTTCGAACTTTCCCACAACCATGTTACCTGCTGGAGCTCCTGGGTCCATAAAAACCTCCTCAAGCGTAACACCATTTGGGACGTCGAGCCGAGAAGTTTCCATAGTCATACTTGGAATATGATTCTCAAAGTAAGAGATGAGATCTTGGATAGACCGCTTACCCTCTCCTCTTACCCGGTTACTCACCCTAATGGCTCGTTCAACACCTCGGCTGCCTACTCCCTCTTCCTCTCCTCTAGGCCCCAGACTCCATCTCCTAACCTCAAACACATCTGGAAAGGACTCAATATCCCTAAACACTCATTCATTGCATGTATCGGCCTTCATCGTAGGCTTCCCACTCTCTCAAAGCTCAAACTCTGGAACGTCGTCCCAAACGACAATTGCCGCCTCTGTGATTCTCACCCCGAAGACACCTTCCGTCTTTGGAATGCCTATAGGTTTTCTTCCCTAGTCCTGGACGCCATCTCTCGCTGGACTAAGACCCCTACACCTTACCCGTACGGATCTGATATCTGGGCCTGGATCGAAACCTTTAAGCCAAGAAAACACAACCTGCTTGACCATGTCCGGCTCTCATCAATTACAGCCTACGTCTACTTCATTTGAGAGCTCGAAACGAAATTATCCATGGAAATGCTCCAACTTCCCCTATGACTTGTGCTCATCTCATCACCTCTGCTGTTAAGAACTACGCCTCTATTAAGTGGACTGATCAATCCGTCAACTCGTTTTGGTGAACCACGCCTCTATTAAGTGGACTGATCAATCCGTTAACTCGTTTTGGTGAGCTCGGTTACTCGGCATCACCCTTGCTTAGTCCTCATCTTGTTTTACCCTTTGTTTTCGCTCTTGTTTTCTGGTTTAGTAACCTCAATAAATTCCTCTCTCAATATACGTATTTTTTCCAAAAAAAAAAAGACTGTGGCCGGCCGTCTCTTGTCAAAGCACGGACTACACCTAAATGCATCATTGCATCAACGATTTGTCCGTCCAAACACTCTTGCTGGGTTCATGTATCAACGGCTTATACCGAATTGACCAAGTCATTATGAATTGTGTCATGACATTCTCAAAGGCGACAATATCACATGGTTGAGATAAGGCCAATACCAGATGCTTCAACAAACACACATCACATAAGAAGGCTCAATGAGCATAGAGAACATATCAACCGACTTCAACATAACATCCATACTTGAATAACTTTCAGTAGAAAAATCAACATCATTCAGAAACTCTTGCAGTAATGGGTAACAAATGTTAGTCAAACTTATGAAAAACTGTTTAAAAAAGGTTTATGACAATGGCTAAAGATGAGAAAGTCAGGAAAACCTAAAAGTGAAGTTCCCAGGTCTATCTCCCATACCCTTCTATGATAATAACAAGGGCATTGATGTCAAAAGGGTATTCACAAAGCTTTCTATCACCTATCCAAACTTTAGATGGATCATTATACTTTTCGGTTTCGGGCTACACAATGAACTTTCAAGAATGACCAAATACATGTCCTTTCCATCAAAGATCAAATTCAGAACATGATCTTACCTTCCCACCAAATTCAATTGCCAACCAAGTCAGAGACTGAAAAGTATACTTGATAGAAACATCTTTCATGATGGAGCCCGGATTACTATATGTTGGTTCTTAAAATAGACTTCGCGTGCTCCATAATTAGACCAAATGAGAGGGGCGCTGAAAGTTTCAGCTGCATCCACGGTATCACCGCTGACCCATTTTCCGCTTTGCCAACTTTCTTCGCCTCTCTCGTTCTTCTTCTTCTTGAATCTTAATCAATTCCTTGGCATCCTCTTCTTTTGCAATTTTTGAGCTGCATTACGATAGAACCAACTCCAAATTCATTTCCTGCTACGCAGCAGATCATATATGCTGTGAATAGTAAATATTGATTTTACCTCCTCTTTTCCTCCATCTGGATTGTTCTGAAATCAGCTTCCATGTTACTTGTATCATCATCACTGGAATAGTTATTTGGATGATACCTGTAGCATACAGAATATCAGATTAAGAAACATGTACAGTATGACCATTCAGTCAACAATATCTGTTTCAGATGCATAACCAACTGGTTGGATTAAGTGCAACGCCAGTAAATTTTAGATAGTTACGACCACTTGGTGCAGAAGATTGACTTATTAAGTACTGTACCCATCACACGAATGCACATCATGCACCCATAATCTGTGTACTCAAATAGTACGTGAACACTATAATACGAACTATTAAAAACGATAAACAATAAAAAAAAATTTACTATTTTTGAAAATTTATAGTTGAATAAAATGACTCCAGCAAAATGAATGTGTGAATAATTGATTAAATAAGTGGCTTTAGCCCCAAGAAGAAGAGAAAGCATACCCAAACATCTTCCTAATCTCCAAACTATAGCTTTGATCTTCCCTACCAGATGATCGTTTGAATGGCTTTGGCTTTGTCTGTGGCTGTGGCTTCTACAGCTGGGACTTTGGTTTACTCCAATATGAATCATCTTCCCTACTATACCTAGGTGGTATTTGCTTGGGTGCCTTCATCTGTGACATACACACACACACAAAAGACGACATAAGAAATAGGTGAAAATAAAATCCCAATAAGTTGAAGTCCACAATTAATAACTTAACATGATCACCTGAGGCTTGAAAGATGAAGAAGGCTGCTTGGGTAAATATTTGCCCTTAGAGCGATCAATCGACCTTTCTTCCAACTGTCGTGGTTTCAACAATTGTGGCCTTTGCCCATTAGACATTGGGACCTTTGCAGCTGCTGTGGATGGCTTCTTCACTATTGCAGCAGCAGGTGCTTTCCTCTCTGTCGAAGCACCTGACACTTTCCGCTCTAAATGACTTGGAAATCTCTTTGTCATATGTGATTCCTTGCGTGAAGGGACTTCCTTTGGCATGGCAAGCCGGCCAGTCCCGTTTCCATGACCACTAACAGGGTAGTGCTTCTTATGTTCAGCCCTAATCGGATCTGGTCTAGTACTGGGAAGTGGCTTCTGATGGACCAACTTTTGTCCAGATTGTCCAGGTCGAATATGGGAATTTGCAACACCTGGTCTTCTTTCTCCAGTACCATTAGATGATGGTCTGCTAGACTCTTTGCTCTTTGATGGCACCTGAGCTGATACTGCAGCAAAAATATTGCATCAGTATATTGTAACAAGCAAACATGTAATGACATGATAAAGTAGATACAAGAATTTGAACCTGAACTACCCCGTGACGGGGGTAGAGACAAGAATTTGAACCTGAACTACCCCGTGACGGGGGTACATTCGCTGCTGCTCTAGGAACATCGGCGTCATCAGATAGAAGGAAAGAATAATCTCTAGTGTCTTTAAGCTTCTGCACTTTTGTTTTCACCTGCAAATGAGGATATCACAGAATTCGCAGCTTGGTAAATTAAAGGTTCGCATATATCATATTTAATGGACATAAATCTAGGGCATTACTGGATTATGAGGTCGTCGCTCGGTCATTCCATTTCTAGGAGGAGCAGAAGTACCAGATGTCTGCCCCTTTCTACTCTGCAAAGTAAATAGTGGATGTAACCTAATCAATTGCTTCGTTCTGAATAACAAACTGAACAAAATTCATGTGCAGAAATGATGTCAAAGGAAGTTCCATACAGGTATCAACAGTATCACATTAATAACATCACGGGAATATATACATACACACACATACACACATATATAAAATACCCTCTGAAAACATAATGCTAATCACAAAACACTTTACTTCCATATTAAATTTATCTGTTGCAAAGCACTAACAGTATACTGGAAGTTTAGTATACGTGGATGAACAGAAGCAGTAGTGCTTATCCTTCTGCGAAAAAGCATTTCCTTGCTTTGCTATAAACTGGAAATATATTTACCAAGAACAAAAGGAAAATGCTTACATCTTTTTGGGAGCTAGAAATTCTTGGTATTTCTTGTCGGGTTTCTAGAAAGGACTTGCTTTCTTGAATAACCCTCTCAGCAATAACTGGTCTGGAAGGACCAAAAAAGGATCCAAAGCTGCAAAATATTATGCTTACATTAGATACAAACCCGCATAAACAAGAAAGGTTCATGGCTCCATCATCTATATAAAAAAAGTTTTGTCTCCGAAAAATTATATTCCTCTAATAACTTCTCTTCAGTACTTTCTGCTGTAAGCATCAAAACATAGCAAAAAAGTGACTTTCTGCAATATAAGTGGCCGGACTTACTTTTCTAATTTTGACCTCTTGCTATCCCGCGCATTACTGCCAGAACCACTCTGCCTTGCCAATTTTTTCCTGGCTTCTTCCTTTAGCTTTTGTCTCAATACTAGATAATCCTGCACCTCCTTTTTAGGTGTTGGGTCTTCTTCTTCATCCTCTGCTTCACCGTACTCATCTCCTTCGATGTCTTCATATTCATCGAGCTCATCAGTTTCGTACTGATCCAAGTCTTCATCCACCTGGAGTAGTTGCAAAATCCATATTGAATCAAAGATAGAATGCAAAGATGCAAAGAGTATAGATGAGAGTTAGAGATAAATCCAAATAAGGTTCATCTAGACAACACATACTCTACTATAGCCCCGCATGCTCCAAGATCACTAATTGCAGCAGAAGGACAACTGTTGAAAACCTTACAAGACAGAATGTCACTATTAGCATGAATAATTAAGCATAACAACAAATGTTCAGATGGATGAATCTTCCATAATAAAACAGAACTGCTTCTGCAAAACAAGCTTGCATACTTGCGTAAGAAAATACAAGTCAAATCATTTTAAATTTAGGATGAATAATCGTTCTCTTTCAGTTTCTCTAACCAACAGTAGAAAAGAGATTGCATGTTCACTACCATCTTGCAGATTCAGGTCAAAGGCGTATACAGCCAAGAAATAAAATGCATGCATGAAGAGCATTACTAGCTGCATACTCTCGCATATTATTGAAATCACATCCAATCTTCAATGACAAAAGACATTATTTCAGAAATAACATATGAAGCATAAACGAATTTTGATCTCATCTCATAGGTACTCGTATTACAACCAAGATGAAGTTTATCACTATCCCCTCCGATCTTGCACAAAGCTGGATGTTGCACGGAGTAAACAGCAAGAGATGCTTCCCCCCCTCCTTCGAAACAAAAAAAAACCCTTCCAATACTAAAAATCTCACACTTTTTACAATGACAAATTTTAAAACCCTATGAATCATAGGTGAAGGCTTACAAGTTTGTAGGTTCCCTAATCACTAAATGGACAACTGTTGTGAATAAAGTAAGACCATATTTCCAAGTTTTTTTCAGGCCTTAATAAAAGGCTGCATCGGAAGCCTGAAATTTTGGTAGACTTCAGAATGCATAAGCAAGATATCATCAAAAATGATACAGCCCTGGCGCTTGCACAATCCAAGTTCAACACAAATACCAAAACTTTCAAAATGAAATTAACAGAATTAAGAGCAGAAAAGTACATCTACTGTTTACACGATGCCAAAGACGAACTGTATCATCAGAAAACTTGATCAATAACAATAGAGCAATCAGAAACCCTAATTTCAGAACTATGATCAAAAACCCTAAATTCAACCAATCATAATCCGAAAAATCACGGAAAAAGACTAATTCAAGAATCGCTGACAATACCTAACTAATGAACATCGACTAAATCAAACCACATTTGAACCACGATCAATTTCGAAACTTCTGCAAGAATCTATAACCAATCAAATCCATACCTGAACAACGCGGGATTCTCGGCCGATTAGGGGCTCGATTCAACGCCAAAGTTGTGAAAATTACAAATCGAAATTCAGAGATCGAGAAAATGGTTTTGAAGGCCAAAAAGTGTTGAAGAACAAGGAAAATTGAATTCGAGAGCGAGTAAGCAACTGAGAACAAGGGGCGAGGAACCTGAAAATGAGATCGATTGACGACGATAGACCGGGGTGGATAGCAGAGAGGAGGGAGGGAGAGAGAAGGAAAAAAAGGGTTCGCGAACCAAATAGAAATCCCACGAGGGGGGCGACTGTCGAGAGGGTCCCTTCCCTTGTGTTGTCCTATGCGTTTCTTTGCTTTTTTGAACTGTTACCTCTTTGGTTATTTATAAATAAATAATTTTTTTTTACATAATTCAGAACGGTAAAGTGTGAACGTGAGTCACTGAGTGTTATTACTACTTCCATTTTTGTAATTATCGAAAATCTTTATCTACTTATCTACCTAACATATAAGAATCTTAGCTAATAAATGTTCTCCTTAAATATTATCACACACATACATCGTAATATTATAGCTCTATTGCTAACGAGTTGGTTGAGTCGGTTTTTGGGTTGTCAACATTTTCCTTATGGGTTGTTGCTCGGGCACCCTTAGTGAGTACATTACGAGTATTTCGCTCACGTCTCTCCTTAAACCGGGAGGTGGGATTCGCCCTATAGTTCTTGGCTTTATCTGGAGGCGACTTGTTTCTAAAGTTGATGCCTCTACTATTTGTAAATCCCTTGGACCTGATTATGAGGATGCTCATTTCAGGGTTGGGGTTTTCGGTGGTGGGGAAGCGGTTTTGCATACGGACAATCGATTAGTGGAATCTCACGAAGAGGATGATAGTCTCTACATGCTTTTGGTCGATTTCAAGAATGTTTTTTAATCTCGTTGATCGCACGGCTATGATTTATCAGGTCTGGCAGTTTTCCCCGCTATTTCTTCTTTGGTTGAGTTCTGATATGCCCGTCCTGTCGTCTTTATTATGGGGAGCATGTCCTCTATTCTTGCCAGGGGGTTCAGCAGGGGGACCCCCTTGGCCCGCTGCTTTTCTTGCTGGTTCTTCATCCCTTATCCGGAAAATTTTTTGATTGTTGTCGGTTGAAGCTTAATGCCTGGTACCTTGATGATGGGATGTTGATTGGCGACACCTTGATGGTTAGTAAGGCGTTTGGCATCATCATGACGGATGGTCCCGCTTTAGGCCTTCACCTTAACATCGGTAACGGAGATCTTTTGGCCGAAGGTTGATCCGCGTAGTAGTGAGTTTGGTGTTTTCCCTGAGCATATTGCTAGGCCACTTGATGGTGTCACGCTGTTGGGTGGTGTTATTAGCCTTGACCCGGCCATTTATTCTCGGGTGGCGTTGATGAGGGCTATGAAAACCAAGCCCTTGATGGAGGCCATTATGAGATTGGGGGACCCTAGTGCGAGTTATTGCTTCTTCGGGCATGTTTTGGTGTGTCTCATCTTTACTTCGCGATGCGGACTGCCCCCCTCTCATTTTTCCAAGGCTATGAGAGTCTTTGATCATGCCTTGCGTTGTTCGGTCGAGTAGATAGTTACCGCCGGAGGAGCTGGATTTGGCCCTCTTCAGTGGCGTCTTTCTACTTTTTCGATTAGTGACGGAGGTGTTGGCATTTTTTCTTGTGCTGATACGTTGCATTTTGCCTTCCTGACATTGAGGTCTCAGACCGTGGCTTGCATGATCAGATCTTGAGACTTTCTGATGTTTCAGACAATGGTGTGGCTTTTGAGACGACTGTTGCTAGTTGGGTACTGTAAAGACTACGACTTGGACATGAGTGTAATTCGCCCGACCCCCCATTTAATGAAGAAATTGGTTGGATGTTATTGCAATATCGTGAATAAGTGTTTTTTGAGGGACTTTGACCTTTCGATTAGGCAAAAGGCCTTAGTTGAAAACCTGAGATTACCTGGCTTAACTATGCCTTAAGGCGGTCCCGGTTTCTGGTCTTGGTCAGGTTATGAACCCGGCCACCTTTCGGGTTGTCGTTAAGTATTGCCTTGGTATTGAGATGTTTAGAGAGGGATTCAAGTGCCCTGCTTGTGAGAAAGACATTTTGGATGCTTGAGGTGACCATGCTCTCGCTTGTGTTGCGCAAGTTGACATTAAGCACCGACATAACATGGTTCGTGATGTCATTTTTTATGAGTGTCTTAAGATTGGGATTTTTGTTCGGAAGGAGGTCCATGCTGGTATGATTGATGGTGATGGTAGGGAGATCCGACCCGCCGACATTCTTTTCTATAATTGGTTGCAAGGTAAAGACACATGTGTCGACATCACTAGTACATCTCCTTTCTCTTCACCCGACCTTTCTAGCTTCATCCCAGATAAAGATGTGAGGGTCGTTGTTGAAAATAAGAGAAAGAAGTATGCGGACGTTTGTAGCTCCAAGGGATATTATTTTCTTCCCTTTTCCTTTTCCACGTTTGGCGATTTGGATGATGATGCGGTGGTGCTTCTTAAAAGATTGAGCTCGGTTGCTAAAGAGCTACCCATATATAGTAGGAGTATTTGCTCATTTGACTAGGATTGCATTTACCATTAAAAAAGGGTGTGGAGCCCAACTTGTTAGTCGGCTCCCAATCATCGTCGTGTAATGTGTTTCCCCTTCGATATTATATATCCTTTTTTATAATAATAATAATAATAATAATAATAATAATAATAATAATAATAATAATAATAATAATAATAATAATAATAATAATAATAGTGGAAAAAGACGCTAAAATGGATAATATTAAATACCCCATACTTGAACCTTATTTGTACTCAAGCAACATCCAAAGATACCTCTATATGCAAACTCGTATTCCTGTTTCAGCTGTAAAGATCAAGCTCAAGAAAAATCAAGTCATCATAACACTCATCGTCATAATAGGGATAGGTCAAAGTTCATCAATTTCATGACCGCTCAAGGTAATGTATTTAACTCACTCATGTGTTTAGGGTGGAGATTATAACTCAATCTCAATACATATGCAATGATCATTAGCGTTCTCAATCTCCATTGGGACCACTGCTCGTTTAATTTCCTGCACTTACAATATGAATTAAGAGATTTTTTGTAGTGTTGTAACTTGGTCAGGGGTAATGTGGAGACAAAATTCTCCAAGTTCACTCATGATAACCTGACATGTTCAAGGCCAAGATGAACACAAACAAAGAATTTGGTTATGTGATAAGATGAAATTGTGTGAGGCCAAGATGAACACAAACAAAGAACTTGGTTCTGTGAGAAGATGACATTGTGTGATAGTCATTGTCTCGATTTATCTCTTGTTCAAGACATCATGGCCACCTCTTGAAAGAGTACATCCGATAGCTACTCATTACGTGCGGTTCAAGGCTAAAAAACGCTACTTTCCCGGAAGTACTGATTTTTTGACGGTACTCTCAAACAAAAAAAAAATACGAAAACATATGTCTAAAATCATATATATTCATGTGTGGATTGTTGTAACCAATATTTTAAATAAGTAGTGCGCCGGATTTTTCCAAAAAAATTTCCTGTTGGCTTTGGTCATCGTCAACACCGGAAAACATAAGCATTGGCTTCATTATCGCGAGCACTGAATCGTGGTATACTTATTTGCTAAAATTGGATTCCGAGTGAATGAGATAATGATGTCCGATGTTATGTGTACGAAACACAAAACTTGGGAAAATGAACATAAATGTGGTTGACTAAAAGGAGTAGAATACTTATAGAATATAAGGAGGAAAAACGCTTAAAAAATCGTGACCTTTGGGTCACTACCCATTTTCAAAGGGAAGCGAACGTAGCTAAACGACCACACTAGCCGAGCTAAGGTCTGGACCGATGGTATTGGGCTAGCAGCTCAAGGCTATCATTTTTGGCTCAATCTCTTTATGGACTACAAAGTTAAAACGTTTGAGCCCAATCTAGTAATGAGTTGCAGAGTTAAAACGTATGACCCAAAGCTTAGTCAAATCAAGCATCAACTACCTAAATGCAAAAAATCAAGAATTTAAATTCGGAATTAATTTGAAAATTCCGATTTAATGGAATGTTTGGATTTAAAATCTCGGATCGAAAGCGTTGAGCCAACTCGTCTTATCCCCTCCTTTTCTCTTCAAAACTCGAGAGTGCAACACCGCCAACACATAAGCGGTTCACAAGATTTCCAAAGCCATTACGGGACTTGAATCTAATGCAATTTTATCATGGGATAACGCTATTTAAGCCGACATAATCCGGGACGTTTTCAGAATCTTATATCTCATATTTCGACTCTACACTTACTAGTGGTATTCAAATATTGTATGTTTTTTTTCATTCTCTTTTGTGTTATTATAGTTTTTGGAAGAACTCTTGAAAAAGGCGTTCCTGCAATCTCGAATAAATGAAATAAGTGTTTTAAGAGTGGTCAAAGACCAGCGTTTAGGCCGAATCATACATGCAATCGCCAAATCTAGGTTAGTGGTTTAGATAATGAACAAAAGCCACCATTCAAAGTGTATCGAGCCTGATGGAGCAGAATTGTTCAAAGGGCCGTACAACGTCAGCGATGCCGAAAATTAGAGCGCAGAAAACCGCAATTGCACCTTGGATGACCCCATCTTCATCGCCGCCGCCAATGACAATCTTCAATATTTTTTTTTCTTTCTTTTCCTCTTGAAAGTGGTGAATCGAAGAAGCTCATGACTGGAAGATTTAGACCTTCTTATACAAACTTTGAATTTGCCATTGAAGGAAAATGGAGGTTTAGGCGTTTTGTGATGGAAGAATTGCTTAAGAGAAGGAGTGCATAGAAGAATCTCATAACACTTCCGGATCGAAAAACTCATGGTAGGGATTTTTCGTGTTAGGTTTAGGGTTTCTAGCTAGCGGCATCGACCCCAAAGTTGTTTAGGGCACGTGGGCAGACGCGTTCTTCAGAGGGAAGGAGTAAGCGATTTTCGGTTTTCATCGTGCTTTTTGAGTGTAACTATGTTAAACCTAATAGGTGGGAGAATGTTTTTGTTATTTTAGAATAAATTTTTTTAAGCTAATGTAATACGTAAACTAGAACAAACAAAAAAAATAACTTAAAAATTTAAGATAAAATTATTTTATAAATTCGTAACTTATTGTTTCATGTAGCTATATCAACTTAACGTTATTGCCAAGATTATAAATTCCTGTCAATCAAAATTACGTAACTTCCTATCAATCAAAATTTATAGATTTCGTAACAAACATATAAAGTAAACGTAACTTCATATCATACATATCTACGATCCAATGAAGGTTATGTTATTGAAAAGATTTAAACTTCCTTTTACAAAAGAAGATCAAATCAAAGATATTTTATTCAAAAGATAAACACTTTCTTTCAATAAAAAAATCAAACTTACTTACAAACATAACAATTACAAAGGAATCAAAGTTTCAAGATCAATGTTACATTTTTAAACATGACGTTGAACTTCAAACATAAATACGATCAAATCAAAATGACGTTATTGAAAACATTTAAACTTTCTGTTAACAAAAGACAATCAAATTAAATTTTTGTTATTCAAAGGATTACAAATTTCTTTCAAACAAACCAAATTTTATAACTTTAATCCACAAAATAAACTAAGCAAAATGAAATGTCATTTGTCCGTCACGGACAAGATATGTTTGTCCGTGACGGACAAGTTCCATTTGTCCGTGACGGACAAATGGAATCAATTTACTAAGTCATGCCCATTTGTCCGTCACGGACAAATGAGCATGATTAGTAAATTGGAGCTGCGCCAAATAGCCTGGACGTTCTATTATTTTACTCCCTTTCAATTGCGATTTCTAGGTTTTCCTCTCCACTGCCCCGAATTCTTCTACAATCGGGCTTAGAGTGCCGCCGAGTTCTTCTTCCTCCCTCGCAGCTGGAGCTCTTCTACCACCGCGCCGCCGAGTTCTTCTACCTCCGTTCTTCTACCTCCGTTCTTCTGTGAGTCAAGCAGTGCCGCGATATCTACTTCCTCCCTCCGATATCTTCTTCCTCCCTCGCAGCCGGAGCTCCTGTTTTGAACCAGGTAAGGTGCCACGAAATTCTTCTTCCTCGTTCATTCCTCCCTCGCCGAGTTCTTCTACCTCCGTTCATTGCATTCGTGAATGGGAGAATCGTTCAGATCTCGTTCGTTTTCACTCCATTGTACTCCTGATTGATGTCCTGTACTGCTTGGAGACGTTCAGACCTTCACTGAATGGGAGAATCGTTTTCACTGCATTGTACTGAATATGCATTAGTGAATGGGAGAAATTTTAATCAATCTTCATTTCATTGCTGCAGTCGATCGTTTGGAGACTCACGTTCACCCGTCCCTGAGGATAGCTCGATCTACAGACCTGCCCACGCGAACCAGGTTAGTTCTCGATCTGTGTCGATTTGTAGGAACATTTAAGCTGAATATAGATTCGATTGAAGTTGATTGCTGTCATATATTGGTTGATATCATAAACTGAAGTTGATTGCTGTCATATATTAGTTCTTGATTTGTGTCGAATTGCAGTCGATCGTTTGCTGTCATATATTGCTCTCCTATACTCCTTGCTCGTATGTTGTTTTGAGTTCGGCTGGATCTGTGTAATTTCTGCAGACTTTTCTTTCTTTCCTATATTTCGGCTGGATTCTTCTACAATCGGGCTTAGAGTGCCGCCGAGTTCTTCTTCCTCCCTCGCAGCTGGAGCTCTTCTACCACCGCGCCGCCGAGTTCTTCTACCTCCGTTCTTCTACCTCCGTTCTTCTGTGAGTCAAGCAGTGCCGCGATATCTACTTCCTCCCTCCGATATCTTCTTCCTCCCTCGCAGCCGGAGCTCCTGTTTTGAACCAGGTAAGGTGCCACGAAATTCTTCTTCCTCGTTCATTCCTCCCTCGCCGAGTTCTTCTACCTCCGTTCATTGCATTCGTGAATGGGAGAATCGTTCAGATCTCGTTCGTTTTCACTCCATTGTACTCCTGATTGATGTCCTATACTGCTTGGATACGTTCAGACCTTCACTGAATGAGAGAATCGTTTTCACTGCATTGTACTGAATATGCATTAGTGAATGGGAGAAATTTTAATCAATCTTCGTTTCATTGCTGCAGTCGATCGTTTGGAGACTCACGTTCACCCGTCCCTGAGGATAGCTCGATCTGCAGACCTGCCCACGCGAACCAGGTTAGTTCTCGATCTGTGTCGATTTGTAGGAACATCTAACCTGGTTCGCGTGGGCAGGTCTGCAGATCGAGCTATCCTCAGGGACGGGTGAACGTGAGTCTCCAAACGATCGACTGCAGCAATGAAACGAAGATTGATTAAAATTTCTCTCATTCACTGATGCATATTCAGTACAATGCAGTGAAAACGATTCTCCCATTCAGTGAAGGTCTGAACGTCTCCAAGCAGTATAGGACATCAATCAGGAGTACAATGGAGTGAAAACGAACGAGATCTGAACGATTCTCCCATTCACGAATGCAATGAACGGAGGTAGAAGAACTGGGCGAGGGAGGAATGAACGAGGAAGAAGAATTTCGTGGCACCTTACCTGGTTCAAAACAGGAGCTCCGGCTGCGAGGGAGGAAGAAGATATCGGAGGGAGGAAGTAGATATCGCGGCACTGCTTGACTCACAGAAGAACGGAGGTAGAAGAACGGAGGTAGAAGAACTCGGCGGCACGGTGGTAGAAGAGCTCCAGCAGCGAGGGAGGAAGAAGAACTCGGCGGCACTCTAAGCCCGATTGTAGAAGAATCCAGCCGAAATATAGGAAAGAAAGAAAAGTCTGCAGAAATTACACAGATCCAGCCGAACTCAAAACAGCATACGAGCAAGCAGTATAGGACAGCAATACATGACAGCAAACGATCGACTGCAATTCGACACAAATCAAGAACTAATATATGACAGCAATCAACTTCAGTTTATGATATCAACCAATATACGACAGCAATCAACTTCAATCGAATCTATATTCAGCTTAAATGTTCCTACAAATCGACACAGATCGAGAACTAACCTGGTTCGCGTGGGCAGGTCTGCAGATCGAGCTATCCTCAGGGACGGGTGAACGTGAGTCTCCAAACGATCGACCGCAGCAATGAAACGAAGATTGATTAAAATTTCTCCCATTCACTAATGCATATTCAGTACAATGCAGTGAAAACGATTCTCTCATTCACTGAAGGTCTGAACGTATCCAAGCAGTATAGGACATCAATCAGGAGTACAATGGAGTGAAAACGAACGAGATCTGAACGATTCTCCCATTCACGAATGCAATGAACGGAGGTAGAAGAACTCGGCGAGGGAGGAATGAACGAGGAAGAAGAATTTCGTGGCACCTTACCTGGTTCAAAACAGGAGCTCCGGCTGCGAGGGAGGAAGAAGATATCGGAGGGAGGAAGTAGATATCGCGGCACTGCTTGACTCACAGAAGAACGGAGGTAGAAGAACGGAGGTAGAAGAACTCGGCGGCGCGGTGGTAGAAGAGCTCCAGCTGCGAGGGAGGAAGAAGAACTCGGCGGCACTCTAAGCCCGATTGTAGAAGAACCCAGCCGAAATATAGGAAAGAAAGAAAAGTCTGCAGAAATTACACAGATCCAGCCGAACTCAAAACAACATACGAGCAAGCAGTATAGGACAGCAATATATGACAGCAAACGATCGACTGCAATTCGACACAAATCAAGAACTAATATATGACAGCAATCAACTTCAGTTTATGATATCAACCAATATATGACAACAATCAACTTCAATCGAATCTATATTCAGCTTAAATGTTCCTACAAATCAACACAGATCGAGAACTAACCTGGTTCGCGTGGGCAGGTCTGTAGATCGAGCTATCCTCAGGGACGGGTGAACGTGAGTCTCCAAACGATCGACTGCAGCAATGAAACGAAGATTGATTAAAATTTCTCCCATTCACTAATGCATATTCAGTACAATGCAGTGAAAACGATTCTCCCATTCAGTGAAGGTCTGAACGTCTCCAAGCAGTATAGGACATCAATCAGGAGTACAATGGAGTGAAAACGAACGAGATCTGAACGATTCTCCCATTCACGAATGCAATGAACGGAGGTAGAAGAACTCGGCGAGGGAGGAATGAACGAGGAAGAAGAATTTCGTGGCACCTTACCTGGTTCAAAACAGGAGCTCCGGCTGCGAGGGAGGAAGAAGATATCGGAGGGAGGAAGTAGATATCACGGCACTGCTTGACTCACAGAAGAACGGAGGTAGAAGAACGGAGGTAGAAGAACTCGGCGGCGCGGTGGTAGAAGAGCTCCAGCTGCGAGGGAGGAAGAAGAACTCGGCGGCACTCTAAGCCCGATTGTAGAAGAATCCAGCCGAAATATAGGAAAGAAAGAAAAGTCTGCAGAAATTACACAGATCCAGCCGAACTCAAAACAGCATACGAGCAAGCATTATAGGACAGCAATATATGACAACAAACGATCGACTGCAATTCGACACAAATCAAGAACTAATATATGACAGCAATCAACTTCAGTTTATGATATCAACCAATATATGACAGCAATCAACTTCAATCGAATCTATATTCAGCTTAAATGTTCCTACAAATCGACACAGATCGAGAACTAACCTGGTTCGCGTGGGCAGGTCTGCAGATCGAGCTATCCTCAGGGACGGGTGAACGTGAGTCTCCAAACGATCGACTGTAGCAATGAAACGAAGATTGATTAAAATTTCTCCCATTCACTAATGCATATTCAATACAATGCATTGAAAACGATTCTCCCATTCAGTGAAGGTCTGAACGTCTCCAAGCAGTATAGGACATCAATCAGGAGTACAATGGAGTGAAAACGAACGAGATCTGAACGATTCTCCCATTCACGAATGCAATGAACGGAGGTAGAAGAACTCGGCGAGGGAGGAATGAACGAGGAAGAAGAATTTCGTGGCACCTTACCTGGTTCAAAACAGGAGCTCCGGCTGCGAGGGAAGAAGAAGATATCGGAGGGAGGAAGTAGATATCGCGGCACTGCTTGACTCACAGAAGAACGGAGGTAGAAGAACGGAGGTAGAAGAACTCGGCGGCGCGGTGGTAGAAGAGCTCCAGCTGCGAGGGAGGAAGAAGAACTCGGCGGCACTCTAAGCCCGATTGTAGAAGAATCCAGCTGAAATATAGGAAAGAAAGAAAAGTCTGCAGAAATTACACAGATCCAGCCGAACTCAAAACAGCATACGAGCAAGCAGTATAGGACAGCAATATATGACAGCAAACGATCGACTACAATTCGACACAAATCAAGAACTAATATATGACAGCAATCAACTTCAGTTTATGATATCAACCAATATATGACAACAATCAACTTCAATCGAATCTATATTCAGCTTAAATGTTCCTACAAATTGACACAGATCGAGAACTAACCTGGTTCGCGTGGGCAGGTCTGCAGATCGAGCTATCCTCAGGGAAGGGTGAACGTGAGTCTCCAAACGATCGACTGTAGCAATGAAACGAAGATTGATTAAAATTTCTCCCATTCACTAATGCATATTCAGTACAATGCAGTGAAAACGATTCTCCCATTCAGTGAAGGTCTGAACGTCTCCAAGCAGTATAGGACATCAATCAGGAGTACAATGGAGTGAAAACGAACGAGATCTGAACGATTCTCTCATTCACGAATGCAATGAACGGAGGTAGAAGAACTCGGCGAGGGAGGAATGAACGAGGAAGAAGAATTTCGTGGCACCTTACCTGGTTCAAAACAGGAGCTCCGGCTGTGAGGGAGGAAGAAGATATCGGAGGGAGGAAGTAGATATCGCGGCACTGCTTGACTCACAGAAGAACGGAGGTAGAAGAACGGAGGTAGAAGAACTCGGCGGCGCAGTGGTAGAAGAGCTCCAGCTGCGAGGGAGGAAGAAGAACTCGGCGGCACTCTAAGCCCAATTGTAGAAGAATTCAGCCGAAATATAGGAAAGAAAGAAAAGTCTGCAGAAATTACACAGATCCAGCCGAACTCAAAACAGCATACGAGCAAGCAGTATAGGACAACAATATATGACAGCAAACGATCAACTGCAATTCGACACAAATCAAGAACTAATATATGACAGCAATCAACTTCAGTTTATGATATCAACCAATATATGACAGAACTTCAATCGAATCTATATTCAGCTTAAATGTTCCTACAAATCGACACAGATCGAGAACTAACCTGGTTCGCGTGGGCAGGTCTGCAGATCGAGCTATCCTCAGGGACAGGTGAACGTGAGTCTCCAAACGATTGACTGCAGCAATGAAACGAAGATTGATTAAAATTTCTCCCATTCACTAATGCATATTCAGTACAATGCAGTGAAAACGATTCTCCCATTCAGTGAAGGTCTGAACGTCTCCAAGCAGTATAGGACATCAATCAGGAGTACAATGGAGTGAAAACGAACGAGATCTGAACAATTCTCCCATTCACGAATGCAATGAACGGAGGTAGAAGAACTCGGCGAGGGAGGAATGAACGAGGAAGAAGAATTTCGTGGCACCTTACCTGGTTCAAAACAGGAGCTCCGGCTGCGCGGGAGGAAGAAGATATCGGAGGGAGGAAGTAGATATCGCGGCACTGCTTGACTCACAGAAGAACGGAGGTAGAAGAACGGAGGTAGAAGAACTCGGCGGCGCGGTGGTAGAAGAGCTCAAGCTGCGAGGGAGGAAGAAGAACTCGGCGGCACTCTAAGCCTGATTGTAGAAGAATTCGGGGCAGTGGAGAGGAAAACCTAGAAATCGCAATTGAAAGGGAGTAAAATAATAGAAATGTAATTATAATTAAAAGTAGGATTTTTTATTTATGGAAATAAAGATATTATTTATTTAACCGTAAATAAGATTTATGCTTGATAAATTATGGAAATAAATATATTATTTATCCAAAAATATTATTTATCCAAAAATAAGTTTTATGGTTTTTAATTTATGTAAATAAATATATTATTTAACTATCCGTAAATAAGATTTATGCTTGTTAAATTATGGAAATAAAGATATTATTTATCCGAAAATAATTTGTTTTATTTAATCAATAATAAAATAAAGAAATTACTTATGCTTGTCCGTCACGGACAAATGTGCGCTATTAGTAAAATATTGATGCGCTAAATAACAGTGGCCAAGATTAATTGAAAGGGTTAATTAGTAATTTTAATTTAACTAAGCTCAAGCTTAAGTTCAATTCAGGATCAGTAGGTCCACTTGAGTTACATAAGCCGATGCTCAATCCAAAATACAAATGTTGTAGCTAGTGAGTATCGAACTCTGAACGACATGTCCTCCATACCACCCTTATACCAGTTGAACTAATTGAACTTCGTGTATTCTCTTGTTCAAACACCATATTAATACACAATTTCAATCACACAATGTTGATACATAATTTCAATTACACAATATTAATGCATAATTTCAATTACACAATGTTAATACATAACTTCAATTACACAATATTAATAAATTCAATCATTTTTCAGTTACACAAGTTCAGTTTGTTTACACAAAATTGATTTACACAATTGAAAAGGTTTGTCATGTACACAAGTTTGTCATATACACAAGTTTGTCACTTACACAAGTCTGTCATTTACACAAGTTTGTTAGTTACACAAATGTTTTGTTACACAAGTCCAAGCCCATTGAGTTACACAAGTCCAAGCCCATCGAAAATTATAAAAAAAGGATCATATTCAGTATTGATAAAGTTGGAAAATTTATAATTAATCAAATTGGGGAAATTTGTTAACTTTTAAAACTCTAGGCCTTTCATGTAATTATAAAACTTGGACCAAAATCTGTAATTAATTTTGTAGGGCCATAATTGTAAATTTCTAAAAAATAGGGTAAAAATGCAAATATAAAATATGGATATTTTTTTGCAATTTAGCCTAATTTCAAGCAAACCCTAATTTCTCTATTGAAGCTTCTTCTCCAACTATTGGAGCAACAAACAGTGGCGGCAGCAACAGGACGCTCCTCCTCCACACAGACGATTGCCCGGGCTCATCTAGACAGGCGGGCGGCTCCTCCATGCACGTGACTGGCGCCGTTGGCCGATGTAGGTGATTGGTTGACTCCTCCAGTCAAGCGACATAGGCGGAGCTGGGCTGGGCGGCGCGAGACGGAGCGAGGCCGGAGGACATTCATTGTCGAAGGTTGCGTGGAGTAATCAGTCAGTCGCGAGGCCAAAGGAGTCAGCCCAGTCCCGCCGGCCAACGCCTACCTGGAGGAGCCGGCGCGAGGCCGGAGGACATCTAGTTGCTTGACTGGAGGAGACGGCCAATTGCTTGACTGGGCTGGGCGGAGGACATTCATTGTCGCGAGGCCGGAGGACATCCTTCGTTGGAGGCAAATCTGGGCTGGGCGGCGCGGGGTTGGGCGGCCCCCACATCGAGTAGCAGCGCCGAAATCCTTCGTTGGAGGCAGTTACTCAGTCGAGAAGCAGGCGGCAGCGAGACGAAGAAGATGAATGACCGCGAGAAACCCTAACTGGATGTGGAATCTGAAGATTGGATGATTTTATAGGATTATATTTTACATTTTCCCCTTATGTCCCTTGAATTAATTTATTTTTTATTTAAAAATTTAGGTCAAAAATAGAGGGGCCTAGTTAGTCTAGGCTAAACAAAAAGGGTTATATTTTACCAATTATCTTTATTTTCTTTCTGGATTCGGTCATAGCTACAGTAAGTCATGTGACTTTCCAGTTGAGCAAAATCACAATCTTGTTATAGATTCCAACCCTTCGCTCGTCAATCCGGAACCTACCAAATAATTGTAGGTAAACTATTTACTTTACAATTACCGACCTGACATTAGCTACGTTGTCCACTTGTTTTCTCAATTTGTTCCTGTTCTTACCGTCAATCATTGGACAACTATTCAAAGGGTTATTCGCTACATCAAAACTTCTCTAGGACAAGGTAATCTTCTTTACAAGTCTAGTAAATTTCAACTAAACGTTTTTTGTGATGTAGACTATGTTACATGTCCAAATACTAGACGTATCATTACGAGATTGTTCGTTCTTCTTGGTCATTCACCGGAAGACCAAAAAGCAACAAGTTGTGTCTATTGAATCCGAGTATCGCTCTTCTATTTAATCCGATTATCGTTCTATGGCCACCACCGTCACCTCTAAGATCATTTGAATACATCTATTCTCAAGTCTTACGGCATCACTCTCCCTCAACCAACGAATATGTGGTGTGATTATCAAGCGGCCCTCCACATTGCCTCCAATCTTGTATTCCATGAACGCACCAAACATATTGAAGTTAATTGCCACATCATTCAACACCATATCCAAGCCGACAAAATTCAAACTCACCACATTCGCTCCATGGATCAACTCGCCGATATCTTCACCAAACCGTTAGGTCAACGTCAAATCCTAAACATACTTTCTAAGTTGGGTGTTCAAAATCTTTACCCTCCAACTTAAGGAGGTGTATTACGGGATAGAATATCATTGAATATAGGATCAATATCCCTAATTCATGTCTTATATCTTTTCAATAGGATTGCTATTTCTTTTTTTACTAAAACACGTTTATATTCCTCTGTGTATATATTCATTTTCTTATCAATAATAGACACACTTTTTATTCATATTTTTTATAGCTTACACAAACTCACAATAGGGAGCAAAAACTTCCGGAGGAGTGTGTCAAAATTTATTTAAGGCCTGTTTGGTTCTCATATCCTGATATCAAATATGGATAGTAATTGGGTATCTTATATCCGTGTTTGGTAATTGGGTATATGGGTATCAAATTGATATACTCATATATTCATACTTTACTATTTTATTGATTCTGATATCCCTAAAAATTCACCGGTATCGAATTCTTATCCTTCCAAGCCCTTTGTCCCCCCCCCTCATGTCTCCCTCTTCGGATCTGCACAACAACTCTCGCTCATATCTCCAAGTTATGATTCTTTTAGTCTCCCTCTTCGGATCGTTCTTTCAATATAATATTGGATGTGTGTCTCCCTTTGCTGCTGAATATTTGTTATACATGCAACCCTTCTATGTTTGAATTTTTTTGATACAAGTCTCTCTTCTCGTTGAGTTTTTTTTAGATATGAGTCTTTCATCTCAGTTAATTTTATTTATAAGAGTCTCCTCGTAATCTTGTCAAACACATATATCTTATATCAATCTTATTCCCATATATACCATATATATATATATATATATATATATATATATAGAGAGAGAGAGAGAGGGGGTGCGGTTCCTATGAGAACAGGCTTATCGTGCAATCATGAGAACAATCTTAGACCGTCGGATGATGAGTATTAAGGGTCGAGATTTAGAGTAGATATCATAATTAATAATAACTACGAATAATAATAATTAGGAATAATTCATTCAACATAGAATAATTACGAATAATCCACTCAACCAACAATAACTATGAATAATACATTAAACGATATGACACATTCGTAACAAAACTAATAATAATTACGAATATGTTCTCATGATTACCTGATAAGTCTATTCTTATATGATCTATATTCTATATAGAGGTTGGCTCCCATATAAACAGCTCTTATCGTGTAAAATGAGAACAAATTGTATCCGTTAGATCGTTAAATGGATGACTGAGATTAGGTGATATTAAAGGAAAAAGAATCTTGTTATTAATGGAAGAAGATTCGTCGGACCTTAATATATATATTCGACGGTATAGTCATATACATTCGGCGATATAGTCATATATATTTGGCGATATATACTCACATATATTCGGTGTTTACACGTTCACACAATAAGAGCTGTTTACATATGAGTCAGGATCTATATATATATACATGATATTAATACCGATACTAAAATTTGATATAATGATGTAGGATAACCAAAAAGACCTTAGATCACCATTAATCCTAGTTCCAGCTACCCCGTGTATTTTGGCAAATACTAGAAAATTGCGTGAAGATCATCCTCGCTACTGTTGGAACTAATTTAATGAAAAAAATAAATAAAACATGTTTTAAGACATGTGTGTGCCGGACACTTTTCCGGGCACATTTCCAGCGGGCTCCGGCCATTATCAATACCGGAAAGTGGGAGCGTTGGTTTCGTCTCCGCGAGCTCTTGCTCGTGGTAAATTCATACATTAAAATTGAGTTCCGTTTGAATGAGAAATGGATGCCCAAAGTTGGTTGCGTAATAGGCAATAACTTGGGAAAATAGTCAAAAATTGGGTGAATCCCACATCGACTATATGGAGGTAAAAGAGAGTAGGATATAAGGGGCAAGTTTGCTCTAAGGCATGTGGCCTTGAGTCACTACCCATTGTCAATGGGGAACGACGTAGGCAAAACACCACACGCGTGCGCCGAGCCGAGCCGAGCTCGTGGACCTAATTATAATCTGGGCTGGCCACCTATATTATTTTTGGGCCGACCCAACTCGAAGTCCAGATAAAGAAGGCCTTGGCTAGGCCCATCTGTGCAAACGGATCAGCGGACCGGACTGGATATCCGAAAATCCAGTCCAACGGATCAGCCAACAACTCCTACAAAAGTGGGCGGTTATGGTCTTCAGTTGACCCCTAAAAACGTGGCTTCAAAGGTGAATCCGAAATCTCTTGGATTCCAGACACGTGTCACCCTCCTACTGGCTCCGGTTTTGGGCTGGTTCAATAGGCCTCGAGGCCCATAGCCCAATTCAGCTCCTCCAGCTCCTATAAATAGAGAGCTCTTCATCTATTATACATACTAAAACAGAGTGCATGATTTGATGACGTGGCACACAGTGGAAGCAGCAATCAAATGGAGCTCCCACAATTTTTTGACCAATAAATCTTTATTTTTTATGCCATAAAATATTTTTTTACTAAACTAACAACTGCTATTCAAAATTGTACGTAACTTTTTTTTTTGTTGGAGATTCTCCAAGATTTTATAGGTTATAAATTTTTATTTTTAAGCCAGAAAATCTTTTGTTATTAAAATACCAATCACTTATTGGAAGATTTCACGTAACCTTTTTGTTAGCGAATCTCTAATTTTTTATTCTTTTGTCAGACAAATTTATTATAATAAAAATATATTATAACCGATAAGATAATTATCAAAGGCTCAGCCGAATTTTACGGTTAATTTTAACCAATTTATAAAATCTAGTCGGATCTCAATTTTATTAGATCTTATCATATCCTTGAAAATTCCACAATACGCTTCTTACGTGTATTCTAGAAATATCGTACTCCATTATGTAAAATTGTATCTTCTGCTTTGTTATTCTTCCAAATACCCTATTATTCAATCCTCCTCATTGATTCGTTCTTCTAAAGGTAATTTCGTTCCTATTCTCAAATATATAACCCGTTACTTTATAACGGAAATTGATTTATCATTTCCATCTTTTTAAAATGTTCAATATATTGATTTCAAAAACTGAACTGAATTTTTTTCTTATTCAAAAAATCAGAAATTTTTTTTCTTGAAAATCGGATCTTGAATTTCGAATTTTATGTATTAAAATTTATTTTTGATTTTTTTAACTATATTATTTATTACTGTTTTCAATTTTGGTTTATATTATTTTTCTGAAATTTTAAATAAATAAACAGATTTTGATTTCGTTTCCAAAACTGATCGATTTTGATTTCCAAAACTGATCGGATATTGATTTCGTATTCAAAAATTTCCAAAAAAAAACCCGAAATCCGAATTAAAATTTGTTTCTGATTTTTTACTATTTTTTCTATTATAGTTTTTTAGAAATTGTTTTATATTATTGATTCCAAAATTTTAAATAAGTAAACAGAATTTGATTTTAATATTTAAAATTTCGAAATTTCCGTGTTAAAATTCATTTTTGATTTTTTCTACTATTTTTTTTATTACCTTTTTCGTTTATTAGTTTATATTAATTTTTTCAAAATTTTAAATAAATAAACGGATTTTGATTTCGTTTACAAAAAGTGATAAGATCTTGATCCGATTTTCAAAAATATCCAGAATTTCGAATTTTCCGTTTTAAAATTTATTTCTGATTTTTTTTTTTACTATTTTGCATATTATTGTTTTCAATTTTGGTTTATATTATTTCTTTCAAATTTTTTAAATAATTTAAGGGATTTTAAATAATTAAAAAATATCATGATATTCGTTTTTATCTTTAATATTTGTTGTTTTCAACACAATTTTTTTTCAACAAAACTTTGATCAGATTTGATTTTTTTAATGTCGATTTTAATAAAAAAATTTGATCAGATTTATTTAAATATATCTATATTTTATTTATATTTTTTAGAAATATTTTCCACAATGCCAACAAAATCTAAAGGTAAGATTTTGTAAGTTAAAATTTATATTTTTTCTTTTTATTTACAAAATATTTGTTAAGGTTAAATTAAAAACATATTTAATTTGATTTTTTTTATAAATATATCATTAGTTCTCATATACAAAAGTTGATGTCATTTTATTCAAAACACATGAAATATATATCATTTTCTACCAAAAAAAATGAAATATATATCATTTTATTCAAAACACATCAAATGTATAAGTAACCCGCACAAGGTGCGGGATATAAACTAGTTCATTCCAAAACACACCAACAATCATTCTCTCTTCTCTCTCTTCAAGCTTGCAAGCTTTTCTGATCCAAAATTTTGGAGATTCCGATCTCGACTCTGCACAAAATTAAGAAAAGAAATTCCGATCTCGACTATGCGGTGGTATAAAATTCTGAACTTTATTGTTATACAGTTTAACTATCGTATTACAGTTTACTAAAGCTACTACTGGATGCTAAATCAATCTTTGGGTTTTCAATAGTGAGATTGTCATCGCTAATATCATCAACCTCTGGATGATCCAATATTTCATCCCAAACTAAATCCTTTGAACATCTCTTTTTTTTTAATCAGTAGGATATATTTCAGAGTAGCAGTAAAATCAAGGTTTAATTTTAAGCTACAGAGGCCTAAAAACACTCAATTTGATAACATTTCAAATTTCAGAAATATTTCACCCATAATCAACTCTAATTTCACTCAAAAATATTTTCCCTGACATAAAAAAATCCAAAACCTGCTGATTAATTGAAGAATGACGATAAGGACAAGACAAGCCGAACACCCAAATCGATAGTCCAAGCGTCTAATAAGTAACTCAGATCCAAAATTTAAAACGAAATTTGGAGGAATAACTTACCTGTAACAAATCGACTTGCACCTCCCGCGACGCTTTGCGGCGGTAGAGAAGCACACCGTGCAGCACCACCTAGACGTCATCGTGTTGGTGGCAGCAGGCGCCAGGGGGCGACGCCAATGAAGACGCAGTATCGTAAGTGCCACGGTGGGCCTGCCTGGGTCAATATAACTAATGGGTCGAAACATTTTGGGGCCCAAATGCCTTAGATCCATTGAACATGCAGTGTCGTAAGTGTTTGCTTCCGGTTTGACTGTTGCAGGCGCGGCTTGAATTCGATCGATGCGAGTTGCACTGGCGAGCGGCGACTGGTAGTTGACGATGGATTCGCCGGCAACCGCTTGTGCGTCCGAAAGGCCGTTGTTTGTTCAAAAACTCTCCTCCCTGACTCTTTTTCTTTGCTATGAAACGAATTGGTACCATTTCTCTCCCTCTCCCTTGTTGACTTCCTATCCCATTTCACCCAGTCGCCGATCAACCAATGGCCATCCCTCAGGGACAACTCGCCCTAGTAGTCGTCGCCGTCGATGAAACTGATGAGAGCATGCGCGCCCTCAATTGGGCCCTCGATAACGTCCAGCTCCTTCCTCACGAAGGAACCCTCCTCATCCTCCACGTTCAGCCGACCCCCTCCAGCGCCGTCGGTATTAATCCCGGCTCCATTCCTTTTGGTGGTCCCAGTTGAGCTCCATTCCCCTTTTTTAAAATTCTATTCCACTGCTTGCCAACTTTCTTTTCGTTTGCTTGTTTATATGGACTCTAAGCTTCTTGTTCTTAAATTGATTGGGATTCTTAGGTATGGAGGTGCCCGCCTTTACAGCAGCGGTAGAGGCGCATCAGGGGAGGATTACGGAAGCTTTACTGAACCGTGCTTTGGAGATTTCTGCTGAGAGGAGTGTTAGTGTACTTGTCTAATAACATATGTATATACATATATTAAATGATTATGCAGTTTTATTTCCTCTCTTTTCTAGTACATCTGAGATACTGTGAATTACAAGTATAATACAGACATACAGTGTTTTTGCTTACAAGAATTTGTTAGTTGCTTTGCTCGATAGACTTATTACTGAGAACATAAGGAAGAGTTTGAATTGGATTCTTAAAAAAACTTAGCTCAGATGTTAATAACATCAGCATTTACTCTGGCATATTGATAGTCTTATGGCAAGGCATGGACAATGTAGTGATGAGAAAGCATTTTAGTCAGGGCATTCCCCCAACAATGCGTTTTTTGGTAGGAGTAAGATGCCCTTTGTCATCCTAAAGTTTATGCGTTGTCAACGAATATAGATTTTGGAGTCATTGGTGTCAGCCATGAAATGATGTTGGTAAATTTGTTCTAATATTCAAATGTACACATGTAGGTATTGTCTTGATGCTCACATTGATTTCATTTTTCTAAGGTAGATAAGGTGTTTTAGTGTGCTTGTACTAATCATAGCATAGTGGATGTATTGCATTGATTCTGAACTAGGATAAGATTGTTTTGTTGATGATCGATTCCACTTTCAGGTTAATGTGAAAACTCAAGTAGTTATTGGTGATCCGAAGAAAAAGATCTGTGAAGTTGTGAACAATGTACATGCCGATTTGCTTGTGATGGGAAATCGTGCTTTTGGTCGGTTTAGAAGGTAAAATATCAGTGCTTCTGCAGAGTGTCGGTATCTTACGTGTACATTCACATGAACACACCTCTCAGCAGTTAGGATTCATAAATCATTTTTTTTTAAAAGCTTACCCTTTACCGGTGGCTAATGAATCTGATTATCACAGATTCTTTGTGGGGAGCATTAGCAAATACTGCAGGAAACATGCATCGTGTCCTGTAGTCATCATAAATGGCGAGTCTGGAGAAGTTATCCGAGGTATGAATCTCCATCAAATTTTCAATAGCTATATCATAAGTGTCAATAGTCACATGATTTTGATCAAAACTTAGAATGTTAAATTATCATGCTTAGGCATACAAGATAAATCTCTAATGTAAAGGTAACAATTCACATTTGCTCAGAAATAAGATCACACTTCACATGAATGTTGACATTTATGTATGCAAGGGGCCAAAAGTCACTCTAGAGTTTCAGTTGTGCTCTTGTTACGTTTCTAAGTCATCAGCTTGACCTGATTTTTTTGTATATTTTTAATGATTGCAGGCGATGATGAACCATAATATTGTGATCAAGAATTGCTAAGATAATTTATCCTGGCATTGCCTTGTTTATGCTGCTGTTTGCATGAACGCTTGGTATGTATAGTCCAACCTGGAATGTTTGGTGATCTGTAAGCTGATTTTAGTATATAGCTTGTAATGCCATTGTTGGTTTTGCTAAGATTGCTTTGCACAGCATGTGTAAGATCTGAAAGAACCCGTGACTCTGAGTGCTATGTGTGAGTTGTTTGTTCTTGATTGATTTCTGACAACACATTTGTACAGTTCAACTATATTTTAATTCAAGATTGAGTTTTCTTGTATCACGTCCTTGCTCGTGTTTATTTTTGACACCTCAATTGGAGTTGCTGTACTGATCTTCAATATCACTGTCATCTTTGGTACCACCATAGCTTAGTTCTTGCTACTTTATCTTCTGTTTCTCGTCAATGTTATACTGGAAAAAGAGAAGTGAAATTATTTTGTGGGGTGTTTTAGGGTCCGTGACTAATCATTAATCATATAATTTGAATTTGCAAATAGATAAGAGGGTAGGATGGAAAAGTACAAATATGTAAAGTGTAGGGAAGCCCGTGACTAATCAATAATCATAACTACTGTAGCCTTGAGACAAAACATTGCAGAAATTAACAGTTGCTGTAGGCTCCGCTCCAAGATGGTCACGAGATTAATGTAATGGAATAATTAATGTACAAATTTGTCCATATTCTATAATAATAAATGTAGTTTGCGTCGGCCATGCAGGACAGTGCACTTGATATTCCAATCACATTCTTATGTCCATATAATTGCTTTGTCTCAACGTTGCAGGCTACCTTACAAACTCGAGCTTTGTGACGCTTTACGAGTAGTGTGTGTATATATATATATATGTTGCAGGGACAGTTTGGGAATTTCTGATCACATTACCTGGCCTCCTCTTGCTTTTTTGCTTCTTATATATGTTGATATTGCCCTTGTGCAAGTAATATTCAAGACAGAGCCATATACTGTAATTGTTAGGTAGGCATGGAGTGGTGCAGTGCACTGGTGTTTGTTCTTCTTGTGTCAGCAGCCACCGTGAGTAGTGACCCGCGATGCGGTGGGGCTAAGTCGGGTGTGTCAGTATTCCACATTTACGGCAACTGCTCACCGCTGTCGAAAGTTGGGAAGGAGGGGCGGTCTGGGAACTGGGTTAAGACGGTGATGGACATGGCTTCCAAGGATACAGAAAGGGTTCACTTCTTGTCAAACCTCGAGACACAGAAGACGACAACGAGGGTGTCTGCCCCAATCGCCTCGGGGCAACAAGTGCTCAACATAGGCAACTACTTGGTGCAGGTGCAGGTGGGTTCCCCAGGGCAGCTGATGTTCATGGTCCTTGACACCAGCCACGACACCACCTGGTTGCCGTGCTCCGGATGCACCGGCTGCAGCTCCTTCAGCTTCTCCCCAAACGCATCCGCTACATTCGCGGGGCCTTTGGAGTGTGGGGGAGCGCAATGCAGCCAGGCGCGGGGGACGGCTTGTCCTAGTAGCAGTAGCATCAGTAGCAGCGCCCCATGCACGTTCAACCAGTCGTATGGTGGGGACTCATCCTTGACCGCTACTCTTGTTGAGGACACGCTCACTCTCGGCAGTAGCGTCGTACAAAACTACACGCTGGGGTGCATAGAAGCAGTGTCAGGGAAGTCGATCCCGCCACAGGGACTGTTAGGACTAGGGAGAGGCCCGCTCTCTCTGCTCTCGCAAGCAGACTCGCTCTACGGAGGAGTGTTCTCGTATTGCCTCCCGAGCTTCAAGTCATACTACTTCTCAGGTTCACTGAAGTTAGGGGTAATGGGGCAGCCCAAGTCAATCAAGACCACCCCACTCCTCCGCAACCCGCGTCGACCCTCCCTCTACTACGTCAACCTCACCGGAGTTTCCGTGGGCAGGGTCAACCTTGAGGAACTACCTCTATCCTTCGACCCCACTACCGGAGCCGGCACCATCGTTGACTCAGGCACCGTTATCACCCGCTTCGTCGAGCCACTTTACAGTGCCATCAGGGACGAGTTCAGGAAACAACTCGGGCTTACGACAACATTTACATCTCTGGGAGCATTCGACACGTGCTTCAATGTAACCCACGAGCATGTGGCCCCGACGCTCACCCTCCACTTCACGGGCCTGAACTTGGCCCTGCCCATGGAGAACACCCTCATCCACAGCAGCTCAGGTGCCCTCGCTTGCCTCGCCATGGCTGCCTCCCCCGCCAACTCCTCTGTCCTCAACATCTTCGCTACCTTGCAGCAGCAGAATCTCAGGATCCTCTTTGATCTCCCCAATTCTCGGCTTGGCATATCCCACGAGCTTTGCAACTAGCTCTATTGTATATTTATTGTTACCTCGTGTACGTCAATTAACTGTAGCTAAGCTACAGGGTAGAGTTTGTTGCAAAATGGCGGCCATTGTTTCCATCTAGGCCCGTGATGCTATAGTGCCATATAATTGTCTTTCAAATTCCGTGCAATGTTGAAGGAATTAGATTTTATGAATGTGAAAGTTCTATTCTGATCTTCTGCTAAAAAGAATCATATATAGATACCTACAATGTTCTAACCCTAATACTAAGTAACTAAGGCAATAGTAATATACACGATTCATATAATTTTTGCTAGAAGCCTTAATTTGTGAAATTTTTGTCAATCCTTTCAAGTTGGCGCATGGATATCATGAATTCCCAACTTGCATAAAAAAAAATTGAAATTGGTGTTGATCAAGGGCTTTGTGAAGATATATGCTAGTTGATGGTCGGAACGGATATGGTGAGTTTGAATATTGTGTTTCTGGACTTCATCCTGTACAACGTGACAATCGACTTCGATGTGCTTGGTCCGTTCATAAAATACTAGATTAGAGGCTATATGAAGTGCGCCTTGATTATCACACCATAGGTTGATAGGTTGGTTGTGCATGACTCTGAGCGAGGCAAGGAAATATTTGATCGTAGGTGGTTGTAGCCATTGCTCAATATTCTGCTTCGGTGGATGATATAGACACGGTTGTTTGCTTCTTCATTTTCCAAGATATAGGTGACAGGGTAAAATACGTAACCCGAGTCAAAATAGACATTTATTTATAAAGATTCCATAAATTATGGCTTCTAGACAAAATTATATGAATCATGCATATATTATTATTGCTTTAGCTTTGATTTTTCCCTACTTTCATATTCATAAAATCTAAATCTTTCATCAAATTAAAGCTAAGTAAGGAAATAGTAATATATACATTATTCATATAATTTTGACTAGAAGCCTTAATTAGTGGGATATTTGTCAAATTTTTCTAATTCTCAATCATAAATTTAAGTGTTTTTGACATTTTTAATTACTTTAACTCGTGCAGTTAATATAGACACAGTTTTGTTTGACTGGGGAATTCTTTCTTTGTTCACTACAAATATCATAATATCGTCCGTATGTCTATCAAATGAATAAAAAAGTAGGGATATTACAACAACAAGACGCTTTGGCCGAGTGGTTAAGGCGTGTGCCTGCTAAGTACATGGGGTTTCCCCGCGAGAGTTCGAATCTCTCAGGCGTCGTTTATTTTTATTTTACCCTTTTCTGACAGTATAGAAGGACCATTTCCCATTTTCCCTTGCCTCATGTTTTCTTATCTTGTTTCTCCACCATACATCTCATCTCGCTTGATCACCCCCTCCTCTGTTTGCAAACACTACAGATCACTAATCAAGCTTCTTATGATGATCTCATGAAACTCAAAACATAGAGCACAACATCACCATGGCAGCTGCTAGCACTTGTTTGCAAGGTGGAGTGCCTTGTCTCAAGCCTCACCAGCCAGCAAACGACTCCTCTAAGAGGAGCATGTTGAGCATGAACCCGAGGAGATGGACGACGACCGGGGTGGTGAGGTGCGTCAACACCTCCGGTGGAATAGGATTAGGAGACTTCATAGGAGGAGACTTACTGAAGTTCGATTTGGGCCGTTGGCTATCTGATGTCGAACAACACAAGGCTATCGCCCTTTATACGCCACATGAAGGCGGCTACGAGGGCAGGTATCTAACCAGGCTCAAGTATCAGGGCTACTATTTCCTTAGTCTCAGTGCCCGCAGTCTCGGTGACCCTGAAACCACCCTTACGAAGATCCACCCTGTTTGCCCCGTAAGTCATTCTCGAACACTCTTTGGTTTTCCGTTATTATGGTTCTTGATTTCGTATCCTAATTGTAGGCTCATGTGGGGAAGCAACCTATAGCAAGATGGTATTTCCCTCCGGAAGTCGACTATCGGCTTGAGAACCTCCCACCTGATGCCAAGGGACTTGTTGTCTGGATACTTGAAGCTAAGGTAAGTAAATCATACTTGCAACAAGTCTTCTGTCAATTAGTATAGATGTAATGAACATTTTGATATCTTAGCTAATATTTTTTATAGGTATTATCCAAATCAGAGTTGCAGTTTCTTGCTCTTCTTCCTGAACTGAGGCCTAAAGTAAAGGTGATTGCAGAGTGTGGAAACTGGTAACTACCAATCTTCTTTTCTGCTTATAATCACTAAATCTTTTTCTTTCTCATCTCATTTAGAACTTGTCTTTTTTGCTGTATTTACAGGAGGAAGGTTATCTGGAAGCCACTCAAGGAGATTGCTGAATTAAGTTAAAGCATTGCAGCCTGATAACAAATCAAAAATGTCATTTTCATTTAATTTTCGTGCTACTATGATTAACATGCACCATTTACAAAAATGTTCATAAGGTTTTTCTCTTGAAGTAAATGCAAAATATATGTAACTTCATTTCACTCTCAATTCTTCAGGAACCAGAATTGATGTAACTTCATCTCACCCCCTCATAAACCCCTCAGCAACCAATGAGTGCTGAAATCCTTGTGGAATTAAGGCTGCCCTAGTCCTTAGTAGTAGAATGTGCTGTTCTGTGGATTCTGATTATCTTTGCACAGCATTGATCTTACTTCCATGACCGATCTGGGAGGCTCGACGTCTTTCTCCTGCAGGGCATTGCCCAACAGCTGTTGCATCTGAGATGCAAATGTATCATCTAAAATCTGCAAGGTTGTAGAGAAAATATTGGTCTTAGATAAAGGAGAATACTTTAGATTTAGAATGAAACAAAGGGTAAGTAAGTAAGAAGCATACAGAAACCGCCAGCGTGCAACCCTTGTACCATGACTTGTTCTCCTTCCTGTTTTCCAAGAAGCTCAATACTTCCTGTTCACAAGGATTGAATTGAATGAATGATATCTAGATAGTTTTTTTTACTGCTTCCCCGATTGTCAAAATTCGTTAAAGAAAGATCTTACCTTCCCCATTCGGTCCCAGTAACCCCTGCAGAGCGCAATGTACACCTGGGTTTCAAAGGTGGAATGAAGATGATTGATGGTGTTGCTCAACTGCTCTCTCAGTGGTTGCATTCTATTTCTGACATCGGATTCTTGAATGCTTGCCTTTGAGTCCTGCAGGATCTTCTTAAGCTTTGTAGCGTTTTGTAGCCTCGTCTACAGCCAAATGAGGAAAAGAAAAGATTTACAAGGCAAAAAGTTTCCTTCTACTTTCAGGTGCATGAAGCATCTTTCAAAATCAAGAATTGAGCTAGAATAGAATCCTCACATTTTCTACCAGCTTTTCTACAACAGCTTGGACGTAATTTCTGAACTTGGCTCTCAACATGACAGTAACCTCACTGAGACGCTCACCGGGAATCTGACTGCCCCCGTCAGGAATGCAGGCACCCCATGACTTGAATTGTGCTTCTACCTTGGGCCGGAGAACATCGAGCATTCTCTTGATTGAATTCAGAAGGACTCCAAGCTGGAAAAAGATACAAGGTCAGAAGCACCTTTTATTATTTATGGATCTGTAATATACAAAGGAGAACAATAGATTACCTCATCAGGAACCACATAGGGAGGCACAGATTGTTTCACAAGTTTCTGGACATACTTCAAGCCAAACTTCTTCTGAGCTAAGTTATCCTTCAACGGTGCCAACACATCTGAGTATTGCTTATCCAGCGCCTCGATTACTGCCTTTTCAATGTCGGCAATCGCCTAAGGTACAGAAAAAGGATTCCGAAAAGAAGCAGAGAAAACGAAATAAGCTAAAAGAAGCAGAGAAAACGATATAAGCTAAACTATCAAAATGCAACGCAATATTTGTATCAGCTTCTCCAAAATTGACTCCAAAAATAAACTAATAAGACATACATTCTCCAGAACCAAAGTGTACTCTGGCCACCGGCAAATGATGACCTCATAATCATTTAAGGTTTCTCTTATGCGGTCGTACAATTCATCCACAAAAGGAGTTGTGCAATGTTGTGTGCGAACTCCTGACCACTTGACCTGCAATCAAAGAGCCATTTAGAAGTATAAATAATAAATAGAGGATTCAGAAATGACACTGACAAATGTTCCATATGAAATGGCACATTTAAGCAGTAAGGGACATGCTATACCTTATCTAGTTTGCATTTCTCGAGTATATCAGCACGCTTATCTTGGATCCACACAACAATATACAAGTGGAACAACTCTTTTGCATTTACTCCTCCTTTTATGTGACTGAAAAACAAAATATTACTTGTCAGACCTACAAGGAAAAGAAGGAATATTTACAAAGCTATGAGCTCCCAAAGTAAGGTGTGTCAATGACATCACCTGATGTTCCAGTTGGCGAGATCTCTCTGGAAATCTGCTGTTGCTATGACAAGTTCAGCCACTGGAGGTGAAGGGCCAGTAGGAGGACATGAAATGAGGAACTCGCGAATTCGAGTGGACAGTTCCACACTATATATTGATGCTGACAAATTTGGGAGGTCAATGAAGCTGCAAAGAGAACAATGCCACCGTTGCAATAATAATTTTTAAATGATTAAATCAAGCAGAAATTATGTAGCTCAATCTCTCTCCCTATCAACAACAAACGGCAACTCTAGGGTAGGGACATACTGTGAACTAGAAATAAGATATTGGGATTATTGAGGGGAATGGGTGTACCTTGGCAGTACGTGCTGGTTATGGATTTGAATATCAGTGCATACTTCATTACTGACATTTAAGCATAGAGCTTTCATCTTTTGGTAAGCAATAGACATGGTAATATTATCCATAGTACAACCTTCCCCATTGGTAGTCAGAAACTCATCTGTTTCACCCAAATGCCTCTTTGCTCTCTTCTTTGAAGCAGCCTGGAAAAAATCTAACCCTCAGCGAAAGAATGAAAACGAGATAGTGGAATAGAAAGTTTACAAAAATTATATATTTTCAACCTGGAAGTATTTGCAAAACTTATTTTGTGCCTCAGGTGTCAGTATGTCATTAAGAAGAGTGTACAGCTTGACAGCAGGATGCAGAGCAGGAGCTGCAACCCCTGCTGCGGGTCCGAAAACATCCACTATGCCTGACAAGAGTGATTCATCCAGTGATTTGTAGTTCTCAAACGCCAGGGCAAGAATCTGTTCAATCTGGTCTTCCACTTCTCCTAGTATGCGGTTCTAGTAAAGAAACCACCATAAGACACAACTTACTTATATATATAGCATTTGTATAAACCCCGAGAAGAAAGTGACACTAATTAAGGTGCCTTGCTTTCCAGTTCAAATTTCCACTACTATGTACCCAAAATAGGTTTTTAAGCAATTGATATAGCTTCCAAACCAATGCAAGTGTAATAACGTAGTTGACATGTACCTCTTGGTGACTCAGTGTGTTCTTGCTACGGTGTTTCATAATCACAGGATTCAACAGATTGAATATAAGAGAGAGACAGTCTGCTGTCGGTGTGGCCACATCCATGACATAAGAGAGATACCTGCAGTAAATTAGATAACAAAATCAATCAGAGATATCTAAGCAGTGCAGAATAGTAGCAAACTTCTAAGCTTCAAATGGAAAATTGTTATTAGAACCTTAGTTTTGTATATGCATCTGAAACTCCATAATAGGAAGCAAATTCCTCTAATAACCATTTCCATTCACCGTGCAACAATAAATTTCTCTGCTGGAAGTGCTGGACTTTCATTGCAACTTCTACAATCAGGTCATATGCTACAGTCTCTGCAACAGAGCCACACTAGAATACCGACAGAAAGAGTAAAATGTATGTCATCATGATGCTTTTCTCACAAGAAAGAAGACAAGAAGCTGCATCGCACTTGACCCATATCTTCAAGGAGACTCACCTTAAGATGACTATTTTCATCAGCAGTGGTTGAGAAGTTTATATACAATTGCATTTTGCCAACAAGATTATGCGCTGGTTCGTGAAATATTGACCACCACCGGAGCTTGTCGCTCTGGATAGAAATTAGGGTTAATCTCCTGAATGAAGCAGCTTCAGGTATTCGTCACAGTTGCAAAGAATAGAAAGCATTACCGGATCATCGGCCACATTTGCAACCTGAGCAAGGACACGCCCATAGGGCTTACCCTTGGAATCCTGAACTTCAACAATCAGATCATCCCCAAGTCCGTCTGGAAAGCTGTATAAGGCTGTCAATATCCTCTTGAGAGAGGTAAATATATGATATAAAAGGTCTAGTAGCAATTTTACTTACAACACATGCGTCTCCCCTGACCCAGGTTGCATTCGAACAGCATCTTCCCCGGGTGAGCTTTTCAATCTTAACAAACAAGTGTAAGCCTCTGCTAACATTGTCAGGAATGGCAACAAAAAGAGGGGGGGAAAGTTAAGCAAGAAGATGTGTGTCGGTACCCAAAAAAAGCAGCAAGATAAACAACTTGTACAAAAAAGATCAGTTCATTGTCTACAAACACAAGTACCTTGTATAGTTTCATATGATGAAGAGCTACTACGTAATGTAGTCACACCGACTTTCAATAGCCCAGACACTTGTTTTATGTATTGGGTGCTTGCTTCTAGATACGCCAAACTCCTACGGGACAGAGAACCGTCAGCGGGCTTGTTGGGCGTAAAATGGATTCTTCGAAGCGCTTGCCACCCAGTATACAGCTTTGTCTGTATGACAGATAAGCGATTTCGAGCAGATTCTAGATGCACTTTTGATGCCTTGAGGGATTTAATACTGCAACCAGTGGGTGGGTCGAGACCCATTCTCACTTTGCGAACTGCACCGAGCAAACTCGTGGTCACTAAAGTTATTTAAAAAAGGGTACTCTAAATATTTCAAATGAAGGGATTTACCTTGGACCTTCATTTTACCAACCATCTTCTTGGGTTTTGGTGCAACTCCTTCTGCCGCAACCTCTGAGGTCCGCTTTGCCAAAATTTCCTCTTCCGACTGCAATAGTATATGCTGCAAACTGTGAAACATAAAAACATAAGTAAACATAATGAATTTTGATGTGGTGTGTAACTAATGCATGCAACCGTAATGCTGTTACAAAGATAGTTATCCACAGTTTTAGCCTATAACTATCCAACAAAGGCAGCTAAACAATCTTATATCTCAATAAGAGCAAGGAATTCGATCAACACGGTACAGTCCGCCCATCTTCATTACATAGCCTATAACTATCCAACAAATGCAGTACGCAGGGTCATCAGCTAAAATAGAAAGCTAAAGCTGTTTGTGAGTGCAAGTTACACCCACCCAAATGCATTTCTCAGCAGAGCGCACTCATTTTCCAGAAATACTGGAGCCTCGTTGCAACCCCTAGCCCATGCATTAAGGCATAATCGGACACACGCGTCATATGAAAGAACACAATGCCATGGCCCCTGCGTACTGCATTTATTTTACAGAAGTTAAAAGCAAATTTTCAAGATAATAGACAAACAAAACATCAATCCTATGATTTAAATAGCATAGCACTTTGCTTAAGGTAGAAAGTACCTTGCATGAAATGTGGGCTGGCGAGCAGGATGAGGACCTGATGACCCTGCAGATTGTTCACCAGTTGCACTTCTGCGTTAGAGGGTAAAATCAAGTTACTTCAGTGAAGTGTGGTGATGTATACAGTCACATGCTATCTGACCAATAACATGCAGAAATGTACACTATAGATGTAAGTGGATAGGCGACTTCATGATTAGAATTTTGATGGCTATGATCTTTTAAGTTTACGGTATACTAGAGGTAGTGCAGACCTTGTATAATTCTCAGAGACAGCTTTCGCAACATTATCTTTCGAATTAGCAGCAAATGAAACGTGTGCACTGTTGCCGTTACTTTTGCTGACAGAACTAATAGAATCAGAAACAGATGGTTTATTCTGTGCAACCGGGTTTACAATTCGACGGACATTCTGGTTACTTTCCTCACCGGAAGAAGCAAATGGAGGAGCACTCGGAGTATCATCAACGGTATTGAGTTTCCCATTCAGCAAATTTCTGGAAGTGGCCTGCAGAATCCAGGTGGAGGAACATGTGAAAAGGCCAAAGTCTGGATATAAATGGTATTCAACTTGATGATAGTAACAACAAAGAAAGCCATATATGGGAGATTGGCATAAGAACCTTGTTAGCAACAGTTGCTGCATTCAACCCCGATCTAACAGTGGATGCATAACCTTCAGAAAGGCGTGGTTTAGAATGAGAAACAATGCCAATACCAACTTGTGTGGATGAAAACTCAGAGGAGCTAGCAGCAGAATCAGAGTCCTCGGTATAAGCATTTTGTGCAGCTGAATACCTTCGCAAGCCACCTAATCCATGTCCACCGGTCTTCTTCGCACTAACTTCCACAGAAGAATTAACATCAGAAAGGGTATAATCACTGGCGTAGTTGGTTTGACGGGGCAAAGTTCTTCCATTAGTGTAGGCATGAGCAGCACGGGAACGAGCATGATCATTCTGCGGGGAAGAATCAATTGAATATCGTCCACCATAGACATCTGATTCTGAGTCTTCAGAAGTAACGTCGTTGTCAGAAGCAGACCCGGTATCGTCAACTGGTATAGGCATCCCAGACAGAGGGACTGGCAAATGCCCACTTCGAAATTTACGAGGAGGTGGCAATCCAAAGCCTCTGCTCCCGCTTCTACTAGAGTTCAGTATTGGGTCAAGTCTACTTGTTTGATTTGAAGTTGAGACCGGCACTTGCTTGTTGTTCACAGAACCCTAAAATTCCCAGGACGCATTAATCATCAATGCAAAACGAAAACCCAAAATCGGCATATTTAACCAGATCTAGACTAAGGAAAGCAGAAAAGGCAGAGCAATGTTAGTTGAAATTAGACCGGAAATTACCTCTCGAACCCATTTAAGGGCACTCTTATCAAGCCCTTCAGTAAACATTCTGAGGGAATCGGGAGACAACAGCCTCTATGGCTTTGAGAGTCGATTCGCCTGTGAAAACGACAAAGAAGGGAAGCCCTTTGATTTCAATATAAAAAATTCAAAACCCATAGAACAATCGAATTCATAAATTGAGGAAATCACATGAAGCAACAAGCAAGACACAATACAATTAAGCATTGCAAGAAGCTCACATGTAAAAAGGCACCCTGTTTGCCAAGATGGTTTGATCCAACCGCACAAGAATCGGCCACACTGATGAGGCAGAAAGCTAAACCTCGAGTACTAGCAGGGACTCGGGTGTGTATGATAGAGAAACTTTTAAAACTTCGGAATTGGAATTGAAAATTTGTAGTACGAGATAAGACCAGAGAGTGAGAATATGAAGATCTGCCGCTCCTTCCCTTTACTTAATCCAAAAGGTAAACAGCCAGCTATGGTGTTGCTGTGTTTTTTTTTATTGCTTTTTTCCCCTTTCAATAGCTTCTTCCACTATCCCAGTTTCGGGCTTTCCTACTGTTGATAGTATTATTATTCTGTGTTTTTTCCTTTTTCGTCTTCGTGATTAGGGTTTTTTAATTGCTGTATTAAAGATAAAGAGCGCAATGAATTCCAGACAAGGGAAAAAGTATGGTAAAATAAGTTCATGCTTAGCGACACCCTAGTGTGAACGGTGGGAATCCCCTACATCAAAGTATCAAACGGCGTCGTCAGAGCAATTTGGCTGTTACAGCTAAAACGTTTTGAATGCATAGGTGGTGGGCGGTGGTATTTTGGGTGAATGCGGGGATTGCTAAAGCCACAGGGCTTTGATGTAAGTTTGAAATGCGTATCTCACAGTCGAACGTTGCTAAATATAATATGAAGGCCCAATCCACATGGATGGGTCCCACTTCGTCACTTTTTTTTTTAATGAAAGGGGAAGTTTTTTTTTTAGTGAATGATACCGGTTCAATGCATTAGATAATGTGTCGTTTAATGGATCAAAAAGTCGAAAAATTAACAAACGGATTAACCGTTGTAAGGGAACTCAAACAAGTAACATGGAAAAGAAAATACATAAAAAGAAAAAATTTGATCACAACGAGCCGATAGAGAAGGAACACCAAGAGAAGAGTAGGGTTGAAGTAGGGTTGAATTGTCCCACGATGTTTAATCCATTTTTTGATTTTAAATATTATCCCGTTGTTAATCTTTATTGGATCTTTACTCCTATTCTTGTTTCCAATAATGCGGGGAAATTCATGTCATTCAAGTCTCGGTGAGTCGATGGTGATTTCAAGTTTTGAACGATGCTTATGGAACAATCCATGCCCACAAACAACCTAGGAGATGGGTCTCTTGTAGATCTGTACAAAACCGGGTCGGCCTGTCCAGCCCGCCCGGGAAAAAACATGGGTATGGGCAGCAAGTTTGGTCCGTTCGGGCCTAGCCCGGCCCGGCCTACATTTTGATGGGACGGGTACGGGTAAACATATTGGTTGCTAATATTATCAAGTGAGTTTATTCAGATTCCTTGATGAGATCTACGTAACAAGACAAAGAGCAATTGTTCAGCTTCGTTCAGTGAGATGGCTAACGGGATTGAATCAACCACAATATGGGTCAAGTCTTTTTATTCTTCAAACTTATAATTGATTGTGTGTTTGACATATAACAAGAAACACTAGTGTTCACAAAAACACTAGTGTTGAGTCCAACCACGTGCATATCACGTGATTATTTTTTTGGGGTTGTTGTTCTGTAAACGCCTCATTTCTGCAATGATCTCCGTTAGGGCTTTTGGGTTGGGCGATTTGGCGATAAGGCGAAATCGAATCCCATCCTCCCGCTTCTAGTTCAATCGACGCTGCTTCCACCGCCACCAGTCCGTCGTCCCCCTCTTGGTCAACATCAAAGGTTGGTCTACTCTTTGTTGCCCTACCTCTGTCTTCTCCGTCGTCGATAGTCGAAATGCTACTCTTCTCCGATGTTTCGGTTGTTGAGTAGTTTTGAAAAGATTGTTGTTGTGAGTGCTATTGAAGTTCATCAAACTTATGTATATACTGAAAACACTTGATAGCAACACACTTGACAAGTACAATAACACTCATGAACTTATTATATGCTCATGGAATGTCTCATACAGCAACTGAAAGTACAAAGAAATTATAAAACATTAATGAAAATCAAAGTTAAGTAATTGTGCTGCTAAGAAACTTATTATATGCTCATGGAAGGTCACATACATCAATTGAATATACTGATGCAGGTCTATGCAAGTTTAGGAGCCATGAAGAGTTGAATTTGTGTCCTAATTAACTAAGTGATCTACTCGGATCTAATTCTAAACAAATTGTGTTGCTAAGGAATTTTCCTTTGAGTGAAGTCAATACATTCAACACACACATATCTAATTTTTCAACTTGAAAATCCCTAAATTAACAGCTAAAATTAGCCAACATAAATGTACTAAACAAATCAATATATGCAACTACACTGAACACACTTGACATCAACACACTTGACAAGCACAATAACACTCAGAAACTTAGGATATTACTCATGGAAAGTCACATACAACAATTAAAAGTTCAAAGAAATATATATTGAACAATTCTACTAGCGCTCATATCTAAAAAATAGTAATAACTACTAAACACTAACATCTAATTCTCATGGAAGATCAGTATACGAAGATAAAAATAAATATTTTTCAATGGTCCATTTTGTCCTTGTTGATAATTTTTAAAAACTAAAAAAATTAATAATTAAGCGGTTAAAAACTACAAAATAAAATTTATTTATTAGATTTTCAACTACATAAAAAAACTCATCCTACAAGGCTAAAAAAAATTATTTAAAGAAATGAGTATACGGAGATGCTCTAAAGTCCTATTTCCGATTTCATCCTTTGATTTTCTAACGTTATCACATGATTTCACATTCATAAGGCACAACCACGGGCCATTGCTCCTAAAACCAGATATCGAATTTGTGGTTCTCACTCTCCCCCCTCCTAAATCTTGTTTTCCTCCCAAAAATGGCGGCCGCTATGGTACCAGACAAGCTCTCTCAGGAGCAGTACGTCTACTTGGCGAAGCTGGCCGAACAAGCGGAGCGCTACGAGGAGATGGCCAAGTTCATGGACAAGCTCGTCGTCACCTCCACATCCTCCGACTCAGAGCTCACCGTTGAGGAGCGCAACCTCCTCTCTGTCGCTTACAAGAACGTCATCGGCTCTCTCCACGCTGTCTGGCGGATCGTATCCTCCATCGACCAGAAGGAGGAAGGTCGCAAGAACGACGATCATGTCGTCCTCGTTCGCGACTACCGTGCCAAGGTCGAATTTGAGCTCACTGACATATGCGCTAACATCCTCGAGCTTCTCAACTCTAATCTCATCCCTTCTTCGTCCGCGAGCGAGTCTAAAGTATTTTACTTGAAGATGAAGGGAGATTACCATCGGTACTTGACCGAGTTCAAAGTTGGGGATGAGAGGAAGGCTGCCGCAGAGGACACCATGGTTTCTTACAAGGCTGCTCTGGTATGGAGATCAATATGTTTATTTGAGCTCCGTAATTCGCTTCACCATTTTCATTTTGCTGACTTCGAGAACAGAGTAAGAGTTAGGGTTTTCGTGTCAAATTTCAGCAGCAAGTTGAGTTGGTGCAAATGCTTGATTTCAGTTGTCGTGTCTTGATTTTAATAGATACAGTGATGTTTCTATGCGAATTTGACATTTCAGTCAGGATTTTTGTACAATCTGAATTTGGAGCATTTATTCATGTCTGAAACGTCGCAAAGTCTAGGTATAGCAATTTCGACATTATACAAAACACGCTAAGAACCATAGCTGAATCTAATTGAAGGCTGTCCATACTTGAGATTAGGTTAGAGTTGGTAGTATCACACGTATGGACACATCCTCGGTACCCCATGATCCATCACAGCTGCCCCCTGATCAGTTTGAATTAGCTGTCATTAATAGGACACATCTCGGTACCCCATGATCCATCACCATTCAACCGAGGATATCCATACACTTGGCTAGACATGAGTGGTTATAGTTCTCTATATGATATCTTTCAATGGATGCTGAAATTTTGAAAATAAATCTGAAAGTTATCTATTCATCTTCTTCTCTATTCAACATTCAGTAGTTGATGGTGGTTCGTTGTTGCTAACATGTGAAGGGACCTAAAGTTACCCAATTCTTGATTTTCTGTTAGATGGAGTTTGGGTAGATGTTGATGGATCATGTTTGTTATTTAAAGTTATTATCAATTCTCTATGTCCAGGGTGATGTCTATATCTTTTTTCATGTAAACTTATTTCTAAGTTATATAGATGCCATGGGAAAATTGCTATGCAAGGAGCAGTAGGAAATGTTTGTATAAAATTTATACTATTTTGATCGATTATGTAATTGACAAAGTTTTATTTTACAAAAAACGCTTGTGAGTGTGTTTTATATTTCATAAGGGTTCTTACTTGAGAGAAATGGAGGGTGATTGAGGATATAGAGACTGTGGCTGGCTGTTGGATTGAGTGTAGAATTTTTGGGCTATTTTGATTGGATTCTGCAACTTTGTATACTTGTGTAGATGCTCCCTGATTTTGTTTTACCTCCTTATATTCTTGTCTCATGGTGAAATTTCTACAAGCCTACGAGAGTTTAATGTCTCATTGTGACTTTAAAATTTAAAATTGTGAATTAAATTGATCATTCATGGTTGGATATGATCTATATTTGATTCAGCAAGTCCTGATTTTAGGGTGTTAAATTGTCTTATTTTGATATATATAGGAACATAAGAATTTTCAAGTGTCTAAACCTCAAAGTGCAAACTGATCTTATTGCTCTAATTTATGGGTTTAATTTGTAACTTATGTGGAATTTTAGGACATTGCACTAGCAGATTTGCCACCAACCCACCCTATCAGATTGGGTCTTGCTCTCAATTTCTCGGTGTTCTACTATGAGATCCTCAATGCATCTGACAAGGCTTGTAGTATGGCCAAGCAGATATGTTCATTCCTTACCCTTTAAAAAATAAAAAAAATATGAGCATCATTCTTTTACGGGAAGGTACGATATAATTTTTTTTTAACTCTAAATGCATTTTACATAAATAAGGTTAAATCAAGTGACATATGGGATTAGTTTTATGAATTGATGGATGGGTAATCACCGATAGAATTGTCAATCTATTATGACTATTGATGATTGTTAACAAGATATAACCTACTGCGATCATAACAATTTTTGGCTTATGTGGGTTGTTGGCATGCTTGCACTAAACTCCATTGTGATTTCTGTCCTTTTTCTGATACATGAGCTCATTCTATCATGGGATATAAAAATATGATGGGTGGCATAATTGATGTTTACCATGTAATGCACATGATTTAATGAAGAGGCACTGTTTGTTTCGAACTACCAATAAATAGGTATCTATTTTCCTCAATCTTGTCATTTTCCCGTTGCATATGTATGTGAAGTTCTTTATACTATTTGTTGACAATAATTGGCTAATTTTCTGTGTCATTTTCTGTAATACAATGAAACTTGCCTATGTTTGAATGCATAAATATCTAATTGTTAGATAACTTAAATTTATTGAACACATCATTACTGGACGTATATGTAAATATCATGTAAAAATTCTTCGACAGTAGGTAGATGTTCGCCAGAGACCTAATAAAATTCAGATAATGGTGCTTACAACTTGAATGTGATAGTTTTTATATTTATAATTATTTTATCTTATATAAACATTATTATTCACAGGCATTTGAGGATGCCATAGTTGAGCCGGATACACTGGGGGAGTAATCTTACAAATACAACACCCTTATCATGCAGCTTCTCAGAGACAACTTGACCCTCTGGATTTTTGATGTCTAGGTTTGTACCTTTCTCCTCCCCTCTCTCTCTTTGCACATGTGAATCAACACCAAAGCCTGTTAATTGTTATCTCCCAATGAGTGTAAATAAACTATTAATTCAATACCAAGATCGGCACATATGTTGTAAACAGATAAACTCAATGTAAGATTAGGATCTGACTATTATATGCTGAAAATGTGCAGGATCAACTTGATGAATCATAGAACGTGGTGGAGTGCAGGCTGAGCAGATATGATATCAGTTGCTCGCCTAAAATAGCTCTCATATACCAGTTATTAACTTATGCTTGGGTTGTAGATATCTGTGCCATCTAAAAACTGGTTATTTTGTGGCTTATAAACTATGATGCATGTGTATAGAAATTTTTATAACTTAATATCTTCTCCCCCATGTATATGCCTTAGTTTCTCGTTTATGCTTGTGTGGTCTTTTTGGGTGCTGATGTTTTTACCAATTTAGAATCACTCATGTTGGAACTACTCAAATTGTAAAATTTTGCAACAATGGGTCAAAATCTTTGTAAAAATGTAGGGGTAAAAGTCATGTGACGGGTGATGAAGAGGTCTATGGTAGATAGTTTAAACCCGTCACCCATAAGGTCTAATGAAATAATATGGACCCTGGACATGTAAGTGCTTGTTTGAGCGAATGAATTACTATTGATTGTGGTTCTAATCAAAACAAATATATCCAATTATTATTGCTGATGTAAGGGGCCGAGCTATCCTCTCTTGAGGACTACTTTCTATGATGAAATGTGCAAAATGAAAATTCATAAAAATGTAATACAATGAATTAAGAACAACTTGACAACATGTCTCAAGGAGGCAATGTAAGTAATGATGCATATATGGTTTATAGTCATTCTAGCAGCAAATGAACAAAGAGCCTATAATTGAAGCCCATTTTCTCTAGCGGCGTCATCAAGGTCTTAGACACGTCGACGATAACGATATCCATCTTTGTCAAAAGCTACATTGATGATCAACGAGTTGTTCACCTCTTTCTTTGCAATATGCTATTATTTGCAAATGCGAACCCTATAGAAGAATTAAACATAACTACAGACCAACAAATTGTTCAAAAGAGTGGACCATATGTCTATGTTAGAGTTATATTAATTCCCCGCGGGTCCTTGACATCGTATTTCATGTATGAATATATATTACGAAATGACGCAATTATAGGAAGACTCGTATTGTATAATAAATGTGAAAATATAACACAATAAATGTGCAATACCTTATGATCATAACGTACTAGATGAATGGGTTTGTGCTACGTACTGATTTTAAAATATGTTTCTACGTTATTAAAAATTTTGTTCTCTTAAAATTTTCGATGCTTTGTGCGTATTTATTATTCATCCGCAGATATCTAGTAATCAGTTAAACCAAGCACAAAACTTAATACCCTAATATGATTTAAGTCAAATTAAATCTGATAATTATTCGTAGATATTCGGATTATTTGTTTGATCCGGCTAACCTTAATATTCGAATACGATTTTTCCTCATTTCTTTATTATATTTTTTAAGAAACAATTAATCCAAAGTCAAATAAAAAATACTAAAATAAATGTGTATGAATGTTTTTTAATAAAGAATTTTTTTTAGACATATGTATATCCGTTCAGTAGATTTATAGTGTATAGTTATACAGATGGTCGGACTAATTGAGGCCAAAAATAAAAGATTTTATTTATACATGTTTAAAAATGAGTTCTAATAGATAAATAAATCCAATATTATTAATATTGGATTATTGATTTTAAATTGTCTATAAATTTTTAAATGAGTATTAATGGAGGTTATATTCATGAAAAAAAATTAATATTACATGTAGGTAGAATACTCTCTATCATAACACCTCAGTTGAAACAAGAGGAGACCAATGGTGAGACTAAAGTTGAAGTCCAAGAATAGGCTACGTGGTAATCCCTTAGTGAAGATGTCTGCATACTAGGAAGCGAAGTGGGCATGAAAAACACGATCTTGTCCAATGGCAACTCACTCATGGACAAAATACAAGTCAATCACAACATGCTTCATACTCTAATGGTGGACGGCTTTTTGAGCGAGATACACGGTGTTGACGTTGTCGGTGTAGACATTATAAGCCTAATATCCTATGATGGAGGACAATGAAGCTCAAGAAGGAGGTTGCGTATCCAAGAACCTAGGTGATCGACAACATTTGCAACCCCACAACTTTTGCCTCTACGTTAGACCGAGAAACTACTAGTTGTCTCTTGGATGACCATGAAACGATAGAGTCATTCAAGAAGACACAATGTCTGGAGGTGGACCGTCGGGTTTCCAAACCCCCAGTCCAATCCGTATTAGTATAAGCAACTAATGACAAAGGTTGAGATGATATTGTAATAGTGATTCTAATTCATGGGAAAAGTTGACTTGAATATGTCGAATGATATGTTTGTGAGCCACAAAATGGGGGCTCATGTGGGTCATGCATAAAAAGACAAATCCGATGAACAATACTTAATATCTGTTCGCGTGAAAGTGACGTATTTGGAGAGCAACGACAACAAATAGTATCCGGTTTAACAACCATGCTAAAAATGTCAACATAATCGATGTCAATTTGTTGAGAATTATCGTTAACGACCAATCAAGCCTTGTATCGCTCAAAAGTACCATCGGACATGAACTTGTGATGAAAAAGCCACACACACCACACAATACTAGCATCATAAGGACGGGCTACTAGGTCACATGTCTCTTTACTTACAAGGTCTCAATACTCACCGGTCATGGTTGCATTCCAATTTACGTCAAGAAAGACCGTTTTGTGAGATATGAGAATGAATGATAGAGTGGAAACAAATAGATCGAAAACTCAATTGGGTTTGTAAAACCCGCTTTGGGATCAGGCTTGAATTGTGTGATTTAGTTGGGCGGGTATGTTTGGACTGTGGGTAGGTATGTTAACTGGTTTGTGGGTGATAGTAGGCTACAAGTTGAAAAGAAGGTGGAGTCCGGATTCAAAGTTAATTGGATTGGATGGTATCATCTGAGGAGAATGGTGACCGAAGGAATGAAATATGGGAGAAGAATTTTGCTCGTTCAACGATTTGGAAGTAGTTACAAACTCAAGATAATTTTAGGAGTAAAAACATGCCATCAACTCAGATGGACAATGACCGACAAAACTTCGGCGAGACACATGGTGGTTGAGGCGTTTTGACTTCTCTTTGTCCTTTGTTCGCGAATCTAGATGGTTGTAAGTTGTAGAAAATTGAAACAGGATTCCAGAACATATTTCAAATTTTAACTTTGTTTAGATATGATGAGTAGATGTGAGCCTAAAGTTTGAGAAAATAAGAGGTTTTCTCGCAAAAAAAAAGCGAATGAACTAAATATAATAATAAATTTTCGTTGTTTATAGGCAAGTAATAAATATTGTTTTCCCAACTCAAAATGTGTAGTTGACAAGTCAACATCCAATTATCGTCAAATCATCAAGGATTAGGTCTAATCCCCTTAATCATGATTTATTAGAAATTAAAAATCCTAACATTTGATGTTAATAAATATTGATGACTACACAATTGACGTAGTCGATGACATTACAAATTATGACAATACGTTAATGTTAATAATATTTATGATTGCACAATTTATTTTAAGAAAAAAATGAAAAATATATTTGGAAATAATTTTTTTTTCAAAAAAATATTTGGAAATAATTTTTTTTTTCAAAAAAATTCCAATTTGTTATTTTTTAAAATTAGGAAATCAAAAATTAAAAATTAAGAGTTAGGGGTTAGGAGTTAGGTTCTCTATTTCATAACCTAATCCGTAAGGATGTTTTAGGTCGATCGGTTTTCCAAAAAATGATTCACCTAATTCTCTTACTTATGTATCAAAAAAATAAAAATAAAAAATAACCTAAGAATTTTTTCGCATTGAGAGACAATTAAAAAAAAAGTGTTTTCCCGTTAAAAGACAAGGTGAACATACCGTTTGACTTATTTGTATAATCATTTCGTTTTAACTATCCATATAAATTCTATAATTATGTACGGAAGTCGTAAATGCACGGCGATGAAATTCACAAATGCACGGCGGGTACGGATCCCGTAACCGTGATGGTTACGGGTTCCAAATCCGTGATATATTTTCACGGTTACGGAACCCGTAACCGACACAGTTACGGGTTCCGTAACCGTGATGATTTTCTTTGCGAATTCTAAGCAAAAAAATTAAAAAAGTGAAAAAAAATCATCACGGTTACGGAACCTGTAACCGTCACGATTACGGGTTCTGGATCCGTGATAATTTTCTATGAGAATTCTTACCCAAAAAAAAATCTAGCACCATCACGGGGAACCCGTAACCGTGATGTCAGAATTTTTTTATATTTATTACGGTTACAAAACCCGTGATCGTGGCGGTCACAAATTCCGTATCCGGCGTGCGTTTACGAAATCCATCACCGTGTCCGTAATACCCCTCATTATGTATTGCATAAAGTATAGATTGTAATTTTCATTTTCAGCGAACAACGACTATTTGTCGGAACAAAACTTTATACAACTTCATACATATTGATACATACCAAAACAAATTAAACAAATAAAAACGCACGCACACTTATTCGTACAAACTTTTAGAGGGATATTACGGACACGGCGATGAATTTCGTAAACAAACGACGTTTACGGAATCCGTGACCGCTACGGTCACGGGTTCTGTAACCGTAAATTTATTTATTTATTTATTTATTTATTGACATCACGGTTACGGGTTCCGTAACTGTGATGGTGTCAGATTTTTTTTTCCTTTTCGGTTTAGAATTCACATAGAAAATTATCACGGATCCGAAACCCGTAATCGTGACGGTTACGGGTTCCGTAACCGTGATGACTTTCTTCATTTTAAAAAAAAATTTTTGGGTTAGAATACACAAAGAAAATCATCACGGTTACGTGTTCCGTAACCGTGAAAAAATATGTCACGGATTCGAAACCCGTAACCATCACGGTTACGGGATATGTAACCGTCGTGCATTTGTAAATTCCATCACCGTGCGTTTACGACTTCCAAACTTTTATTAGCCTAAATTATACTACGATTAGAGATTAAAACCCGGCAATTTAGAAGTATCTCGCTCAAATGGTCCCCTCAAATAAACCATTACACATTTACGTAAGCACAGGGGCGGCCACAGGATTTTTCAAGGGGGTCGAAAAAGTATAAACGAAGATAATATTATAATTTTTTTTACTAGCAATAAAAGTTTTACTGCTGCAACATTAATCAATATTACAATAAAACAACGTTAAAAGTTAACCATTTCAAATTAGCGTTCAATGCTACAAGATAACTCAAGTGGACGCCAAAGGAGGTAAACCCATCTTGCGGTTTGACATATTCTGATAATATTGAAGAATATCTTCATCATCAACGCTTTTGAAACTCTCTTTCTCAATGTAGCACACTAAAGAATCGGTGAGATTTTCATCCGACATCTTGTTACGCAATTGAGACTTCACAATTTTCATTGCAGAAAATGCTCTTTCAACAGTAGTAGTCGCAACTGGCAGTACCAAAACCAACTCCAAAAGGCGATATACTAAAGGAAAAACAGTGTGAATACCTCTCTCAACCATCTTGCATGCCACATCTCCTATATTTTTCAACGAAGAACTCCTGTTATCTTCCTTTATGTCATAAATCCATGTTGCCAATTCATCTTCAAGCACACTCAGATCATAACCAGAAAAGTCTTGTGGATAATGTTGGGCAAGTCGAACTAGCTGAGACTTATTGAAATTGGAGAAGGAATCCTTTGGATGAAAACATCCCATACAAGCGAGTATTTCAGAGTTTGACTCACCGAAGCAACTTTCCATTTCTCGATCAAGTTAGTCAATGATCTACAAATGAACATAATGTAAAATAAAACAGTAATATTCATTAAATAAAATAGTTATGAAATGATAAATTACCTGATAAAATATTTCAACTCGAAAGTGGTGAAAGTTTGTGATAACACTTCCAACACGTCTTGCACTAAATCGACCCGGGACATTTTTATCCATTTTCAAAACGACAACATTATTCTTTTCACAAAAAACATTGACAGATTCTAAAAGTTCATTCCACCCATCATTCCTCAAATCTTGAAATTGTCTCCTACAAGTTCGTACCATATTAACGGCTTCTAAAATATCTTGATCTTTTTTCTGCAAAACTTGTGACAAATAGTTTGTTATGCCCAAAATTCGTTTCATCAAGTGGGCAATAAAAACAAACCGGTAACTCTCCATCTTCTCAACAAGGCCTTGAGCCATTCCCCGATTGGAATCTGGACCTCCATCTACATGAATATTCTCAAGCACTTTGATAGTTGAGGACCACAAATGTAGAACACGGGCAATGGCCGTGTAGTGTGAACCCCAACGTGTAACTCCCGGCCGAGCCAAAGAAAGTTCTTGATGCTTTCCTCTCCCAGTTGAGATTTCTCCCGTTTCCAACATCTCCACCATCTTGTCATGTTGAGCTTGTCGGAACTCATCTTTTCTCTTACAAGAAGCTCCAACCATGTGCGTGATTTGTGATAAGTACCCAAAGAACTCATGTATTGGTTGAATATCATTTGAAATGGCAACAACAACCAACTGAATTTGATGAGCAAAACAATGAATATACCTTGCAGAGGGATTTTCATCTAGTATTAGAGCCTTCAATCCATTAAATTCACCTCGCATATTAGAAGCTCCATCATATCCTTCACCTCTTATTTAGAGATACATAATCCATGCTCAGCAAAAAAGACATCAATCCCTTTTTTCAAAGATCAAGCTTTTGTGTCACCAACATGAACGACTCCAAGAAACCTCTCTATGATTGCGCCCTTGTTGTTCAAATATCTGATAACAATAGCCATTTGTTCCTTGATCGAACTATCACGAGCCTCATCAATCAATAACGAAAACACTTTGTCTCCAAGAACACTGATTATGGCTTTCCTTGTCATTGCCCCACACGCAATTTTGAGATCATCTTGGATGCGATGACTAGTGAGTTGAGCATTCTTAGGTGCATTCTTATTCACCACGTTTTCAACTTCAACAATCCGTTTACTAGACCAATTATGCATCTCCTTAAAATTCCTCATGTTGTCGGAGTCCATCGACTCTCTATGACCCCGAAATGGCAAACCCTGTAGAAGAAGAAATCTAACAATGTGCAGAGAAAATGTCAAACGAATACGATATTGAGCACCTTGAGGTTCATTTGCACCAGATACACATCTTGTCAGACTTTGTCTTTGATCTTTGAAATTGGCAAATAAGATTCGAGTTTCATGGTGAGGACTTCCTACTAATCCCACATGTTCTCTAAACTTCTCATAAGCCTTCTTCCAATTAGAAAATCCTATTTTCACAAATGCATCATTCAAGTTTTTGTGTTTTGTCTCCCCTCTAAAGAGAAAACACCAAAAACAAAATGTCGTATCTTTAGAAACACTATATTCTAACCACTCGAAATCCTCAAACCACTTTGGTAAAAAACACCTCGACGTCTTCCCAAAGTTCTTCCGTGAAAATTCATGTGAGAGGGGTTGACAAGGACCTCTAACCACATACTCTCTCCTCGCATCATCTCTAAGTGAAGGATCATACTCTTCCAAAGCTTTGCGCAATCCCGGATCACTAATAACTTCACTAATCATGTTTTCCATTCGAGGTTTTTTTTCTCCCCTATCAACGCTAGTGAAACCACCTCCACCATTAACATTATCATCTTCAACATTATCATCATTAACTACATTTCTAGCAAGACCCTCACTAATATCATCATCTCTAGCATTAGCAACACCATCAATAGTAACATCATCACTAGCAACACCATTCACATTTTGAGGTTTTGGAGGAATGGAAGACGATCCAATACTCAACAAGGGTCGCTTCTTTGTTCGAATAACAAATTTGTCCATTTTTCTAAATAAATAACCAATTATCAAATCAATCATCAAATTTGAACAAGCCCTAACAATCACAAAGCCAAATATTAAGATCAAATTTCAACAAGCCATTGTTACTATTAGTAAATCACTAACAATTGCAAGGTCAAATAATCAAAATTCCAAAAACCCCTAAATTGAAAAATCTAAGTAATGTACTGTTATTAGGGTTAGGGAATAGATTCAATAGAAAGCTGGAAAAGCCAAAGAGTGAGACACTTACAGGTAAATCCGGCAATTCCGTGGTCACCAAAGGCGGGTTGAGGATGTCAAATGGCCGGAAATCAACACAGCAGGGGTGCCGGGCGGCCGAGGCTGTCACCACTAGAGGCTGTCACCGGAGGCCAGCACTCGTCGTCGGAGGAGCAGTGGCGGTTGGCCACCACTGTCGCAGGCGGAGCAGGGGCGGGCAGTGGCTGTTGGCCAGCACTCCAGCCAGGCTCCAGCAAGCTTCGTTCTTCTGTGTCGCAGTCGCAGAGTCGTTTCTGCCGTTCTGCGTAAGGGGAGAGGAGAGGAGGGTTTTTTTACGCGTGTGTTTTCTTTGTTTTTTAGAAATTAATTTTTTTTTTTTTTTTTTTAAAGGGGGGTCGATCGACCCTACGCGCCCCCATGCGGCCGCCCCTGCGTAAGCATGTCCACGGGTTGGACCCGCCGGGTCGAGGGTCCGGGAAGGGTGACCCGGACCTGTGTGAAAGGCCAACCCGCCGGGTCACGGGTCAGACCCGGCGGGTTGGCCCTTTTGCTTCAAAACCCCATTTTTTAAAAAAAAAAGAAGAAAAGGCATGACCCGGCGGGTCGACCCGCCAACGACTATTTTAGCATTAGGATCAATTTTTTTTTATTTTTTAGTTTTTTCAAAATTGACTGGTGGCAGGTCGACCCGCCGGATCACTGACGGGTCAAAACCCGCCGGGTCACGGATAATGGACATGATTACATTTACGACGTAAACAAGCAAAGCCGATTGTAATTGGGCCGTTCGAGATAATTGGGCCTTGCCAAATAACTGGGCCGTTCCTAAATTTTGCAAACAAGCATTTGACCAAAGTCGTTGACGACATTTGACCAAAGATATTAACGTAACATATCTCAATTGCTCGGCACGCTCATCGACATTCCGTTAACGGGGGAATCGTGCCTCTTTCGTCACCAAGTAAGACCCCCTCTGGACTCCATTTCTTTGTCTACCTTGACTTCACTCACTGTCACTGGTGTTTCTGCATGAAATTGTCTTTCTTCAAATGGATTCGTATTTATGGAATTTGAGCGATCTAGTCGTGTACCTTGATTAACTGATTTAATTAGTTTCCCCAGATGTGCTTATCGTACAATTGCTTTATCACATATCGATTCCGCTAATTTTAACGACTTCTCAGTTCTGATTCACACTGCATACGGAACTGCTGCGGATTCACAGTCTACCGCTTGATCTGTTCCCGTGATTCGCTTTGACCTTAGCTATAATTTGACATATTTAAGTGCATAGATGCCATGGAAGATGCTGAAGGCGTGTCTTTGATAAAATCATCTCTCGGTGTTGATCCAACCATGGAGGAAGACTATTCTTCGTTGTCTAGATTACTAATGGAATTCACCTCTATTGCTGAAATTGAGAAAGCCTGGGTTTTGAAGTCAGGAACAGGTAGTTTTTGTACACTACTTAGTATTATGTGATCTCAGGATCCGTTTGGCATCCATATTATGAGTTTCCAAAGCTTATCATTGATATCAGCTTAATATCTGCAGCATGCCAAACAAAGTACAGTTACCTATCTCATAATCATATACCGATGTCAATACATATGATATATGGCATAACCGCGTCCTGATTGGGGAGGATATAAATTGTTCGTTTTTTTTTTACAAAATTTCGCTTGAATGGGGTAAGTGTTGAAACTTGTACACTATAATGTTACCAGGAACAAAATCTAAGGCAATGTTCTGCATCAGTCAACGGAATATGTTGGCGAATGAGAACAGGAAATTTCTTACGTCAGCTTATATACTGGAAGATGGAAATTCTCATTGTTTCCGATGGTCTCCATTCCCTGTTGAGATGTCAGGTGTGTCAATGATGGTTCCTTCACCATCAGGCTCTAAACTTCTCATCATTCGAAACCCGGAAAAGGATTCTCCATGTAAATTTGAGATCTGGGGAGATTCTCATTTGGAAGAAGAGTTTCACATTCCTCAATCAGCACATGGCTCAGTTTATAAAGATGGATGGTAACTTTGTTTTTCTCTTTTCTATGTCAATAGTTTCTTTATTTGAATGTTGTGAAGATGGACAGTAACTTTGTGATTATTTCTTGAACAATAATAGGTTTGAGGGAGTTTCATGGAATTCTGATGAAACACTAATTGCATATGTTGCTGAGGAACCTCCCCCTGATCAGCCCACTTTTGATTATTTTTGTTATAAAGGTGGAGGTTCTGCTGACAAAGATTGTAACAGCTGGAAAGGCCAAGGAGATTGGGAGGAAGAATGGGGAGAAGCCTATGCGAATAAGAGACGACCAACACTTTTTGTCATTGATACTAGCAGGTGCCATCTTGCGTTATTTCAATCTCATTGTTAGGGTAAATAAGGACTCATTTAGTACGCATTTATGAATCGGATTAAAATTAGGAACCGGTATAGAATGAGCAATAATCTAATCCGATTCCTGAAATAGGGTGTTTGGTTAAGATTAAAATGAAAAATTTGGGTTGAAAATGCATTGATTTTATAAAATAATGGTTATTATTCCAATTTGGCTATAATCAATTAATGGCCTAATGCACCATATTTGGAAAAGACAAGTTGGAATGACTAAACCCATGCAAAAGTTCAGGAATCAGGGAGTGCAAAATACTGACTCATTCCCTGAAATGGCTCATTCCGATACTTTTTTGTTATCAAACACGGGAATTGATTTTAGTGATTCCAAAACCGATTCTTGATTCAATGGGAATCATACCAAACGAGCCCTAAGATGAATACTAACCTTTACTTCATTTCAAGGAATTATTATTTGTTTTACACAGTGGTGAAGTACTTGCCATCAAAGGGATCACGAAATCACTAAGTGCTGGTCAGGTTATATGGACTCCGTCTGGTATAAACTCACAGCAACATTTAGTTTTTGTTGGATGGTCAACAGGGACAAGAAAACTTGGTATCAAGTACTGTCAAAACCGGCCTTGCGGGTTATATTTAGCCCAGTGTCCTTTTGGCAAGTTCGAATCTACTGAATCTACAGCCAGGTTACTTGCCTATTTCTAGTCCAGTATTAGTGAACTAGTGATGAAATGTTCCAATGTTGTATAATCAGAGGTTTCTTATACTTCTATTCTCCAAATCTGATGTCAGAAATGAGGACTCAAATCTGATCACATTGACCAAAGGAATAAATAGTGCTTTCTTTCCACGGTTCAGGTATAGTTCTTATTTATCAAGACCTTTGTATTTCTTCATTTTTCTTATTTTGATTATATATGTTAGTTAACAATTTCACTTGGATGATTTTGCTTGTTTATTCCGCTTGCCTGCAAATAAGTTCCTTTGATCAAAACCATATGCATGTCCATCCATTTGGAAAGAAGCTAAGAGATGTACTCCATATCCTCAACCTAACAAACTAGTATAGCTGTTTTAAAAGAAATGTGTAGTACAAATTTTTTGCCACTAAAACCTCATCTTGTGTGCGCATAGTATACCAAAGTTGAGGTCTCCGACTTTTTAACCAGATGCTTGATATTTTGACTTTTGCAGCTATGATGGCAAATCACTTGTCTTCTTATCTGCAAAGAGCGCAGTGGACTCCGGTGTGCATTGTGCCACACAGTCGCTTCATAGAATTGATTGGCCAGGTGATTCAAAGTCAGGAGCATCACCAAATATAATTGATCTGGTAAGTATGTATGTCTTCAAGTTGTCAATTTCAATGCAATAAAGCTTATCAATATCCATAGCATTTCTGCTTTCCATGCTGTTATTCTTCATCTGTTTTTAGTCTTGATGTATACTCCAGACATTTGATCCCTTTTAGCAGAATAAAAAAAAATTGTCATCTCCTGTGCTTCTTGTTTTTTTTGGCTGATAAATATGTAAAGGGTAGATAAGCTGTCTTTCTTGTTCTTTGAATCTTTTCTTATTCACATTTTTTTTATCTAATCCCGATAAATTCTTGAATAGGACACTAAACTTGAAGCTTTCGTAAGAATTTCTGCTGTTGTTTTGCAATTTCTCTTTTCCAACGGTAAACTGTATAACTAATGAGGTGTCTTGCGTCTGTATTGGCACTAATTTCAGCAGTCTTTTGATTCGTTTCTTTCATTGCAAATTGTGAAATTGGTATGTCTAAAACAATTAGTAGCTTGATTGGTGATTTATTAGGATATGAGACATATTTTTCTAATATCGCATAACACTTGCAGTTTGATCTCATATGTTTAGGTCCCTGTTGTGCTCTGTCCTAAGGATTGTTCCTTCCCAGGACTTTACTCTACCGGCATCCTTACTAATCCATGGCTTTCTAACGGACATTCCATGATAATTTCCTCCATGTGGGGAAGTGCTCAAGTGATCCTTTCTGTGGACATATTTAGGTAATTTCTTCTTATCAAGATGATCATATAATAATAGTGGCATTTGTACAGTAACTCAGATTTACTTCGCTATATACAGCGGTAAGGTATTGCGTATTACTCCACCTGACTCTAGTTGTTCTTGGGACCTTATAGCGCTTGGTGAGGATAATATTCTTGCTGGTAAGTAGTTTGATCATAAGTGATGTTCTTAGAAAGAGGCTAAATTGGTGGCTTTCAAATAAATCCATGCTCCTGTTACTTTGTCTTGGAAGTATGTAGCAGTGTGGTAGTTGTTCCGCAAATTAAGTACGGACATCTTCACAATGAGTCAGCCACAGGGTCCGCTTGGATTTGGGATGACGTGTCTAGCCCCATCTTCAAATGCTCTATGAAGGTTCTCACCTAATTTGCATCCAATTATATGAACATTTTCTTTTTCTGTTGGAATTCTTCAAATGAGCAAGAAGGCCATACCATTTTGCAGTGATTCTTTCAGGTTAGGTCTTTGTTGTCGTCACTTGAGTTGAGTATAGTGAAAATTCCAGTGAGGGATACATCTGAAAAATCTACAGAAGGTCAAAAATAAATTTCATGATCAATTATGTAACCTCATAGCTTGTATTTTTTTTTATTGTGTGCTGGCATATGGTTATTGAATCTGGTGCTTATGATCGATGGTTAGGGGCTAGCCAACGTTTTGAAGCAATACTTGTGTCTTCAAAGGACAGGGATAGTGATGTATCTGATCCCCTAGTTGTAGTTCTTCACGGAGGACCTCATGATGTCGCCTCAACAACCTTCTGCAAGTCCTTGGCTTTTCTCTCTTCAATTGGCTATAGCCTACTGATGGTTAACTACAGGCAAGTGAAAGGGTTGACTGTTTAGTAGAAAGGATTTGAATTCTTCCCGTCTCCTCTCTTTGATAGGCTTTTATAACTTTCATATTATTTTGTATTCATTCGCCTTATTTATTGCTTGCTACTGATGTCAAGGGTCTTGTTATTCTGAACTAGCTGAATGTTTAAATTATCACGGTCCCATCATGGGATAAAATCTAAACATTACAATGTGGTTAGCTGAACAAGTATCTTAAGCTTCTAAATCGAGCCACTTTTGTTGTAATTGATCAAAATGTTGTTTCGAGATTGATTTCAGTGTCATAGATCAGTCACACTAGACATTTTTACAACTACTCTATGATACCTCAAGATTGTTCTATGTGCAACACTATATGCAGGGGTTCTCTGGGATTCGGTGAGGAAGCATTACAATCGCTTCCAGGGAATGTTGGATCCCAGGTTCTTCTACAGTCTCATGACCTGCATACATTCTAGTGATCGGATAATGTTTTTAGTTTACCATGTCATCTCTAAGAAAGAAACTGACTGTTACTATTTACAGGATGTCAATGATGTGTTAGCTGCTATGGATCACATAGTCGATATGAAACTGGCTAACCCGTCAAAAATAGCTGCAGTTGGTATTTCTCATGGTGGTTTTTTGACGACCCACCTGATCGGCCAGGTTAACTGTTATTTCATTCTTTGTCTTGCTTTTTGTTTAGGGCCCGTTTACAATTGCTAAGAATCATTCCCTGAAACGGAATATTACCGAATCAATAAAAAATGATGTTTGTTTAGCAACTAAAATGGAATGTTAGAGGTCTTTTAACACATGAAATTAAAATAACCATTTCCATTTCATTTTTTTCCCCTTAACCGTTCCATTCCGCCTCTCTAACCAAACGGTCACTTAAGATGATAGGAAGAGAACCGTAATATGCGTGGATAAGGTCCATAAGGAGCATCTTGGGCATTTCATGCAGTTTTCTAACCTTTTACTATACATAAGGGTTAACTGTTGATGTGTTAAATTATAAACAAAGTATGGTTAATGGGTAATTCAATGCAATTTAAACCACGCATCTTCATTGTCGGTAGGAATCAGAACAAGAGACAGAACTTTCATGAAATTTTATTCATGTGATTACATCATTACAGGCACCGGAAAAGTTTGCTGTAGCAGCAGCGAGGAATCCGGTCTGTAACCTGGAACTGATGGTCGGAACATCTGACATTCCCGACTGGTGCTTTATAGGGGCATATGGAAGCAAAGGTAAATCAAGCTTTACAGAGGCTCCTTCCATGGAGAATTTGGATGTCCTCTACAAAAAGTCTCCCATCTCACACATTGACAAGGTAAGCTTATTGCATTTTATTCCTATCATCCACCTTAGACAAAGTTGAGTTATGGAATATATAACGTCTGAAAAAATATTTGGCTAATCTGCCAACATTAAGACAGCAACTTCATTGGCCCGCGCCAACTATGTGTATATATATATATATATATATATATATATATATATATATATATATATATATATGTATATATATATATATATGTATATATATATATATATGTATATATATATATGTACTTAAGCTAGATAGGGACACTTAGCAGTATAGATGTGCCATAGCAACTTACAGTGGCGTCGATGCCTTCTAAAGCAAGATGTTTATACTTAAGCTTGATAATGACTCTTAACCACATTACACTGTTGATGAATGAGACTGACTTTGAAATCTTACCTGTTAACTTTGCAGGTGAGCACGCCGACTTTGTTTCTCTTTGGTGCTCAGGATCTTCGAGTTCCCATGTCCAACGGTTTACAAGTAAGATTCATACTCCTTTCCGGGATCAGCAAATATTGTTATGAGCAACTACTCAATTCCTTGTGTATAAAATGAGCTTTTATTTAGTACGCTCGAGCAATTAAGGAGAGAGGAGTTGAAGTGAAGGTTATTGTATTCCCAGATGACATACATCCCATTCACAGGTAAAATGCCAAACCTCTTACGAAACGAATTTTCATTAAACTGTGTATCTTGGATGATGCCGTTGTTGTTGTTGCTGCTGCTGTTTTTTCAGGCCTCAATCGGACTTTGAGAGCTTCCTTAACATTGGACTGTGGTTCAACAAGTACTGTAAGTAGAAGCCAGCTTTTGTTCAAATGGGATCATAAAAACTGAATTAAAATGAATCCAAACTGGAAACTAAAATCTGAATTATAATCTAAATGAATGTATTTGATTTGGTCATCAGAATATTAATCTAAATGAATGTATCTTGTCAAAGCAAATTGTGTAAAAAAGCTGTGTATTTTTAAAGCTATAATCCAACATTACCCCTACAATCTACTTTTTATTAAAAATATTGTACCCTTGAAAATTGGGGCCTGTGCATGAGAACTACCTGCACATGTACTTGGGTCGGGCCTGTTAACTCGATGAGATTAAGATGATAGACTTTTGAAATCATGTCTGATATGTTATATTAATTGTAACACGGTGACACAACTCGCTACACTATGTCCTACTAAAAGTGAAAACCGGGTTTCTTAGAGTTAACTAGTTAAGAGTGCCCACAATAGAACATTGATCTCACAACACTTGATTTAAATTAAAGTAAGGAAACAATCATGCTAAATATCAAAAGATCAAAATTGAGGGTGATAACTTGTGTGTTATTAAGAAAGATACTCTAAGGATTTTGGAGTTGTTCATGGGAGATCGAAATGACCGTATCCGACTTTCAAATGGATCTTTGCTTCTTTGAGGAAGTACAGGTCAGACATGTGCTCAGAGAAATCAACTGTGTTGTTAACCGATTGATCTATTTGAAAATTTCGAACCCCAACACAACCTTTTTTGACGATCCTAAAATTCGTGTTCTCATCCGTAAGTATGCTTTAGAGAATTGTCTTTTCTAACTGCTTTTCGTTTTCAAATAAAAAAAAAAAAATTTAAAGTAGTTTCTGTTCAATAAAAAAATACTTTATGACATTTAAAGTAGTTTCTTTTTTTTAATATTTTTTCCCCTTACATAAACTTTATGTTATTTTTATGTATCACAAAAACACTGAATCTATCTACTTTACATAATTGTCTACACAAAAGTGACAAACTTGCACAAAATTTCAGAAATTACAAACAGAAAAAACACAAACGTTCTACTTCTGAGTCATTTTATAAGTATAATAAACGAATTACTTTCACAATATCACCTAAATATCTAATATACACAAAATTCATCTAAACCGTATAAAATATTTTGAAATACACAGCCAAAAATTATACAAATTACTTATGTGAAATTTCACAATTTTCACACAAAATGAAAATACCTCGACAATTTACTAAAAAAATACTGTATCAAAATAGGTTTATAAAAAAAACTAATTCACGAAATTCTTTAGGCACAAAACAACAAATTTTACCAATCTAAACTTGAACCAGTGTATTACCTGCACCTTGTGCGGGATTGTATTTTAAATTTAATTTATAATAAATATTATGATATATATTAAATGTAAGGTTCAAAGTATTAAAAAACTTGTTGTGCAATAATAGTGATGCGTTACTTCATCTAACAATACGTTATTTCTAACAAATAAATCTCAACAACTTATTCACTTATAAAATAATTGATTTTTCTAAATGGTGTTGTAGAATTTTTTATTTAAATCTTTAAATATTTTATGTTTTTTTAATTTTATAAATTTAAATTGTCTAGAGATATTATTAACTTTTTTAGAAAAAAAAATTATGGCTATAAAATCTATTAGTTTTTAAGTAATTAAGAAACTTAATTAAGATTTTTGGGATGTTGTTAATTGCTAAAATGTTGTTAATTGCTAAAATGACAAGTGATAGTTAGAGTTCTCATGTTTAAACACGTGAAATTAAGTGTTTCTCCTATAATATATAAGATTAGAGAATTATAATTTTTCAATAAAAGCCTCCCACCCTAAATATGGATTGGAGATGATAATGAATAAAATTTTGAGATTTTCTAGTTCTAAAATTATCAAAACATCATAAGTCATAATTAACCATGAATTAACCATGAACGAGAAGATTGACCTAATAAGGTATTTTTGCATCGTTGATACACACTAGATCCCTATTAATTTTAAATTAATTTTTAATTAATTTTTAATTTTAAAAATATTCAATTGAAGGGGTAAAAAGGAATTTGAGTTAGAGGTAAAAATAAAAACCCTATAAAATTGTGCATTCATGATCATTTAGGGTTGCACAAAACCCTAACCCAGTCCGCAACCGTCATTCGCTCACCGCCGAGTACGTCAGATCTAAGAAGCCCTAGCTTCCGTCTTCTTCATCTCGCACCAGTAGCTGCCGGGACTCGTCTTCTTCGGCCGGAGCACGCCACCAATAAACCAATGTCGTTCGTAGGAAACCTCTACAACCACCTTCGGACGGTGGGGCCAGACGGTGCCTTGACCCCTCTGACCCACGGTACCAACATCCTCATTGGAGGACCTTGAGCTTGGCTTGGGCTTGTGTAACTCGACATTGAGCTTGACTTGTTTAACTCGACATTGAGCTTGACTTGAGCTTGTGTAACTAGACATTGTGTTAACGATGAACCTTGAGCTTGACTTGTGTAACTCGACCTTCTGCTGGGTTTGGGCTTGTGTAACTCGATTGGGTTTGACCTTGTGTAACTCAATTGGCTTGGACTGTGTGAATTGAAATTACCAAATAAATCTTTGAATTAGTTTTTTAAAATAAATAAAAGAGGCCTAATTTGTAACTTAATATACAAAGAGAGAATTGGATGAAATGCACCTAATGATTAATTTTGTTTAATAAATAACCTAGGCTATAAGTTTTTAAGTGAATAGCTTTATTAAACAAATAATGATAGATTTATCCTTATTTATAATAATAAATTTTATCCTAATTTAGATGTTTCTCTTTTAACTTTATAGTAACTTATTCTTGTAAATGAAACAGATTTTCTTGTAATTTATATTTTTTGAATTTTCTTGTAATTTTATAATTCTTACTAGAAATATGGAAAATTAATAAATGAATGTAGTCACTAAGAATTGATCTATGTTGCCCCTCCATCCCTCCCTAATACCAACTGGACAAGTTGAATTTCACGATTTATCTTCTTTTGAAAATTATAAATATGCGTTAATTATATAATACTTGAACTTTCACTTGTACACTAATTTTCTTGTACAAAAATTATTGTAACTAATTTTCTTGTACACGATTCAAGCGTTTTATCTAAATCCCAAACCCATTCATTCCAGAGAGAAATTGACGAAACATGATTTACATGAAAAGTACAAGCATGTAACATGCTAGTTTTATCAATTATTGTACAAGATTAATTGCTAATTGATTACGCTGATCAAAATTGGTAACTCCTTCAAAATACACATTCTTCAATTAGGGATTGTGGGTCAATTAAAAGACAATAATCAATTACCAATCTTTTAGATTCTTATATTACGGTAAATTAGTCTTAAAAATTTAAAAGAAATCATATTCTAATAAAGTTATTGAGGTGCACAATTACTAAACAAAATTAGTGAACTAAGACTATATAGCAAATTCACTCATAAACAAATGAGTTTACTTGATGCTACATTAGGCAAAAAAGGAATAGTCAACCAACTCAACCGAATGAGAAAATTGGCCTAACAAGGCCTTTTGTATCGTTGATATAACAACATAATACCAAAGTTCATTTAGGGCTAGTGCAGCTAGTAAAAGGGAGGGACTGTCATCCACAATTCGTAACTCACTAACTACAAGATTTATATTTTCAGCCTTGTGTAACCCAACCTTGTGTAACCCGGCCTTGTGTAAACGATGGACCTTGAGTTTGAGCTTGTGTAACTCAATTGGGCTTGACCTTGATCTTGTATAACTCGATTGAGCTTGAGATGTGTAAATTGATCTTGACTAATAGAATTGAAGGTAAGGCCAACTTTCGAGTTGTTGCTTAACAACGATAAAGCTTAACTTAGACGAGGCGACCACCCACCCTCCTTTTATCATTTTGTTTGAAGCGGGCCAAATAAAGAATGAAATGCCGAAATAGGTTTACCAGGTTGCGGGAACACAAACTTTATATCGTCAAAATGCTACAAAGATTCAATTATTGGTGCATTTCATAGAGCATGGTCGGATTCGAAAAATATCATATATTTCTTGGAATTAAAATTTATAAACAAAGAAAAGGGCCTACTTCACTACCTAATAAACAAATAATTTTACTACTACATTAGGAAAAAAACATAGTTAACCAACTCACTCACTATAAATTAAGGATAAACTGCACCGATGTTTGTCTTAGTTAAAAACATAGAACCTATTTTACCAATTTGAATATCTAAAAAAAACATTTTTTCCCCTAATGATCTCTATATCCCCATACCTGATCTTCATATATTGGGAATTATTTAGCTCCATCACCGTATGAATTCCATAAGAGGGGATTGTCAAAACTTACTAGGCAACCTAGCACATTGATTATAAGTTGTGTTATATGTGTACATACTATCTGAGATACTAGGAGTTAATGGTCTTGCATATATAACATTATGTATGGGTCCTCTTACCAAAACAATATAACGTTATGTATGAACTATGATAAGTTTAAAATATAAGTTTCATAATTCACTCTTTCTAGTTTTAACTTATTTTAAGTGAAACTCATATGTTTGAGTGTGAACTAGGGTGGACGTGCGCGACTTAAAAAAGTAAAATTATTGTTAAATGATCAAAAGGAAAAGGTGTTGCATTGAAATGAATTTGGTGTTACATTGAAATAAAACGTAAAATTTATCGTTAAATGATTGAAAGGTAAAGGTGTTTCATTTTGATATTAGTTGAGCTGAGTGAAAGTTACGAATGACCTTAAAAGGTGAAAAAGTGTCTTGAGGACAAGTAATGAATTAATAAACACATTTACAAATTTGAGTATGCAAGATACAAATGTGGATATATTTTAGGATTAATACATAATTTTTACAAATTATAAAACTACAAAGTAGTTTGTTCATAGAGAGGGGATCGAGAAAAAACTCCAGTACCTAAATAAAAGAAATAACAAACAAGATTGTGCAATTGACAAACCCCCAATTTGAGATTCCAAATAGGATTAGACATTGAATTTGTGCTAAAAAAGATCCATGGTTCTCTTTGGTAGACGCTTAGGCCAAGCTTTCATATAATACATAATTAGTTACATACTTGCATGGATCCTAATGAACTTCAAACAAAAGAGTATTATTATAAGCTACTCTTCTGCTCAGAGGTTGCTTGGATCAACTGAGTTACACATCAAATCATTAGACTCCCTCTCGCTGAAGCCGTCATAGACCATGATGACTTAAAATATAATCTCAGGCATAATTGTTCCATAAGGTCAGGTTTCTTTGATCAGTTACCGAATTAAATTGTATATACTTCCCTGCAAATTCAATCACCTAGTGTAATGAGGATTATACCCGAGCATCTCCACAAAAGATAAGATGGATCTTGATCCATAGCGGTAACGTCATTATCAAGAGTTATTTTGTTGATAATTCCAGTACTAAAATTAAACACATAAATACCAGGTAAAGCAACCATAAATCATTCAATAAGCTAGACAAAATATATATAGACTAAAGTACTTGTAAAATTCTCGTGGCTTATAGACCTAAATAAGACATCAAAAAACACCATTGAAGGTCACAAATATATCAAGAATATTCACTAAGATCAAGATATATGAACGAATGAATGAGGAATGAATACATAAACTAATGAACAAGGTAAAACAGAACTCATTTTTCTGCAAATATTGTAACATAGGTTTTTTTATTGAACGAAAAATTCACAAAGAAAGAACATATTGAGCTTATGGTATAGAGTGAAAATGGGAAATATTTATACCCCATATTCGACGGGTCATAGCGCTTCTCAATATAAGTAAACAGATATACAATGAACAACATGTAGAAGCTGTAAATACTAATTAGAGTTTAAATCAATAAAATGTAAAGATTGATTACCTACAAACCTGAGCAGTGAAGGGAGACGCGGAAACACTCTTCTAGTCTTCCCAAACAATTGTTTATTGTATTTAGCTTTGGTAATTTGACGCAAGGCACACCACATAACCCTTGGGTGCCAACAATCCAGTGGCAGTTTCCAACACGTTCCTCACAATAACAGGTTGTGCATTGCTCCAATGCCATTGAATATATCTTAAATCACTTTGTTGAATTAGTTTGGCATCAGGATAGCATAAATAATAGTCATTAGTGTTTTCACGACGTGTTGCTCTTAAAACATCAATTCCGGTAGAATCAAGGATTTGTGCATGCAGTGTAGCAACACAAGCACAAGAAGGCATAATAACAACAAGGAATTTTGACTTTCTACTCAATTGTGCTAAAAACAATTTTGCTTGCTTGACAGGGTAGAGAGAGCTCACTTGGAAAACTTCAACTTTATAGGGTTATAATTTAAGTGATTTCATGGCGTGGCTAGTGATCTGGTTTTACACCACTAATACGAGACCGGCTAAACTCTCCCTATTGACAATCTGGCTTAGAATGCCTCGGATTACAAAGACCTTGATCCTCGCAGTCCCACAAAACACCGCCAACATCTACAATAATTTGAATTAGGCGTCGATAGTAAGATATGAAAATGTTTTTTCAATCTACACGACACATGGTTGCAGCACCATGAATCCACCAATAACGCCATTTAAGCCTTGGTACAGACACATTCATGCAAGACTATCGTTGTAAGCAAAAACAACAAGAAGGGGGAATCAAACCCTAATTATAGTGAGCAAAAATCAAAACCTAGAGAGAGGAAAAGGGACCTTTTTATCGGTGTCGGATCGGAGGGAGATAGAGATACGGAGGTGGTCGGTGTCTTCTTTGGGCCCATAAATGTCTTGAAATCCAGTGAGGGAGAGGTCGACTTCGGAAGAAGGAATGATGTAGTTAGAAGCCCTGAGCATCTCGAGCATGGTACAAACACTCGTTAGTTATTCCATCGCAACAGAATGGAAACCCTAGAAGAAAACACAAGAAGAATGAAGAAATAAGGAAGAAAAAATCTAGATAGTAGAGCAATACCTAGACGGTTTCGATCCATCGTGAGGAAGGCGACGATCGATTGGGAGGAACGAATGAAGAAACCGGCGGGAGGAGAAGCCTCCGATCCCCAATTCATAGATTTAGATTGAGAAAATTTGGGGGAGAGATGAGAAGAGAAATTGTTTGATAGAGATGAGAAGAAAAAATAGGAATCGATAGGATATTATAAAAAAAAAGGCGCTTTCAGAAGAAGCCACAACGGTACATGGAGAAGAAGACACTTTCAAAAGAAGCCACAACGATACTTGGAGAAGTAAGGAAAGGTTAGTCATCAAATTAAGTGCATGGAAAAAAAGTTAAAAGGGTAAGATGGGAAAGTCCCTATTCACCGGGTAAACTCCAACATTTAGACAAGTGCAAAATAGGGAAAATAGGAACAAAAAAGTTAAAAGGGTAAAATGGGAAAGTCCCTATTCACCAGAAGGGCAAATTAGGGAAAATAGTAAGGGCATTTTCGAAAATCCCCTATTCGTTTGGGGAAGTCTCACTTTTATTATAGTAAGGATTTATCGAACGTGTACACCAAGACCTTTCACTTTCACGTTATTAGGGTACGAGCCTAATATATTGGTTATAGTATCTTGAGTCGTGAGTTAGACTTATTCTTATTTGTAAGTTTATTGTTTTTATTATTTTTATATTTGTCTATATAGAAATATTTGATCAATAAAATAAACAAGCTTTCGGTTCACAAATCTCTTTTTCCGCCGGTATCAAAGAAGACTTTGTCCACCGATATCAGAAAAGACTTTTGTTGTCGGTAGTAGCGAAGACCTTGTCTGCCGGTATCCGAAACAACTTTGACTTTGACCACTAGTATCATAAACCCAAATATCTGCGTCTTAGGGTAATCAACTTGCATAATAGGGTAGGACGCTAATCAACCTGCACCCTAAGACCCAAACCATACCCTAGAATGCTAATCAACCGGTGTCCTAAGGTCCGAAATATACCCAAAATCTACCTAGGATGCTAATCAACTTGCGTCCTTGTAAGAATGGCTAGGTTGATGAAAGCCAAAATTTTGTTGTTTAATATTAAGAATGAATATATCTATATTACAGTGTATCCATTGGACTTAACATAAATAGAATAACGTAATCTGCACAAAGAGGAAGGATATAAATACACAGCTGAAATTAAGGGAGAGAATAATGTAAATGGAGAGATCTTATCACACCCCTCAAGTTGGAGCATGGATGTCACGGATGCCTTAGTTGCGAAGTAAGAAATGAAATTGTTGTTGTCCGAGGGCCATTGTAAGATTATCCGCCAGTTGATTGCCGGATCGGATATGAGATGTTTTAATAGATCCGTTTTGAACCGCATCGCGAATGACATGACAATCGATTTCAATGTGCTTGGTCCTCTCATGGAAGACCGGATTTGAGACGATATGCAAGGTTGCTTGATTGTCACACCAAAGCCGCATCGGTTGAGTATGGGAGATTTCAAAGGACTTGAGAAGAGATTTAAGCCATTTTAGTTCACAAGTTGTTGTCGCCATGACACGGTATTCGGCTTTCGCTGATGAGCGAGAAACTGTAGATTGTTTCTTAGTGTTCCAAGAGACGGGGGACTCACCAATAAGAATAAAGAAACCGGTTAGAGATCGGCGAGTCAAATGACAAGTGGCATAATTAGAGTCATAAAAACTGTTTAATTGAAGAGAACTCGTATTAGATAGAAATATACCCTGTTCGGGACTCATTTTGAGGTATCGAAGAACGCGGACCGCAACTTGCGATTGATTCACCGTAGGGTTCTGAAGGTATTGTGCAAGGATATGAACACTGATGCGCCCTTGGATGTCCCTTTTACATTGACCATAGACGAGGAGGACGAGGCTCTTAGAGTTCGTTCAGATGGACCGATCACCCGATCTCGAGCTAAGGCCATTGCTCGAGCCACCGGCTCCATCATCGCCCACATTACTTCTTCACTTGGTTCCATTACCGGCATGCCATGTCTCTACACCACCATGGCATAGGCTACCGATTCCGTTAGTGGCATGTCTCGTCTTTCCGACTCAATGGCATGAAGCTAGCTTATTTTCGGACTATATTTTCATGTTTTCCTTTTTATGTAATAAAAGGGATATTCATAAGAATATTCCCTTATGAACTTATCCTTTTAGGGTTTTCCCTTTTGGGCTTTTCTTCATGTATTTTTATTTGGCCCGTTGACCCATAGGTAGACAAGACTCTCTATATAAGAGATATCTTGCCTCACTTATTTTCCATGTTCAATATTACTAAGTTTTGAGAAGAATTTCCTCCTACTTAGCTTGGGCATCAAAACCTCTCTTCTATCTCTCAAATTTCTTCCTTGGATCTCGTCTTTGATCCCAGAAATTCATATTCGAGGATTCTTCTTAAGAATCAACCTTCGATCCACAAAAAAAGGTGTATTCGATCTCTCTAGATCGAAGTAACCTTTGTTTCTTCATCGCTTCCGCCCCTTTGGATCCGAAACGATACAACGTTGCACAAAGAATCAAGGAGTAGTTGGAGTTTTGCTTGATCTAGATCCGGAGTTATCCTTGGTTACCTCCAAGGACGCATCAAATTGGTATCAGAGCAAGGGATCAAAGCTAAGTTCTCTTTACTCTTGTGTTTTGTGCGTTATTATCTTAAACCTATTTAGCCTTTTTTGTTCATGATGCTCTTCGTTTGTTCATGATGTTCTTCATTTGTTCTTCATGATCTTCATGTTCTTCATCATGTTCATCCATTTTCCTTGAATTTTTTTTCTTTTCCGTGTTTAATTCAAAATAAAAAGTACAAAAATAGGAGATATTTGGTTTGCCTTCAAACCATTTATCAAACCCGTCTTTTTCTTAAACCGACCCAATCCGACAATTTTGTTAATTAATTTCACCAAATCTCTTGGGGTATTTTTGTTAACGAAAAGTTCGGATATCTCGCATTTGATATTTCAAGAAAAGCAAAAAAAACTCTTCATCAATACGGATTTGTGTTCAAAAAAAAAAAGAAGAAAGTGTTGCTCAAAACGTTTCAAAGAAACGAAACACACAAAGTGAAAAGACGTCCGGCAAACCGGTCCATCCGAAAAATCGGATTTTACAAAACGGTCAAAGACCGAAAGCAAGCAAAGCTTGCCGAGTGAACAATCCGTCCATCTTCTATCTCTCCATTTTCTTACATACGTTTGCAAAATATCACTTGTTTATTTGTGTGTAATTGGTTCAATTTTGTTGGATTTGCCTTCCTTGCCTAACCGCCAAACGGCCTTCCCCAAAGTAGAACCCGATAACGCACTTGAACTTGGGTAAAGTTGACCTAACTTGTCACCTTGCTCACTTGATTGCTTGCAATTGTGTGCTGATTTGGAGCAATGACTAAGGTTGAAATGGAAACTTCTCAGGATTCTGGTCCGCAAGAGTTCAGTGAACCTTTGGCTCAAGAAACTGCTTCGTTGTCCCTCGAAAATGACTCCATAAGGCGTGAATTGGAAGCCTTGAAGGCACAACAAAAGCTTGATGCCTTGACCCGAGAAAACATTGCCTTGAAAAAAGAGCTAGAAGCTCTTAAGGCCCTTCAGATTGCTCAACGTCCCACCCCAACATATCCGAATGAGACCGTGGCCAATGCTTCCACATCCGATGCACAACGGAAAGGCAAGGGACTTTTGGGAGCCGGACCATCAAACGTTATCCGGCGTGCGTCTGTCATTGAACGCACCCATCCTTTACCTCTTGACGGAAATAAGTCCTATGAAGAAGAGGAGGAATTCCCCGACCCGCGTCGAGATGATTTGCCCATAGTCGATACGGAACATCGACACCAATATTATGAGCATCAACATCAACGGTATGTCCCTTTCCCACCTCCACCAAGTGTGCCCCGCACCGACCGTCAAACCCGGGAAGAGCCCCGGTACCGTCCCAACTCAACCACCAATCATGGTCGTGAGCATGATCGGTCCGAACACCGTCGCCAACGGTCAACCCGGCAACCGAGGACCCTTGACTTTGATGAATACGATGAGCAACACAACTTCAACGAGTTCTCCGGTGATGAATCCGATTTAGAACGGGTAGCACATAACCGTCCGTGGCACCCACCCGTCATAGACCCTTATGAGAACCAAGACCGGGGTGAAGAATGGTTGCCTCCCCCAAATCCACCTAGGCAGGCCCCACCCGTTCATGGGCGCCAACGACCTCATGGCGGCCACCGGCGAGCCCGTGCCGATGATGCCTACATTCCACCGCCCCGTCCGGACCCCTACCGAGCTCGTAGGGAAGGTAAGGTTAAGTTCCCTACCTTTCATGGTGAATATGATCCGTGTGTTTTTCTTGATTGGACGCAGGATATGAAACGAGCATTAAAATATTGTCATTATGAGGAGGAATACGAGAAAATCGAGGCGGCAACTCTATACTTTGAAGGAGATGTCAAGTCTTGGTGGAACCGGTATGAGTTCACCCGTGAGAGGAGAGGATGGACACCGATTGAGACATTTGAGCAATTGCTCTATTGCATGACCAAGAAGTACGTGCCCGAGGACTTTAAGAATGATATGCGGTTGCAAATTGCCGAGTTCAAGCAAGGCAACCTCACTCCGGTGGCTTACTTGGCTAAACTTGAGAACATGCACATTAAGGCCGGCGTCTCGGCCTCCCCCTCCGCCCTCCGCACAAAATTTATGAGTGGGCTTAATGCCTCAATCCGGCGGCCGCTCGAGATTGTTCCATTCAAGGATTTGGGAGCATTATGCCATGCCGCCATGAAGCTATACAAGCAACAACTCGAAACACCGCGATCTTCTAGGTATACCTCTTCCTCGAGTCCATATCTTTATCCGTCTAACACACGTTCTCGAGATGCGCCTAGTCCTACAGATACCGACGCATCCATAGGAGTCCAACGGACGGGTCCCTCCAATAGGCAAGCGGGTACCGAGAAGGCACCAACCCGTGGCCCGGCACCGGCGCCTCCCTCTCGAGGTCAACAAGGACCCTCACCGGCGGCTCGCCCAAGGGAGCCCGTGTGCTACAAGTGTAGCGGTTTTGGCCATGTGCAACGTGATTGCCCAAACACCAAACGTGTCTTGTTTGCCAACCCAGCATATTTCGAGGATGAAGAAGGTCAACAAGACGGCAATATCATTATTGAGGATGACCATGCCGCCGACCTACATTTTGGCATGGAACCATGTGACGACGAGCTTGCTTGCGCTCCAGCACAACCCGGTAAATTCGCTCTTGTTTCTCGTCGTATTTTGGCTATTAAAGAGCATATTCCTATTGATCAACGCGAGAATCTCTTCCACTCTCGTTGCTTGATTAATAATACGAGCCTTTCTCTCATCATTGACGGGGGTTCTTGTTGCAATATTGTCAACGAACGAGTGGTAAAACACTTCAAGTTGCCTACAACCCCCACCCAATGCCTTACGGACTTCAATGGATTTCCGATACGGCTTGTGACACCGTCACACAACAAGCTTGGGTGACGTTTTCTATTGGCGCCTATGTTGATAAGGTTGTTTGTGATGTTATTAAGATGGACGCCATACATGTACTATTAGGACGACCGTGACAGTTCGATCGCCGAACATATCATGATGGTTATCTTAACCGGTACATGTTCCAATATAATGGAAAACGGATCACAATTTTTCCTATGACTCCGCACGAAATTTTGGTTGACTATGCGGAACGGAAGATGCAACAAACTATAGATGAGTCCGCTAAGGCACCGGCAAAATCGGACCTCCGGAGTCCCGAGGTTGTCAATGCTAGTACTTCCAAATCCCGGAACACCGCCCCTCTTGTCCATGCTACCGAGTCGAAAGGTAGTAAAGGTCGCATCGTTCCCCGAGCGCACCTTTACCATCTTCGGACCCCGTAATTCAAGGACGGTGTGAGCCGAGGATACTCTTAGCTCGCCGGCATGATTTGTAACCGGTCATGGAAGGCAAGTTCCCATGTTTCTTACTTGTCCCATTCTATTTATCTACTTCTCATGACCCGAGTAATGTGCCACACGAGGTGTCTTTGTTGTTGTCCGAATTTTGGGATATTATGACCAAAGACCTTCCACCCGGCTTACCACCAATCCGAGGGATTGAATACCAAATTGACTTTGTGCCCGGTGCTTCCTTGCCAAACCGTGCCGCGTACCGAGCTAGTCCGGAAGAGACGAAGGAGCTACAACGTCAAGTGCAAGAGCTCCTAGACCGGGGACATGTGCGTGAATCCTTATCACCATGTGCCGTCCCGGTAATCTTAGTACCAAAGAAAGATGGATCATGGCGGATGTGTGCTGATTGTCGTGCCATCAACCAAATCACCGTCAAATACCGCCACCCGATCCCGCGCCTTGATGACATGTTGGATGAGCTTCATGGCGACACCATCTTCTCCAAAATTGATCTCCGGAGCGGTTACCACCAAATCCGGATGGCCGAAGGTGACGAGTGGAAGACGGCGTTCAAAACGAAGTATGGACTCTATGAATGGCTTGTCATGCCATTTGGCCTCTCCAACGCCCCGTCCACCTTCATGCGCCTCATGAACCATGTCTTGCGCCGATTCTTGGGTACATTTGTTGTTGTTTATTTTGATGATATTTTGGTATTTAGTACGTCTTTGGAGGACCACATCGGGCACCTTCGCCAAGTGCTCGAGTGCCTTAGACAAGAGCAATTGTATGTCAACTTTGACAAATGCGTCTTTTGCTCGGACACCACTATCTTTTTTGGCTATGTCGTGTTTAAGGACGGACTACGAGTAGACGAATCTAAAGTTCGTGCTATTCGGGAGTGGCCTACTCCTACTACGGTCACCATGGTTCGAGCCTTTCTCGGCTTAGCGGGTTTCTACCGACGTTTTGTCAAGGACTTTAGCACGGTAGCGGCACCGCTCCATGAGCTCACTACCAAGGGTGTCACGTTTGAGTGGCGTGATATCCATGCTCGAGCGTTTGATGCGCTCAAAGACCGCCTTTGTAATGCACCATTACTCCAACTCCCAAACTTTTCAAAAACTTTCGAGGTGGAGTGTGATGCATCAAATGTGGGCATTGGAGGAGTTCTCTTACAAGAGACTCGTCCAATTGCCTACTTTAGTGAAAAACTGTTCGGTCCTTCGCTCAACTACCCTACATATGACAAGGAACTATATGCTCTAGTTCGTTGTCTTAAGACATGGCAACATTACTTGTGGCCGAAGGAGTTCGTGATTCATTCGGATCATGCGACTCTTTCGTATCTCAAGAGTCAAACAAATCTTAGTCGGCGCCATGCTAGTTGGGTAGAGTTTTTAGAGACCTTTCCTTATGTCATTCGGCATAAGAAAGGCAAAGAGAATGTGGTAGCCGATGCCCTTTCTCGCCGCTATGCCCTCCTTGTGTATATGGATGCCAAGATACATGGCTTTGCTCTTATCAAAGAGTTATATGCCACGGATCTTGACTTCAAGGACATATGGGCACAATGCCTCGACCTCCGAGAGCACGAGTCTTTCTTTATTAACGATGGCTATCTTTTCCGAGCGGGCAAACTTTTCATTTCGCGCTCATCTATACGCCATTTGTTGGTCAAGGAAGCTCATGAGGGCCGTGGTCATTTCGATGCTACCAAGACCCTTTCCGCTCTCCAAAAGCATTTCTTTTTGGCCCCGGATGCGTATGCATGTGATACGGTTTTGCAAGGGTTGCATCACATGTCATCATGCAAAGTCACGCCAAGGTCCGGATGGAATGTACTCTCCTTTGCCTATACCAATGGGACCTTGGAAGGATCTATCCATGGACTTTGTGGTAGGGATGCCTATGTCAAAACGAGGCAAAGACTGCATTTTCGTGGTAGTCGATCGCTTCTCCAAAATGGCTCATTTTATTGCATGTAACAGCACCCAAAATGCTAGTGAAGTTGCCACCTTGTTCTTTGACAATGTGGTGCGTTTACATGGGATACCACGTTCCATCGTTAGTGATCGGGACATGAAATTCGTAAGTCACTTTTGGAGAACGTTATGGGGAAAACTTGGAACCAACTTGTTGTTTTCAAGTAGTTATCACCCCCAAACCGATGGTCAAACGGAGGTGACTAATCGGACTCTTGGTGCTCTACTTAGAGCCACCACTAGGACCAACCCACGTAGGTGGGAGGACTTACCTTCTATTGTGGAGTTTTTGTATAACAGGTCTAGGCACACGGCAACTAAATTGTCCCCATTTGAAGTTGTCTACGACCCTAATCCACACACACCGTTGGACTTCACTCCCCGCCTGCTCAAGGACGGAGAACACATCATCACCGGGAACCGAGCCGCCCAAATCAGTGAGCTTCATGAGCGGACTAGGACACAACTCGAACGTCGTGCTGCCCAACTTGCCGGACAACGCAACAAGGGCCGCCGCGATGTCTCTTTTGAGCCTGGTGATCTTGTTTGGCTCCACCTAAGGAAGGAGCGTTTTCCAACTCGCCGCATGAGCAAGCTCTCGGACCGTGGTGATGGCCCATTCCGCATCTTAGCCCGTCATGGCCCGAATGCATACAAGTTAGAGCTTCCGGATTCCTACGGAGTACACCCGACGTTCAACGTCAAGGACCTTTCCCCTTATGTTGAGCCCCTCTTTGACGATGGTGAAACGGGGATGTTTCACAGCCAAGATGGGGACTGATGCGCCCTTGGATGTCCCTTTTACGTTGACCATAGACGAGGAGGACGAGGCTCTTAGAGTTCGTTCAGATGGACCGATCACCCGATCTCGAGCTAAGGCCATTGCTCGAGCCACCGGCTCCATCATCGCCCGCATTACTTCTTCACTTGGTTCCATTACCGGCATGCCATGTCTCTACACCACCATGGCATAGGCTACCGGTTCCGTTAGCGGCATGTCTCGTCTTTCCGACTCAATGGCATGAAGCTAGCTTATTTTCGGACTATATTTTCATGTTTTCCTTTTTATGTAATAAAAGGGATATTCCGTATAAGAATATTCCCTTTTGAACTTATCCTTTTAGGGTTTTCCCTTTTGGGCTTTTCTTCATGTATTTTTGTTTGGCCCGTTGGCCCATAGGTAGGCAAGACTCTCTATATAAGAGATATTTTGCCTCACTTATTTTCCATGTTCAATATTACTAAGTTTTGAGAAGAATTTCCTCCTACTTAGCTTGGGCATCAAAACCTCTCTTCTATCTCTCAAATTTCTTCCTTGGATCTCGTCTTTGATCCCAGAAATTTATATTCGAGGATTCTTCTTAAGGATCAACCTTCGATCCACAAAAAAAAGGTGTATTCGATCTCTCTAGATCGAAGTAACCTTTGTTTCTTCATCGCTTCCGCCCCTTTGGATCCGAAACGATACAATGTTGCACAAAGAATCAAGGAGTAGTTGGAGTTTTGCTTGATCTAGATCCGGAGTTATCCTTGGTTACCTCCAAGGACGCATCAAACACAATAACTTAGGTCCGGGCATGCGATTGTTAAATAGATAAGACGGCCGATGAGTCGACGATATTGTTCCGGATCAACGTAAGGCGGATTGGAATCCATAGAGAGATTGTGACCTGGTTCCATGGGGAAACATGTAGGTCTAGATCCGAGATTTCCACACGAGTTTAAGATATCGAGCGTGTACTTCCTTTGTGAGAAAGAGACCGGAGGGAGTACGAGCAATCTCTATACCAAGAAAGAAACGTAAACTACCGAGATCCTTCATGTAAAAACATGAATTTAAATAATTTTTAAAACGAGCAATGGTAGAAGAATTACTACCCGCAATTATTAAATCGTCGACATAGATAAGAATATGAAGATCGATACCTGGACGACGGAATAAGAAGAGAGAGTAATCAGCGTACGGTTGAACGAATCCGACGTGAAGAAGAGTTGATCGTAATTTTGCAAACCAGTTTCTCGGGGACTGTCGATGTCCATAGATCGACTTTTGGAGATGACATACTTGGGATGGATCAGCCGATGTAAACCCCGGAGGAAGTTTCATGTACAGGTCTTCCTTTAAATCTCCGTGAAGAAATGCGTTATGAACGTCCATCCGATGAAGCTCCCACTTTAGCTACGGGAGCAAAGGTCTCGGTGAAATCAATACCTTCGGTTTGATTGTTGCCTAATGCCACTAGTCGAGCTTTATGGCGTTCAAGCGTTCCATCGGCCTTGAGTTTGGTACGAAAGACCCACTTACATCCGATTGGTTTGATCCCTGGTGGAGAAGTAACGATTGTCAATGTGTTATTCCGTTCAAGAGCGGCGAGTTCCGAGGCCATGGCGGAATGCCAATGTGGATGTTGATTAGCTTGTTTGAATGATGTCGGATCGCTAGTACCGTTAACAGCAGAGAGATGACCAATATATGCAGGTGATAAATGTTTATACGTTAAATAATCAGAAATAGGATAGGAAATATTACCTTGAACTGATTTAGATGGAGCGAGATTCATGAGATTGGATGAAATCATTAAATTATTGAACACATAATCTTTCAATTTTGAATTTGGTATGCTTTCCCGATTGCTACGTCGTAAAGAAGGAAATGACTTAGATGAATCGATCGGATTTGCTGGAGTAGTAGAACAGAGTTATTAACAGAAGGAATATTTAAAGTCAAAAAATTGCCATCCGAAGGAAGATTTGGGGTGAAAATATTGTTTCCTAAATTTATGGGATATGGTTGTTGAATGGGACGTATATCAGAATTGGAAATAGAGAGATTAGTAGAATTTTGTAAATTAGGAATGTGATTAGTGGGAAGACTAGAAGTGGAATGTGGAAGAAGTGAAGTCAAAGGGGGTCCCCTCATGTAGGATTGACTTAAAAATAGGGTCTGAAAAATCATCATGTATGCGTGGGTTAGGAATATCGATATCAATTGTATCCGATAAACTAGTATCTTTAAAAGGAAAATTATTTTCATAAAAGATGACCTCTCGGGAAACAAATATCGATTTGGTATCAAGATCGTAAATTCGGTATCCTTTTTGTCGGAAAGGATATCCAAGAAAAATACCTTTTCGGCTACGAACATGAAGTTTATTTGTTTGTTTTGGAAGATATGAAGCATAACATTAACAACCAAAAATACGTAAATTTGTATATTTTGGTTGTGTTTTAAAAAAACATTCGAATGGGGTTTGATTTTGAAGAACCGAAGAAGGTGTTCTATTGATTAAATAACATGCGGTGAGTACCGTGTCACCCCAAAATTTTAAAGGTAAATGCGCTTGAAATAATAGAGCACGAGCAACGTTAAGAATATGACGATGTTTTATTTCAACACGTCCGTTTTGTTGAGGAGTATAAGTGCAAGATGTTTCGAACAATATACCCGATTCATTAAAAAAAGTTTTTAAGGAACAAATTTGGAACCATTATCCGAACGGAATTTTTTAATTGTTGTATGAAATTGAGTGTTACACATTTTGACAATTTTTGATTATTTTAGAGACTTCGGTTTTATGTGAAAAAAGAAATACCCAAGTCATACGAGAGTAATCATCGAGTTATGTTAAAAAATATGATGCACCATTTAATGTAGGAATACGGTAAGATCCCCATATGTCACACTGGATCAAATCAAAACTAGCATTGACACGAAAATTACTTACAGAAAAAGCAATACGAGTTTGTTTAGCCTTATGACTAAGCATGTCCACGGGTCGGACCCGCCGGGTCGACGGGTCCGACCCGCCGGGTCACTGGTCAGACCCGCTGGGTCACGGGTCAGACCCGGCGGGCCGACGAGTCGGCCACCTCACCATAAAAAAAAAATTAATGAAAATAAACTTTAAAAAATAAGAAAATAAATAGAAGATAAAAATTGGACTTAAACTTAAAAAAGAAGAAGAAATTAAACTAATAAAAAATAGGACTTAAACTTAAAAAAGAAGAAAATAAACTAATAAAAAGAGGACTTAAACTTAAAAAAATTGGACTTAAAGTTTAAGTCCAATTTTTTTAAATTTAAGTCCTCTTTTTATTAGTTTATTTTCTTCTTTTTTAAGTTTAAGTCTTAAACTTTTTTTTCAAAAAAAAGGGAAGAATTGGGCTTGAACCGGAATCCCGGTTGTCTACGTATCCTCTCGGGGAGGAGGAATCAAAGCCCACGTAGTTCTCTTACCTTTGTTTATATCCCCGATTGGCCCTTACCTTAGTCGGACTCTCCCGCCGATACATCCGATGGCGTTTGTTGTCGCTCGTCGTCATCTTCGTCGCCTTCCTCCGCCGAGAGGTTGTTCTTTTGTGTTCGCATTTCCGCTTTCCTCCAATCGGCTAGGAGGACTTGTGCCTCCAACGTCTCGGGCAACATGTTTGATCTCGTCGGATCGAGCACCTTTCCACTCCGGCTAAAGGTTTGCTCAACCGCTACCGTTGAGGCGGGAACGGCGAGAATTTGTGCCGCGATCCTTGAGAGGGTAGGGAACCTCATTCTCTCCGGTCGGCTCCACCATTCTAATATGTTGAAATCCTCCTCTTCTTCATCATTGGAAAACTCAAAAGAAATGGTTAGATATTCGTCGAGTTCCGAGTTGGAACTCGACGTGGTTTTTGCCCTTTTCGGGCCAAACAAATCTCTAGCAATTGATTTAAATTTAGATGAACTTGAAGATGAAGGACGAGGAGGGGGTTGAGAAGATTGAACTCGATTGGAAACACGATATTGAACTAATAATTCATCAAATAATTTTCTAACTTTAGCAATTATGGTAGAAACATGACAATCGGGATGTTGTTTTAAACCTAAAAATTCATAATAACTTTCTAAAAATTGTTTTAAACCATCCATTTTACGTCTAGGGTCTAACACAAATGCAACAAGAAAAACATCGGGAATGGTTGTATAATAATCTAACCATTTAGTTCGCATTGAAAGTATAGCTTGTGAAATATTTTCAATTAAAAGACCTTGTTGAATTGCAAATGCAATATTAATTGCTACATAACAAAATATGTTTGAAGTTGGTGTATAAACATAACTAAAAGTGTTAGTAGCATCATAAAAATATTTAAAAACCTCCATTACATCTTTTGCTAAAATCCAAGATTCACCGAAAACAAAATTACCGTCAATATGTTGTGCGGCAAAACCACTTAAAAGTTCTCGATATTCATATGATTCGTAAATCATTTTGTAAGTAGAGTTCCATCTTGTACAAAGATCTTTTGGAAATTTTTTAGGATAAACGTTATTTTGTTTACAATATGCATACCATTTAGTACGTACACTTTTTTTAGACCAAAGTTCATTAAGAATATTTCGAATAGGTTGTACTAAATGTCCAACGTATGCTAAACCGTCTTGAACACACAAGTTTAAAATATGAGCGACACACCTAATGTAAAAAAATTTACCTCCAATCGTCGGCTTACAATAGTTGGTTAAATCTCTAATGGAAGCCGTGTTAGCGGAGGCATTGTCAAAACCGATTGAAAAAACTCGTGAAACTAATCTATATTCTTCCAAAACATTTGCAATCAAACGGGCAATGTTTTGGGCGGTGTGTTGTTCGTTGAAAACTCGTAATGCTAAAACTCTTTTGTTTAAAATCCAAAATTTATCAACAAAATGACAAGTAATACCCATATATGAATTTTTTTGAAAACCGTCTGTCCAAATATCACTACAAATAAAAACTTGAATATCACCGTTGTCCATAAAATATTTAATCAAATCTTCTTTACGAATTTTATATTTATGCATCATTTTTCTTTTAACGGTTTGACGAGAAATCGGTTTATATGCGGGTTGAGCATGATTTTGCATCCAATCATTAAAACCAACATTTTGTGCAAAACTAAATGCTAAAGAATCTACGGCCAACATTTCCGAAAACGCATCCATAGAAGAAGAATGATCATATGTAAATAGAGAAGGAGGTTGGTTAGAAGTAGATGCGTACCCGGTAAGTTGTGTTTGCCCTCGTGCTAATCCCATTTTTTCGGGATGCTTGTTCCGGATATGCCTCTTGTAGTTCCCGTAGCCTTCTCCCTTTTTGTGCTTGTATTGTGCCGCACAAAAATTGCATTTGGCATAATAAACTCCGTTGGCATCGGGAGCACCTTTTGTAAACCAAAATCAGAAGACCGCCGCCGTTAGTTGAGTGTTGTTCAACGGCGGCTTCTCCGGCTCCTCCGTGAATTCGGTCTCGGATCCTTGGGTGTTGGGGAAAGTAGGTGATTTCGTGATATCCTCCTCCTCGAAGATCTCGTGATCTCCACTTAATAAGTCTCGCCTTAAATCCGAACCGGTTGGAGGACCGCTAACGGAATGCCGTCCTCGGGTAAAACCTTCGCCGGATGAAGGACCGGCACCGCTAACGGAACGTCTTCCTCGGCTAGACATTTTTTTTTTGAATAATAGAATTAGAATGTAGTAGTAAGAGTGGTAAAATGAAAAATAATAGAATGAGAATATGAGATTAGGAGAGTAATTGAATGTAAGAGTTGGAAATTATGGAGAGATTGAGAGAGTGAATAGATGATTGAATGATAATTGGTGTGAGATTAAATGAATTGGGTTTGGGGTATTTATAAAATTGTTTTTGGGTTAGATTTATTAAAATATATTGTTTTTTTTTCTTGAATTTGTGACTGTTACGGGTCGACCCGGCGGGTCACGGGTAAGGATCTGACGACCCTTACCCGTACCCGCGACCCGGGGGAACCCGGACCCGCAGGGTCGGTGACCCGCCGGGTCACGGGTGACCCGTAACCCGTGGACATGCTTACTTATGACATATGTCACATGGCACTAATTTATTTTGCAAAATAGAAGAGGAGGTAACTCCGGAAAATGATTTAATTAAAGGAAAAGCCGGATGCCCTAATCGTTGATGCCATAGGCTAGTATTATTGAAGTTGTCTTCTTGAGTAGCATTGACCGAAAAAGATTGTCTTGAAGCAAACAATTTTAACCGATATACTCCGTCCCGAATCTTACCCGCTCCAATCAGCGTCTACGAAATGAGGTCCTGAATGATGCACAATCTAGAAGTTAAAATGATAGAATACGACAAATCTAAAGTAAGACATGCTAAAGAAACAAGATTACACGTTAACCGTGGGACATATAAAACATTGGTTAGTGTTATATTTGAGTTGAAAGTAATAGATCCAGCCTTTGTTGAGGTTGATAATTTTCCGTTAGGAAGTTTGATAGTATATTTAGAAACGGTTTTAGTATTCGAAATGAGATCTAAATCACCTGTCATGTGAAATGAAGCACCGCTATCTAAAATCCAAGGTTTAAATAATATACTTGTCATCGTTTCGGAAGCATGAAATTCTTTGAATTTATCAATTAAAACAGCCCACTGTTCGTCAGAGATTGAATTGCCAAATGCGGCTCGATCCCGATTTGTGAGTTGCGCAGGTGCTTCAGTAGAGATGGAGTTTGCAAGAGCAACTTGGACTGCATTGCTAGTACCCTCTTTGGGTCGAGATTTAGGCGTAGTTGATGAGGCGTATTTGTTTCGAGGTGGGGCAACGCCGGTTTGTGAATCGAAAACACCCCTACCGTTGTTCCACCATTCCGGGTAACCAATCACTTTGAAACAAGATGCCTTGTCGTGTCCTAACCTATCACAAATTGTACAAAACAAAGATGATTTATCAACTTTACCTATAGTTGAACGGTGATGTCCGCGAGCAGCCAAAGCGAGGGCATCAAGATTGGGTTCCTTGTCTTTAGAAGCAAGATGAGTACACTCTTCCTGGATCGCAAGAGAATACACCTTGTTGAGGGGTGGTAGAGCTTCTTTTGATATAATAGATGAACAAAGATTAGAGTATGCATCTTCGAGTCCGAGAAGGAAGAGATGCACCCTTTCATCATCCCTAGCACTAGCAAGAACTTTAGAGCATGGACCGCACATCTTGCTGGTGTAGTCGAGACATGAAGCGAGTTCGTCCCAAAGACGACGCAGCCGGCCATAATAAGCCGTGATTGAAGAGCCGTCTTGATTGCAGCGAGAGATGTCGGAGCGGAGTTTGAGAATACGGGGGTCATTACCAATGGAGAAAAGTTGCTCGATGTCGACCCACAACTCATATATTGTGTCAAAATAAGTGAGAGTGGATCGAAGGGATGGATCCACCGTTTGGATGGTCCAACCGATCAACATCGAGTTGACCGTATGCCAATGAACATAGTCGTCCGAATCAGCCGCATGTTCCGTGATAGATCCGTCCATGAAACCTAGCTTTCATTTAGCCCGGAACGCATTTGAGATGTTGCGTTTCCAGTTAGAATAATTGTCTCCTTTCAGGATCACGGCACAAAGGACTTGGCCGGGATGATCTTAAGGGTGCAAGTAGTATGGGTTGGTAGTTTCGAGGGTAGTGTTTGTGGCCATTTTCGAGTTTGAACGTTGATTGTCTAAGAAATTGATTAGGCCTGATACCATGTAAGAATGGCTAGGTTGATGAAAGCCAAAATCTTGTTGTTTATTATTAAGAATGAACATATATATATTACAGTGTATCCATTGGACTTAGCATAAATAGAATAACGTAATCTGCACAAAGAGGAAGGATAGAAATACACAGCTGAAAAAGGGAGAGAATAATGTAAATGGAGAGATCTTATCAGTCCTAGGAGTCAAAACTTACCCTAGGACACTCAACCTACCGACGTTAACAAAACAAGGACCGATAAACAAAGGGGTACATCAAGTCATTCTTCATACTTTTACGATTCAAACTTTGATCAATGAAATAAGTATTCACAAGCGTATTCTGTTTACAAATCTCTCCTTATTATTCTCCAAATATCATGCTACTCAACTTTATTTTATTCATTTAAGATATATTGTTGACTATTGTAACTATATATTCACAAGCGTAAGTGTCGATTTGGATGGAAACTTTGATGTTGATTGATAGGATATTATGGACGTGTCTCCATTGGCCGTGTGATTAATTAAGCATGGTGTGAGCGTAGCTATTAGCAACTATTGCTAAAGTCCAACATACATATGCGTTAAGTTCACACTCATATATTTACATTGATTTTTAATATTTAAATTTTATTGCATGCATTATCAAATATATAAAAGCAATCCCTTCAATTCGAAACCGTCGACACTTCATAGTATAAAGGAAAATTTCGGATGGTACCCTTGTAATTTTAAATTTTCTGAATTTTATCCAATAAATCTAGGTATATTGATATCATGGGCCAAGGACCTAGATAGACGAGCTCTTCTTGAGACGAAAGCCCAGGAAAAATAGCGAGCGAGGAAGGTCTGTGATTAACTCGTCGAAAATCACAACACATATAAATTATGATTATTATTTTTTCTTGGTACTTTTGAGTTTTGTTGTTATTAACTTGCTTCTTTTTATATTTGAAGTGCCTCTAATCCTTCATTTGGTTGGCAAGATGAGTTATGCTTAGAAGGTAATAACAATAGTAGTACTTTGACACTGATGTTCCTTTAGCAACTAACTACTTGGCTTATGATCCTTTGTATTAACATAGATTGATCTTAGACCGCACTTCCCTACCCAACAAACATCGTCAGCAACTCGAAGATAACAATTATAGCTAAGGAAACTTACCTTATCTTAATATATTTTATATAAATCATATTTTGTACATATACTATGAATCGGCAACCGCCACCTTGTTCCAGTTACAAAATGACTCGCATTAAACATTCCGCGTACACGGCGCCCCTTTAACACAATAAATATGTCCATATGTATATAGTGTCTTAATGAGGTGTGGAGTCAACTACGAATGAAGATGAATAGACATGGGAGATATTGATCTAGAAGTGCGGAAAGTTGTGCGTAAGGCCGTACCATACCATATTACCATTGTTGTTTGACGATGGGTCGTGGGAGTTGTAAGTTGGACATTTACAAAAGTCAACCTAATTAATGACTTAAACGAAAACATCGGCCAAGTTGACTCCATCTTATTCATTGAACGCACAAGGTAGTTCATAGTTGGACAATGCAACTATTAAATGTATTTTTTTTTTTTTTGATACTGTACGGTAAGCAATTAGGGTAGATCATCTTCTCGAGATTCTCCGACCTAGGGCATCCTTCCGGATGAGATCCACCACCTCTGAGGGGATCGCTGAATCACCTATGGGGTAGTCGTGTCCCAACTTCGCGAGTTTATCGGCAACACTATTGACTTCCCTGAAGACATGTTGTATTCTGACCTGCTGGAAACTAAGCAAAATGTTAGAAATATCCGAAATGATGAGATCAAGTTCCCATGGGGGTTTCCACATTTGTTTAATGGAATTGATGATTGTAAGGTTATCACCTTCAATCTCCAAATTATTGATCTCCAGATCACATGCTCTAATCAAACCCTCCCTTAGCGCGCATGCTTCAGCATGGAGGACCGATGCGTTCCCACATTGTCCATAGCCTAGGGAGATGGTTGATGCATGTTGATTCCTGAGAATGTATCCGAAGGCTGATTCTCTGGATTCGCGTTTAGATCCATCAAAGTTTAATTTGATGAATCCGTTATCAGGTTTTATCCACTTAATATTTGTAGTTTTCCTGTTTCTTTGAGGCGTTTTTGGTGTTGCTGTGTTTTTAGTTTTGTTAGCGTCTTTCCAATTCCTAATCTGATCCTGTACTCGTATCCCAATTTGCTGGATTTTCTTATTATTGAAGATATTTTGGTTTCTTTCGATCCAGACATTCCACCATGTAACTGCAAGTTGAACCATTTGATTATTATCTAGCTTATTGTTAAGTTGTGTGATCATATTTGCTATGTTCTGGTTAGAGTTGCTTACAACTTGAAGCCCAATCAGAGTGTTGGCATTATTGAGATTCTCCACCATGAAGGGGCAATTAAAGAACAGATGTTTTGCAGTTTCGTAAGGGTGGTTGCAAAGGACACAATGCATGGGCACTGGTACCCTTTGTTTCTCCAAGTTTTCCTTAGTAGGGAGTCCATCAATCGCCAGTTTCCAGGTAAAATTTTTAACTTTGGGCATGATGTCCATATCCCAAATCCATCCATTCGCATTGGCTGTGAGCCCTTTATTTTTTTGTATAAGATCCATAGCTGATTTTGTCGTAAATGATCCTTTGTCCGAGGCTGCCCAATATAGCCGATCTCGAATGAAGGACTTCGGGAGTTGGTATGATTTGATTGCAGATATAACCTCTTTTGGGAGGAGGTTCCCTACTTTAGTTTCAAGTTTCCGGGTGTCCCATTTATTCTCAGTAATATAGTTACCTACTAGTTCGTTCTCATCAATATTCCCACTATCTTCAAGAAGATTAATGAGCGGTTGATCAATCACCCATTTACTTTTCCAGAATTTTATGGTGCTTCCATCCCCCACACTCCATCTTAATCCGTTCTCGAATTCAGATCGGAGATTCATTAGTCTTCTCCACTGCCAGGATGTATTGTTCTGTGTTTTGTAGTTCCATAGGAATGAGTCTTTAAGGTATTTTTCATTCACTATTCTAACCCATATATTGTTTGGGTCTACCATAATTTTCCAGAGTAGTTTCATTTGGAGAACCTTGTTCATATCTTCTGCTTTTCTAATACCCATACCTCCACACGGTTTTGGTTTGCAAATTTTATCCCAGCTGATGAGAGGGTGGTGTTTAGGTCCTTTATTCCAAAAGAAATTGCGGTTGATTTGATCAAGTTCCTTATGAATGTGGGAAGGAAGCATGAAGCTTTGCATTATGTAGTTTGGCTTGGCATTCAGGTTTGCCTTGATTAGGATTGTTCTTCCTTCCTGGGAGAGTGTAGATGCTTTCCATGCCGTCAGTTGCTTCCTAGACTTGGTTATTACATCTTCAAAGACTGTTTTATTTACTCTACCATTGATAATAGGACAGCCAAGATATTTGTCCAGTTCTTTGGTAGCATTTATTCCAATTTTTAGTTGGATTAGTCTCTCCATTTCATCTCCAACATTTTTCGTAGTTTGAAATGAGGATTTATGAAAATTAACTTTTTGTCCCGAGATATCGCAGTACCTATTTAGTATCTCCAGAATTTGTGTGCTAGCATTTAAGGATGCTTTGGCAAATATAATGATGTCATCCGCGAAACCTAGAAATGGAACAGTAGTTCCTCCTCTTGTAACAGGAAAGCCAATTAGTTTATTATTCTGATTGCATTCTTTTTGGATGTTCCTGGCAAGCACTTCTGCTCCTAAGTTAAATAGCATAGGTGATAGCGGATCACCTTGACGAAGACCCCTCTCAGGGTATATTACTTCTGATGGTTTATCATTGATTAGGATGGAGTATGATACCGTAGATATGCATTCTCTAATCCAACTGATGAACTTTCGCTCAAAACCAAATTTTTCGAGAACGGCCAAGATGAATGGCCATTCCACTCTGTCATATGCTTTTTCCATATCTAGTTTAATGGCCATGAAGCCCTCCTTCCCTTTTTTGCCCTTGAACCCATGAAAGATCTCATGGGCTATGAGTATATTATCATGGATTGATCTGTTTTGTGTAAAGGCACTTTGGAGCGGATGGATGAGTTTCGGTAGCAGCCTCCTTAGTCGATTTGCTAGAATTTTTGAAATTATTTTATATATTGTTGAGCATAAACTAATCGGTCTATAATGTGTGGTTAGAGATGGATTGTCCACTTTAGGTATTAGGGTAATAAATGTATGGTTGATTTGTTTTAGGATTCTACCCGAGCTAAAGAAACTCTTTGTTGCCCGGATAACATCAGGTCCAATAATTGCCCAGTATTTTTGGAAGAAGCCAGCAGGCATTCCATCTGGTCCTGGAGACTTATCGCTCCCAATATCGAAAGTAGCTTTCCGGATATCCTCGTTTGAGACCGGTTTGATTAGCTCCATATTTTCCCTATCCGTGATCTCTTTGGTAATGACTTCAAGGTTTTGTACTATGTTATGCTCGTTAGCTTGATTGGACCTGAATCGGTCCTTATAGTCCTTGAGGAACTCAGAGCTAATTTCGTCCTCGACAGATAATACAGTGCCGTTTACGCTATGAATGGAGCTTATTGATTTTCTATTCCGCCTGCCTGTTGCTTTCCTATGGTGGTATTTAGTGTTTTTATCTCCACATTCTAATGCTTTGGTTTTGGCTCTTTGCATCCAGTACCTTTGTTGAAATTCTAGTAGGCATTCTCTCTTCTTATGTAGCCTATTTAATTTTTCGTTTTGTTGAATAGAGAAGCTTCTGAAATTAAGTTTTTGTAGTTCCTCAATGTTTGCATCCGTTTCTTGGACTTGTCTATTTATATTCCCGAATTTTAACTTACTCCAGACTTTGAGCTTGGATTTGAGGAGATTTAGTTTTCTGACTAATTTGAACATGTGTGTCCCCGGGATTTGTGTTCTCCAACACTGTCTGACAATTCTCTCACAATCCTCTCTTTCGGTCCACATGAGTTCAAATCGGAATGGTTTGTTCTTGAATCTTTGTATTTTGTTGCCAATCTCAGTTGTGATAAGACAATGATCAGATGATGTGAACGCATGGTTCCATACATGGATAGAATTGTACGCATTAAGCACCTCACAATGTGCCATAGCTCTGTCTAGCTTTTCATATGTATTATTCTCTCCATCTCGCCTCTTCCGCCATGTGAATTCATTCCCTTTTGAAATAAGGTCCACGAGATTGCATTGCTGAACTACATTTTGTAGTCTTTGGAGTCGATTGATTCGTACTGGTGCACCTCCCAACTTGTCGGATGGGTTGAGGATATCATTGAAGTCACTCATTATGATTACTGGTTTGGTTTGTGCGTTTATAGTTTCCACTAGTTTATTCCAGAATTCATCTTTAAGCCCCTCATTCGGAGGTGCATAAATGAAGATTATAGCCATGTTGAATTGCGATTCGAAACTTGTATGATCCATAATAACGAATCTTTTATCCTTATGTCTCAAATCTACTTTTTCATTGATGAGTAGGTTGTTTTTCCATAGAAGGCATAATCCTCCTGCTAAGCCATCCGATGGGATAAAACATATACTATCAAACCCCGCACTCCTCCAACAGGATTCAGAAGGTTCGATATTTGTTTTTAATTCCGCTAACATTAACATATCAATATGCTCATTTTGCGTTGTTATTCTTATGTCTGTCCAAAAATTTTTCTTCCTAATGCCTCGACAATTCCAGAAGGCTATCTTCATACTTACTTAGTACTCGTGTTGGATGGTAGGGGGCCATCATTTTTACCTAAGATGATAATGTTTGTTAGACTAAGAGTTTTAAGTGTATACGGGTATCCTGTACTCTCAATCTTGCTTAGGATCTTGATCTGATTTAGTAATTTGTTTATTGGACACTTACCTTCTAGTTTACATTGTTTTGTAGTATTCATTTTCTTATCAAATGTTAGGGTTATTTTGGGAAGGATGATACTCTTGTATATAACTGGGCTAGTAAAGCCGCCCTTAAGGTTCGATATTTTTGCTAGAGAGACATACTGACATTCCAGGATTATGCTATCACACTTCTCTAGCAAACATTTCTTATTGTAGTTGGACATATTAGCCATACCTGGACTCCCAAGATTAAAAACTTGATCATAGTTTAGTTTATGGACAGCATAAATTGTAGAACTAGTTAAAGTAATTCTCAGTTCTGACTGGTAAATAGGTGAAAAATATTTACACTGCTGCATAAGGTATGTTAATTCATCAATTCCAGCCTTATTCGTTTTACAGCACAAGTATAGACAGTGAGCCCTTTGAGTGCTTGACTCCATATTCTTGGGCGATGAACCTTCGTTGCTCCTTTTCATTACTAGTTCAAGTAGCTGAGAAGGGGCCTTCCTGTTATTTCTTCTTCTATTAGGCGCTTCAAAAAACCAGCAGGCAATACCCAAATTAGTATGCCAAGTATTTTCCAAGTCTGATAATCTTGGAATGGAGCACTGCAGCTGCATATTTGGCCAATAATTTAAACAGTTTAATAAAAAATCGATTTTACTACAATCTCTAGTGAATCTTGGTAGATTTGACATCCATGCCCAATAGTCATTAGTTATTGCTGGTTCTTGATCATTTTTTTTATATCTCGCAGTATGCTAACAACCCTGTTAGCAATGCCTTGCGACCTTGTCATAGCAAACTTCATTTCTCCCCTTAGTACCTTCAAAGTATTCCAGTATGGACTTTTCAAATAGCTGCTAATTAACATGGGATTTGGATTAGTTCTTACTCGACTCCATGGTTGGAATTTGGGTTGTTGCGTTTTTTTCCCTTCTGGACCATTTTGTATCTGCAAAAAAAACTCAGAATTAAATACCAAGTATATTTTAATACTCTGCAGCTATTGATAGGCCATTGCAACCTATTACTGAACCAGTAAAGTAGCCACTTCTTTATAAAACAGTAGCTATTATATTTATTAGCTTTTCCTGCCAATTTTAATATCCTTTCATTAGTCCATTCGATTTTATACTTGGCAAGTGCGATAGCAAGTAGACTACAAGCTACCCAATTAGCTAATGGATATATCCAATTAATAATTTTGCTGATAAATCTTAGAGGTAAAAGCAATAGAGAGACATAAACACAAATTAGAGGCCTTCCATTAATTAAAGAGATTACACGAGTACATAACTCAATTCTAGGACTTAGGTTAGTGGCCAATTCACTTTTACTGCTATAGGAACAGTAATAGAGAAATTGTAAATTCCACTTAGACTCAATTACAGAGGAGTGGGAGAATGGGGAGCAGTAGCACACCACTTGATTAGAAAACCTACAGACACAACATTCTAGCACCATGCTAGAGACACAGGAAGGCCTTACTACCATTGGAGACTACACTTTCTGTTTCTTGGTACCTTGCAGCTTGGAAGAAGCAGTGTCACACAACCCACCTTGCCTCTTTCCAGAGCTGGAATCAGATTTTTGTTGGTCGTTTGCAACCTCCATAGCTTCCATTAACTTGTTGACCGTGCTGTTGGACTTAACTGAGTGAAAGGAGTTTTCAGACATCAGAGTATCTTCTATTTCTGGGATTTTCCCATCTTTGAATAGGAGTGCTGTGAACTCTTCAACAGTGAGCTCCTTTGGTTCGTTCTCATCTTGTTCATACTCCTCCTCATAGAGATAGTCTTGCTCACCGGATTTTGCCTCCAGCTCCTCGTCTTCAATTGCAGGGATGGTGGATAGGTCTTCATTCTCGATTTCTGCCCCAATAGGCTCACCTTGGAGTTGGTTTGCTTCAGTCTCTATTTTCTGGGGGTTTGCTTCATCCCCATTCTCTTGCTCACTCTCTATTTTGGTTTCTTCGGTTTCACCCTTACTCTTTCCTTCCTTAGCATTGTAAGTTACAGTTTCCACAAATGAAATGGTAATTCCTTTGTTGAAATTGATATATGGGCGAAAACCCTTGCTTTCCTTAGCTTTAGCTTTCTTCTTAGCATCCTTATCTACCTTAGTCCACCCTTCATCAGATTCCTTTCCTTTGACACCATCTTCCTTAGTAGGGGGCACACCATTGTGAGTTTGATTAGTATTTTTTGATTGCTTAATCTGGATCCTCAGATTAGTAACTTTGGGGGCTCGGAGTGGACAATGGTCATAGGAGTGGGACTTCTCTGCGCAAAAACCACATCCATCCGAGAAGTCCTCATACCAGATAGGTAAATCCTGGAGAACATTGTTCTCATCTGGGATGGGGACATCTCCTTTCATCTCAGCAGCAACATTGATGGAGATACAAATTCTAGTGAAGTTGGCTCCTCGCCCTCTCATTGATGTAGGGTCTAATTTGATGAACTTGCCTATATCATTCTCTTCTACTATTATTCTCATTGCTTCTGTATTGACATACTCAGCAGGTATCCTAGGGATTCTAATCCATAGGTCCGCAGTCGTTCTATCCTCTAGGAGAGTGTTAAAGTTGGGTTTCCAACTTCTCAGGATGAGAAGTTGGCCTAGGACATGGTATGGTCTATTAGCCCAAATATGTTTCTTGTCTAGAGGGTTAGAACAAGTGATCTCAATCCAATAATTTGGTTTTGCAGAGATTTTTATCTCACCTTTTGCATTTTTCCACTCACTCAAGAGACGAGCTCTAGTTCTAGTGATGTCAATGGGTTCACCAAGGATGAATCCCATGAGGGATACATCATTTTGCTTGCTAAAATCATTTCTGACTTTGGCTAAGCTATTCAGATAGTTATCGAGACCATTAGACCCAGTAGTATTACCTTTGGCATTAGTGGCCTCCTTTGCTGCTATAGACTCGACAGAAGAATCCTTGTTCTTTTGGGGCTCCACATTCTCAACAACAGGAGGGTCTTTGGTAATGACCTCATTCAAGTTTGGTTTCTCTTTGAGTGCTCCAGAATGTTCAGCCATACTCGCCGAATGAAGGATGAGTTTTGTAGAAGAGAAGTAATTAGTGAGTGTTTGATGTGTATTGTTAAGGAGTATAGCTTCGTTTTTATAGACGATTGAAAACAAGCTTGTATTCAGAAGTACCTGCTTCAGTATTAGCACCTTTCTTGGTTGATCTAGGCTGCCGGTGTATCTTCCCTTCTCGTCTCGTTCAATATTTCTAGGTATAACCACCCCAATTCCAGAGGGACCAAATGGGGCAAAATTTGTCGATTTCCGGCATATGTGATGGCGCGAACCTCCCTTTGTTAATATCTCTCGACTGAACTGTCTCTTTCCTTCCCAGTTTTGAGTTCTCCAGGATCTCCACCTTATTTGTCTTTTTGGTTCTTTCTTGAACGAAGGGATACGAATCAGAAGGTTCACTTGGAGCTTTGCTGAAATTGGCCATTTTAGTGGTTTCAGATCCAAGAGATATCTGTGATTTGCTTTCTTATGAGGATTGGCAGGGGAGAAAGGGGTTTTTTTGGCTGAAAATCGATTAGGGCTTTTGTCGTTCTTTTGGATGAGCGTTCTCCGGCAGAGGGGAGGCTCGCGCGTGGGAGGCGCGTACGTTGGGGTGGGAAAGGGGTTCTGTATTTATCACACGTGTTTATGTCTAACTGGACAACCAAAATATTAATTTCGTTTATCTTTTTCTGACAGAAATGACCCAAAATACATATGTATTGATTTTACAACAACACAACCCTAACCCTAAAAACATTTGGGGCCCGTTTGGTTTTAACTCCGAAATCGGAAACGGAATGGAAACGAATCTAGTCAATACGTATACCCTTGTTCATTAAAATTTTTGGAATCATTCCTTGTAGTGTGTAGTAATTGGATGAGAGTTTAATTACTTTTGATACCCTATAGGGTAACAAAATATGAGGAAGAAAGTGCATTTTTCATTAAACCATTGGGAATGATTCCATAAAACTTCATGTATATGGATATACATATGAACTAAATTCGTTTTCATTCCGTTTCCGTTTCCGAAGTTGGAACCAAACGGGCCCTTGAATTAATACCACCTAAAATCATTTGTCATTGTCTAACCCAAAAGAGAAAACGCAAGCTACCACCCAAAGTCGAACAAGGCATATGCTCACTTCAACACGTACTTAAATATATTATTAACAATTAGAGAAGAATGTATAGATGGAAGTTGGGCATTAATAGCTAATCACCCACCTTGCCACATGCTATAACATTATTAGTCATCTCTTATATCAACTATTTATCGGTTTCCACTCTCCACCCATTATGAATATGATCTACTACAATTATAATATACCTATATCATTAACTAGTCATACTAATAATATAATTTAGATCTATATAATATATATATATATACCACATTAAGTAGGCTCGGCTCGACTCGTTTAAAAAAGAGCCGAGCATGAGCCAAGCATATAACTTAGAACGTGTCTTAAATCATGCTCAAGCTCGACTTGTTTGGCTCGGGTTCGTTTAGGCTCCTTCGGCTCGTTAGTCTTTTTTTTTAGAACATGCATAAGCCTGATTTTACCTAACCTGTTTTTTTACACAAACTACAATTTTACGATTACCAGAACAATATAACATTGAAACTAACAAAGTTCCATAATTTAAAACCGTACATCCCAACAAGTAAACTCCCAATAGCGAATTAAAAGACAAATGCAAAATATGTTACATAACCATAAACCAAGTTCACATAAAAAACATACAATCCAACACCACATCTTGGACTGTATGACAAAAATGTGGTAGTAATGCATGCATCGTCACTTGCTCACCTACAACAAGAAAAACACCCATGTTTAGTAGACACTAAGACTCATACTAACAATATCAAATAAGATGACCAACTTACGACCAACTTACAGCCGTATGGTGCCCGCATGGAGGTTGTATCACCTACCACCGAGAAGGAAATTAAATCTTTTCGATTGTAACTTTCAAAGGTTATGTTTTGTGTAACCCTAGACTTTGAGATTTTACGCTATATACTCATACGTTAGTCTTAGAGTTAGAGGCCAAGCCACATACACACAAACACCACATTATTCACACTGCTACCAACATCCTCTCAACCCTAGCCGTCAAGTAAATCCAGAGTAGATTTCAATTCTTAGCTTGAAGGTTCACATCGTTGTGTTGGAACTGAACATTGTGAGTTTGTTTATGCAGTTTCTATATTTATAAATATTATTTTGCATTCACTCATGTCCGGCTAATCTATCTCTTGATCTAAGGATTGGATGATCCCTATAATGGTTTGATTTTATTGTTGCATATATATTTGTGAATTGAGATTGTGATATTGCTTCGTTTCAAAGTCCTTTGTTCCAACCTTTATTTTCGAAAGAAGTGATGTTTATACTTGGTTTAGATAAAACAAATAAAGAGCCAAAAGCGAAGGACGTTTTATTGGATTTATTGAAAAACACTTGGTTTATGAGATTGAATCATACCTTTTACTCTAAGGATTTCTAACTACCGTAGAAAGTTTTGGTCCTTGTACCTTTTTTCTAACTGAAGAGCCACAAGTGAAGCTTTCTCTTGGTCTTTTCCGGATTTCTAAGCTCTTAAAGGGTTTTCCTATACTTTCCAAACCGCCGGATTGAGGGCTACACGAGTTGAAAAGCACGGTTTGTTTGTCTATGTCAAATGCTATTTTTGACATTTACCTGCAATATTCATATATCAATATTCACGAGTCTCGTATATGCAATATTACTTTAATTCATTATAGTGGGGATTCATGTTTTCTTATATCACATCCCTCCATTATTTGCCTACAACAATAATTAATTTTCTTTTCCCACCAAAAAAAAAAATAATTTTCTTTATTTTCCCTTTTATCATTGTTCCGACAAAAGACATTTTTTCTCTATTCCTTCTTTTACTTAGCATTATTGTATATTAGTTACACCCAAAACAGACGCGGTCCATGTGAATTTGATACCCGAATATACTGCATACGATCTCATATCCTTGCAGGGGAGGTTGTTACTACATTCGGTAAAACTTTCACGATCAAGTTTTTGGTGCCGTTGTCGGGACTGCAGATAGTTTTGGTTGTTTATAATATTCGGTTATTTTAGGTTTCTTGTTACTTTTGATCTTTGCTTTGCTTCACAAGTTAGAATTCCAAAAAAAATAAGAAAAAAAGATGGACAAGTTGATCAACCGCGTACACTGGAAGCAAGGATAGATCCTAAACAATCCGTTCCCGCTCATAATTGGATGCTTCCAAATGACGAATCGGAATAATTTGCTTAAGTGTTGGATTTATAGAATTGATTTAGAAAGACGCGTTCAACAACGAGACAAATGAAAGTCCTCACCAACACTTGAAGAATTTTGAAGATATAATAAATGCCATCAAACACCGCATTGTGTTAGACGACGCCATAATGATGTGAGCGTTCGTATTCTCTATGGCTGGTAAAACTCACAATTGGTTCAATAGATAACCAAGTAGATAAGTACACTTCATGAGGGCAATTCACTCTGAATTTCTAAGTGTTTTATTTCCTCCAAGCAGGACTTAAGAATGCCGAAATATCCTTCTTAACTTTAGAATGAAAGATAACAAAGATATCCACCAACTTGAGAAATTTTTACAAGGTTGATATATATATTTGTCCACATCACGGTGTCGACAAGAGCACTTTGCTAGAATTCTTATACAATGGTTTAAATGATATGACAGAGATATGTTAGATATGGCTTGGCTAATCGTCACTCGTCACAGGTTTCATAAGTTGCACATAGATTAAGCTTGAATTATCTTGTTGAGAGAGCACGCCATCTAGGAAGATACCCTTCGTGAAGAAAAATTCAAGAGATGAAAACATGTGAAGAAAAATATGATAATCTTGATATTCTAGTAGTTGAACTGACTAGCTTGTGTCAATTATGCAAATAAGTAGGACACAAAACCCCTCAATGACCCACTTTTATTGACCGAAACAACATATCTCCACCAACTAAGACCCTCATGGAGATAATGATAGAAACCATCCTGCTAGAAACGAAAAGAGAAAGATTTGAATTCCGGTCACTTACAGCTAAACTGAAGATGAAAATAAATGAATTAGCTAATGAAGTGGAGTTGACTCTCAAATGCAAAAACAAATGGACGAGCTAGTTGAAAAAGCATCACCTTAAATCCCACCTCTCCCATACAAGCCTCATCTCCCCTTCCCACAAAGAAGAAATAAAGCTATATTGGATGAGCAATTTGGAAAGTTTCTTGCATCATGAATAGATTGCCCGATAAGTGGGAAGATCTTAGGACACTCTTCAAACATTCAGACACCCCGGAGGATTTTTCTGCATTTAAAGACAAGTTGAAGGAATCCATCATGTCGAAGCAACCAAGTCCAATGAAAAATGTTATCGAGAAATTGGATGCTTTGGAGTCCGTCCCCAAAAGATACGAGAGAAGAATTGAACACCGCCCCTTATGCCCACTTTACAGCCAGCTTACCATCACCTTAAGGGAAGGCTTATGGCATAAGGTGGCCGTATCTTTTCCAGCCAGTAATTCTTTCGATAATAATTTGAAAAGTCGAAGCCAAAGTTTTACTTCTTACGGGCAACCTTACGGTCGTAACACCTACCCCCTTGGCCGTAGAGATCGGTGATTCCGAAACCATCAAGCCACACCAATCCCTTACAAGCACCTTACGGTCATATGATGGTTGTATGGTAGCCGTATCACCACTCCACATTCTCAATCTGAAATTCTGTATTTTTCCCCATCTTCCTCCCCTCCTAAACTCGAGTATACTTATCACCCTTTTAATCATCCCGGGTATGTCTCTATTGGCCATAATTATTCTACCCCGGCGGAGGTCAATACATCTCTTCCTATTCCTAAACATCCAAACCTTAAGAGATTAATAACCCCTCCCGTGGACGAATTTGAGTTTGTTGTGCAACTGTTAGTTAATACTTTGTTCGCTCCAAACGGTGTGTGCAAGCTTTAAATTTATAACCCTAGATGTAAGCTTAAAGCAAGGATGCGAACACGCAGTGTACGGGTCAATCGTAGTAAAAGCAAGGAATTCCAGGGGACGATCACAGGGACTTAATGAAACAAAGTCCAATTACGGTATGCTTAAGCAATCACTAACCACAAAAGCAATTAAAACAATCAAAGATGATAAACAGTCAATAAAGGAAATATGCAATTCTAGGGATTAAAGCATCTAGTTGTGGTTCCAACTCAAGATCTAAAGATCAGCGGACAAAGCTGAGGTTTTTGCATGGGGAAGGTGTTACTAAAGTGGAATAGATCACCGGGTAAGTCTCACTACTCACTAATCCTAAACCGTAACTCCTATTACCGGGTAAGTCTCAAGGAATTAAGATAAAGAACTATAACCTCAAACTAACACACCATCTGAGGGAATAGAATCAACCTTTACCGGGTAAGTCTCAGGCTAACTCACAAAGATGGGATGAAAGCACACTCAAACCCCAATAAAGGATAAACCTTTATTACCTATACTTATGATCTTAGGTAAACAAACAAAGGAATTACCGGGTAAGTCTCATCCTAGGCTTGCATTGAACCACGAAAGGTGTAATAAGGATAGGATTTGGCAAACTCTAACACTTAACTCTCAGTTTCGGATCAGATAAGTCACCTCGGTCAGCCAAATTCCACCCCGGCCGAGATGTTCATCGACTGAGCGAGATGCTTAGGATTAAGGTTAAAGACTCGAAGTTTTAGGGTCCTACTGGAATCTAAGATTATTCTATTATTGTTTTTCTCACAACCTTTAGCCAATCACCCTAGAATCACACAAAGAAATTAGCCACTCATCATCATGAAAGCTATAATCGAATATATGGGAAGAAGGTGAATATTTGAACAAGAAGAATTTAATGAAAAGACTTCAATAACTGAATCAAATATCACAACAAAGCGTTCATTGGATAGAAATCCAACAAAACAAGACAACAAGGAAGGGAATCTAAGATAATCTTACAAAAACCCTTCAAAAGCTATAAAAGCTACAATCTTCAATCTCCCTTCAACCTTCAAAAAGGTTCTTCAAATCTCCCAACTGGAGTATGGCTGCTGCGATGTATAAACCCTGATCGATGGTATGCGAGATTCTCAGCCGTAAGCGGGATGTATGCCGGATATAAGCGGGTTGTATGCAGCATGTCGGATTTGTGGGAAATCCGACCCTTTTTATAGGAAAATTACTCTCCAAAGATAAGATATCTTAGAAAGATCTCTTCCCATAAAAATAGGTAAAATATATGATCTAGCAAATCTTCTTCCTTCCAGGAGCCAGGCCCAAAAATATAAGATCTCTTTCCAAAGATAAAAGATCTCAGCCAAGAATAAAATATTCTTGCCGCGTCCCAGGTGTTCGCCTCGGTCGAGTTGACTTCTCTGGATCACCTCGGTCGAGGTGAATCTGTGGTCAACCGAGGTGAGTCACAACTGAATGTGAAATCTCTCAAATCTGGTCCAAAGTGAATCTCTAATCCATGGCTATGCTTCCTGGATGGTTCCTTATGTTCCTGAATGTAGCTCCAATGACTCCATAGCTCCTTTTGCTCCTTTTTGATGCAAAACGTGCCATTTTACCTACGATTACAACAAAACTAGGTGTAGACCTCGATTCCCGCAAAGGTAGATGAAATGGTAATATAATCACATAATATACATACAAACATGCAGATTATTGAAGATAAAACGTCCAAACAAACCCCAAAATATAGACTATAATTCATGCTATCAAAATACCCCATACTTAGCCCTTGCTTGTCCCCAAGCAAGTTCCGCATATAAAAGACAAGATAGAATGGATTATAAGTCAAGAAAATCAATGAAAAGTCTTTCAAAACATTTTTATGGTGTGCAACAATCATAGACTCTAAGAGAATACTTCATGGAATTTTAAATCAAAATATGATCAAAACATTTTATAAATATAAGAAAGTTGTTCATCTTTGCATAAAATCATAGAATGCATAATAAGTCATAATTATCGAAATTAATCATGCATAATCCAGTTTAAACCGCTAAGTCAATCAACAAGCTCGAGGTCTCAAGGGTTTCCCAAAAGAAAGGTCAAGAAACCTGTAGGGTAGGGATGTATGTAAGGTAATGTGGTGCTAGAATCCGGGAAAAGGATATACTTCACTTTCACTTTGACTTTCAACATCTTCCACCAATAAGCTTTGCTTATTTCACACTTTTTCTTTTACTTTACTTTTTGGGATGCATGGACAGAGGTGCACAATAACCGAAGCCTAGGAAATCAGCAATCATCAATTTCTTGAGATGCATCAAACCCTTGATGCACATACCATGACCCGTTAGGAATATCGCTCAATCCGACTTTGGCAAGACACAAACACCCGGCTATATGAATGGTGCCGAGTTACTCATCTTCATGATTGACTTCCCCAAACCTAAGATTACTTTCTAACACTTAGAAGTCAACTTCTGAACTTTACTTCACTTGCTTTCACCACTTCGCTTGCTTCCAAATTCCCGGATAGGTAAAGGGAGGCAAAATGTATATGAGGGGCTAAGCATGATCAAGAAGAAGAAGAAGAAGAGAGAAGAATGAATTGCCTTGGTCTTTCCAGGAAGAAAGTGAGAGAACTTATCTTGCGGTGTCAACCTTCAAATTCAACATAATTTGGATAAAAACAAAGTATTAAACACGCCAATAATTTCAAACAAAGCATTTAGCAACTTAAACATATTATAAAACCTTTCAAACACATAAGGATTTCAAAACCAGTCAGTAAACAAGATCTTCACTGAGATCATATCCAGATAAGAAGCACAAAAATCGTTTCGAAAACTCTCAGTTAACTCACCTCGGTCGAGGTGTTCGTAGGTCAACCGAGGTGAAACACCTCGTTCGGCCAGAACCGCCCCAGTCGAGGTCAAATTTTTTTTTTAAAAACCAGTTTTCTTTCAGTTTCGACGTTTTTCTCAATCAAATAACCTGTAAGTATGCATGCAGTCTCAACTAAACACATAGATGCAAAAGTGAAGCATAAATATAAATATCCGGTCAAATGGAGTCATACATAAATGTCAAATAATACATCACATAAACACCCCATACTTGGGACACACTGTCCCAGTGGGTCAAAATAAGTCTAAAGGATAAAAGTACTCACCGGATAATAACCTGAACTGCATAAAATAAGAAAGGAAAAATCTTGCAGCTCTCAATAATCCTGATCCGGTGGTGGTGGTGGTGGTGGTGGCACATACGGATACTGGGATGGGTCAAATGGATAACCCATAGTCTGCTAGAACTGTATCTCCATCATCCTGCGCTGATAGTGCTGTCCCTCTAACATCTGATGAGTCCAGCTGTCAATCTGTCGGTGCTGGGCAGCAAATCTCTCATGCATGTCCACAGTAAGGGCAGCATAAGAGTCTATCATCTGATCCGTCAAATCATCGATCCGACGATGAGCCTCTAGATCTCTATGACGGCGTGTCCTAAGCCTAGCAGGTCTAGCAGGTGATGCAGCAGGTGCCGGCTCAGTATCATCATCATCATCCAGATCAATAACCGGTACACTCGTCCCTGCAGTATCCGTCCCTGTATCCATCGGAACTCCACCATCCCTCTCATCAGCTGTCTCCTCATCATCTGCCTCCTCCTCAGCTGGTGCAGCTGCTGCCTCTCTGTAATCCTCCATCAGTGGAGCCCAAGCGGTCTGCCAATAATGAGGGTCATAAACAGTAAACTAGGCAGACCACCTGATCCCCTGTGGCGCAGTCAGGTCCCACGGCATAGCCACGTACGGTGTAGTCAGACCTCGGGGAACCAGAATCCGCCGAGTGATCATCTCCTGCAGCCCAAGCGGCTTGGCAGCCGCCACCATCGTGCAAGCACTGAGATCCATGTCCTGATAACTAGCTATATGGGTGACAAGCCCTCCGCAGCAGATGTCTCCCTTCGATTTGGCCTTGATCTTGTGCAGATCCTCTGCCAACATCAAGCCAAAGTCCGGGATACCCCCAGTAACCATGCAGTACAAACTGAAAAGCTCTCCCTGTCGGATCTTCTGAGGCGTCTCAGTACGCGCCAGAAATGTCTCGCTGAAGACCCGGTGGGCTAACCTAAAGGCTAAATGAAATATGACTCTCTCCCTGGAATCTCCAGGACGCCATCTATCTGCATGCTCAACAATATGGGCAAAATGCCTCCAAAACTCCCTAGCTACTGATCGGGACGGGAAGTCAACAGTTGTAGGCTCAGGAAAACCAAAAATCTCTCTCCAGTACTTAAGTGGCACTAAGAAGTTCCGGTTCATCAATCGGTACTTCACAGAATGCTCTGTGGGGAGGTAGGTGAAGGAGCTAATGAACTCTAAGATCGGCTCCAAATAGGTTGGGGCTCGGATCTCAATAAACTGATCCAGCCCTACTGTAGAAATCATCCTCCTAAGGTCTCCGTCTACCTGGAGGCAATCAAAAGCAGACACGTCCATGAAGCGAGGTGCAATCACTAGACGGCCGGAAATTCGGTCGTAATCGACCTGGTGTCGCTCATGGATCACCGGTCGATATGGTCGGGAAGAAGAGGAAGAAGGGGAAGGTGAGGATCTATCCCTGAGGGCAAGGCGTCGGTCAGAACTCATTTTCAGAAAATCACACTGTCAGGTCACCTCGGTCAACTGACAACACTCAAAAATCACCTCGGCCGAGGCATAGCTCGACTGAACCGAGGCGAAAAACTAGATCGTAATTTCTTCAGAAAATTCAGTTCTTTTCCCCCAAAATCACTACAACTGCTTCCTATGGGGTACTTAAGCCTTTTCTCAGAAAATGCAAGGGCAACCAAAGCCCAAATCGAAGCGAAATCGGAGAGGTAGGGTTTCGGTTTTCTTTTACCTCGTTCAGCCGAATCGGTTCGATTTTCTTGCAGATCGATGATGCACTGGGAACCTCGAAGCCTTAATCGCAGTTTGGAGACAGAAATCTTTGAAAACGAGCAAAAATCAGAGAAACGAGGTTCAATTGTCCCCGCGGTCGAGGGAGAAGAGTAAAGCGAGGAGAGAGAAATCTTCGCCCCTTTTATACCCTTTTCTGGAACTGCTGTCACCTCGGTCGAGATGGTCTCGACTGGACCGAGGTGGTACGGACCGAGGTGGTTCTTCAGAAACCCTAGTCGCCTCGGTTGCTTAAGAATCATCTCGGTCGAGGTGCTCTGACAGCAACCGAGATGCCTCAGTCAAACTTCGTCTTCTCAAATTCTCGATCTTCTGTCCATCCAGTTATGCTCCTTCCTTAGATGTCACCTGTTATCTGTCTAGAACGCCAAAAACAAACAAAGCAAAGCAAAAGCAAAAACTATCTAAGCTAGACTAGAAAAAGGGGAAAGAAAGCAATACCTTGGGTTGCTTCCCAAGAAGCGCTTGGTTTAAGGTCGCTAGCTGGACCATTCTCCATAGAATTACTCAATGTACCTTGAACACCATGGAGTGCTCGTCACATCCATCATAAAATTCTTCCAAAAAGGTTCCGGTTCCTAATTTCACCGGCAAATGGTAAGATCTCCCACGTACAAGCTTGTATGGTTTGATTCTCACCGGAATCCTTCTAGCCTTCCTGCACTTCAATGGGACATAATCTAGCCTTGCGTCCCATCCTTTCCTTGATCGAGAAAACAACTTATCGAGAATCTTAGTAGCTTCCCCATCTTTAGCATGGGGATGGTACAAGGTCCTTAGCATGCGAGGGACCCCATACTTGAACAAGAGACACTTCATCGCCTTAATGGTGTAGTGCTTGCAAACTCCACTCCTTATAATCCAAGGAGTATCTTCTTCCAACAGTTTCAAGGGAGGTTTCATCTTGATCTTAGGAGGTTCTTTCGGAAGAGACCTCCAACTCTCCGGTGCATTCCTGAAAAATTCAAAAATTTTAATAGGGATTTCAAATGAAGTAGGAGAATGTACCTCGTAAAGTTCTCCAAAGCTTGAGACAAGTTTCATGTTGGGTTGATATTCCACACATGAAATCCCTCCCAACTCAGCTGATCTTTCTTCCACCTTGACCACAGTCTCAGTAATTTGGCCAAGGTTCTCCGTATCTTGTAGTTCTACAGATTTTTCCTCCACCTCGGCCGATCTCTCTTTCACCTCGGCCGAGGTCTCAACAGTTAGATCGAAATCTTCCAAATCTTCTTCTCCCTCAAAAGCTTCAGGAGAAACTTCTGGTTTGATTGGAGGGGTGCTTGGAACTTGCAGCACTTCCTTATCCTCCTCTTCCGGCTTAGCATAGGATAGGGTGCTTTCCTTGAGCTCCTCCACCTTCTTCATCAACCTCTCCCATCTTGATTCAAGAGAATCTTCAAGGGGTTGCTCACAAATCTTTTTAGGAAAATTCAGTTCATCTCACATTGCAAGTTCATGATTAATGGCCTCTTCTCTTTTCCATTCATTGTTGAACCAATAGAAGGAGTACTTCTCCTCCAAGTATTCATAATGGTCCGCCCTAGCACTTTGCCTTGCTATCCAGGCTGGATCAAATGTAGTCATCGGAAATCCTGAAAACTACAAAACTCATAGAAAGAGTAGTTAGTAGCAACAGAGGCAAGTGCCCCGAAAGCAAACCGCAACCGGCTCGGTCTAGACCAAGTCCCCGGCAACGGCGCCAAAAACTTGTTCGCTCCAAACGGTGTGTGCAATCTTTAAATTTATATACCTAGATGTAAGCTTAAAACAAGGATGCGAACCCGCAGTGTACGGGTCAATTGTAGTAAAAGCAAGGAATTCCAGGGGTCGATCACAGGGACTTAGTGAAACAAAGTCCAATTACGGTATGCTTAAGCAATCACTAACCACAAAAGCAATTAAAACAATCAAAGATGATAAACAGTCAATAAAGGAAATATGCAATTCTAGGGATTAAAGCATCTAGTTGTGGTTCCAACTCAAGATCTAAAGATAAGCGGACAAAGCTGAGGTTTTTGCATGGGGAAGGTGTTACTAAAGTGGAATAGATCACCGGGTAAGTCTCACTACTCACTAATCCTATACCGTAACTCCTATTACCGGGTAAGTCTCAAGGAATTAAGATAAAGAACTATAACCTCAAACTAACACATCATCTGAGGGAATAGAATCAACCTTTACCGGGTAAGTCTCAGGCTAACTCACAAAGATGGGATGAAAGCACACTCAAACCCCAATAAAGGATAAACCTTTATTACCTATACTTATGATCTTAGGTAAACAAACAAAGGAATTACCGGGTAAGTCTCATCCTAGGCTTGCATTGAACCAGGAAAGGTGTAATAAGGATAGGATTTGGCAAACTCTAACACTTAACTCTCAGTTTCGGATCAGATAAGTCACCTCGGTCAGCCAAATTCCACCCCGGCCGAGATGTTCATCGACTGAGCGAGATGCTTAGGGTTAAGGTTAAAAACTCGAACTTTCAGGGTCCTACTGGAATCTAAGATTATTCTATCATTGTTTTTCCCACAACCTTCAGCCAATCACCCTAGAATCACACAAAGAAATTAGCCACTCATCATCATGAAAGCTATAATCGAATATATGGGAAGAAGGTGAATATTTGAACAATAAGAATTTAATGAAAAGACTTCAATAACTTAATCAAATATCACAACAAAGCGTTCCTTGGATAGAAATCTAACAAAACAAGACAACAAGGAAGGGAATCTAAGATAATCTTACAAAAACCCTTCAAAAGCTATAAAAGCTACAATCTTCAATCTCCCTTCAACCTTCAAAAAGGTTCTTCAAATCTCCCAACTGGAGTATGGCTGTTGCGATGTATAAACCCTGATCGGTGGTATGCGAGATTCTCAGCCGTAAGCGGGATGTATGCCGGATGTAAGCGGGCTGTATGCAGCATGTCGGATTTGTGGGAAATCCGACCCTTTTTATAGGAAAATTACTCTCCAAAGATAAGATATCTTAGAAAGATCTCTTCCCATAAAAATAGGTAAAATATATGATCTAGCAAATCTTCTTCCTTCCAGGAGCCAAGCCCAAAAATATAAGATCTCTTTCCAAAGATAAAAGATCTCAGCCAAGAATAAAATATTCTCGCCGCGTCCCAGGTGTTCGCCTCGGTCGAGTCGACTTCTCTGGATCACCTCGGTCGAGGTGAATCTGTGGTCAACCGAGGTGAGTCACAACTGAATGTGAAATCTCTCAAATCTGGTCCAAAGTGAATCTCTAATCCATGGCTATGCTTCCTGGATGGTTCCTTATATTCCTTAATGTAGCTCCAATGACTCCATAGCTCCTTTTGCTCCTTTTTGATGCAAAACGTGTCATTTTACCTACGATTACAACAAAACTAGGTGTAGACCTCGATTCCCACAAAGGTAGATGAAATGGTAATATAATCACATAATATACATACAAACATGCAGATTATTGAAGATAAAACGTCCAAACAAACCCCAAAATATAGACTATAATTCATGCTATCATACTTGTCCCCCGAAACTAAAAGACAAGTATGAGGTGCACAACAAGGTTGCTTATTCTTCTCGCCCCAATCAACAAAGGAGATTAAACTATCTACCACCACATTTTCCGAGTTTGAAGGACGAACTTCCATAATGCACACCCACTAGATCATATGTTGAATATCCACCTTGAGCTTAATTGGGTCGAGCTAATGACCAAAACCAAGCGTTGCATGAGAAGTCACCCTTGAATTTGAATTTCCTTTTTGTTTACATCTTGCATTTGACTTATGTTATTTCCCTTTTCTAGGTTGACGGCTACTGTTTATGCTTTATGTAGGGATACTAAAAGGTTATTAGGATACACACGGCAGAATTCAAACAACCTCCACAAAATTCCAAATTCTACCACCCTCCCTCCTTTACTACCATGTGCATTGCTTTGTGAGTTTCTTATTCTCATTACTTTATTTTTCACATCGAGGACGATGTGTAGTTTAAGTATGAGGTGTTATACTCACATTCACATTACATGTTTCCCTTTCATGTCACATGTTTACTATTATGCCTTCTTTTTTTTTCCTTTTCTTGAGTCTTTCCCTTTCTGCATACATTCATAATCATAAAATAACAAAAATATTGCGTTTAGCGTGGATTGACTCGATTATCATCATTCTTACTTCCAAAAATTGGAATATGCTATTGATAAGCTCCTAGCTACCATTACCATCCATATGTTCGCATATCTTGACAGTTGACACTTACCATGACACACCTTGCTTTTGTTTAACCATGGGATTTCTGACAGATATATGAGTCATACCGACAGATGGAAGACAGTTTCCGCATATTTATTTCCGTCATATTTAATAAATTTTGTTTATTAGATATTTTAATAATTGAATGGATATTCTTGTAAATATTTTCCTTTAAAAAGACATTTGTGGGTTGAAATAATTTTTAGAATATTTCAACCAAATTTCTGCTTTAATGCTAGCATCTTCTCATTTAAGTATTGTGATTTGCCACCATCCTCCCCTATATAAAGGATGGATTGACCTCACTATAAATCATGTTCAATTTTAATCAAGTATATTTGAAAAGCATTTCCTCATCCTTGATTATTGGATATCACAATTCTCCTCTCTTAAAGTTCTTCTTTAATTTGGATCTTCGATCCAAGTCTCCACTTCGAGGATTCTTCAAGAATCACTTGCTCACTCCACTTCACAGAGTGAACAAGTGAGTCTCATATATGCAATAATATGTTAATTTATTATAGTGGACGGGGATTCATGTTTTCTTAGATCACCTACCTCCATTATTTACCTACAATTTCTTTTTTTTCCTTCTTCTTTTTATCATTGTTTTGCCAAAAGACATCACTTTCTCTCTTCCTTCTTTTACTTAGCATAATTGTCTATTAATTACATCCAAACAGATGTTGTCCTTGTGAATTCGATACCTAAATATAATACATCATATCCCGTATCCTTGCGGGGGAGGTTGTTGCTACCATTCGGTAAAACTTTCACGATCACAAACCGAGCATGCTAATAACGTCCCTTAAAATATTTTGAGAAATGTCTCCCCATATCATAATCGATCCCTGTCTTGAGATTTTGTTGGATAGGTTTCACCTTCGTGAGGTGTCATGCTTTGACTAAGGTCTATCACGGGAATGTTCAATAGGGACTTCTTGTTTTGATATGGTTATACTCAACAAAAGATCATAAGAGTTTTGAATTTTGAGGCATAAGAATGCATTCACATTAGATTTGACCATCACACCAAGATTTATAAGGAGTTATAATTAGTAAATGAGATTACATACCTTGATTATATAAGATAAGAGGAAGTAAAGTACGCTCGAATTTTATATAAGATAAGATCTTGAAATCATTTTACTCTAAGTGGATTTGAAATAAAACAGTAGAATGTGCAAACGCTTTTTTAACAGATTGTCTTAAATTTTAAAGTTTTGCCTAAATCAAGCATATAATTATCTGTACAATGTTATCATTCCGTTTTGTTGTTTCTATGTCTAATGAAAACCTTAAATTCACCATCTGGACTATATTTGAGAAGAATAAGTTAACCCATTTTCTAGACAAGGAAAGGAACACGAGAATTGTTCTCAAGTTTGAGCCTCGAGAGGATGTCTTAAAGAAACTCACCCATGTGCTTACTAAAACCTCATATGAAGGAGAAAATAAGCACTTAGAAGATAAGAAGCAAGAGACCGTCTCTACTTCCGGTATCTATGTTGTTGAAATATTGTCAGCTAAATCTAGTTTTTGGGGATTAGATACCGGATGTGATTCTCACATTATTTCGAATGTGCAAGACCTAAGAAATAGAATAAAATTGCAGAAAAGTTGAGGTGAATCTTTGAGTTTGGAATGGAGAAGGGGTTGTTACGCTGACCATTGGAGATTATAGTCTACCTTTACCTTCTCGCTTAGTTTTAGAACTTAATAATAGTTATTTTATTTATTGTATTATCAAGAACTTAATTTTAATTTCTCTTTTGAATTTAGCAGGTTATAAATTTATCATTAATAGTTATTTTTCAATTTATAAGAATGATGTTTTTTATACCCAAGCTAGCATAAATAGTGGTAGACTATACTACTAGATCTCAAAACTAATATACAACATAAACAAAAAAAAATCGAATGAATCAAACGAAGCTATTCTAGAACATTATCGACTAGATCACATTAGTAACAATCGCATAAAAAAACTCCAATAAATTAGAATCCTAAAATTATTTTATTTAAAATCCTAAAATCATTTCAACTTCAATACAACGGCACATAAATTCAAATAAAATTTAAACCAAGTTAAATGAGGAATTGTTAAAAAAGAAAAAAAGAAAAAAGAGTGGACGCCAATTCAAAAAATATCATTTTTTAAAAATTTGCCGGCGTCTGCCACATGAATAGTTGAATACGTAGGTTAGTATGGATTTAATTTTGCTCACCCCAAACTTTAAGGGTTGATATTACCCACCAATAGAAATGCTTCATTATCATTGTTTTTTACTTTAAAAAAAAAATAGAAAATCAATTATATTTAGCTTTATTAAAAACAATGATAATTAAGCATTTCTATTGGTGGGTAATATCACCCCTTAAAGTTAAGGGTGAGCAAAATTGGATCCGGTTAGTATAAGTTGATTGATAAGGGTGGGCAGCTGCAGAGCACGTGATTCATTGGACCACCAAGTTGTCAAGCCACGTCACACCTATCGTCCCTTTTTAATCCTATTTATTCGTCCCCACGTCACAATTCACAACCTACGATGCTCTACGTGTATTTTCATACATCCTTTCATTTTTATTTTCTTCCTTTTTTTATCGGTTGACTTATGATAGCTGCCCAGACAATTACAATATAAAACCTCACAGATCTGGAACATTTGTATATTAATTCAACCAATTCTGAAGGTTATCAATTATTAACGTAATAATATATGCTCATAAGATCTTTAACTCTATATAATTGATGAATAACGTATAAGTATTCTTGTTTGGATGTATACAAATAGTCAGGGATGACCAATAATTATCGAGGTCTGTTTAAATTATTTAATTATTTTTAATATTGATTTAAAATAAAATAATTTATATTAAATTATCAAATACATCAAAACACCACATTAATTATATTTTCGTTTGAAATGACTATTTGTAATTATAGTAAATGGTTTATTGATAAACAAAATTGGTATTTTTATATTTTATATTTTGTTCACCAAACAATATTAACCTATAATTATGCAGTCAAAATACATATAACTTTCTATAAAAATAATTCACAAACTCAAAAAAACTTAGACAAAACAATACTTTTTTGAAAATAAATAGCTTGAAGTATTTAAAAATAACTTGTAAAATCACATAAAACTATCAAATACATCAAAATATCATTTTTTCATTGAAACTATAACTAATAAATAAATTGTAATACATTTGTTAGAATAAAAGAATTTTCCAAACTGAAAAAAAAAAAAAAAAAAAAAAAAAAGGCCAATCAAGCTAGAGTTATTAAGGAGTCGAAGAACACATACTTGCTTCCATCTTAGCAAAAATAGGGATGTGCATATGGTCCGGACCGGTGAATCGTAAATTGATAACACCCTAAACCGTAGACCGGACTGGGACCAGACCGTTACGGTATGGTCCAGACCGGTCCAATTCCGGGTTGGACCGGTTTGTACCTAAATTGTGCAATTTTGAATATTTCGGACCGGACCAATTTGTACCTAAATTGTGCAATTTCGGTAAGGTTTTCCGGTCCCAACTTTGACCGGACATTCGCAGTTTACGGTCCAACCCGGGTTACGGTTTTAAACGGTCCAAAACCGGACCCGGATCGTAACCCGGGCTTTCAAAAAAAAAAGACCGTAGACCGGACCGTAAATTCCGATCCGGTCCGATTTTGCACAACCCTAAGCAAAAAGGATCAAACTATAGTGCGAAATCTACGATTAGAATGAGCACTTTATATATTTCTTTTGAGAGAATAGGTTTCTTTAAAGTCAATACCTTCCTTTTGAGAGAATTCTTTTGCAACTAGACGAGCCTTATATCTTTTAGTATTGCCTTTTTCATCTCCTTTTGTTTTAAATATCCATTTACAACCAATGAGTTTTGCACCTTTTGACAACTCGACAAGATCCCATACGTCATTGTCCTTCGTGATTTCCATCTCCTCTTGCATGACTTTAATAATCTAGCATTGAGAGTTAGAACTTTGAAGGGTCTCAAAAATATTGATTGGATCATCATTTGCAATGCCTGCAAAATCTTCTTGTTCCATAAGATACGCGATATAATCATCTAATATCTCTCACACATGGTCTTCTTGTTCTACTAGATATACAAATAGTCATCCGAAATTACATATCTCCTTTCTCTACTAGATCTCCTTAGAGGCATTTCTTGAGGTTCTTGAAATTACTCTATGGAAGGAACTTCATTGTTGCCTAAAACCGGAGTTATTTCTTGAATAGTGTCTAGAGTTGTACCCTGATCACTTTCAATAACAATGTTGGGAAATGACATAAATTTTCTCCCTTAGAGACAACATCGTCAAGGGTGACGTTCCTTAATCCCCCCTCCAAATTTTACATCCTTAAGAAATCTAGCATTTTCCGACTCAAAAAATGAACGGGTAGTGGGATCATAAAATTTAAACCCATTGGAGTGTTCAACATATCCAACAAAACAACTAGTTGTATTAGAGTCCAATTTTATTTCGTTAGGCTTGTAATGTCTTGCTTCAGTTGGACATCCCCAAATATGTAAGTGCTTATGTTGGGCCTTTTTTTAGTACACATTTCATATGGGGTTTTAACTACCGATTTGTTAGGTACTCTAATAAGGATATATATTGTAGTTTATTATTGCCTCTCCACAATTCATGCCAGGTTTTCCCGGCATAATGTATCAAGAGACAATTCCACACTTCTTTAGGAAGTTAGCAAAGAGTTTTGGATGTTGTTTTCCCGACCCATAATATATGCCATAATATTCTCCACCACGGTCAACTTTAATGGATTTAATCTTCTTACCAAGTTGTAGTTCAACTTCATCTTTGTAAGCCTTGAAAACATCCACGGATTGTGACTTCTCACGTATCAAGAAAATGTAACCATATCTAGAGTAGTCATCTATGAACGTAATAAAGTAATTTTGACCAATCCACGCAAAATTGTAGGGAATGAACCACAAATGCCCGTTTGTATTAGTTTTTAGACTTTTGTACTTCTATTGGCACCTAACTTCCTAATTTTTTTCCCCCCTTGACATACTCAACACAAACTTGAAAGTTTGTCAAATCAAGAGAATCAAGAATTCATCTAACACAAGCCTTTATATTCTTTGTTTAGAAATGTGACCTAGACGCTTAGGTCATAAGAATTCAAAATCTTCATTCAAATTTTTCATTGTACCTTTAGAACTTATGTGCGAGATTTTATTATGGGAAGCAACCGTTTCTAGCATATAAAGACGATCAATCAAGATATCAGTACCAACAACATTTGAATATAAAGAAATACTGAATTTTTCATTTCCAAAACTACAAAGGTATTCACCTTTGTCCAAAGAGGAAGTAGAAATCAAATTCCCTTCTAATAACGGAGATACAAAAGTATCTTTCAAATCTAAATAACATTCAGTTGTTAAATTTAATATAAAATGCACTATTGTTTCCATGGAACTTTATCTCTATCGCCAACATAGATGAATCTTTCAGCATCACTTGATGGTCGACTCCAAAGACAACCCTACATTGACACACAAATGTGAGTAGTAGCACTAGAATCTACCCACGATGTTTCAATAGGTGTATATCAGCTAAATTAGCTTCATGACAAACTAGAGTGGGAACCTTACCCTTCTTTTCACGCCAAGCAGCATATTAAGGACATATTTTCTTCATATGCCCTCCCTTTTTGCAGAAAACAAATAAGTTCATGACTTTGCTTCTTCGCCTTTTTTATGCAAGTGTGTACCAACTATATTATCCTTAGTCCTTTTATTTGATTTGTTATGAAAGATTTATGCAAAATGATCACTTTCTATCTTATCTCTTTTTATCCTATCATCATCTTCCACGCATTGTGAAATAAGCTCATTAAGAGTTCATTTATCCTTCTGAGTATTGTAACTCACCTTAAATTGACTGAATTGTGTGGAAAGAGATAAGAGAATAAAATGCACGAGTAAATCATCATTTATCTCTAAATTTAATGTCTTTAGTTTTCATACATGATTTGACATTTTCATGATGTACTCCTTTATATTTCCTTTTCCTTTGTAACTCATAGAAATCACAACAACCAAATGGTACTTGTTTATACTTTCTTATTCTTGGCAATTTATTTTTGAATTGCCTCAAAGGATTCTTTAGCATCTTTGCACTCAGAAATTGAGCCCCGAAACACTTCCGAAATGGAACGTTATATGATCATGAAACACATGCACTCAAAGTGATCTCACTTCTCTACTTTCGCTTCATTGAAGTTATCCTCAACCAAAATGGATCATTCGGTCCTTAGCGCAAGGTCTATATCCATACATTCAAGAACAATTTTCATATTCTCCTTTCAGACCTTAAAGTTTGTCTCATTGAGCATTGGAAGAAAACTAACTTGAGCAGAAACATTAGTAACTAAGCAAAAAAAACAAACAAATGACACAATTAATTTATTAATTTTATAACAAGATACCCAACATAACATGACATTCAGTGTTTGCACAAAATATCAATTGTAAATAGTATTCTCAATGCAACAAACAAATATTGATAATAAACTTGGTCAAACAATAACCTTTCTTTGAACCTACTATCATTCACATGGATAACTTATATATGTAAGGGTTGGGTGGCTGGCTGCTGAAGAAGTAAAGAGGCGTTAGGGTTTCTCCATCCTCCTTCTCCATTTAGAACCAAAGGCATTTTTTTCAGTTCTCCATCAAGAGCCAGAAGTGACCGGCTAGGCAGCTACTTTTTTTTATCTTTGTTCTCCAACTCACTCCACCGACACCGGAGGCGGCGACCCTATTCAACAATCTGACATGTACTTCTTTCCTTTTCTTCCTCAAATGAAACTGGATCTCGTTTATGAGTTTCTCTTCTTCCTTTCTTCTCTCTTGAATCTCAATTATGAGTTTCTCTTTTGTTCCGATCAACAGGTTTCTCACTTCTTCTCTTCTCTAACTCTTGACAACAATCGACTCACTTCTTCCCTTTTTCGATTGTCGACAATAATTTACCTAAAGTGGCAAGGAGGCAAGGTCCAAGCTTTCTTATCGATATTTCGTTGTTAGTGTGTAGCATATATCTATATAAATTCTGAATCCTTGAATCATTTATATGTTTTCTGATGAAGGGAATGTGATTATGTGAATCTTGTTCTACGGTCTTCAACTCTTCTTCTGTTTGATACTTTGATTTTTTTTTCGGTTTAAACCAAAACCGAACCGCAAATATGTTGTCCAAACCAAACCGAAACCTCACATTGCAGTTGTGGTTTGCGGTCCATGGTTCCTACAGATTCGCTTCGGTTCCGAACTAATGCTCAACCCTAAATAAACGTGTACTAATAAATTTGGATACCCTTAGTTCGAACATTGTGGTCCGTTAGTTCCAGCATTGCGTTTTTTAAAAGGAAACAACATTCTACTTAACCATAATCGAGTGCAAACATTTCCACAATAGCATATGGAAAGTTTATGTGAAAAATAAACTAACGATAAGATAGTTTGTAAGAAAGCATTGTGTTTTATTAGTTCAAACATGTTCAAGTAAAAAGTGCATAAAAACATATATAATAAATAGAACAAAAAAATGCATGGACTAACAAATAAAATATTAAAAGTGATAGTATATAAGTTTTGAATGATCTGAACTAATATTTTGAACTAACAAAGTAATTGTTACAATCTTTTCTAGTAAAAAAAAGTATGAATTAGTATATATAATTTGAACTAATAATAAAAAAAATTGAATTAATTATACAAAAACTTCAAACTAAAAAATATCGTTCGGGAAAAATAAAAGAAATGGTCACAATTGCTAAAATTATAAAATTGTCACCACGTCTTTTTAAATTTATAAAATTATTGTCACACCTTTTGTTAAATCGTGATATTGGTGAAAAGATATAAATTATTAGATCAACTCGATTGCCCGTTCATAATTTCTTATCATAAGGAGTGGACGTATTTGAATAACATCTTCGAATTAACGTGTACTTTGTGTAAACATAATTTTTTAATATGCAACCAAATCCTTTTTTTTTAATAAATTATTATAGAATGTAAATTTAGTGATATTTCTAGAAGAGTAAATACTCATCGTCTCACCTATATACCTACTCTTTACCTATCGATTGTTAAATTGTGATCAGCTCAAAATTAGTCGTATTTATAATATCGTGTAACAAAAAAGATAAAACATCCGAGGGCAAATTAAAATAAAAGTTAGTTTTTAACTATGAGCAATGAATAACTATAAACAATTTGAACATCTGTTATAATTGAGGATAATGATCCATCTACACAAGAACAACCACAAAATTACCCTCCAACATTAATGTTATGAATAAGCAAGAAAAAGTTAGTTTTTAAAATAAATAAATTATTCCGAACTTTTGGAATCCAGATTTCATCCTTCCAAAAATTCTGGGATGAATTTCCTTTTTGAAGATGTTTCTCGAGTGTGGTCTAAACGATTGTCTTGGAAGATGCCGTAGTCACATGCCCCTGTTGATCGTGTTGATTGTGATCGTGGTTGTGTTCGAGGTCTCCGAAGATCCTCCATCTAGGTGGGGGCAACGTCGTGGGATCCACATTTCCGCAGGAGGTATGACTTCCCCTTAAAAAGGTTTCTACCATCCTGCTTCCCGGCGGCGAGACACCTAACCAGTTCATCTAGCCCGTGCCCTCTCCATGTTTTGCTAGCTTCAAGTGTTCCACGTCTTCTCCCAAGGAGTACTTGTTCTGTTTTTTGGATATTTCTCACTTTTTTCGGTCTTTGCTTGCGGTGATTGTATTGTTTCCATTTTTGGTATTGGAAGATACATATCACAGTATCTTCGTATGAAATAAATAATGATATTATTCCGTTATATTAGGCTAGTTTATATTTGATTCTATTATTGCAATCTTTATTATTCTATTCTTATTCTATTGTAATCCCTATATAAAGGGTCATTGATGCGTCAATATATTGGTGGTTCTACCTCCACCATTTGTGTGGTCTCCCCCACCTAATTCCATCATGGTATCAGAGCGGGTTCGATCTCTAGTACCCTGACTTATCGGGTTTGTCTACCTTACAACACTAAATGCGGGCATGAACAATAATAGTTCGTCCAATTGGGCTAGCCGGCCTTAAGGCATGTCGTCAACCTATCGGCGTCTAAATCTATCATTGCTACCGATTTACTGGTGGTCATATCAATATATTAATGTCGTCGATCTACTGGTGGTGTCACCGCTCAACTAGTGTACTCGTTGATCCAGTCTTCAGCGTTGATTGCCTACCCACGCTTCGACTGCGGGGGCGTATTGGAAGATACATATCACAATCTTCGTATGAAATAAATAATGATATTATTCCATTATATTAGGCTAGTTTATATTTGATTCTATTATTGTAATCTTTATTATTCTATTTTTATTTTATTGTATTTGCATGACGGTTTACCCGTTTGCCGGTTGTCGGCCTCTCGATACACCAAGTATGTTTGGTGTAATCGAGCCTCTTACCTTCTTGATTCAAAAAAAAAATATTCATAAAGCCTACCACAAAAATTGTGTAAGAAGTTGAGGAATTTTAAAGAGCTAAAATCAAGGGTAGAATCTGCAATCTTCCATTTGTATGTGTACACGTAGTAGACCATTGTGATTCTGTGACAGCTGGCCGTATAGCAATCAGACCCTGTCACAATTTTGTATTCACAAATTTATCATACTTACGTGTACTTGTTTTCTTTATCATCATCTACATTTGCATTCAGAAAATAATTTCTAATTAGTGTAATTTATGTGTTTCGTACGTATAGATATTTTTTTTAAATTAATGTAAATATATAATAATAATAATAATAATAATAATATTTACATTATTATAATTTTAAAAGTATAGTTTCCTTTGGTTCATTATAAAGGTAATACATATAATTTTTGGTATTTTAAAAAATAAGTTCGAAAAAAATTAGGAATTGATTATATAAGACAAAAAATACAAGAAAGTTTTTTTTATAAAAAATAAATTTCTATTTGAGAGAATGACACGTGAGTTAAAGCCTTCTAGTTTAATAATCTACTAGTGTATTTTTACACAAGTATTTTTTACATAAATTTTTATTTAATCATAAAAAGTATTAACACTAACTACATATATTGGGTTCATGTTAGAAATAATAACACGCGAAACGCACTAGATAATCTCTCAAAGCCAACCCGCTCAACTCTCATCTTTATCTTGCTTATAGGGCTGAGCAAGTCTCGGGCAATTCAAAAGAACCGACCAAAACCGCAATATGTGATTTGAACCAAACCGCAAACGCGTATGTTCGGTTCGGTTTGCAGTCCAAAAAATACACTTTTGCGGTTCGGTTGCTAAATCAACCGCAATTTATGTGTTACGTACGTATAGTTATTTTTTTTAAATATATGTAAATATATAATAATAATAATAATAATAATAATAATATTTAATTATTATAATTTAAAAAGTATAATTTCCTTTGGTTCATTATAAAGGTAATATATAATTTTTGGTATTTTAAAAATTAAGTTTGAAAAAAAATTAGGAATTGATTATATCAGACAAAAAATACAAGTAAATTATTTTTGTAAAAAATAAATTTCTATTTGAGAGAATGACACGTGAGTTAAGGTCTTCTACTTTAATAATCTACGTACTAGTGTATTATTTGTGCTCTACACAAGATTTCTTTAATTATTTTTTACATAAATTACAATTTAATCATAAAAAGTATTAACGCTAACGTTAGTTACATATATTGGGTTCCTATTAGAAATAATAACACGCGAAACGCACTAGAGAATCTCTCAAAGTCAACCCGCTCAACTCTCATCTCTATCTTGCTTATAGGGTTGAGCAAGTCTCGGGCAATTCAGAAGAACCGACCAAAACCGCAATATGCGATTTGAAGAAACCGCAAACGCATATGTTCGGTTCGGTTTGCAGTCCAAAAAAATACACTTTTGCGGTTCGGTTGCTAAATCGAACCGCAAATTGCAGTCCAAACCGAAAATAATAAATGAAAAAACCCGCGGCGACTCCATCAACCTTTAGTCCTAAACATTGCATTGCGTGGAAAACAAAAGTAGAGCTTGGTTTGTTGCTCAATGACTCCCTCATCCTTAGAATCCCGATACTCAACTACTCCTTCATCTTCAAAATTCTGATAGTCTACCAATAATCGGTGCCAGGAAACCCGCTTCCCTCCGGCGATGGCAACGACTCCCTTAATCTCATCTACATATAGTTGTGGCCTATTTGAGATACCCCAACCAAACACTTAAGACTACCACCAAAACCGTTAGACCAACTGAGTATTGGAACGTTTCTCTGCTTAGTCCTCTCTTATCTTCAACAATTCCCATTCCTATTTCCCTTTATTCGACTATTTGAATGATTGAGTCTACTTCAGTCTTCTCATCAACATCTCCCACTCCCCAGTCCTCATTCGTCTCTATTTGGCTATTCCGGCGAGGCAGTGACTCCCACAGGCTCAGGTTCATTTCTTTCTTCTTTCTATTCAGCTATTTTGTCAAAAATTGTGATTATGTTATGTGAAAAAGTGTACTAGTGGGCTACTGGACACGAGTGCACTAGTGAGCTACTGGGTATTGAAAAACTAACCACCAATTCTTCATGTTTTGGTTTCTAATCACTTAAATAAAAAAATACTTTTTTCGGACAGTCAACAAGTGTTTGTTGATAGTCAACACTTGTTGACAATACAATTTTACAATTATTTATGGTTCAATTTACACTTGTTCACAATCCATTTTATACTTGCATTGTCTATAAGTGTTGACATTACATTTTAGAGTTGTTGACAATCCATTTTACATTTGCATTGTTAAAAAGTGTTGACAATCAACAAACTTATTCACATTCCGAATAAAAAAGAATTAAAAAAAATTTTAGTTAAGTGGTTAGGAACCAAAAATTATAAATTTAGTGCCCGTTTGGTTGGAGCGGTGGAATGGAAAAAGAATGGAATCGAATAAGGGTAGAGAAAGGAAATGGAGTGGATGAGATCACTTTTATCTGTTAAAAGATCTCTAACCAAACGTAATTTTTGATTGATTCGGAATCATTCCATTACCAGGAATGATTCTCGGTGCTTCCAAACGAGCCCTTAGTGGTTAATTTTTCAATGGTCTATTTTGATTGATTATCCAACCAAAAAATTTTCATCCAATAAACCAGTTATACGCTAAAAACTCACACCAAACGTTCAAAATAAAACCTTTTAAAATAACAAAACCTAAATATACAAATGAATAAACATAAAAGTGCACAACGAATTTCCAAAAGTGTGCAACGAAGAAAAAAAATCTGTTTATTATTATAAAAATTTTGAGAATAATATTAAAAACACATAAATAAGAGTCGAAAGTGTACAATTATCTTTTAAAATGTACTTTTAAGACCCAAAAGTTCACAACTAACAAAAAAAATAAACATGTCAAAGGGCTATGAAAACACAATGGAGGAAAACTATTAAGATTAATTGGTCAAAATCAATGGTGGGAAGTTTAAAACTTAACTTTTAACATATCTAAAAGAAGCAATGGTGTGCTTGACTATATTTTGTGAGGCCATAATCCATCAATAATTGCATACGACTATGGACAATGTGGGTAGACATCTATCTTACACGCGAAAACATATGTCCTTAGGAAAAGATTACTAAGAGCAAGAGAAATGAAAATAAAACATTTTGAAATTGAAGGAGATAATATCACGATTATAAACTCAATCAATAGTATTGGGAAACATCAATGGGAAATCGACTTTACTATCTTACACATTTCTTTGATTCTGTTTGGTTTCACACAGGTTCAAATCCGTCATATTTTCAAGGAAGTCAACGACATTGCGGAGAAACTTGTAACATTAGACCAAGGCACCCCAGTAAAGCTGGAGTAGTGGTCCCACACAAAGTTGAAGTCCTCATCCCCAAAGATGTCATAGGATGGTCCACCAACAAATGGTGGTCATGCCTAATTACTTACCCTTGTATTAAAACAAAAAAACCATAGATAAGGATCAATAGTTCACAATCAATTTTGTAAAAGGAGTTACCTCTTGGCAGTGAGATAACCTATGTAAACTTCTAATCGAATTTATACAAGGTCTCTAGTGACATGTGGGTGATGACACATCATTCAATTTTTGGCTTGATAACTGAGCTTTTGGTGAACTTTTAATTTGTTTGCATATAATAGAAATAATATTAATACCACAAAGACAATCAATTGATTCATCAACGAAGAAAATCTTTGAAAGATCGATAAACTAAAAGATGAAATAAGCCTTCTAAAAAATGTTGTCCTTTTAAAAATAATAACCAAGCATCCCAAAAAACCAATTCCCATTAGAGAAAAAGTAAAAATGGTTATTTTTTCACTAGTTTTGTTTAGAAGAATAAAAAACCTCTTTGACCTTATTCACCCTATGAATGGATCTGGAACTTAGACACCTAACCTAAAATAAATATTTTTTTTGGAGAATTGCTTTAAACGGTTTCTCAACAAAAAAAAAACTAGATGAAAGAAGAATGAAGGGCACCATGCATTGTGATTTCTACAACCACCATAAAGAAGATCTTCATAGTATACTTTTAAATGTCTTTACACAAAGCAAATAATAAACAACATAGACCCAAAGGCATCTCATAATTTATGCATAAAATTATTAAAATAAGGAACCAAACACATGTTCACAAAATCTAAAACTTAAATTGGATCTCTCAAAAATCACAAAACTTGCGACTATCTAGTGGGATATTTGATATTCAAGAAATAAATTTGTTTTTTTGAAATGAGACATGAGGAACCATCCAAAGTACCACTGGATTGGTTAATTTAGAAATGTATAATGCTTTGTTTATATGCATATATTTAAGATGGACAACTATACTATTTTTAAATGAATAAGTTGCACGATCGTTATACCTTGGTTCATGATCGTGTTGTTTATGCAGAAAAGTAAATCACACTATCCTTATACAAGGTGTACAATCGTGTTACTTAGTAATTCAGAGAATAAATACAAAAAATGGGTGATGTAGATATTGTTTATCTAATTCTCCATGATATTGCATAGTATATATATATACTAGAATGAGATGAATTGTAGTCTAGGATCTTGTGACAAGTGTCACGATCATATTGAGTAGTCCTTTGTCTAGGAATGATCTAGAATACAAAGGGATAGATATTATTTGTGCTAGTATTCCCCCTCAATTCAAGCTGTCGAAGGCAAAGGTTGGAGCGAAGTCTAGAGACCCTCAATGAAGACAGTGGTTTAACTAGAAGATATGCAAGCTAATCTTGAGAGGATATGAATGCCACTTAAAGGGACTTAGATTGCACTCGTTCTCGGACAAAGTGGTAATCCAGTGAGAGATGCTTGGTTTTGTGATGTAGGACAAGATTAACTGCATAATATGTGGAACCAATGTTGTCACACCATAGGACATGAGAGTGTGGAAAATGAATTTGTAGTTCTTTGAGGATTGGTTGAATCCATTTGTTTCACATGTGCCACATACTAGAGCTCGATATTCCGCTTCTATTGTGGACCTAGCAATGATAGGTTGTTTCTTTAAAGACCAAGATATGAGGTTTTGTCCCATGGAAAACAAAATACGCACTAACTGATATTTTTTCATTCTTGTCACTTTCCCGGTCAGAATCAAAGAAACTGGAAATATTGTGTTGAGGAGTGGAAGATATGATAAACTGCATATCTATGGTAGCAATGAGATACATGAGAACACACTTCACTACTTGCTAGTGAGTTTGTTGTGGGTTGTGCATAAATTGACATATTCGATTCACAACAAAAGAAATGTCTAGGCGAGTAAAGGTCAAGTATTGTAGGCTGTCAGCAATACTATAGTATTTCTGAGGATCTTCAAACGGTTTGGATGGAGTGGAAGTTTCAAAGTGTGAGGCCATACGTGTTGCAACTAGTTTCGAGTTGCTATTCTTGCTTGTTATAATAAGACAATAAATCTAGGTATAATGATACGATGAGTTACGGACCGAGCGAGATGAGCTCTTCCTGGGCCGAAGGCCCAAGAAGAAATAGCGAGCAAGTGAGGTCTCTGCAGCAAAATCACAAACATTTGGATTGTGAGATTGAGAAGCCTTCATCATATCACTTGATTTCAAGGCCTAAAAATAATGGACTACACCAAGATCCTCCACTGGAAAATGATTAGACGATGTAGAGACAAACTTTGACGAAAGGGACTTGTCAAAAGCAATGACTAACCGATTGTCCACATATACTAACACAAAAATAGATTGTTTCCCTTGAAAAAAGATGAATAAGGATGAATAAGAAATTGATGAGGTAAATCCCATGGTGAAGAGAACATCACTTAGGCGAGAAAACCAAACATGGGGTGCTTATTTTAAGCCATAGAGGGATTTGTGTAATTTACAGATGTGGTTAGGGAATTCAGAATGTACAATTATGAGACGTAGACATCCTTTTTAAGGGTATCATGTAAGAATGCGATTTGGATATCCAAATGGTTGACGGACCACTAGTTCATTGCGGCTAGTGAGAGGAGAAGACAAATGATGGGAGGTTTGGCTACATGACTAAAGGTCAGGTTGAACTCCAACCCAAGTAGTTCGTGGTAGCCTTTGGCTACGAGCCTGCTTTCCATCGCTCGAGAGAGCCGTCTAAGTTTCGTTTGGTCTTGAAGACCCATTTAGCGCCAATTACATTGGATAAAGCACTTGGCGGGACAAGAGTTCAAGTGCCAGTGGTGAGCAAGGCTTTAAATTCAAATTCCATTTTCATTCTCTATTCGGGAAATTAGGAAGCCTAGGTAAAACAGGCTGGTTCTTCTTGAACTACGTGAGTATGTGAGCACCGGGGAGGCTAGGTGATTGTTCCATCAGTTCAAACTAGAGGTTTCGAGTGATTCGATTTAGATCGTGTCACCATTGTATGGGAAGGAGCGGCTTGAGGAGGAGGATTAACTTAAGGAAGATTTGAGTATATTTGGGTAGTTTGTGGGCTTTGGTGAGATGGGCCATCAGATGAATCTGGTGAGGAAGGATGGGTTGCTTAGGCCCGTATCTTGGGAAACCGGACGTGAGCTTTGTGAAATTGGGTTATCAGAAGTAATGTGGGATGGAACATTATTTTGAGATAGAGGTATTGAAAGAGTTTATTGTGGAGATGGTAAAGAGGTGGAGGTAGAATTGGCAAATGGAAAAATATTCTCATGAAATAAAATATCTCGGGATATGTAGACTCCATTAGTTTCAAAATCAAGAAAAATGTAGCCTTTAAGAGAGGAAATATAGCCAAGAAAGATAGATAGGGTGGAGTGTAAAACAAGTTTGTGTGAGTTGTATGGTCTAATATCCGAAAAACATAGGCACGGAATACTTTTAAGAGATTGTAATCCGGAAGTTTGTGAAAAATAATTTTATATGGACTTTCGGATAGAGTGTTGGGGATGGTAGGTAATTTTGTAGATAAACTGAGGTTTCAAAGGCATAGTCCCAAAATTTGAGAGGAAGAGAAACATGTTTGAGAATAGTGAGTCACATGTCGACAATTTCTCGATGACAACTCTCAACACTCCCGTTTTGTTGATGAGAGGGCAAGTTAACCTATGGGTAATGCCCAATTTATAGAACAAAGGTGTAAGAGGTATTAATTCAGTTCAATTATCTGTTTGAATCGAGATCACTTTTTGAGTGAAGAAATTAGAGACAAGATTGATAAATGATGAAGGAGAATAGAGACATCGGATTTAAGTTTGCAAGGTAAGATCCATAAAAAAAATTTGCTAAAATCGTCAATAATAGAAACGTAATACCGATTTCCATTAATTGATAGGTCATGGGTTGGGCCTCAAACATCATTAAAAAGGAATTGTAGAATATGAGTTGATGTTGGTGGACTTGGATAATGTGGTAGGTCATGTGATTTAGCCTAACTACAAGAAATACATAGATCGCTAGCCAAACTAGCTTTAGGTTTAGTGGGCTATAATAATGGAAAAAGGAATCGGGTAATATGGCTTGAAGGATAACTAAGTCTTAGAGGCCAATCATTGGTGGTGGAATGTAGCAGGGTGGTGGTGTGCAACAACAGTGGTGGTGTCGTCGTCTCCGAGAAGACTTATAGACCACCCTTAGTGGTAGCCTTGAGAAGAGGAGCCCGAGTCTGCGAATTTTTGACAAGGAAATAGTGAGTATGGAACTAAAAAACATGTAATTATCAATACAAAACTTGTTTACTGAGAGGAGATTCTTTATGAGAGAGGGTGTGTAAAGAAGATTATGAAGTCGAAAGGTGTGAGTAGAAGAGAAGAGGGATGCGGAACATGGTTATGAATTGGGATTGTGGAACCCTATCTTATTACCACCATTGTTTCCACGACCACGCTTTCCACCATTGTTTCCACCATCATGGTTTCTTCCATCAGTGTGATTATTCTAGTTCGAGTAATTACAATCTCCTCCTCTTCCATCCGACTCGCTTCGACCTTCGCCCCTTCCTTTGTAGACACCACGAGCACGACAGAGTCGTGGTCGTGGTGTCTACAGAATGGAAGTGTTGTTAGAAGCGAGTTATGAGGTCAGAAGAGAGTTATTATAAAGTGTGAGAATTAGAATGACTGAATATTATTCCCCCTAGGGTTTCCATCGTCAGATGGGTTATATATATAACAAATACACTTTTATATAATTACATAGGGCAACCCTCTATTATCCATATTTACATAATCTATCATACCCCGCAGTCGAAACTGGAGGAGGCATTACAGTAAGACTGGATCTAAAATCTAGAAATAATTGCCCTGGGAGGCCCTTTGTAAAAATGTCGGCATACTGAAAAGCCGAAGGGACGTGAAGTACACAAATATCACCGCGGGCAACTTTATCTCTAACAAAATGAATGTCAATCTCAATGTGTTTGGTTCTTTGCTGTTGAACCGGATTGTTGGCAAGATAGGTTGCAGAGATGTTATCCGTGTAAACCAGTGAAGCTTTGGAAAGTGGACAATGTAGTTCAAGTAATGGGTTACGCAGCCAGAAGCATTCAGAAACCGCGTTGGCAGACCACGAAATTAAAGTATCATTGAAAAATACGCAGTAACCAGAGGTAGACCGTCGGGTATCCGGACAACATGCCCAGTCAGCATTTGTATATGCGATAAGATCCACTTTTGGAGAGGGGGAGATTGTGATACCTAGTGATGACGTGCCAGAGATGTAACGAATGATGCGCTTGAGAGCAGCAAAGTGAGGCTCACGAGGATCATGCATGAATAAACAAATCTGTTGGACGGCAAAACTGATATCAGGTCTGGTGAAAGTAAGATATTGAAGAGCGTCGGCCAAGCAGCGATACAGAGTAGGATCACTAACAGGTGGTCCATAAGAGGCGATGAGCTTGATATTAGGCTCAGCAGGCGTGATTGCAGGTTTACAAGTTGTCATCTTAGCTCTCGCAACAATTTCTCGGGCATATTTGTCCTGGGACAAAAATAGGCCAGAAGTAGAACGCTGAACAGAGATTCCCAAAAAGTAAGAAAGGACCAAGGTCAGACATAGCAAATTCTTTACTGAGAGCTGCAGTTAAAGATTTGCGGAGGTCATCTGAGGAAGCAGTGAGAATTATATCATCGACATAAAGCAAGAGATAAGCAAGTTGACTTCCATGCCTGTAGATGAATAGAGAAGAATCGCACTTACTTCCAATAAAACCAATATGAAGTAAATAACCTGTAAAACGCTGATACCAAGCCCGGGGCGCTTGCTTAAGGCCATATAAAGACTTCTTTAAAAGGCAGACATGAGAAGGACGAGATGGGTCAGCAAAACCTGGAGGTTGAAACATATGCACTGTTTCATTCAAATGACCATGAAGAAAAGCATTCTTGACATCCAATTGATGAATGGACCAAGACCGGGATACAATAAGGCTGAGAACTGTCCGAATGGTAGCTGACTTAACAACTGGACTGAAGGTCTCATCACAGTCAATTCCAATTTCCTGAGAACAACCGTTAGTAACCAAACGCGCCTTATAACGCTCAAGAGAACCATCAGATCTGAACTTATGACAAAAAATCCACATACATCGCACAATGTTAGTCTGCACAGGACGAGGCACAAGTACCCAAGTACCATTTCGGATAAGGGCTCTATACTCGTCGAGCATGGCAGCGGACCATTTTGGATCATGGAGTGCAACTTTGAGGGATTTGGGTAAAGGAGATAAGTCGGATGTGGTGGTTGTGTTGAGGTCAAAAATTTGGCGGGGTTTGAAAATACCGCTGAGAGAGCGAGTATTAGACCGGTTGGGGGGTCAATATTTAGCTCGGGCTGGTAAATGGAAGCAGGTGGAATTAATGTGGGATTAAGATTGGGGAAAGTCTGATGTGCAGGTGGGCCGGTCAAGGAATTCGGGCTGGCGGAGGATTGGGCTGGACATTCTGCACGCATGGAGGATTGGGCTGGAGAGGTGGGAGTGGGGGACAGCTGGACAGGCTGCACGGATGGAGAAGGGGCTGGTGAAGTGGGCCGGCTGGAAGAAACAGTAGGAGTTTGGGCCGGCTGGAGTGTGGGCTGGTGTGGAGTCTGAGACGCCAAAAGTTGGGCCCGGTGATAATCCGAGCAAGGAGTATCCGTATCCAGTCCGGTGGAAGGCGAACTAGTTTGGACGGATTTGGAGAATGAAAAAGAAAACTCATCAAATGTGACATGTCGAGAAATTATAATCTTATTGGATTTCAAATCTAGACATTTAAATCCTCGATGATGATTAGGATATCCTAAAACACACAAGGAGTTGTTCGATGGATTAATTTATGAGGAATTGTTGCGCTTTGATTTGGGTAACAAAGGCACCCAAAAACGCGAAGATGATGAAAAGTAGGTGTTGAGAAATACAACACTTGGGTTGGAGACCGATTTTGGATTGTGGTGGATGGAAGAATATTGAGAAGATAACAAGCCATTTCAAGAGCATGAGACCACAAAGAGATTGGTAAGGAAGCATGTAAAAGAAGAGATCTCATCATATTGGTGATGGTTCGGATTATACGTTCGGCTTTGCCATTTTGGGAAGATGTGTGAGGGCATGAAAACCGAAAATTTATGCCATGACTAGCAAAAAATGAGTGAAATTGAGAGTTATTAAACTCGCGACCCATGTCACACTGGAAAGAATTGATAGGTACATTGAACTGTGTGGTGACGAATTTATGAAATTGCACAAAGAGCTCGTAAACTTGTGATTTGTATTTTATAGGAAAAACCCATAGAAAATGCGAAAAATCATCAAGAAAAACGAGATAATATTTAAACCCCTCACGACTAGGAACTGGAGATGTCCACAAATCGCTGTGAATAATATCAAAAGGTGCAAAAGTATTATTAATAGATCGTTCAAAAGGTAGCCTATGATGTTTCCCGAGTTGACAAGCATGACAAAGAGAGGAGTCACACTCCTTATTAAAATGAAGAAAAGAATACTTCCTAAGAACATCTAGAACTGGCGTGCCAGGATGACCGAGACGAGCATGCCAGAGACTCGAAGACTGTGCAGAAAGAGCATGGGTAGACTTGGAACCTTCAGTAACTGGATAAAGATCTCCAGAGCTATTGCATCTCAGACGAATTTTCCCCGTGTGCAGATCCTTCACAGAGAAACCAAATGGGTCAAACTCTACACTAGCTTGGTTATCGGTAGTAAAACGACGGACAGAAACAAGGTTTTTAACTATTTGAGGTGCGATAAGGACTTTGGATAAATGTAGAGGTTTGGTGGAGGTGACGATATTGCGTCACCAAGACATGTAGATGGAATCCGCATGCCATTTCCAACAATTATCAAATTTGAAAAACCATTATACGAGATGGACGAGAGGTTACCTGGAGTACTCGTCATGTGAGATGTAGCACCGGTGTCCATGTACCACAAATTATCCGCAAGATTTACCCTCATTGTCGCGAATACTTGGTCAACTGCGGTGGGCTGCAGAAATTGACTAGCATCAGCAAAGTGGGCATGTTGACTGTTGGGTTGTGCTGGAGACGGGCCCAACAGGCCCTGTTGGGAAGGGTATGGGCAAGGAGGCCGCTGTAGCTGGGCTGGAGAGAAAGAAGGCCATTGGGCCTGATTCCAGTGGCCCGAAAAAGGAGATGGGCCGGCTGTAACAGGAGTCCAGCCAAACCCTAGGCGAAACACAAATTGTGGCGAGGGAGTGCCGCCACTGTTGCGACTTCGGCCCTTCTTGCCTCGACTCCGATTCCGACTGGTGCCGTCCTGGGTGCCGGCAGTGGAGGCGCTCCGGTTGTCAGCAGGTGGTTGCTTCGGCTGTCAACCAGACGCGGCGGTGAGAGCCGTATTATCCTTGCCATTTGAATTTTGATTTGCCATACGAGTTTCCTCAAGAATAAGTTGCGAACGAGCTTTTTGAAACGTTGGTAACGGATCTGATTGTTGGATATAACTGGTTGTGGTATTGTACTCAGCAGGTAAACTAGACAAAAGTTGAAGGATTAACCGGTTATCGGAGATAGGATAATCAACACCTTGAGTTGATCAGACAAAGCTTTCATGTGTTGACAGTAGGCGGAAATAGAAGCAAAAGACGCCAATTTGCAGTTGGAGATTTCATGTTCCAGATAAACAGCGCGGGTGTTCTTATTATCCTGAAAGATGTCCTGAACGCGACCCCAAGCTTTGAGAGTTGTGTCGTCAGGATCAAGGATTTGAAGAAGAATGTCCTTGGACACTATACTGTAAATCCATTGGAGAACCGTTGCATCAACTTGGTTCCACAGATCATCAGCAATATCGGCCGGGCGAGGTACTTTGGCGTTGATATGATCCAAGACGTTGTGAGCCTTGGCGGTGACGCAAAAAAGTGTTACCCAAGACGCATATGGAGTTTCATGATCAAGAACAAGAGCGATGTTGTTCTTGATGTTTGAGATTCCAAGAACGGAATGAAACGTTGCTTTCTTGTCGGTAGACATGATACAGAGAAGAAAGAGACACGGAGGCGGTTGAAAGGGGTGGCGCCGGCGACGTGCAAAAAAAAAGAAGAATGGCGGAAGGTGTTTAGGGTTAAGGGAGAGTTAGTGATCGTAACCCTCTGATACCATGTGAGAATTAGAATGACTGAATATTATTCCCCTTAGGGTTTTCATCGTCAGATGGGTCATATATATAATAAATACACTTTTACATAATTACATAGGGCAACCCTTCGTGATTCAAGAGATGAGAAATGACCTAGTGAGAGAGGGGAAAGGCGGGGAGAGTTGTGAGGGAAGTCACGACAGAGTCGCATTCCAAACCAAGACTTGCCAAAAGGTATGTAACATATTTTGTATCTAGGAGCGTTTGTCCTACCGCCTTGATGTTGCTTACAAGGCCTTGAGCTTTGTTGTAGTAGGTGGAAATGGTATTTCCTCCTTTCTTGAGGGATGCAAGTTTCAAGCGATACAAAATCAGTTGATTCTTAGCCAACCATAATTGAAAAACTTGAGTATCATCGGGTTCGAAGGAGGCATGCTATTTTCTACATATCCAATAAGATAGGGCTTTAGTTGCCCTTTCCACGTTGAAAAATTATTAGTAGTCAGTTTAACGGCATTTAGGGTAGAAAAGTTTGTAGGGTTTGGTTTGGGAGTATTGATGATTGTAAAGGAGATTCTTGTTTTGATCGAGTATTTTCTTCACATTCATCCGATTCACTCATGGTGATGAGATATATTGCAGTATATGATCTTGTGACAAGTGTCACGATCATATTAATCAGTCCTTTGTCTAGGAATAATTATTTGTGCTAGTATTATTCATGAGTAGACGAGTAGTAGACAATCGGATTTGAGATTATTTGACTCACACCTTCCAGATTGAACATGTTATTCATATCTTCAACGTTATTTTCTTAACTTGAACAAGCTACTCGGTTGTTATATTACTTACCAAACAAAACGATACCTCCAAAGTTTTGGTAAAAATACTAATACATTATTATATCATTATTTTTGATTTCTTAATTCTAAAATTGGTATACGTACTACCGATTTGGCACGTACAGGTAAACTACGATGTATGATAGTTAACCAAAAACAGCAACTTAGGATTGTGTTTGTGTGGCAACCGCGTTGATTTCAATAAAAATAATTTTATTTTTATTTTAGAGGCAACGTTTGCCCGCCAAGTCTGACAAAAAATTGAATACAATAAGCAACAGGCAACGCTTTGCATTTAAAGTTCGTTGGGGGTAGTTGCATCTTCCTCCTGCCTATCTCTTTCTATTCACAGCCCAAACACTTCTCTATTTAATCCTTCTTACCCTCCTCTCAGTTTCCCCATCTCTCAATCAAACACTTCTTGTACAGCAAAAATATACCAAAAACACATTATTTCATTCTAAGTTCAGTTTCCACTTAAGCATTCATCAATGGCGGATATGGAGACCAAAACCCGGAACCCAAAGCTCCCGAATTTCAAGCTTTCGGTTAAGCTCAAGTATGTCAAGCTTGGGTATCATTACTTGATCTCTAAAGGCATGTATTTGGCCTTGATCCCGCTTTTCGCTCTCGGCCCGGCTCATCTCTTGAGTTTGGAGTATGATGATTTCACCAAAATCTGGGATCTTGTTAGGCTTAATCTTGTTACTGTTGTTGTCTGCTCGGCTCTCATGGTTTTCGTCGCGACTCTTTACTTCATGAGTCGTCCTCGCAAGGTTTATTTGCTGAATTTCGCTTGTTATAAGCCTGATGAGTCGCTCAAGACTCCCCGAGAGATTTTCATGGATCGAACTGTTAGTGCAGGTAAGCTATTAGGATAATTTATGTTACATTGTTTTGAATCTTGATTGTGTTTGTTTAATTTGATTTTTGTTTGTTATTTAATGAAGGGTCATTTAGCCAAGACAACATTGACTTCCAACGTAAGATAATTGAACGGTCTGGTTTGGGTCAGGAGACTTACTTCCCGCCGGCATTGATAACAAAGCCGGCGAACCCGTCGATGGAGGAGGCGAGGAAGGAGGCGGAAACCGTTATGTTTGGAGCCATTGATGATCTCTTGAAGAAGACAGGTGTTAAGGCTAAGGATATCGGAATCTTGATTGTGAATTGTAGTTTGTTTAATCCAACTCCGTCTTTGTCCGCCATGATTGTTAACCATTACAAGCTTAGAGGAAACATCTTGAGCTATAATCTTGGTGGTATGGGCTGCAGTGCTGGCCTTATCTCTATTGATCTCGCACGAGACCTCCTTCAGGTTCAGATTCTTACTTCTGCTATTGTCAATTGGTTTTAGGATGAAATCTTAATGAGTTATGGTGTGATTTGTGTTTTAGGCTCATCCGAACTCGTATGCGCTTGTGGTAAGCATGGAGAACATAACTTTGAACTGGTATTGGGGCAATGACCGATCAATGCTCCTCTCGAATTGCTTGTTTCGGATGGGAGGAGCCGCGATCTTGCTATCGAACAAATGGACAGACCGAAGGCGATCAAAGTACCAACTAATCCACACGGTCCGAACCCACAAGGGTGCGGACGACAGGGCCTATGGTTGTGTGTTCCAAAGGGAAGACACACTCGGAAAGATCGGAGTTTCGCTGTCAAAAGACCTTATGGCGGTGGCCGGAGAAGCGTTGAAGGCTAACATAACGACTCTAGGTCCACTAGTCCTCCCCATGTCGGAACAACTCCTTTTCTTCCTAACCTTGGTGGGTAGGAAGGTCTTCCAAATGAAGATCAAGCCTTACATCCCAGATTTCAAGCTAGCGTTCGAGCATTTCTGCATCCACGCGGGAGGAAGGGCGGTTCTTGATGAGCTCGAGAAGAATCTCGAGCTCAGTGATTGGCATATGGAGCCATCTAGGATGACTCTTTATAGATTCGGAAACACTTCAAGTAGCTCGTTGTGGTACGAGCTTGCCTACACGGAGGCAAAGGGTCGGATCAGGAGAGGAGACCGGACTTGGCAGATTGCGTTTGGATCAGGGTTCAAGTGTAATAGCGCGGTTTGGCAAGCGTTGAAGACGATCAACCCGGCCAAGGAGAAGAATCCTTGGGTGGACGAGATCGATAAGTTTCCCGTTCAAGTGCCTAGAATTGCATCTATTGCTTCTTGAGTGTTGTTTATGTACATTTCGATCCGTTTGTCTTAAGAGGTGTTAGACGCGAAGTGTGTGACTTTTACTTTGTAATCATTTGATCTCGTTTGGCTAATAGCTTGTATGTTGCTTGCATCATTCATCAATACATAAACATACTTTCTTATCTATGAACCTTAAATGGAGGAACAATTTTGGATCAAAATGCAATTTAAACGATGAACTTATAATGATTTTTTAGCTTATTAGGAATTGATTTTGATAGAAGCAAGTATAACACATGGCAAGTACAAGAATTTCCATGTACAAAAAACAAATACTTGAAAAAGACGTAACCAACACTTCAATTGCCATGACAAATACTATGACGTGTACACTTACTAATATGTATACGTATCAATCTCACAAGTCACAACAATTTGGTGATACTTGTAACATATAACGCTACGGAAATGACCCATGCATTTCATGAGTTTTGTGACTGATTTCACTAGCATTTGTCTCCTTACAAGGTTGACAATTTCGTGTGACAATTTCGTGTGACAATTAAATATTTAGTTTTATTGCCTAATATTGTTTTATATCCGTCCGGGAACCAAATGACGTGTGTCAGTGAGCTACACATGTATGGTAGTCACTCCAGGACCAAATGATATGGAAGACACTGCCTAATACTGTTTTATATCCGTCCGGAGACCAAATGACGTGGAGGGCACACGTCCAGTGAGCTACATGTATGGTAGTCACTCCAGGACCAAATGATGTGGAAGGCACTGCCTAATGCTGTTTTATATCCGTCTGGAGACCAAATGACGTGGAGGGCTTGTTTTATATCCGTCCGGAGACCAAATGACGTGGAAGGCACACGTCCAGTGAGCTACACATATATGGTAGTCACTCCAGGACCAAATGATGTAGAGGGCACACGTTCAGTAGACATAAAGTCGGGCAAGTCCTACGTTTGTAAATCGTATGATTATGTAATGGATATAATATTGATCGCAAGAATTGAGCCATGTGCCTAATGGGGCCAGATTTGACCCTTAATTGCAGGGTCTGCAAATACGCCATTGATGAAGAAGACACTCAATCTTGTTGTAATTACATTAATTGTAGAAAACAATTTTCCTACAGCTTGCAACACCCAAGAAAGAAGATCTAGCTTACACGAAAGCATTCATTATAAGAACTATGGTTGGTTGGGAGTTGGGGGGATAGGAAGAAAAGTCATAACCAATTAACCATAAACCCCTCTTTGAACAATTCTTGCCTAAGCAAACAATACATTGACCAACTTAGCACAAGTCAAAATCTTACTCTCAACAACACAAACTAGATTAAAAAATCTTGTGATACAAGTAGAAGGTGAAGTGCAAGTATAGACACATGTGGTGGATAACCTAACCTTTTATACTTGATGTTCTTGCCAACCAATGCAGCCAATGAAGAGGATAAGACAATAAAAAATGATTTCATGAATGTCAGTTCAAGGAAGAAACAATTGGCAATCACACAAGCAAGCTTGTACAAGTCTTTGCTTTACAAATATTTAACAGGCATAAGTTACAAGATCTATGTAGTCTAAAGGGAAAACAAGGAAGAATTTGACTTGGAAGTTGGAATTATGTGGATGTGGCAAAGGTTAATTTGTTTGTAAAATGGGGGTTCACTAAACTCCCTTGTTTGTGTAATACAAACTAGATTTGGTAAGTTAGGTTGGACAGGGTCAAATTTACCTACAGGCCCCAGATACCGCGAGCTGTTCCCATTCGGTTGTTTGGTCGAGATGTCAGTTCGAATAATATCCTAGCAAAGGAGTCAGACTGCTTGTTATCTGAAAAGAGCAGCTCAGCAAAGGCATTCTCGAATGCCACCATCAGGGCTCGGTTTTGTGGTTCCGACACTAGGCTTTCCAAAATCATAGCCGCCTTTCGACATATTTCAGGCACTGGATGAGGAGCCTTGATGACCTTCAACAATCTGTCTATCGCCCTGAAAAACAAAATAGTAACACTCATTTGCTCATGTTAGGGAATTCTCGAAAGAATGATTTCAACTTGTTAGGGAATTCTGGAAAGAATATCTCACCATCGTTCACTTGCGAGTTTCACCCTGCTCTCCATATTAAACTCGGCAAGGTTATACAGTGCGCCAACAGCTGCTGCTTGAGCATCAGCTGTTGGTGAGCTCAGAAGATCAACTAACCGCCTGTAAATCTGCAGTAAGAGTTGAAATTTTCAAAATGTTTAAACTGACTAATATCAAACACTCAAACTCCATATTAAAGTTATAGACATGATGGATAGCAAACAACCTGCTGTGAAAATGAAAGAAGGAAAGGCTCATTATCAGGATTTATTATCATACGCCCAAGCAATTCGGCGGCTGCACAATGCCATGCCCTCACTGGAGAGTTAAGCAATCCCACAATTGCCTGAACTGCGTCTTTTTCCCTGATTAATAAAAGAAAACACTCTGTCATGTAATGTTAATTGTTAAGAAGACTTCACAATAATCAGAAGTTGCAATCACTTCAACTTACTTTATTTTAATGAATGAAGGCTTTGATGAGCTGAATATTCGTAAATCAAGCAAAGGACCCAAGTTTACAATAGTCTCAAGAGCATTAGTCACAAGCTCCTCGTCCTCTGTTCAAAATTCGAAAAAAAAAAATTTTAAAAAATAAAATCAGCTAATAACAAATACATCCGTTCCACAGAAAAATCAGCCATTATGACTTCAAAACACATTTAGTAGAAGAGTGATGTCAGGAGGCAAGCAAATCTTTTCTATGAAAGAAATTTTTGACAAACTCATCATGATAAAATCCAAACCCCCTTCCTGAAAAAAGAAAACGTCCCATCCTGCAAAAGAACCCAATCAACCTTCCTTATTCATTTACAAGAGGACCCTATCAACCTTCCTTGTTCACAGGAAATGAAAATCATCATCAGACCAGTCTAGAAAATCTCAAACTGACACTAGAAATAGTATAATAGCTTGTGCTCAAACTTGGTTATGACTCACTTAAAAGAGAACCCTATCAACCTTCCTTATTCATTCAACTAGATCATCTGGATAGATTAAACAATAACAATCTACTACACTTACTCTAGTTCTACAAGATCTTTCACCAACCAACTCCTCAATTTCTCTTCGCCTAGGTCAGATATCGTTCATCCTCAACAGGATCATGCACTTAAGATCACATCAATTATCTACTTGTTATCTACAGATAGGTCAAATATTTACGCGAGGTACAATTCTGAATTTTTTTTATCAACTCCTACCTATGTTAAGATCTTCTATGCATTGAAACACAGTTTCCAAACAATGTCGATGCTGAGCCATTATGACTTCATTATCAGGCATGAACGAGAAGTTGCGGATAATATTCGATGCAGCAATAGCACATAGCTGCCTTTCACCACGCCCATCTTCATCCAGGTTGAAGAGACCATCCTCCTCGAACCACCAGTCTGTTGGTGAGCGCTTGGTTGTAGATTTCTGGGATGATGAATCTACCAAGGATGAACTCGATCCACCACTGCAACAACAAGAACTCAAGGCTTAAAGCAATTCCCTCCATGCTAAGACCCTTGGATTAAGTTGTTATATAACTTGTGACTTAGTAGAAAACTCAGTTTCTCCTTGATAGCTGCCGTATATTAGTGGTCGATCTAGAAAACCATATGATAAATTAAGAAGTTTGCACAAATAAGAAAATATGAAAGCACAGAATTTACATTGTTTGGGGGTGATTGCCACTGGAGCCTAGCGCCCCATATTCTTTCCCAAATCCAGTCACAGTATTATTCACTCCTAAAATTCTTACTCTTCGACGTTTTATAAGCTCCTTGGGTAATGCTACATCACGCCAGTCATCAATCTGTTAAATGTAGTAAATTATTAGACTACAAATTGTAGGCAGAAAGAACAAGCACACACTTGCAAAAAATGAGAGTGTAATTTCTGGGATGAGTGGTACATACAACTTGAAGAATAGCATCAAGTAGTCCAGGTACTTTGGCTAGAGGAGTTGCATCCTTCCGCATTTCATCCTTTTCTTTAAAGGAAAGCACAGTAAGTGTATTCAGCGCCCATGTTATCTCACTCTTTAATCCACTTTGGAGAGCCAATACTATCCTCTTGTGATTTTGGTCTGAAAATATAGAATAACCCGATTAAGTTCATGCCAGAAAAAGATGGAAGTTTGGCAAGGGCGCAAGGCAAGCTAGGCATGCTTGTTTGTAGATTTTTTTTTTTTTTTTTTGTTAATTGATCAAGACTGTAAAATTAAAAAATGTGCAAGATTAGCAACTCCAAACCCTAAGTTCTTCTGCATTAATTATTGATTGAGTACTATATTTAGTGTGACTTTCAACTGTCCATATCACATTTTAGAAATTTAGAATGCAACCTAAGCCAATTATAAATATTACATTGGTTCAACAGCTCGTTTATGATAACTTGATCATAATATACAGTAGGGTACTTCTTGTTTTAGTCTTTAGATGATGCCCCACAAACCACACCCTAGGCCCATAAATACTTTTGACATATATATATACTCAGATCAGGTCAGGTCAATAAAGCTGATGTTAGCAAAATGAGAATGCCAGATTTAACGACCTAGCCCCATAAATACTTACGAGATACAAGCCATAACTCATAGTAGGTATAGAACCATCTTAATGGAGCTAATCAATTCTGCAGCTTCGGGCATGATGGCTAAAGGGAAGAGGGAATGCTTCCTCATTCTTTTCTCCTAAGCAAATAAGCAATTCCAGACATAATTATCCATTTAACTAGGAAATTTCCAGGCCAAACAACATGAAATCAAGCTCACTAACTTGACAATGAAAAGGAATTTCAATTGAAAGGTACAGGATTACGACATTACGCAGTTAAAGGAATAATTAAAAAACCTCTCACGATTTACAAACCATAAACATGGATCATAATATTTAAGATATAGCCATACAACACTCTCAATGGAGCTAAAAATTAAGTTCGCGGGTGACAACTACAGGAACGAGAAAAATGTTTTCAATTGGAAAGGAAAGAATTGCGCAATTAACCGAATAATTTAAGTCCTCACGATTAAACATTATCAATTACACAGATCAATCAAAATCAAAATCACAATTCGTGGGGAAAAGGAACGGAAAGAGAGGTATTAGGGTTTTCGGCGAAACTAAAACTGACCAGCAAAGGCACTATGAACTTGGAGCGTGGGACCCAAGAGAGTCGAAGGAGCTGCAGCATCAGCAGCCGCAGCTACGGCTGCTGCTGCGGCAGCGCTATTGGTACCGCTTCCGAAAGGTCGGCCTCTCTTCGGCGCCGGAGTCGCGGCTCCGGCGGCGGCAGCTCCTTGTTTTCCCTGCGACTTCTGCATTCCCAACTTCCTTGTTTCTTTTGCTCGGGGTTGAGACTTTTCATGTCAGATTTGGGCCCTCTTTGTATTATTTTTTTTCAAAAAAGATTTGGGCCTTTTTGGGCTTTAAGGCCCATTTTAAGAGCCTCTTGTGCGGCCCATTTAAGTGTCCACTTGTACATAGTATACATGGATTGTATAAGAGAACTTTTTAGACTTATTTGGTTGATCTTTTAATCAACAACTAGTTTAGTGTTGCATTTTGTGCATTTTTTTTATTATAATAATTAGCTTAATATATTAACTTGAACTCACAATTGAATAATTTATTTTTATTTTTAATTTAAACTCGAGAACAAAGAAGAATATATTTTTGTAAAGTTGGTTTTTAATTGATAAAAAGTAACCAAAACTCAGAATAAAGTAGATGCAAATTAGCCATAAAATAGTGATTTAACATATCTTTACCTTTTGCTTTTACTTTATGTTTTCATGTCTTAAAATCTTATGCCATGTAATTAACATTTTTTGTACTTATTAATGGTATTAGTGGCCCGAGTATTCAATATGAAAAGGTCCGTTTGAAAATGATAAGATTGATTCCCGAAATAGAAATATTATCGAATCAATAAAAAAATCTTGTTTGTTTAGGGAGTAAGATAGAATGACAGTGATCTTTTAACACATGAAAGTAAGGTAACCCTCTAAATTGTTTTCATTCAGACCCGTGATCAAACGGGTTGATTAGTTTATTTAATCTACAAAATGAATGACAAGTAATAATTGAGATATATAAAAATGTTGTTGGATGGCACATATTTGGAAGGGGAATCTAAGAGGGAGAATAATGGAAGTGGAATTGGTGGGAAGAAAATGGTGGGGGAGAAAGTTAGGAACCATTTTTGTCATTAAATGACAATTGTGCAAAGAAAACAAAACAAAACGTGTTCCTCTTTGTAGGCAACAAGCCTAAAAACGTAGCGATTGATGGAATTAGGTAAAGCCCTAATGTGCCCAACTACAAGATGACATAACGGCATAACCCACATCTTTGCCCCTTTAAGTCACCCGTTGTACACATAGGGCGTGAACGATAACAACTCACTTTTTTGGTAATGAGGCTTAAGGACAACATATATTCCTATTCATGTAACTATGATTGTGGAATTACATATCATTAACAAGTAGGACTCTATATTTTTCGGTTCGGTCCGATTTTTTGGACAAGACCGAAGAAGAAATATTTGGTTTTTGGTTCAACAGCATCGGTCTTCTCATGTTCGATCCGCTCCGGTCCACGATCAGCCCAGTCCGGACCTTTTTTTTTTTGAAATAGCATTAAAAAGAATGAATAGTCAAGCCACTAAAGTAACTTATTCCGATTCTGGACATCTGGTATCTCCCTCTTAGTTTCTCACAACTCCCAAACCCTAGTTATAGGCTTATGGCGGCGAGCGGGAACCGGTTCTCCATTTCGATTCTTCCACAACCAGAAGAATTTGCAACCACGGTTGTTTACCATATTGTTCCAGTCCCCATTTCCCTTTTGATAAGCTCATTATGCATTTTCTTCTGTTACTAATTTCATGCATTTAGTGAACATATATATATGCAGATTCTAAGTTGTAGTACAGAGTAAAAATATTATTGCGGCAATTTTAGGTGTTTTGTCTTAATTTGGTTGGATATAGTAGTTAGCTTGCAAGACTAGAACTTGCATTTGAAAGTAAATGAGTCTATTTGTGAGATCCTCTTTAACGACCTCTCACAACTCTCAAATTAGATATTAATCCATTGATATTCAGGTCTGGTTTTGAACCGAGCCGGATAATTTAGTCCATGTCCGGTTAGGATTGTTTAGGTCAGATTTGGTCCCGTCCGGTCTAGGATCAGACCTATGAGCAATCCAACCCTATTAACAAGCCCCTCCTCCTTATTATGTTTAGGATATTATAATTAGAGTATAGAGTAAATTACACAAAATCACCTCTTATATATTTCATTTTTCACTTAACCACCTCTTATATTTTTCTTTTCATTTAACCACCCCTTATTTATATTCCGTTAGCATTTAACCACCTGTGCACTTTTCCATCCAATTTCCATCCATTTTAGTGGGGTCCACCAAAAATTATCATTTTTTATATAATTATTTTTGCTAGAAAAAGAGATAAATGTCACAGCTTTTTTTCAATTTCACTTAACAAAATCATTCTACAAATATGCACATATTGTTTCTCATACAAAACCAAAGCTTGCTTTAAATAATTTTATTGGATTTAGTAGTATACTAACTAAAATATTCAAAATCATGGATTTGTCAACATTGACAAATGATTTGATGTTGAATTCTCTATGATTTACTGGAGAAGATATGGTGGGATACTAGAATTGATCAATATGTTCCAGTAAATCAACCGCAGCAAAAAAAATGAAATTTTGTACCATGAAATGGATCTTGTACTGGTTCTTGCTTTTCAAGACCTTTCATCCTCACTAATCTATCCAATCAAGGCCATTGAGGGTTTATTGTTAATAACAATAATTTTCGGTAGACCCCACTAAAATGGATGGAAATTGGATGGAAAAGTGCACAGGTGGTTAGATGCTAACGGAATATAAATAAGGGGTGGTTAAATGAAAAGAAAAATATAAGAGGTGGTTTAATGAAAAATGAGGTATATAAGAGGTGGTTTTGTGTAATTTACTCTAGTTTTTAATATTATATTTTCTATGATGATAATTAAGACATTAAATTTACAATATTATAATTCGGATGTATGTTTTGATGTTACGAAAAGTTAAAAAAATCATAAAAACATAATTAGTTCACATAGTTTTTTAATTTGTCTATACTTAGATATGTTCAATTTTTTATTTTTTCTAAACTTGAATTAGTTTCAAGGATTTAGGGTTTTAGGTTTTCGGGATTTTCGATTTTGTTTATAATGATGTTCATTTGGTGCGATATAGTTTTTCACATTTTTAAAATTTTCCATTTGCAGAAACCGATAGGTCCATAATATCGTCCGCACGACATTATATATGACTATTAATGGGTGTGTATGGTTGGACGAGAGTGAAGATTCCAATTATATCCTTGTACTTAACTAACTCAAAGACATTTGACGCAACGACTTCTAATATCTTACATTAACATTTTAGTAGCCTAAGTTCATATTGTTCATTTGCCGCAAAGTTTTGATCACACCTTCATTTGCGTGTTTTATTTACTCTTAGCACCCTCATACAATATATTTCTCCACCGAGCACGTGATTCCTTGATAGCACTTAAATTAGCGTCTTTTTTTTATTCTCATTCTATTTCATCTCTCTACTCTTTGGACTTGATTAATAACATACTTTTAATTAGTCTATTTCTTTCATATTAGTCTCTCACAAATGTATTGGTTAGAGGAAGTTATTTCCTTGATAGCACTTAAATTAGTCTCTCACAAAATGAAATAGAGGAAGCTATTAAGAAGGAGCTTAAAATCTGAGAGGAGCTCTATACCGCTCGCGAGGTATATGAAGAACCTCTTGAAGATCAACTTGAATCAAAGATCAAGCAATCAATGAAGGATCTCGAAGACCTTGAAAAAAAATTGATCATTGCTGAAATTGCTCGACTGGAGGAAGAAGTGGAACCCCTAGACCCAATTGCTAATATTGTGGTCGAGATTGAAGAAGAGTCGGTTGTGCTGGATAAAGAGGAAGAAGTGGAGAACCTTGTCCAAATTACCGAAACTGTGGCCAAGGTTGAAGAAGATCTAGCTGAGTTGGGAGATATTTCATGTGTGGATCATCATCCCAACATGAAACTTGTCCCAAGCCTTGAAGAACTTAACAAGGTACATTCTCTTACTTCATTTGAAATTCCTATTAAAATTTCTGATTTTTTCAGGAATGCACCGGAGAGTTGGAGGTCTCTTCCAAAAGAACCTACTAAGGTGAAGATGAAACCTCCATTAAAACTGTTGGAAGTAGATGCTCCTTGGACTAAAAGGAGTAAATTTGGCAAGCGCTTCAATGTCAATGCCAACAAGTGTTTTTTGTTCAAGTATGGGGTCATTCACATGACGAAGACCATACATCATCCCCAAGTTGGAGATGGGGAAGCTAAGAGGATTCTCGAGAAACTGATTTCTCGATCTAGGAAAGGATGGGATGCAAGGCTGAATTATGTCCCATTAAAGCATAAGAAAGCTAGGAGGATTCCGGTGAGAATCAAATCATACAAGCTTGTACGTGGGAGATCTAACCACTTTCCGGTGAAATTAAGAACCGGAGATTTCTTGGAAGAGCTCTATGATGGATTTGAAGAGCAATCCAAGATGTTCAAGGTGCATTGAGTCATCTATGGATATAGGTCCAGCTAGCGACATTAAACCAAGCGCTTCTTGGGAGGCAACCCAAGGTAATGCATTCTTGCTTTTTGTTTTTCTTTTTCTTAGATTAGAATAGATGTTTTTGTTTGTTTTTCTTCGATACCTTCCGGTATGTTTGTGTCTTTGGATGCCAGGAATAAGGAATGAGCATATTAGGGAGGAAAGGCCGAAAGATTGACGAAACTTAGATTTTTGGCGAGCATTAGAGGATTCCACGGCCAAAGAGGCAAAACCACGGCCGTGGTTTGCTAAATTGGACCGTGGAATGCTTTGTCGAGAGCAACAGAAAGTTCCACGGCCAAAACCACGGCCGTGGAAATTCCCGACCCGGAAAAAAAAAATTCCTTTTTTTTTTCGGAAAAATTTTTGGCGGAAAGACGTTCCCCTTCTTCATTCTTTGACGTCGATTAGGGTATTCGGAGTTCCCTATTAAGCTTCTAAGGATTTTCACCACCACCGCCCGATTAATGATTCGCCTTGCCTCATTTGCCATTTTACATTGTGAGTATCTTTTTCCTCCTTTTCTTTTCTTCACATTGGGGACAATGTGAGTTTTAAGTATGGGGTGGAGGTATTTGCAATACCATTTGCATGTTTTATGTCTTGCATCATATGATTTTGAAAATTTTGAAAAATTTTAAAATTTTTGTGCTTCCAGAATGGATATGATCTCTATGATGAACATTGTTTTGTGGAATAGCTATGATGATTTTGATATGTTTGAATTGATTTATGACATATGTGGGATTTGAATACTTTGATAGAACTTCATGCATGTTTGATAATTCGCTTTCATTCTAAATCATGTTGAGTGTTGAAGGTTGAAACCGCATATAAGTTCTTACACTTCTTATTGAAATGATTAAGGCACTTCGATTTTCTTACTTCTTTCTTTGATCACTTAGCCCCTCAATGAAAATAATTGCCTCCCTTACCTATCCGGGAATTAGGAAGAGTTGAGTTTTGGCATGTTTGATGTGGGAGGGCCATGAAAGCAAATGCTTGCATTCAAAGAATAGAAAAAATTTATAGGTTTGGGGAAGTCAATCATGACGATGAGTAACTCGGCACCATTCACATAGCCGGGTGTTTGTGTCTTGCCAAAGTCGGATTGAGCGATATTCCTAACGGATTATGGTATGTGCATCAAGGGTTTGAGGCATCTCAAATTTGAGAAACGTCAATCTCCTAGGCTTCGGTTTTTGTGCACCGCTGTCCATATTTCCAAAAGTAAAGTCAAAAAAAAAATAATGTGAAAAAGAAAGAGCAAAGCTCTAAGTTGATGTTGTTGCAAAATCAAAAGAAAAAGTAAAAGAGTTGGGTTATTCCTTTTCCCGGATTCATGCACCACATCCTTTATAAGTTTCTCTCCTTCCCGCATTCTTGACCTTATTTAAAAGTCCTTAAGATCTTAGGGAGGCGGATTGACATCCCAAATATTTAGGGTTTTATCTTTAAACCCTAGATAGATCCCTACATATATTCGATAGCCTTCAACATTGAAAGGCGGACGGTGACAGCCCCAGGATTTGGATCCCCAAAGAGAGGGAGGCTTGAAGATTTTATTGCGTACAGTGAAGATTTGAGGAAGGACGCACTTTCCTATTTTTGGAGTTGGAAGATCTTAGGGAGGCGGATTGACATCCCGTTCTTCATTGTCCCTAGAAATTTTGTGAGGTTTTTCTGTTCCTTTGATTCTACATCCATTGAACGCGGTTTGCGATTATTGTGTTTGATTGACATTTGCTTTGAGTTTATTATTGAGATTTCAAGGTTTTACCTTTTCTCCCTTTCATATTTGATTATTGATATCATAATGATGATTATTGGCTAAAACCCTTTACCAATTCTAGAGTGAAGGGTTGATAGTTGTGGCTTAGATGATGATAGATCGATCGTAAACATATTGGACCCTGAGAGTTAGAGAGATTCGCCGACGAACCAAAATCACGGCCTGTTCTTGAGGTTCCACGGCCGTGGAACTCAAGATCCACCCGTAATTTACATCAGTTTACGAACCTTGCTTTTACTTTAATTCAAAGTTAAAGATTTAATTTAACTTAGTCTTGGCTTGCCTTTTCTAGGTAGTAGTGAAGCCTCAACAACCTCTACTTCGATTTCGAGTGTCACAACCTTAATCGGTTTAGTTAGTCTTGATCCTTGGGTTACAAGTTTGGGTATTTGAGATTAATTCTTGTCTTTAGATCCTTTCTATACTAAAGCCTCAACAACCTTTATAGAGAGTGTCTTTAGATAAGTCATATAAAGCCTTGGAACTTCATCGTACATTGCTTTACCTTAGCATACCTTTCCAACTCCTAACTCTGTCCTTAGTTCTTTAGTATATCTTGAATCGATTGCCACAATTAGATACCTAGATCTTTAGGGTTGATATTTTCCCAATATTTGCAAAGCTCATAATTTTACTTGCTTGACGATTTATAACTGGATTTAACCCCCCAAATCCCTGTGTTCGATACTCTGGAATTCTTGCTTAACTACGTCGATCCGTACACTGCGGGTTCGCTTGCTTGATCCGTACACTGCGGGTTCTCCCTTGTTATTTGATATCTTTTCGAGTGTATGCGCAGGTCTAGGAATAACGAAGACCTCTTACCTCTTGATCAAGAGCTTGAGAGGACTTTGAGGAGAAAGCTTAAGGAAAGAAAAATGGCTGAAGAAAGAGAACGTGATTACCAAACAAAGTTGGCGGAGAAAGAAGCTCAACTCCAATGGAGTGAGAAGACTCGTAGGGAAGAAATGGATCGTCATTAAACGAAGGTTGATGATCTATCGAACATGATGTTCCAAATGAGGTTGGAAATAAACAACCTCAAGGAGAAAAAGAGAAGAAGGAGACCAGGAAGATCGGTTAGAGTCAATTCATCCAATGAGGATAGCGACTCTTCCATGCCACCACTAGAGGAAATTGTTCCAACGATCAATGTGAACCCGTTCTTTCCACGGCCAGCTGCTAATCGCCGTGTTCCAGCTAGATGTGCGAGAGTCGAACGTGTAGATGAGGAGCCAAGAACTCTTGGCCAACGGATGGATCCAACGCAGCAACCACGTCGTTTGGGTGTGAACTTTGATGCTGATGATGCACAAGGGTTTAGCTTCAACCTGCAAGTTATTACTATTGTCCGCCAAAATCAATTTGGGAGAACAAGCGCTGAATCTCCACACCAACATCTACAAAATTTTGAGATCATGATGGAGACAATGAAGTCAAAGAATGCAACTACCAACAGCTATAAACTCAAGCCTTTCTTCTTCTCCTTGAAGGGGAAAGCATTGTCTTGGTATCAAGCTCTTCCAAGTGGGAAGCTTGAAACATGGGAGGATCTTTCTTCGGAATTCCTCACTAAGTTCTTTCCGCCATCTAAAACGGCGGAGTTGAGAGGTAAGATTAATGCATTTTCTATGAGATCTAACGAAAGTTTGTTTCAATCTTGGGAAAGATTTCAGGATTTGCTATTGGATTGCCCACATCATGGCATATCCAAATTGGCGCTATTGGAGATATACTATAAGGGGCTAGATGTGGAGACACAATTCAAGCTCCAATCCCTTTCATGTGGTACATTCATGGACATGAGGGAAGATGACGCTTGAGACTTCATTGAGAAGCAAGCGCGAGTTATGAGAAGTATTCTCATCGGAAAGTGGAGGCGAATCATGTGGATCAAGGAGCAAAGCTATCACAAGCAGCTCAAACTCAAATCTTTTCTCTCAATACGGAGATTAAAGAGTTGAAGGAAGCCATCAAAACCAACTTTCTAAAGCACAAGGAACAAGATGTAGGTTATTTGGGCAACAACAATAACCACAACGGGAATGAGAATACAAACCGCAATAACCGGAACAACAACCGGAACAATTGGAACAACAACCGGAACAACAATTGGAACAACAATAGGGGTTCAAACAACAACAATTGGCATCCCAACTAACAAAATTCCGGAAATTCTTATTCTTCCAATTCAGGAAATTCACTAACTCCACCTTCCTCTTCTTCCACTCCTTTGAAAAGTCAGGGGCAAACATCTAATGGGTGAAGTACTTCGGGGAAAGAGAAGCCCGATCCCATGTTGGAGACAATTTTGGGCAAGCTTCAAGGAATGGAGACTCGCATCATCAAGGTTGATGATCACATAACTAAGGTTGATAAAGCTCAAAAAGTTTTAGAAAACCAAATGTTTAGCCATGCGGAGGAAGTTCCTAGGAATCAAGGGAAACTTCCAGAAAAGACGGAGGACAACCCAAAAGGAAGGGTGATGGCAATCACAACTAGGAGCGGAGTAACAACTACCTACCCGTAGCCCAAGTTTGTAGAAGTCCCCGTTGAGAAGGACAAAGAAAAGGGGAAGGAGAAGGAAGATGTCTACGTTCCTCCTCCAGCTTACAAACCTCCCTTACCGTTTCCGCGATCTAGAGCAAGAGCGCGTCTAGACAAGCAATTCGGTAAGTTTATTGAACTCATGAGCAAACTGCATATTAATATACCTTTCATTGACGCAATTGTAGGTATGCCGCCTTATGGAAAGTTCCTAAAGGAGACCCTCTCTAACAAGAGAAAGCTAGAGGATTTTGGAGAGGTTAAGATGAGTTCGGATTCATCGGATCTCATCAAAACCATGAAAGAGAAGATGCCCCCAAAGCTAAAGGATCCGGGGTCGTTTTGTATTCCCATAGGAGTGGGAGATGTCACATATGATGCATTATGTGATTTGGGAGCAAGCGTGAGGATCATCCCGCCTGCCTTATGTAGAAAGATCGGTTTAGGCGATCCTAAACCTGTAAAGATGACGTTGTACATGGAGGATCGATCCATAACTCGTCCCGTCGGTATAGTTGAAGACGTCCCGGTCAAGCTTGGTAAGTTCTATGTTCCTATAGATTTTGTTGTGCTTGACATTCCTGCAGATAGTCCGGTCCCGATCATTCTCGGAAGACCGTTTCTTGCAACATCCAGCTGCATAGTCGATTGCAAGAATGCTAGACTCGCCTTTGACATAGGAAAAGAGAAGGTAGAGTTCGTTCTTTCCACCTTAGTGAAGGAACCAGCCTTTGATGAGGATATATTCAATATCCAAGACGAAGAGCTATCTAGAGAGGAGGTAAGTTTTATTCTCTTCAAAGATCCCTTGCAAAAAGTTCTTTCTATGAGCATAATGGATATAGGGGAAGAAGAGGAGTGCAATGAGGCAATTGAAGCCTTAGAAAACCAAAAAGAAGTGTGTGAAGAAGAGTTCGAGAAACTCCACGATGAGGCAGAAAACGTACGGATCACGGTCAAACGGCCTATTCCACGGCCGTGGATTTCACCAACAAAAGCGTGGAGCACTCCAGAGAGTTACACGGCCGTGGAGGAAACAGAGCCACCGTATTTACTTTCCACGCCCAAAATCACGGCCGTGGAGAAGGCAGGGGTGCCGTAATTTTGGGTGAGTTCGAAAGAAATTGTGTCTCTTCTACAACTTCTCTTGATTCTTCTCCAACACCTCCTACATCCTTAGACACTTCTAAGGAAGCATCGGATGTTCCTCAAGAGCCATTGGAAACTCCGATAGTGATGGAATTGAAACCACTTCCTACACATCTAAGGTACGCATTTCTTGGACCTAATTCTACCTTTCCGGTAATTGTTAGTTCCGATTTGAGCATAGATGAACATAGTAAGCTTATGGTTGTCCTTAAGAAACATAGGAAAGCCTTAGGATATACTATAGAGGATTTAGTAGGAATCAAACCTTCCCTATGCATGCATAAGATCTTAATGGAAGAGGATTTTAGAACTTCGCGACAACCTCAAAGGCGGTTAAATCCGACCATGAAGGAGGCTGTCAAGAAGGAAATTCTTAAACTGCTTGATGCAGGTATCATCTACCCTATCTCCGATAACAAGTGGGTGAGTCCCGTACAAGTGGTACCGAAGAAGGGAGGAATGACGGTCATCACCAACAAAAACAATGAACTCATTCCTACACGAACCGTTACAGGATGGCGGATGTGTATAGACTACCGCAAGCTAAACAACGAGACGAGGAAGGATCACTTCCCACTACCCTTCATCGATCAAATGCTTGAAAGGTTAGCACAACATTCACACTTTTGCTATCTTGACGGTTATAGTGGTTTCTTTCAGATTCCGATACACCCGGATGATCAAGAGAAGACCACGTTCACATGCCCGTGGGGTACGTTTGCCTATAGGAGGATGCCGTTCGGGCTTTGCAACGCCCCAGACACCTTTCAAAGGTGCATGATGGCCATCTTCTCGGAATATATAGAGGAAATCATGGAGGTTTTTATGGACGACTTCTCCGTTTATGGTTCCTCTTTTGACAATTGCCTTTCTAACCTTGCTCTTGTATTACAAAGGTGTGAAGACACTAACCTAGTTCTTAATTGGGAGAAGTGTCAATTTATGGTGAAAGAAGGCATTGTATTAGGACACTTAATCTCTAGTAGAGGGATTGAGGTGGATAAAGCTAAGATAGAGACAATAGAAAAGTTTCCTCCCCCAACTTCGGTGAAAGGGATAAGAAGTTTTCTAGGACATGCTGGATTTTATAGGCGTTTCATAAAGGATTTCTCTAAGATATCAAAGCCGCTAACTAATCTATTGATGAAGGATGCAGTTTTTGAGTTTTCGCAGGAATGCTTAGATGCGTTTAATATGATTCGGGAAGCTCTAATCTCAGCCCCGATTATCCAACCTCCGGATTGGAATCTTCCCTTTGAGGTTATGTGTGACGCAAGTGACGTAGCTATAGGAGTTGTCCTTGGACAAAGAAAGGAAGGGCGAACCCATGCTATCTACTATGCTAGCAAGTCGTTAGATGAAGCGCAGCTCAACTACGCCACTACTGAAAAGGAATTCTTAGCTATTGTATATGCAATTGACAAATTTCGCTCTTATCTTGTAGGTGCAAAGGTGATTGTATACACGGATCATGCTGCGATCCGGTATCTACTTGAAAAGAAGGATGCGAAGCCAAGGCTAATTAGATGGATTCTTCTCCTACAAGATTTCGATCTAGAGATCCGCAACAAGAAGGGTTCGGAAAATTCTGTTGCGGATCATTTGAGTCGTCTAACACATCTAGAGGACGACCATCTACCTATAGATGACTCCTTTCCGGACGAGCATTTACACATCATAGAGGAGTGCATCGATGTAATCACCAAAGGTAACGAACCATGGTTTGCTGATTTTGTTAACTATTTAGTTTGTCAGGAATTACCGCCCGGATTATCCTACGCACAAAGAAAGAAGTTCTTTAAGGATGTTCGGGAATAATTTTGGAATGAACCTCTCCTCTTTAAGAGATGTCCGGATGGCATTATTCGGCGATGTGTGCCGGAAGATGAGATGCAAAGTGTCATCCGCCATTGTCATTCACTACCTTGTGGAGGACACGCTAGTTCGAACAAGACTAGCGCTAAGGTATTGCAATCTGGATTCTTTTGGCCTACTCTATTTAAAGATGTGCAAACCTTTGTTTCCTGCTGCGATGCTTGTCAAAGAACAGGAAATATATCTAGGAGGAATGAGATGCCTCTCAACAACATCCAAGAGGTAGAGATCTTTGACGTTTGGGAGTAGACTTCATGGGACCTTTTCCATCATCTTGTGGAAACCAATACATACTTTTAGCGGTTGATTATGTTTCAAGATGGGTTGAAGCAATTGCCTCTCCCACCAATGATGCCATGGTAGTGGTTAAGTTCTTTAACAAGACCATCTTCCCATGATTTGGGACACCACGGACTATCATTAGTGATGGAGGTTCTCACTTCATTGCCCGTCGTTCTGAAGCTCTTCTAGCTAAGTATGGGGTGACTCACAAGATCGCCACCCCTTATCATCCACAAACTAGTGGACAAGTGGAGATCTCAAACCGGTTGATCAAAGGAATCCTAGAGAAGACGGTTTCAAGGACTAGGAAGAATTGGTCTTTGAAGCTAGATGATGTATTGTGGGCGTACCGGACTGCATATAAGACTCCCATCGGAACTACACCATACAACCTTGTGTATGGGAAGTCTTGTCACTTACCGGTAGAGTTGGAGCACAAGCGTTTTGGGCAATCAAGTGGTTGAACTTCAGCATGAAGGAAGCGGGAGAGAAGCGTCTCTTGGACCTAAATGAGCTTGAAGAACTTCGCTTGAACGCCTACGAAAATGCCAAGATCTACAAAGAAAGAGCGAAGCGTTGACATGATAAGCATATCATCCCAAAGGACCTCAAAGAAGGAGATCAAGTTCTCCTCTTCAATTCAAGGCTTCGTCTCTTTCCAGGTAAGCTTAAATCTCGTTGGACCGGACCTTTTCTAATCAAACGTGTTTTTCCCCATGGTGCAGTTGAAGTATGGGGTGAAACGGGCGGAAGCTTTAAGGTGAACGGTCAACGACTCAAGAAGTATACACCGGAACTCCAAGCTGAAGAGTTTGCGCCCACCGCACTCGAATAAGTGCGAATTTGGTCTAGCTACGGACCTTAAACAAAGCGCTTCTTGGGAGGCAACCCAAGGTATTGCACTTACGTTTTTGTTTTTGATTCATAGATTAGTTTAGTTTAGACGTTTTGCTTTGTTTTGCCTTCGATGCCTTCCGGTATGTTCGTGTTTTTGGATGTAGGAACAGTGGAAAAGAAAGGGGAAAGGAAAAGCTTGAAGAAAATTGACGAAACTTGAACTTTGACACATTACAGAGAGTTCCACGGCCAAAACCACGGTCGTGACAACTACAGTGACCGTAATTTTCAAAAGCCTGAGAAAAATCACCAAAACCACGGTTCCGTACATTTCCACGGCCGTGGAACCCCCCGACAGACCGTGATTTTCAAAAATTTTGACGGCCACTATAAAAACCACGTTTCTTCACAAACACCACAAGAAAACCCAATTCCACGCCCCAAAACGCCGATTCCACTCCCCATCTCCCAATTCCTCGTTCGTTAATCGTTTTTAACGATTCTTTGGCCAAAACTGAAGCAAATCCAATCACCAACAAGATCCAAGCAACAATTCGAGCGGCTATTGACCGGAGAAGACAGAATTCGGATTCCAAAATCCGAAAACCTAGGTTTTTCGTTCTTTCTCTCTCTTTGTCGATTCGGCTTTGTTTTTGCTAGAATTTTTAGGAGAACTGATTAGAATTGGACGAAAATTAGTCTAGGGCTGCTTGTTGTTGAGTTTGGTGTGAAATTGCTGAGTTTTGAGAATTTTCGAGACGAACCACGGTCTCTGGACATTCCACGGCCGTGGAACCTGAAGAACAGGCCGTGGTTTTCAACAGAAAATGGATTTTGTAAGGAGAGTGTCTGGTAGAAACAAGAATAAGAAAAGGAAAGACAACCCCTCTTCCTCTTCTAGGACACCACCCGCTGAGCCTCCATCACCCCCTTCATCACCATCACCACCTCCCCCTAGGATTCCCACCATCCATGAGGATCATCTAGATGCCTTAGAGAGGATCCAGGAGAGGACGGTCATAGGACCTAGATACTTACTGCTAGAGGAGCTAGAGCCCTTGCATGTGATAGGGGATCTCACATGGCTTTTGGATAGAGCCGGTTTAGTCATCTTCTCCGCTATTCGGGAAGATGTTTATGAGGAGATTACTAGGGAGTTTGTAGTCTCATTCGAGCACAGTCATGTTGACAGGATAGTTTCTTTCCGGCTGATGGAGAGAAACTATGATTTCTCTATTAGAGAGTTTGGAGCCTTCTTTGGGTTCCAAGTGACCTTTAATGGTCGATTCCCTTAGCCTTGAAGATTGCCCATAGAGTGCTTTCTGAGTGTCTCTTCCCTAGGACGGAGACACCTCAGAAGATTAAGACAGATGAGTTGATTCTTCTCTACAGTATGTTGTATGGCAGGCCAACTGATTGTGCCACCCTCTTAGCTGCTACTATGAGCAAGCTAAAGAATAAGAGGGCAGGCAACATTGGATACGGTGGGATGGTCACCCACCTTGCTAGACAGTTAGGGGTAGACTTCTCAGCTTACACCCGCATCGCAGCTAGACCCCTAGGACTTCAGGCCCTCATGACTAGAGGCCTCATCTTCCCCACACATAGAGGTTCACCGTATGCTGCTATGCCTTGGGAGAGTAGGACTGGGAGAGGCATTGAGTGGCTTCCTGAGTATTCCATTATGGTTGGACGCCATAACTGGAAGGAGACGTTCGCTGCCATGCATGCGAACAGATTAGTAGCCTCTCCCTATGTTCCACCACCACCAGTTGTAGAGGAGGAGATGAGAAGGGATGACGAGTTTGAGGGAGGAGGAGCTGATCATGACTTTGGTACATTCCCGGATCAGCCGGATGCAGTTCCTGACCTTCCTAGACACTCTCCCCGCCCTACTAGAGCTTCAGGTTCTTCCTCTCGCCGTGCTAGTGTGAGCGAGAGGCCTACTTGGATGGCGGATCCTCCTTCATGGTATAGCACTCAGCCGGATTGGATGGGAGCTCCACCGCCTTGGCATGCACAGCCACCACCTGCACCAGCACCTTCAGATGCACCGGCGTGGTACAGCCAGCCGCCTGGTTGGTATGAGCAGTTGCCAAAGTGGGCCACCGACCTTTCCGATAGGGTCGGAGCTTTGGAGATCCGTGCAGATGCTAGGGATGCACGAGCCGACGATCATGACCGCATGATGAGAGATATATACCGCCAGCAGTTTGGGCGGAACTATGATCCAGGCTTCTTCCCGTTTCCACCACCGCCTCCACCTTAGTGATGACATGAATGATTGACCGCTTTAGCCGCTCCACCACCATTTTGTGAGTTCTTTTTCTTTCTTTCTTTTCTTCTTTTTCTTTTTGAACATTAGGACAATGTTTGTTCCAAGTATGGGGTGGGGTGTGACTAATAGTTTGTAATAACTCTTACTCACTTTGTATGCTTTTATCGAGACTACCTTTGATGTTCATTCTATTGTTACACGTTTCATTATTGCATTGCATGAAAAAGCTTTTGAAAAACCCATAAAAATTGAAAAATTTTGAAAATTTTGTGCTTCTAAGGATAGAGATGATTTCTATGATAATCACTAATTGTGAATTGAGTTTTGATGACAATCGCATGCTTAAACAAATAGTGAATTGAAAAGAAATTGAATGAGTTGATTATTCCTCTTTTGCAAGTTTCATAATGTGATGAGTGTTACCTAAATCATATTGAGAAATCAAGGTTGAAATCACATGATAAGTTCTTATACTACTTTTTGAGATGATTAAGGCAATTCGATTTTCTTTCTTCTTTCTTTGATCATTTAGCCCCTCAATGAAACAATGACCTCCTTTACCTATCCGGGAATTTGGAGGAGTTGATATTTGGCATGTTTGATGTGGGAGGGCCATGAAAGCAATTATTTGCATTCAAAAGAATAGAAAGAAATTATAGGTTTGGGGAAGTCAATTATGATGATGAGTAACTCGGCACCATTCACATAGCCGGGTGTTTGTGTCTTGCCAAAGTCGGATTGAGCGATATTCCTAGCGGATTATGGTATGTGCATCAAGGGTTTGAGGCATCTCGTAAAAATGAGAAACGTCAATCTCCTAGGCTTCGGTTTTTGTGCACCTCTGTCCATAACTCCAAAAGTAAAGTCGAAATAATGAATTGAAAAGAAGAGAGCGAAGCTCTAAGTTGAAAGTGTTGTGGAAATCGCAAGAGAAAAAGAAAAGAGTTAGTTATCCACTTTCCCAGATTCATGCACCACATTCCTTAAAGTTTTCCTTCTCTTTCCGCATTCTAGACCTTGTTTGAAAGTCCTTAAGATCAAGAGAATGATATATGACTTGGTGATCTAAATTGAAGTTTCTTATGATTGATTTTGATAATGTTTGAAGGTTATGATGTTTACATGGAAGTTTGATCAATTTATGAGCTTTCTTTACTCTTTACTCTTTGATTATGTGTATGAAAGTCTTATAAACGAATGAAGCAAGATTTGAGAATGATCTATTGACTAGAAAGCACATTCATCTAAAAGAAGTTTTGTTTTGAGAGTGTACACATTTCATCCAAAGCACATTCCTCTAAAAGAAGTTTTGTTTTGAGAGTGTACACATATTTCATCCTAACTTGAGTTTTAAAGTTTTGAAAGACCTTGCTTGGGGACAAGCAAGTGGCAAGTATGGGGTTATTTGTTAGCATGAAATATTGTGATATTTTAGGCACGTTTTCTAAGTGTATTTCATCCATATTAGTGTTCATCGATAAAGCATTGGAGCAATTGTGAGTTAGTTTATCTATATTGTCGATATAGAGGTCTACATAAGCTTTGTGTTGATTGTAGGCATATAAGAGCTAAAACCGGACGAATCAAGGGAGAATGAAGATGGATTGAACATGTCCAAGGAAGGAGGACACCACAAGGGAGCTAAGAAAGATGCTAGGATGAAGAATGACACAAAACAAAGGAGAATTATGAGCTATCTACGTTCCACGCTCTAAAATACGGCTGTACTAGAGTCCACGCTCTAAACCACGGCCGTGGAACTTTGGCAACACAAGCGTGGAGCATTCTAGAGGGTTACACGGCCGTGGAAGTTGTGAAGCACCGTGATGAATTTCCACGCTCTAAACCACACTCTAAACCACGCTCTAAACCACGGGCGTGGAATCCCAAGGAACCGTGATTTAGGCGATCTTTTAACGTACAATTTGAAGCCACGATCTTTTACACAATGGGCTGGACACTTATTCTATCTTGCTCTATAAAAGGACGGAAAGAGAGAGATTCCGTCACCTTCGCTTACGCCTCCGCTTAGACTTCACTTACGCTCATTGCACGTGCCTAGGGTTTCAAGTTGGACGTGTGGAGATTGCTATTTCGCAACGGAGATTTGCGAAGACTTGGAGATTTGGAAGCTACGCTTTGTCCTTAGGTTTGATTAGAAGACGGATTGACATCCCGTTCTTCGTTCTTATCAAGGATTGTGATTGGTTTGTGTTATTCCGAATCTGATATACATCATTACTTTGTTTGTGGATTTGAGATTGATTTGAGATTTATTCAAGGTTTTCGAAGGTATTCATCTTTCATTCTTTTAAATCTTGAATTTGATATCATAATGACTGTTGTTGGCTAAAACCCTTTAGCAATTCTAAGGTGAAGGTTTGATAGTTGTGGCTTAGATGATGATAGATCGATCGTAAACAGATTGGATCCTGAGAGTTAGAGAGAATCGTCGACGTACCAAAATCACGGTGTGTTCTTGAGTTCCACGGCCGTGGAATCCCAAGATCCAACCGTAATTTTCCTTAGTTTACGAACCTTGCTTTTACTTTAATCCAAAGTTAAAGATTTGTTTTAACTTAGTCTTGGCTTGCCTTTTCTAGGTGGTAGTGAAGCCTCAACAACCTCTACCTCGATTTCGAGTGTCACAACCTTAATCGGTTTAGTTAGTCTTGATCCTTGGGTTACAAGTTTGGGTATTTGAGATTAATTCTTGTCTTTAGATCCTTTCTATACTGAAGCCTCAACAACCTTTATAGAGAGTATCTTTAGTTAAGTCATATAAAGTCTTGGAACTTCACCGTACATTGCTTTGCATTAGTATACCTTTACAGCTCTTAACTCTGTCCTTGTATCTTTAGTATATCTTGAATCGATTGCCACAGCTGGATTCCTGGATCTTTAGGATTGTTGTTTTCCCAATATTTACAAAAGCTCATACATTTACTCGCTTGACAATTCTATAATTGGATTTAATCCCCCAAATCCCTGTGTTCGATACTCTGGAATTCTTGCTTCACTACGCCGATCCGTACACTGCGGGTTCGCTTGCTTGATTCTAGTTTTATAAATTTAAAGCTTATTTGCACGCACACTAAGTGGCGAACACTTACCCGTGACCCGCCGGATCGACCCGTAACGGCTACAATTTCAAAAAAAAAAAAAAATTTCCCAACGGCTAGTTTGATAATAAAAAAAAAACAATATAATTTAATAAATCTAACCTACAAACAATTCTATAAATACCCCAAACTCAATTCATATCATCTCACACCAATTCTCATTATTCAATCATCTATTCACTCTCTCAATCTCTCCATAATTTCCAACTCTTACATTCAATTACTCTCCTAATCTCATATTCTCATTCTCTTATTTTTCATTTTACCACTCTTACTACTACATTCTATTATTCAAAAAAAAAAGTCTAGCCGAGGAAGACGTTCCGTTAGCGGTGCCGGTCCTTCATCCGGCGAAGGTTTTATTCGAAGACGGCATTCCGTTAGCGGTCCTCCAACCGGTTCGGATTTAAGGCGAGACTTATTAAGTGGAGATCACGAGATCTTCGATGAGGAGGATATCACAGAATCACCTACTTTCCCCAACACCCAAGGGTTCGAGACCCAATTCACGGAGGAGCCGGAGGAGCCGCCGTTGAACAACACTCAACTAACGACGGCGGTCTTCCGATTTTGGTTTACAAAGGGTGCTCCCGATGCCAACGGAGTTTTCTATGCCAAATGCAATTTTTGTGCGACACAATACAAGCACAAAAAGGGAGAAGGCTACGGGAACTACAAGAGGCATATCCGGAACAAGCATCCCGAGAAAATGGGATTAGCACGAGGGCAAACACAACTTACCGGGTATGCATCTACTTCTAACCAACCTCCTTCTCTATTTACATATGATCATTCTTCTTCTATGGATACATTTTCGGAAATGTTGGCCGTAGATTTTTTAGCATTTAGTTTTGCACAAAATGTTGGTTTTACTGATTGGATGCAAAATCATGCTCAACCCGCATATAAACCGATTTCTCGTCAAACCGCTAAAAGAAAAATGATGCATAAATATAAAATTCGTAAAGAAGAATTGATTAAATATTTTATGGACAACGGTGATATTCAAGTTTCTATTTGTAGTGATATTTGGACCGACGGTTTTCAAAAACATTCATATATGGGTATTACTTGTCATTTTGTTGATAAATTTTGGATTTTAAACAAAAGAGTTTTAGCATTACGAGTTTTCAACGAACAACACACCGCCCAAAACATTGCCCGTTTGATTGCAAATGTTTTGGAAGAATATAGATTAGTTTCACGAGTTTTTTGAATCGGTTTTGACAACGCCTCCGCTAACACGGCTTCCATTAGAGATTTAACCAATTATTGTAAGCCGACGATTGGAGGTAAATTTTTTCACATTAGGTATGCCGCTCATATTTTAAACTTGTGTGTTCAAGACGGTTTAGCATATGTTGGAGATTTAGTACAACCTATTCGAAATATTCTTAATGAACTTGGTCTAAAAAAAGTGTACGTACTAAATGGTATGCATTTTGTAAACAAAATAACGTTTATCCTAAAAAATTTCCAAAAGATGTTCGTACAAGATGGAACTCTACTTACAAAATGATTTACGAATCATATGAATATCGAGAACTTTTAAGTAGTTTTGCCGCACAACATATTGACGGTAATTTTGTTTTCGGTGAATCTTGGGTTTTAGCAAGAGATGTAATGGAGGTTTTCAAACATTTTTATGATGCTACTAACACTTTTAGTTATGTTTATACACCAACTTCAAACATATTTTGTTATGTAGCAATTAATATTGCATTTGCAATTCAACAAGGTCTTTTAATTGAAAACATTTCACAAGCTATTTTTTCAATGTGAAGTAAATGGTTAGCTTATTATACAACCATTCCTTATGTTTTTCTTGTTGCATTTGTGTTAGACCCTAGACGTCGAGTTCCAACTCGGAACTCGACGAATATCTAACCATTTCTTTTGAGTTTGCCAATGACGAAGAAGAGGAGGATTTCAACATATTAGAATGGTGGAGCCGACCGGAGAGAATGAGGTTCCCTACCCTCTCAAGGATCGCGGCACAAATTCTCGCCATTCCCGCCTCAACGGTAGCGGTTGAGCAAACCTTTAGCCGGAGTGGAAAGGTGCTCGATCCGACGAGATCAAACATGTTGCCCGAGACGTTGGAGGCACAAGTCCTCCTAGCCGATTGGAGGAAAGCGGAAATGCGAACACAAAAGAACAACCTCTCGGCGGAGGAAGGCGACGAAGATGACGACGAGCGACAACAAACGTCATCGAATGTATCGGCGGGAGAGTTCGACTAAGGTAAGGGCCAATCGGGGATATAAACAAAGGTAAGAGAACTACGTGGGCTTTGATTCCTCCTCCCCGAGAGGATACGTAGGCAACCGGGATTCCGGTTCAAGCCCAATTCTTCCCTTTTTTTTTTTTTTAAGTTTAAGACTTAAACTTAAAAAAGAAGAAAATAAACTAATAAAAACTAAAAAGAGGACTTAAACTTAAAAAAATTGGACTTAAACTTAGTATAAGTTTAAGTCCAATTTTTTTTAAGTTTAAGTCCTCTTTTTATTAGTTTATTTTCTTTTTTTTTAAGTTTAAGTCCTATTTTTTATTAGTTTATTTTCTTCTCCTTTTTTAATTTTAAGTCCAATTTTTATGTTCTATTTATTTTCTTATTTTTTAAAGTTTATTTCCACTTTTTTTTTTTTTTTAATAGTGAGCTGGCCGACCCGTCGACCCGCCGGGTATGACCCGTGACCCGGCGGGTCGGCCAGATACACGGGTCCGGGTCCGGGTCATCCTCCCCGGACCCGTCGACCCGACGGGTCCGAACCGTGGACATGCTTAAGTGATGGTGCTACTCCCCGGACCCATGAGAAGCATCAACGAGTTCAGGATGCTCGAGAGAGACAAAGAGAGCCAGAGAGAGCCTTGCTCTCCAAGCAGGATAAGATGTTGACGGTGTCCGTATTCAAGCGAAATGGCCAGATTGGCATTGAAAGGAACAACCCCACTCCTTGGGAGGTTACATATTTCCATTCACATTGCACTATTTAACGATGTTGTTCCTCTAGAGATTGTTGTCTCCCACTTTAAACTGTAGGGATTTTAGATGTGTAAAAGCGGAATTTCAGGAAACGATTTCCTAAACATCTAAACATGGATCGCATGCATAATAGATTAGATAAGGGATAAAAGGAATACCTTTTGATGCGTGTTCAATAACTCCTTCAAGGATATGTAGAGTCCCAAGTGTTACTCCTCTAGTTGGTCCACCCGAGATTGAACAAGAATCGCCTTAACCTTCGATTGCTAGAACAAAGGATGAAGCTTTTGAGAGAGAGGGATCGAAGAGGAAGAACGCCTATCATACACGGCTGAAAAAGCTTCTGTTCTTCTAATCGATCGTTCAATTATATAAATTTAGGGTTGGGCTTTTTAACTATTAAAAAGCCCGACCTTAAAATATAAGATATATATTTTAGTAATTAATAAATAAATAACCCCTTATCTATTATTAATTACCAATTCCTTAATATATTTTGTACTCCTACAAAATATATCCTTTTCCACCATATACTCCTATATGGTAATTCTCTCATTAATTGATTCAGTTCTCCTGCTCGTTATGGTGTGACCTCGTAGGACCCGATAACACTAGCAATACATTTTATCATATAAATGTACCAATCATGGTTAGCTTCTAGCAAAACGCCATGATCCCTAATATTATCGGATTATATATATCCCTATATTTAATGTCCTATCTCATCATCAGTAATTGCACCTTGGATAAAGGACACAATTCCTTCAGTCTCCCACTTGTACTTTCATACAAGTGTGCAATGTTAAAATTCCCTTATCGCTTAATGTCCTTATCTGACTATGTGATGGAAACCATCTTTGCCATCAGATATGTTTCTTGAACTCTTGAGATCAAACTGTCAGTACAGATCAAATCTGAGTATGGCCATGCGTTTACACAGTTCTCACTCTTCAAGTGGCCGGGGACACCAATCCTTTCCAACACATCAAAGTATGCCGGTATAGGAGGATTAATCCAATCTTGCAACGACTATAACTCCCACTCAAATTTTGACCACCCTGATTACTGCCTTTATAACTGCCTGTTACGGTCAGCGCTTAACAGTATCTAAGATATGTCATCCTTCAAATGAAAGTTATATCAAGCTCATGTTAAGGAACTCACTGATAATGATAATCGCTATAACTCCTCAATAAGTCATGAGAGCCATAGGATCGGTCTATCCGATGAGTATCACCATACTCACCTATGTAAGCGATTGGACATCTCCATGTCCTATGAACTATGAAACCCACGTTCATCATTCACTCACAAGATGGTCTACTTTAGAGTCGTTTGTATCCAAGTTAACGACTCAGACCATGGATCCTTTTCAATTTAATAATTTCAGTTCACTTAATGTGGTTTCATTCACCAGAACTTTTCCAGTAAGCACATTTGATAATTAATAAATTGTTTGGATACTTTATTTAATATTCAAGTAATAATCAAATAAGAATATGAAAACTCATATGTATAAATCAATCATAAACTCCATGACAAAAACAAATGTTTCCCAATCCAAAACACAGAAGTTCAAAAGAATTCTCTAACGTGTTTGAGCCCTTTGGCCTGAGTATGACTATCATGCTTAGGCCTATTCATGGGTTTAGTCAGTGGATCTGCAATGTTATCATCTGTGTGCACCTTGCACACCCTTACATCACCTCGATCAACATAGTGTCTGATCATGTGATACTTCCGCAGAACGTGTCTGGATTTGGAGCTTGAGCTAGGTTCCTTCGCTTGAGCAATCGCGCCATTGTTGTCACAATAGACGTCAACTGCCCTCGTCACGCTAGGGACAACGCCGAGCTCAGCTATAAACTGCCTAATCCAGATCACTTCCTTAGCCGCTTCTCCCGCAGCAATGTATTCTGCCTCTGTGGTTGAGTCCGCAACCGTGTCCTGCTTTTGGCTTTTCCAACTTACCGCTCCTCCATTCAAAATGAAGACGTATCCAGACTGTGACTCAAAGCCATCTCTGTCAGTCTGGAAACTAGCATCGGTATAGCCCTTGATGACTAACTCATCATCACCTCCATATACCAGTAGATCATCTTTAGTCCTTCGCAAGTACTTTAGGATGTTCTTCGCAACTTGCCAGTTAATGTCACCGGGGTTCGACTGGTACCTGCTACACATACTCAAAGCATATGCAATATCTGGTCGAGTACAGGTCATTGCATACATGATGGATCCTATAGCAGAGGCATAGGGAACCTTGCTCATCCTTTCAATCTCATCAGGTGTCTTAGGACACTAGGTCTTGCTGAGATGGATCCCATGTTGCATAGGCAGATATCCTTTCTTGGAATCTGTCATCTTGAATCTCTGTAGAACCTTATCTATATAAGTTCCTTGACTGAGACCAATAAGCCTTCTAGATCTATCTCTATAGATCTTGATGCCTAGTATGTACTCGGCCTCCCCTAGATCTTTCATTGAGAAATGCTTCTTAAGCCACCCCTTTACTGTTTCCAGCATCGGAATGTCATTCCCAATGAGTAGTATGTCATCCACATACAAGACTAGGAAAGTCACCTTGCTCCCACTCAACTTTTTGTAAACGCATGGTTCTTCTTCACATCTGATGAAATCAAACTGTTTGATCACTTCATCAAATCGAAGATTCCAACTCCTGGATGCTTGCTTCAGTCCATAAATGGACTTCTTAAGCTTGCAAACCTTCCTAGGATATTTCGGATCCTCAAAACCCTCAGGTTGCATCATATATACATCCTCTTCTAAATAGCCATTTAGAAATGCGGTCTTGACATCCATTTGCCATATCTCATAATCATAGAAGGCGGCAATCGCTAGGATTATCCTAATGGACCGGATCATGACGACCGGGGCAAAATGTCTCCTCATAGTCAATACCATGAATTTGTTTAAATCCCTTAGCAACCAACCTTGCTTTATAAACAGAGATATTTCCATCCTTGTCTGTCTTTACTTTAAAGACCCATTTGCAACCAATAGGTTTTACCCCATTAGGCAAATCAATCAAGTCCCATACTTGATTTTCAGACATGGATTCCATTTCGGATCTCATGGCTTCAAGCCATTTTTCGGAGTTCTGATTCGTCACAGCTTGCTTGTAGGAAGCGGGCTCGTTATGCTCCATTAGGAGCACTTCGATCTCGGCATGCAACACATAGTCATCCAAATGTCTAGGTTGTTGCCTTACCCTATTTGATCTCCAATTTAGGCCAACAATAGGAGAGATTTCAGCTGTATGATTTCCTACATCATTATGCAGTTCCTCATTTGTAGAGTTCTCCACATCAATATGTGGTTCCTCTTCAGCCTGAATAACTGTAGGAATTGATTCTTGAACTGGATTAACTTGCCTCATAAGAGGTTCATTAAAATAGTCAAGTTCCTCAGTGACATCTTGTATGTCCTCGTGTTGTTGCGTTTCTTGCTCACAATTAATCTCATTAATTTGAACTTTTCTCCCACTTGGCTTATTGGAAAAGAATTCCTTTTCCAAAAAGACACTATCCCGAGCAACAAACACTTTGTTCTCTATGGGATGGTAGAAATCATACCCCTTTGTTTGCTTGGGATATCCTACGAAGTAACATTTGTCTAATTTCGGTGCTAGTTTATCAGATTGTAAACGTTTTACATAAGCTTCGCACCCCCAGACCCTCAGAAATGACAAGTGATGAACCTTTCCTGTCCATATCTCATATGGTGTCTTGTCAACTGAACGTGACGGAGTCCTGTTTAGAACGAACGCAGCTGTTTGGAGAGCATATCCCCAAAAGGATAATGGAAGATCCGCAAAACTCATCATTGAACGGACATTGTCTAACAAAGTCCTGTTCCTCCTCTCAGACACACCATTTAGTTGTGGAGTGCCCGGGGGAGTGAGTTGTGTCACAATTCCACAATTTCTCAAATGATGATCGAATTCATGGCTCAGATATTCGCCTCCTCGATCTGATCGAAGCACTTTTATCTTCTTGCCTGTTTGTCTTTCCACTTCATTCTGGAATTCCTTGAACTTTCCAAAGGATTCTGATTTCTGTTTCATTAAGTAGATATACCCGTATCTACTAAAATCATCAGTAAATGTAATGAAGTAGCGATAGCCAGACCTAGCCTCTTTACTCATAGGTCCACATACATCCGTATGTATGAGGGCTAGAAGTTCAGAAGTCCGTTCACTCTTACCAGTGAAGGGTGACCTTGTCATCTTTCCCATTAGGCACGACTCGCATGTTTCAAATGATTCCAAATCAAATGGTTTAAGTAATCCAACTGTTTGGAGTTCCTTAATGCGCTTTATGCCTACGTGACCCAATCGACAATGCCATAGGTTTGCTTCGTTTGTTTCATTCGACTTTTGCCTTTTTGTATTAATGTTATATATCTCAGTTTTGAGGTCTAATATGTATAGTCCATTACTACTCATATTCGCACGACCATAATAAATACCATTCCTATAAATCTCCATCATCATGTGACCAGTAATGGTAAATGTATAACCTTCACGGTTTAAAACTGAAATTGAAATTAAGTTCTTAGTAATGCATGGAACAAAATAACAATTATTAAGTTCTATCTCTAAGCCAGAAGGTAAAGTCAAGCAATAATCTCCAATGGAAACAGCAGCAACTCTTGCTCCATTACCAACTCGTAGATCTACCTCTCCCTTCCGCAACGTCCTTCTATTTCTTAATGCTTGTACATTCGAAGTAATGTGAGAAACACATCCGGTATCCAATACCCATGAAATAGAATTAGTTGACAAAATTTCAACAACATGAATACCCAAAGTGGAGACATTCCCCTGCTTCTTATCCTCCATGTACGTCACATGGTTCTCATCGGATGAGTTCAATGTGAGTTTAGGGATTGGATGTTCCAAGACATCCTCTTGGTTCTCCGACCTGAGAACAATTCTCTGATTTCTCTCCCAATTAAGGAAGTTGTGTTCGTTCATTTTCTTTTTATCGAGTATGGAGCGTAAAGAAGATATGAGGTTTTTGTTTGACATGGTGGACTACAAAAAACACAGAATAATAAAATGCAGATAAGTTATGATTGATTTTGCAAAAGCTATAAACTGTTATAACAATTATAAACAATTGAAGTTTTTTGCACATTTCTACTCATATTATCAATTCCCTTAGTGAGCAAAAATGATTCCAAGATCCTATCATATATGAACCTTAGCGTACTTTGGCACTGCCCTAAGTCTCATATAATCAAGGTAAGTAAACTCCTTTACTAATTATAACTTCTTATAATTCTTGGTTGATGGGAACACATCTCATGTGAACTCACCCTTATGTCTCAAAATCCAAAACTTTATCTTTTGGTCTTTTGTTGAGTTAACCATATCAAACAGCATGCCCCTTAGTATGAGCATACCCGCAATGTATCTAGGTCAAAGTAAGGACACCCCGCTTTGACGGAACCTATCCTACAAATTCCTAGATAGGGATCGGTTATGATATGGGAAGACAATTCTCAATATTCTTTTAAGGGACGTTTTTAAGCATGCGAGGTTCCATGGATCTCCATCCTTCGGGCTCCTTAGGACTCTGGTCTTCTTGTATAATGAATTTAAAAATAACTCTTGCAGAAATTGAAAATTACAAAAATACATAACGATACGCAGATCGTGTACAATAAAACCAAAACGATGCGCAGATCGTATTTAACTATCCTAAGATTTGGGGTCATACTAGTAACCGCCTGCACGAGCATATCACCATACACATACATACAAGCATGACATATATGATATTAAAAAAAAAAAATTCTCATAACCACTTTATCACATAAAGGGGAAAAAAAATAGAATTGGAAACTCCTTTCCGGTATTGTTTTAATCAATCATATTGTGTATGGTATTAATATCATATATTAATCATTAAAATGCTAATGGTGTAAAATTTCTAAATTCGGAACCTTTCCAAAATTAGTAACTTTCTATTTATGGTAACTTTCTAAAATTAGTAACTAGCTAATATTAGAACGTTTCTAATGTTAGATCATTGCTAAGATTAGACATATTTATTATTTTAGTAACTTGTCAAAATTTAGAACATTTCTAAATTAAGACCTTATATAAAAAAAATAAGCAATTTTCCATAAAAGGTGGGCATCTTTTATTTTAAGATAAAATTTAATTAAGTAAGATATCATATATCCTAATATAATTAAATTATAATCTCCAAATAAGATAAATCATATTTATCCTAAAAAAAATTATTTCAAAAGGAAAATAAATCATATTTATCTAGATAGAATATCTCATATAATATCTTTTAATTTTAAGATATAATTTAACTAAGTTAAAATATCTCATATCTTAACAAATTTAAATTTATTTGTTTCCATCTTGATAAATCATATTTATCTAGATATAATATCTCATATAATATCTTTTAGGAAGCAAATCTTATCTTTTTATTTTAAGGTATAATTTAACTAAGTTAAAATATCTCATATCTTAACAAATTAAATTTATTTATTTCCAACTTGACAAATCATATTTACCAAGATAGAATATCTCATATAATATCTTTTAGAAACAAATATTATTATTTAGATAATTAACTAATCTTATTAGATAATTAATAAAATAATAATGTAAAACCCTAGAAGCTAAAAACAATAGCAATAGTTACGGCCATGGTGATTGTGTAAATTAAGCATTAAGTATTAATTAATCATCATTAAGCATTAATTAATCATCATTAAGCAATGTTGTAAACAAATTACACTTAGCTAGCCAAATTTCATAGCCACTGTACGGTAAATTATGCTAATCATATTGTATCGCATCATACATAACTTCCGCATGAAAACTTAATCACCATTAAGATCACCATTTGCTTAATCTCCATTAAGATCTAATTTTACACCTTAATCTAATCATACAAATTAATCCATACAAACAATCTCTTTCATAATTGAAACAAAACAATCAATACATGCATCAAAACATGCCCTTTTTAATTTGATCTAATCAATTTATGCAAGAGGCTCTGATACCACTGTAGGGATTTTAGATGTGTAAAAGCGGAATTTCAGGAAACGATTTCCTAAACATCTAAACATGGATCGCATGCATAATAGATTAGATAAGAGATAAAAAGGAATACATTTTGATGCGTGTTCAATAACTCCTTCAAGGATATGTAGAGTCCCAAGTGTTACTCCTCTAGTTGGTCCATCGAGATTGAACAAGAATCGCCTTAACCTTCGATTGCTAGAACAAAGGATGAAGCTTTTGAGAGAGAGGGATCGAAGAGGAAGAACGCCTATCATACACGGCTGAAAAAGCTTCTGTTCTTCTAATCGATCGTTCAATTATATAAATTTAGGGTTGGGCTTTTTAACTATTAAAAAGCCCGACCTTAAAATATAAGATATATATTTTAGTAATTAATAAATAAATAACCCCTTATCTATTATTAATTACCAATTCCTTAATATATTTTGTACTCCTACAAAATATATCCTTTTCCACCATATACTCTTATATGGTAATTCTCTCATTAATTGATTCAGTTATCCTGCTCGTTATGGTGTGACCTCGTAGGACCCGATAACACTAGCAATACATTTTATCATATAAATGTACCAATCATGGTTAGCTTCTAGCAAAACGCCATGACCCCTAATATTATCGGATTATATATATCCCTATATTTAATGTCCTATCTCATCATCAGTAATTGCACCTTGGATAAAGGACACAATTCCTTCATAAACTTCAAATTTAGTTGATAATTATGTTTTCTAACCATGCTTTTCGGTGCAATAAAGATTGGAATTGGGTTGGAAACCTAACCCGACGATTTAGGTTTTCAAACCGTTGATTTTTGGGTTTAGGGAAAAATCTAAAATTAAATCGCCGGTTTACTAAACTGACAAACTCTCGGTTTTCCGGTTTGGCACCGCTTTGTTAAAACAAAAGTTGAGAGTAATCTCGACATAGAAATTTTGGTTGGAATTGGTTATCTTGGTCGAGATAACAAGTTGCTCACCCGAGATTTCTCAAGAAGTCACGGTACTTTAATTAACAAAAGGGCTTTAACTGGTTTCCTGATTCCCTACATATTCTCTCGGGTTTAAGAGGAACCAAAACCCACGTAGTTCTTAATGACTACCATCATGGCTTACCTTGTTCTCTTAAACCTTTTCAAAAACATATCTTTCTTCTTCCCTTTTTCTTTCTCTTCTCCTTTTACTTAACGTAGTTTCCATCATATATACTCAAACAAACGCGGTTCCCGTAATTTGATATCCGATATATCACATCTGATCTCGTAATACTTGTGGGTGATGTTGTTGTTAATTATTCAGTTAAATATCCATGATCAACCGTTGATTTTTGTAAAAACATGTGTGTTTCGAACGTTTACGGAGTCCGTGATAGCATTATGATGCATAGTGACCTCCTTACGGAAAAAAAAAAAACTATACAAATTAATGAAAGTTACGGGCCTACTATTAATAATTAGAGGATTTTAATCAGGCCAACAATTCTTATCTACCCTGTTTATAAGTCCAATCTAGCTACTTCTTGTTTAACCAACAGGAATACCTTCAATTACAAGTTGGACCTTATATTTGATTTTATTTAAAGTGTGAATTTATCCCTCTCTTCTTTTCTTTTTCCTCCCTTTTCTTTACATTCAATAAAAAATTTAAAAAATATAAAATGAAATCAATTATAATGATTTCTTAAATTTGAATTAGAAAGATTTTTTATATTCAATATAAAATTGCTTTACATTTTTTGGGTTAAATTCTGTTTTCGTGGGAGTTTTTTTCAACTTAAAAAAAATATTATTATTATTTTAGGATTTATTAATTTTTACTCTGAAAATTTCTTACAAGTCAACTTAACCCAATTAGGATACGGTAGTTATACATTTGATGCAGGAAATCATGTGATAATGTAAAATTATCAACTGATTTTTTTTCTAATTAAGCAATTAAAAAAGTATGGTCTGGCGTAATTCTGGGTGTAGCAATTAGCTACAAGAATTAATGATTAATAAATAATAGAAAAATTCCGGGATGGTACTCTTGTGTTTTGAGATTTTTCGAATTTTGCTCAGGGTTATTTTTTAGTTCGGATGGTGCCCTTGTATTTTAGTATTTTTCGAAAATGTTCAATTTAATTTAAATTAATTATAAAGGGATATCAACTAAAATAATTTTTTTACAAATGAGAAAAACTTCATTTTTAAAAAAAAGATAAAAGAGGCTAAATATTTTGTACAAAGGCCTTTTAATAAATTAGTTTTAGTTGACATCCCTTACAATTTAAAAAAAATTGGATATTTTTCGAAAAACACCAAACAACAGGGGCACCATCCGACCTAAAAAAAACTCTGGACAAAATTCGAAAATTTTTAAACCAAGAGAGCACCATCCGAAATTTATTGAATTGGTGGTCCCCTACACTCTTAATTGCATGTTTTAAATTAAAGCACTAATGATTAATAAATAATATTATTATGTTTAGACTTTAGAGGGATTGTTTATTAGTGTGAAATAAAAAAGCGGATATTGGATCGGGTTTCCGTTGATTGGTATCCACCTTCAAAAAAAGTAATTTTATATGCCCGTATACGTATGTCATGCATGCATGCCTATCAATTTCAACAGTACACACAATAGCTTTTGACTATGGAAAACAACACACTAACTGCACTAATAATACGCAATATAAATTTTGGATTTATTTTTTTATTTATAATAGTGAGGTTGACGTTAAGGGCCCGTTTAGTTTAAACTCCGAAATCGGAAACGGAATAGAAACGAATCTAGTTCATACGCATGTCCTTGTTCATGAAAGTTTTTGGAATCATTTCTTGTGGTTTGAAGTAATTGAAGTAGAGTTTGATTACTTTTGATATCCTATATGTGGGAAATCAAGTGAACTTTGCACTATACCACAAGAAATGATTCCATAAAATTTCATGAATAAGGATATGCATATGGACTAAATTCGTTTTCATTCCGTTTCCGTTACCGGAGTTGAAACCAAACGGCCCCCTAAGTATATAACTTTATGACATCTTTTATAAGTGTATAATTTATTTCGAAGAAACTATAATTTTCTTTGGAAAAGAGGGAGAAAATGAGAAGAAGAAACATCGATAATGTATAATCTCGTATATTATGATAAAGGTATCGTATTTATCAAGTGAAATTAAATTTATGACTTTTTAAAAATAAGCTTTTGTATTTATTTATGAAATTCACATAATTTCGTAGAGAAATTTATCTTCGCGTTGTGGTCAATCATACATTCATGATTCATACCTACAAAATTTGGCCAGTGTCAAGAAATTATAGTTTCGTATTTAATATTAATCAAAGTTTGCACGAAATTCAAATAAGTTGTGCATCTTAGTAGACTTATTTAAATTTCACGTAAAATGAATTATAAAATATATATTTGCTATAAATTTAGAGTTTAAATTTTATAGGGGTTTACTTGAGGATTTTTTTTTAACGAGTTTATTTGAGTTTATAAACCACTCAAAATTAAACTTCTCAAACTAACTTTATTTTTTTTAAAAAAAATTCGATTTTGGCTGTGTGCTAGTCCATTTCGATATTTTTTGTTCATTCTTTGATACTCAACGTTATTTTTCAAATTTTTTAGGAGCATAAGTGTCTTTTGAAGTAAGATAAACCCCAAATAAATTCCAAGTAAACAACTGTATCTGATTTTATTTATATAAGCCCGTTAAAAAATAAACGCGAAAATAAACTATGAACTCGTATAAACTCATTTAGTTTATATACCCGAAAAAATCAATTTCCAAGTAAATAAGCCCTAATTTAGATTAAAAAGAAGAAGATTGAAGTTTATTTCCTATGTTTAAATTACAAGATAATTGATTCATAAACCAAAACTATACGCATATAAATTCTTAATGTTCTTGAATTCTTCATGTAACACTAAGGGCCAGTTTAGAAGCACCTGGAATCATTCTCGCTAACGGAATGATTCCGAATCAATAAAAAACTACGTTTGATCTTTTAACACATAAAAGTAATCTCATCCCTTTCATTTCCTTTCTCTACCCTTATTCGATTCCATTCCGTTTCCATTTCACCGCTCCAACCAAACGGACACTAAGTTTGTTTGTGTTCATTCCAAAAGCCAGTATTTTGTTACCTTCTAGAATGAATTTTATTTCTTGTGTTTAATTACAAGATCATTCCAAAAGCGAGTATTTTGTTATCAATTTAGAGTTATTAGTTTTCTGTTAATGAGTATAATCATATCTTTATAATTATCACTATTGATGCATGTTATTTGAGTTACAAATGCAACTTTTCCCTAAATGTCTCGATCTTTGTTTGATATTGTGATATGCTTAGAATCAAGTTCATATCAATAAAGCCTACGTAATTATTGATGGTGTAAACCAAGTCCACAACATCAAAGCCTTAAAAAGACACATGGAACGAAGAAAATGGATGCTAGAACATCATCAGACAACTACATATGTTGTGTGGATGTACACATATCTTGTGCATATGTTATAGAAAAAACTACACAAAACTACCCTTAATAATCACTATCTTGCAAGAAACCACCCTTTATTAAAATTTTAGCATGAAACCACCTATAATATTCATTTATGTGCAATAAACCACCCTTATAATATTCTTTTACAACCACCCTTAGTTTTTAAACGTTTGCAGTTAACCATCCTATACTACTTAATATTAAATCAAATAATTTAAAATTGAAGCATAGACAAGATATATTTACATTATTAATATTAATACCATTAATAGTTTCGATAATTTGGCTAAATATTACAATTTATAATAAAAAATAATCAAAAATAATAATATAAGTTATTACCTATATACAAAAAATAATTTATTTTTAAAAATTATTGAAATACATACAAACTAACGAATACAAAATCAATTCTATTATAACCTCAATTCCGACTAAATTGATGACTTGTTACTGGATTTAATTTATTTTTTAAAAATTTCACTTGTTTTAGTTGACCAATAATCACGTTGTTACCATTAGTTTTTAAACGTTTGTAGTTAACCACCCTATACTACTTAATATTAAATCAAATAATTTAAAATTGAGCATAGACAAGATATATTTACACTATTAATATTAATACCATTAATAGTTTCGATAATTTGGCTAAATATTACAATTTATAATAGAAAATAATCAAAAATGATAATATAAGTTATTACCTATACACAAAAAAATAATTTATTTTTAAAAATTATTAAAATACATACAAACTAACGAATACAAAATCAATTCTATTATAACCTCAATTCCGACTAAATTGATTATTTGTTACTGAGTTTAATTTATTTTAAAAAAATTTCACTTGTTTTAGTTGACCAATAATCACGTTGTTACCATTATTTTCATTTTAAAAAAACTGGAAAAAATTATGGGTTACAAAATTTACAAAATAGTAATGAAAATTTTAAAATGAAAAGGTTTTAAACTATTAAAAGTTTGAAACTAATTATGATATTAATAATGAAAATTTACCTTATCAATGCTTCAATTTTTAATCATTTGATGTAATTTAAAACAATATAGGGTGGTTAATTACAAACCCGTAAAATTAAAGGTGGTTTTATGCCAAATAATTTATAAGGGGTGGTTTATTGCAAATATACGAGTATTAAGGGTGGCTTTATGCTAAAAAATTTATAAAGGGTGGTTCTTTGCAAAAGAGTAATTATTAAGGGTGGTTTTGTGTAGTTTACTCTATGTTATATTGTGTACCTCATTTGTGTAATAGTATTTAATATGTGCGTTTGGTTTCAAACTATATACGGCTAAATCCTTTTATAACTGTTTTATATAGACAAAATTTAACTAATATAATTACATCTTGTGTTAAATCTATCTTTATGTTCAACATTTTCGACTCATCCGTCCGAAAGAGAGCGGGGGATAACGGGAATGGTGGTTCCATTAACACGCCTATCCATATAGGGGTGAATATTTTCGGATATCCGATCCGATAATTCTATAAAAATCCGATCAGAATCTGATCCGAAATTTATTGCCAACCTAGTCGAAAATATTCGTTCCAACATTTATTTCAAAAACTCGATTCGTATCCAATCTGATGATTCAAAAATACTACAGAATCGGATCTGAATCGGATGACCAACTACCTGAAATTTTCGAATTCAGATTTTTTCGAAGAGAATATTCAAATTGACGGGGTATTTTAGGCAAGTAGGATTTCCTTACTCACCCTATATCGATATGCATGATTGGGTTGTATTTTAATAATTTGAAAAGATAATACTACTCCGTGTGCAGCTACTGGCAGAAGAGTTCCCAATCCCAAGCTACAGTAACTATCACTCCCCCGCACACCACTTAAAGTTTGACACGTGTATTAATTATATAATATGTAGTATAAGTGTTATGAATGTATACTATAGTATAGGAAGTGTTCATTCTTCAACTAAGCTTTTACTAAGATGTATACAATCTCCAATTGATTACTTACATATTTGTTTATTCATATCTCCTGGATCATACTATTTAAATATGTTTTAGGATTTTGGGTCTTTTATAATAATTTGTATATATATGCTTTATTTTATAACTTCATAATAATAGCTGCATTATTTGTATGGCTTGTTGTAAAAAATCTATTTTATATATTATATATAATAAGAAGTAGAATTTGGATATGGTTGTTGTAGGCATATGGTGTAGTGTAGTGTAAGTTTTAGCACATCAAGAAGAAACGTTTTAGCACATACGGCGTTGGCTCCTCAAATTGTAATTCTTTGCCTCATAAAAAGAAATTAAATTTCGATGAGGACAAAATTCTTTAATTTAAAAATAAAGAGAGAAACAAAGAAAAGTTGATAGCATAGGAGAGGAGTACGACCTTAGACTGCAAAAAATTCTGCACTTCATTGCTAACCCGTACAAGACTTGAAAGTAAAGACGACATCCTTGAATTGAACAAGTAAAAGATAGACAAATATGGGATTGGGGATTTTGAGAAAGGGAGCTACAAACAAATATTTTTATTATAATTCTATTATTTTAGGAGTTAGATTTAATTTCAAACTAATACATGAATTAATAATATAAAATATTCGAACTAATATCACACTCAATTTCAAGTAATAATATAAAAAGTTGAACTAATAAATATTATAATAACATTATACTGCTAAAAGTAACTATAAAATTTTAATTTTTATAATATTAGTTCAAAATGTAGGTATTATTATTTCAAATGTTTTGTTTTATTAATTTAAATATATAAAAATAAAAAAGTGCATAATTCATAACTAATAGATGAAACAATTCAATACATAATTAACTCTAGATTATATTAAGATAGTAGTATATAAACTCTAAATAAATTAAAATTAAAATTATGAATTGATGTTGAAATCATTAAAAAAAATTTATTTTTATTTTTATATTTTATTGGATAAAGAAGGTAAGAGACTCGATTACACCAAAGATAATTGATGTATCGAGAGGCCGACAACCTGTAAACGAGCAAACCGTCATGCAAATAGAAAAACTAAAAAATGAAACAAAACAATCACCACAAGCAAAGACCGAAAAAATGAGAAAGATCCAAAAATCGGAACAACTACACCTCTTATAAATTTTTAAAAAGATAAGTTATATTCCCATCTTCTAAATATTGTATAATTATCACACTACACATCTTGTAGATCATTAAATAGCGTGGACTATTTATGACGATCGACAAAAGTCTATTTTTGAAATTACTCCTTAAACTTCTTAGCACAACATTAACTCCTTACTTGTACCAACCCTATAATTTTAAATATTTTTTGATAATAATAAATATTCAACTCGTATCAAAACGCTAACTGGAATAATGAACATATTATTATATATCGAGTTTGAGCTCCTGAAGACATGTATGAAAAATTTTGATATTGGGAAGGTATCCCAAAATTCGGGCCACGATTATACCCAATCCGGAGGTAGAGCCGCTTCTCCGATCGAACCGAAACTAAACCCTTAAAAAAACATATAATTATATAAATTCGTAGAGTTTGTTTCGTAGTAGAATTGTTCAAGCCAATACCAATAAAACTAAACCCTTAAAAAAATCTATTGGGAAGGTATCCCAAAATTTTGATTTTTTAATTATCCTCTATGTAGACCTTAATGACATCTATTATTAGATTACATTAAACGAAATCATAATTGGATTAGGGGAATATTTTTAATAAACAAAGGTTATCCGAATGCTCGATATCTTATATACGTCCCTTCATACTAATCACATATTTTACATACAAAACGATAATAATATTTTAATAACAAAACAAAACAAAAAAAAAAATCCAAAATTTCAGAGTTTCTCTTTGAGGAGAGAAGCTAAGCCGGTGACGACTTTAGCTCCGCCTCTCTCAGATAAACTCCTCGGCCTTATTGCCGGCGGTTGCCACGGTGAGTGCACCACAACCATTGCCGGCGACGGTGACACCTCACCGGAATTAGACTCCTCCGACGAAGATTGCTCGTTGAAGATCAACTCCAGCTCACCGGCCTCAATCTCTGTTTCAGTCTCAGCTATTGTACAGATCTCCATCTTCTCCCCTGCTCCGTGTTCTTCCTCTGACACTTTGCCGGCGAAATCGGACCCCGACGGCGATGCGGTGGCTCTGGTGTACGGAGAGAGCCATTTGGCTCTCATGTACTCGGATTTCCTCCAAGGAGGGATGTGCATCCCTTTCTTTTTCAGGCTCTGCTTCGCCGCTTCTGACAAAGCGGAAACGATCTGCTCGAGTCGATCGGCCTTTCCGACGAATATGAATGGAAGAGATTGCAGGATTGTCTTGTACGCTCCTGTCGATCGAGCGATCTCGAACTCCGATCTGAAATCGACGTCGATTAGGAGCCTTTCTCCCTCGCCGGCCATAACCACGTCTATGTACTCGTATTCTCCTGTTGAAGGTGTAATTGGACAAACTTTAATGAAGCTGCAATAGATTTGATTAAAATAATTGATCTGTCAGATACAAAATTAAAAAAAGTACCTGCTGGATAAGAGGATGATTTTTCCCAACGCGATTTGCAGATCGAAGCGTCGTATCCCAAGACGGATAAACCATCAGTGACTATCTTTCTCAGTTCATCCTTCCTTTTGAAGCTTTTGCTTTGTTGCTCAACAATCTTCGCTGTGTCAGCCAACAGGTTCCTCTCTGCCATACTAGTACAAGGCACCAAGCTCTGTGGATATCAATTGAAATTAATTCAATTCAACAACTCGGTTTCGGAACTGAAAATTTGAACAGCACAAATTCACGAACCACGCAGAATAATTACCTTGATAATATCAAATGAATCCCCATGGGAGGCAGAGTTTGGAGCGGATTCGTTCCATGAATCAAACTCATCATCAGAGTCATTGCTGTTTGCATTGAAGCAATTACAGCGATTACGGCCGAATTTGCCAGCGGTTGCCGTCACTGATTGCTTGTCGTTGCTTTCCTCCATGAAATTCTGTACCAAATTCGCCAGGCATATAGAGCTTGGCTCAAAATCAACACCGGTTGCAGATTCCTTAGGAACGTGAGTCTCGCTACCGGCAACGATTGTCTTCTCGGCGGATGAGACACGCAAAACACCAGGGAATTGACGATCGAAGAGACGCCGAAGCCTCGATTTCAATACCGGTTTGGTAGAATCGATTGTTCGTATTGATTCCCTCATCGTTGGGGAATCAATCGGCTGAACCTTCATTGGAGGCATGGCTGGACAGCTGTTTGACCTTCTAGTAGAAATCTTCTACTCTCTATGGCTATACTTCCAAGGACGATGAGCATCCGAGTCAGTTAATCAACGCCATTTTCCGAGCTACTAAGCTCTGGCGAAACGCGTTTAAGTTTGATCGCAAACTCAATTTAATGATCGCAACAGCAGGATCAGATAAATCTCAGTAAATCATGAAACGAAATTAAGGCTATACCCAAACAAACAGAAAACAATCAATGCAATACCAGATTGAGCCCCGCTTCCTCTATCTCTCTCTTCTAAAACAATGCTATTACTACTAGAAACGCATTCATTACACATCAAAACCAGTGGTACTACAATCTGGCACCATGATCCTCATCATTTCACTTAAGCACGCATTTGACCAGTGGAACACAAACTCAAATCCGTTATATCCACATCTACCAGTAGAACAATTCCTCAAAAAGCAACCGTTTCTAACAAAGAATAATTTCCTGTTTCTCAATCAAGAAAAGGAAAGAAGAAAGAAACGGAATCGGAATAACTTTAAGAACTCTACAAAATTGAAAAATACGTTCAACTAATGCGACTTGTAGTTGAACTAGGAGTTTTCACGGAAAACGTGACGACGTTGGACGGGGAAACGAAAAACGAGACCGGAGAATGAACTAAAAGTAAAGTATGTTGCCGGAAAACTCATTTCACCGGCGAAAATAGTGGTGGTTATTGTGTGATGGAAGTTTTCTTCTTTTGTTGATTGCTTTCTCTTTCAAAACAGAGGGTGAATGATTGAGGGAGTTAACTTTGGGGGTATGGACTTTTATATAGAAGAGGTTGGAGAAGGGTGTGAGAAATGTGAAGGAGATGTCGACATATCTGCCGTTAAGGGCAACGTGGAGGACGGTGAATGGTTGGGTGGAGGATGGAATACCCAAATTGCCCTCGAGATGGTGGGTTAACTTCATAAATGATAAATGAATAATGTAGTTCATTTTATAAAGCTCAAAATATGGAGAATAACGCCAATATTGGGTAAAGGTAAAAATAAGTTCAAATCATGAATTGTGGAGGGGTTACGAATCCTAGTAATTGGTCTACACTCTAGACAAATTATCATGATGTCATCATTGTTTGTAATAATGGCTCAATATTTCATGGTCTTCTAAATTTATTAGTGTTCGGTTGGTGCAATAAGGTTATCAATTGGTCATATTAAATCTCATGAAATATTGTTATAAGATCAAGCCCATAGATACATATAACTAATTAATGTTACCACGAATATCATTTGAAAGACTAGAAACGTTATGAACTATGCCAGCCTTCTATTCCATTTATAATAGTTTGAGGTCATTTCAATGTCAAAACCAAATGATGGCTCTATTCCGTAGATCGACTGGAGTAGGTTGAAGTTAAAGTTGAAATTGAAGGGAGTTCTTCAACCTAAATCGGCGTTTAGTAGGTCGACTGAAGTAGGTTGAAGTAAAGAATGAATGAGAAGTTTATTACATTTTTGTCAACCATTGTCGGGTAGATTACGAGTATGAAACCGTTTGCATTGTCATTTCTACCCTTCTGAAAAGGAAAACTCTAAGTGTTGTTTCTTTTTTGTTCTCATTTCCAACTTTAAGCGATGAAATTATTGCAGAATAGTTCCTTTTGGTTTCTTGTTGTTTGATTGAGTTCAGATGTTGCCCTTTGCTCTTTCGGTTGGCTACACTTCTCATCTTTTTTGATGTTAATCGGGAAGAAGAAGAAGAAGAAGAAGAAGCGTATGAGGGTATAAGGAGGTTAAAGAGGAAATGTAGAAAGACGATACACAAACTAAAGTAAAGTTATATAAAATTATTGATTTTTTTTGTTGCTTATGGTGTTTCCATTTGATTTTTAACTTCACTCCTCAACTTGTATGTGGTTAATGGTTAGTTACACATGTTGTTTTTACTTTGATTTTCGGTAAGAACCCTACTTCTATGCTTGTGTTGCCGATATGCTTTCCTTTAAATTTATAGAACCAAGTTTGTCTGTGTGGCTAAATTTCTATTACAAAGTTGGGATGATCCCATTATACGTGATAAGTTGGCATTATTTATTGTTTGACCACGTCCTTTCTTAAAAGTTGATTATTTATTAAATTGTGATATATATTGAACCATTATTTGAACAAGAAATCATTGTATTTAGATATTGAGCATTTTTAAGGGCATGAAGAAGAAATTACAAAAGATACATTTCATCGTATTCCGACGACATTTAATATTTTCAACTTGTTATAGGAGAAATTCTTATATAACCTAATATCAACCTGATATTAAAATATATATATAGATTTTTAAAACTCATAGTTGCACAAATGAGCAAAGCTTGTTGAGCGGTTGGAGATGATCTCTTTACCTCACCTTATATATTCGAATTGGTATGATGTTGTCATATGAATATATGTTACTTGTACTTTCCCCCATCTACTCTTCATCACAAACATTTATTTTTACTTCTTCCGAAATCAATAATTTACTTTAATTTACATTGGATACTATATATATATAGATCCTATGAGAACATCCCTGACGTGAGAACATGAGAACAAATTCGTAATTATTATTAATTTTCTTACGAAGGTGTCATATCGTTTAATGTATTTTTCGTAGTTATTGTTGGATTCCTAATTATTATTATTCGTAGTTATTATTAATTATGATATCTACTATAAATCTCAACCCTTAATACTCGTCATCCAACGGTGTACGATTGTTCTCATTTTCTCACGTTAGTGGTGTTCTCATGGGAACCACATCCTCTATATATATATATAAAGTTCAAGTAAGAACCTTCAATTAGACATGCAAAGTACGTGAAACTGCTTACGGTAGGGAGTAATAATTTTTTTTATCAATCATTTAATTAATAATTTTTATCAATCATTTGATTAATAAATGAATGTTCAAGATATTGAACCATTGTAAGTGTTCGTTGATGTGAAACATTAGATTATAATAGATGTAAACTCTTGTGTTTTTTTTTCCTATTTCGGCCGTAAACGTATTACTTCGGGAGTAACAAAGCAATATATTCGTCACTTAGGGCCCGTTTGGTTAGGAGGGTGGAATGGAAACGGAATGAAAATGGATAAGAGGAAGGAAAGGAATGGGAAAGGGTTATCGCTTGTTTATGTTTGGTTTGTTTCCGGAATAGAATCATTCACCTAATAATAACATTTGTGTTGTTTGAATTTTTTTCGGAATGGAAACAAACACAATTGAATGTTTCATGTAAATTTCTCATGCCAATGTCTTAAACTACTGTTTTAAGCTACTGTAGTTTGAGGCCCGAAATGTTATTATTTCTCATGCCATTCCGAAATAGCATGTGGGGGTCTTAAACTACTGTTATAAGATGGGATGAGAAGAAAATGCTGAATTCTGAAGTAAAGAACACACCACATGACAAAACAAAGAATCATCTTGTGATACTACATCCTTTCAAAAGAACATTGAAACCATGTGTCGATCAACATATGTAAAATTTTAAAAATATCACAGTACATAGCATAAAGGTATTCAAATTGGTGAGACAACTGATAGAGAAGAAGACCAAAGTTTGATTGCAAGAACTTACAAGTACAAAGCACCTGATGTTTGATATGTATAGTTTTTGAGGAACTCAAACATGAAAATGCCACTTTACACATCAGGCAAAGCTAGTAAAGCACAAGGTAATTACAATGGAATATAACATGAATGAAGGAGCTGCGGATATCAAATCCTAGAAGCGATCATTGGAGTTGTATTCTGGAGGAAGGCGCAGGCAGCCGCAACACAACTCTCCAGCTTCACTAGATAGCCGACGTCTTTCACTATCATCTCCACACCAACAAAACATCCTAGCAGCTGCGTACATACAACAAAACCAACTCGAACAATTAAGCTTAAGAAACACGACTAAGCTCGCCGAGCAAGTCTGAGTTGCTGTATAAGTTACCTCGTTGAGATTACCAAGATGCCCAAAAAATGCCCAAACAACAACATCGGCGCCGGAAACCGCGGTTTGATTGTTATCATTGTTTGAATAAACATCAAACACTCTGATTAATCTTACTAATGTTACTAAACACCTAACAGAAATGCAGCCTCACCATATAGAAAAATCCAGAATCAACAAAAAACAACCATGTCAAATTGTAATTCAAATTGATATTAGAATCAAGACCCATAGATCTAGCAGTAGAATAGACATAACCGGAGCAACATAACTCGGTAAGCTTGACGGAAAACTTATTGACAAACCTTGATCAAGAACATCAATAACTCCGATTCCAACCCCATATATATAAGAAGTATCACCAAACCATGTCCGATACAAACCTGTATCTTTCGTCGGAGAGATCATGTTACCTCCTACGTTAATCCGATACACATTCTCGAGTGCAGTATCAATTTGACCTAAAATTGAAAAAATAGTAGAAGAAACATCAAAGAGAGATGCGAAGATTACCTAAACGCGCCAGAAATGTTAAGCGATGATGAGGATCGTTCGCCGTTGTCAAGTGATCTGAAATTGCTGCTCTTCTAAGCCTTGAATTTCACTCTCATGGAGGCTGTAATTTGATGCGGGTAAGAAGACATCGGGGAGAGAGAAATGCTTCTGTGTATGGGTGTTTCCGTCGGATGAAACGGATGAATGTTAGCATGAAATATTGTGATATTTTAGGCACATTTTCTAAGCGTATTTGATTCATATTGATAGTCATTGATTGAGCATTGTTGCATTTGTGAGCTAGTTTGCCTATATTGTCGATATGGATGTCTACACAAGCTTTATGTTGATTATAGGTGATTGAGAGCCATTTCCGAACGGAATTTATCAAGGATGAAGTTGTTTGACATGTCTATAGATTGAGGGCATTCTTAGGAGCAAAAAGGAGTTCAACTTGAGGAATGCACGAAGCTAGGGAAGAATCACGTTCTTGCCCTAAACCACGCTCTAAAACACGGCCGTATTACTTTCCACGTTCAGTTCCACGGCCGTAGAACCCTAGCAAGTGAAGCGTGATTCATTCCCGTAGCTTATACGGTCGTGGAATCATGTGTTCAAACCGTGTTGATTTCCACGCTCTAAATTACGGTCGTGGAACCTTCCACGATCGTGATCTTGGCGATCCTTTTCGCCACACTTTAAGCCACGACCTTTTAAAAGGATTGGGCCGGACCGCTACTTCATCACACACTATAAAAGGACGGACGAAGAGAGATTCCGTCACCTTCGCTTACACCTCTGCTTAGACGCACTTTCGCTCATATCTCGCTTGAGAGATCTTTGTGATTTTTGCAAAAAGACGTACTTTGCGCTCATCCTTGGAGCTGCCCTAATCTCGCACTTTTGGTGGAGATTGTGATTGAGATTTCCAGAATTACGGAAGATCGAAGATTCGGAAGATTGTTCGCAAGAAGATTCCTCTTCCTGCTTAGGTTTGATTTAGAAGACGGATTGACATCCCGTTCTTCCTTCTTATCTAAGATTGTGTTTGTTTGTTCTATTCCGAATCTAGTGACGATATTTGTTCTTGATTGTGACATTGAGATTGGTTTGAAGTTTATTGAAGATTTTCGGAAGTTTTCATCTTTCAATCTTTTAAACCTTGAATTTGATATCAATATGACTATTGTGGCTAAAAACCCTTAACAATTCTAAGGTGAAGGCTTGATAGTTGTGGCTTAGATGATGATAGATCGATCGTAAACAGATTGGACCCTGAGAGTTAGAGAGAATCGCCGACAAACCCTAAATTACGGCCTGTTCTTGAGTCCATGGCCGTGGAACCTCAAGAACTAACCGTGATTTCCCTACGAACTTGCTTTTACTTTAATCCAAAGTTAAAGATTTGCTTTAACTTAGTTTAGGCTTGCCTTTTCTAGGTGGTAGTGAAGCCTCAACAACCTCTACCTCGATTGTGAGTGTCACAACCTTAATCGATTTAGTTAGTCTTGATCCTTGGATTACAAGTTTGGGTATTTGACATTAATTCTCGTCTTTAGAACCTTTCTATATTGAAGCCTCAACAACCTTTATAGAGAGTGTTTTGTAGGTGAGTCATATAAGGTTTTTGGAACTTCACCGTACGATTACCTTACATTAGCATACCTTTGCATATCTTAACTCTGTCCTTATACCATTAGTATATCTTGAATCGACTGCCACAGCTGGATACTTGGATCTTTAGGATTGTTGTTTTCCCAATAATTTGCAAAGCTCTTACATTTACTTGCTTGATAATCTGAAATCGAATTTGTTCCCCCCAAATCCCTGTGTTCGATAATCTGGAATCCTTGCTTAACTACGTCGATCCGTACACTGCGGGTTCGCTTGCTTGATTCTAGTTTTATAAATTTAAAGCTTATTTGCACGCACGCTAAGTGATGAACAAGTTTTTGGCGCCGTTGCCGGGGATTTGGTCTAGGCCGAATTCGGTAGCCGGTTGTCAAGCTTGGGAGCTTGCTCTCGTTATTTGATATCTTTTTGAGTGCATGCGCAGGTCTAGGAACACCGGAGATCTCTTATCTCTTGATCAAGAGCTTGAGAGGACTTTAAGGCAAAAGCGCAAGGAAAAGAAGATGGCTGAAGAACACGAACGTGATCTTCAAGCGGAGTTAGCGGAGAAAGAAGCTCAACTCCAATGGAATGAGAATATGCGCCGGGATGAGATGGATCGTCATCAATTCCAAGTTAATGATCTAAAGGACATGATGTTCCAGATGAGGATAGAACTAAGCAATCTCAAGAATAAGGGAAGCAAGAAATCCTCAAGGAGATCGTTGAGATCGAATAGGGGTCATTCATCCGCTGATGATAGTGACTCTTCCATGCCACCGTTAGAGGAGAGTGATCCAAGGATCAATGTGAATCCATTCGCTCCACGGGCGACCGCAAACCGACACATTCCACCTAGGAATGTAAGGGTGAACCGTGTAGATGATGAGCCAAGGACTCTTGGCCAAAGGATGGATCCAACGCAGCAACCACGCCGGCTAGGTGTGAACTTTGATGCTGATGATGTGCAAGGGTTTAGCTTCAACCCTCAAGTTATTACTCTTGTTCGCCAAAATCAATTTGGCGGGACAAGCGCTGAATCTCCACACCAACACTTGCAAAACTTTGAGTGTATGATGGAGACAATGAGGCCGAAAAACGCGACTACTAACAATTATAAGCTCAAGCCTTTCTTCTTCTCTTTGAAGGGGAAAGCATTATCTTGGTATCAAGCTCTTCCTAGTGGGAAACTAGACACATGGGAAGACCTTTCCGCGGAGTTCCTCACCAAATTCTTTCCGCCATCCAAAACGGCGGAACTTAGAGGTAAGATTAATGCATTTTCCATGAGATCTAACGAAAGTTTGTTTCAATCATGGGAAAGATTTCAGGATTTGTTATTGGATTGCCCTCATCATGGCATATCCAAGCTTGCATTGCTGGAGATTTACTATAAGGGGCTGGATGTGGAGATACAATTCAAGCTCCAATCCCTCTCATGTGGAACATTCATGGACATGAGAGAAGATGACACTTGGGACTTCATTGAGAAGCAAGCAAGGGTCATAGAGAAGTATTCCCACCGGAAAGCGGAGGGAAATCGTGTGGAGCAAGGAGCAAAGCTCACACATGAAGCTCAAAATCAGATTTTCTCCCTCAACAATGAGATCAAAGAGTTGAAGGAGACTATCAAGACCAACTTTCTAAAGCAACAAGGCAAGGATGTTGGATATTTGGGCAACAACAACAATGGCGGTGATAACACAAACCGCAACAACAACAACAATAACCGGAACAACAACCGGAATAACAATTGGAATGGCAATAACAACAACCGGAACAACAATTGGAACAACAATAGGAGTTCAAACAACAATAATTGGCGCTCCAATCAACAAAATTCCGGTAACTCTTATCCTTCCAATTCTAATTCACTAACTCCACCTTCCTCTTCCTCTACTCCTTTGAAAAGCCAGGGGCAAGCATCTAATGGAGGAAGCACTTCGGGGAAGGAGAAGCCCGATCCCATGTTGGAAACGATCTTGGGAAAGCTTCAAGGTTTGGAGAACCGCATCATTAAGGTTGATGATCAAATTTCTAAGGTTGACAAAGCCCAAAAGGTTTTGGAAAACCAAATGTTCATCCAAGCGGAGGAAGTTCCTAGGAATCAAGGGAAACTTCCAGGAAAGACGGAGGACAACCCTAAGGGAAGGGTGATGGCAATCACAACTAGGAGCGGAGTGACTACCACCGATCCACAACCTAAGTTTATTGAAGTCCCCGTAGAGAAAGACAAGGAGAAGGGGAAGGAGAAGGAAGATGTCTACGCTCCTCCTCCGGCTTATAAACCTCCCCTACCATTCCCTCAATCTAGAGCGAGAGCGCGCCTAGATAAACAGTTTGGTAAGTTTATAGAACTCATGAGCAAGCTGCATATTAATATACCTTTCATCGATGCTATTGTAGGTATGCCGGCTTATGGCAAGTTCTTGAAGGAGCTCCTCTCCAACAAGAGGAAGCTAGAAGATTTCGGAGAGGTTAAGATGAGTTCGGATTCTTCGGATCTCATCAAGACCATGAAGGAGAAAATGCCCCCAAAGCTAAAGGATCCGGGGTCATTTTGCATTCCCATAGGAGTGGGAGATGTCACATACGATGCGCTATGTGATTTAGGAGCAAGTGTGAGCATCATACCACTTGCATTATGTAGGAAGATCGGTTTAGGCGACCCTAAACCGGTGAAGATGACGTTGTACATGGCAGATCGATCCATTACTCGTCCCGTCGGTATTGTAGAAGACGTCCCGGTCAAGCTAGGTAAATTCTTTGTTCCCATTGATTTTGTTGTGCTTGACATTCCTGCAGATAGTCCGGTCCCGATCATACTCGGAAGACCGTTTCTTGCAACTTCCGGCGGCATAGTCGATTGCAAGAATGGTAGACTCGCTTTTGATATAGGAGAGGAGAAAGTAGAGTTCGTTCTTTCCACTCTACTAAAGGAGTCCATCTTTGATGAGGATATATTCGATATCCAAGATGAAGAAGGGTTGTCTAGGGAGGAGGTAAGTGCTATTCTCTTCAACGATCCTTTACAAAAGGTTATTACTATGAGTCTAACAAATGTAGGGGAAGAAGAAGAGTGCAATGAGGCAATTGAAGCCTTAGAGGCACAAGAAGAAGTGAGTGAAGTGGAATTTGAGATGCTCCACGACGAGGCAGAAAACGTGAGAATCCACGGCCATACACTATATTCCACGGCCGTGGATTTCACCAACAAAACCGTGTCCCACTCCAGAGGGTTATACGGTCGTGGAGAAAGCAGAGAGACCGTATTTCCCTTCCACGCCCTAAACCACGGCCGTGGAGAACATAGGGAAACCGTAATTTTGGGCGTGGAAAGGGGTGATCGAGACACTTCTTCAACTTCTTCCGATTCTTCTCCCACACATTCAACACCCTTAGAAACTTTTAAGGAGACATCGAATGCTCCTCAAGGATCATTGGAAGCTCTGAAAGCAATGGAACTAAAGCCGCTTCCTACTCATCTAAGGTACGCTTTTCTAGGATCTAATTCTACCTTTCCGGTTATTGTTAGTTCCGATTTAAGCATAGATGAACATAATGAGCTCATGGTTGTCCTTAGGAAACATAGAAAAGGTTTAGGATATACTATTGAGGATTTAGTTGGAATCAAACCTTCCCTATGCATGCATAAAATACTAATGGAAGAGGACTTTAGGACTTCAAGACAACCTCAAAGGCGGTTGAACCCGACCATGAAGGAGGTTGTCAAGAAGGAAATTATTAAACTTCTTGATGCAGGTATCATCTATCCTATCTCCGATAGTAAGTGGATGAGTCCAGTTCAAGTAGTTCCAAAGAAGGGAGGAATGACGGTCATCACCAACAAAAACAACGAACTCAATCCTACCCGAACCGTAACGGGTTGGCGGATGTGCATTGACTAACGCAAGCTTAACAATGCAACGAGGAAGGATCACTTCCCATTGCCATTCATTGATCAAATGCTTGAAAGGTTAGCACAACATTCACATTTTTGCTACCTTGACGGTTATAGTGGTTTCTTTCAGATTCCGATACACCCGGACGATCAGGAGAAGACCACATTCACGTGCCCATGGGGTACGTTCGCTTATAGGAGAATGCCGTTTGGGCTTTGCAATGCCCCAGCCACCTTTCAACGGTGCATGATGGCCATCTTCTCCGAATACATTGAGGAAATCATGGAGGTCTTCATGGACGACTTCTCCGTATACGGTTCCTCTTATAACGATTGCCTTTCTAACCTTTCTCTTGTTTTACAAAGGTGTGAAGACACTAACCTAGTTCTAAATTGGGAGAAGTGTCAATTTATGGTTAAGGAAGGAATTGTATTAGGTCACTTAATCTCTAGTAGAGGGATAGAAGTAGATAAAGCTAAGATAGAGACCATAGAGAAGCTTCCTCCCCCAACTTCAGTGAAAGGGATAAGAAGTTTTCTAGGACATGCTGGATTTTATAGACGTTTCATTAAAGACTTCTTTAAAATATCAAAACCGCTCACTAATCTATTGATGAAGGATGCAGTTTTTGAGTTTTCGCAGGAATGTTTGGATGCGTTTAACACAATTCGGCAAGCTCTAATTTCAGCACCTATTATCCAACCTCCGGATTGGACTCTTCCCTTTGAGGTTATGTGCGATGCTAGTGACGTAGCTATAGGAGCTGTTCTTGGACAACGAAAGGAAGGACAAACCCATGCCATATACTATGCTAGCAAGACGCTAGATGAAGCGCAGCTCAACTACGCCACTACCGAAAAAGAGTTTTTAGCCATTGTCTATGCTATTGACAAGTTTTGCTCTTATCTTGTAGGTGCAAAGGTGATTGTCTACACGGATCATGCTGCGATTCGGTACCTCCTTGCGAAGAAAGATGCGAAGCCAAGGCTAATTAGATGGATTCTTCTCCTACAAGAATTTGATCTAGAGATCCGCGACAAGAAGGGTTCGGAAAATTCTGTTGCGGATCATTTGAGTCGCCTAACACATCTAGAAGACGACCATTTACCTATCGACGACTCCTTCCCTGACGAACATCTACACATTATTGAGGAGTGCATCGATGTGATCTCCAAAGGTAACGAACCATGGTTTGCTGATTTTGTTAACTATTTGGTTTGTCAGGAGATACCACCCGGATTATCCTACGCACAAAGGAAGAAGTTCTTTAAGGATGTCCGGGAATACTTTTGGAACGAGCCTCTCCTCTTTAAGAGAGGTCCGGATGGCATCATTCGGCGATGTGTGCCGGAAGATGAGATGCAAAGTGTCATCCGCCATTGTCATTCACTACCTTGTGGAGGACACGCTAGTTCGAACAAGACTAGCGCAAAGGTATTGCAATCCGGATTTTTTTGGCCTACTTTATTTAGAGATGTGCAATCCTTTGTTTCTTGCTGCGATGCTTGTCAAAAAACAGGTAATATCTCTAGGAGGAATGAGATGCCCCTCAACAACATCCAAGAGGTGGAGATTTTCGATGTTTGGGGAGTAGATTTTATGGGACCATTCCCATCCTCTTGTGGAAACCAATACATACTATTGGCGGTAGACTACGTTTCTAGATGGGTGAAAGCAATTGCCTCTCCCACCAATGATGCCATGGTGGTGGTTAAGTTCTTCAACAAGACCGTTTTTCCTCGATTTGGGACACCAAGGACTATCATTAGTGATGGAGGTTCTCACTTCATTGCCCGGCGCTTTGAAGCTCTTCAAGCTAAGTATGGAGTTACTCACAAGATCCCCACCCCTTATCATCCACAAATAAGTGGACAAGTTGAGATCTCAAATAGGGAGATCAAAGGAATCTTAGAGAAAACGGTTTCAAGGACTAGGAAGGATTGGTATTTGAAGCTTGATGACGGATTGTGGGCATACCGGACTGCGTACAAGACTCCTATAGGAACCACACCATACAACCTTGTGTATGGGAAGTCTTGTCACTTACCGGTGGAGTTGGAGCACAAGGCGTTTTGGGCTATCAAGTGGTTGAATTTCAGCATGAAGGAAGCGGGAGAGAAGCGTCTCCTAGACCTTAATGAGCTGGACGAACTCCGCTTGAACGCTTATGAAAACGCTAAGATCTATAAGGAGAGAGCAAAGCGTTGGCATGATAAGCATATCATTCCAAAGGACTTCAAAGAAGGAGATCAAATTCTCCTCTTCAATTCAAGGCTTCGTCTCTTTCCAGGTAATCTCAAATCTCGTTGGACCGGACCTTTTCTAATTAAGCGTATTTTCCCCCATGGTGCAGTTGAAGTATGGGGTGAAGCGGGCGGAAGCTTTAAGGTGAACGGCCAACGACTCAAGAAGTATACGCCGGAACTCCAAGCTGAAGAGTTCACGCCTACCGCACTCGAATAAGTGCGAGATTGGTCTAGCTACGGACCTTAAACAAAGCGCTTCTTGGGAGGCAACCCAAGGTATTGCATTTTTGTTTTTGTTTTCGATTCATAATTTAGCTTAGTTTAGACATTTTTGCTTTATTTTGCCTTCGATTCCTTCCGGTATGTTCGTGTTTTTGGATGTAGGAACGATGGAAAAGGAAAAGGGAAGGATAATGTTGAAGAAAAGTGACGAAACTTGGACTTTGGAGCATTACAGAGAGTTCCACGGCCTAAACCACGGTCGTGACAGCTACAGTGACCGTAATTTCCAAAAGCCTTTGAAAAATCACCAAAACCACGGTTCCGTACATTTCCACGGCCGTGGAACACCCCGACAGACCGTGATTTTCAAAATTTTGCCTGTGACTATATAAACCACGTTCTTCACCAAAACACTCCACAAAACCCCCTTCCACGACCCAAACGCCGAATCCACGCCCTCCTCCCAAATCTTCGTTTGCTAACCGTTTTCGACGATTCTTCTTCCTAAATTGAAGCAAATTCAACCACCAACAAGATCCAAGCAACGAATCGAGCGGCAATTCACCAAGGAACGCACAATTCGGATTTTAAAAATCCAAAATCTAGGTTTTTCCACTCTTCTTGATCTTCGTCAATTTGGTTCGTTTTGCTAGAAATTTTAGGAAGAACTGATTGAAATTGGAAGGAATTAGACTAGGGCTGCCTGATTGCTGAATTTGAGTGTTGATTGTTGAGATTTGTGAAAAACTGAGACGAATCACGGTCCCTGGAAGTTCCACGGCCGTGGAAAGGCAAGAACAGATCGTGATTCTTGACAGTGATGGACTTCGTGAGGAGAGTTTCTGGGAGGATTAAGGAGAAAAAGAATGACCAAAACAAGAAGAGGAAGGGTAATCCCTCTTCTTCTTCATCCTCTAGAGTACCACCACCCTCTTCCCCTTCACCTCCATCATCACCTTCATCACCCTCACCTCCTAGCCCTAGAGTCCCGACCATTCATGAGGATCACCTTGATGCATTCGAGAGGATCCATGAGAGACCTGTGATTGGACCTAGGTACCTATTGTTAGAGGATTTAGCTCCTCTTAACATTATAGATGACCTTACTTGGCTCTTGGATAGAGCCGGACTAGTTATCTTCTCGGCTATCCGAGAAGACGCTTATGAGGAGATCATGAGGGAGGTTGTGACATCTTTTCAGCATAGCCATGTGGATAGGACCGTTTCTTTCCGTCTTATGGAAAGAAACTATGATTTTTCCATCCGTGAGTTTGGGACCTTCTTTGGGTTCCATGAGACCTTTAACGGTCGTTTTCCTAGTGACGTTTACGCCATGGACTTTTGGGAGGAAGTTGCTATGATCTACGCCAGCGAGGACCGCTGACAACCTGCTGACACCAAGGCTAAGTTGATGTACCACTTAGCCTTGAAGATTGCTCACCGTGTTCTTTCGGAGTGTCTCTTTCCTAGGACGGAGACGCCCCAAAAGATCAAGACGGATGAGCTCTTTCTGCTATACTCCATGCTGTATGGGCGCCGAGCTGACTGTGCCACCCTCTTAGCTGCTACTATGAGCAAGCTCAAGAACAAGAGGAAGGGCAACATTGGATATGGTGGGATAGTTACCCACCTTGCTAGGAGTTTGGGAGTTGATTTTTCTGCGTGTACCCGCATACCAGCCGTACCCTTAGGACTTCATGCCTTCATGACTAGAGGTCTCATCTTCCCCACATATAGAGGTCCGCCTTACGCAGCCATGCCTTGGGAGAGTAGGACGGGTAGGGGTATTGAGTGGCTAGAGGAGTATTCCATTATGGCAGGACGCCATAATTGGAAGGAGACGTTCGCTGCTATGCATGCGAACAGGATTGCAGCTCCTCCGTATGTTCCACCACCGCCCGTAGTTGAGGAGGAGGAGATGAGGGATCAGTTTGAGGGTGGAGGAGGAGCCGAGTAGGAGTTTGGCACGTTTCCGGATCAGCCGGATGCGGCCCCCGATGTGCCTAGACGTTCTCCACGTCCCGCCAGAGCTTCAGGCTCGTCTTCTCGCCGCGCCAGCGTGAGTGAGAGACCCACATGGGCTGAGACACCTCCTGCATGGTATGGAGCTCCACCTCCATGGGCTACACAGATACCATCTGCACCAGCACCAACACCAACACCATCCGACGCTCCAACATGGTACAGCCAGGCTCCGGGATGGTATGAGCAGATGTCGGATTGGGCTACTGGTCTTTCGGAGAGAGTAAGAGCATTGGAGATTCGAGCCGATGCTAGAGATGGACGCTTGGACGACCTCGATCACATGATGAGAGATGTCTACCGCCAGTAGTTTGGGCGGTTTTATGATCCTAGCTTCTCTCCATTCCCGCCTCCACCAGCGCCGCAGTGATATGATTGCATGACCGATTACTTTAGCCGCTCCACCGCCATTTTGTGAGTTTCTTTTTCTTTTCTTTCTTTTATTTGAACATTAAGGACAATGTTCGTCCCAAGTATGGGGTGGGGTGTGACTAAAAGTTTGTAATAACTCTTACTCACTATGTTTGCTTCTATCGAGACTATCATTGCATGTTCATTATATGTTGCACGTTTCATTATTGCATTGCATGAAAAAGAACTTGAAAAACCCATAAAAATTGAAAAATTTTGAAAAATTTTGTGCTATAAGGAATTGAGATGATTTCCATGATAATCGCTACTTGTGAATTGAGTTTGATGACAATTGCATGCTTAAACAAATAGTGAATTGAAAAGAAATTGAATGAGTTGATTATACCTCTTTTGCAAGTTTCATAATGTGATGAATGTTACTTAAATCATGTTGAGAAATTGAAGTTGAAATCACACTATAAGTTCTTATACTTCTTGTTGAGATGATTAAGGCAATTCGATTTTTCTTTCTTCTTCCTTTGATCATTTTAGCTCCTCATTGAAATATTGACCTCCTTTACCTATCCGGGAATTTGGAGGAGTTGATTGAAAAAGGCATTTTTGATGTGGGAGGGCCATGAGAGCAATTATTTGCAATCAAAAGAATAGAAAGAAATTGTAGGTTTGGGGAAGTCAATCATGATGATGAGTAACTCGGCACCATTCACATAGCCGGTTGTTTGTGTCTTGCCAAAGTCGGATTGAGCGATATTCCTAGCGGATTATGGTATGTGCGCTAAGGGTTTGAGGCATCTCATAAAAATTGAGAAACGCCAATCTCCTAGGCTTCGGTTTTTGTGCACCTCTGTCCATAACTCCAAAAGTAAAGTCGAAAAATGAAAAGAAGAGAGCGAAGCTCTAAATTGAAGGTGTTGCGGAAACCGCAAGAGGAGAAGAAAAGAGTAGTTGTCCACTTTCCCGGATTCATGCACCACATTCCTTAAAGTTTCCTTCCCTTTCCACATTCTAGACCTTTTTCTTTGAAAGTCCTTAAGATCAAAAGAATGTTATATGACTTGGTGATCCAAATTGAAGTTTCTTATGATTGATTTTGATAATGTTTAAGGGTTATGATGCTTGTATAGAAGTTTGATTGATTCATGAGCTTTCTTTACCTTTTACTCTTCGATTAAGTGTATGAAAGTCTTATAAACGATTGAAGCAAGATTTGAGAATGATCTATTGTTTTGGAAGACACATTCAACCAAAAGAAGTATTGCTTTGAGAAGGTACACATATTTCATCCTAACTCTTGTTTTAAAGCTTTTGAAAGACCTTGCTTAGGGACAAGCAAGTTGCAAGTATGGGGTTATTTGTTAGCATGAAATATTGTGATATTTTAGGCACGTTTTCTAAGTGTGTTTGATTCATATTGATAGTCATTGATTGAGCATTGTTGCATTTGTGAGCTAGTTTGCCTATATTGTCGATATGGATGTCTACACAAGCTTTATGTTGATTATAGGTGATTGAGAGCCATTTCCGAACGAAATTTAGCAAGGATGAAGTTGTTTGACATGTCTATAGATTGAGGGCATTCTTAGGAGCAAAAAGGAGTTCAACTTGAGGAATGCACGAAGCTAGGGAAGAATCACGTTCTTGCCCTAAACCACGCTCTAAAATACGGCCGTATTACTTTCCACGTTCAGTTCCACGGCCGTGGAACCCTAGCAAGTGAAGCGTGATTCATTTCCGTAGCTTCTACGGTCGTGGAATCATGTGTTCAAACCGTGTTGATTTCCACGCTCTAAATTACGGTCGTGGAACCTTCCACGACCGTGATCTTGGCGATCCTTTTCGCCACACTTTAAGCCACGATATTTTAAAAGGATTGGGCCGGACCGCTACTTCATCACACACTATAAAAGGACGGACAAAGAGAGATTCCGTCACCTTCGCTTACACCTCTGCTTAGACGCACTTTCGCTCATATCTCGCTTGAGAGATCTTTGCGATTTTTGCAAAAAGACGTACTTTGCGCTCATCCTTGGAGCTGCCCTAATCTCGCACTTTTGGTGGAGATTGTGATTGAGATTTCCAGAATTACGGAAGATCGAAGATTCGGAAGATTGTTCGCAAGAAGATTCTTCTTCCTGCTTAGGTTTGATTTAGAAGACGGATTGACATCCCGTTCTTCCTTCTTATCTAAGATTGTGTTTGTTTGTTCTATTCCGAATCTAGTGACGATATTTGTTCTTGATTGTGACATTGAGATTGGTTTGAAGTTTATTGAAGATTTTCGGAAGTTTTCATCTTTCAATCTTTTAAACCTTGAATTTGATATCAATATGACTATTGTGGCTAAAAACCCTTAACAATTCTAAGGTGAAGGGTTGATAGTTGTGGCTTAGATGATGATAGATCGATCATAAACAGATTGGACCCTGAGAGTTAGAGAGAATCGCCGACGAACCCTAAATTACGGCCTGTTCTTGAGTCCACGGCCGTGGAACCTCAAGAACTAACCGTGATTTCCCTACGAACTTGCTTTTACTTTAATCCAAAGTTAAAGATTTGCTTTAACTTAGTTTAGGCTTGCCTTTTCTAAGTGGTAGTGAAGCCTCAACAACCTCTACCTCGATTGTGAGTGTCACAACCTTAATCGATTTAGTTAGTCTTGATCCTTGGATTACAAGTTTGGGTATTTGACATTAATTCTCGTCTTTAGAACCTTTCTATATTGAAGCCTCAACAACCTTTATAGAGAGTGTCTTGTAGGTGAGTCATATAAGGTTTTTGGAACTTCACCGTACGATTACCTTACATTAGCATACCTTTGCATATCTTAACTCTGTCCTTATACCATTAGTATATCTTGAATCGACTGCCACAGCTGGATACTTGGATCTTTAGGATTGTTGTTTTCCCAATAATTTGCAAAGCTCTTACATTTACTTGCTTGATAATCTGAAATCGAATCTGTTCCCCCCAAATCCCTGTGTTCGATACTCTGGAATCCTTGCTTAACTACGTCGATCCGTACACTGCGGGTTCGCTTGCTTGATTCTAGTTTTATAAATTTAAAGCTTATTTGCACGCACGCTAAGTGGCGAACAATGAACGTATTTCGGCCAAAATGCATCAAATTAAAAATACAGTTTTCTATTTCGTTCGTAAGTTACATAACAGTATACTCATCACTTAATGTATTGATTGAACGTATTTCGCTCGAATTAGTCTTATTTCAATTTTATCCATAAAATTGAAATTACAGTTTTCTACCGGTCGTAAGCGTATTATTTCCGCACCTGCGCAGGTGCTGAACTTATTGTAAGAGCCTTAATTTTTTAGAGATCCCGCACCTGCGCCTCAAGTGAGACGCAGGTGCTGAATTTGAGCTAAGCCGCCCTTGCGGCTCTGTGGACCGCCCCTGCGGCCCAGGGATCCGCCGCTGCGGATTTCTGCGGTTGCAACCACCTTTGTTGACCCATTGACCCATGCTTTACCCTTAACTTCCTATATAAGTCTTCCTTTTCTTCAGACAAAGGGTTTCTTCATCTCCTCCAGCCTTCTTCTCCTCACGTTCTTCTTCTTCTTCTTCTTCTTCTTCTTCTTCTTCTCTTTCTTTTCCTCCTTAGATGTCCTTCTTGGTTTTATTTGATCTTGCAAGAGTGAGTTGTTGAGTTTGAGTTGGTTGATGATAATAGATGTGATGTTGAGCTGTGGAGAGCCAACTGAAGAGTGTTGGTGTTGATCTTTCCTCTGTTAGATTTCAGTTGTGGTAAGCTCCTTCCTTTCTTCCTCTTTCTTCCTTCTTCCTTCTTCCTTCTTCTTTCCCTTTTCTTGGTGATGAATCCCATAAGCTTGATCTTGTGTTGATCTTCCTATACATGAATTGATGTATATATATTCGTATGGTTGATTGCTGGATGGTGATGAAGTGAAGATGAGCAAGTGAAGGATCGAAGATAAGTCGAGGATCACCTTCTGCACACCAGCCGCCCCTGCGCCACCAGACAACCGCCCTTGTGGCCAAATCCTTGTCGCCGCCCCTGCGGTCTAGTGTCACCGCCCCTACGGTGTGCTGTGATCCTGTGTCTTCCTGTTTACGCAGGTGCGTGTCCAAGACATACCAAGATTGGTATGCTTCTTCATTTCCTTTCCTTTCCTTGTATGAGTGGCTTAGAGGCATGCTAGGTGTGAGAATGAGTCGAGGATATCATGATGTTGTATATATAAGTTATGGCTTTAAGGTTTAGTGTGTGTTGAGCTTGATGAGATGTATGTTGAGAATGCGCCTTAGGCACTTGTGTACATGTTGAGATAATGCCTTAGGCATTTGTGAGCTGATGTGATATCGAAGTTTGGATTCGAGTATGAGATAAAGATGGGTATAGGGTCTAGGAGGTGGAATCTCCTAACCTTGGGACGATATTGATATTTTTGTGCCTTGTTGATGCAAGCGTTGATCGTTTTCTCGAGGGAAAGCCGTGACGTGGTATAGATCGACGTTGGGACAGGTAAGTCCGTGAGACTTACTTAGCGAGCAGTTATGGGTTTGAGTGTGTGTTGTGGTTGTGTGTGTGCATATGTGTGTTGCATTTATAACCTAACTGGACTAGGATGACCCTACATGCATATTATTGGCCCAAGTGTATGATAACGGGTGGTGATGATTTTTCTAGCCCATAATTGGAAAGCTATGGAGGTTCTCTACGACCAGACCTCCGAGTGGTGATGATTGGCACCATTCCAAACCTGAGGGGAAAGGAGACATAGGCGTTGGGAGTGTACTCCGCGTGTCACAAGGAAATGAATTAGTAATGGTATGACTTAATTAAAGATAGTAAAGGGTTGTGTATGTGTGACATTGCATGATATGATGATGTGATATATGTGCTACTGCTTCATTCTTATTCATTTTTGTTAGCTAACGGTTTATACCGTGTTGTAGATGATCTGCAGTTTAGGAAGACTACAGAGTGAGCCAGATGGGTGATCAGCCGAGGACTTCTGTACACTAGGTTGTGCGAGTGTTTTGGGGTGTTTTATCCTTGTATGGATATGATGTTACCTTTTTGTACTCGGCTATGTTTTGTAAACCCTTTTGATTTATACATTGTATAGTTTATGTATTTGGTTTTAATCTATCTGTGTCTTGTTGTAAGATCCAGTGAACTTGTTGTCAGGTTAGGGTCAGGATCCACTGTGAGATCCTAGCTAGTAACGCCTTGAGTCCCGCGGATTCGGGGTGTTACATTTATCCATGTAGTTAATGAACAAACTTATTTATTTTATAAATTTGATGAGTTATTGAAAAAGAAAACTTATTAAAGTTCTTGTAAGTGTAAAATCATAAAAAAAAAAATTATTTTTTTTAATAAAATTGTAATCGGAATATATCATGCAATAAAATATCATAAATATATTAATACTTTCATGTAGCTTGTGATTTGAAATAAACTTAAAATCTCAAAAATATCATAATCTCTCGTAAATTAGGATTATCAAACGCCCATCGATCAACAAAGAATCGCTCCAACATAAGAGATTACAGCTGGCAGACAAGAGAGATTTACATAGTCTACTCAACAACTCTTATTCCTCCAACGGTGAATAGGCAATCAAAAGAAAGCAGTCACCCCACTGCTAGTAAGGAGGACTTTATCCGTATATGTTGCTGATGTTAGCAAGTGAAGAAGAATTAGAGTTAGCAGGGCTAGACTTTAGAAAAATTCCACATCCGCTATTCTCATTACTTCTCTCCCGAGCCAATACAAGTCTTTGTGACATAACTCCGATGGAAGAAAAATGAAGGCGTTAAGAGACCCTCCTGACCCAGCCCTCGACACTCTAAGGGCATGTGCAACAGATTGTTCAAAAAATCTCTAAAATGGAGATATAATTTCCATAATAGGGAGTCATGTATATATGTAATTTTTTATTTTAAAAACCAATGATAAAAACTGTCAAATTTTGTAGATGAAATGTATTTGGAGAACCTTCCCCTTACTGCAAATATAGGGAAAGGAAGACATATTTTTCACAAGCCCCCCATTTTAGAGTTTGAGATAGGGAATTTGTTGGATGTAAAAGAAGCCCAAAATTCCCCAAAAACACAACATTCTCTAAAATGGGGTATCTGTTGCACATGCTCTAAGATCCTTTTTCAAACCTGCTCAATGTATTCATAAAGAGTTATTTTTAGATGAAAAAACAACTTTTAAACCTACTAACAACAAAAGTCGTATTATTTGATCTTTGAAAATCTTAATTTAAATACGTGTAACCAATTTCAAAAAAATTATATAGTGGTGTTTTATTTGACTCGTTTAGAAAAATGAGAAATTTCACTCTAATACATCAATGAATGAATATAAAAAAGGACTAAATTTAATTTGTTGGGAATTAAAATCAAACGTCTACCCCTAAATACATGTTAGGAAAAGTAGAAAGACAATAACTTTATCAATAAATACTCCCTCCGTAACATAATGTTTGTCATTTGAGAGTTGGACACATAAATTAAGGAATAGTTAATGACTTTAAACAATCAAATAAAGTTTTTAATTGTTTGGGTGATAAAGTACAATCTTTAATGATTTTATTCATGTTTCCTGGAAAAAACTCATTTTTCAATAGATTTTAGCCAATTAGAAAGTATAAGGGATTAAATTGAGAATAATTAATTCATTGATAGTAGTGCAATCATTCTATCTATGCATTAATATTATAGAAGTGTCAAACATTTTGTTAAACTAAACTAATTGCTCAAATGACAAATATTTTGTTACGGAGGGAGTATATTTTTAGATAATTTCAAAATACTTTGAGATTTTGTACATTATCTTACCTAACATGACAGTCATTTTTGTTGTTTTCTCTTGTTTTTCTCTTCCTACTGACCTCTATACGTCAGTTTAGAAAAAATGAGACCGTATTTATATTTATCGTACATTTAAAATTGAGATATATTAAACATATTACATTTAAGGTTGAGTTTTGACCTAACACGCATGTACGTTGTATACACATGACATCAAATGTATTATCCTTGTTAACTTTAACACCCTTCATTTCATAATTATTAATAAAAAATTTGATATATAATTTCATCGTTTTTACTAAAAAGAAATTAAAAGTTACTCTCAAGCCTCTTTTTAAATCCGTACCAAACCACGACCATAAAATGCATTAATATTGGGTTAAATTTTCTGAGGAAAATATGGTATAATTTTTTTTGAGAATTTTTTATATTTAATTACATAAGCAACAGTAACAAAGTCAACACATACAATTAATGTAGAGTAATTATTATTAATTTATGACGTCAACAGAATGTAAACTGATAAGCTGCCATGCCACTAAAATAATGCAAGATATATGCCATTTTTCAAGCTTGGCTGATGAAATGTTCCGTAAACCATAGCTTACAGTGGTCAGCACTCAGCAGTAACGCCTGAAAGTGAAACCCAAAGTTTGATTTTAGTGATCAAATAGTATTGAATGGCATTTTTTTATTCATATTTGAGACACATTAGACTCTCCCTTCTTTTTTTCAATATAAAATATTGTTTTATTTTAGTGTTTCAAGTATTATGCTTGAAACCGTTCGAAAGTATTTTAAAACCGATGGCTCGATTTGAAAACTATGTTGTCATATGGTGTTTAGTAAAGTTAGATTTGTAACCAATACTCAGTGGAATGTGGTGTTAGACTTCTTAAGTGGCTAGTCTGGAGATTCGAGTTTGAATCCTCCTGCCGGCATGTATGGAAAAACTGATATTGGGGGTATTTCTCAGCAATGGGCCACGACTTATTCCCGTCCATGATGTAGAGCGGCGAAGCAATCGAACCTGGAGTTACCTACCAACCTTTCAAGTGGTTATGGTTGTTGTTTTAGTGATTTTTTTTTAATTTATGATTTATAAAAAAAATTGTAAATGCTTTACTAAATAAGTTTTGAAAGGGTTCACCTATAAAAGTACAAAAAAAAGTCCAGAGAAGATTAAGCTAATAAGGTAACTTTTTTTTTTTTTAGAAAACAAACTATGCCTCAAGCATTTAACATATTTTAAAAAAGGGTAAATTAGATATTAAGAGTATCTTTATTAGGCAGTTACAATATTAATGAAAGATAATTAATTGCTAAAATAAATTAAATATGCTAAAAAATAGGAATCCGGTTAACAAAAAAGGTAACTGTACGTTTGAGATTTCGGAATCTATAATATCCGTCGTTATCGCTCTTTTAGCATAAACCAAAATCAAAGCAAAAAAACGTAATCTGCAGTCGAAAGCAGGTTCTCCTTCACCATTCTTCTCGAGGTCTCTTCTTCAACTCATTCTTCATCGTCAACATCCAACTTCAATCGAGGCTCCAACAATAGTATTCAACAGGTATAATCAGTTACCAATTGCAACAGTCGACTTCTCAAAATTTCGGGTTTGTCTATTTTCAATCGCCTTTTCTAGGTATGCTATCTTCGCCGATTTCACACAGGTTTTTTAAGAAGACGACAATATCTATCTTACACAAACATAGTTTGTGTACATATTACTCTATGTACATTCGTAGGTAGTTGTTGTTGATTATGTGTATATATCACTAGAAAAATGTAACAAATTTACTCTATATATATCTAAACCATAGTTTGTGTACATTTGACATTTGTGATCAAATCTAAAGTTTGTGTACATTTGGTATTTGAGATGTGATGAAATGCAGACTTCTATTTGTGTACATATATATCAAATCTGCAAGATATGTACATTTGACAAATGGGGTGTATTGTAACATAGAAATCTACGTGTATACATATGTCTTGTATACGAGTAGCATATGTACATATGTCTTGTTTCAAACTGTGTTTGTTGAGTAGATGTTCTAAAAAGATCGGAGAAGAAGATCAGCGAGACAACAAATTCTTCCCCTTGATTAACGGATTATGGAAATATTTAGCTACCCGGTTTACCACAGTTATTTGATTATTCAATGGTGAGATAAAAATCTTCTAATTTCCATAATATCTTCTTTTATATTTTATTTTGTCATTTAATGGAGAGAGAAATATCTTGTAATTTCCATTAGACATGGGTCCCAAACCTAAACCTACGGTTTAGGTTTGGGAACCGACCAAACTTTGATGCGGATCTAAGATAGAAAGTTGAGGTAGAGGCCCCCAGTTCTCCGGAGTAGTTGTTGGATTGATGAGATACCGCGAGCGAGTCTATATACCTTTTGATAGGAAGTTGAGGTAGAGGATTCTGCAGGAGATTGACACGACCTCTTACTCAGCGCACCCGAATGCGAGTACGATGTATCATGTTGTGAGACACACATTTTGGTGAAACGGATTAAAGCTTGATGTGACCGAATTATGACTTAACGGTGCGACCTGTTAATAGGTAATGATAGAGCATTGTAGACCCGAAGGAGAACTCCATCCACTGCCAATGCTGTAGTGGAAGTGGGAGGACATCTCCATGAACTTTGTTATCAGTTTAAGACCGAGCAAGAACATTAAATGCTACTTGAGTTATAAGAAACAGATTGTCTAAGACGGTACGTGTTATTTCCACTATGGAAACGCGTAGTTGATGATTCGACTAATTGAAGAATTCATTAGTTAGATAATGAAATTTCATGGGATCCAAGAGTGGATACTAATATATACCCCTATGATGCGGTAAGTCAATAATGATAATAGTGAAAACTGAAGAGGTACTAGATGATGTGATACAAGAGTGTGTGCGTATTGCTAAGAAACATGAGCCTCTAAGTTCTGAGTAAGAGCTCTTACCTAGATGAAAATGACTTTCTTGCAAGACGTCGAATGTTTCGACAATAGGGGAAACAAGATCCCTGATATGCCACATTTCGTGTGGTTCTGTAGTGAGTTGAAGTGATGATATACCGACTTGAGTTGTCACCCATATTAGGGTGCTTACCTCGTTTCTATGCGCCTCGGTTGAGGAAGGATATACCAGATCGGAAACACGTTATCAGTTTTGAGGATTTAGTGGTTTTGATGGAGGGTAGTATCCAGTGGAACTGCCCAGAGTTTCATGGAAGAATAGCTGCACTCATGGATTGACGAGAGAGTAGTCCTTGAGGAACTTATATGTTTATATGATTATGTGCTTTGATATGTGTTTTTGTCGTGCTAGATTGTGATGTGCGATCTTAGTAGATCATGTTGTGCTAGCACGATTCGTGATTATATATGGAGATAATTCTACCTCCATGCTATTGTGATGTGATTATAGGATACATGGAGATGGTTCTACCTCCATACTATAAAGTGAGATTATGATAGTTGGATACGTTTTTACCTACATAGTTTGAGTTGTGATGATGCGTTTTGCTAGAGATGTACTTCATGCTGCCGTGATGATTTGACAGGGATTTTCTTCCTCCATCATTGTGATTAGTGTGGCTGGAGATGTTCTTCCTCCATGCCATCGAGTTGTGATTTATTGGAGATGTTCTTCCTCCATGCTCTTGTTGTGGTTATAGCTTGCTGGAGATGTTCTACCTCCATGCTTCAGAGTTAGGATTATAGTTGCCGGAGATGTTTTACCTCCGTGCCTTTGTGATAGGTTTAGATTGCCGGAGAGATTCTACCTCCGTGCCTTAGGGATGAATTAGGTCTTGGAGATGCTATGCCTCCGATAGAGTGAGTATTTATACCTCGGCATATGGGTACGAGAGGATTTGGGTTTGTTCAAGTTTCAGGACGAAACTTGTTTTTAGGGGATGATGTAATGACCTTAGTATTTTAGGAACTCCGCACCTGAGGTCCCAGAAACTAGGATTTTCGAATCCTAACTAATGATTATTAATTTTGATTAACTTAATCATAGATAGTAATTGACACATAACTCGCGAAGAGTGCGTAAGTGATGAGTATGAGTCCCACCGTTATATTCCTGGCGTAATTTTGGACTTATGGGGAATTTTTCACTTCCCCCCGGGTAAGTATTTTTACCATCCGGTGCTATTTGGAGCATTTTGGAGCTTCAATTAATAAAAAATGCAGTTGAGAGAAATGATCACGACATTGGACATGTCCTAGATATGAAATAACATGGAAATGCAAAACGGACAAAAGAGTCGCTATTTCGTTTCTTAGAGGTTAGGAAAAACGGCTTAGGAATACGCGTTTTCCGAGACAGTTGCGGAATAATTATCCCTACAATATTTCAAATTTATTATTTCAATTTCGAGAAGTTTGGAGAAGGGGGTTCAACCCACCTTTGGATCGGTGAAAGGATAATTATCGACTTCGCTATAGGATAATTATCGTCTTCGCTATAAATAACGAAAAATCGTTTATTAATTCATTTCCTTTCACGTTTCCTCTTGAAAGCTCTGATTTCTCTCAACCTTCAAATTCAGATATACTCTCCGTTTCTAATCCGATTTCAAATTCGTTTGAGTTTTTGGATTGCTCTCTTCATTCTCTTTATTTTGGTACCGAGTTTCTACGTTTCCGAGCAAGAGAAGATCTGTTCAAGCATATATTCTAATGAGCCTTTTTCATCACTCAGATTCCAGTGAATTTGATAGTGTCTGAGCGTAACCTACGTCGTTGTGATTCCGAATCTTCTTTCAGATCGTCAATCGGATTAGTAACGAATAAGTTGTGAATTTATTCGTTTTCCGTATTGTGATTTGGCCTAAATTGACCTTAGGCTTGTAAAAATGGATCATTGAAATTTCCATTATGCTCGTTATATTATTCTGGTGATTATGGGTTGTTTGTTTGATGAAATCTGATGACAAGTGGGTTCAAAAATTGCCTTGTGGCAAAACGTTATTCTGGTGAAATTTAATTAATTAATTGTTAATTAATTAAATTAGGATTAGAATTGAGATTGAGAAATGTTGATTAGATGATACCCTGAGAGGTTTGAAAAATTGTGAGATGTTGAGTTTATTGATTGATAGTTATGACCTTTGAGGATCTTTGAGGCTAGAAGTAGAGTCTTCTAGCATGTGTTCCGATGATTGATGTTTATGCCTTGTTTATCAGGCGTGGTGATTATTCGTACGGGAATTCGAGGTTGATCGATTGTTGTGTATATTTGGACTCAGGTTGTCCATATGACTTACTTATTCGCATTCCTATATTGGATGTATGCATGAGTGGTGATTGTTATATGCTTTATAACATGCGATGATGATTATTACCGACGTATGATTAGCCCCCTTGCAGTTGCAGTGATAACCTTTCTCTTTTATCCTGTAAGGAGTTTGAGAGGTTCTTTGAGGGCAGGCCAGATCTGGTATACGGGCAGGGTACGTTGCCTCCCCATATACACATGGCCTACGGGAACGTGCGCCTGACGCCACTCTAGCTGGCTATTAGACCCAGAGACGAGGATGATATACTTCTGTTGTCACATATATATACATGGTTTGAGTACATAACGTTATAAATAAAATTAAACGGGTAAATGCGGGATAACATGCTTGGTGTTTATCGTTTCCATGATGTGTGTATGTGCTTGTCCATTATCTTATATATGAATTGTTAGCTAACGGTTTCATACCGTGTTGTAGGTCGTTTGTAGGTTAGAAATGCTGCACAATGATCTGGGGAGTGATCAGCCGAGGACTTCCGTACATTTAGGTGTTATGGGTTTGGGGTTGTGTATGTATATGTTGATGTTGTTTTGTACTCGACTGTGGGGTTTGTACGTATTATTTTATCGGATGTTTCTATTTTGTAAAGGATGTTTTATATTTATTTGTGTCTTGTTGTAGTATCCAGTGTACTTGTTGTCAGACTAGGGTCAGGACCCATTGTGAGGTCCTAACCCAGTAGCACTCCGAGTCCTGCGGATTCGGGGTATTATAGTTGGTTTGAGATTATAGTTTCTTCCCTTAGATCTTTGAGACTTACCCGGTGATAGAAGCTTTGGTTTGGGATAGCAGTTAGTGAGACCTCCCCCGTGATCTTTCCCACCTTAGAAACACATTTCCTTAGCAATCCCAACTCTGTCAATAGTTCTTTAGAAGTCTTGAATCGAAAACCACAATTGGATACTTTGATCTCTGGAATCTACATTTTCCCAATTATTACATATATTCATTTCCATTGCTTTTTTTTTATCTTTTCCGTTCTTTAGAATTAGCATTCTATTCTGATTTTTATCATTTGGTATCACCATAGTCCATGTGGTCGACTTTGGAATATTTTCTTTTGTTGCGATTGATCCGTACACTGCGGGTTTGCTTATTTGCTTTGACTATTATTTCATGTATAAATTAAAACTTATTTTCATTCATTATTCACACACGTATGAGAACGAACAATACAAGACATAACAATGACCAAATAGTCGCACTTTTCCAAGAGGAAGTGAACTCCAAGGACAAAGAGGAAAAGAAAATGGTGAAAAAATGGTTTGAAAATTCTTGCTCGAATGGTCGGAAAGAATTTGGTGGTACAAGGAATACCAATGTGGTGTTATATTAACTCTAAGACTAAATCAAAGAAGGATATGAATATCACCCTTAACTTGGCGGATGACGAACAAAGAATTCAGTTATTGAAATGGGAGTATGAAAAGTCATTAATTTTTTGGTTCGCTTTAAGGTTTATATGAAATGCAGAAGGAATGTAGTCGTTTGACCTCTAATTTTCCGACATTTATTTAAGCTGAAGGATTTTAGTTGTTTGAACTTGCTTAGCACTTTTCTTGATTGAATGTTGAGTGTAATTTTCATTTATATTATATGAATGTCATTTTCATTTTATGTTCAATTATGATTACTGATCATTGTAAAAGTTTACATGTTCACGGGATACATTTCAATATGTCAAGCGAGAGCGAGAACAATGATAAAAAAATTACAGTTTCGTTGTCGCATTTTAAAACTTGTAACATACCACAAAAATGCAAAGAGAAAATGATTTGTTGGCCGGGGATGATGCATGACTCCAAACATTCAAGCCACTACATTATTGTTCAATTACAAGAACTGTTGTAATATCACTTATCAACATTTTTTAGTTTATTAATGAAAACTGCCTTATGCCAGATCCAAGTCAGAATAACTCACAATAATCAAACTTGGACTTCCCGCTAAAAACTATATGTCCAAGATCGTATAGAAAATTGAAGCTGGTTTAGAAACACATCCAATTATGTCCTAGATTGTATAGAAAATTGAAGTAGATAGAAAAAGACAAATCCATTGCCAAATTGGAGAATTGGGTAGAGTTGGCAGACTAAGAAATTCGTGATAAAGCGTAAAATAGACGAACATAATAGAATCTTGCTAAAGATGAGATTCATATCACATAAACCCTAGAAACATCAAATAATTCATCATGTCTAGCCATTTTAAAGAGAAACGAAAAGTAATTCAAACATTCGATAATCCCTAGAAACTGTTAAGTAATGAATCCCACTAATTAGGTTATATTTTATGTTATCTCTCATAGTATAAAAGTGTATAGTCAATCTCCTGTATTCTCTTCTACAATCTCTCCTTTCCTTATTCTCTCTATGTAATCATTGTAATCTCTCCTCCCCTTATTCTCTCCTTGATTAACGACCTTGATCTCCTCCTCTTATTGTACATCTGATTATATATACTTGTAGTGGAATAACAATATCATATGTGATTGTTGTTCTGCATGGTATCAGAGCCTTAAATTTTTCCGATCCAAAACCCTAAACACCCTCCTCCCTAGCACCGCTGTCTATCGATGACGACTGCCTCCTACGGCCAAATAGCCAACCCTGATGAACCCTCTAAGCCTTTTCAGATCATCAACTTCCAGAATGCTCTTAAACTCACAGCCACCAACTACATAACTTGGTTGAATCTAATTCAATCACTTCTAATTGGCCATGGATTACTTGGCTATGTCCATGGTACAGTCAAAGAACCACCCAAAACTCTTACCACCAACGATGCCACCACTCCCCTTCCCCCTAACTCTAATCTAAACCCTCCTAACATCTTGACGTCATTACCACCCATTCCCCATGTCACCCAGCCCACTACCACATCTCAGCCCAGCCCAACACTAATGCCTCAACCCCCTACCAATCCAACGTCACCTAACCACAACACTGAGCCCACATCCATTACCATAATACCAATGCCCACACCAGCCTTATCATCTCTCCTCACCTCAAACCCTAATTCATCACCGTCATCATCCAACCTAACACCACCTCCTCTTAACCCTCCGGTTTGCCAGATCGTAACTCGGTCTAAAAATCACATCACCAAACCCATAAACAAGATGAACCTTCATTCTCACCTCGCTCCTCTCACAAAACCTAAAACCCACTACCCAGGCCCTAAAAGATCCCGAGTGGCGCCTATCCATGTCTAAAGAGTTTGAAGCTCTTTGTTCCAATCAAACCCGGACCCTTGTCCCTCGCCAATCTGCCACTAATGTCGTTGGATGCAAGTGGGTGTTCAAGTCAAGACTAACCCCGATGGATCTCTAGACAGGTACAAATCTCGTCTTGTTGCAAAGGGCTTTCATCAAAGACCTGGTTGCGACTATAGAGAAACGTTCAGTCCCGTGGTAAAACCCGTCACTGTTCGTACAATTCTTGCTCTCTCAGTTCAATCCGGATGGCCCCTTCGACAAGTGGACATTAAAAATGCCTTCTTACAAGACACTCTAGAAGAAGATGTGTTTATAGAGCAACCTCCAGGCTTCATTGACACATCACAACGTGACTTGGTTTGCAAACTCCATAAGGCCATCTACGGCCTCAAACAAGCGCCCCGAGCTTGGTACAAGGAACTTCGTCACTTTCTACTCTCCTCCGGCTTTGTGAATTCATTAGCCGACTCCTCACTGTTTATTCTCAAGAGCAGCCCCACCACCATTTATGCTCTTGTTTACGTGAATAACATTATTCTCACCGGAAGTGATTCCCGCTCTCTTGAAGCCTTCATCGTCAATCTGTCCACCCGTTTCTCTTTAAAGGACCTAGGTAATCTCTCTTACTTTTTGGGGTTTGAAGTTAAGGTACAATCTCATGGCCTTTTCTTGAGTCAAAAGAAGTATATTACTGATCTTCTTATCAAGACCAGAATGCTTGACGCCAAACCCATGCCTATGCCCATGGATTCGTCGTCATCTCTCAACAACACAGACGGCTCAACACTTGAAAATCCAACTGATTTCCGCACTGCAGTTGGTACTCTCCAGTATTTGTCTCTTGCTCGTCCTGATGTAAGTTTTGCGATGAACAAACTCTCGCAATTTATGCACTCTTCTAGCAATGTGCATAGATCGGCTCTCAAACGTCTCCTACGCTATCTACATGGAACACTTGATCAGGGAATCACAATTCATAACAGTAGTGGCAACCATCTTCATGGCTTCTCTGATTCGGACTGGGCAGACAACAAAGACGACTACACTTCAACAATCGGGTATGTCTTCTTAGGTCGCTCTTCCATCTCTTGGTCTTCAAGGAATCAAAAAACTGTGGCAAGATCATCCACGGAGGCTGAGTATAAAGCCTTAGCAGATGCGGTGTCTGAGTTGGCCTGGATCACGTCTTTGTTGGCTGAACTTGGTGTTCACAATCGGTCACAATCTGTTATTTTTTGTGACATTCAAGGAGCCAAGAATCTAAGTTCGAATCCTGTTTTTCACTCAAGGATGAAGCATGTCGCACTTGCGTATCATTTTATTAGAGAACAAGTTTAGTCCGGTTTGGTTCGAGTCACATATGTGCCTACGTCTGATCAACTTGCGGATTGTCTTACAAAACCACTACCTTGTGCTAAGCATCATCAGCTTCTGTCCAAGATCAGACTCTCTATACCGACGTCCATCTTGCGGGGGCATGTTAAGTAATGAATCCCACTAATTAGGTTATATTTTATGTTATCTGTCATAGTATAAACGTGTATAGTCAATCTCTTGTATTCTCTTCTACAATCTCTCCTTTCCTTATTCTCTTTATGTAATCACTGTAATCTCTCCTCCCCTTATTCTCTCCTTGATTAACGACCTTGATCTCCTCCTCTTATTGTACATCTGATTATATATACTTGCAATGGAATAACAATATCATATGTGATTGCTGTTCTGCAGAAACTTCCAAAGAAGAATAATATAACAAAATCTTGTTGTGATCAATACTTGGCTGGAACTTCAGAGACGATAATGGCGGCGGAGGTGGAAATCCCTCCCACGGCGGGCACCGTGGTCTTGAATGTTTGTCGCCGTTGTTGTCGTTTGCGCTCTATTGAAAGACGATACAAAAAATCCCCAACATGTGATATGTACATGTTACAGAAACACTAGTATTTTTATGATATATGTTAGTCAACAAACACTCGTGAGAGTATCTAAAACACAAACACTATTATTTACACACAAAAAAAACTTTAAAATTATTTTTAAAGACGTCATTGTCCCAATAAACACAGACTAAAATACGGTCAATTTATTTTATCATACTTATTTTCTAAGTGCTTGATTGTTTGACTATTTATTCCCTTCAATCAAATCGTTTATTATACGTAAAAGACTCTTTTTATTGGATATATATCCCGATTAACGTACACTTGCATTGGATACACCGTGTCAAACTAATCGATGAATAATGTTACCAATTCTGATATGTAGTTTTCTATACATATATAGTCCATGAAAGCAACCCAAATAATAATAATAATAATAATAATAATAATAATAATAATAATAATAATAATAATAATAATAAGTATGTAGAGGTTGTAACTCAAGGGGTATTACTTTCTTCCCTTTTCCTTTCTTACGTTTGACGACCTGGGTAACGATGCGATGAAACTTTTTAAAAGGTTGGGTTCGCTTGCTAAAGAGTTGTCCGGATATAGTAGGAGTACTCGCTTTATTTTGACTAGGATTGCGTTTACCATTTAAAAGGGATGCGGAACCCAACTTGTTAGTCGGCTCCCATCCAACGGCTTGTAATGTGTTTTACCTTCGATAATAATAATAATAATAATAATAATAATAATAATAATAATAATAATAATAATAATAATAATAATATCCACGCAAATTTGTTATATTCATGGAAATTCAGACAATATATAGAGTGGACTATTGATTAGTGAATGCAATATTATTCAATCAAATGTAAATGTACTAATGATGTAATGTTTGAAGCTAACCCAAGTTTGGCCATAGGCCTCAACACTTTAATTAAGTCAACAATTTATCGACTTAGGTTTACATAAAATACTTTATTATAATAATTTATGAAGTTTATATTGTTTGGCAAGCTATTAACAAAATGTTTGAAAGACAAAAATTCACATAAATCATAAAACTTATCTAAATGTACAAAATGAGAAATTTGGAAGTTGTTCAAGTTAATATTACAAAGATTATAAAATTTATCATATCATTGAAAATATGTTATGTTACTTTTAGTTTTACATCTATACAATTATTAAACTTGTCTAGGAGCATCCCAACAGTTTTCCTGAATCCTTCTCCAAAATGGAGAATTAAAAATAAAAATCTACCGTTTATATTTTTATCAAATTCAACAGATTCTCTATTTTGAAGAATTCTCCATTTATTTGGAGAATGTCTTCAAATTTAGGGAAAACTCCCCACTTTTTTTCATTATTCTTCATTTTGGAGAATGAAATAGGAAATTTGTTGGACCAAAAAATCCTTAAAATTCTCCAAATGTTCTAAAATGCAGAAGCTATTGGGATGCTCTAAGACAACTTATTTATTTAATTATTTTAATCAGTAAAGAAAGTTAGGATGATCTAATAATTTCTAGATTATTTATTTTCATTCAAAATAGTCTCCATAAAATATAATGACGTCCAATGAGATTGTGTAAATATATTTAAGATACTCATAATGTTGTCTAAAAATATATGTTAGATACTTATAATGTTGTCTACTGCAGAAAGTACTTTTGGATTTTGAGTTACTAGGATTTCTGTGGCGGAGTTGATCATGAATAGTGACAGCTAACCCTGTTAAAATTGATAGTTCAAATCCGAGATTGTTATTTGTACCACATGAAATGTTCTATTTATACTCCGACTACGACTTCGCAATGCGTAGCCGTAACAACAAGCTCATTTCATTCGAAAATTAAAGGAAAAAGACTACGACTACGCATACGTCATGCGTAGTAGTTCATAGCAAACATTTCGTTCGAACTATTAAGGAAAAATGACTACAGCTATTCAATGCGTAGCCGTAGTAAGTAGTTTTTTTTTTTACTACGGCTCCGTAATGCGTAGCCGTAGTCGGGGTATGAATAGCACGTTCCCGTTGTACGAATAGCAATAACCTCTCTAACCATTCAATTGCCGAACCAAACTAAATAAGAATTAATTATGGAAATAGGACCCCTTGAAATTCTTTTTTCCAAACTAGACCTATATTGAAATAGGACCCCTTGATTTGCTTAAAAGGTCTAATTTGCCAATTTTACCACTAAATAATAATAAGAAAAAAATAAATTAAAAAACTCAATACACCAACTTTAATTACTAATGAAGAAATAAATCGTAATCTTCCAGTGTCTAGTGACAACTAACCCTGTTAACATATATTTCGTGGTGGAGTTTATCAAGAATAGTGACAACTAACCCTATTAAAAGGGGCTTCATATTTCCACCCAAAATTAAGGGGAAAAGGGGTGGAGAAAGGGATGTATTTGGGTTAAATGGGTGGATGGATGCGACTATTAGGTGGGAGTTGATTGATTGATTTGTGTAAAATGAGTGGAAGTAAGGTTGGACTATTAAAATTAGTAGTCTCACTCCATTCAAGTATCGAACCAAACCAAATAAAAAAATTATTTAAAATATTTTTTTTCTGGAAAAAAATATTTTAAATAGAAATAGTTGAGTAACAAAACCCTGTTAACATATACATGGTATTAATGTATGGTAGCATTTAAGTAGCACTAGCTAGTAGCATGGTTGTTGAAATATTAATTTCCTCATTTGACTAAGACATATATAATTTATAAATGTCTATTAGTGCAATAATGAATTTGATGGTGTCAATATCAAAATAGAAATAGTTGAGTAACAAAAGGCCAAATGAGATCCCATCTTGCTATGGCCATTTTGAGTACAAGTAATGGTAAATACTACTTCCAAATTCCAATGAAAAATGCCAAATGGCACAAATTTGGTTTAGTTATAATAATTATATGTAAATGATTAATTAGCAAGTTAATCAGTGCTTATCAATGCATGGACCCACCCCCATGTGGTTGTGTCTGGTTAATCATTCTTGCAAATAATGTGGACCAATAGATGGACCATCTAGCTACTTATTGTGCTCTCTAGTAGACCTATCATCAACACACTTATATTATATGGATATATTTATTTCTAGTTTTTTTAGGAAAATTCCGGATGATACCTTCGTGGTTTGGGTATTTCGAATTTTGCCCAACAATTTTTTCAAGTTCAGATGGTACCCTGAGTGTATATTGTTTTCCGGATTTTGCCCAAATTCATTAAATTTTTTTAAAATCTATTCAAAACTTACAAAAGAAAAAAAACTAACATTAAAAAACAAATTAAAATAGAAAGAATGATTTATTTATTTTAAAACTAAAGTAAAACAGTAACTTTTTATAAAAAAAGTTTTATATTAATTTAAAAATAAATTAATTAAATAATATTTAAAAAATTCAAAAAAATTACTGTTTTATTTTATTTTAAAAATAAATAAATTGGGTTAGATTTTTTAACAAAATCTAAAAACATAAGTGTTATACTTTATATAAAAAATAAATAAAATACGGATTCTTTTAAAAATTAAAAAAATCAATGTTATAATTTGTTATTAAAATAAATAAATCAGTTTTCTAGTTTTTTTTTTATTGTTTAATATTACTTTATTTTCTTTCTTTTAGTTTTGGGAAATAAATAAAAATAGAAAAATTATTTATTTATTTTAATAATAATTTAAAACAGTGATTTTTTAATTTTTTTTAAAATTATCTAATTTATATATATTTAAATTAATATTAAATATTTTTTTAAAAAAAGGTTATTGTTTTACTTTATTTTTAAAATAAATAAATTATTCTTTCTATTTTAATTTGTTTTTTAATTTAATTTAATTTTCTTTTGTATGTTTTTAATGGAATTTAAAAAAGTGTAATGAATTTGGGCAAAATCCGGAAAACAACATAAACTTAAGGGTACCATCCGAACTTGAAAAAACTGTTGGGCAAAATCCGAAATATCCCAAATCACGAGGATACCATCCGAAATTTTCCTTTTTTTTATTTGTTTATGGATTTAACCTTTTATAGTTTTCAGATTTAAATATTTAGTTATAAAATATTCAAAGTATTCAACTTCATCATAGAAATTGTTGTTGGCCGGATTATTTTAATTATGTCTTTTCAAAAGAAGAATTGTTTTTAGTTCTTATAAGTGTGAAATTTTGAATAATTTTAACAAAAAAAAGTTTCCAAATTTTAATTTACTACTTATCATTTGGTAAACAAATTTAGGTTCGGAAGGATTGTTTCGGTACGCCGGTACAGAACGTCATTGTATTAACACATGTCCTTTTTTCTTGATGGACATTTTTGTCGTTCAAAATTTAGGTTCTATTAGTTCAAATTAGCTGTTAATGGTTCATTCATTTTTACAATTATTTTTCAGAAGTTCAAAATAATACATGAACTAATAATATAAAAATGCTTGAACTAATTGAACACACTAACAAATATTATAATATAAAGTGTACTAAATAAAATGTGTGCTCCACAAACATTATTTTATAATTGTGCAAAAAATATGTGTAGTGATTGTGTAAAATATGTGAACAAAATTAACAAAAACGTTGAACTATTAGTATAAAAAAACTTGAAATATTGTAGCAAATATGTTTTTTTAATTTCTAGATAAAATTTTCTCTCATTTTTTGTATTAAGAAAAAGACAATTTTTTATATTATAATATCACCTTAGTTCATACTTGTGCATTAGGTTCATTTTAAAAACATAAACTTTTAGTTCATATTTTTTTAACTAACAGTTTATTTTATCAACGTACAATTTATCACTTTGATTCGGAAGAGCCTGTTTTATTTGAATTAATCCTTATGACTTTGTAAAAATAGTTTTAAATTAATATTTAGAAATGCAGGTTAAAATATCGACGATTCACAAAGTATTTAGTTTTTTATAAGACAACAAACTCAACTTCTATTGAGTCCTTTCTGGGTCGGAAGAACCTTTTTTCAATTTAAACATCACATTGCCAAAAGTCACTTAGTTCCCTGCTTTCAGCTCACTCATGCATTTTCCAACTTCTTTTGAGTCCCCTCTAGGCGATAGTTTCCTCTATTGTTGTACCACATAATCTCAATGACTGGTCGGCATCCCTCATGTTCTACACAAAGTACCTCGAACCTACTCCGTCTTTGCCCCAATCTAATTCTTTCCCCCATCCTGATGAAGGATCATCCCAACACCTCCTACTATACATGGACTCAACACTAGATCAAGAGCAAGAACATTGAAGGAGGAGTCTCAACCATCTACTAGTCCTATCATGGAAGGAGTGGTCACTAGATCTCAAGGAAGAACCATTTAAGAGGAGGTGTCTAGCTTATTGACAATATTAGATTCTAAGGAGACTTTTGGAGATCTATTTGTGTCTAAGTTTTCCCTAGTCACATTAAAGTCCATTGTGGAGGAGTCATACATGTGTGAAGATGATCAAGGAAGCAAGGAAGAGTTAGTTGAGATTTTGAGTAGTTATTAGTTATTTTATTTTAGTACCTTTAAAGCTCTAAACATTTTAAAGGCATCTTTTGTATTTGATTTTATCTTTTAGGATTATTTTTATTTCTTTTATTTGGAGATTTTTTCCCTATAAATCTCGCCCTAGGTCGACTTGTATCAAGGAAGATTTGATTATTGATATTTTCTACAATATTATGAGAGACTCGTTCCTTCGTTTATGAAGTGATCATTTTGATTAATTCTTGTTCAATAAAAAAGATAGCATTTAATTGAGTCGTTGTGAGTCCTTGCTATGTTGTTTTTGTGTGTGCTAATCTTCTTAAAAATTGGTGCTACTAGTCAAATTGTTCCCTCCTTGTGCTTGTCTCATTGTAGGAGGTTTGTGTAAAGTTGAAGAAGGAAGGGTTAAGGTAATTCTTTGTTGAGAGTTTTGATCCAATTGGTCAAGGTTCTTTGCAAGTCTATCTTGGTTCTTATCTTCCTATATTATTCATCAAATTCATTCCATAATCACCTTCTTAAAACTCACAATTATCATCCATATATTTCACGTTCTATTTCTTTGAGGTTCATAAAATCTTGGCATTACCATTACTGATCTCGTCCGAGATTCAGCACCGAGATTCCTAAAGGTCGAGGCTTTGATGTTTTTCAATCTAGATTGGGAAATTGGGGCTTCAACCCCACATCACATCCTCTTCCACTCAGAAAGGGTAAATCGTTAGCAGGAAATGATCAGAACCTTTTTTGCCTAAATGGACTACACACGCAGCTTGAAACATGTCCATCCAGCTCCCCGTCCCGAACCCATAATCCAATATTTCTTTTATAAATTATCCCCATCTCTTCCATTATCTCAAGTGTATATGATTCTAAAAAACTCAATCTCTCTCAACTCGCACTCCTCGAGAGCATCTCAGAATTGTTGCATATGTCTAAACTTCGGAGACTTACCCCTTGCTTATCTTGAGTTGAGAGCACTTGGTTGAAGTGCCTCATGCACATCCGATCCTCATGTTTCTCCTCGTATAGTTTCTTAGTTAGGCTCCAAGAATGGTGTTTCTCTCCACCATTTTCCCAGTCATATAAACAAGTGAGTCTTCATTCCTATCTTGAATCTCCATCCTCAATCGTAACATCAATGCGGTGTTGTGTGTACGTCTTCACCATAACCCCAATAGCTTGGTTCTACATAGTAGCAAAACCTCCAGCATTCCCTACACAATCAACTGCAAAACAGTTTTAATAACCCTCTGATAGCATGAATTATAGTCTATATTTTGGGACTTGTTTAGACGTTTTATCTTCAATAATATGCATGTTTGGATGTATATTATGTGATTATATTGTCGTTTCATCTACCTTTGCGGGAATCGAGGTCTACACCAAGTTTCGTTGTAATCGTAGGTAAAATGGCACGTTTTGCATCAAAATGGAGCTAAAGGAGTCAAGGAGTCATTGGAGCTACATTTAGGAGCTTAAAGAGGAGCTCAGGAAGCAAGGAGTTAACAAAGAAGATTCACTTTGGACCAGATTTGGGAGATTTCACCTTCAGCTGATATTCACCTCGGTTGACCACAGAATCACCTCGACCGAGGTGATCTAGAGGAGCGCCCCGACCGAGGCGAACACCCTGACGCGGTGAGATATATTTTATTTGGCTGAGATCTTTTATTTTTGGAAGGAGTGATCTTATATTTTTGGGCTGGATTTCTGGAAGGAAGATCATATATTTTGGAGATCTATTTAGGAGATATGGATATATTTTATTAGGAAATTATCTTTTTAAGATATTTTATCTTTGGAAGATAATTCTCCTATATAAAGGGTTAGATTTTCCACAAGTTCAACCATGCTTAGAGGCTGATAGCATCCAGCAATTAAGGGATTTTCTGGAGTTTTGAAGGAAGATTGAAGATCAATCAAGGATTGATAGCTTGTTATAGCTTTTTAAGGGGATTTGTAAGACTTTCTTAGATTCCCTTCTTGTTGATTGTCTTGTTGAATTCGTTATCCAAGGAACGCTGATTTGTTTATTTGATTCAGTTATTGAAGCCTTGTTCTTAAGGTTTTTGTGTTCAAATATTCATTCTCTTCCCATATATTTGATTATTGCTTTCATGATGATGAGTGACTAATTTCCTTGTGCGATTCTAGGGTGATTGGCTGAAAGTTGTGGGAAAAACAATGATAGAATAATCTTAAATTCCAGTAGGACCCTGAAAGCTCGAGGAAATTAGTCACTCATCATGAAAGTTTGAACTAAAATTGTAGCAAATATGTTTTTTTAAAGTTCCACCCCGGCCGGGGTGGAACTTGACTGACCGAGGTGACTTATCTGATCCATAACTGAGAGTTAAGTGTTAGAGTTTGCCAAATCCTATTCTTATTACACCTTTCTTGGTTCAATGCAAGCTTAGGATAAGACTTCCCCGGTAATTCCTTTGCTTGTTTACCCATGATCATAAGTGTAGGTAATAAAGGTTTATTCCTTTATTGGGGTTCGAGTGTTCCTTCATTCCATCTTTGTGAGTTAGCCTGAGACTTACCCGGTAAAGGTTAATTCTATTCCCTTAGTTGGAGTGTTGGTTTGAGATTATAGTTCCTTTCCTTAGTACCTTGAGACTTACCCGGTGATAGGTTCTTTGGCTTGGGATTGTGAGTAGTGAGACTTACCCGGTGATCTATTCCACTTTAGTAACACCTTCCCTTTGCAAAACCTCAACTTTGTCCGCTTATCTTGAGATCTTGAGTTGGAACCACAACTAGATGCTTTAATCCCTAGAATTTGCATATTTCCTTAATTGACTACATTATCATCTTTGATTGCTTTAATCGCTTTTGTGGTTAGTTGCAATACTGACGACCTATATTGGTTTTGTTTCACCTAAGTCCCTGAGATCGACCCCTGAAATTCTTGCTTTTTATTACAATTGACCCGTACACTACGGGTTCACATCCTTGTTTTTAAGCATACTTCGTGGGTTATAAATTTAAAGCTTGCCCACACCATTTGGAGCGAACACCCTCTCTTCTTCGCACCTCTTCCACTATCTTGTTATCGCATTTTGTCGCCATTAGGAAAACAAAATTGGGATCCTCTCTTCTCCCTAGATTTGTGAGTCTTGCCACTGCTCGTGCCTTCCCCAACCCCTAACTGTTATAGCTTGAATAACTTATTGCTTCCAGCAAGAGAGGACCTCTTCCTATCTTGTTGATATCATCATGTTGTGATGGTTATCCCTTCTTAGTCTCTTGTTCCCGTCTTGTTCTTCTTGCAATCCTTCTTGTCATCCTTTGTTCTCTCTTTTGTTTTCAGCATTAGTCCATTTTCCCCCTTCTTCCTTGGATTTACCCTTGCTAGTCTTTACACTTATGGTTCTTCCTTTCTAGCAGTTCATCTTCTTACAACATAGTATCCTTTTCTCCTTTATGGGCTATTAACAAACCTTGTTTATCATTTTTTCTACCTTTATTCTACCTTTGCTTTTTGAGTGTCTCTTACTCAGGTTTGATCTCCACTCCGTGAAGACGATGGTAGACACCATAAAAAGATAACACAATGTGTTAAACAAACTTATATTTCAAGTTTAGAAAATAAGATGCACGACTTCCTTATATATAAGGTGTGGATCAACCATATGTGCCTTTTAACCTAGCCCGCGGAATCATGTCTTATTTAGAATAAGATATGATCGTGTTCTTAAGAAATAATAAATTAAGATCAATCTTCAAGTGAGATTAGATCTTCTAATACTTAGGTCTCAAGTATCTCTAAAATCTATGATTTCCAAATCTATTTTTAAGCTTCCTTATTAAAAGAGTTCAATTATTTGTAAGAGAAAATAAAAATACCATGAGCTGAAAATAAAATTAAAAGCCCGCAAATTAACCCATAATTAACGATGTATTTATGGGCTAAAAAGTATAACACTTGATCCAACATTAGTCATGTTTATATCCACACGTGCATGGTGCATGGTTGGCCTCTTCTTGTGCATATACATGTACGTCCTTCATGCATGGTTGTTTCCTCGTACGTGCATGTATGGATGTGCTCGAGTGTAAGGGTGGTCTTGCATATGGGTCCCGATCTTTTATTGTTGAGGAGCAAGGGTTCTTCTTATAGGCTCTTCTCTTCTTTGCTATTAGTGAATGCATTCTCATGTATTAATATACTCGAGACCTCCTTGCTTGTTGAGCTTTATAGCGCATCATCTTCATCTTTGTCCGGATGACACGTAGACCCTTTCAAGTTCATTTGGCCATGACATCCTTTACCATTGACGCCCTCCTCTTCCTTGCAGATTTTAAGGTTCCTTTCTCTTGAGTTGCTTCCAAGTTCTGTTCCAGTCCCACGGGTGTTCCGGAGGATGCCCCTGTATCAACTAGCTCCTTAATTAGTCTTGTGTTGAGTTCTCCTAGCTTTCGAGTTGTTTAGGTGTTGATTTCATGTTGTGGAAGTGCTGTTGCATCATTTATGAATATCCATCATAACCCTCACTCAGATATTATATATATATAGAGGGTGCGGTTATCACGAGAACAACCTTATCGTGTAATCATGAGAACAATCTTAGACCGTCGGATGTTGAGTATTAAGGGTCGAGATTTAGGGTAGATATCGTAATTATTAGATAAATAATATTCTAAAACTAATAATAATTACGAATAATCCTTTCAACCAACAATAACTACGAATAATGCATTAAAAGATATGACAATTTCGTAACAAAACTAGTAATAACTACGAATTGTTCTCATGATTACCCGATAAGGCATGTTCTCATATGATCTATACTATATATTGCTAATTCTAGCTCTTCCACCTCAACCAGTCATTCAAACACTTCTCTAACTACATTCGCAATATCAATTTTCTTTCCATTCAGAGCGATATCAGATATTATTACCCAAAAAGGGACTTTATCAATCATTATTTGTGAAGGTTGTTCATTTCAAAGGATCTTAAGGTCCAAGAGTTGCTTGCCGAATGACCATGGACCTCTTGTCATGACTATGTCTCTATCGCACTCATATACGTGTGGGAAGATGAAGAGGTTTTGCTATGTCTCTAAAGATGAAACTCTTTTTTAGTCTCCATGATCCTTTCATAGTGGCCTTCAACGCATACGTATTGAACGACCGAGCCGTAAGCAGTGTTCCTACTGAGGTATAACTCCCGCTTCCATGGCTCATCTTCGCCTCACTAGTCAAAACTTTGATAGGTTGTGCTTCTTCCGCCGTTAAAATGATGTTTTTGCCTTTTATTTCTCAAGCCATTCTTGAATGGAGGAAAACAAGACGTAGTTGAGCCCTAAAAACAAATACTTTCTTTTTAACATTGAAATCAATGGAAAAAAGAGAAAAATTCTCACAGTAAAAAAAAAGTAGCTAGTTGGTCTTCACATAGTATTAAGGGAATATTCATTTTTCATATCTTGATATCATATATGGGTATGTATATCACATATCTAATATCCGTGTTTAGTAATTGGGTATATGCATATCATTACTTTACTTTTTTATTGATTATGATATCCCTAAAAATCGAGCGGTTTCACGTTTTTTTTCCCTCACACGTCTTCCTCTTTGTAGTCTTCATGATCCTTTCATAGTGGCCTTCAACGCATATGTAATAGTTGAACCCATACGAGGTTTTGTCTTTCACTTCATTTTCAAAGGGTTTGCAATTTACTCTATTTTCTCATGTTCTTGCCTTTCACTTCATTTAAATTAGTCCCTAGTTCCATTTCTCGGGTTTCCCCTTTCACTGCATTTTCAAGAGATTTGCGTTTGTGCTTTTTTATTTGCTTCTCCAGTTCTGCTCTTTCTTTATCTTGCCTACTTGATGTATATATACAAGTTGAACCCATACTGAGTTTTTATTGCGTCCATGATTATCGTTATTAAATGCTTCATGATTTACTTGTGTCTCAACCTTGCTCTAAATCTGAATTTACTTGAGCAATTTTATTTAAACTTACAAACAAATTATTATAAAATATAAAATTTGATATCTTATATACCTCACCATCATGTCAACATAGGTATCAGATATCAGATATCAATCTCATACTCATATCCAATCCCTAATATCGATATTCATACTGATATATGATATATTGATATTGGGATATACGAAACTAATCTGTCCTAACATGTAATTTTAATTTGTAAAACTTCACATAGCATTAACCGATGATTCTCAAAGTTTTTCAATTTCAATTTACTACTTTTTAATGTTTTTAAGTTTATAATATATTTATAAAACTTAAATTATTAACATGTATTTTTAAATGCATGTTAGAAAAACCGATAGTTTGTGGTTCTCAAAGTAGCTAGCTGGTCACATTTGGTCACATAGTGATTCTTATTTTCCCTTTGCTGAATTTTTTTTTATTATATGATATATGATCTATATCAGTACTAGGTGATCATAGTGAAGGGCCCTTCTCTGACAAATGACATTGCCCCTTTTTTACCTTTTGAGTAATACAAATCTTTGGAAAACGTTACAAACGTACTGCTCAGTGAATTTGAAGAGAATTTACTATTCAAAAGAGAAGATAAAAGAGAAAGGTAAATGAAAGAGATTTAACTGAGAACTGAAACATTTTGCACGTTATGTTTTTTACTTTGGTAATTACCGATCTTACTTAGAAATTTAACCGTGCATGTAAATTGTATGTCACAATCAAGAAGAGGGTATGCAAGTTGGTCTTGCCAATAGGCTAAGCACCTTTTGAGTTCCACCCATGAATCATGTGTGCTCCTTAAAAAGAACATAACCTTGTCCACCAACTGGACTACGTACACAGAAAAATATATATATAAATAAAAAAAAGTTTGTAACAACGTTGGGACAGCCATGAAGCATTATAGTCTAGCATCAAAGGGGAAAGTAATCCCAACTTTCCTTTTCACCATTCTTTGGTATCAAAAGTTTTTTCTATAAATATGTATAAACTTTAAGGGTAATTGTGGGAATTTAAATGAATTTTCGGAGGGACGGGTGGTGGAATGTCACACCTTGTGTGGGTTCAGTTCGATTCGATTTGGGTCATTTGTTATATGTTTAGGTTCAGTTCGATTCGATTTGGGTCGGTCCAATATTAAAATGTGAAATAGTATCATTATAATTTGAGTACTATATGTTATGTTGCTCTTTCTATTGTTGAATCATTTGTTTTTTTATAATCAGAATTCATAATAATATCCCTTATTGAACGTAGTATTCAATGAACCATTATAAATTATTCTCTATATTATTTTATTTATATTTTTCAATTTATTTCTCATATTCACATTTAGGACTTTTGAAGTTTAAGCTCTATTTACAACTACACTCAGAAGCTTTTTCTTATAGAATGAAAAAGATTCGACTACATTAAGCTCCCGTTTGATTGTGACTAATAACGGAATGGAAATAACTATAGTTAATATATTTTGTCCATAAAAAGTCATTTATTGAGATTTAAAGTAATTTGATTAATTGAAAAAGAAAATCGATTGAAAATGATAAAGTAACACCCTATAAATTAAATTTAATGACCGAACAATGGCATATGTGTGAATTAGATTTGTTTACATTTCGTTTATGTTTTTAGAGTTAAAACCAAACAGGGACTCAACATGGTTGATATATCAAAAGGCTGAATAGATTAATAAACCGATAAACCGTAATGTAAACAACAACAAAGAAAAATCAGAAACATCTCAAAGAAGAAAAGCAAACAAACTGAAAATAATAAGTGATAAACCTCGAAAAGTCAAAATCTATGTGTTTTCATATATAGTAAAGTAATTAAAAATCATTGGTTGGAAGAGGTTTAGGATAAGAGGATTTATGAGGTAAATACCCCAATACTCAAAGATGCTAAAATTGTTTTTTTACCAAAAAAAAAAAACATGGTGGGGTAAAATACATTAAAAGTAAAAACAAAAAAAGAGAAGAAGAAGAAGAAAGGGGTCCACTGAAATAATGAGAATAATAATGGCGATGGATAATATTGATTTTGAAGAGGGTAGTTGTGCTTTTCTTTGGCTCACACACACTCTACTAAATAAAGTGAATAAACAAGAAAAGAGTAAAGCAAAGCTGTACCTATATGGACAATTCATCATTCAACCTTTGCATTTAATCTTCTATCTATCACAAACTTCTTTTTCCTCATTAAACACATTTTTTGTTGCATATACTCAAATTTGCTCTAAACAACAAAGGTTCTTTCATGGATTACTTTTGATCAATGCAATTGAAATCCGGGTGCAGGTACGCCCAACATGATGCGTTTGAATCCAATGGCTAGAATTATGTTCCAACGTGAACCCTCTAAAATAGTGGGGCTCGTAAATACAAAAATCAACAAACACAGATAAGGAGGGGTGTGATAGAGTGTTATGCAGCGTGGAGAAACCCAAGAATGGCACACGAGAGGATAACAACCAAAACACGTGCAGTAAGACAGTAGTTGACGATAGGATCTTCAGCTTACACAATCTTGTGTGATGAAATCGTATCAAGGGATAACCAAACTGGCCTACTTTTAAGAGGAAAAGAAGTACATATTACCCCAAAGAGATCCAGATTATGGACGGAAATGGTCCAAAATGTCAGTGTAGTAGTTGAAACTTGAAAGCAAGGTACCACATATCAAACTTTTCCAATTATATGGATAAGGGCATCATATTCTCTAGAATATGCTTACACAAACACAAAACATGAAAGTGCATTGCCAATTTCCAAGTATTTATTCAATTATAAATAAAGGAGATATTAGCCATTTTGTTTATATAAGAAGATTTTGTCTGCATACGAGGACTACTTGAGTATGACAAATTATAATAGGCATGTAATTATTTAAAATTAAATCAATTGTAGTAATAAATAGTTAAAAAAAATAATAGGCTATGATTGGGGTGTAGAATAGAATAAAAATGGTTCAAAATGACCTCTATCATTTTACACACCTATGTGGGCCAAGCGCAACAGAAAAGGCCCAACTTTTGATCCGGCTAGCAACTCGGCCCACATAATGGTGTTGGGCTTCTTAGAAGAAGCAAAACTGGTCATGTAAAGGTAATTTCCACAGTTGGCCATCAAGAACAGCATTTTCTGAACCAAACTACTGTTTAATAGTTTTAAGAAAAGATTATAAAAGAACCTCAAAGTAATCTTCACTCTAGACGATAAATTCTTGTTGGATTGGTACAGAAACTTTTCCAGGTAGACCATTGCATGGACAGTAAAACGACATGATGATACAAAAGCCATAAACTTGAATCATGGAACTTTTACAACTTGGATAGACTGCAGCACGTCTGAAATAGCAATGACAAGGTCACCGGACTTTATCATCCCTCTAGCTTTAAGCAAAGCAAAGGTTTTGTTGAGATTGGATTCCATATCATCGGAGAAACTCAACCGGAATGGTATCAGACCCCACTTCAGGTTTAGCCTTCGCCGAACCGACGGTGTACTAGTGAATGCAAAGATTGGACAGTCAGGTCGGCATCGTGACAGGAGAGATGCCATGTGACCTGTTTTTGTGTACACAAATAGTGCATCTACTTCTAGGTTATTTGCTGCAACATAAACAAACAAACTAATGTCAACAAACAAACAAACAAACCAACAAAGTGCATCTTCATCTTGTGAGAAATGCTTATGCTTACCCATGTTGGCAGAAGAGTTGCAGATTCCTTCTGAAATGATGTCGGTGAAAGAGTGTGCTATAGGAGGAAGGTTCATGGGTTCATAGTTTTTTTCATCTCTCCACCACTTCTCAATTCTCACGCTTACACTCCTCAAGACAGCCAATGCCTTGTCGGGGTACTGACCCATGGCTGATTCACCTGAAAGCATTAAAGCATCAGCTCGTTGTCTGACAGCTTCGGAGACATCAGCAACCTCAGCTCTGGTAGGTGTTGGGTATTCAATCATGGATTCAAGAAGCTGAGATGCAACGATTACAGGCTTATTTAGATGCCTGCATCTTTCAACAATCCTCTGCTGGATAGCCGGAACCTGCTCCAATGGGACTTGTGCACCTAGATCTCCCCTTGCTACCATAGCTCCATCTGATGCTTGAATTATTTCGTCCAAGTTTTTCAATGAATCAATACTTTCTATCTTTGCGATTACGGATATATCACTGCAGGAAACGAAATAAATACATCTTCCAGTAAGAAAATGATTAACAACAGGAAGAAGTTTAAATCAGCAATGGGCATGCTCTTGTCAACAGACCAGATCCAAGTGAAGGTGAAACTATGATGTACAGCATAAGTTATAGGAAAGCTCATGTTGTCAATTCATCAGCTTGAGACATAAAGGTGATTGTTGGCAACACTCTAATCGTCTAATAGTCAAATTCTCATTCAACTAAAGAAGGAGAGAACTGCAGCCAATATACTATTTGCAAAGAAAATGCTACCTATCCCGTGAACGAGCTGCAATATAGCTCTTCAGATGCTTGATCACCTCAGCAGATTTCACAAATGATACTGCAATGAAATCAACACCCTCTGCAATCCCAAAGTCAATATCCAACCAATCCTGAAAAAGAAGAAGGCTTTAAAGCATGACTGCATGAGAGATGAGACTGTACAAAATGTAAAATATTTACACGACAAGAGATTTCACCAAACTTCTCTTGGTCATTTGATGTATAAGAATATAGTTCCCATCTTTCAAAAGCAAGTACAGTGTACAGATTCATATGTATGCAGTATGAAGACTACAATCGTGCCCATGTACATTTTCAAATGGAGAATGTTTTATAACAAGATAACTACAACATAGATACCTACAAGCTCGTGCACCAATTGCTAATTTGCTAGAAAAAAAATCTTGCACCAAGACTTTACATTTAGGGAAACAGATGGTACCTAGTGCATTTTTTTTTTTATTATTATTTGCCCTTATATTTGACATGGATTAAGGCTACATCTTTCAGAATATAGATTGCAATAAAAGTGAGTGAGCTATCTACAGTAAAACACAGAAAAACAACTTTGGATTCACAAGCATTCAAGTATATCGTACTAACACACAGAGAAACAACTAAGGATTGACAAGCATTCAAGCATGACGTCAATGAAGACATACTGTAACTGATTCATTTTTAGAAACAAGGCATGGGATGCCCTGGTGAACGCAAAAGCCAAAAAATAACTATCCATCAGGAGGCTTCATCCAAAGTCCAAACACGAGCCTGTTAGTTTGATAGGTCCAGAGTTGGAACCAATAGATCATAATTACATTAAAATACTCCCATAACAGTTTCAGAAATCATCATTCATTTGTTCTATACATCTCTTGTCATCTTCGTATAAAAAGTAATCATATCCAAAACCGTGATAGGGTTATAGGAACACTGAAGCACTAACCTTAGCTGAAATAGTTGGAAGCATTGCATTACGTTCACGAACCACACGTCCATCCCGCCAAAAAGTCAAATTAGCACGGGGGAGAAGGATGCCTGGATCTGTACAACGACAGTTTACATCAGGACCAATCTTCTCAACTACTTCGAACCTTACCATTCCGCCATCCACAAGAAGCTCATCTCCAACATTCACATCTGTGCCAGATAAACAAAGTCAATAATGAACTTTTAACAAAGCCTGTCCTTAATCATTTTAGAATAATGAATTACACTCATATCCACATAAATCAAGACAGTTGGTAGACTTCCTCATCTAGCAAGGAAAATATGTACAGATAACGTTCTGCATGAACTAAAATTCTTACCTTCAGCAAATCCATCATAGTTTACGGTAATGGTTCGTTCTGGACGAACTGCATCAAAAGCACGTACTGTAAACGTCCAGATTTCTCCATCCTACATTAAAGGAGAAGCTAAGCAGCTGTGTAGGAACAAATGTATCTTTCGCTTCCAAAATACAAGAATAGAGAGGTCAAAGTAGAACTTAAACCTAGTCTTTATTTAACAATAAATATTATGGATAGAGCTCCTCTTTATAAGTTTTCAAGCTCATTATCTAAAACTGAAAAAAGATTAACTTAGCCAGAGATAATGGTAAAGGACTATAAGAACTCAACGATCCCATCCTAATTTCCTGGCACCGATTCGGCATCAATTTCACCAGTAGCGGCATGGAATGCTGATTTTTATAGATCAGTTTCCTTTACGCGATGATCAATGCATGACCAAAAGCATATGCAAATCTTAGTATAGACCTTAACAAACAAGGACATGCAAGCAATAGTCGTTTTCAGTCAACCAGTATCAAGAAAATTTTGGAGCTAATTTTGATTGTAATATAAAATTAAGACATGGAATTTAAAAAGCCAAGGAGATACCTCAACTTTCTCGGAGGGAGCACCAGCAAGTTCTCCCATATGAATCTCACTACCTTCGGTATCCATCATGATCGCAACAGCATATCCTTTCTCGTCATTCAACCTCCTAATTCGCTCAATAACACGCCGATGCCACTCGCGGGTACCGTGACACATGTTGATTCTCGCGACATTCATCCCGCCGACAGCGAGCGCTTCAAGCTGCTCAAACTCGCAGGTCGCAGGGCCGATCGTGCAAACAAGCTTCGTCCGGCGAGTGCTGCGGAAACCGTTCTCCTTGAGCTCCGTCTCCGTCACCGCATCCACCTCGATCCCCGATATCGGAGCGACGGCAGTACCGTTGCTGGTACCGTTTCCATCGTCGTTGGCGCGGAGTAAGACATCGGAGGAAGACGCGCGAATTCGGGAGGTTTTAGGGAGAGAAAGGGGGAATTTGGCGGTGGAAGAAGAGAGAGGGAAAGAGGAAGTTGGAGAGAAAGTGCGGAATGGAGACTGGCTACCGATGGAGATCAAACGGATGGACTGAGACATGGCGGATTGTTCAAATCGAAGCACACATTCGCCGGAATGATGGCTTCGGAGACGAAGGCGGAGAATGCGAGGGGGAGATTACAGGTAAGAGATTGGGATTTGGGTGGGACTGTGAAGGAGGGAAAGCGTAAATTTTGGACTGCTATGGAGAGACAGAGTCACAGAGAGCAATATGACATAGTGACAATACTATGTTAAACGGTGTCGTTTCACACATCAAGAGACAACAATAGATCCTCCCATTTATTTTTCAGGGCTACTATTCGGGCAGACTCGCGCCTGATAAAGGCGGAGTCCGCCCACGCGAAGAAGGACGTGGAGGCGGACCGCCTCCACGTCCTTCTGCCGTCATAGCGTTTAAAAAAGGGACCGTTGGATTATAGCCGTCGGAGAAATATAGCCGTTGTAGATTTTTCGAGCTTATATAATAACATGTGAAGTCATTGTATCATTCACTTACATCCAAACCTCAACAACGTAAACTAAAAAAAGTCGTTAAAATGTCGTCGTTTTTCGAAAAAGTAGATGTAGAATCCGATGGTGAAAGCTCTATTAGGTCGTTCGATATTGAAAAATATAGTGATCCGGAAGAAATTCTCGCACAACTTGAAGTAAGTGTACAAACTCATTTATACTTTACTTTATGTTGTTTTATTTAGTCGGAATTGTAGAATTAGCAATGTTAGAATACATAATCGAAATTATAGAATTAGCAATGTTAGAATAGAGAATCAGAATTGTAGTTTTGGACATTTAAGAATAGATAATCGAAAATGTAGAATTAGCAATGTTACAATTGAGAATCGAAATTATAGAATTAGCAATGTTAGAATAGAGATTCAAAATTATAGAATTAGCAATGTTAGAATAGAAAATCAAAATTATAGAATTAGCAATGTTAGAATAGAGAATCGGAATTGTAGTTAGACATTTTAGAATAGAGAATCGGAATTGTAGTTTAGACATTTAAAAATAAAATGATGTGTATTTTTAAAATAATACTCTATGCTATTTTTATTTAGGATCTTATGAAATATTCTCGTGCTCTCGGTACCGATTAATTGTCAAAATTTGAGCTTAATGGATATTTTGCGGATAGAGAGAACTTATTGGGGTGGGCTCGGTATGTGGCAAACGCTATAAATATGGTGTTGGTCATTAAAAAATCATGGTTGGATAGAAGGGGTTTTCGTATCCTACAATTGGGTTGTGATAGACACAAAGGACCTAGAAAAGAAAAAGACATAGATCCCGATCATGTTCCAAGTTCTAGCAAAAAAAAACTCGAAGAGTGTATGTGTTTGTTTGAGCTTGTAGGAACCCAAATTGAAGAAGAAAAGTGGACGGTGAGGGTTGTATGTGGAATCCACAACCATATAATTCCTTCGGTGTTAAGAGGTCATGCATATGTTGGACGTATGACTCCCAAGCAGAGCCGAAAGGTGGAGTGTGAATTGAATTCTGGCTTAAAACCGAGACATATATTAAAATCCGTGCAATTAGAGGATCCCGACAATGTCACCTCCATCCGTCAAGTTTACAACACCGGTTTGAAGATTAGAATGGAACAAGCCGAAGCAAGAGGTTCATTACTCACACATTGAGGGAACGTGGATACTGTGTAAACACTCGGAGAAGTCAAGATTCTGATGAGGTGATTGATTTCTTTATCTCACATCCCGACTCGAGGCATTTGCTCAACATGTTTCCCTATGTTATTGTGATGTACTCGACATATAAGACCAACAAGTAAGTTTCAATTCAAGGCACATTTTTACTTTATTTTCTACACTCAATCATCTTTTCCTTACAAATTGTAACTCAATCGTTGTTTTGTATTACTTTTAGGTACAATATGCCATTGTTGGAGATCGTAGGCATCACTAGCACCAAGAAGACATTCGCAATTGCTTTTGTGTTCATGGCACAGGAGAATAGAGATCACTACGAGTGGGCTTTGAGGAGGGTCCGTTATTTGTTATAGGGAAAGACGTCGGAGGTGATTGTCACTGATCGTGAGCTTGGTCTTATAAGCGCCCTGAGTGTAGTATTTCCCAATGTGAAGCATATATTGTGCACGTTTCACATAAAGTGCAACATAGTGAATAGAGCGGCCCTTGTTTTGTGCAATAAGGAAGCAGAAGCCGTCTTCATATCCCATTGTCATGCCTTGTTCGAGTTGAGATCTTATGGAAGCTATCAACGCCATTTGTTGGAAATGATAGACTATTGGCAATCATCTCCGAGGTTAATGACCTATCTCGAGACGACTTGGCTTGACCCGTACAAGGAGGCAATCGTTCGAGCATGGACTGACCTACATCATCATTTCGGCACACGAACGACAAATGCGTAAGTTATTTAAACATTCACTACATTGTTAAACATTTCTTCGTTTTTTGTAATAAACCTTTCTTTGTAGGTCTGAGTCCGAGCACAAGATGTTGAAGCAAACACTAGATTTTAATGTTGGAGGATTTTAGCTGGTTTGTGATAGCATACCTTTGATGGTCACGGACTATGTCCAGAAGTTACAAGCTAGCTTCTCTAGAGATGTCACGGGAGAGGATTCCACGAGAGGTGGGTTTACCAAAATTTAAATTGATGTAAACATTGTTAAACATTTATTCGGTATGTAATAAACCTTTTTTGTAGGTGCGTATACCAATATTTGACTTGCTCCGCGTCTATATAACAAATGAGTGTTTCACGCTCTTGTGGAATAATTACACCAAGGCTCGACATACAAGAGATGATGAAGGGTGTCGGGATAGTTATTGGAGAGAGGTTCATGGAGTGCCATGTGTGCATGACTTTAGACTAACAATCCGAGCTCGTAGACCTATCTATTTGTCTCATATACACCCATTTTGGAAGCAAGTTCACTGGATTCCGGTTGTTTTTTCGATGGTGATATTGGTGATGATGATGATGATGATCGTTCGAACTCGAGTCAAGCGACGCTGAACAAGTTTTGAGAAAGAATGGACTCAAATATGTTAAGTCCGGATGAGCAAGATAAGATTGCATCTTTTCTGGAGGAAATGAAAAACCCCGGTGGGTACGACAATGAAGGAGCCGGCACAGAAGGTCAAGGCAAATGGACAACCTCAAATCCCGAGATCAACAGGAAGAGAGCCTAGTTCTTTTGAGCATTCTACTACACGTGGTTCTGCATCTCTCGTAGACGACCTACAAGAATGTGAAGACGCTGCAATACAGAAAATAGAATGTTAAAATCATTATAAATAAAATAAAGTGTAAATTAAGGGTTACAAACAAACGTATTCTAGCCAATGAAACCGGAACAGGTGGGGGACGATCTATAGGTAATTGGAGAGCAATGGACGTCAACAAGTAATCTAATTGTGAAGAAGATTTGGTATGATGAAGAATGATGATTTATTTGCAATAAGGCAATGAGTACGTACTAAGTACAAAGTAAAGTAGTGGAAATTAGTTTATGCTGTCGAAAGCATATAATAGTAGACATCTAAATAATATAATCGTGAACCACAAGCTACACTTGTACGTTACTTGATGTTTCTAATTCTTGATCGTGAAAAGACCAGGCGATCATGCTCCAACATCTCACTTTTTTCTAATTATGCTTTTTTAAAAAAATAAATAAATAATAGAGATGAATAGTTGATAGATATGTGTGTTTGGTGATGATAGAACAAGGCCGTATATGCGCCTTATGCGTGCATTGACAGCTTATACAGACGCTTTAGGGTTTAGAGTATATATGTGGATGGTTCCACTTCAATTCAATTGTTGCATTATGATTCCATCATTTCTTGTCTTTACTCAGCTATATATGATCAGTAACACTTAATTGCTTAACTCAAAAGAAGCAACACGCAATCTCTACCTTCCTTTCAAAGATCGACCTTTATTGTACGTTGTCATGGACAGAAATCATCTTTATAGACAACTAGCTATCATGAGACAATCCTTATTTGATCAAGTAAGTTTACCTTCACTCTTATTGTACGTTGTCGTGGAGTTCACACGTACAGTGAATCTACACACAAGTCTTTCAGGATTTCATCCTAAAACCAATTGACAATAGGAGGAGTAACCTTATATCTTATATGTTATGTTCACACAATACCGTATTGTTGATGTGGACATGCTCCAAATTTGATGAATCTAGGCTAGGTTTATGTGTCCTAAATCCTATCGTTTTAGCTGTTCTTAATCCGTTGTTAGAATTTTATCCGATATGAGAAGCCAAGTTTCAGCCCATGAAGCATGCCATTTGGGCCGGAAAGACAGGCCAATTGGGCCCGGGAAGAAAGACAGGCCAGCTGGGCCCGAGAAGAAGAGTTATTGGCTCCCCTCTTTCACGTTCTAAACCCTAGAAGTCTTCTCCCCGTTTCTCACTTTTTGGGTCGTCTCCTCGAGCAGTTCCGACACCAACCACTGCCTCTTACACCCAGCTCTCCACCTCGTCTCTCCCTCACAGGCGTCACGGCATGCCCAACCTCGTCCTTCCTTCCAACCGTCGACAACAACACTTAGCGGACGAGTCTCCTCTTCTCCATTCATAATACCACTCAGGACAGGAGTCATGTAACACCCCAAGTTCTGGGAACTCGAAGCGCTACGGGCTAGGGCCGCACAATGGGTCCTGACCCTCAGAGTAGCAACAACAAACGGATCTTATAACAAGACACAAACCAATGAAAACAAAACTCAATATAAAACCAAAAGTTTAAACCAAAAGAAAACACAAAACTCCACAGCCGGGTTCAAAACAAAAGGGAAACAACAAAAGAAATATAAACCCAATCCCGTCCTATAATGTACGGGAACCCCGGCTGACCACATCAACCGGATCACTCAGCAGCATCCTGAACCTGTGGAACATCTACAACGACGGTATAAACCGTTAGCTAACATTCTAGGTATAAGCAAGAGTGTAAAGGCACAAACACACATAAAGTAAAATAAACACATAGCATGCTTACACATCAACCGGTTATTATCTTTCATTAAGGTTATCCATTACTAATTCAACTTCTTTTGTCACACGAGAATCTCCCGAAACTCGTCTCTGCTTCCGTCTACCAATAGGAATAGATTAGTACTATCCGTTACCTACGGGTCTGGGTTGCAAGAGCACATTCTAGTTTCCTGGAGAACTAGACAAGTGGTCACCGCCCGGTTATAATACACTTGGGCCAGTTAAGGTTATTAAAGGGGAATCCTATTTCCAATTATCCGTTATAACCATGATAGCAACACAAACAAGCCAATACAATCCAACTAATACGCGGAATGAAGCTAAGTAAGTCCAACGGACTTACCTCACACGAAGGTAACACAAGAGATCAACGAACAACTCAGAAAATACTCAAGGAAGCTCAGTTTCCCTCAGGAAATGAGCACGGAAAGCCTGTATGAACAAGCAACACGGATCAGGAATGAAACGGCTGCTAGAAGTCTATGACTTCTAGTCTCAACGATCTCTTAGAGATCAACACATGCTAAGGGCTCAACCTTAGTCTTACAACACTCAGGGAACCAAGGAATAATCATAAGGAACCAAGGAAGGAACGAGGAAAGGAAGGAAGGAAGCAACTCACCAAAGACGGGAGCTACTGCAGAGAAACCGCAGGGGCGGCTGGACTGAGGCGCAGGGGCGGCTGAATAGAGGCGCAGGGGCGGCTCTGTGCAGGCGCAGGGGCGGCGGCGTGACAGAAAGCGTTGTCGGCTTTCTTCTTCGACAAACTCGCAGCAAGGGCAACCAAAACTCGAACCTTTGGCTCCAACACGTCAAGACTCAACTCCAAAGAGCCTGAGAACAACGATACATCAACAACGGGAAGCCAACAAGAATCAAGGTTCAAACTTGATTTTTGGGGAAAAAGAAAAGGAGAGAAAAAGAAGAAAATGAAAGGAAGGAAGCATGCTGCAGTACAAGAACCTAAGGAGGAACAAAGGATGAAGAACTTACACGTTCAACAGGGTCGCAGGATGCAAGGGACGACTGCAGCTCTCTAGGGTTTGAAGATGATAGCAAGGAACGGGAAAAAGAGGAGAAAGAAGAGAATATATAGGAACGGGCTGGAAGGAAAAGAAGGAAGGGCGTCTAGGGTTTAGGAAGAAGATAAGGAAACCGACCCATAAGATAAAATATAGGATATTCTATCTATGGAAGGAAGATAAAAGAACGGAAGAAAAGATCGGCACGATCTGTCGTAAATCCGCAGGGGCGGATCTCACAGCCGCAGGGGCGGCCCTCTTCACCGCAGAGGCGGTGAAGGCAAAAACCTAGGATCTTACATCAGATACCCCTAAAAAGAAGTTTCGTCTCGAAACTTACAAAAGCTCACGAGCACAACAACACCCAGAAACAGAACTGAACTCATATCTTCCCACTCGGGGCACATAACACAAAACGTCACACAAAAGCGTAAGCAACGCAACAAGAGAAAACCAAACAACTAACTATGCTAAAGATGCATCCAGCCCAGCGTAAAATTCCAGATAGTTCCTCTGGATACTATCCACTGTCTCCCAAGTCGCCTCATCAGCTCCTCGCATTGACCACTGAATCTTCAACATCGGGATGTCCTTCGAACGCAAGCGTCTCGTACTACGCTCTAAGACAGCCACCGGGTGCTCTACGAACGTATGGTCTGGCTCGATCACTAGATCCTCATGACTGACGATGTGTCTCGGGTCAGGTATGTACCCCTGTAGATGAGACACATAGAAAACTGGGTGAACACCCTCGAGTCTCGGTGGCAACGCAAGTCTGTATGCTGCCTCTCCAACTCGCTCAAGAATCTCGAACGGTCCAACATATCTGGGAATTAACTTTCCCTTGACATCGAAACGTCAGACGCCTCATGTCGGAGATACTCTCAACCAAACCTGAGCTCCAACTCTAAACTCCAGAGGTCTGCGCCTCTTATCTGCATAGGATTTCTGGCGACTCTGCGCTGCTAACATCCGCTCGCAGATCACTGCTACACGAGCCATGTCATGTTGTATCTGCTCAGGTACTACGCCACTAGAACTACTAGGCTCATCCCAGCATAGCGGTGTACGGCATCTCTGTCCGTATAAAGCCTCATAAGGAGCCATCCTGATCGATACGTGCCAACTGTTGTTGTACGAAAACTCCACTAAGGGAAGGTGATCTGGCCACACATGTCCCCATCTAACACGCAGGCTCTCAACATGTCCTCGAGAGTCTGGATGGTCCGCTCGGACTGACCATCGGTCTGAGGATGATAAGTTGTCGTGAACTGTAGACTCGTACCTAGGGCGGCATGAACCTGCTGCCGGAACCTCGAAGTGAACTGTCCGTCTCTGTCAAAGACAATAGTCCTAGGTACTCCATGAAGTCTCACTATCTGTCTCGTGAACTCATCTGCCAATTGACTCACCGGCCATGTTTCCTTGATCGAAATGAAACGTGCTTTCTTCGTCAGTCGGTCTACTATCACCCCGATAGAATCAAAGCCTCGACTCGGTCTCAAACCGGTCACAAAATCCATAGAGATATCTTCCCACTTTCACTGAGGAATGGGAAGTGGGTGTAGCTCGCCTCCTGGTCTGTGATGCTCAATCTTGACCTGCTGACAGGTCGCACACTGAGCTACATATCTCGTGACGTCTGGCTTCAGACCTCCCCACCAGAAAGAGTGTCTGATATCCTGATACATCTTACTCGCACTAGGGTGTACTGAATAAGGTGAAGAGTGATCCTCCTGAAGGATCCTCTATCTCAACTCTCGATCTGACGGTACACAAACACGCTCCCGGCGTCTCGAAACTCCGTCAGCACCAACTGTAAACTGTGGTGCCTCTCCTCGAGACATCCAGTCTCATATCTGTGTCAAAGCTGGGCAACTTTCCTGTTTTTGTCGGATTTCGGCCAACAGATCAAGTACTATCTCCAAGGTGGACAACTGGCTGTCAGAATCTGGGAAGTAGATATCCATCTCTAGCCATGCAAGGTCTCGTTGTACCTGTGGCTGAGCTGTCAGCCGAGCGATCGCCATCTCCCGGGAAGTCTTCCTACTGAGAGCATCTACTACCACATTAGCCTTTCCCGGGTGGTATAAGATCTCAAGATCAAAGTCCTTGATCAACTCTAACCATCTGCGCTGACGGTTATTCAACTCCTGTTGCGTGAATATGTACTTCAAACTCTTATGGTGTGTGAAAATCTGACACGTGGCTCCGTACAGATAATGTCTCCAAATCTTCAAAGCATGAACAACAACAGCTAACTCAAGATCATGGGTAGGGTAATTCTTCTCATACATCTTTAACTGTCGAGACGCGTAAGCGATCACCTTTCCCCTCTGCATCAGAACACATCCCAAGCCCAGCTTGGATGCGTCAATGTAAACCACAAAATCCTCAATGCCCTCTGGCTGAGCTAGGATAGGAGCAGAGGTCAACCTCTTCTTCAGTTCCTCGAAGCTCTGCAGGCACGACTCGGACCATACGAACCTCGTAGACTTCCGCAACAAGGAAGTGAGCGGTCGGGCGATTACAAAAAAACCCTCAACAAAACGCCGGTAGTAGCCCGCCAATCCTAAGAAGCTGCGGACCTCCTTAACGTTCTTAGGTGGCGGCCAAGATGCTACTAACTCGATCTTTGCCGGATCTACCTTGATCCCTTCGGCTGAAACAATGTGACCAAGGAATGCTACCGCAAACATCCAAAACTCGCACTTAGAGAGCTTGATCGTCACTTTGTTCAGCTCTCGGTAGTCGATACATAACCACATTGACCCGTCTTTCTTCCTGATGAAGAGAACTGGTGCGCCCCAAGGAGATACACTAGGGCGGATGAAGTCCTTCTCTACTAACTTCTCGAGCTGCTTCTTCAACTCAAGCATCTCGATAGGCGCCATACGATAAGGAGCTTTAGAGATTGGTCTTATACCGGGCTCTAGATCAATGCCAAAGTCTACACTCCTTTGTGGAGGTAAACCTGATGGCTCTCCAAAGACATTCGCAAACTCGAAAGCTACTGGAATCTCCTCCAAAGCTGGACTAGTACTATCCTTCATTGCATAGCACCAAAAAGCCTCACAACCCTGACTGATAAGTCTTGCAGCTTGCACTGCACTAATGATTATACCAGTCTTCCCGAGATCTCATCCTCGGAAAATCTCAACATGGCCTGCATCTGTAGTTACTGTCACTGTCCTCTTGCCGATGTTCAGAACTACTCGATGTCGATCCATCCAATCCATGCCCAGAATAACTTCTTCATATACTAAGTACATGACGAAGAAGTTAGCTGGCCAATCGCAACCTCCCAATCTAATAAGACAATCGCGATCCTCTCGCGTACCTCGTATCTTACCCCCCATCGGGTAATCCTATAAAGAAGGGTCTACCCTCTACAGTAACTAAGGTCAATCTATCTACGCAAGCATCAGATATAAAAGAATGCGTAGCACCAGTATCGAAAAGAACTCTGACAGGGAAACCATTAATGTGAATGGTACATGTAGTTGCTGGCGCTGTCGGCTCTACAGCACTCCTCAACTCATACACCCTGGCTGGTGCATCTCTGGTGTCTGCAGATCCACCAACACGTCCTCTACCTCTCCCTTGTCCCGGAGTGGAACCCTAAGGAACGGTAGAACTAGAAACTCTCTACTGTGGCTGCTGGTACCGTGATCTTTGTCCTCCTCCAGCAACACTAGCAGGTGAAGAACCCTGCTGGGATAGCGCCTTGCCTTGACGGCAAAACGCTGCTCTATGTCCGGGGTTGCCGTAAGTAAAGCAAGTCACTGCTGGCTTCTTGCAATCAGCTCGGATGTGTCAAGCTACTCCGCAGTTATGACACTGCCGTACTTTGTCAAAACTCTGCTGAAAACCAGAACGTCCCGGCGTCTGACTACGCCCAAAACCAGTTGCTTCAGCTCCAGCACTGGTTGATCTAGTCTTCTGTCTCTTCTCAGGACCTCCAGCCTGAGAAGCTATCCTCTAACCAGGTCGGTCTCTCTCATAAGCAGAAGCTTTATCCTGATAATCCGTCAAAGACTCACAATGGAAACCAGTAAGATAAGAGCGTGTCGACTCTCTCAATCTTCGAGAGAAAAGGTAAACATGCTGATCCTCCGGTGGTGTAGAAGGACCTAGCAATGCCAACTTGTCCTGAAACTTGAGGATTATCTCAGCAATAGGCAAATTCTCGAATCCAGTCTCAAGGAAATCCTGAAGACGGTCTCTCCTCAAAGCTGCAGGGCAGTAGCGATCCCTGATTACTATCTTCATATGCTCATAACCGGTGACCTTACTGCGAATTGTCCTCCACCAAGAATGAGCCTGATCCTTCAGCAACGTCTGCGCTATGTTGACTCGACGTCTCTCAGGGCAACTGATAGCTTCCATAGCAGAATCAACCTGTCCTAGCCACTGCTCCACCTCCAAGTCAGTCCTTCCTACGAAGACGGGAACTTCAATTGATCAAAAGTCTTCAACCAACTGTCGGCCGGCGCTCTAACAACCTCAGCAACTCCAGTAGGTTGGACAACAGCTCGTGTAACTCTTTGTGAAACCTCAGATGATCTCGCATGAACTGCCGGCACTGGTGCTGGTCCTCCAGTCCTGATAGCTTCCTCAACTCTCTGCACATAGTCGCGATATGCAGAAGCTCCAATAGGCACTCGTGTGGACTCCGTCGATGGCGCCCTTTGTGCTCCGGACCTAGCAGCGGTCCCATTTCTAGTCTCAGGAACGATTCTCTCAGCAACCTCTTCAGCAAACGCCTCAGCGATAGGCGGATCGGCAGCTGGGGCTTGGCCCCGACCTCTAGCTAGTGGAGGTCTTCCTGCACGTCCTCGTCCACGGACGGCAGGTGGAAGTGGCGGTCGACCCCTTCCTCGCCCTATAGCAGCGGTAGCCCTACTGCGTGCCATCTGCTATAAGGATAGATATATAAGACTATATATAGATATAAGGCCACACTACAGCTAAAGCATAATCCAAGAAAAGCGCACAAAATGGCCAACACAAAAGAAACTACACTGCTGAGATCCGCGGAGGTAGTGGTGGTCGCCCGTACATCTATCCAAACCGAAAGGTTCAAACAAAAACCCCCTTTTGAAAACGTTAGATCCCTTGTGGGTTCTATTTATTTATCCATCCGATATGTAGAAGATTTCGAGTGCCATTGTTGCCAACCTGCCTCTGATATCATATTGTAACACCCCAAGTTCTGGGAACTCGAAGCGCTACGAGCTAGGACCGCACAATGGGTCCCGACCCTCAGAGTAGCAACAACAAACGGATCTTACAACAAGGCACAAACGAATGAAAACAAAACTCAATATAAAACCAAAGGTTTAAACCAAAAGAAAACACAAAACTCCACAGCCGGGTTCAAAACAAAAGGGAAACAACAAAAGAAACATAAACCCGATCCCGTCCTATAATGTACGGGAACCCCGACTGACCACACCATCCGGATCACTCAGCAGCATCCTGAAATTGTGGAACATCTACAACGACGGTATAAACCGTTAGCTAACATTCTAGGTATAAGCAAGAGTGTAAAGGCACAAACACACATAAGGTAAAATAAACACATAACATGCTTACACATCAACCGGTTATTATCTTTCATTAAGGTTATCCATTACTAATTCAACTTCTTTTGTCACACAAAAATCTCCCGAAACTCGCCTCCGCTTCCGTCTACCAATAGGAATAGATCAGTATTATCCGTTACCTACGGGTCTGGGTTGTAAGAGCACATTCTAGTTTCCTGGAGAACTAGAGAAGAGGTCACCGCCCGGTTATAATACACTTGGGCCAGTTAAGGTTATAAAAGGGTGAATCTTATTTCCAATTATCCGTTATAACCATGATAGCAACACAAACAAGCCAATACAATCCAACTAATACGCGGAATGAAGCTAAGTAAGTCCAACGGACTTTCCTCACACGAAGGTAACACAAGAGATCAACGAACAACTCAGAAAACACTCAAGGAAGCTCAGTTTCCCTCAGGAAAGGAGCAAGAAAGCCTGTACGAACAAGCAATACGGATCAGGAATGAAACGGCTGCTAGAAGTCTATGACTTCTAGTCTCAACGATCTCTTAAAGATCAATACATGCTAAGGGCTCAACCTTAGTCTTACAACACTCAGGGAACCAAGGAATAATCATAAGGAACCAAGGAAGGAACGAGGAAAGGAAGGAAGGAAGCAACTCACCAAAGACGGGAGCTACTGCAGAGAAACCGCAGGGGCGGCTGGACTGAGGCGCAGGGGCGGGTGAACAGAGGCGCAGGGGCGGCTCTGTGCAGGCGCAGGGGTGGCGGTGTGACAGAAAGCGTTGTAGGTTTTCTTCTTCGACAAACTCGCAGTAAGGGCAACCAAAACTCGAACCTTTGGCTCCAACACGTCAAGACTCAACTCCAAAGAGCCTGAGAACAACGATACATCAACAACGGGAATCCAACAAGAATCAAGGTTCAAACTTGATTTTTGGGGAAAAAGAAAAGGAGAGAAGAAGAAGAAAACGAAAGGAAGGAAGCATGCTGCAGTACAAGAACGTAAGGAGGAACAAAGGATGAAGAACTTACACGTTCAACAGGGTCGCAGGATGCAAGGGACGACTGCAGCTCTCTAGGGTTTGAAGACGATAGCAAGGAACGGGAAAAAGGGGAGAAAGAAGAGAATATATAGGAACGGGCTGGAAAGAAAAGAAGGAAGGGCGTCTAGGGTTTAGGAAGAAGATAAGAAAACCGACCCATAAGATAAAATATAGGATATTCTATCTATGGAAGGAAGATAAAAGAACGGAAGAAAAGATCGGCACGATCTGTCGTAAATCCGTAGGGGCGGATCCCACAGCCACAAGGGCGACCCTCTTCACCGCATGGGCGGTGAAGGCAAAAACCTAGGATCTTACAAGTCCACCGACAGCAGGCATCCTCCTCGCGTGCTTCTGGCCTGGCACAACCACATCAGGCGGAGGCTGGTTCTTCCCTACGAGGTTGTCACGCAGCAACGAGCAGTTTTAGTTTCCTCCACGGGCGGTTGCAGCCTCGCTAGTCTCTCTGTCGTGCCAGAAACGCCGATGCCAAGGCTGTTGAGCGCTCCGCCGCACCCACGGGTAGTGTTCCCCGCCCCTGTGGGTTCCTATCGCCGGCCTTGCGGTTCGCTTTCTCCGCCCTCGCGGTCCTTCCTCAGGAGCTCACGTAGAAACACTTTGTAGTAGTCTTGCCTCCCACCTTGTCAAGTCTTGTAGCTGCGTATGATCGTACTCTTTCCTCCTTGCTCTCCTTCAGTCATATATGTGCTTATAGTTGATTCTAAACCATCTTGTAACCCATATATTACAGTCAAGAAGCAACTTCAATGAGCTGTTGTAGTTTCTTAGTTTCCAATATCGATAAGCAACCAACTTTGTGACCAGATTTAGGTATGAAAGACTTATCCTTTGTGGCTGAAATTTGGATATGTTATAGATAGGATTTCATAGTAGAACATATCAAAATTTGGGAGAAATCCAACGAGTGGTTTAGGAATTATGATTTTTCAAAGTTGAGACCATGTACAGTTTTGTTGAATGTTTGCTGAATTTTCCAAGTGTTGGAAAAACTGCATGTTGATACAGTTATGTGATCCAGATTTGGTAGGTTAGACTCCTCCTTTGTTGCTGATTTTCGGATATGTTATAGTTGAAATTGTATAGTATAAAATAATGAAATTTTATAGTATTCCGAGTTATAGTTTAGGATATGTGGTTCTCCAAAGTTGGTTCCTCATGCAGTTTGTAGGATGTGCTGAAATATTCTAAGTGTTGAGAAAAAACTGTTTGTGATGCAGTTTTGTGAGATAAATTTGGATCGGTTATTGACCTCTGTTGGACTTGAATTTTAGATATGTTGTTTATGGGTATGTATAGTAGCATGTGGTAAAAGTTGAGAGCGAGCGATCCGTTGGTTTAATCCAGTTTTGTGATGTCCCGAAGTTAGGTACAAACATAGTTTGCATAAATAAGGGATTTTGGCTAGGTTTTGAATCTGTGTTCTTGGAGATTGCTTTGGGATTTGTGTGACTTTGTGGATTAGTATTATAAGGGTATACATGAGTTTGTACGTAAGTATGTATTGTCAGAATCTTTGGGATTTAGGAGTAACGTGTAAATTGGACCTTAGTTTAGATTAGGAGTTTGAAAGTCGGGCATCTTTCAAACTCAGTAAATCCCTTCGTCTTAGAGTAGGACATCATGTCTTGGGTTTCTGGTAGATGTTCTTGAGATCTCAGGAAGACTTTAGAGTTTCCGAATCCTAGGGGTAAAACTGTCTTTTCTTAGAAAAGAGTTGGTTTAGTGCGGTTTCTCGGTTTTCCATCGTTGACCTAAAAGTTGAGACTTCTAGAGGTCGCATAGTATACTGATATGAGCTTTATGTTGTAGTCAGGCTGTTAAGGTATTACTCACCGGAATCGAGTGCTTTGGGTGACGGGACTTGACCTGGTTCAGGTAAGTCCACGGACTTACTTAGCTGGCTTCTTCTTATTAGCATGTTGTGTATTGGTGGTGTGTGTAAGTAATGTTAAACAACAAAAGCGGAATAGGACGACCTATATATATTATATAATTGGCCCAAGTGTATGATAACGGGCGGTGACATCACTGCCTAGCTCTTGCGAGAGCTTGGAGGTTCTCTGCGTCTAGTCCAGGTAGGTAGACGGTCGGATGCATCAGTACCATTCCTTGCTGGTAAACGGGGACAGAGGCGGGCTTCGGTGAGATTCTCGTGTCACAAAACCAAAAGTTGAATTAGTAAGGAACAACGTAAATAAAGATAATAAACGGACTTGAGTGTTTGCATGTTGTATGTGTTGTCTTCTTTTTGTGTTTATGTGCCTTTACCTTTATTCAAACGCATAGAATGTTAGCTAACGGTTTTATACCACTTTGTAGATAACTTGCAGGTTAAGATGGTTGTAGAGTGATCCGGAGGGGATGGTCAGCCGGGTTCACGTACTCATTTAGATGGGGACGGGGGCGTCTTCTATTTCTTCATATACGTTACATTATATATTTGTCTTGTAAGACTGATACATATCATTCATGTAAAGATAATTTAATGTTTCAAATGATTTAATTATGTTAGTGCCTTGTTGTAAGATACTAGTAAAGTTGTTGTCAAACTAAGGTCGGGACCCATTGTGAGGTCCTAACCAGTAGCTCCCCGATTTCTGAGAATTTGGGGTGTTACACAATACTTATAAATGCTATCACCGACTTGAAATTAAAATGGCTAAAATATTGCACCGATATTCCCTTAGTTTATCTTATTTCCGTTGTTTTTTATCCTAGGCTTAAAATTGAAGGTGTTACCGAATTGTTGGGTGTCTATTATGAATGTTTAAGCTTCTTCTATAAACACTTCTACCATTATTCTTGATGTTCGTGCTGAAATTAATAAATTGCTTTTTTCCTTTGAAACAAGTGCTTACTTCTTCTTCCGCCGAGCCGACTCTTCCACCCTCCTCCTCCTCTTCTTCTTCTTCTTCTTCTTCTTCTTCTTCTTCTTCTTCTTCTTCTTCTTTCAAAAGCTAAACAAATTTTAGCTAAAAAAACAAAAATACCAAGGCATTCATCCGCAAATGCGGATTTTCAAGATTATCCAACAACTTGTTTTAGTTTTGATAGTAAAAATTTTGAAATTTTGGATGGTGGAAGAGGTTAGCCCCCAAAGTATCCAACATTGACCAAGATTCTGCAACAACTCATGGTTGTGCATCAACGGTGGTCGTGGAGCAAGCTTTTAGCTAAGGAGGAAACATGCTAAGTTACAAGAGAAGTCAATTGAAGCCCGAGAATTGGAGGCACAAGTATGCGTTCAAGATTGGATAAAGGCGGAGATGCAGAAACAACAGAATGCCTTGGAATATGGCTCAAGATCGGATTCCAACTCCGATGATCCGGACACCACTTCCGAGTTCGAGGTGGAAAGGTAAGGGGGTAACGAAAATAACTCGAAAGTCCGAAAAAAGGTAAGCAAATGTAAGAGAACTACGTAAGCTTTGATTCCTCTTAACCCCGAGAGGATATGTAGGAAACCGGAAAATCGGTTCAAGCCCTTTCCTTTTTTATTCAATTAGTAATGTAAAATAAAAAACCGAGTACGATATTTTGGAAATTATGACCGACTTTGCTCTCGTTTTTTTAAATTGAGTTATTAATGTAAAAAAAAACCGAGTTTGCTCTCGTTTTTTTTTAAATAATATTACTAATCTCATACGTGATTAAAAACTTTGACCGAGTTTGATAACTTTGATCTCGTGTTTTTTTTTTAAGTAAACCGACGCTAAATCGCCAAACTGCCGGTTTGATAGTTTATCAAATCCGTGATTTAGGTTCAACCTAACCCGCCAGTTTTTAATATGCCGGTTTAAGTTTAGGTTTGCGACCTAAATCTAATACATAGAACAACAAAATAAGAAAAGGAGAAGGAGAAAAAAAAAAGTAAAAATATATCCAAAATTTTAAATATAGACAAAAATTTAAATATTAATATATCCAATAACAATGGACTATTTATTAAATAATATTTTCTAATAAATACCTTTGTTGTATTTTTTTTGTATAAAACTAGTATATTAAATACAATTTTTGTTTATAATAAAAATTCCATTTATGTTGAATTTTTTTTTGGGAATAGGTAGCCTGAATATTCTGTTTTCCACCATTTATGTTCTTCAAGCGATCTTAGCCCGTTCTCACAAGTACACCACCCTTTCAAATTCCACTCTTCTCTTCCCCTTTCTCAAATTCGCTTCGTTTGTTCTTTTCATACTATCAAGCACGCATCTTCCAAATCCTCAAGGTTTGATCAAACTCCCCTACCATTTCGGCATCAGATCTGTAGTTTGTTTCTCGTTTTGTACTCAAGCTAGGGTTTATTTCCATCTTGATTTGATCTTTACTTCTAATTTCGGTTGGGAAATTGATCGAACAGGTAGAAGAATACGAGATGGGGGCACTCATGTCCAAGTTCTGGTTCATGTGGTTCCCTGCAAAGGAGTACAAGATATGCGTTGTTGGGTTGGATAATGCCGGAAAGACTACAACCCTCTATAAGCTGCATCTTGGGGAAGTCGTCACCACCAATCCTACTGTTGGTAGCAACGTTGAAGAGATTATTTATAAGAACATTCGATTCGAGGTGATCTTCTTTGGTCTTTTACTCCAGCTACGACTTTAATTCTCAGTCTGATCCAATCGAAGATAAAGAATATGCTTTCTTGATCAACTGCTTGCTTGGGGCTTGCATAATAATTAAGATCCAATATTGTGCTTTACTGCCTTTTTTTTTTGAGGAAGAAGAAAATATTTTTTCTGTGTTGATGTTACGTTTGAATCGTTGATTGGGTGAACTGATTAGTGTACGTTAAGACTGGGATGTTGTGATCAAGTATGATTCACTGTGAGTATATGCTGTCAAAGAGGGGAAACCTTGTGAGGAGTGGGATTTTAGGGCCCATTTGGTAATTTATGATATGAGGATATTGGAGAGGAGAGGAAAGGAAGATATATCTTACCCCAAAAATCTTGTTATATTAAAAGCTCTTAAAATGATATGCTAATATATCAAGTTTTAGGTATGGATGGGTATGAGTGATACCCATAAACACAGCAACAGACCTTTGGATTATGGTTTCTTCGGGGTCTTGAATTTTGGAGGTATTTTAACTTGGTACTCATATCATTTTAGCTAGCATTATTCACAGATATAATGTTTATTTCAGACTGTAGATGATTATGAGTCTTATCTTCGATAAAGAATCAAACGTCTACTAAGATCAACTTACTCCAGGGTCACTTTTTGCCAGATGTTGAATTTGGTTTTGACTGCGTTTACTTAAAGCTGTGTAAGTTTAGTTTGCACAACACAACTGCACAAGGACGTTGGCCATGTGCATTATTATAGGCCTGATTAAGGCAGTTGCATATGCAGTTTTGTGAAAGATATCTATATGGAGCATTCTTGATAGGGAATATAAGACTATATAGAGCTTGTTTGCAAATGAACTTCTAATTGAATTTCTTATCTCTTGTATGGCCGCTTCTGATATATATATATATTGGTTCTGGTGAGGAGGGAGGAGTGAGTAGAAATTTTGTTCTTTTTTTTATACTATGCTTTCATTTTTTTAGGATAAAAGTTCATTATTGAAAAATTAGAAGGAAAAAAAAAGAAGAGTTAGTGATTAAAAACTGAACTCGGTAGTATAAAAAAACAAACAAAATTTTCTTCTCACCTCCTCTCCACAAGGAGCCTCCTTGTGGAGAGGAGGTGAGGAGAATTTTTTTGAAACTGAATGCAATGGAAGCGTATGACCAAGGGCCTATATGGATTTAAAATAAATGTTATATAATCTCAGAATGCCCTGAAGGGTTTTCAATAAATGTGTTGTTTGGATACTTTACAATATAATGTCTTATTGCCAACATATCTTTCACTTTAGGTTCTGTTTGGATATTATCGGGTTCTAAAATTAAATTATGTACACTTGTGTTGTATAGAAAGTGGTTTGCCCTTTAACCTATTTAACTAAAAGTGGTGTTTGGATGATTTAATCAATAATGTAGTATTGCACTCACATCACTTGTAAATAGACTGCATTTTACACAAGATAGTGGACACTGCGTCATTTAATTTTAAAGTCAGATACTGCACAATTGTGTTATGAAGTATGACACCCAAACAAATCTAGCCTTTAGTGAAAAATGTAGTAAAAAAGTACATTTTCTGTTTGTAAGAGATGTTTATCAAAAGTACCTTATAAGTTATAATGCAATGCATCAAAATATGTTTTGCTGAAATGTAGATAAATAGGCCATAAACCATGTAGTATAAAACTTGCATTATGCATCCATACAAGCCCTTATTAACATGATACCTATATAACTGTTATGTAATGCATGACATCTGAACATACACTAATTGTCTGAACAGATCTGTTTAATGCGGATGTATGCAACCTAGCTCATTGCATTACAGTCTCATGACTCTCATCTAGCATTATAAGTTTTTTTTTTTGAATAACAGTAATGCTGGGCTTGGTTTATCAGGTTTGGGACCTTGGAGGCCAAGACAGGCTGCGGACATCATGGGCCACATATTACCGAGGGACAAATGCAGTTATTGTTGTAATTGACAGCACTGATAGAACCCGAATTTCAATAATGAAAGACGAGCTATTCAGTCTACTTCCGCACGAGGATCTCCAAGGAGCCGTTATACTCGTATTTGCTAATAAGCAGGATCTGAAGGACGCCATGTCTCCGGCTGAAATCACTGATGCTCTTTCCCTTCATAGTATCAAGGATCATGATTGGCATATCCAAGCCTGTTGTGCACTTACAGGAGAAGGACTTTATGATGGCATGGGTTGGATTGCCCAGAGAGTCACTGGCAAAGCACCTAGTTAACAGTAATTAATGTTGTTCACATAGTTTATGCTTGTTGTTGAAGCTGATTTCTGATTGCTTTGTACCATTCGATCATGTAAGAGGAACAGGAAAAAAGAAAGGAAAAAAATGCTTATATCCTTCCAATTTATAACTATAAGATTGATTTACAGAATTTTTCCAATTGAAACTCTGATCTGTAGCTTTCCAATGTATAATTGTGTTCCTTCTCAGTCAGAACTTAACAGAATGGGGAAAGGAGAAGGAAATAATAATCTACTGCACAATATTTGATTAATGGTTTAGTACATGTAACATATCCATGAACAATCTGTAAAAAGTTTTTAAATCTGATTTGGAAAGCTCCAAAAAATTGAATGATGAGCTAAAGCAACCATTCTAACGCCTTTGTCACAATATCCAGCAGCTGCATCCTTTTGACTCCTGTGGTCCTTCAAACCACCGATCCCATGATGGGTTCACAGGGCCGTTTGTTCTGTCATTCGAGCATAACATGTAAATGGAGAGTACATTAATATGAAATTCACCAGACTTGTGATAAGACATTTACATTGGTAGCAACGGATCAGGCTTAGCTTCGATGCCTTTCTGCAATCTGAAAGTTGCAAAATAAAACAAAATGAAACCATTGACCAAAACAAGCTGAATAAATGCTGTTCTTGAATCGCTTCATCAATATACTTACTCTTTACATACATCTGAGGCTTTCTCCATCTTTTCCACCTGATCCAATTCTTCCTACCCACACAAAGGAAATAAAAAACATAGTGCTATTTAAAAACAAAATTCTAATGTTTAGTTGCTCGACTTTGATAATAAGGAGCAAAGGAAGAAGATCCAGGGATGAATGCCAATGATTTTCAACAGCAACAACGGCAAAACACTGATCATTAGAAGTCAAAGGCATCAAAGTCCTACAAGGATTTTCAACCAATTAGTCATAAAATGTACAACTTGTATCAAGGACTCTCAACCACAATATCTTTTGCATCAGATTAAGCACACAGGCCTAGCTGTCTAAAATTTTTAAGTCTAAAAACTCTATAAGCAAGATAATTAGGAGATGCACATCAATAAGATATTAACCAATTGGATGCAATATAATTTGAAATGCTCCTAGAGAACTAAGCATAAATGCTAGATAGGAAATCGGTAATGATGATAAAGCAATTGATTAAGAATAGCTTATAGTAGACATAGGTTAGCACACACCACTGGTAGGATGATCTGATATGGAAGTATCACTTCAAATATGTAGTAGTGATCCTGTATCTTTAACCTTACAAGGAAAAACATATCTATACTCGAGTTATATTCGACACCAGACAGCTAACGCGACCTTAAGATAACTTTGACTACTGGAGTACTGGTAACTGTAAGTGATAGTGAAGGACCTCTATCCACAACTTCTTATACTTAATTTCTGCTCCTTATTAGAGTTAACTATGTATGTTTACAGCATGAACTCAAAAAGCAACAGATAACATAACTGACCAAGAGATTTATGAGTTAGAAAACAAATTACATAGCCAGCAACTTTAAACAGTTTTTAAATAGTTCATATAATCCAACCACCAAATGACAAAATGGTCCCTTCATCGTCTTATATACTCCAAGTAGAATCAAAATTGGACCACTAATCCTCACCTTAGTAGTTATCACGATCAAGTATAATGTAATTTGAATATAGCAAATCAACAACATGCTATTTAAAATCCCATAACACCCTCATCACAAACACCCTTTGCAAAGTTTTCAAGATCAAGCCTACAACCAGAATTCTCACTCTCTCCATAAGACTAGCTCATATACACAAAACTTTGAAATTTGTATATGAAATAATGAAAAATTAAGAACTCACCTCCAAAAACCTGGTTTCTTGTTCAAGCCGCTTTAATTCGGCGAGAATTCGATGCTTTCCTTTGATATCAGCTGCAGGACCCTGTGGATTCATACTTGCCCAGACACTCTAAACCAAAACCCTAAATTTCAAACAAGCAAACAGAAGCTGAAAATTTACAAAAAAAGAGTGCGCATTGTTGGTGTAGACTTTAGAGGTTGATAATATCTCGCAGCAGTGGCAAGAGAACAAGGAATTTATGAAATGAGTTTTGAATTTCTTCCTTTTTTTTATTGTCCCCTTTTTCTCGCTATGAACAGAAAAAGGAAGGAACTTTTTGGAGACAGGGCAGGAGTAGAATTTGGGAGGGATGGTGGATTTCTACCTGCATTGGAGCTGGACAAAAAGCTGGCTTTCTTTATTTATTTAATAATAATAATAATAAAGAAAGAAAATTACATTAACTATCCTACTATTTGAGCTAATTGCAAAATTTATCCTTAAATATACAAATTTCACTGCATATCCTAACTTCTGGGGTAAGCTGCATGCCGGTCCAAGGAAGGGTACGAAACTAGCTTAATCTAACTGTTAATAAGGAATATATATTTGAAAAAGTAGCATTTAAAATACTAAAATTATGACCGACAACACCTCTGCAAACGTTAAGTATAATAATCTATTTGAACCACCGATTAACAAACATACATCCAATCTCACCGCCGTACATGATAACGGTATCATATTAGTAAACTAACTCGGAATATCAAAATATTTTGGTTAAATCCTTGTATTTATGGTAGTTTTCACAACAGACTAAAGTATTGGGATATTTGTTGTAAATTTTCCCTTGTTAATATAAGAGGTATTTTTTATGTGTATTTAGTTGGTCCCTTGTTTTTCCTTTAGATGAGGTTATGGTATCTTTTTCCAACCTCTTCCTCACGCTGGCTTGTAGAGTTGTCTCCTCTCCCGTGTACTACTTGCGTGACAAACACTATCTCTAGTCACGTGATTTGCACACTTTTTTTTAATTACCCTTTTGTTCATGTAGACTTGTCTCCTGTACCCTTGCCTCCCTTGGACACTCAAATTATAGTAGTTAGGTCAACCAATAAAAAAATACTTAGGATTAAACTTATTTAAATACTTGGACTAATGACTCCTACTTAGGATTAAACTTATTTCAACTAATGCAATCTGTTAACTGGACAATAAGTTGAACTATTATTTAGGGATATATGCTCACACTATGCTTGAACTCGTTTATTTTCATAATATGTTGAATATCGTATGAAATTTAGGTTCAATGAGTCGAGTTTGAACATGTCAATGTACAACACGTTTAGTTAAAATAACAATATAAGAATGAGTTTGAGTAGGGGTGAGCATAGGTCCAAAACCGCACTAAACCGAACCGAGCCTAAAACCGATTTTACTGAAACCTTGGACCGTAAACCGAACTTATAAAAGTAGGTTTGGTTTTGGTTTGGACCTAATACCGAAATCTTGAAATATTAGAACCTACAACCGAACCTATCATATCGATTTCTGTTCGATTTAGGTTTTGGACCTAAACGGACCTAAAAGATAAAAAAAAATTACAAATCTCAATAAAATAACAAAAATGAAATATCCAAACCTCGATAAATAACAAATATAAAAACCTATAAAAATTGTAATTCATTTCACTCTTCAAATTCGTTTTTTTTTTTTTTTTAAATTAAATTTCGAGTTTCGGTTAAACCGTCAATTTTACGTTTTTTATTGAAACTGAACCTAACCGATATTTTAAAAATAAAGATCTAAAACCGGACCTAAATTATAAGTTCAGTCGAACCAAAATTACTCGGTTCGGTTCGGTTCAACTAAACCGAGATTGTAAGTTTGAGCGTCGACTGCTACTTTTTATTCAGTAATAGTTTAAAATATCATCCCCCAATAAGCACATATTTATTTCGCCTCAACGACGATCGATCGTGGCATATCATCTCCCGCCATTTCTCAACAATCAGAAAATGACACGTGTAAACAGAGTCAGTGATACCCAAATAGAACAAGGAAATGTATGAACGTTTCCTGATACCTTCCTTCAAGTCTGCAAAAAACGGGGAAAAAATCAGAAAAGAAAAAGGTCCAAATCCCAATAGTATACCTTGCTTCTTTCTATGTCCACTGATCTTCTCCATCTCACTAACTCCCACACACAGAGAAATGCAGCTCCAGCTTCGTTTCGCCTCCCATGGTGCAACCGCAGCTCCACCGTGCTACAATCGCAGCCGAAATCCATGGATATATACTCATTCGCGCTTCTTGGACTCGAATTTCAGAAGAAGCGGTTCCTGGAGGTGTCAAATTAGGGCTTCGAGTGACGGAGCGTCTGGCATCGGGAAAGGAGACACGTTTCTCGACCTTTGGAAGAGGGAGGTGGAGCGTGATAAGGTGGAGAAGCAGTTTCAGAGAATTCTTGACAGTGCGCTACTGAATGGACAGAGTGACGGTGAGCCTGAAGAAGAAGGGGAAGATCAGGTTTACCTGGACAGTCCGGAGGAACTGGAGAGAAAGACGATTGAGTTCAAAAAGATTCTGGAGGTTCCTAAGGAGGAGAGAGATAGGGCTCAGCGTATGCAGGTGATTGATCGCGCTGCCGCGGCTATTGCGGCTGCTCGAGCGATTCTCGATGAATCTCCTCCACAACAGCCCAAGGAGAATGCTAATCGAAACGATTTGGCCTTCGGTGCTGATAGTGGCGGTGGAATTATGTCTCAAAATGGAGGTAATTTTGGTTTCGTATTCGTTGCTGCTAAAGCTTTTCTTGTTTGTGGGGTTTATCGAAGGTCTGATTGGTGCTGGGGTGAAATTTAAATGTACAATCAAAACTTCTCTTTAGAATCATTTTAAATTCCTCTTTTGCGTGCCTGATTATACATTTGTGCAGCTAAAAACCTGCAAATCCTATGCATGAAAGAAAGTTTTATTGCACTGTATATTTAAGAGGTGATTGACAAGAGTTTGCAGTATCTTATATTCTACTGATCAGTTACCGATTGTATCAGCATTGTAGTTTAGTGTTACGATCCTGATTTTTGTAACTGCTATTAAAACCAAACTTTCTATAGTTGCCACTTGCCAGAGAAGCACAGGATGATCAAGTACCCTTTTGTCTATATTTTTTGTGTCAATTAACAGGCCAACCATCTCAGAACTTGTACAAGCGTCAAACCAGACCTTCTCAAATTGGAACACCAGGTCCGGACTTTTGGAGCTGGGTACCCCCTTCGGGGGATGATTCATCCCTGGATGGTAGCAATAACTCACAACCAAATCAACAGCCCTCTGTTGGTGCAAATCAAATGAGTACAGTAATGGAAAAAGATCCGTCTGCGGATACCCTCAAGATTCCATTTGAGAGCAAACTTTACGAAAGCAAGATCAAGTCTTCTCTTCCACCTTTACAGTCATGGTTGGAAACTGAAAGAATGGATAATTCAATTACCATTTCAGAGAACATTGCCTTGAACAAGGACCACGAGGTTCAATTTACAGAACATGCAGCAGAAGCAGCTCGTATTTTGGATGAAATAGATGAAAATCCTTCTCATGGGATACATCCTGATGGATCGAGGTGGTGGAGAGATACAGGTATAGAAAGACGTCCTGATGGTGTGCTTTGTAGGTGGACTATAATGAGAAATGTGACTGCTGACAAAGAAGTTGAGTGGGAAGAGAAGTTTTGGGAGGCTGCTGATGATTTTGGTTATAAGGAACTTGGGTCAGAGAAATCAGGAAGAGATGCCCATAGTAATGTTTGGCATGAGTATTGGAGAGAATCTATGTGGCAGGTAATGTTGATTTCTCTCTTTAGACATGCAATCCAATACATTATGCTTTAATGTTGTTCCTTTGTCTACATTCAGCTGTGATTTCTGATGTTTTGAATTGGAAAACTCTTATGGTTCGTTTTGTAAGATTCTCATTCCAAGCATACCAAACATGAACTGGGTCAACCATTCCTCATTCTCATTCCTGTATCCACATGACATGATTGGTACCAAACGAGCTCTGAATTCATTTATGCTTCATCTAAAATTTTCAGGAAGGTGGCCTTATGCATATTGAGAAAACTGCCGACAAATGGGGAAAGAAGGGCGAGGATGATGAGTGGCAAGAGAATTGGTGGGAACACTATGATGCCTCTGGGAGGGCTGACAAATGGGCACACAAGTGGTGTAGGATTAACCCGAATACAGAACTTGAACCTGGTCATGCTCATGTGTGGCATGAAAGGTATATACCCTAGTCTGAATGTTTCCTGCATTTACTCGTAACATTGATAACGAACAATGTACTAGTATCTATACCTATTACACTTTGTTGTAGGTGGGGAGAGAAGTATGATGGGCGTGGAGGTAGCGACAAGTACACAGACAAATGGGCTGAGCGGTTTGAAGGAGACGGGTGGTCAAAATGGGGTGATAAATGGGATGAGCACTTTGATCTAAATGAACAAGGTGTTAAGCAAGGTGAAACATGGTGGCAAGGGAAATATGGAGAGAGCTGGAACCGGACATGGGGCGAGAAACATAATGGAACGGGATGGCTTCATAAGTATGGAAGGAGCAGTTGTGGAGAGCAATGGGATACTCATGTTCAGGAAGATACATGGTATCAGAAATACCCACATTATGGCTTTATGCACTGTTTGGAAAATACAGTTCAGTTGAGAGAAGTCAAGAAGCCATCAGAATCAGAGGAGAAGCAGTAACCATGTAAGACCTTATTCATCCTTCTCTATATAGTAGCACCACGACGCACAAGCACTCGACAAAATGGAATAATGTTAGTAAAGCTTAACTGTGATATTTGCTTCGGCTTCGGCACACAGTTCTTTCTCTCATGCTGCAATGGAGCTAGTTTTTAACCTAGAGCTGTATTATGATACAAGTGGTGTAGACAGGAAAACCTTAAAATGATTTAAGATAACTTGTTTCTAGTTAAGGTTTCATATAGTTTATAAGGGAGGATCCTCAGATAGTTAGAATCTGGATTTTCATAAGAAATATGATTTCTGATATGATATTATGATTTGTTAGTGTGTGATTGTATGTACTGTACTGTTAAGACCTTGTGACATGGTGTTGTTGTGAGTTGCAATTAGTCCTGAGAGTGATATGAAACTGAAGGCCCAACGCAAACCGGCCCATTTATAAATAGTCCCCTGACTCCCCTAGTCAATTGATGTGACACAGGGAGTCAATAAGACTAGACATGTCCATATTCTGGATCGCGCCGGTCTTTATAAAATATTAACCCAATCCGAACCTAAAATGTATGTCGTATCCGTCCTGGACGTCGTATCCGTCCGTCCAGGCGGTCGGTCCTGTGGGTACCCATTTTCCTTTTTATTTAAATAAATATATTTTAATATGATTTCAAAAATTTATTTAAGATATTTTAGGTAAAGTATATTAAATTTATTATAATTATGAGAAATATTTTATATTTATATTTAATATTTATAATAAATTTATTATAATTATGCGAAATATTTTATATATATATATATATATATATATATATATATATATATATATATATATATATATATATATATATATATATATATATTATCCGGCAAGCAAGGCTTTCGGCCCAGTCGGGCCTAGAGTGATGCCCAGACATGATTCGGTGAGTTTGACGGACCGGGTTTGGACCAGGCTTTTCGGTCCGGTCGAGCTTCCCCTCTGGCCATACTCTCCCATTTTCCAGCTGGGTCGGCTGGGCTACCCGAGTCTGAACATGTCTAAATAAGGCGAATAATTAAGTTGATTTTATGCATATGGCATATACGGGCCATACGGCAAAGGACTATATACTATACAAGTACCTTATAAAGTGCATATTTTTGTAATTAAAAAAAGGATATAGATAAAGAGGTATTGTTTGATTGACCAGGGAATTCTCATCTGTACGTGACTGATCAAGCTGCTTTCATTAAACATATTCTAATTTTTTGACAAATTATTGATACGATTAATTAAAATGTATATTTAAGACATAATTAAGATAAAGAAAGATGGATGCAGAAGTAGTGGTAAGAAATTAATACTTCTGAAATATGCTCTTTTATGAATCAGAGATTCTATAAAGATAGGAAATTGCAAGCAATGTGATGTACAAGTTTATGATCGATGAGCTGTGAGTTCATGGCATGTGGCCATAATTTAAACTTAGGATTAATTAAAGTTTGAAGATTACAACTAATTATATGGTTTGGGCTGGGCCACATCGACTTGGTCACAAATTCGATAGGTAATTGGATAAAATTGTCCAAATTAAGCAAACACAACAACTAAAAATTAGATTGCTCAAGATTTTATGCTCACCAAATTTGAGCTGTATAGTTAATGTCATTTAATTATCAATCTAATTAATATTCATTATCCATGCATTCATTCATCAGAAAATTTTGAAGAAGCAGTAACTAGAGGCTCAGCGAGTTCCATTGAACGATTACAGTAAGTCAGTCAGGAAACCCAACTCGCACGCAACCCACCTTTAAGCTTAAGTCAACAGGTGCATGCATTTTAATGAGGAAAATTAGTGGTGAGATTTTCTTAATTGGCAAGTCTCATCATGGGGGTATCAGTTTACTGACTGCGTCAAACAGTTTAAAGCTCGTGTTATTCATTAAAGGATCACAATTTTCAACTGATGTGAAAGTTAAACTGCTTTTTTTGAAGGTCAGGTACGTATACTTTCCGATTAAGTTGTCGACGATCAGTAGTTAAATTTCTGAAATTAGTGATAGAAAAAAATAAAATACTCTATGTTATCATCGTGATTTCTAACCGTATCAGTGAAAATTGAAAATCTCTAAATAGTCACCACAACTACGCACGCGATAATCTTCAAAATATGTATACGGAGAACCTTATCAATTACGCACGCGAAGTGCGTAGTTGTGATGACTATTAGAGATTTTCGTCGGTACGTCTAAGTTAGGTAAACTATTTTATTCTGCTTCCTTGATTTATGCTTCATAGTAGGACAATAGATATCACAATTTCCTTTAGCTTTCACTATAATTTCTTTGTGATCTCTTTATATGTAACATTCCTTTTTTTGAACAAACACACATTTGAAATATCAAATTAATCTTTAATAATATCAGGCAATTTTCGATCCCCTAAAACCTAATTGATCGACAAAATCTCTCTCTCTCAGACTTGGATTTTCGGTTCCGATCTATCTTTTCTACTTATCTCGATCGTGGCTCCTATCAAAACTCTTGATGTTACCGATCCATTTTATCTCCACCCAACGTATCATCCAGACCTTGCTATTTGCTCGGTTATTATTATATACTAAACAATCTTCTCACTCCCATTTCTTAGATCAAGCATCACTTTTATCTAAAAATTAATATCATTATATGCTAAGAAATCACTAATGTCTCTTATGAGATCGTGTTTAGAAACCAATACTTTATTGTCAGATAAAAATGAAGTTTGAAGATGAACTTTAAAGGTTATTTGGTAGTCGAAATAAATAGTTTGTTGCAGAATTTTTTCACTAAGCTTGATAGTTTTTTTTAGAAAATGAAACTTTATTGAAGCTAATGTGAGTTTAAAATTACCAAGAAAGATCTAATTTATCACTAAAAGTATTTTTTGTAACGTTGTACATGTAATATACATTCAATATGTTATCATAAACTTTGCAAGTGTTTCCTCTATTAACTTATGAAATGAGAAAGTTTAACGTTCCGTAAGCTAACATAAGCTCTCATAAATAGCTTGATAAGTTCTCATAATCTAAGCGTTCGTTCGGTGGAGAGGTATTATTGGCGATCAAGGGGTTGATGGGGTTGAATGGGGATGCAAGTTCTGAAAAATTTTCAACCCCGTAGAGATACATTATTGGGGATGAAGGGGTTGAAAAAAATTATTAAGGTCACCAAACGGAACCTGAACAAACACGATTCCCAAACGACCCATTGTCCCATCAACTTTACGCCTTTCACTGTAAAATTTGGAGTATTTTAATTTTTTTAGTTGGTGCACTCCAAGTATTATCTTTTCCTCTTATTATCCCCGTGTTTTAGGATTTCCTCTTAATGCAATTAAGCTTTGAACCATTTTCTCCCATTTTTTAACATTCCATTAAAAAAATGATTTCTTCATAATAGTTATAAAGAAAAAGAAAATTATAATTTTTTTTTTATCATATTTTCTAATTAAAATTAAAAAACAATATTAAAATAAAATTAAGAAACAACTACGATTTTTTCCTTCCCGCTGAACGTTGCTTTTCTAGATTGAATGCTTCTCTAGCTCCATGCTTCTCTCGACTGAACAAATCTCTCTCGTGTTCAATCAATTCGCTCACCTTATCCCTCATTTGATTTATATTAGTTAATATTGATAGCACGCATATGTAAATAGAATATTATTGCGGGCTCCCTTTGTAATTACTGTAAATACGTTGGTTATTTATATGACCTTTCAGTCAATGAAAACCCTAAGGGGAATTTATCATATTCTCACATGGTATCAGAGCCTTCGTTCCTCTAAAATTTTCTTCCGCCTCTTCCAAACCCTACGGTTGTGTCATCTTCACGCCGGATCTTCCCCTTCCTCAATTCTTCGATGGCTGCCGAACGGAAACCTTCATTCCATTCCGCCCTCGGAATATCCAATATCAAAAACAACATTGCCCTTGTCCTTGACCATGACACTCCATATGCTTCTTGGGTTACCTTATTTCACGTTACTGCGAAAGCACACAACGTGCTCGATCACATCGATGAGAAAGTTCCCAAACCAACGGATATTGATGATTCGTTATGGAGTCAAGTTGACGCTGCGGTACTTCAATGGATCTACAGTACGGTCTCACGGGAAATTCTCTTGCAAATTCTGGACTCAGATGATACGGCTCTCCAAGCTTGGAATCGAGTCAGGGACATCTTTCAGGACAACAAGAACACCCGTGCCGTCTATCTCGAACACGAGTTCTCCAACTGTAAGTTATCCGGTTTTTCGTCAATCAATGCTTACTGTTTACAACTCAAGTCTTTAGCGGATCAACTCAAAGGCGTTGGTTCACCGGTCCTTGAAACTCGACTTGTTCTCCAACTAATTTCGGGTTTACCCGCTGAATACAACGCTGCGGCAAGCTTCATTCAACAATCTGATCCTCTTCCGTCATTCACAAAAACCCGATCCCAGTTGCAGCTTGAGGAAACGCGTATGGCATCGCAAAACGGAACTGGCCAAACCCAATCCGCACTTGCTGCAGCCCACCGGAATCAGCCCGCCCCTACACCAGCACCGACATCCAGCAGCGGACCTCCTGCCGACTCGGACCAGGCTCAGCAGCGTCGCAGTCGGGGACGGAAAGGGAAGCAGCGGACGTCCGGCGGCGGCGGCGGAAACCCTGGCCAGCAGCAGCAGCGTTACGTATGGCGTCCGAATGCCGGCTGGGTACCCATTGCTCAGCCCGCGGCCCATCCTTCAACCGGCCCACCTGCTTCGTTTTGGCTCCCCACAAGCCCACCTGCGAACAGGCCCATCTGCCCCTATCCTCAGCAACCATTTCAGCCTAGTCTGCTGGGCCCAATTCCTCAACAGGCCCATCTGCATGCTGAATTTCAGCCCACTGCGCTGGATAATGGTTTTGCTACTATGTCCTTAAATCCGACGGACAATAATTGGTACATGGACACGGGCGCCACTTCCCACATGACTCATACTCCAGGTATACTCTCGTCTATTTCGCATAATGGTCCATCAAATTCGATAATTGTTGGAAATGGCATGTGTATTCCATCTACAGGTATTGGAGAAACCAGCTTTCACACCTCAAACCAACCATTACGCCTATCCAATGTTCTTGTTGCCCCCAAAATAGTTAAAAATCTTGTTTCCGTTCGACGTTTCACTTCTGATAACCTAGCTAGTGTCGAGTTTGACCCTTTTGGTTTTTCTGTGAAGGATCTTCAAACGGGGGCGGTCCGAATGAGATGCAATAGCTCTGGAGAACTTTATCCGGTCACCGAGTCTTCCCAAGTCCACGCTCTTTCCTTAGAGTCGCCTAGTCTTTGGCATGCTCGTCTTGGCCATCCCGGTGCTCCTGTTCTAGATTTACTTCGAAATTCTTCTCTTTTTCGATGTAAGAAGGAGTTATCCTCCTCTCTTTGTCATGCTTGTCAGTTAGGAAAACATCATAAATTACCTTTTGAACGGTCTATTACCACTACATTTGCACCTTTTGACATCATTCATAGCGATCTCTGGACTTCTCCAGTTGAGAGCAAAGAAGGATCCAATATTATCTTTTATTTCTTGATGATTTTTCACATTTTTTATGGGTTTTCCCCATCAAATTTAAATCTCAAGTATTCGATCTTTTTGTGCAATTTCACCAATTTGTCAAGACTCAGTTCAACAAATCCATTAAAACTTTTCAATGTGACATGGGTAGAGAGTTCGATAATTCAAACTTTCATCGCTTTTTCACCTCTCATGGAATCGCTTTCCGCTTTTCGTGTCCCTACACTTCACCTGATTCTTATCTTTTATAAGATCGATTTTACCTGATTCTTTACGTGCGGAGCACTCGAATCTCTCCTATATATATAGGATACTCAGGCTCTTATAAATGCAACCTGACTTTGAACTAAACACATTTTCTTTTCGGTATTTGCTAGAGCAGTCCAAATTTGTTGGCTTCCACATGGGAAGTAAAGAGTGAGAGGCGTCTTGGTTAACCTTTAGCTTGGACTTGTTTGAGTTGTTCTGCTTGCGCACGACGAGTAGGGTTTCTCAGGCTTTTCAAAGGCACACCTCCTGGTAATCTAGTGACCATCACTTCCTCTTATGTTAAGTTGTATGGAAGAGTTCTAGGATATCGGCTACTGATTGTGTGATAGAGGCATCGTGTATCTTTCGTGCCTTCAGAGTCGTCCTTAGGGTTCGACCTTGATATATCCATCATTCGATCCATCCATCATCGGATCATCATCTTTCCATATCTCTTTATCTTATTGTTTTTTTTATCGAGTCGTCTAGTGATGACAGATCGGGTCATCCCACTACGGCTAATCCCGTATCAACTTGTTGATAAATTGAATTTTTTATTTGAAAACATGATGATATTGTGATGTAGGTGTTTTGTATTTGAGTATGCTAGTTTTATGTTACTGATATAATTCTTTGATTAATATGTTTATGACAAGCATGCTTGTTTAGTGTTATGATTTCAAGTGTATACGACACTCATGTTATTTATAATATTTGAGTTGTGATATGTGTAAAGTGGTGTTATTCAAGAGGAGTAATGAGAGATGACATATAACTAACAAACAAGTTTTGTGCATGAGGAACGAGCAGGTGATCAATATGGTAATAACTCATTGGGGTTAGGCGCATAGTTGACCGGTTACATCCTTGTAGTGGGTAGGAATACCATTTATTCTATAGAAGCAATTTGACTTGAATAGTTGTGGCCGGGTTCCTTCAACTATAGGACTTGATGGTGCAACCATTGCAAAAAGGATCGATTTGCGATCATGGGGCAGTGACATAGTTAGGATTTGCAAATCTTAACTAAACATGAATCATATCTAATCATTGGTAGTAATTGAACTATAACTTGTAAAAAACATAATTGATTATTGACATTTTTAATTTTTAAAAACCCTGGAGTTATAGAGGATGGTCAATGAGCAATGAATAATAACACGAGAAAGTGCACAAAGCATGTATATGAACGTTATGGCCAAAAGGTTTGGTCATGAGCATATATTGATATATTATTTTGTTGACGGTTGTGCTCCGTAGGCTAACGATCGATACCAACTTCTTTTTAGGTATTTATGTCAATAAAAATGTTGTAGGGATATTTGTTGCGGGAAGTGGTCAGCCGGGATAACGAGTTCCCTAGAGTACGTGAGGTTTGAATTTGCTTCGAGTCTAACCAAATGTGTGAATGCATATGTTAGCCTATGCACACATCTGTAGGTTTATCCATTTTGTACAAAGGTTGACTAGTCACTATAACTGTTAAGTTGCCATTTTTGTTTGTGAGTCCATTTAAATTTGTTTTCTATGTAAATAATTTTTATAATATTTTTGAAAAAAGTGTTTTAAAAAAAAAATGGGTGAATAGATTGTGAATCCTTAAGAAAATGAAAAGAAAAGCATGAAACAGAAGAACACGTGGTTGACAGCTGGATCAGGTCACGTGGAGTTGGGACCCTGGGCGTCGTGTCTACAATTAAGATAAGTATCGTCTTTTAATTAATCCTTAATTAAAATTAGTGGTCTACCAAAAAAAGCAAATAACAACAAAGAGTCTACCAATTCCCACACCAAACTCTTTCTCGCCTCCCAAAACACCTCACTTTACAGCTCTACATTACCTTCAATTTTATATGTCTTTGTATTATAAAAATGAGCATCCTTTCTCCATATTTTGGCTCAATTTCTAAGACAATTAGTGTTCACACTTGAAGTGTTCTAAATAGATCAATCACGTTTAGCTAGTTTGGATTATCGAAGAGGCAAAAACTCAAGACGGAGTCGAAAATAATCTCACGAGTAATTTCAAAAGCGTTGAAGTGACTTGATGATCGATAATTTGTATGTTGTCATCGATTTCAATCTTATGAATTTTTTCAATGGCCTCTTACAAGCCCAATTATAAAGATATAGACTTTAGCGTATAAACACTGAATTTAAAGAGTTTTTTATACACCGATACAAACTACCTTTCTATTATAATTTCAGATCACGTACTCAATGCTTAATCAAATTTAGATACGTCAAAATAAAGTTTATAAAATTCTAATTTATTTTTTTTAGTTTATATAATTTTTTTTCTAACGTGTATTGTTTTATTTATGATAGTGATAGTTTAATATCATAATCATCGTCATTTTCAATACTTTTTTTTCCACCTCTATTATATTTAGATATATGCCCTACTAAATCAATTATTGGTTAATAATGCATTATACATTATCATCCTCTTTTTGTTTTGGTAAAATGTATTATTGGCTGATTAGAGGTCAAGTATAAGGCTATGAATCATGCCTTGATATTAATTTATTTATTTTTAATATTTTTTTATTGATTCTTTATTTAAGATAATAGTTTAAAAATAATCTTTTTAATTATACCCTAAGTATGAGATTAATGATTGATGTAATGGTACGGTTTTGGTTCTAGACTTCACGTATGGATAAACTTTGTATTGTATATGTTAGAGCATTTTCAACAGTTTTCCTAAATTTTTCTCTAAAATGAAAAATCAAAGTAAAAATATGTCCTTTATATTTTTATCAAATCCAACAGATTCTCTATTTTGAAGAATTTTTGATTTATTTAGAGAATGTCTTCAAATTTAGGGAAGAGTCCCAACTTTTTTCCATTATTCTCCATTTTAGAGACTGGAGAATTTGTTAAAGCAAAATTTTTTTAAAATTCTCTAAATATTCTAAAATGGAGAAGTTATTGGGATGCTCTTAAACATATATTTTCAGATATATTTCAAATTGGATCTTTTTTTACACTCTTAACTATAAGATAAAATATCGAGTTAACGATACAGTTCGATTCTAGTATTAATAGACTTTGTCGTCTTTATATGCGACATATATACGACATGTTTTGTGAACACTTAATATATGACTTTTTGTGAATTTTAAGCGCATAAAATATGGCTGTGTTTGGTTTTCAAAGGTACTCCGTATTATTTTAGGGGTCTATGTTCACTTGGATTAAAAAAACAATCCTAATAATCCTATATTTAATCTTTCAATAATCAACCTTGTCAAACGAATGACTAAAAATAAATATTTATTTCATGTAAATGTAACTGGTTTAATTTGTTAAATCATAAATATTATTTTTGTTAACACGTAAAACGTGAAAATTTGGTATAAAAATTTTTAGCGAATAATATGTTATGTACCATACTTAGTATGTTAATTTAAACATGTGCATACTCTAGGAATATTTATTGTTTAAATTATGTTATTGAATATAAAAATGTGAAGTCCATGAAATATGTTATATTTTGTCAATTAATAATTTTTTACTATTAATCATATAGTATAAAATATTTGTAAATCCATATTCGATAATCATAAACCAATTCTATTTAAGTTGTTAGTCCACATATGTAATCCATAAATTAAAAAAGCAAATGAATAAACACTTTGATTGTTGGCCTTTCTTGACCAAAGTATTATGCATTTTAATTCATGAAAAAACATTTATTAGGGTATTGTCAAATGAAATATACTTATTGACACTTCGATTGTAAATTCATCTATTTTTTGCTTATTAAGTTCAATACTGTTGAGCTTTTATGTAAGATTGTAATTTAAGGGTCATTTTATGTAAACTCTTATTTTAAGGGAGGTTTTGTGTAATTTAGGCTAAATATGAATCCTTAAATGAGAGCGTGTTGTAGTTGAAGTAAGTGAATTTTGTTGAAGTCTCGTGTGTTGACAAGTTCTTTATCTGAAAAAAGATATTTACCGATCGAGACCGGCAAGAAAGAAATTATGACATTACAGTCCTTCTACACATTAACGCATGACCTGAGCATCGTTAATTTGACTCTCAAATAAATCAATATTTTTACTTTTTCTTTCTTTGAAAACAAGAAATTATTTTCATATTTTAAATTCCCAACTCCTGCGCAACTATAAATACACGTAATCTTTGGATTCAATTATACAACCCTCTAAGAAACTCTCTCTGTTATAAATGGCTATGGCAGAAGCTGGTGAAAGAAAACAGATCATAGCCGTTGATCTTGAAGAAACCTTTGGCATGTTCGACATCAATGGCGTTGATGGTATCACAGTAGAGGAGCTCGAGACTGTGATCCGATCGTTGGGTCAGAATCCAACGGCTGAGGAGATTCGAAGGATGATTTGCGAAAATACCGACGTCGCTGATGGTACAGCGCCGCTTGAGTTTGCTGAGTTCTTGAATCTCATTAGTAGAAAATCCAAAGTGAGTTAATTACTTTCCATAATTATTATACATTTCGAAATTTAATTTATTTTAATATTAACTATTTATTGATTATTATCAGGAAAAAGATACAGAAGAGGAGCTTAAAGAAGCATTCAAAGTGTTTGATAAAGATCAAAATGGGTTCATTTCTCCGAGTGAGGTAGGTTGAAAATTAAAACCCAGTAATCGAGTAATTAAGGAATGAAATTGTTGATTAAGTGTGATTAATGTGAATGCAGTTGAGGCATGTGATGATAAATCTGGGAGAGAAGTTGACAGATGAAGAGGCGGAGCAGATGATCAAAGAGGCGGATTCAGACGGCGATGGTGTTGTCAATTTTGATGACTTTGTCAAATTCATGACGTCACTATGATGTACATTTTTTATTCTCTTACTTAGAAGAAGATTTAGTTGCATAAGCAATTACGCAAGAGTTAATTATGTAACGGATTAGCTGATTGTAACGTCGTTTTATTTGGTCACAATCGTACTGTACTGTACTGTACTTATAATATTACTGCAAAAAGTTTACCTCTTCAATAATTAAGCCTTGAACTTTTAAATCTATTCTGATTAAAATAAATTTTATTTGTGTAAGACAATGTTTGGGAAGAACAGACTATAATTTTTTTAATAAAGAAAAGAATATTTTGACTTTGACCAAAGGCACGGAAAACAACGCCAACAAAGTGGGATCCAAATGAGAAAGACGTATAATAGTAATACAAATTTAGCCGTGTTGACAAGTTTCGATTGCACAGAATACGTGAGGCTATACGTAAAGTTGATAGATTATCTATTATTGTTATTATTATTATTAAATAATTTTATTAAGTTTACGTGTTAGATTTATAGGATACATGGTATATAATATAGGAAGTTATGTTAGAGCATATATGTACAAATCTTTAATTTGAAGAGAACGTAATGGTACAATAATATACATGGTTATATATATTTATTTGATATTATTGATGATATAAAAGTTATGATTATTGCCACGTAGTGTTACGTACATTAATGCTATTGAATTGATGTGTTGGATGGATCCAAATATTCCTTCGCTACATGAAATTGGTTGCGGCGGTCGAACCCGAATCGAACTTTTGACGAGGCGAGTCTGAGTAGCGCGTCTAAAATAATGCTCATATAGTGTTATTTTAGTCAAACGAGCTGAGCTTTATCCGAACAAGCTGAGCATTGACATGCTCAAATTCGGCTCGTTTATAAACGAGCCGAGTCTGAGCTAAGTTTTTGACAAGCCGAACGCGGACCAAAACCGAGTAACTTATCTCATGTATCAACCCTTGTGGTGTGATGCCTAGTGGGTGCCGGTTTGACTTTCACCCTATTGAAGTTTGAAACGGAAAGCAATCCAATTCAAAAGATGTAGACCCTCCTTCGAGAGGAGGGTGAACAATACAGATGAACCGTAGAGCGCGAATCGTTTGTATATGAACACAAATACGGATTAGATCCCAAGTCCAACATATAAACATGACATAATTCCATATTAAAACTGTCTTCTATATTATGTTTACATAGTATCATATTATCGATGTGAGACATTACGCCTCAATTCTAACTATCTTGCGCCGGTTGACATTTGACACACAATCTTAAGGTCGTCTTCGTCAAACGAATCTTATCTCAAATACCATATTAACTTTTCATATTTAAGACGTGAACATGATACACACCACAATTCAACCTACGTGAAATGAGTAATACCATAATAATTTTTTTATATTAATTTAAATGATCAATATGTATAATTGAATGGATCGTAATATTAAGGTAGCAACATATGTAAGAATAATAAGTTGCAGGCTTGAAATGAAAAGTCCATGTCTCCGCGTAAGAAACATTTGGCGTGGAAGTGACAATTCGTTACACGACGCACAAATGATCTATCTATGAATTGACCCATTCTCTCTCTCTCTCTTTATGCAAGCAAGCAAGTTAGGTTACTCAACTCATTCAAACATACCACTAAAGTGGCTTACATTAAACGTCAATTAATACACTCTCCTAATATAAGTTAACTGCCATCCATTTCTACTCTCTTTGGTTTATTGGGGAAGCAATTAGTCAACAAACTACCTGTTTTGTCATTTATGTCAACCCCTTCAAGGTCGTGCCAATTGACCTTTCAAATACTCAATTCATATTTATAACTTCTGTCACTTTAGTCAACTTACACGTTGCATTCTTGCCCAATTCATAAAGATATGGTCACCTATCTTTCGTGTCTAGTGCTATATCTAGAAACAAGAATGACATCGCGGATCCATAGATAGGACATCGCATACGAGCTCTTTGGGTTTGGGTGACTTCTCGCATTGTTTTAGAAGTACGATTTAAAGAGGCAAAAAATCTAGACAATTACAAATATTGATCTACGATGATAGCTTACGTTAATTAAAATTAACTATGTTTAGAACCATGATTAAAAAATGTTTAGTCAATCGTACGACTCATGCTAAAATATGTTCATAACATATACACACATATATATATATATAGTTAAAACGAAAAAACGCAATCAAGACTCACAACTATGGTTCGAGATTTAAATGTCAGAGATTCACAACAATCTTAAAGTAGAAGTCAACTTGTGGATCGGATTCAAATTAGTTTTTAATTATTTTTTTATCGTTTTGTTATTTTGTGATTTATTATGATTTTAGGCTTGAATTTAGTTATTTTAGAAAGATTCGATTAGTTTAGAAATAATTGGAATATGATCGTCTATGAGATTTAGTTTTTGCATTTTGATGAGTTTTTTCGGAGCTTTCTAACGGGCTCTAATGGTGAGATTTTGGCGAAAAAGATGACCATTTTTTTTTAATGTTATAATTTTCAAATGCATAATTTTATTTGTAAACAAAATTCAGATTGTGATGAAAAACATTAAAGAGAAAAGACGAGAAGATAGATTTGTCACAACATTCGTCCGCCGAGAGGTCAAAGCTCGACATGATAGACTTGTCATGGCATACGTTCATGTATCAGTTGATGCACCCGCTAAGGCACAAGATCATATCATCGGTGAGGAGAATGTGAGACCATCATCATTTGTTCGGATTATGATATGGAGGACTCCTCAGAGGGTGTTCCACATCCAGATGACATTCTAGATGGTGAACATGAGTAGATACCTGTTGAGCAATAGCAAATACCCGTTGAGTAATAGCAAATACTTGTTGAGCACGATTATGTACATGTGGAGCTGGAGAAGGTACCTATGGAGCATGAGTAGGTACATGTAGAGTACGAACAAGTACCTATGGAGCAAGAGCATGTACCTGTGTTATTGACATGCTACAATGACCACAGAGCTAGCATTATTTGTGATGTCGTTAGAAATTCATTGAATCAATTTACTTTTGGTTATATCATTAGAAACCACCTTACCACTCTCATTGCTATTAGAAATGGAAATTGTAGTGTCGAATCTGTGCTAGAGGCAAAAGTTTTTGCTCTACGTTAGGGTCTAAAAAAGGCCAATTAATGAGATATGTGCAACATTAATTGAGATTGAAGAAGACAATTTGATGTTCATAAACGCGACTAACCGGACCTGAAAACCTCCATGGAAGATGAATATGATAATCTCTTATATCTCCAACATGATTTCGGGATTCACGCACTCTACCGCTCACCACATTTTAGGGAAATCAACAATGTTGCAGATAGGATCGCGATGCACGGACTTAGCTCTTCCATGACATCGGTTCTATTTCAGATGATATTGAAGACCTCATCCGCAAGGATACTCTAGTCGATCGGTTTCCAGAAATCAACAATGTGCTTATCTTAGTATCAAAAAAAAAAAGAAATACTATTTGGTATACAAACTATTTTACATTAAACCAGTTTTGATACGGGGTGAAATTGTGGCCAAATTTTATTACAAAAACGACCCATAATTTTTAAATCAAACAAAGTGACCCCTATATTTATGTTTATTCAAAAATCACCCATGTTATTTTTGTATAGTTAACAAATTATGTAATGAAGATTAGTCATCACTTTATACTTAAATATTTAAGGTATTTATACATTAAATAAAATAAAATAATTAAAAATAAAATTTATGGATAGTTTGAGAAAAAAAGTCATGTCGGGGTTAAACTGAATGATAGAATATACTATCACTTATTGAAAATTTTGTGCAATTTAAAAATCTAAATTTAATATATTTAAGGAAAAAGATCCCTATTTCATGTTTAAATTTTAAAAATAATCTTATTCATGTCAAAATTTTGTGAGAATGTACGGGTCTTTTAACCAAATTTTTATTTTTATAATTTTAAAAATTTACAATAATCCTTATAGTTATATTTTAATTAAATGGCCTAAAATATTTAAGAATAAAGTAATAACTAACATTTATTACATAATTTGTTAGGTATATAAAAGTAATATGTGTAATCTTTCAAAGAAAATATGATATAGGAGTAATTTTTATTTGGTTAAAATCGGTGGGAAGAATCAACTGATTCAACATCGCGATAATGTACATTATATGTTGAATCTCTTTTGCTTTTGATAAAAGAAAAATGTGGTTGGTTTATTTTGCATATTGATTAAGCGGTGTGATATATACACTATAATATTGTCAAATCACATTGAACTTATAAAAAGTTAATCACTAAAAAGTTAAAAGTTATATTTATAATAAAAGTAAATAAAATAAAAGAAAAAGAAGTGAAGAACCATTAGCCGTGTAAATGACATAAGTGAAGGACCGTGCTATATACACAATTTTTAAATTTACTTGGTACCGAATATGAACGCTTTGCGGTGACGCTCAAATGGATCTGAGCGCTTTCCAACGGCGCTCAAATCTTAAATAAATAAAAAGGGAAAAATAAGAAAAAATAGGGTTTTGAGCGCCTGCACCCAAAACTCTGTTTTTTCTTATTTTTGCCCTTTTTTTTAATTAAAGATTTGAGCACCTTCCTACTTTTGCCTTTTTTAATTAAAGATTTGAGCGCCTTCGGAAGGCGCTGACGCTCAAATTCTTTGGTTTTTTTTTTTACTTGTTGAGCGCCATCGGAATGCGTTTGTTTTTTACGCTAGTAAAACAAACCTCGTGCATTTAGCTTTTTCGTAAGTGAACAACTCACTTACTTTCACAATTTTTTTATTTTTTTTATTTTTTATTTGTTAATCAAGGATGAATAACTAGTTGGTAGTTGGTTATATAAATGAGTTTGTTTTACCTTTTCATTTCACATATATAAAAATGTTTGATTTTATTTTTTCAAGCATAATGCGTGAGAGTAACTAAAGTATTAGCTTCAAATACTATGTTTGTTCTTTGTTCCACATATTTTTTTGTCTTTGTTATTAAAATATTATTGAAGATAAATGCAATGGTTGCGTTCAATTATCGGGAAAAGGGGTTCAAGTGGTCGTTCCGATGAATAAGATTGGAGTCAAAATTCAGTATGTTATCGTTTTTTCCCTAACATTTTAGACAAAGGTTATAATATTAGACTTATTATGATATAATTTTATATTTTCAATTTAGTTGGACTTAGCTAAGTATATTTTATTTTTTTCCTAATATTTGGACTTACTATGATATTAATTGACAACCCATTAAAACAAATTAGAAAGGTTATATTTTATTTCATTTTATATTTTAAATTTAGTTGGACTTATTATGATATCATTTTTTATTTTTCAAGCATAGTTTGTATCATTTATTGAAGATTACAAATAAAAACTATATTATCTTCACTTATAATTTTAATTTGTATTTTATTATAAAAATTAAAATTTATAATAAAAACACATTAAAACAAAAAACTATAAAACACTAGATACAACTTATATATATGATTTAACTATTTAAAAGTAATAATTATCACATACAAATAATCATCTGATAATTAGATGTAAACATTAATCTACTTTTTATAACTTGACTATATTATGGTGTAAAGTAAATGAGTGTATATAAGATGACCCTTGATTAATTATGACTTTATATAATTAACCTTTTTTTTGTATTAACATTTTTTACTGAAAATTTTGTTTTTAAAATTGATATATATATTGGAATTATGAAGAATTTGTCGAGTGTAAATATCACCGTTTTCATTTACCATCGCATTAAATTTTACCAATTTTATAGATTCAATTATATATTTTGATATCCAATTTGTCTTGTAAAATCTTTCCTTCGTCTACAACCTTAAACCCTAATTCAAACCCTCCATAAGAGATATCTGGTGAAGCTTTGTATAACATTATGGAATTTTGGAAGTCTAAATCTCTTAGATTTTTTTCCTTGTAAAATAGTTTGGTAGAAACCTAAATATACACAGGCAGTGATGTAGGCCCATTAAATTCCAGGCCCACATTTGGCCCAATTGACAGGTCCATCTAACACCAATCATGGGTCCAGAGCAATTGTGATTTGTGAATGCACTGCTCCTTCTCCGACCACTGGACCTGGGCAAAGTCGGGCTGGTCCGGCTCTCCCGATAAACGACGGATATTATTAGTCCGATTGGTCCGGAAAGCCCGACTCGGCTCGAGCAGGTACGGGAAGGATCCATACTCATCCAGGCTCGGAGAACACGACCCCAATATCCTATCATGGCTATGTTTGGAAAGCAGAAGCTGAATGAAACTGAAGCTGAAGCGGAAGTTGAAATAAGAAGCTGATTTAAGTAACTGATTGTTTTTAATAAGCTAGTATAGCGTTTGAGAAGTACGAGCTGATCGAAGCTGATTGAAATGTAAATTTACCAAAAAGGGCTTTATTAGTATTTTATAGTGGTAATTTATTATGGTGATAAAAATAATTATTTAAATGATTTTATATTTGAATTAATATTATGAAATATTAAAAAATATAATTCTGTAATTAAAATTGTCTTAAATTCTCTATCATGAATTGAAACCCTAAAATAATTAATATAATAAGCTTCTAGTAAATTCGAATTGAAATATATGCATGATAAATAATATTTCAAAATATTAATTAGAATGATTTTTTTAAAAACTGAATTCTTCCTTCTGTGAGAGCTTTACGAGCCATTTACTGCTTCTCACCCCGACATAACTCCTCGCCATTTGAGAAGCAGAAGCACCTTGACAAAACTCTTCGCCATTCCTTCGCCTGGAGATGAGCAGCATCAAGGAACTCACAGGTAAGAGATTTCCACCGTCTTCAGTTTGTGGATATCGAGTTTCGTTGTAATACATTTGGGGTTTTAGGGTTTTTGCTTCAACTACACATTTACCTCGTTTGTTAATTGAGTATTGTGATGACATTTGGGGTTTTAGGGTTTTAAATTCAGCTTCACAATTACCTATTGAAGATAGTTAACAATTACTTTTCTTGGCCTGGACATGATGAGCATCACAATGACCTACTGAGCTTTTGAATTTTCTTACAGAGAATAGCATGTTGTGACAGATTTATGTTGTTGTTGTGCTTCTTGATGTTGTGACAGATTTACCGTTGTTGATATATTTGCATACTCGGGGGTCATTGATGTTGTGATAGACTTACCATTCTTGACCTATTTGCAGTTGTGCAACTTCTTGTTGGTGCTTGTTTCTATTGATATGATATTTTGATTTGTCTTACAAAATAGCATGTTCAATACATTTCCATTTGAATTTGCTTACAGAATAGCATGCTGTATGTGACAGTAGTAACATCTATAAGTTTTGTGAGTGTTGTGACATTAGTATCTTCTATGTTTATGCTAGGATTGTGATAGTAGTATCTTCTATGTTTACACTAGCATAATGACTAATACACATGATGGTTGTTGTGAAATTATCAAGTGATTTGTAAGGTTGTAGAGAAGAAGTTTAATTGGACTGAGGAGTCAACTAGGACGTTCTTGAGGGTTTGCATTAAATATCAAAAAGTCCACGGTGTTGATCAACCATTCAGTTGGGTAGAAATTGTTTGTGTTTTAGAGAATCAAATAGGTAGGAAATGTCCTCCTATAAAGCTAAAAAACAAGTTTGATCATATGAAGAAGTTTTACAAACTTTAGAAGGAATTAAGGCACAGTGAGACATATATTGGATGGGACCCTGTCAAAGGTCGAATAACAGTTGATGATGCTTGGTGGGAAATAAAGATTAAGGTATTGCAGCTTTTGTTGTACAGGTTTTTTAAGTAAAGTATGTACTGAATTTGATTCCTTACTTTTGTTGTTGTAATTTGTTGTAGGGAAATGACGAGTACAAGCAATTCAGAAAGAGAGGTGTGGCAGCTGACTTGAAAGAGTTATGGGAGCAAGTTTTTAGTGGGATCGTAGCTACGGGGCAATATTGTGTTACCCCCTCTATGGATCCTTGTTTTCTTCTACAAGGCGGGGAAACTAAAAAGCCTGATGAGGGTGCTAAGGAATTTGCAAATGAGGAAGGAGAAAACAATGACAGTGAGTTTGGAAATTTAAATAGCATCGACTTCAATGCTCCTCATAACGACATTCTGAGAGACATCCGAGAACAACTGACTTCATCAAACCCTTCTACCAACATCAATAAATGTACTAAAGTTGCATCCAAGGTCTCGAAGAACTCTGTTGGAACCACACCATCTGGAGTTGGCTCAAAACGTCGTAAGAAAGGGTCCACTAGTGCACAATTGTACAGTGAACACCTTGCAATAGTGGAGCAAACTAATCAGAAAATGCTCACCTTGTTTGAGGCAGAAGCTGCTACATATGCAGCACCAAGAGAGAAGTGTACATTTTAATATGTCATGGAAATACTCGAAGAAATGGTTAAGGAGCAGCTTGTTGAGAAGGATTCTCTACTTCACAACTCATGAATGAGTCGTTTAGGCAGATGTTCATCAACATTCCATGCCATGTTGGGAGGCTAGCTTTTCTGAAATACCAATATGTTGAAATCAAGGGAGTCAGTCCCTAATTGGTTGTTTCCTCCGCCTGATGAATTGTAGTCTTGAGTCTTGAGAGTTTTTCCCAATTGATCCGCATTGCTAGTATATGTTTTTTTTTTCTCAATTGAATTATAGTGTTGAGTGTTAAATGTTTTTTTTCCCCGATTTAACTATTATGAAGGTTTTATGGTTTGATTTTATTGAACGTTTGTGTTATTTTCATCATGGTTAAGTAGATAATATAATGGATGATTGCTTTGCTTATACCGTGCTATTTTTTCTATCATTTAATTGTGTGTGTATATGTTATGGTCAATCCTGAATCATCTCCTGATGTTCAATTGATTGCAGAAGCGAAGAAAAGGCTCAAAAGACACCAAAAACAAATGATGTTTGCAAACTTATGACTGAAGATTAACAGTTCATTGTCCTTCATGCATTACTTCAGTCACATACACAAAGAACCATGTTATAATTCAGAATTTACAGGTTACAAATAGATGAGGCAAGTGATGGATGCAAACTCGGGGCTTAGATGTATGAGAGCCTTTAGGATGGAGCCCAAAGTTCTGCAACATTTATATGATGAGTTGGAGTCAAATTACGGTATAAAACAAGGGCGTGACATGATTGAGTTGGAGAAGGTGGGTATTTTGTTTTACACTTTAGCTTTGGGGATATCAAATCGAGACGTTTGTGAGAGATTTCAACGTTCCGGGGAAAAAATCAGTCGAACAATACACGAGGTTCCAGATGCAATCACAGGAAGGTTAAGGGGGTACTCAGGACTTGCACGGGAACTTCTACGTCCGCGTGACCCAATGTTTTCCAGTACACCTACACAGATATTGGAAAATAAAAAGTACAGTCTTTTCGAGGTATGGACTACATCTTCTAATAATATATACAAAAGATTAGTTATGGGCTATAAGATTGCTAAGTTTAAGCCCTTTGTGGTGATATGTGACCATAAATGCAGGGGTGCATAGGTTGCATAGACGGAACACACATTGATGCAACGATCCCTGCAAAAGAGCAGTTTCCATATAGAGGAAGGAAGGGCACTTGTACCTTTAACGTGATGGCTGTATGTGACCTTGATATGTACTTTACATTTGTTTCTGCCGGTTGGGAGGGTTCAACTTATAATGCCCGTTTTTTCGATCATGCTCTTAAGGCAAAATCATTCAACTTCCCCCATCCACCTGAAGGTATGACTATTTAGATCACCTTGGTTTTAGTTGTTACATACATTAAGAAAAAATGTACGTGATACCGCTGATTCTAATATAATGTAGGAAAATACTACTTGGTCGATAAAGGCTATCCAGACAAACAAGAATACATGGTACCGTACTCTAAGGTGAAGTATCACCAATCACAATTTGAAGGCGTTGCTCCTAAAAACTACAAAGAAGGGTTTTAATAGGGTGCATACTGGTATTCGAAGCACAATTGAGCGTGCCTTTGGTGTTTTGAAGAAAAGACGAAAGATACTAATGGTGATTCCTAGCTACAACATCGAGACACAAATCGACATTATATTGGCATGATTTGCTCTTCATAATTTTTGTTTGCTGCATAAAGAGAATGACGAGTACTTTGACATGCTAGAGTCCAATCCTGCAGCTTACGAAGGACTATTCAATAGGGTTACAAGAGAAGAAGGTGATAATGCAAGTGTTGGTGGGATGGGTAGTGTTAGAGATGATATTGCACAACGATTGTGGGAGAGTGCCTATTTTTGATATATCGATTGTGTGACGGCATATGATTCACATCTTTTGTCAAGTGGATTGGTAGGAAGTTATGTTTTGATCAACCGAATCTTAGTTTTATGTTGTACCCCTAATCTTCAATCTTAATGGCAGATGGAGTTATGTCAAGTGGATTGGTAGGAAAATATTAGTTGGGTTTTATGGATTGGTAGGAGGTATTTCTATATAAAGAAGAAACACTCTTTTCAATGGCTTTTGATTTTATCAATCTTAAATGGGCTTAAAAGTTAGGTAGTCTGAGTTTTTCAATCTTTTTGTTTGTATATTTTTTGTTTGGCTGAAATATTTTGGTTAAGCTCCTATTTTTTTTATGGATTAGTAGAAAATTGAAAATTGGGTTTTATGGAAAATATTAGTTGGGTTTTATGGATTGGTAGTTGGTAGTTTTTCATTTCTGTATTTTACAAGAAAAAGGGCAATGTTTGTTTGGCTATCTTAGATGGAAGCGCAGCAGATCTGAGAGTTATTATTATAATTGTAGGTGAGAAAAGGAGTGTTTCGAAGACGCCTCTGATGAAAATAACATGTGTTTAATAACACATTGATGATTTGGAAGACGCCTCTGATGAATCCTATTGCTTTGTTGAGGATGCACAGATTGTGACAATAATGCCTATAGAGATATAGTTTCTTACTGTGACAGCAAACCTGTGATGAACCCTATTGCTTTGGTGAGGGTGCAAGTTGTAATCTATAGAATTATTGTTCACTAAAAACTGGAATTATTGTTCAATAAAAACTGTGACAACAAGCTTTTGGTGAACCAGAAACTGTTACAACAAGGTGTAATCCATAGAAGTATTGTTCACTAAAAACTGGAATTATTGTTCAATCGACACTGTGACAGCAAGTTGTAAATCTTTTTAATATCTTCTTCTGTTCAACCAGAAACTATGACAGCAAGCCTCTGATGAACCACAGACTGGGACAACAAGCCTTTGGTGAACCAAAAACTGAAATATTGTTCCAAATCTGTGACAACAAGCCTTTTTCTGGATTTATTTCTTCTTCTGTTCAATAAAAACTGGAATATTGCAAATTCAAGCGGTTGAGCTCTAATTACTACACAAACGAGTATCAGAAGCTTACAGAAATAAGCTAAGCTAGTACCTAAATATTTTCAATCTCTTCTTCTGCTCAACAAAAACTTATTTCAATATCTTCTTTTGTTCAACTAAAACTGGTTTCAATCTCTTCTTTTTTTCAACAAAAACTGGTTTCAATCTCTTCTTTTGTTCAATAAAAACTGTTCAATAAAAACTGGTTTCAATCTCTTCTTATGAATTTATTGCAAAAATAAGTTAAGATAAGCTAATAAGAAGCTTATAAAAATAAGCTAAGCTAAGGTGATAAGAAGCTTACAACAACGAGTATCAGACGCTCTAACTTACTACACAAACTGGTTTCAATCTCTTCCATGTACTTATGACAGACAACAAGTTAAGATGAATTTTAAAATTGAACCACAAAGTTAAGTAAAATACTAGATAAATCACAAATTGGTTTCAATCTCTTCCACGTACTTATGACAAACAACAAGTTAAGATGAATTTTAAAACTGAACCACAAAGTTAAGTAAAATACTAGATAAAACATAAACTGGTTTCAATCTCTTCCATGTACTTATGACAGTCAGAAAGTTAAGTAAAATACTAGATAAAACACAAACTGATTTCAAGCTCTAAGTTACTACACAAACTAGATAAAACACAAATACTAGTAAAATACTAGATAAAATATAACAGACAACAAGTTACATAAACGAGTATTAGAAGCTTATAATCTATAAGTTAAGTAGCACAAAGTTAAGTAAAACAAAAGCTTTACTTTGACTCTGCTGTGACAGCAAGGATTGCTTTACTTTGAGTCATTTATATCATCAACACCCTTGTTAAAAGATAGAGGTAAAAATTGTGATTCAAGGATTGCTTGCATATTAATTGGTTAAACTGTGACAACAATGACAACACGCTTTTGACTCTTTCGATTTTCCTGTTTCTGACTAGACATGCGAGTCTTCTAAATATTTGATTATGAGAAGCTTTACTTTGAGGAGTCATACTTGCTTGCACATTAGTTGACAAGAATTGGAGTATTGAATGCACAACTACTAAGTAGTACATTATTTGTATAATGTGACCCAGTTTTTTATGTTTACTTGTCAATGCCGTGTAAATAGCTCATACAATAACTACTTATATAATGTCATCTATAACCAACAATAGAAGCAACTTATATAATACATGAGCACCCACTATAAATTGTGAAAGCCTTGATTGTAGTCAATCACATAAAACAAAATGGCTTCACCATCTAACTTCAAATGGAATGACGAAAATTCGATAGTCTTGTTGGAGATATGTGCAGAAGCTGATTTTAGGGAGGCTGATTTTGAGAGGGGTTGTTATAATTGGCTAACACTTGCTGTTGAATTTGGTAGGAGAAGTGGAACAAATGTTCCACCGGTGAGACTACGTAATAGGTTGTCTTTGTTGAAAAACAGTTTGGAATTTGGAGAACAATACTCAATGCTTCCGGTGTTACTTGTGACCCTGAGACAAGAGAGGTCCAAATCCCGTATTATTGGTTTACTAATAACAAAACGGTTAGTTGTTCTTCACTTGCTAGAAGTTTAGGTTCTTTGTATTTTTTATATTACAAACAACATATATGTGTGTGTATAATGTAGGACTATCCATGTTGCCAAAATTTTCGCCGCAAACAAATGAATGTCAACGTGGAGAAGTGGTGTGCGGAAGTGTTTATGTAGCATCAATATCGTTGGGTTTAAGCATATGTTTGTGTTTCATAATCCATGTACTCATGTAGTTGGAGGCCTTGTGGTTGTTGTGTGGTGTGTAACTTACCCCATGTTTACAAGGGTTGTGGTTGATAGGAGGTGTTTCCAAAAGGGATGTACTTAGCCGGGTTGTGGTACTTATGATGTGTTTGTGGTACTTATGATGTGTTTGTGGTACTTATGATGTGTTTGTTTTAAATATCAAGTGTTTGTATATACATTGCTAGTTTTAAATATCAAACATTTGTAACACAAACTAACTCGATGCAACCAAGCACATATATAATACATCAACTGACCATATCAAGCATACAATGCAACCAAAAGCTATGTATTACAAATCATGCCCAATGATAACTTGGTTTTAGTTGGTACAAGCCCCAAGTACAGATACGATGTTCAAGTAGCGCAAAGTTAATCCTAAAACATAATATCATGAGCTACACAAAGTACAAGCAAAAGGGAAGCAACCAATAGACATTTGTAGAGACGTTTTGCGGATAGTGCGTGTCCTGTACCAATGATCTTGCATTGGTTGAGTTCAAGAGAAAGCCGAATGTTGGATACTTGCAGTGGAGTCTGGTGCTCGATCAAGCGGTTGATTTCTCCATTGCTTTGTTTGCTTGCCTCGTCTGCATATCAAATGTGTCGATGAGATGTGTCAAGGTCATCTTGCACTCTTGCTAGTCGCTCCCTCAGATCACGTGCTATCTCTTGTACAGTTCTCACCTCCGGATTGGATGAATGCTCATCTATCAACTCGTTATTAGTGTCTTCAAGTAATGTCTTCAATGTCAAAAGACGATAGTAAGCATCACATAAATCACAATCATAAGAAAATGTATAAATCATATATATACACGATATTCCGGGTCTGTGGATCTACTAACAGTAGAGAAACTCTTAGAACCCCAACCCCAAGATGCGTAATAGCCATCAAATACTTGCTCGTTGTTGTCGAAATCCATGTCCTCTGTTGGATTAGAACAAGTGGACCACATTACAATTCAGAACATTTACACAAATTCATTAAAAAATCTAGCAAGGTTGATTATGAATTTATAAACTATTGTTCACTCAATTGAACCACATATGTTACTATTGTGAGATAAATTCATTCCTACATTATTATTGCTAGGGAGTGTACCATGAATGTCAAGAGCTTAACTCTCAAATAGCTTAAACTGCTACGCCAAAATACCCCCCAAAGATGAATTTTAAAATTCTACTCATAAAAAGGATAATCAAATTTACTAGTTCTTAGATGAACTCTAAACTATTAAGCACATAGTGTTGAACAATATTACAGATAATACATTAATGCATTTGTGTAAAAGATTCTACTCATAAAAAGGATAATCAAATTTACCATTTCTATCATTTTGCTTGCTAACCTTGCATGTCATACTTACAGCTTAATAAAACATAGTGTTCAACAATATTGGTATTCATGCATAGTGTAAACTAACTCCAACCAACTGTAATTGATTCTTATCAGCTTTTTGAGGTATCTATACACCAGGAAATTTAATTGTGAGCCATTATAGGTTCGACTATATATATGGTTCAGGTGAGGAGGCATGGCCAAGGAGCAAGCCGAGAAACAAACACAATCAGGTCACATCTCATTCTCTATCATTTTTGTTCAATAAGCAACAATGTTGGGCATGTTAGTAAACTAACTTCAACCAACTCAACCCTCAACTATTCCTCAATAGATGGATTACTTCAATAATCAGAAGCTAAATAAAATCAAGAATCACAATCTTCATGCTCAATATCAAAGGAAATCTATGATAATGTTTATGCCCTAGCTAATCTGAATGATCAATATCAAAGAATCACAATCTTCATCAATTCAGAAGCTAAATAAATCACAACACAACTGCAGAAGTGGAAGAAAACAACAAAAAATCTATCATTGAAGCTCCACGATGAACCTGTGCTTGGAATCTGTAAACAAGGGGGCATTGTTAAGGATCGACATAGAACAACGAAATTCAAGATTACAGTAGGCAGATAATCAAGACAATCAGAATTCAAGATTTACAAAAGGCATAAAATCAAGAGAATCGGAAGTGCACATTCTACAGAAGGCAGAAAATCAAGATTTACAGATGGCACAAAATCAAGAAATAAGACGAAGAAATGAAGGACACAAGACTTTTACGGTTTTTACATAAAAACTCAAAATCAGGGATAATCGAAGAAGAGAAAAGGTCAAAAATTTAGAGAATCAAAGAAGAAATAAGAAGAAGACGGAAGAATACATTCAAACGAAGCTAAAAAATAATATAACTTCTTCAAACAAAAATCGAAGAGAAGAAGATAGGAGGAAGGAAGAACGATGATACGTGTGATTTTCATTTGTCTCAGAAAGGCAAGGGTATTTGGAGAATGAAAAAATTCATCCGCTCCATCAGCTCCCATAAGCTTGCCTTGGGGAGCTAATGGAAATGCCAAAAAATCAGCTTTCATAAGCTTCCTTAATTACGCTGCTTCATCTTCCTTCAGCTGCAGCTCCCAAACACGCACCAATTTTGCACAGTATAAATCATAAGCTACCATAAGCTTCAATAAGCTACCATAAGTTGGTGCCAAACGGGGCCCCTATATACATTATAAGATTGAGTTCTGAAATGCTACAAGAATAGGGTTTTTTGCCCCACGGTCAGCCCAGTTGGCTTTTAAGTTGCTTTAATGTGAAATAGTTTGTATAATTGATCGATCCCAACGGCTTCCACTCCCTAGTTCTCTCTTCTTTATTCCGGCAACGGTGTGTGAGTCCGTGAGTCACGCAGGTAAGCAGGTACGACTTTTTCTTTCCCTCCAATTCATCTTCTATGCTTCACTTTTTCTACGAATCTGCAGAATTCCTCGAATTGTTCTATTCTCTTGACTCCTACGGTGATCTGCAACACTTCGCATGCATAAGTAATCTTTGTCTCCTTTTGTAATTTGTACCGGACTTTGCTGAATAAAATCCTTTATCGAATTCTGAAAATGTCTTCACGTTCTAATATTGGTGATCGCGCTTGCAACTCAGCAGTTTTGTTAAACCAGTTTTAAACTCACCCATGTTGTTTTCTTATCGTTCTCTTTGTTATCAAATACCTTATTTTTGCACTTTCTCTTATTTCTAGAGTGGAGGTCGAAAATGGAAGCTTCCATGGGGAAGAAGAGAGTCGAAAACAATAAACCTTAACGTTGGAAACACACCAGTGGTCGATTTGCAAACTTCTCTCCAATGGTTGATTCTACAGGTTTTTTAGTTGATTAATTTTGTGTGGTTTATCATGTATGTTTGGTTCAGTTGTGCAAAAGTGCTCGATAAATTGTCTAAGTCAAATTAAAACTTATTTGACCCATTACTCACTTCATTGGAGGGTCGTCTATGTTTATACCAATGGAATAAAACAAGTAATTACTAAGATTGGTCCCTTAGACTTATCTTGAAGTTTTTCTTTTTTCTGTACTTGAATAAGTAAAGGTGAACATTAGTGATGCAACTGGAAATTTTGTAATACACGCACTGATTTTGCATCACAAAAAGCTAATGGGTTGTGTTTGCAAGGTGTACCTAGAAAAGACTATTATGAGGCTACAATGCATTTTTCTAGCAACACAGTTCCCAAATGGGTATGCTTTTGTACCTGACCATAGTATCTCTTTGTTCTATACTTCCATTGTTATGTTGGATAGTTGTATAATTTGTCAACTCTTTTGTTAATTTTGACACTACCAATGGTGCAAATACTCTGCAGAAAAATCCCAAATACGGGGTGCTTGAAGGCATTTCTTATGATTTGAATCTTTGTGAAGTCATGACAACATAGGAGCAGGTTACTTAGTCATTAAAGGAGCATTGTAAATATATTCATTTTAAACTAATTGCAGGAGATCTATCACCAATATTTTAGTTTATGATTATATTTAACTAACTGCATGAGTTGAATCTTTGTCAATCTTCTACCGGAAAGTTTCCAATTCGGCCAAACGGTGGAGAGCTTGCACTGAGTTGGTGATGCTGATGTGAGTGGCTTGTAATCCTTGTATATGTTTATTTCACCCCTTTTTTTTAATTTAAGATGATATGATCATTAATTATGCATGACCTCTTTCAAAGAGAACCTGTTTTTCCCTATGTCCTCCATTGATCAAATTTCATATAAGAAATTGTAGATAAAAGAAGATTTGTAGGCATAAAAACACAAGTTACAAAATTCAGACATGTGTAGCATTCTATTTAGCCTCGGTGCAATTTGTTGATCAACCCATCATGGTTGGTGAAACAATGATGTTCACATGCTATGGAGCCTTCTTGAGCCACCAAATCCGCTTATGTTCCACCACACTTGCGCAAGTATTTGCTCATGAATCTAATTCTCTCTTAAAAGTAGTAGATCCTCTTAGAAGCATATACTTTCAGAATTCCCGTCAAATATTGGACAAAAATATGTGAAAGTGCTTTAGAAGAAACTTATATTTCTTCAAATTTACCGGCAGACTTGGTAAATCTAGTTATGATTTTTGACTTGAATGACACCATCTTTTCGATTCAAAGAAATTGTTCACGATCTGCTGCATAATTTTTGGAATATGGTGCTTGGGATAGTTGTCAAACTGCATATCATAAGTTTCAAAAATATTTTGTTGCAATAAGCATAGAGAAATGAACCAGAAATGGGGTATTATACGAGTTGATCGATTCGATATTCAACAAGAAAAGTCGAGTCTAAATTTTATCGAAACTTTAAAAATGTCCTCATATGACACATTTAGAAAGTGATCAAGATTGATGTAAGTTTTTTCCAAGCAGATTGAGTAGCTTGGCTCATTAAAAAAAGCCCTGTATTTTTATTTTAGCTGAACTAGATCAAACTTTACAAATGGATAAACTACTAAACCAAAGGATCATTTTCCATGAACAATTGACATCATTAACTCCTCTTGCAAAGCCACCATGATCAAAGGACGGTACAAACACAAGGGTCTTCCATGAACCAGTAATTTATAACGGATCAAATTACGTGCACGCATGATTTACCTAGTATATATCTAGTGTATATTAAATATAGAAGTAGATGCCTAGATGATATAATTATGTATTTTGTATTACTTTTTTTTAGTTTTTTCCCTTTTTAATAAAAATTAGTACCAATCTGGCCCAACTCACATAGATATGAGCAAGAATTTAGGCCCGATTTTTATAATCGCTCCACGTCCAACCAGAAAAAATGGGTGAATTACTTTGAAATCCGGCTTTTGTTCGGGTTTGTGTAGATCTAACAACCTCCTATATTTCAACTTATGATTTATTATTATAGACGTAGAAAATCACTTATTTTTATAACAAACCAAGCTTTATAAATTTAACCTAAATCTGAATACAATAATTGTTCCAAAACAACAAGGAAAATAGAAACAGAATTAGAGAACAGACAATGAGATGGGTAAATGCTTGCAAGAAAATGGGCAACCCCACTTGTCTGCCTGCGTACAAAACATATGTGAAATTCTGTATTAGATAACAATAGCTTATTGCATTTCTGAAGCAAATAACCAAGAATCCCAAGCAAGCTGATCATCCTGTCTAACAACGAAACCAACTGAAGACAATCAGATTCAAAAACAACCTTGGATAAAATCTCGGTCCGTTGCCACCTAAATAGCCCACATCAAAGCCTCCAACTCAGCAATAATAGGTACCGAATATGGCTGGATCGTTTTGCTCCCCACACAGAAATGACTCCCAACTGCATCACGTCCAACCAAACCAATCCCACAAATACCAATATGCATCACAGAAGCATCACAATTGAACTTAACAGAGCCAGCACTAGGTGGAGTCCATGCCAATGAATCGTAAGATTAATGTCAGCATCAGAAACCGTCACATAGAAACAGTGTTTCACATGATCCTCATACCGAGGCAAACAGTCCTTCACAACTTGGACAATGTCATGCTCCTCCGTCCGAAACAGTTGAGTATTCCTACTCTTCCAAATAGCGTGTACAATGAACATATACTTCTCAACCTCCTCCTTTGATAATGTATGTGCCATTGAAATGAACCATTCCACAAACAAAGTCATGTGAGAAAACTTTATCTCCACCCCAAATGTAGCAAACCAGAATTGCCGGGCTTAATCAAACTGGAAGAAAGCATACATTACATCATCAACTTGGCCACAATGAAAGCATGAGGGGTCCATGGCGCTATGACGTTGGAAGTAGTTAAACTTACAAGGGAGTATACCTCGACATACTCTCCACACAAAGTCACGGATACGCGGTTGAGAGGTGACCGACCAAACCCGCATCCACAAGGACTGACGTCCCGACACAGATTCAGATTCAGTCGCTACATCCTCACCATGAACAATCATGTGATCACAAGACCTGACAGAAAATATGCCAAGTTTATCATAGTACCAGACCAAGCTATCAGGGGTGTCCTCATCCAATAGATATATAAAAGATATGCATGCAACATCCACATCCAAAAAAGAAGCATTGACAAATGACAATATCCATCCGCCACCACCGTGATTCCCACTCAATCAGGTCCAAAATAGGAGCTGCAATTGTCTTGAATAAATGAGGTCGAGGAAGCCACACATCATTATAAATTGAGATAGAGGCTCTATTCCCTACTTGCCAAAAGCACCCACGTTGTTACACGTCCCGACCTTTGATCAAACTACGCCATATGTAGCTAGGATTAAAACCCACAGAGGCAGAAAGGAAATTAGAAGAGGGAAAGTACCTAGCTTTAAGCAAACGGGCAAGAAGAGAAGATGGATCTTGCAACAGACGCCATCCTTGCTTAGCTAAGAGAGCTACATTAAAGGCCTCTTATTCGCTCGAAAGTGTGTGCGTTAAAGTCTTAAATTTATAAAAACTGAAATCAAGGCAAAGCAAACCCACAGTGTACGGATAGGCGTAGTAAAACAAGAATTCTAGAGTACCAAACTCAGGGATTTGGGGGATAAATTCAGCTCGCAAACGTCAGGCAAGATATAAACCTTTTATAAAGATAATTGGGAAAATAACGATTCTAAAGATATAAGGATGGAGTTGGGATTGAAAAGATATATCTAAGGTAGGGTGTTGTACGGTGAAGTTCCAAACCCATAAGTCTCACCCAAAGGCTCTCTCAATAAAGGATGTCGAATCTCGTTATAAAGAAGTTTTGAGGATAAGATTAAACTCTCAAATACCTATGTCTAAATCCAAGGGAATCGAAGATAAACCGAAAAGGTTAAGGTTGTGACACTCAAAGCCAAAGTAGAGGATGTTGAGTCTCACTACTACCTAGAAAAGGTAAGCCATGACTAGGTTAGGGCAAATCTTTAACTTTGGATTAAAGCAAAAGCAAAGCACGTACGACATAGGAAAACCACGGTCAGATCTTGAGGAACCACGGCCGTGGAACTCAAGAACAGACCGTGGAAAGCCTCGACGACGAGTTTCTTGCAACGTGAAATGCCTAAAAACGTGCATAAAATCTCTTGTTTCCCGAAGCTTTCTACTCATGCTCCTTCCTTGGCTTCTCCAATGCATCGCCTTGATGCCTAGCATGATCAATCACTCCTACATACTCCATTATGCTCCAATCCAAGCCTTTATTCACCTAAAATCACATCAAAGCTTGTGTACATTTCTATACCAACATAATAGGTGAATGTGCTCATAAATGCTTCAAACTCATATCCATATGCATAAAAGAAAAGGAAAAAGAACCAAAACATGTGCCTAAAATAACGTCATATTTCATGCTATCACCTCTAAATTACGAAATCCCATACCACCATGATCTTTAGATAAACACAATTTAGACCAATGTATCCAGTGAAGTTTACGTGTATCACCATCACCCCACCAGAAATTACATAACAATTGTCCAATCTCCCGGCCCAAACTAACCGGTAAGGCGAAACAAGACATGGTGTACACCGGTATAGACTGCATAACAAATTTTATCAAAACTCCTTTCTAGATTTGGGTAGTGATTTAGCTTTCCATGAAGATATGTTTTTCCAAACCTTCTCTTAACAGTAGCAAAAATGCATTTCTTAGATCTGCCCACCATATTAGGTAGTCCAAGATACTTCTCATGCCTCTTCACTTCCACAATCTGTAAAATACTCTGAATAGCATCCTTCAATCTCTCCTCAACATTACGACTAAAAGACATCTCAAATTTGCTAAAATTAACTTGTTGACCCAAAGTTGCTCCATAACACTGGAGAATACCAACGATGGTAAGACTTTGTTGACAAGTTGCTCTAGCAGAAAGGATGCTATCATCCGCAAAAAACAAATGTGAGATAGGTAAAGTTGTCCGTGCAATCTTCACACCTTTACAACTACCATTATCCACTCGTTGTTGGATCATACCCGAAAGCGCTTCAGCGCATAAAAGGAACAAGAAGGGAGATAGAGGATCACCATGGCGCAACCCTCTAGACGGAGAAAAGGTAGATGTGGGAATCCCATCCATTAAGACCGAGAAAGAAACCGAGGAGACACACCTCATAATCAATTGTATTCATCCATCATCAAACCCCATCTGATGCTCAACTCTAGAAAATTCCGGTCATATGCTTTGGTCATATCAAACTTAACCGCCATATATCCCGTCTTTCCTGTGCAACGCTTATTTATATAATGTAATACATCATAAGCCGCAAAAAATTATCCGTAATTAGCCGCCTAGGAACAAAAGCACTTTGAGTGTGAGCCACCACCTTCCCTAGACATACCTTCATGCGATTAACAATCACTTTGGACACAATCTTATATAACACATTGCACAAACTACTCGGTCTCAAATCCTTCATGCGGGAGGGATTTTGTACTTTGGGGATAAGAGAGATAAATGTGTGATTTAAACCATCGGGAATAGCATCACCGTGAAGAATACCAAGGACAAATTTGGTAACCTCTACTCCAACAACCGGCTAGTTATGTTGGAAGAACGCAACAAACATTCCATTCGGTCCGGGAGCCTTTTTCGGATGCGTACCAAACAAAGCTCCCTTCACATCATCCTCAGTAAAAGGTTGGAGAAGAAGTTGATTATCTTCGGCTGAAATAGAACAAGGAACTCCCTGTAGGGCTTCGTCAGCATGAAACAACCTTGTGACGCAAGCAATTCATTGAAGTAATCAACCGCTACCATTGCCCGACAATCACCACTCCTCCAATCCATACCATCATCATCAAGCAACCTAGTAATCTTGTTGCGGTGGTGTCGCCCGTTGGCCTTCCCATGGAAAAAACGAAGTGTTACGATCACCCCATTTAAACTCATTCGCATGTGACCGTTGAAACCAAATTAGCTCCTCCTGCCTCATGAGTTCATACTCTTGTGCCTCAAGGAACCGGCGGTGAGCAATCAGTCCGCCATGCATGCCTTGCTTCTGTATCTTACGTAATTCTTCACTCACACCTCTTAGCTTAAACAAAACATTGCCAAACGTCACTCGGTTCCAATCTTTCAAAGCACGCATACACTTGCCCACTTTTCTGGAACAAAACTCTCATTTGTAATAACCCAAGAGGGTTTCAGGCATTAGCCACAACTACTTTAAAAATCATCATGTTCCATCCATAAAGGTTCAAACCGAGAAGGGCGTACACCAGTGGGCTCCATATCTACATCGCTCTCACACCGTAGTAGGTGCACCATCACCGGGATATGATCAGAACCTTCTCTATCTAAATGATGAACAATGGCGTCCGGAATTTCTCCAGGAGAAAATCGCATTTTAAAACTACAGTTTTATTTTATTTTTGTAAGGCAAAAACGCATGCCTTTTTTCCATCTCATCAAAAACTTCACACAATCCTCCCAAAGAATTAATTTTTTTTCCTTACAAATTTTGATGAGGTAAAATGTGATTGAGAAAATTTGGCTAATAGGGCAATTTTTGTATCTTTGTACTAACTAGGCCCCTCTATTTTCAGCCTAAATTTTTAAATCTAAAATAAATTAATTAGAGATATAACGGGAAAGTAAAATATAATCCTATAAAAATCTTCCTAACTTTCAAATCTCACGAATCCGAAGTAGTTAGGGTTTATTGCTCTTCCCCACATCCGACTCAAACCAGTCCGCCGTCATCATCATCCTAGTGCTGCCCTTTGCGTCCACCGGCTCGCACCAGTGTGCCGTCACCGGCTCGCACCAGTATGTTCTTGTCCCTTCACCACCGAACTCATATCCGTCCCTCTATCTACCTTATCGCCCCTCGCGGGTTTCTTCCTCCAACCTCAACAACCCGTATTCGCACCAGTACGCCGTCGGATTGCAACCCCCTTCCTCTAGTCGTCGTCCCGCCGGATTGAAGCCATCTGTAATGCCGAATTACAACCCCCTTCCTTTGGCCGCCGCCCCGTTCCGCCGGATCGAAGCCTTCTGTGTAGTTCTTGGCTTGCCTTATCAATCTCGCTTTCACCCAAGTTAATTTTTACTACATTAATCCTATATATAGAGGTAGCTTGGCCATTCGATCATGATTCACGTCATCCTCTCTACAGGTTAAGTACACATGGCGATGGATGCTTGGGGTGGCCGCAGTTCCGGCAGTTGTGCAGTTCCTGTTGATGCGAGTCTCCTCGATACCTACCCAGGAAGGTAGATTGCAATTTATTAATTAATTAAGCATCAAATATATTTAGATGACAAGAAGTGTAGTGGTGTTAATTTGGAACGGGGCAAGACTGAGGAGGCTGAGGCCATCTGAGACTTAAATATGCTTAGATAACATTTGTGTAGTGGTGATAATTTGGAACACGGAAAGACTGAGGAGGCTGAGGCCATTTGAGACTTTGACTCACCGTAGTCTTTCACGACTTGTGTGTTCTCTATGTTGCTAGCACAAATTGTGGCCCTGGGGTATATATAAGAAAGGCATCACCCGTCTGTGTAACAAAGGCATCACATGTGCTTTTTAAAAAAAAAAAAAAAAAAATTTTTTTGCATTTTGAAGCCTTTTTTTTGAGTAATTACATATTTTCCCCATACATTATATATGTGTAAACGACGGGATTGTGTAAACAACGGGATTGCGTAAATGACGGGATTGTGGCTTGCGCAACTCATTTGAGCTTGTGTAACTAAACCTTATGTAAAAAAAGGATAAACAAAGGACCGGACTTGTGTAATGGAAAAATGACAAAACTGTATCGGCTAGACAAATTTTGCTTAATATTGTGTAATTGGAAATTGTGTATTCACATTGTGGAAGTGAAATTATGTATCAATATCGTGTAACGGAAAACTGTGTATTAATGTTATGTATCGACTAGACAATACACAAGTTTAATTAGTCCAACTAGTATAAGAATGGGAAGGAGGGCATGTTGTCCACTGAACTGAACTTGGGCTTGCTTGGACTTATGTAACTTGTGTGGTCTTATTGGGCCTGAACTGAACTTGGGCTTAATTAAATCGATTGGGATTGAACTCAACTAGTCTAATACCCGCACCGTGTGCGAGATTAGCTTTAATAAATTATAAAACAAATCTAATTATTAATTAAAGTGAGTTGGAAGATAATATTATAAGGGAAAGTAAAAGATAATAAAAACGGAAAAAGATATTTTTAAATAAATGATAGTTTACATGTTTTTGATAAAAAAAAATGTCTTAAATGAAACTGAACGTTAAAACGACCCGTAATATAAAAATATATGGAACCATGGTTTATGTAATTAAGGTTTTTTTAATATTAGTATATATATAAAGTTAGTTTATATTTTTTAATTAATTTTTTAAAATGAGAGTGCGTTTTAAATTGCATTGACAAAAAGAATGGAAAAAAATTATATTGCATTAAAGGCTTCTACTTTATTATTAGTATATAGATATATATTTTAACAGTAATATTATATATATACATTTATGTTTGGTAGGTAGATAATATAAATTCTATAATAGGATAATTAAAATATAGTAACTATATATATTATTTATAAAAACCTAAAATTTTAAGAAAATGACATGTGACATATTTTTTGTTAGAATGAACCACGTTGAAGTAAACGCTTCTGCTTTAATATATGTATATAGATTAGAATTACGAATTAACTATTTTAACTAATAGTTATTAATAAATAACAAGGACCTAATTTGTCTACAAGATATAAAAAACTTAACACTAAGTATGCAAAAAGTGTCTGCTTAGCTAACTCACCCAATGTGATTTTGTCCCTTTATCGATTACATTCAATTAATGTGAATCAGAATCTTCTCTTTTTCTTTAAGAAATACTCCTTTGATTTGCAATAACTGATATTAGAGGTAAAATTACACATAATAAAAGTTAAAAGTAGGAGGTGCAATTTTATAATGTAAAAAATTATATGAGAATAGTAAAACAGTACTATTTGAACGATACCTTGCCTATTGTTCACACGTTAGAGGAAGAGGGATATTAATTTAGATTTTGTAATTCAAAAAATATTTCCTAGGAGAAAATTAATGAAACAGTACTATTTTTTGGGCTGAATAAATTAACTTTAATACCCCCATCGTTTAAACTATTTGAACGATACCTTGCCTATTGTTCACACGTTAAAATATTTGAATGGTACCTCACTTATTGAGCCCGACCAAAGATTTCACCAAAGATTTTTAGCCACTCGAGAAGCCGTTTCGTGAAATCTTGCCCCTTATATTTAGCACTGTTCAAATAGTTAAAACCGTTCAAATAGTTTAACGTGTGAACAGTAACCTATGTATTAATATTTGGTTGGGCTCAATAGGTGAGGTACCATTTCTGACAGTTTAAGCGACACGCTACTAAACTTTAGTCAGCCCAAAAATGGGTATTGTTTTTATAATTTTCTTGATATCTTAGTTACTAGCTATTTCACGTATCATTACAAAGTAATTGATTTTCACGATAAACAAGGTAAATTTAGTATACATGTTCTCATTATAAAAAATTTGTCCATAACACTTTTTCAATCAAATTTTTATCATCCATCTTTAATCGAGGTTGATGTCGACCGTCGTCGATGTCCCTTAGACCATCTCCGATGTTAATAAATCTGCACCTAATCTCATTACTAAGAATCATATCTGTCTATCATTAAAATCACGTATCAGAAAACAATAGCAATTCAGGTATCATTATAATTTCACTCATAATAACTTAGGTTACTGATTTTGTACAAGGAATATATGTTGGGGGAGAATCTTTACTTTAATGGGAAAAATATTTGGTCAGAATCTTTTTTTCATGGAAATTTATACTCACATTAATATATAGTAAATCAAATTTCACAGAATCTCGTGTTTTAACCACCTCAACTATCCTAATAAACAAGAGTTTAACACGAAGATTGGTAGAAAAAACTGAAAACATATTATAATATGAAATAATTTGATTTATTAGATTTTTTCTAATTTTATTTTTAGTAAATGTAGCCTTTTTAAAAGAAGAGTGGGTAGAGTTTGAGAATAAATACAGGTTGAGATATATTTACTTAATTAAAATATTAAAAAGTCTAATTACTGTTATATTTTTCAAAAAGTCTAATATTTTTCAAAAAGTCTAGTTATTAAAATTGTTCTTATAATATTGGTATATATTTTTATTCATTTTATAAAAGTTACCATAAGAAATGATAGTAAACTTACGCGGTTAATATCCGATTTTTGTGCTTTTGACTTTCTTAATTATCCTGTAACTGATTTACAGAATCGTTTAACGTAAGTTTCAGAGTGTCACTTCCTGGAAGTTGCTGTATCTCATAAATGTTATCTATAATTAGTTCACACTAACAACTCAATCTTCTAGATATAAACCCATCGTCTTCCAAAATCAGAAACCTAAGCATCACTCACCATTGCTGCCATGGAAAACATTCAAATTCCCAACGATCTCAAATCCATTGAGTTTCTCATAACAACTCCTAAAAAGAGATGGCGTCGAGCCTTCGCTACCATTTACTGTTCTCGAGCATTTCTTTCGCTATCACCCGTTTTCACCCGATCCAATAAAAAAGTTATTACCTTTGACCCGTCTTACACTCTCATCAATGTCGAACCTGAACAGCCCTTCTCTAATGTCGATCAAACAACACTCATCGAAATCGTCAAACACAAAAACCTTGATCTGCTTTTAAACTCCGGTGGAGTTAAAACCATTACTTCTTCGCTGAAATCCGATAAAGATATCGGAATTCAAGGAGATGACGATGATGTTCTTGTCCGCAAGAAGGTTTTCGGAACGAATACTTTCGTAAAGCCTAAAACTTTAGGGTTTTTAGTTTTCGTATGGGAGGGATTCAAGGATCCGACTATCGTTATCCTCCTTCTCTGTGCGGCGCTTTCTCTAGGGTTTGGGATTAAACAAAATGGTGTTAAAGAAGGTTGGTATGACGGAGGAAGCATATTCGTCGCTGTCTTCTTAGTCATCGGCGTCTCTGCAATCAGCAATTATCGTCAAAGCCGACAATTTGATAAGCTCAATGCACAAAGCAACGATATTAAAATTGACGCAATCAGAAACAAACGAAGGCAAAAGATCTCGATTTTCGACATTGTTGTTGGCGACGTCATTTGTTTCAAAATCGGCGATCAAGTTCCCGCTGACGGACTCTTTCTCGACGGACACTCGTTGCAGATTGACGAGTCTAGCATGACCGGCGAGAGCGACCATGTCGAAATCGATAATACTCAAAGCCCATTCTTGATCTCCGGTACCAAGGTATGCATTCAGTTAACAGACAGTAAAACCTAATTTCTTATTCAATATTTTTTATTTATTCTCTGTTCATATCGCAAGGTTGCCGATGGATACGGACAAATGCTGGTGACGTCAGTCGGAATGAACACTTCATGGGGAGAGATGATGAGCTCTGTTTCACGCGACAATGACGAAGAAACTCCATTACAAGCAAGACTCAACAAGCTAACGTCGTCGATTGGTAAGTTTGGTCTTGCAGTGGCGGTTTTAGTTCTTGTTGTGTTATTGATTCGATATTTCACCGGAAATACGAATGACGACAATGGCAAGCGTGAATTCACCGCCGGAACAACTAAGATAAATGAAGTTATGAATGCTGTGGTGAAGATTTTCGCAGCTGCAGTGACTATAGTTGTTGTTGCAATTCCGGAGGGATTGCCATTGGCTGTGACATTAACTCTTGCTTACTCAATGAAGAGGATGATGAAGGACAATGCAATGGTTCGAAAGCTGTCAGCTTGCGAGACAATGGGCTCTGCAACTACCATTTGTACTGATAAAACCGGAACATTAACGATGAATCAGATGAAGGTTACCAAGTTTTGGCTTGAACAAGAGATTGATGTTGACAGTTCAATTGACAAGAGCATTCTTGAGATGATTCATCAAGGGGTTGCATTGAACACGACGGGCAGTGTCTATAAGAACTCTGAAGTTTACGAATTTTCCGGTAGTCCAACTGAGAAGGCTATTCTTTCTTGGGCTGTGTTGGATCTTAAGATGGAAATGGATAAGATTAAGGATAGTTGTGAAGTTCTTCGTGTTGAAGCTTTCAATTCACAGAAGAAGAGGAGTGGAGTTGTGTTTACGAATAAAGAAGATGGATCTGTTCATCTCCAATGGAAAGGTGCAGCTGAGATGATACTTATGATGTGTTCAGACTACTATGAATCTTCTGGTGAGAAGAAATTTATGGATAACAAAGCAAGAGTGAATTTCGAGCAGATTATAAATAGTATGGCAGCTCGCAGTCTTCGCTGCATTGCATTTGCACAAGCAGAAGTTAAAGATGGAGAAGACAGTAAATTCAAAGAGGAGGGCTTGACATTGCTGGGACTAGTCGGCTTAAAGGATCCGTGTCGTCCGGGGGTGAAGCAAGCCGTCGAGGAATGTCAAAAAGCCGGTGTGAACATCAAGATGATAACTGGAGACAATGTGTTCACAGCAAAAGCGATAGCAACAGAATGTGGAATACTTAAACAAGACGAGGAACTAACTGGATTAGTGACAGAAGGTCCGGAATTCCGAAACTGGACTGAACTCGAACGAATCAAGAATGTAGACAAAATCCGTGTCATGGCAAGATCTTCTCCATTGGATAAACTCCTAATGGTACAATGTTTAAAGAAGAAAGGCCATGTTGTTGCAGTTACGGGTGATGGAACCAACGACGCCCCGGCTTTGAAAGAAGCTGATATAGGACTCTCAATGGGGATCCAAGGAACCGAGGTAGCTAAAGAAAGTTCGGATATTGTGATCTTGGATGATAACTTCGGATCAATTGTGACTGTTTTAGGATGGGGAAGATGTGTGTATAACAACATTCAGAAGTTCATTCAGTTTCAACTGACAGTAAACGTCGCGGCTCTCACAATCAACTTCATTGCAGCGATTTCAGCAGGGGATGTTCCGCTAACAGCTGTTCAGTTACTGTGGGTGAATCTGATAATGGACACATTAGGCGCTCTAGCTCTTGCAACTGAGAAGCCGGCAAAGGAGCTGATGAAGAAGTCGCCTGTTGGGAGATCCGAGCCGCTTATAACCAACATTATGTGGAGGAATCTTATGTCTCAGGCGTTATACCAGATTGCAATACTATTGACTTTGCAGTTCAAAGGCGAGACGATTTTTAAGGTGGATGGTAAGGTGAAGGATACTTTAGTGTTCAATGCGTTTGTGCTTTGTCAGGTGTTTAATGAGTTTAACGCGAGGAAGCTGGAGAAGAAGAATGTGTTTGAAGGTGTACATAAGAATAGATTGTTCTTGGGGATTATAGGTGTTACTGTTGTTCTTCAGGTGGTGATGGTTGAGTTCTTGAAGAAGTTTGCTGATACTGAAAGGCTGAGTTGGGGGCAATGGGGTGTTTGTATAGGTATTGCTGCAGTGTCTTGGCCTATTGGATGGGTAGTGAAATTCATACCTGTTCCTGCTAAACCAATTTTTAGCTACATCAAGATTTAACAAGAAGTGTGTTGATATGAATATGTATAAATTCTAGATCATTTGTTGCTTTCATTTTTAGTAGATAAGTATGCTGTTGATTTGAATTCAAATTGGTTGTATTTTCACCTTTTCAGATATAATATATAAACGCATGGTTTAAAATTAAGGGACTTTTTGTCTCAGTAGTTTAATTGTGTTTTATTTAGTTTATAAATTATGAGTTTATTTTTTTAGGTGATTGTTAGAGGATTGATTTATTTCTATATGGATTTGTGGGTTGATTTATTTCACTATGAGTTTATTAGGGTTTATAAACCACTCAAAAATAAATCTTTCGACCTAAGGTTATTTTTTACTTGGATGGATTTATTTTTGTTTAAAACCTGATTTTATTCTTCTGTTTTTCTATCCTGATATTCTTTGTTCATTCCACAATATACAACGTTATTGTTTGATTTTTAGGGGCATAAGTGTCATTTGAAGTAAAACAAACTTCAAGTAAACAATCATATCTCGTTTATTTATATGAAATCTGTTAGAAAATAAACTTATCTAAGCAAAAATAAACTATAAATTCATTTAGTTTATAAACCCAAAAATAAATCAATCTTCAAGTAAACAAACCAATAATTTTCTAGTTTTATTAGATAAGAATTTGTGTTTATGTTCGACCCGTTTATAATCGAGTCTAAAGAACTTGAGGTCATTTTCCCACTAATAGTCTTTAAATCAGGAAAGAGGGCATCCTTGTTTAAAAGAACATATTATTAATTATCAACAACAATAAAACGACCATTTATTTAGGGGTATAATATATGCACCCAATTTCTAAAATATAATGAGAATGATTAGGTAATGATTGGTTCCTTTTAAATTTTTGCTTTTATCCCTATATTTTGCCAAATTACAGTTTTCGGCCTAAACTTTACATATTGCACACTTTCAATCAAACAAACACACTTGATTAAATTTATGGACTTTACGTGGTACTTGCTACCATAATCTACTAACTATATTATGAATAATAAATTTTATATGATCACATGCCCACCATGCTCCGTAATAAAGAAATTTTAATGAGAGAGTTTTGACCGATACCTGGACGTAGTATCACTGGACCACCGGCGTTCTTGTAGCTTCCGGCTTTGTAGGGGTGGCTAATCCTCAACCAAGACTACCTTAGCCCAAGTACAGCACATATCTATTTCGTTTCTTACCTCATATCGTAGTCTCTCACTCAAATCTCTCTTTTATGAGGATGAAGAGAATGTAATCAAGAAAATAGATTATTCAAAACATAGCTTTCAATTATGTAGTTTTCCCTTACTTAAAAACAAACTTTTATTGAATTTGAGAGAGGATTACAAGCACTCAAACACATTGAAAAAGACTCAACTCACTTCAAGCTAGAAAGATCTATCGAAGTGTTTTGATCTTAGAGAGAGGAGGATCCACTACTCTGTAAGCTCAAAATCGATTCTCTTTCTCTTTCTAGTTTTTGGTGTTTCTCACTCTTAGACTCTATGGCTTTCGATGCCTTACAATGACTCACAAGAGTTCTATTTATAGAGCTGGAGGGACATTGGATGCCCTTGCTCTATTACCATTTTACCCTCGACATTATTACGGGCTCTGACACTCTTCACATGGACAACAGAGCCAACGTTCAATAATTCAAAAAGCTAAAGAAAAAGGTAAAAGAAAGTGACAGACTTTGACACAACACTCACGAGATTCCTTCAAGCTAGTGATGATGATGTTTCTGACTAATCCATGCAATGATTGATGTTGTACATCCCCTCTTCTCCGATATTAGCTTCATAATCTTCATCAACATCCTCATTAAGGGCTTCATAAATGTTTTTTGCGTATTCATCATCCCAACTTAAGAGGGTGTCATAGAAAAAATCTTGGCACTCCGAAGACATGAATTTTCCCAGTTCTAAGTCTCTTATGTAGTCGGAAATTGAATATAAGAACTCGATAGCTTCTGAGAAATATGGTTTTAAGATTTGAGGGATTACGACCGTAGTAAATCCAACCTTGAAGATAGTACTGTTCTTGTCCTTCTGATGTTGTTTAATATACTCATAAATGTAGAAAAATTCATTTGCCCTGGCTTGGATATGATTTTGGATGTTGGGTTGGTTTACTGTAATTGGATCTTGGGAGAACTGATCTGTTATTGTTCGGAATATGATTAGATAATGTGGCGCTCTAGATCTTCCTGCTTCAACCTCCATATTTGCTGGATGAATATAGTACAATAGTTTCTCAGCTCCTTCCCACTTCTTGACCCTGTTAAATACATAGTTTTGAAACTTCATGAAATGCTTCCTGATCGGACTCCATGGTGTTGGAAGACCTCCGAATAACCCTTGGCGCATTCCATAATCCCATGCATATAAAAGGTCACATTCTTCAAATGGGTTTGCTGGTAAACTCACCGCCTTCAATCCAGATTTGTTGAATGGGTTCACCAAGGGATTCCATTCATGATAGATATCATAATATGGACACTTTATTCCACTCACCACATATGAATACCAATTAGAAAACTCTTTGTACTTCCAGTAGCCTTTCATCATCTCTTGGACATCAAAAGGAAGGCAAAACATAAACTGTACTAACTCCAACTCCAGAATTCTTTGAGTCATTTTGTCGCAGGATAGGATTAAACCATTTCTTGATCCTTTTTCTGAAAATTTTTGCAAAAGATTAACATAGTAGTAACTAAGAGGTGTTATCCATCTTAGATGATATTCGGTTTCTTCCTTATATTCTTGTTTGTCTACCTTCTCCACTTGCATGTAGAGGGCAGACTGCACCATCTCGTCCAACTCTTCTTTCTCTACCGTCGTCATTGAGGAGTGATATAGCTTTCCTATTGCTTTTTTCAGTTTTGGTCTGCTGGAAGATGCCATCGATTGCTTGGGAATGCTCGTACGCAAGCTCTCGAGTTAGGCTATCTGCCAAAGAGTTTTTTGATCCCTGCACATGTTCAATATCAATGGAATATTGATTAAGTGTGAGTTGCCAACGCAGGAGCCTCCCTTGCGCTTTCATGTTACTTAAATTATTTTGAACAAAGCCTAATATTCCTTTGCAATTAGTCCTGATAGTGAAATGTTTTGGAGCAAGAAAAATTATAAATTTATCTATCCCTTTTAGGATAACAAGTATTTATTTCTCCATAGTAGTGTAATTGCATTCGGCCTTATTGAAACTTCCACTACTATACCTGCAAAGCTTATGATCTTTTTTTATTTTTAAGATAGCTCCCCAATGGTAGTTACTTGCATCAGTTTCAAATAATAGATCATCATCCACATTTGGTAAAGTTAAGACTGGTAACTTTATGCAACATTTCTTAAGATCTTGAACTATCTGAGTATCCAGATTGTTCCAAGTCCAAGTTTGTTCCTTCTTCAGCTTAACTTGTAAAGGCTTTCTAAGCTTAGCTAAATCCTTAATAAAATCTGATGTATATGTGAGACATCCTAGAAACCTTTCTAGTTGCTTTCTATCCTCTATTTTATCTGGAAATTTTTCTATTTTTTCTAAGACATGCTTTTGCAATACAATTTCTCCAGCTTTTATTTTTAATCCAAGAAACTCTATTTCTTGTTCAGTATAGATGCACTTCTTTTGTCCTAGGATGATGCCATGTTTTATGCATTTTTGTGTTACAGCTTTAAGGTCATGCATATGTTGTTCTAGTGTTTTTGAGAATATTAAGATATCATCAATGTAAACTAGACAACAATGTTTTAAGTTTTCAAATATCTTATCCATTCTTCTTTGAAATATCTGAGGTGCATTTTTTAATCCAAACGGCATAACTAACCATTCATAATGTCCCTGTGGTGCACTAAAAGTTGTTAACGGAATACTATCTTTATCCATCTTAACTTGCCAATATCCACTTTTACAGTCCATTTTAGAGAATCAAGTGACTCCTTGGATTCTATTAAATAAGAATGTTTTATTAAGAATATAATAGCCATCAAAGATAGTATTATCATTTAGCTTTTTATAATTAATCACCATTCTAACTTTACCTCTTTTTTCTTCAGTATGATTTCTAACCATAAATGCAGGACTAGAATGAGGACTCTTACTTTTTCTAATTAAATTCTTTTTAAGTAACTCATCTATCTGTTCTTTGAATTCTTGTTGATCTTTATAAGTGTAAACCATCTGCTTAACTCTAATAACCAATTTAGGTTCTTTTAACTCTATTGTAGCAAATGATTTATCCTTAATTATCCCAAAATTTTAAGGGGTTTTCAGAATATAACTCTTTGCACAACTCTTTTTGTTGATTTATTATTTGTTCTTTAAGAGTTACTTCATTTATAGCAAGTGCAAATCCTTTTTGAGTAGGAACAATATATTCCTGACCACGCTTATTGCGCGTGAATTCTATAGTTTGATGAGTGTAGGCCTCTTTCATCTTTTTTACTAAGGCTTTTTCTCCATTTATAGTGAATATCATTTCGCCTAGACTTTGAGTGCATGGAGAATATAATCTTTGGAAGTTATTTCCTATTATCATGTCATGTGATGTTTACTCGGTAGCCCAAAGTATAGGAATTATGCATGGATAACCTCCTATCATGATTGGTAAATCCTGAATAACCTCAGAATGTGTCATGATGTTATTATCAGCTATCCTCACCTGAATTGGTTTAGATGCAGTTTTCCACATGAATGCAGGAAATAAATTTTTCTTTCCAAAGCAAACTAAACAACCACTATCAAAAAATGCACATAAATTGTAACACCCCAAATCCTAGAGGACTCGGAATGCTACGAGCTGGGACCTCACAATGGGTCCCGGCCCTTAGCATGGCCACAACTTCATCGGACCTTACAACACGGCACAAATAAAAAGGCAAAACACATAGTTTTATAACATGAGCGGAAGAAAAAGGTACAAATCTGAAAACAATCCAGCCAAGTCTCAAAACCAAAGAACAACATAAGTCTCAACATTCATAAAATATAAAGATAACAGCCCCGTCCTATAATGCACGGAACCCCGGTTGCCCACTACCGCCGGATCACTCGATCGCCTCTCTAACCTACAAGGCATCTACAAGCGGTATAATACCGTTAGCTGACAATCTATGCATAAGTATAAAGGTAAAAGCACAAACACATAACATACACAATCAACATGCAACACTCAATCCTTTGTTATCTTTAATTAGGTGATATGGCATTACTAATGATACTTATCTTGTGACACGAGGGATTCTCAAACCTCGCCCCTGATCCCGTTTACCAACAAGGAATGGTGCTAATGCATCTGACCGTCTACCTGCCTGGGCTGGTACAAGGAACCTCCTAGACTCTCGCAAGAGCTAGGCAGATGTTGTCACGACCCGTTATCATACACTTGGGTCCATTACGTAATATAATAAAGTCGGCCTAATCCGGTTTCGTTATTAGCCTAGCTAGCAAACACCACTCATACACAATACACTCATACAAGAAGCCAGCTAAGTAAGTCCGTAGACTTACCAGTCTCCGAAGCGCACAAGATCACCTCACTCGAAAGTTCCCTCGGGAAAACGTACAACGCCTGTTCAAGACAAGGCACACAATCAAACCACACTCTAGTCCACTAGAAATCTTTAGACTTCTAGGCTCAACTCCTCAACCACCTAGTCCAAGAAGACTACACTCTTCAGTCCATGACCTATCCAACTCTCATCATAACGATATACACAAAGGTTACTTCTACAAAGCTCGAAACTAACCCTCAACAACATACCACCACAAGTCTCACATAACTCACACTAGACTTCTAAGGTCCAACCAATCTAAAGCATTCCAGTTCAACTACCCTAGGCCAGTTTAACATGCTTCTAGGGTATAACGAGTCTAAGGAAAGAAAGAAGGAAAAACAAGAACGAGATTCGGGACTCACTAGAGCAAAACTGCCCTTGCGCCTGCCTGAGCCGCCCCTGCGCCTATCTGGGTCCGCCCCCGCGTCAATCTGGGTCCGCCCCTGCGCCTGACAGAAGCCGCCCCTGTGCCTTGGTGAATCCGCCCCTGCGCCTGTCTGTGCAGGAAGTCCGTCGGCTGAGTTCTTCGATTGTGCGGCCAGTCCTTTCGGATCTCCTTTGGTGCTATGAACGTCTTCTACTTCTCTCACTGGGTCTTAGCCTCCCTCCAAGGTCTAGCTTCGTCATCGAACCAACAAAATAACGATAGATCGTTGAACAAGGATTCAAGGGTGTCTTCCATTCAAGCCATGGAAGGGAAAGGAAGAAGGAAGAAGGAGAAGAAAGAAAGAAGAAGAATAGAAGGAACCTTACCCACGTCCCGTCAATGCAGTCCCGGCCTCACAAAAGGTGATCCAAGCTGGAGCACTTCAAGGGAAGAATGGAGGAGAAGGATGTAAGAGGAAGTGCAAGAGGAGTAAGTGGGTAGGAGGAAGAAAGTAACGTGAGTAGAAAAAGAGAGGAGGAGAAGAGTTGGCTGCATAAAAGAGGGAGGATACCAAAGGTCTCCAGCCCATAACTCCTCATGGAATTTAAGAGGGGAGTTAAAAAGGATCGGAATGTGAACGGTTGCCCAAAACGCTGCTACCCCGCCCATGCGTGTCACCGCCCCAACGGGAATCCTAGCCGCACCTGCGGCTTACTCGACTGCGTCGCCAAAGCCGCAAGGGCATGAGCCCTTGAACCCGGCTTCTACCCTCATCTAACTCTATCCAAGCGTAACGAAAAATCCGCTCGTTACATAAATCATAACTATTAAAACCTTCAATGCATATGGTGATAGGAATGTAAATGTTGTTTGGATTAGTAATCCTTAAGCATACTTCTATTTGCAAATTAAGTTCTTCATCATCTTCAAACACAGGTTGACTAATTATTTTTGTTTTATACCCTATTAATTTTTTAGAACTCGAGGCTTCTCCTTGTCATTGTGATGTATTTATTAGATTACTAGGTCCTGGACCTTCCAGATGTGGTCTATAGCTAGATCCGGTGCTTCCCATATCTATACTATGTCTAGAAGGTTCCCTAATACTTTTTCCCAAGTTATTGGCCTCTAATTTTCTATTTAGGGCTGCTAATAAACTAGCAATTTCATCATCTACTTTAAAGGAAGGTTCTTCTCTAGGATTTCTAGTTGGAAGACTTGCTTGATTTTGTGGAGGCAAGTTAAAATGAGGATTAACCCTATAACTTTGACTCATGGAAAGACTTCTATTTATTGGAGGTGGATGTGAATTCGTGTGAATTCTCCCTTCTTCATCAACGGTTAAAATTCTTCCTTGGTTGGGACTAGAAGGATTTTCGAAGGCATTGATCCACACTGTTTTTAAACTTATTTGATCTGGCCTTACTTTGACTGGTACAACTTTTTGTCCCGGTCCAACTACTTCATATTTATCAGCTTCTACCATTTGAGTTCTAGCAGGTGGATTAGTGGTATTTTCTAGTTTATATATGACCTTCTATTTCAACTGTAAAGGACAAGTACCTTTGTGCATACTAATTCCTTCAGTTAGCAATTTTAATGCTAGGAATTTATGCGCAAACTAATTTTCTAAACTTACATAATAATTCGGTCTACATACCCATGATACTGGTCCTTGACTTAGATTGCATATTACTCCACTAATCGTTTGATCACCAAATTTTTTGTGCCTAGTGTCACAAACAAAGTTAATGCAATGCACATTTTTACCAAAGTCTTGTAATGGAGTAATGATGACCTGAATTGCACAAACATAATTGTACTTATATTTTTTGTCTTTATTGTGTTTTTGTATATTTTTCCAATTAATCAAGTTTATCTCAGTAGCTTGATTTTCATTATTTTTTACTACGATGTCTCCAGCCATTTTTTCACATACGAACTTTGAGAATATTGGAATGAACGTTCTTTTATAGAACTGTTCTTTAGCAATGATCGGGAATTCAGCCCCTGATCTATGCATTTTTTCCAATTGCTCTTCGTCGATGGACGTATCAGCTTCTTGCAATTGGGCTAAAGTAGTTGTTTCTTCTAAAGAAAACATTTCTTCCATTTTTCTTTGAGCTTCACTATCCTCTCCTTGCATCATTTCACATACTTCCTCATAATCTGAACTTTCAGATTCTTCTTCTTCTACTACTACTTCTACAATTCCTTTATTATTATTATTTAAGGCTAGGTCAAGAGCTTCTTCTGTTATTTCAATATAATCTAAGCTCCCTAAAGCTTCAGCTTATTATTCTTTCTATTTTTGCATTCATTAGCATAATGAACTATTTCCCCGCATGCCCAACATTTGCAACTCTTTTCTTCTCGGGACAGTAAGAGGCTTTCCTAAAGAATCTTCTTTTCTTAACAAAGGGTTTTCGATAATATTTTTTCTAATATTTTTCCCCTCTTTGTTTATTAAAGTTTTTCTTCTTTTAATACTTTCTTCCATAACCATTTTTCTGATTATCTTTTCTGTTACATCCCCATTCACCAGGAAGATCCCAACAATTTAGAAATTTTCTTTTGATTTGTTGTGTTCCCTTAACTTCTCGACATTTTTTCTCTACCCATTTTCTAATAAACCTCAATCTATTTCCTAGGGTATCTCTTGAATTGAATTTTTCTATCCATTCTTGTTACCCTTCACTAATTTCTTCATTTATGGGTTTAGGGAGTTTATTGAACAACATTTGAAGATTTATCCCATTTTTTCACACCTTATAGTAGTAGTACTCAAATTCTGAAAGATAATTTTTCAAATATCTCATATTACAAATTTCAAGAGTGTTTAATTTTCTTTGTCATTCGATTAATTTTTTATCTTTATCATCTCTGTCTCCAATAAATTCAGATTCTAAGGCTTTGAAGAATTGCCTAAACATAACATCTGGTGGCTCTACTGCTCTTAAGGTTTCTTTAATTTCTTCATCGATTAATTCATACCAATCTGTCACAATTCCATACAAACTATGTTTGATATAATTTAAGAAATTTGCAGATCTCCATTCAGCGTTCATGTTTAAGACACTCATCATACTTTTCTTCCAAAAGTCTAGCACATCTTCTCGATCTTACTCCATCTAGATTAACTTTATATCCGGTTTCACTGATGGGTTCAAGCAAAAGTTCTCTTTTGTTAGGTCTATGGTTTGGCATAATCCTAACTCCAAATTTAGCTGTTGTTTTTTTAAATTCTTTGGGTTTTAGATTAACTCTTTGTTGACTCGTTGACCCTTGTTCATATTCTCGGTAACAAGATCTAGTGGCTTTGTTAACTTCTTGTTCTGGAACTATTTCTTCTTCCACTTCATTAACATCCACGACTCTTTTTTCCATCTTTTTATCTAGTTTTCTTTTAACTTCACTTAAGGGAATAGTTTCTAGGTATTTAAGTTTGATTAATCCCATTTGTTGATACATTTCTTCTTCATCAGTGTAGTAACCAGATTCGTCACTACTTAAAGAACTCATTTCTTTGTCAGGCATATCAAGTGTCTCCTTGATTTTCTAAGTCTTCTTCTGGTTCTTCTTTTGTTTCAGGTTTTTTAGTTAAACTTGGTACTGAAAACTTCTTTTGGGGATTTTCATTTTGAAAAGGATACTTATAAGAAAAACCGACTGACTTTTTTGTTAGAGGGTTTAAGAAAGGTGTTACACCAAGATGTCTAATTTCGTTGGTAATTTCAAGAACTAATTTTTTGTATTCTTCTCTAATAGATAATAGGGTAGCAGATATTTCTTCCCTATATTTTGTAAGGGTTGTTCTCAACTTAATTAAGCTTACTTTTGATTTTTTGAATGTTTTGCATGTGGTGCTAATTTATGTGGACAATTTTCGAAAACCTCCTGTTTTACTTAATTTTTTAATTTTTAATTTTTAATTTTTAATTTTTTAAGTTTACTTAATCACTTGACTCTGATACCAAATGACATGATCACACAAAAATTACAAAATACGACTTAAAGTTTTTAAACAAGGATATAAATATAATTTATTATAAACTAGGGGCCCTAAATATAAATTTTAGAAAGTTGTGGGTAAAAAAAGAAAAGTAGAAAATAAAATTGATTTGATTGATTGGATAGTTTAGGGGTGTATAGATAAAGGATGTTTATGTATACAAATATTACAGTTGTACATATCCGGCTGTTGATTGATGAGTGGAGAACAATTATAAATTAACACAACATTGAATATATCATCAATTACAAGAATTCGTGTCTTGTGGACAAAGCTTCTATATTTTGAGGAGACATCATCCGTATTGGTACCGTAAGTTTAAATGTTGATAGCAACGACATTGACTTGTGTCATTCTTTCGTAGTTATTTTGAACTAGTTTACATCCTTATCCTCATAGTATATGATCGTAGTCAATTTCTGTTTTTACGAAATAAACAAATACAACATACTTTAATGATAAAACATATTAGTTAAAATGAATAACTATACCTTAATAGAATAATAGTGGTAAGTTAATTGATAAAAGTTAGAGGGTCTACAAAACAAAAACCCATACAAAAATTACTTACTTGCCCAATCATTCAAACTCAAACGATACTGAGTTCATATTAGAAACCAATCATTCAAACTCAAACGATACTAGAAACTTGTAACGAGGAGAACCTAAGCAATTTTCACGATTTCCGCAAGTGGCAAATGTGTTTATTCAGTGTGTCAGTCAGTGTACACACTAGAGTCACCCACACAATTTTTACAGTGATGATAAATCAACCAAGAGTGCTCATTACAATCCCTTTATACAGAAGAGCAGAAAGAGCACAATCCCAAGCTCACAAGTCAATCCATAAGAACTGAAAAACAGGCAAGCATCATACATAGCCATAAAGGCAAACAACATGCCACATTGCAGAGTCTTTCAAGCATTTTACACAGCAGCTAGGAACAACCACAGGATCTTACAATGGAGAAGCGTTTCGGCAGAGTTTCATCAGACGTGGAAAACACCTACACGCTATCTACACAGCAATAGCCTGAGGCATTTTGCCTTTCTCGCCGGTAGTGAGGCTGTCGTAGTAGTCCACTAAGACCTTCCATCCACCTGGGCACATGAACCCTTCAGGTGGGTTCTCTCCGTTCTTTGCAAGAGTTCGCATCTACAATCGTAAGACAAGCATGTAAACAACATAGCACTTTCGCATTTTTCAGTCCTTTAAACTTCTAGAGTGTTTTGCATCTTTACTGTCATATCACCACATACCTTAGTGCCGGATATGAAAAGGAAATCCTGAGGCCTTGATGGATCAAAGAATGCCATTTTGTTCTGCGTCTTATCATAAGCTGCAACCTGTAATTCACAATAATGATAAATTGATGACCATATTTGAATGTTCACAAAAACCCTATCTTGAATTTTTACCAAACAATACACCAAGGACAAAGAATGATTTCATACCCTGAATGGTAGGATGTTGAGCCTCTCTAACCCACGAGCCATGCTGAGAACTTTCTTTCCGTGGTCAGCATCATAAAGATCTCTTTTCTCAATAGGGTGGCCCATACCAGCTGGGTCCCTGCCAACAATGTAGAAGTTGGCCCCAGCATTTATACGAGCCTTTGCATGCCACTGCACCTCAGTTGGGCCAGCATAGTGCATTGGAGAAGGAAAGATGGACACCACAGTGGTCTCTGGATCCAACACCCCATCTTCAAGCACCTGGAAAATCATCCACATTTAGTGTCAATGCTGTACAACTTAGGTAATCGAAAACAGGGATGAAAGCTTTGTCTAAGGTGTAACCAAACCATCTTGAATAGTGTCACGCATCATTGAAAGAAAAGGATTCACTCACATTCTACTTGCATTATATAGTTTTGGGAGAAACAGTAAAATGAAACTTTACCAATGGTACGAGACTAATAATTATTTCCCTGTTCTTGGGGAGCCTAGGTGGGCCTATACTTGTTGCACCAGAGGGAAACTTACACCAATTTTGTGGGTCAAGCACTCAGCATGTTACAAAGCAATCTACTTTATCCCACCAGCAATTTACCAAAAAGTCAATCTAATAATGAACATTCATGCATAACAAAGTTCAACAATGGTCAACAATGGCAGTACAATAATAACAAAATTAGCTGAGAATAGCACGCCAATGATATGATTTTACCTTCTCATGCTGCTTCATGCGCCAAGAAAGAGGAACGTCGTCGGCCTTGGTGTACCCTCCCAAAGGGTGAAGCAACAGGACAGGATTCTTGTAACCCATCTCAAGAAGTCTACGACGTGTATCAGTCATCAACAAAGCATGACCATTATGAACAGGGTTCCTAAGTTGAAAGGCGAAAACAGCATCCGCATCACGTCTGGCAAATTCATCACGGAGTTCAGCTGGAGATAGACGGAATCGGTCGAGTCCATCATGGTACTTGATAGGCTCTAAGACCTCCAAGTCACCACCAATAAGCCAATTTCCAGCATTGGTTATTGCTTGTTCAGCATAAGGCAGACCAGGAGCAGTAGTGCCCCATGTTCTAGCGATTCTCTCTTCTTTGTTATGCTTGTAAATCTCAATGCTGAATATGAAAGATCGTAAAGTAAGAACACAATCCAGCAGACACCTAAACAACATTCTAGATAGCAATTTGTACGAATAATAACAAAGAATCTTCAAAGAGGCCAACAACTGTACAATATTCCATCTAATCTGGAATTTATCCGTTGAGATTTGAGTGTCAATCATACATCACGAAGATTAGGTTCGAAGCTACCAGATTAGTTCAAGCCTTAAATCGGGTAAGTGATCATGAATAGTTTATAACCAAATTAACCTACGAGGGAATTTATCAAAGTCAATTACATTCAAAATCATCTAAATCGATCAAACAAGATCCACATCCAAAAAAATCTCAATAACTACCATATCAAGCACGAATCATCAGCAAAACATTAGTCCTCGAGTAAGTCAATCAAGCCATTAATTCACACATTAACTAATATGGTTGAAGAATGGCTCACTTGTTGAGAATCGCGACGGGGTTATCACCGTCTGAATCGAAGAGTGCGACACTCTTAGACTCGCCAATCCGCGCCTTATCGGCGTCATCAATGGCGAGAACAATCGGCACCGACATATTAACGACGGATCCGTCGTCCAGTCGGAGCGAATTGAAATGAAGCGTTTGGAGGAACTCATTTTCTCTCATGAATCCACGAAGGGGGCTAGCCCAACCTTCGCTGAGGACATGGACCCACTGGAGATCGATCCGTGAGAGCTTAACCCTAGGAAGTGAGAGGGCTTCTCCCTTCTTAACCCTGCGAAGCGACTCATCGGCGAGAAGCTCCACCAGCTTACCTCCATCAGGTTGAATGAGCTCGGACGAGATCCGTGACTTCGAGATTCGAGTTTTGCATGATCGTGTCCGAATGGGAAGCGCAAGAGTCTCAATTGGCGAGAAATTGGAGGTCCCGGTCCTGTTCCGATGGTGAGAAATCGACGGATTTGGAGATTTGGAGAGAAAGGAAGCCATGGAAGCCATTGTTGAAAGCTTCTCTCCTTGGGGAAAGAAGGCGCAAGGAGTAACCTTGAGAAAGGGGGCTTATATATGAGAGAAGGGGGCAGGTTATTTCGTAATTTTGGCGAACAGTCAACGCATTTTCTTTAGTTTTTTTGGCTTTTTATTTGTATCACAGAGAAATTTGAAAAAGAATATATGAGTCTTAATGAGAATCGAAATGAATGTAGACGGATTTGAGGGTGGGTGAAAGTAGAAACCAATTTTGAGTTATGTCAGTCCACGTTGGTTGGCTTTTTATAGTTTTTCTCAAATTAAAGTTTAGAAAATCCTTACCATTTAATTTGTACTATGGGGTTGTATTCGTATGACAAGTGAATCTTTTCATTTTTTTCGTCAGAGATTCTTATAATTCTGAAAAGTTGTTGGGTTGACGAAATCAAACTATATTTTCAGTAGAATAAGGTTATTGATTGATTTTCTTTTCTTATTTAGCAAAAATAAATAAATTATGATTTATGAGATTGGCTCCGCTAAAAAAAAAAAAGAAAAGTTGTTCCGGTTTGGAGGTAAGCGGTAATGAATGTTACTAAAAAAAAAATAAAAGCAAATAAAAAATTAAGTTTAGTAACTTAAGTATTGAAACAATTTGGTTTATTAGGCTTTTTCTAATTTTGTGTTTAGTAAATGTATCTTTGAGAGAAGAGGTGTAGAATTTGAGAATAAATACAAAAGGTTGGGATATATTTACTTAATTAAAACATTAAAAAGTTTAATTACTATTATAGTTTTTAAAAAAGACTAGTTACCAAAATTGCCCAGTATTTGAAAAGTCCTCTTATTTATTTATTTATTTATTTTAAATAGAGGAGTTTTTTCTTTTTTTTAGAACGAATTTTTCAACAAATAAAAAATTCTTAAAATATATGTTTTCAAATAAATAGATATGATAATATATCAAATTTTTTGTTTAAAATTTATCTGATAATTACTTATACTTAATTTTTTGTCCAAAATAGTATTTAAAAGTTAAAATTACAACGATGAAAAATTATGCATTTTTTTGTCTCACTAGTTTTTTTTATAAAGTTCTTTTGAACACTTTTCTTCATCATATAATAATATATTTTATAAGAACATATTACAAAAAAATACATTAGAAAAACAGCTAGTCAACTTTTATTTATCCGGTATTACTATTTACATAGAAGTAGAAGGTAAGCGGGCAACAAGTTGCGCCGCTACCCCTTTTTGGATGGCAAAACCTAACCTTTTAAAAACAACATCTACAAATCTAGAGGACATAATATTACTATGCATAACTCTTTGCACCCTCTTGAGAATATCAACAGCATCGGGTGCAAAAAATCCAAACGTGTCAAAAGCAAATGGAAGAAAAACGTGTTGGTTTTCAACACATGCCCTTCCATGCTTGGCCACCTTAGCTGATGCCGCTCTACAAGCTGCCTGACCCACAACAAAAGGTCCGTTCCCTAATCCCACAAGCGGTGAGACCCCCGTCAAATCAATACATGCATGCTTTCCTCCACTCCAACCAAACACCAAAACATCCGCCGGCCGCAATGTCGACCTTCCATCCCGCGGATCAGTCAAGAAGTTCACAGGTGCTTCTTTCTTTACAGAAATTCCGGCCCGTCTAAAGGTATCACAAAGAACATCACGAACCAGATCATGCCTATACTTGAAGCCAGGAAGTTCCTTACAATGTACAGCATGCTCCCCAAAAGCATCCAACACCCTCCGACAATTAGGAATGGGGCAAACCTCACCAGCTGAGAAAAGCGGAATCATAAGTCGGTACTTGAGAATGGAGCGGTACTCTACAAGGGACATGCATTGACCAAGTCCATCGATGGGAATGACAAGAAGAAAATCTTGGCTATGCGGCGCTTGCAGACATCCAAAAACTGCTTGTTGTCTATTAGTCATATCAAACCTCTCAACCATCTCCTGAACAATTTTACCAAAAAGAGCATCCGCCAAAATATGTTGGGACTTAGGGGGGACGGTGTCCTTACTAGTAAAGTTGGAAAGGTCGAACTCTGGGATAGCCACATGCAGGTCATCTAAAGCTTTGTAAAAATCTGAATCCATACCGGATAGCCCACTGTCACGCAAGATATGGTCTTGGAGCACCCAAGACTGAGCTCTGGAGGCAACAAAAGCGTAAGAAGACGCCTCCATAGCAGAGTACAAACCGAGCCCTCCACGACGAATAGGCAAGGAAGCCAACCGCCATTGAAGATCCCCGAAAAAAGGACCCCCACAAACCACCATATCCTCAATCGACTCACGAAGTCCCGCGTCAAAACAAGATGCCGCATCCTTCACATGCTCTGGCTGACAAGTCCTCAGGCCAAAAAACATCTTCGCTACACCCAAACATGAACGAAGTAAAAGAAGCTCACTCTGCGGGTTCCTAAGCTGAGGGAGAAGACGCATCAACTCCAATGCCTTATCAGCTCTCTTCATAACCAATTCTTTAATGAACCCACTATCTCTACTCACAGCCCCTCCCAACAACTTCAACCCCAAAGATGGTCTCGCAATGTCTCTAGGGAATAACCCGTCTTGAAGCTTCGAACCATCACATGAAGGCCAAAATAACTCAGTTTTTTTAACATTCAACTCAAGTCCAAAATTCGGACCAACCTCCAAAATAATACCAAGTGCCTTAGCCACATCCTCCGATCGACCAATGATTGTCCCATCATCTAAATACCAAGCATGAAGAAGAGGCTTACAGTTGTCACGGATAGTGTGCACAAGTGGATGCAAGACAAGCGCAAAAAGAAGTGGCCCTAAGGGGTCACCTTGCTGAACTCCTGTGGATGACCAGATAAATCTATCTCCCAGATACAATCGAGCAGGCTGACCATACAAAAACTCAACCCATAAAGAAATAGATGGACATCTTCTCCTCACCTCACGAAGCAATACTGTCCTATCAACAAGATTAAAAGCATTCGAGAAATCCACGGCAAGCATAGCAAGCGAACCATCATCATGCAGCTCGCTCAAAACTCTGTTGACACTATGCAAAATAGCTTCTGCGCCACCAGACACGCCTACTCCAAACTGAAAATCCGCTAGATAGGTTGACATATCTTTACTCACCCCTTTCATGGCAACCTTAGAAACCAACCGCCTCCAAATAGTGCCAACTGCAATGGGTCGAATCCCATTGTCAGGCTTCAATAATGGCGTAAGAGGAGCAGAAGCCACAAACTCCGCCAAACTCCCCGGACATCTACCTCCCAACCACAGATTAACAACAGATGAGATCACTCGTAGAAGATCAACAGCAATAGCGGAACCATCCCCACACATAGCATCTAACACGTGTTGTGCCCTCAGACCATCCCTGCCGCAAGAAGTACCTTTGGGAAAGGACTTAATACACCTAAGAACCAAATCAACATCAGCAACAAAGGGAGATTCCAAAACCTCACATACCCGAGAAGGTGGAGACTTGAAGGGGTGCTTAGCCTCCAAAACCTTCACAGTCTCATCATCAAACGAAGCCACACCAGAAGAGGACAAAACCTTAACAGCCGCCGTGAAATGTCCATCAGAGACCTTGCGAAGACACTGCTTGATATTAGGTCTCACTCTCTGTCTATCACCATCCGTTGAGGCGACCCTAGTAGTTGCCGAAAACCCATGCTCAGAATGGTCTAACAAACCCCGCACTAGCTTGTCGATACCGCCGTCCTCACCCCACAAAGCCAGAGACTGCATGATCCGCTGCTGTTGAATAGACTTTCTACTCCCTGATCTACTATCTCTCCTATTCGAAGGCCTGAACACTTGCAAAGTGCACCGAGGAAGAAGAAGCAACGCAACCCAAGCATCCACAGAACATGGCTCAGCGACCACTCTTTGAAGAGCACCCTTTAGAGCTTGAGAGAAAGCAAGACGACAGTTATGCGGGATACTCTTCACAGTAGTGATAGGAATGCGAAAAACTCTATCGAGCAAACCCGCATCAAAAACCAACCCTTCCTTAATAACCGCAACAGACAACTCTCCTACGACCGGCTTCGAGATACCCAAAATGTAGCTTCTAATCATTCCGTCCTCATAAGCAACACGAACGGAACCATCAGAGTGATGACATGCACGACTCAAAGCATGCATACTCATACAACGCCCACATAACCACAACCCAAGATATGCCAAGGACTCCTCAAAAGCCACAAATACATCAAGGTTATTCTCAATAGTGTTGCGAATCACATTTTTGTTATCTTCGGAACAAAAATGTTGTCTTTTAAGATGAGAAACCAAACAAGAGAAACCTTTGCTTCCCTCTACTCCATCCCGACAACCTTGAAATGCCCTAAGAGGACAATGAAGGAAACCTCTACCATCCGTTGTCATATCAGAACCGGCAATTCCTAGAGACATTTCATCAAACACGTGACGGACGACAATCCATAGGGTAAGAAATCTATCTTCATGCCAAACTAGATCAAAAAAACCTCAAAAACATTTCATCGAACACTTGGCGGGCGTAGATCAACTACCATTAACACTTGCATTGCACTTCAGAAACAAACCTCCCAATTACGCCTGAGAATTAGTCGAATGATGGAAGGGGGTGATGGTGGACTTGGCTTTTGAAATTGAGAACGAATAATACTACTCCAATCATTGTGCCTAATGTTTACGCACTCCAAATAGTACTCTACCTAAGAAATCTACTTTTTATTAATATTTTTTCATAAAGTACAATACGCTAATTTTGGATTTACCATCCGGAGTATCCGATGCGGTTAAATTTATAATTTATGTCCATTGATATTTTATTTTATTAAAAAATAAAAAAAATATATTTAGTGATAAATACAATACGCTAATTTTGGATTTACCATCCGGAGTATCCGATGCGGTTAATTTTTCATAAAGTATCCGAATTTTAAAATAAGTGACAAAAGCTAAAAGCAATGGTGGGCGACGATGTAGCCACTACCATATTATTGCTAATTAATATAGTGGAAGTCTGATATGTACAAATTTGTCAATTGTAGGAGGCTTCCCAAAAGGCACTAAATATGTTTTTTTATTTTTTAATAAAATAAAATATCAATGGACATAAATTATAAAATTTAATTACTATAAGTTAAATCAAAAGATTTGGATTAAAGGAAAGATCCAAAGCCATTGATTAAAGAATGATTTGGTGTATACACTTTGAAAATATTATTTATATCATTTAAAAAGGAGTAAGTATAGCTAAATAATATTTGTCATTGAAAAAAATAAATTAATAAATGCTCTACAAGTTGTAAGAGAACAAGATGGCCGGTCATATATGTTGAATGTGGACAAATAGTTGGCTTGGTTCATAAATTACCTCTAGGGGAAATATTGTGTTGGTATGGATGTTGAAGTGTCGGGCCAATTTGCTTACAACTTCAAAGAAAAAAGAAGAAGCAATTTTAATGGATGTTTAGAAAATGACGTACATTAAAGGAGGAAACACATGAACCTTATCATATGGTTATGGTCAATGTAAAAAAAATAATTACCTGTGAAAGAAAACATTAGTTTATGAAAATGTGGTAATTTTTGAATGCTTCTTTGCTTGATTATAGGTAGGATACTTCATTCGGTTGGGTTTGAAAATTTATTATTGGACCGATATTCAGATCCGGTCAATTTTTTTATATTTTTTCGATCCATAATTGGATCTTTAATAAAACCGAAAAACCGGTACAAGATTAATAATGTATATCCTCCTCCTCTTCTTTTTCTCTTTTTTTTTCCCGCTTATGAACCCAATTCTTTTAGATGAATTTGTGCATTTTTTAATAAGACCGTAAAATCGGGGTTTTTTTTACGACGGTTTGCATCTAGACGGGATCCAATCAACTTCTTCAGGTCTAAAAAATTGGAACTTGAGTCAAGCCAAAGATCTCAAGAGAAAGAGACTAGATGGACCCGGATTGAACCGAAGTTTTGGTCCGGTCCGAAACAAGAACATCCAATCAGGTCCGGATCGAACCGGTTTGAACAACCCTGTTTATTTATGTACTAATGTCTTTTTTAAAACGATATAAAGCCATGTCAGTTACGTTTTGAAAATATTTACAAGAGTATATTTTAGAACAATATAAACAACCCTGTTTATTTATAGACTAATATCTTTTTTAAAACAACCACCTGACCTAAAAATATGAGTGAAAATTCGAAGAATTTCAGGTGGTGGGTTGTTGACGGGTGAAATTGATGAGTGATGGGGCGGGCATGGGTGAAGGTCCAACCAACCACCCGCCACCACCCATTTAAATTATTAAAATAAAATAAAACCCTAATATCTATTATGTGAAAGAAATAAGCAAACAATCGCTTTGAGCCCCGATCCCGCCTCCCAAGCCCTTCGACCTTCATGCTCGCATGCTCGTAGCTGCCATCTTCGACCTTTGCCGTTCTTCCTTCACTGATCGCCGGAGTTGCCTCTCTTCCTTCAACCTTCACTGCTCGGAGCACCTCTCGCCGCTCTTCCTTAACCTTCTCCGGAATCATCATTGTATTACCATCACCGTCGAACCGCTTCTTCATCATATATGCAACAATCCTATTCATTTCTTCTTCATTCTTCATGTCATTGCCCGTTGCTCGCCACTTATTCATCCTCAATGTAGAGTGCAAAACCTCTCATCCGTTGTCACCGCTTCAACCTCACTACAGAATATCCCTCTACTCTTCCTTCAACCTTCTCGGTTGCCTTCTTCTATAGTTTTGGCCTATTCGTCTCTTTTGCAACTCAGGTATACAACTCTTTCTTCCTTCAACCTTCTTGGTGGTTGTCTTCTTCTATAGTCCGGACTATTTCTATGTAGTACCTCTCGTTGATAATCCTTCAACCTTCGAGTTGCATCTCTAAATAACATGAAATCATCACTCACTTTGATGATATTTGGTCACAAATTTGGAAATGTATGTTATAGGCTTTGATATTCCTAAAACTGATGAATATGAACTGAAGCTTTGGTATTCTTAATCCTAGAGTTATGTGTATAAATGTATATTTTGTGCTTCAGTTACAACAACCACAAGTTGATTAGTTAACAAATCTGCATTGCCATATAGAGAAGTCCTATAAGAGTTCAAATGTGCAAGACAATTTAGATGTAATTGCTCCAGGAATTGTGAATGTGCGTTATTGTGCATCGTTTTAGTGCGCAAGTCCTAAAAGAGTTCAAATATTTGGGGTTAAGGCTAAAATTTTGAAAATTGATTATTTTAAAAAGTTGGTGCTCGATTGCAAAACAAGAAGCAACTCCACATATTTCATGCTTTAAACTGCATTGTCATATAGAGAAGTTTTTTTAGAAGTTGAAGATTCATCATCATAGATTTAAGTTTAATGTTCCTACTAATAATGTGTGGGTGTGGATTGAAAATATTTTCTCGAAATTGTCTAAGTTTCATAAGGTGACAAACATTTTTTTCGTGGAGAAACTACCCAACAACTAATTTGTTGTTTGGAAAGGTTTGTTTTGTTAAAGTTTCATTATTGAAATGGTGTTCTAATGATGATTTGATGATCAATGGAGATAGAAATATGTTTGAGAAATTTGATAAGTATTGGCCGAGTATAAGTGAAGTTTTGGCAATAGTAACAATTTTGGACTCAAGAGACAAATTGGAATGTCTTGAATGGTATTTTAACAAGATACGCGGTGATAAGACTTTTGTTGAGATTAAAAAGGTGAAAACTTTGATGTTGGATCTTTTGTATGAGTATCAAGACTTAGGTGATGATATTGAGGATGAAGAATATGTAAGTTCAACTTCTAGATTGCTTGAGAAGAGACACATAATTTCTTATGATGACGATGATTTTGGCCAATTCAAGAAAAATTTGAAGAAGAAGGTAAATGTAAGCCATGAGATGGACTATTAATTTCAAGAAGCCGTATCACATGATAGTAAAGATTATGATCTTCTTATATTTTGGAAAACTTTTTAAAGATTGCAAATTATATTTTGGCAATTCACCTGTCTACTGTGACTTCTGATTTGTTGATTATTTATCAGGATTGTTTGAGTTTAGATTCTAACAACATTTCTAACATTATTCATAATGTTCGTATCGAATTAAAAAATTGCTTTCTTCATTTCAAACAAGTGTCAGCTCTTTTTCGACCGCACCTACTCCTACACCCTCCTCCTCCTCCTCCTCTTCCTCCTCATTCTTCTTCTTCTTCTTCTTCTCTTTCAAAAGCACAACAAATTTTAGCTAAAAGGACAAAAACACCAAGACATTCATCCTCAAGTGCGGAATTTGAAGATTATCTAACAATGTTTTAGTTTTGATAGTGAATATTTTGAAATTTTGGATTGGTGGAAAAAAGTAGCCCCGAAATATCCAAACTTAGTCAAAATGTACAACAACTCATGGCCGTGCCCGCATCAACGGTTTCCGTGGAGCAATCATTTAGCTAAGGAGGGAACATGCACAATTACAAGAGAACCCAATTGAAGCCCGAAAATTTGGAGGCACAAGTTTGTATTCAAGATTGGATAAGAGCGGAGAAGCGGAGATAATGGAATACCCCGATGTATGACTCAAAATTGGATTCCAACTCTGATGATGCGAGCATGACTTCCGAGTTCGAGGCATGAAGGTAAGCGGGGTAACGAAAACAACTCGGAAGTCCGAAAAAGGCAAGTAAAGGTAAGAGAATTATGTGGGATTTGATTCCTCTTAACCCTGAGAGGGTACATAGGCAATCGGAAAACCGGTTCAAGCCATTTTTTTTAATTAAAGTACCTTTGTGTGAGATTATGATAAATTCCCCTTAGGGTTTCCATTGATTGAATGGTCATATAAATAACCAACGTATTTACAATAATTACAAAGGCAACCCTCTATTATATTCTATTTACATAAGAGTGCTATCATACCCCCGCAGTCGAAACTGGAGGAGGCATTACAGTAAGACTGGATCTAAAATCTAGAAACAATTGTCGTGGAAGACCCTTTGTAAAAATGTCTGCATACTGGAAAGTCGATGGAACGTGGAGGACTCGAACTTGACTGCGGGCAACTTGATCACGGACGAAATGAATGTCAATTTCGATGTGCTTGGTTCGTTGATGTTGAACCGATTTGCTGGCAAGGTACGTTGCTGAGATGTTATCAGTGTATACCATAGAAGCTTTGGTAAGGGGGCAATGAAGTTCAAGCAGTAAATTGCGCAACCAAGAGCATTCTGACACTACATTGGCAACTCCTCTGTATTCGGCCTCTGCGCTAGATCGGGAAACAAAAGATTGACGTTTAGAAGCCCAAGAGATTAAAGTGTCGTTGAAGAAGACACAATAACCAGAGGTCGATCGGCGGGTATCAGGACATCCAGCCCAGTCGGCATCTGTATATGCAATAAGATCTGACTTTGGAGATAGAGAAATGGTGATACCTAAGGAAGATGTGCCAGAAATGTAGCGGATGATACGCTTGAGAGCAGCAAAATGAGCTTCTCGGGGATCGTGCATGAATAGACAAACTTGTTGTACTGCATAACTTATGTCAGGGCGGGTGAATGTCAAGTATTGAAGTGCTCCAGCTAAGCTTCTGTACAGGGTCGGATCACTGATTGCTGGACCAGATGAGGCACTGAGTTTCACAAATGGCTCAGTTGGTGTAGCAGAAGGTTTGCAATTAGTCATTTTTGCACGCTCAACAATCTCCTTGGCGTATTTATCTTGAGATAAGAATAATCCAAAGGAACTTCGACGGACGGAGATGCCCAGAAAATAGGATAGAATTCCGAGATCCTTAAGTGCAAACTCGTTTCCCAAGAGCATGATCAGATGGGTCCGCAATTTATCAGAAGATGCAGTAAGGATGATATCATCAACATAGAGGAGCAGGTATGCAATATGAGAGCCATGCCGGTAAATGAATAGAGATGAGTCACTCTTACTGCCAATGAAGCCAATTTGGAGCAAGAAGCCTGCAAAACGCTGAAACCAAGCCCGAGGTGCCTGTTTAAGACCATATAGGGATTTCTCACTAGTACAAAAATAGGCTCTCTCAGGGGTAATTTTTCAGGGGTTAATAAAAACCCCTGTAATATAAAAACACTCTAGTAGGTTTTTTTAATAACCCCTGAGAACATGCCTTATATATATTTTTTTAATTTTTTCAATATACTCTTAGGAGTTTTATTTAACCCCCTTTAAAAAAACCTCATAAAAATATCGTAATCTATTACTCTCGGGAGTTAAATAAAAAACCCTCCGTAAACCCTAATTTATCTATGTAATCGTATGAGTTGCGCCATTCAGTTGTTCAGCCTGCAAACTCGCATTCGCAAGGCTTGCTGACTCTGCTTCAACTCGCCACTCGCAACTCACCACTCGCCAGGTCTCTTCTTGCGCCACTCAACATTTCAGTCTTCTACGACTCCATCCGCCGGCGGCGGACTTCAACTAGAAAGGTTTGAGTCTCCATTTTCCATTCGCAACTCTGAAGGTCTGAGTCTTCAGCCTTTAAACACGCAAGGCGTCCGGCTTCAGTTTCCATTCGCAGGTCTCTTCGTCATCTCTTCTTCTTCGTCTTCAGTTTCCTTTGTCAGAGGCTTTAGTTTCCATTCGAAAATCGCAAGGTCTGAGTCTTCTACTCTTCTCTTCGTCGTCTCTTCTTCTACACATTTTTTAGGGTTTCAAACTCACTCTAGATCTCATCCTCACTCCTCAGTCGCGGGCCATATATCTCGCCCTCAGTCTCCGTCTTCGCCTTCGTCTTCATCGTCTAAAGTTGTAAGCTTGTAGTTCTTCTTCTTGAGTCTTCACATAATAACCTGAATCACATCCGTTCTTCACATTTTTTAGACTTTACTATCTTTTGCTATAAATTGGCAATGTACTGATGTGAATGAATTGATGGTCTATTACTTGTCCAGTGACAATCAAACCTACTATATGTGAATGAATTGTATGTTTCTGATTATCAACTTGGGTCTATTTTTGTTATAATTCTTGTTGTTGGTCTATTACTCGTTCATTTAATTCATCAGTTACAATGAAGGCTAACTAAGTCTCTTGATCAATCCTAAATTTGTCAATTGGACCACAAATTGCGCACAATTGCTTGTAGTTTGCCTCATTATATCATATATTTTTATTAGGACTGGTAGTTTACATGGAAACCAAACAGTCTTCACTTCTCTTCTATGCCATTACATGAAGAGTGGGATGAGAAGGAGTTCATTGTTGATCCTGCATTTTGATATGAATTATTTCCCATTTTCACATGTGAACGATCTTAGATCTAGCTGAGGATTGTTTGATATATCAATAGGAAATTTCACGAAGATCTATTGCAAATTTTGTGGTGTATCTTGGAGATTTGATCACAACCAATAACATACCTATTGCAAATGCAAGTGTGTATTGGGACTTAGCCACCTCGCTAGGAAAAATGCATAAAACCAATAAGTAATGATTTTTTATGTCACTTTTGTTGTTACTCTACACCAATAATGAGCATGTGTTAGAACTTAAATAATATACCCACATGATTAATAGCCATTGTCAATCATGCTGTCTTAGACTAATTGGAAAGCTTCATTTTTTTTACCTATTGCACTTGCTTGTTGTAGAGTCTGGAGCTTCCAAAACTTGTACTGTGCACATTCCACTCTTGTGCTTCATATTCTTTCTTCTTTGGGATGTTGTTCCGTTCTTAAGGGCAAAAAAAGCAATCAAGATTTGACATCCTCTATTTATTACTTTAAATTTTGTGGCAGTTTGGGCCAAAAGAGAAGTTAAACACTCTACTTGATATTTTCTTCTGGTATAGAAAAATTAATATTTTACACTATTTACTGAACTTTTTGATTTCTTAATGATGTTGTTCTAGTCACTGGAGAACCAACTGAGGTTATATCTTAAGTTTGGTGTTTATCAAGATTAACCTCAGTATCCTTCTTAACGAGTCTGATTTAAAATGTTTGATGACTTTCAGCTTGAAGAATATCGTGCATAATTGCATCAATATCTTTCTCTCAATGAGTTAGTTTGAAGTGTGAACCCAAGTTTCAACTTGATGAATATTGTGCTTATTAGGAGTAGGCTCATCTTGTTGATCCCATGAGCACGTGAAATTTGCAGTAGTATCTTTCTCTCAATGACTTAGTTCAGAGTATAAAATGTAGTTTCAACTTGATGAGTATTAAGCTTATTAGGGGTAGGGTTCATCTTGGTGATGTTATTAGCAGTGGCATGACGTTTGCATCAGTATCCTTTTTTGATGATGAAGTTTAAAGTGTGAACTTGAGTTTAAGCTTCATGAATATTGTTATTTTACGAGTAGCCTTCATCTTGTTGATTATATTAGTAGTGACATGAAATTTTCATTAGTATCTTGTCTCAATGAGTTTAGTTTAAAGGGTGAACTCGATTTCTACTTGATGAACATATTTTCAGTGTTTTTTCTACTTTGAACACAAATCTTCTTACTTTCTTTAGCATGGAGAGAATCTGCACTTGTTTGTACATGTAGTTGAGAAGACATTTGTAGGTTCGATTTAGTATGGAAGTTATATTTGTTTTGCTGAATCCTGCTACCATGTTCACTGAACTTGTGGGATTAAATGAATGTATTTGGAAAGCATAAAATCATTATGTAATGCTTTTTTTGTCTCTTTTGTTGTTACTCTACGCCAATAATGAGCATGTGTTAGACCACTCTGATCGTTTTTCTCTATACTTTCTCTACTGTAGTCAACTTCTTTAATTTCTGTTTTGTAGATTCGAGGATTATGGCATTTCTCCATTGGCAATCAAGGCATTGACAGCTGCAAGCTATGTGCAAATGACCCGGGTACAAGAAGCTACTCTTCCTGTTTAGAGTGAAAATGCTATGTGCAAATGTCATTTGCTATTTTAAAGTGAAAAAGAAGTTCAATGTTTTGTCCCTTCTTAGAGTTTGTTATTTGAAGTTAATGTGGCATAAATAGGTCAATAGCTTTAAGAATATTGCATAACAGGGAAGGATGCTTTAGTCAAGGTTTGGAAAATGCAACATTTTTGGTATATTTTAATCCATTTTGTGTATACTTATCTTCTTTTGATCATGTTAGATAGTTTGATTTTCATTGTTAAATATGAACATGTTCCAGCAATAGAAGAAGTTGTTAAGGCAATGGGCAAGGAAGTGGTCAAATGCATCCCTCTAATATATGTTCTTATTATATGTCCGACTCGAGAGCTTGCGAGCTAGATAGCTGCAGAAACACGAGTTTTGTGAGGTACCATAATGTGTTAGGTGTACAAACACTAGTAGGTGGTTTACGCTTCAAGGATGACCTTAAGCGCTTGGAACTCGTTTCTTGTCAGGTTGTTCTTCAATCTAAAATGACTTAAATTCATATGTTTGATTTAAACTCATTACCATTAGGGTCATTATAGAGATCCCTTAAGATATTTCTCATCTTCGTTCTCGATTTCATAATTCAGAAGATTGCACATTTTTTAAATGTTGAATGTGATTGCTAATGTATTTTCTTATTGCATCATAAATAGTTGTTGCAACCCTTGGTAGGCTCCTGGATCATGTTGGCTGCAAATCTGCCTTCTCAACACCGTTGATGGGACTTAAAGTGCTCATACTTGATGAAGCTGACCATCTATTGGACCTCGGGTTCCGCAGGGATATTGAAAGAATTGTTGATTGTTTACCCCGTAGAAGGCAATCCTTGCTTTTTTCTGCATCAATTTCCAAAGAGGTTCAGTTTATCTACTTCTCACGACACAACTAATTTCATATATAAACTAGTTGCAAAGTTTTAATTTTTTTCCTATAATAATAATTATCTTGAATTGATTATTTAAATATGAATGTTCAGGTCCTACGAATTTCTCAATTGGTTCTAAAATGGGAGGATGCCTTCATTGATACAGTTGGTGCTCGTTGCTTGGAGACTAATTCTAAGGTATCATAAGAGAACAAGAAACGCAAGGATAAATAACAGTAGAAGGTAGAAGATATTTTGGCTTTAGCATTGGGTAATGAAGACCTCTCTAGTCGGGTTAGAGGTGATGTTATTTTCTCGGTGTAAAGAAAACTTGAAAGTATAATATATTTTCATATGGATTATTGATTTTGGATGTTGAGAAATTAATAGATAAAGTTTATTTGTTAATATGAGCGAGAATATTAAAATTGTATTGAAAAAATATTTATGTTTCGATTAGTAAAAAAATATCCAAAATAATACCGATTAATTGTTTAGCCCTGTTATTTTAAAAAAATCATAAATAAAAATTTCTCAGGGGTTTTTAAAAAACCTTGAGAAACATCTCTAAGGGGTTTTTAAAAAACCCCCGAGAAATATCTCTTAGGGTTTTTTTAAAAAAACCCCGAGAAACATCTCTCAGGGGTTTTTCAAAAAAACCGCCATCCTTCCCACTTATTTTTCAGGGGTAAAAAATAACCTCTGAGAAATATCTCTCAGGGAGACGTATAAAGGGGACACAAAAACCCCCCTTCCTCTTCAATAAAAAACCCCTGAGAGAGCCTATTTCTGTACTAGTGTCTGCAGTAAACAAACATGATTAGGTCTCGAGGAATCACGGAATCCAGGAGGTTGGAACATATAAACCGTCTCATTCAAATGCCCATGTAAGAAGGCATTTTGAATGTCAAGTTGATGAATGGACCACGACCGGGAAACTGCAATGCTGAGAACTGTTCTAATAGTTGCTGATTTGACAACTGGGCTGAAAGTTTCATCGCAATCAATGCCGACCTGTTGGGAACAACCATTAGCGACAAGACGAGCCTTATAGTGTTCAAGAGAGTCATCAGACCTGTACTTATGACGAAAAATCCACATACATCGCACAATGGTAGCCTGAGGAGGACGAGGAACCATAACCCAAGTCTTATTTCGCATAAGGGCTCGATATTCGTCGACCATGGCAGCGTTCCACTGCGGGTCTTGGAGGGCTACATTGTGGGATTTGGGTATGGGAGATATGGTGGTGGTAGAGACGGAGAGGTCAAAGACCGGTTTAGGTTTGGTTATGTCGGATTGACTTCGGGTGTGTGGTCGTGGTTGAGGTAGCCGAGTATTGGAGGTGGATTCAACTTCAACAGGGTGGTGAGCTACGGAATGTGGGATGGTAGAACGTAGTGAATCCGGTTGGGTTGAGCTGGTTGGGCTAATAGGGCCAGGCTGGAGATATCTCAAAGCAGCGGGTGGGCTGATGGGGTTAGCTTGGCCAGGGGGAAGAGATGGGGAGGGTGTCACTGCAGTTGGGCCGGAGGAAGATGGGCCAGGGGAAAGAGGCGTAGAGGGCAGGATGGGATGCGTTGGGCAAGGTGGGCCGGGTAGGAAATTGCGCCCATAACGCGGCTGAGGAGCAGAAGAATGCACTGTTGGGCTCAAATCCGATGGGCCTGACTGCGAGGAAAGCTGGGCACGGGAACCATGGGCCTGAGATGCCATTTCAGAATGGTACGGGGATGGATTCACATCATCCAGAAAAATCGAGGTGGGAGATTTACGGGATGAGGTGGCAAAAGGAAAAAAGGACTCGTCAAAAGTGACATGGCGAGATATAATAATTTTATTTGTGGAAAGCTCTAAACATCTATACCCCCGATGATGACTCGGGTACCCAAGAAAGACACATGGAGAGGAGCGAGGTTGGAGTTTGTGGGAGATGATTGTGCTTTGATTAGGAAAACAAAGACAACCGAAAACGCGGAGGTGATCGTAGGATGGTGTGACGAAGTATAATACTTGGGTGGGTGACCGATTTCGAATTGTGGTGGAGGGTAGGATGTTGAGGAGGTAACTGGACGTTCCTAAGGCATGGGGCCAAAAAGAAACGGGAAGAGACGCATGAAAGAGAAGGGAACGAATCATGTTGGTGATGGTACGAATGATACGTTCAACTTTACCGTTTTGAGGGGAGGTATAAGGACACGAAAAACGGAAATTAATTCCGTTTGTGATGAAGAAGTTGTGAAAACTGGAGTTATTGAACTCTCTACCCATGTCGCATTGAAAAGATTTTATAGCACAATTGAACTGAGTTTTAACCAGCTGGTGAAACCGCACAAAGAGATCAAACACTTGGGATTTAAATTTGATGGGAAAAACCCATAAAAAATGGGAGAAATCATCAAGGAAAAGGAGGTAGTATTTGAAACCTTCTTTGCTTTCAATAGGTGAAGTCATAGATCGCTATGAATAATATCAAAAGGTGCATAAGTAGTGGTAAAAGATCGTTCAAAAGGAAGTTTAATGTGTTTTCCTAGTTGACAAGCATGACATAAAGAGGAGAATTTCTCCTTTTTACAACGAAATAAAGAAGAATTACGAAGAAAGTCTAGAACAGGAGCTCCAGGATGACCTAGACGATCGTGCCAAAGGTGTGGCGACTCGACGGAGAGAGCGTGGACTTGGGAAGATGAAGTGACAGGATAAAGTTCCCCCGAACTATTGCATCTCAGACGAATGGTCCCCGTTTGCTGATCCTTCACAAAAAAACCAAACGGATCAAACTCAACACTGGCAAGGTTATCGGAAGTGAAGCGTCTAACGGAAATAAGATTTTTGACTATTTTTGGTGCAATGAGAACATTGGATAGGCGTAATGGTTGTTTTGTGGTGGGAAAAATGGTTTCTCCAATACCTGTAGAAGGAATACGCATGTCATTGCCAACAATTATCGAATTTGAGGGACCATTATACGAAATAGACGAGAGTATACCTAGAGTATGAGTCATGTGCGATGTGGCACCCGTGTCCATGTACCAATTATTATCCGTCAGAGTCAAAGATAGTGGAAAAGGAGTGATCTAGAGCAGTGGGCTGATATGAGTGAGCCAGATGGGCTTGAGGAAACGAACTGCCAGGGCCCGGCCCAAGAATACCATCCTGTTGCTGCTGGGGAAAGGGACAAAGCGGCCTGTACTGCTACAGTGGGTCAGACTAGGTCCAATTGAAGGCAGGTGGGCCGCTGGGGAAATGGGCCGGACTGGATTGGGCCAGAGGCAGCCAACCACGCGCAGGGTGCCACACGAATCTTCCCGGCTGATTGGAGTTGCCGTTGTTGCTGCGTTGCTTGCCTCGGCGACCCCGGCCTCGGCGCTGCTGGTTCCGGTCGGAGGCTTCCGGAGAGGAGTCGGCAGAGGGTGGCGCCGGCGAGCCTGGAGGTGGAGCGCGAGAGTCGGCGGTTAGGGCATTGCTAGTTGAACCGGCTGAATTTTGGGAAGCCATTCGAGTTTCTTCGAGTTGCAATTGAGAACGGGCCTTAGTGAAAGACGGGAGCGGATTAGTTTGTTGAATAAAACTAGCCACCGCATTATATTCAGCAGGTAATCCCGAAATGAGTTGAAGCACAAGTCGAGTGTCAGGAACGGGTGATCCGACGCCTTTGAGTTGATCTGCTAGAGACTTAAGTTGCAAACAGTAAGCGTTAATGGAGGAAAATCCAGATAACTTACAATTCGAGAACTCGTGTTCAAGATAGAGATCCTGAGTGTTTTTATTATCTTGAAAGATATCTTTGAATCGATTCCATGCCTGAAGTGCAATATCATCTGAGTCGAGGATTTGCAATAGGATGTCCCGGGAGACCGTACTGTAAATCCATTGAAGGACCGCTGCGTCGACTTGAAGCCATAATGAATCATCAATATCCGTAGGTTTGAGAATCTTCTCATCGATGTGATCGAGGACGTTGTGAGCTTTCGCAGTGACGCGAAAAAGAGTAACCCAAGATGCATACGGAGTGTCGTGGTCAAGGACGAGGGTAATATTGTTCTTGATGTTGGAGATTCCAAGAGCGGAATGGAACTAAGGTTTCCGTTCGGTAGTCATCGAAGAACGTTTGAAAAAGGGGAGGGACGACAGGAATGAAAAACGGCCGTTAGGGTTAGAAAGAGCGGAAGAGGGTTTGAGGAACGAGAACCTCTTATACCATGTGAGATTATGATAAATTCCCCTTAGGGTTTTCATTGACTGAATGGTCATATAAATAACCAACGTATTTACAATAATTACAAAGGCAGCCCTCTATTATGTTCTATTTACATAAGAGTGCTATCACTTTGGTTTTAATATTTTTTTCTTTTTAACAAACCAGTGCTAGACCGGCAAGCCAACGGTTTTTCGGTTTATACTTAGCCGGTTTTGGTTGAGGTTTGGCCTAAACCCAAACTTAAACCGACGGTTTGAAAACCTAAACCGATGGTTTAGGTTTCCACCCCAAGTCTAGTTATAGGCGATGTTTCGCTATCACAATTGCTTTGACATTGTAATGCCTTGTTTTTCAAGATATGTCTCTAAGTCAATTATTCTATGATTTCATCGTGCAAAAGACAACCCAAGGAAGAATAAGATACAAAAAAAAACATACACGAAAAACCTTGCAAGCGTGATATGGAGTACAAGGATACAAACTTCAATTTCTGAGGTAGCCAAGTCCACAACCGGACCTACAACATTATAAATCAAATATTCAATATCAGAAACTGGTAGTGGCAGACACAAGCTGGTAAAAAATAACACAACAAAATTAAGTAAAACAAGTCAATCATAAAACGAGGAAACTCAACAAAAATGTCAAATAATCAACAAGTGAAAAAACATGACAATAATTCGAGTATGACATCAAGGAACACAGTTTATCAACAATGGAATCTATAGAGATGTGAAAGAACGAGCAAGTCAAGTTATCTCAAAATTATTTTTTTTAAAAAAATCATCTTATACAAGAAAATCAACCTGCGCCTACAAATTCGGGAAAAAACGCATAGAAAAATACAACAAATGCTCAAATAAATTGAGCAAAGCATTCAACTAGCGGCAAAAAACCACGAAAATTGATCTGAATAGGCGTGATGAAAAATAAGCAAGACATGAATAATTCAACATGTGCAATAAACAGCAAAAGTTTGGTCTAAAAAACCCAGTAAAGGTATTGCAAACTTCAGGAAACATTGCATGAAAAATAAATGTTGTTGTATATTTTATTATTGACGTTTCATAAATCACCAAAGCCTCAAAATACATCATGTGTGGAAAAAATCAACAAAGAATGCTAAAATCAACAAAATCCTCAAAATTCAACATAAATGAAATACAAAAAGGTAGATATTACAATAAAAAAAATGGTGTTACATAAATTAAACAAAGATGTTGCAAAAATAAGCAAATCCTCAAAGTTCAGCATACATTTTTTTTTTTAATTTAAAAAGGAATTTTCTTCTTTGTGTCATCAAGGTTTGGACTTTTCCTCTTTGTATCTACTTAATTTTAAAATTTCTCTTGGTTCTCTCAATGTTTCATTTGTTCACTCTTTATACCCATTCTTAACATATTACAATAAAAATCATTAAAAAAATAATTTTAAATTTAAAAAAATAAATTTAAAATAGATTATGACCTTATTAAATTTAATTAATAAATTTATAATAGAAATAGTTTATATATATATATTTGAAATAAATATATATTTGAAATAAATATATTTTTATTTTTGAATTAAAATATTTTTTTACTTTTTACTTTCGATTTAAAAAATATATATATATATATATATATATATATATATATATAAATAAATTAAAATTTTTTTTTGAAACTTTATTAAGGGTCTAGAGAATTAAAATATAATAATTTTTTTATTTTGAATTTAAATTTTATATAATTTATGTTAATTCGATTTTTTTTAATATTAAGATTTTAGAAAAGTATATTATAAAAAATAATAAATTAACACATAAAAAAGTAATATTTTTTTTCAATTTAAAATAAATTATAGAAAATTAACTTAAAAATACTATATGTTTGGTTTTTTGGACTCTTAAAAAAATTTAAAAAAACATTATATTTTAATTCGAAAATAAAAAATATATGTATTTCAAAAAAAGAAAATATATATATATATATATATATAAACTATTTCTATTATAAATTTATTAATTAAGGTCATAATCTATTTTAAATTTATTTTTATAATTTTTTAATAAATTTTAATGTAATATATTAAGAATGGGTATAAAGAGGAAACAAATGGAACCTTGAGGGCACAAAGAGAAATTTTGAAACTTAGTGGATACTAAGAGGAAAAGTCCAATCCTTAATGACACCAAGATGAAAAATCCTAAAAAAATCTACTTACACTATCTACATCCCCAACTTAAATTGTTAGATTTTACACTTTTTTTTAAAATAATTTCCACATTCTCCCTCTGAAAAGAGTTAAAACAAAATTTACTCTATTTAAATTTAGATATGTTTGTGACAGAGTGCAAAAGGAATCAGGCCCACCTCTTTTACAAATTAACCAATCAAATCTTTTATCTCTCTTTTCTTATTTTTTTTAAAATCAAGGCTTCTCTCTCTTTCTTTAGCTTTACTTATATATAATTAAAAAAATGAATACAATTATATTATAGACGGAACATGAGATGCGAGAAAAGGATAAATAGACGGAGAGTATACATGATTTAGTATACAAATAGAGTGTATAAATAGGATTATAAATGGAATGGGATGTGGATAGTCTTACCGAAATCACTCATTATACGTTGTCTCTGTTGTGATTATAAATATTTGATTATTAAATTTTTTAAATTCGATGAACTCATATAAGTAGGCCTGATACATGAGACAAACTACTCGCGCTCGGCTCGTCCAAAGTTCGGGTCAAGCCCGGCTCGTTTATAAACGAGCTGAGCTTGAGCATGTCAATACTCGGCTCGTTCTGGAAAGCTTGGCTCGTTCGGCTAAAATAACACTATATGAGCATTATTTTAGACAAACTACTCGGGCTCGGCTTGTTAAAAGCTCGACTCGGACTTGACTCGTTTATAAACGAGCCGAGCTTAAACCTACTAAGGCTCGTCTCGTTTTTATAAACGAATCGAGTTTGAACATACTAGGGCTCGGCTCGTACAAGACTCCTACATACAAGATACGATAATCAAACAAATTTACGTAATGAATTGAGGCAAACATCGATCATTCTTACTCGATTCTTAGATGGATTTCATGTTAGTTCATTGTTGATCGTGGGCTTATACATTGACAGCCCAATAAAGCCCACTTTCATCATTCTATATGTCTATGTTGCAAAATGATTTAGCCAATTTAGCCCCCATTCACTTTCAACATATTTCTCACCCAATGTCAATTTTTGATGTATTGAAAAGTGAAAATTTGAAAAGAAAACATATTTAGAAGTTATACACTTTTAATGTACAAGTAATACACATGTAATGAGAAGTGTTCTTTTATTATATATGACAAGCGACAATTGAAAATATTCAAATTATACCTATGCCTTATGGTATGTCATAACTCATATGAGTATAAGAACACGAGGTTTCTATTAGGTTAATGGGCTCAAGTGAAATCCACCGAGAGAACTAAATCTTCGAGTCCAATGCACGAGTTTAATCCTAAAATTAATTAACAATAGGTGAAATAATGATTCGCAGCAAAACAAAAAGCTTTATGATGCCTTTTTAATCCCGAATTCAATCGCTTTGAATTCAACTTCTCAAACTCACGGGATTTCTAACCCAATTTCTCCCCTCAATTGTGACTTCCTCGCAAACCTACCCCAAGAGACGTCTTTAATATACACGACCACTCTACAATAAACTGAATCTTCGACTTTGATACCAATTTGTTGTATGAAAATTCACTTTATCTTCAAGCCCTCGAGCCCAACACAAGGTTAAGAGATTATATCATAAAATCAATTGAAAATAAGAAGAATAACTGTAAACTTATATATTGAATTCGGAACACCCAAAGTTCGCCGTGGGACGAAATTGTACTTCACATTTAGATTCTAAAACAGCCGGAGCAGTAATCGTTCAATATGATTTGGAATGAAAATAAATAAGAATGAGTGATTTCAGATTTGTAAATAAATTTGTTTCTCACATAAAAAATATTTGTTCGTTTTTGTGTATACTGTATACTGTTGAACTATACGTGCTTCACGAAAACAACATGCGAAATAATATTATGAAATGTGCTTTTTTTTTTATATAAAAAAGAAAGTCGTGAAATAGTATTTCATGTGTATTTAAGTGACAATTTGCGTCAACCATCTGCAGAGCATTACCAGATCGAAGAAAAAAGAAACCAACATTAAGCTTCAGTAGAACAAATTGCATATACTGTAATGAACTGAACCCTAACTAAGCTCTTCAACAAAACCCCCTTTTTCTGTACGACAAATTGGGATTTCAGCCCCTTTTCTGAACAAAAACCCTAGAAAGAAGATACTCTTGAACATCGCCAAAGTTGCCCAAATCGAGAAATCATCAAGGACAAGTTTTGATTCACTCAATGAATGAACAGGATTAATCCGTACGGATGAAGAAGATCAATTGGATCAAAATCATATGATTTCACCTCAAATAAAACCCTAGAAACAAAAGAACACAGGTAAAAACCAGTGACAGCAAAAACTCCATAGCAGATATGTCAGAATCAAAATATATCACAAAAATATTTATTTTTAAATTGATCACAAGCTCTTACGCTTCTCCGCTTGAGAAAGGCAAAGACAATCCAAAGAGTTAGCAAGGAAAAAAAAAAAAAACCATGGATTAGGGTTTCTTGCGCAAAGCTAGCAACGGATGAAGCTGCAACATGATCTGATGTTTTCTTTTCCTCCATAAAAAGAAGAAAACTTCAGATCATGCTGGCAGCTTTAACTGTTTCATGTTGCGTTCGATCTAGCCGTCGTGCAAATTCGATCAGAAGGGTGATGGTGGAGGAGCGGAGAGAAGTTGTTTCTCTGTGACGGAGATTTCAGGGAGAAGTAGAACTAAAGGAGTATATATATATATATATATATATATATATATATATATATATATATATATATATAACTTTTAAGAAATATATAACATGTTATCAGAGATGCCAACTAATATTAATTTGTCTTCTACCATTTTTTCCCTTTGCTTCTAGCTGTTATCTGTCAATGAGGGTTGAAATTTTGGATGGTGAGCAATTTCTTGAACAAAGCATATATTAAAGTCAATCTAATTATTAAAATAAATATTATATTAAATTTCACAACTTAAGCAGGACTAAGAGTTATTTATAAACAAAGTAATTGACATTTGCATAGTTTTAATTGTATTTTTTCTCCTAAACGTAGTGGGTAAGGTGTTCATTTAAAAATATGGATGCTTGTAACATAAGGCTTAATAATACATGAATGTATGATTTAACTCCAGCTGTTTAAATTCTAAAAATTGAAATATACAATTTAGCATTTTTTTAAAAGGTGCTTAAATACTTTATTGAACCATGTAAAAAATAATGAAAGAGAAAAAAAACACACACCAAAGATGGGTATGAAGGTGGTCCTTGTCTTGTTCACATGATGAAATAATAAAATTTATAATATATATATATATATATATATATATATATATATATATATATATATATATATGTTGAACAAACCTTTTGTTTGAGAACATGGAGTTTGGGATCGTTAAAAAAATTGGGTATCGAGCTTCACAAATTGGGTCAATTGGTCAGCAAGACATTTGCTTTATCTGAAGGCATGCCTAATATGGGTTTTGTCAAAGAAGTAAATTAAAGATCTAACCTAAAGTCGGATATAACTATTTCCATCTTCCATGGGCAACTGTAAAAACTTTAGAGTGACTGAATGACACACAAATTGTTACCATTGATTTTGATTTTTTGATTTGTAATATGACAGCTTCTTGCAATCTTGTTTTAAGAGCAAAACTTCCGTTTTTAGTACCGAATTAAAAAAAAATTGTACCGAAACCGATAGAGATAGCCCAAAGTCGAGTCCAAACCCTAATTTGACGTAGAATAAAATGAGAAAATATAAATCCCTTTTTCGCCTTTTATAAAAGTAAAAATGAGATCAGTATTGTTCCACTATACAGTGTATACGTACACATTGGTAAATATTTGAATTTTAATAAAAAAAAAAAAAAAGGTGTAGCGTGGGGACCTTTAGTTAATTGCATGCATCTCTAGCTAGCTATCGGAAAAAAGAAAAGGGTGGCAAAGATGAAAGAGATGGAAAATAAAGTGCGAGAAATAGTAATATATAACTATATAAGCTAACCTATACGCGGGGACCATATAGTTAATTTAATTGCATGCTTGACTTCTTATGACTACGAAGGGCTACCTGATCGACTCTATTAAACAAGAGAACCATCAAAGTTGTTAGTACTACCAATTACTATATATATTATATTTTATTATGATCTAAATAAATATGCTTATGTTCTTTTTGTTTAAAAAATAACATTATGTGCAAGGTTTTTATTTATGTGTTTTGAGTTTTTTTTGAAAATCATTCCTTGAGTAAAAATTAATGGTAAAATGACCAATTAGACCTTTTACCACTATTATTCTATTAGAGGTATTCATAATATAAACTCATTTAGTAAATATACTCCTATTTAATCTATTTTTTTATTTTACCTAGGGGAATTATATATAGGATAAAATGAAGCGGTATACAAAACAAAAACCTATAAAAAAACCTATTTAACCCAATTTTTTTAAAAATTATGAAAATTGTGTATTTTATACCCATTTTAGCGTATTTTATAAAAATATGATACATTTTCTTTGATTTACAGTTTTTTCGTACAATTTTATAATTTATTAAAAGTATATTTTGTATACAGAATCATATATGTGTAATATGATATATTTTAACATAAATTTACATCTTAGTCTTTACCTAAATATGCTCCTTCTAATTCTAAATAAATGTTTTTTTAATCCTATATATACAATTGTTTAACAGTTTTATTTGTCGTACAAAATGTGATATAGTCAATGACACATGAATGTGTCAATAGTTGCAGAATTATTCAGAAATAAGTAGATTTATTGCATTAAGGGATATTGAAGCAGTAGCTATGAATATCTTGTTCATCTTAAATTTAAAATGAAAATAAAATGTAACAACCATGTATGTGACGTATGTCTAGTTCATCTATTTGTTATTCTTCCTTGAGTCCAAATTGAGCCACCTTCTATGACCATGATTTTGATGTGTCTGACTCTTTTCCGGCGTTGAAAAAATATCTTAACCGTGTATTCACTATTTTAAATCCGATCCTCAATAACATCCCTTTTCTATAGTATTACCAATAATTTATGTTATTAGTAATTATATATTTTATTTATATAATATATAGTATACAATTTATAAAAAAGTTATTACTTAGAATAGAAAATATAGTATTAAATTATTTCCAATCCACAAAAGTATATAGGGAGCTAATTAAGAGTTTTGGTTGGACTACTTATCGGATATAAAAGTTGTAACCAACAAAAAAAAAACCTCGCAACATAACATTATTTCAAAATATATAAAATATTCCAAAAAAAAAACTTTCAATTTCTCATAATTTGTCATCTCCATATTGTCGTTTTTACTCTCAAATCTCTCAACTTGAATTTTCCGGCTTAAATATTGGTCAAATTCGATGTTTGAGGGCTCAAATTACATCTACTATGAGCCGACTACTTTTTCGATGTACAATGTTTTAAAAAACAATCAAAATGAAGACAGTTTTCAATTTTGTATTTAGGGTTAAGTTTCATTTTTGTTCATGTTGAGTTATTTTTTATGAATTAAAGTTTTAGTAACGTTAGGAATGCAAGTGTTTGTGTTATTTGACAATAAATTTATCCGTTAGACGATTAGAATGCACAATATCAAGAAATTTGCTTTGTTGAAACGTTGAGTATATGACTCACATCGATAGACGAACATTTTCACGCTCAGAGCCAATATTGTTTTTGAAAGGTTGATGTATATAAAACCAGAAGGATGTACAAGGGGGTCAAACTAGACCGAGAACACAAGATTACAATGCAACAAGAAGAAAGACTAGTCTAGGTGAATGTCAAGGATTCTGGCCCAGGATAATTAAGGAGTTTGGGGATCGATCTTTCCATTTACTAGAAGTGAAGTTCTTGGCTGAGAGCCAATATGAAAACAACATTTTCACGCTCTAAGCCATATTGTGGAAATAACACACATTGGAGTCAATGTGGATATAGAATTTTCACACTAGAAGTCAACGTGAACAAACCGTTTTCACATTAGTTTACGATATGGTTAAATTATGTTCACACTAAACATCGTCATGAATCGATATTGATAATTACGTAAATTTGAGTTATGACTTTCGTTTTTCAACATACCACGATTTTTTATCATGACGGTCTTACTTTCAAAAATCACAACAAATTTTTTCGATTTTTGTAACCTATAGCGGAAAATCTTTCTACAATCCGCGGTTTTACGAGTATTGTTAGTGTTTAGTAAAAAATGGTGCAAATAGTTTCTCTAATAGGTTGAGAGGGGAAAAAAAGAGAGCATATATATGAACGTCGTACGTCGAGATAGAGATGCATAGTTATTAGAAGGCAACATGCCGAAAGAATGTCATTTTCAGCCATGCTCCAAAACCATATTTGCCTCAAAATAGTAGAAATGTAATTTTGACGCAACTCGATTTTGGGGTCTTTACCAACTTAGCTCTAACCTTACGTCAAGAATGGTACCTGCACAACTAATGCATTAAACATACTACCACTGCAACTCTGTCACCTACGTATATCAATGCACAACATGCGTCACGCAAACTTATGTAGTTTACTTATAAATATTAATATTAACATGTATATTAGCTACCATAAGTTTTCTTATCTCAAATATCCATCACACTTATACAAAAATATAAGTTCGTTCAATTAACTACTAATTTCACATACCTAAAAATTTCGGTTTCAACTCCAATAAACTTACGGTTTCCAAACCAGTCGGTGGCATACAAGTGATAATATATAGTAGGTAGATGAGATAAGGAGGAATATTATGATTTGATGAGAGAAGGGCAGTAAATGTATGTTACTCATATGTGACAAACCCTAGCTACCTATCTATAGAGTGGTCCGTTTTTAGTTGATTTGGACACCTTCATCACTCTATTACTGTTTATGTATATACACTGACACTCGAAGAGAGAACTTACCTTAAACTATATGAAGTCCAGAACATTGATTTTGATCGATATGGTCATGGAAAATGACTATGGACCTTATGCTTTAATTTGTACATCTATCTTGCTAGTAGCTTTGTTGGACTTCTCTTTGCTAAAATATCAACTCTTTATTTTAAACGTTTCAAATGTATGTCATAGGATACAAGCTACCAAAGTTGATTTGAAAAAAGTGTATCATATTTTATTATTTAAGTAATCTTTTGATTTTATTCATTCATATTTTTGTAGGGTGGTCTTTGCAAATCAACTTTCTTTAACATACGTCTTTAGGGTAGGGTTGTTATTCAAATTGAGCAATTTTTTGTTGTTTATTTTGTAGAGTCTAGTCGAGCATAATTTTGAATTAATTAAGTTAAAAGTATGTTAATATTTTTTTTTGAAAGGTTAATGTATTAGAATAAGGAGGATTTATTGGGAGGGTCTACTAGGCCATAAAATACAAGCGAGATCCACGTACAAAAAGAAGACAATTAAGACAAGTGAATGCCGAGAAGCTTAGCCCAAATGAGTGAGTTTGGGATCGATCTTTCCAGTTGCTAGATGTGAAGTTCTTAGTGGCACTAATAGCGTTGTGAGCACAAGTGGAGGCATGTGTGAAACTGTTGTTGTATAAGAGGTCATTCCTAACTTTCCAGACGAATTAGATGTAGCTTGTGATAGTAGAGATGCGAACATGGGTGATAAGATCATGCTTATGAGGTTTGAGAGAGCGTAGTCAAGTCCAAATGTTTTGGTGTAAGAGGTGATCCTCGTCTTCGGTATGTTAATATTCGGTTGGTTTGTTTATTATTATTATTATTATTATTATTATTATTATTTTTGAATAATTGAAATATTAGTAACGTGAGAAAATTTACAAGGGGGGGGGTCTACTAGACCAGAAGAACAAAAGATCATAGTGCACAGATCGTCTTTGATCTTGATCATCGAACACCAGACAAAACTATGTTTGTAGGAGGGAGGGTAGAGCCAGATCGAAGTACCTTTTAGGATATTGTTATGGGTCCATTCAGTCCAGAGGTTTGCAGTAGGGTTGAGTGAGGCAAGGTCATAGATTTGTTTTGAGATGCAGGCTTTGTTCCATGAAAGGATCTCTTTGAATCCAAGCCCCCCCCCCCATCCTCGTAGGAGTTGTAGATGACATTCCACCAGGGAGCGGGCACAGGATGATTTTCCGGACCACAGGAAAGAGCGAAGCAGCCCCTGGATCTTGGTAATGATGGACGTGGGGATAGGTAGAACGGAGCTCCAGTAGAGGTGAATTGACATAAGAATAGAAGCTACGATCTGCTTTCTACCAGCATAGGAGAGACATCTGGCGTTCCAAGAGTTGATTTTGCTAGTGATCGATCTTTGAAATAAGGGGAGAGAAATCTCTGATGTTAAGGCGCTTGCTGCCCATCCGGATGCCCAAGTAGGTGAAGGGGAGGGATCCAATCGGCAGACCTGAAGCACACGATAGATGCTCGGAGTCAGCCAACGAGATACCACCAAGGAGGAGGGCCGGCTTTGAGGCGTTTAGAAGGAGACCGGAATACCTGCCAAAGTGATCCAAGGTACTCTTTAAAATGTTAACGGAAATGATATCACCCCTGCGAAAAAGTAACAAATCGTCAGCAAAACAAAGGTGGGTGAGTCTAGGCGAGGAGCATTTGGGGTGGGCATTGAAGTCGGGGTTGGATGTATTTGTGGTGAGCATGGAATATAGCACCTCCATGGCAATGACAAATAGGGGTGGAGATAGAGGGCAACCCTGACGGAGTCCCCTAGAGCCCTTGAAGAACCCATGGAGGGCACCATTGATGTTAACCGAGTAGGAAGGGGTGCAAATGCAGGAGTCGATTAGAGAGATGAACTTCTCCGAAAAACCCATCCTACTCAGGCAATGAAGAATGAACCTGTGGTCAATGGTATCAAAAGCCTTAGATATATCAACCTTAAGGGCACATCTGGGAGAGATTCGGCGTTGGTTATATTTTTTGAACAATTCTTGACAGATAAGCACATTGTGCTTGATAGAGTGACCCTTGACGAAGGCTCCTTGGGACCTACTAATGATGGAGGGGAGAGCAACGTTCAGTTTCTCAGCAAGGAGCTTTGCAATGACCTTGTAGGAGGTGTTACAACAAGATATGGGTCTATAGTCCGCGGGAAAGAGAGGGTTATGCTTCTTTGCAACCAAGGAGATAGACATATGGTTAGTTTGGCTAGAGAACCTTCCCGAGTGAAAGAAGTCCCGAATGGCATTTGAGAAGTCTGAGCTCGTAATAGACCAAGAAGACTTGAAGAAGAATGCGTTGAACCCGTCCGGGCCAGGGGCCTTTTGATCGCCGATGCTAAAAAGGGCTCCCTTAATATCCTCGTTTGAGACCTCACAAATGAAGGTATTGAGGAAGTCAGGGGGTAAAGTGGGGAGGTCACAATCAGAAAAGAGGTTTGAGGGATTGTGGCAAGCGGTTGGATTGAGAAGATCAGAGAAATGCATAACAATTAGCTTTGCAATCTCGTCAGCATCGTGGGTGGGACCCATTGAAATGTTGTTGGGATCATGGAGGATTTTAATTTGATTTGAAGCTCTCCTGCGGTTATAGTTTTGAAGAAATAGGAGCTGCATTGATCCCCATATTTAATCCATGAAGCTTTGTGAAGCTGCGCTAGGGTAGACCGCAATCGGTCCTGATTTACGTTTAGGGCATATGTGGCAGATCGTTCAGCAGTTAAGAGGGCGTGGTCCAAAGGGTCTAGTTGGAGCTTCGATTGGATGGTCGCCAAAGTGGTCTTGTGGTGTTCAACAAAGGAGAAGAGATCCTCAACCTTTGCGCTAGTGAATCTTTTGAGCTGGACTTTTGTGCATATGAGTTTCATGGCAAGCAACTCCATAGAGCTTCTGTAGGGACGGTTAGAGGAGACGGCCGAGGTCCAGGCGGCGGTGATCGAAGGTATGAATGACTCAAGGGATGCCCAGCAGTTGTTGAACGTGGAACTGGCGCTTGGGGTGATTTCTAGTTGGGTGAAGGGATAGAATGCCGGGGGAGTGGTCAGAGATAGAGGGGCTGTCAAAAAGGGCGGAGGAGCTGGGAAAGATAGTAGCCCATGAGGAGTTGATGAGGATCCTGTCCGGCTTGCACCATATTCTATTCCGGATTTGTTTGTTGTTCCAAGTCATTTTACAGCCAGAGAAGAAGTGATCAGAGAGATCATTTGAAGAGAGGCAATTTGCAAGTTCAGGGGTTGAAGTAGGAGGGTGAGAGGTTCCATTTGTGATCTTTTCCTCCTGGCAGAGAATGGTGTTAAAATCACCCAACAGTGCCCAAGGTTCATCAGCGTTGAGAAGTTTGATTGTAGCAATGTTGTTCCAAAGAGGGTCACGCTCTTCTGGAAGGTTATGAGCATAAACAAAGGTACATGAGAGGCTGTTATGGAGGTGAGGAAGGGTGAGATTGCAGTTGTTCGCCTCAAAGCGTGCGTGCAATCAAGTCTTAAATTTATAAAACTGAAATCTAAGCAAGCGAACCCGCAGTGTATGGATCGGCGTAGTAAAACAAGAATTCCAGAATGTCGAACTCAGGGATTTGGGGGGAACAAATTCAGTTCACAAATTGTCAAGCAATAAAAGGTAAAACTTTGCAAATATTGGGAAAAACAGCAACCCTAAAGATCCAGGTATCTAATTGTGGCAATCGATTCAAGATATACTAAAGATATAAGGACAGAGTAGAGAATTGCAAAGGTATACGAAAGTAAGGTAATGTACGGTGAAGTTCCAAAACCTTATATGACTCACCTAAAGACACTCTCTATAAAGGTTGTTGAAGCTTCAATATAGAAAGGATCTAAAGGTAAGAATTGATCTCAAATACCCAAACTTGTAACCCAAGGATCAAGATAGGCTCAAACGGTTAAGGTTGTGACACTCGGAACCGAAATAGAGGATGTTGAGTCTCACTACTACCTAGAAAAGGCAAGCCAAGGCTAGGCTAAAGCTAATCTTTAACTTTGGACTAAATTAAAAGCAAGGTTCGTAAACTGGGGTAAATCACGTTTAGATCTTGAGTTCCACGGCCGTGGAAGTCCAAGAATAGACCGTGATCTTGGTTGTCGACGAAGTTTCTCTAACTCTCAGGGTCCAATCTATTTACGATCGATCTATCATCATCTAAGCCACAACTATCAACCCTTCACCTTAGAATTGCTAAAGGGTTTTAGCCAACAATCATCGTTATGATATCCAAATTCAAGTTAAGAAGAATGAAAGATGAAAACCCTCAAAAACTTCAATAAAACTCAAAATCAATCTCCAAATCCAAACACAAAGAGTGATGTATAATAGATTCAGAAATCAATACAAAAACCTCACAACAATCTTAGATAAGAATGAAGAACGGGATGTCAATCCGTCTTCTATATCAAATCTAAGGAAAAAGGCGTAACTTCCACCACAAGCAACTTTGAATCTTCAAATCCACTATGCTTTCGCAAAACTAAGCGATCGTCCAAGCAGCGTCTCCGCGAAGGTTCCGAAAACTCTCTTTTCCAGCCTTTTTATAAGGTAAGAAAAAGATATCTTCAAGGCCCAATACGTAGATGACGTGGCAATTAATAATTCGCCAAAAGATTGCCCAAATCACGGTCTCATGGGGTTCCACGACCGTGGAAATAGGGCGTGGAAATGATTACGGTGTCTTTAGCCTTCCATGACCATAATTTATACCGTGTAACTTACTGGATTACTCAAAGATCAAATCCACGTTCATAATGATGGTTCCACGGCTGTGGAAATAGGGCATGGAAGTGCCTAGTCCCTTTTGTTGCCATTGTTTTGTGCCATTCTTCATCCTAGCTCTTCCTTAGCTTCCTCAATGTGTCTCCTCATCTTTGAATATGATCAATTGCTCCTTGTTTAGCCATCAAACGATTTGATTCCAGTTCTTATTCACCTATAATCAACACAAAGCTAGTGTAGACCTCCATATCGAAAATATAGATGAACAAGCTAACAATTGCTTCTATACCTTATCCATGAACACAATAATGAGTGAAAAACAACCAAAAACGTGCCTATAATATCGCAATATTTCATGCTAACAAATACCCCATACTTGTCACTTGCTTGTCCCCAAACAAGGTTTTCAAAAGCTTAGAACACAAGTTAGGATGAAATATGCATGCAAACTCAAAACAAAACATCTTTTTAGGTGAATGTGCTTCTAGTCAATAGATCATCCTCAAACCTTGCTTCATTCATCCTTGAAAACGCTCACATACATAAACCAAAGAATGTAGAGTAAAGAAACTTCACAAGCTGCTCAAACATCAAGACAAACATCATAACCTTCAAGTGGTGTCAAAATCAAGAATAAGAAACTTCAATTTAGATCACCAAGCCAAATAACACTCTTTTAATCTTAAGGACTTTCAAGTAAGGTCTAGAATGCGGAAAGGAGGGAAACTTATAGGGGATGTGGTGCATGAACCCGGGAAAAGGAATAACTCAACTCTTTTACTTTTTCTTTTGATTTTGCAACAACATCACCTTAGAGCTTTGCTCTTTTCTTTATTTTTCTACTTTACTTTTGAAAGTATGGACAGCGGTGCACAAAAACCGAAGCCTAGGAGATTGGCGTTTCTCAATTTCGAGATGCCTCAAACCCTTGATGCATATACCATAATCCGTTAGGAATATCGCTCAATCCGACTTGGCAAGACACAAACACCCGGTTATGTGAATGGTGCCGAGTTACTCATCTTCATGATTGACTTCCCCAAACCTACAAGTTTTTTCTATTCTTTGAATGCAAAATTTTGCTTTCATGGCCCTCCCACATCGAACATGCCAAATACTAACTCCTCCAATTTCCCGGATAGGTAAGGGAGGCTATTATTTCATTGAGGGGCTAAATAATCAAAGAAAGAAGTAAGAAAGTTCGAATTGCCTTAATCATTTCACAAAGAAGTATAAGAACTCATCATGCGATTTCAACCTCAATTTCTCAATATGATTTAGATAAAACTCTCACATTATGAAATTTGCAAGAAAGGATAAACAACTCTTTCAATTCTTTTCAATTCATAATTTCGTTTAAGCATACAATTGTCATCAAAAACTCATTCTGCAAGTAAGAACTATCATAGGAATCATCTCAAGTCTTAGAAGCACAAAACTTTTCAAAATTTTTCAAATTTTTTTGGGTTTTTCAAAGCCTTTTTCATGCAATGCAATAATGAAACGTGTGACTATGGAATGAAACATGCAATTGTGTCATGGATAATGGCAAGCAAATGTAGTAGAGTTATTACAACACATAGTCACACCCCACCCCATACTTAGGACAAACATTGTCCTCAATGTTCAAAAAGAAATAAATAAAAGAAAGAAAAGAAAAATGAACTCACTAGATGACGGTGGAGCGGCTGAAACTGCCGGTCATAAAACTCATCACTACGGAGGCGACGGTGGTGGAAACGGGCGGAAGTCATGGCTATAGTACCGCCCAAACTGCTGGCGGTATATGTCACTCATCATCTCGTCATGCTCCTGTCTCTGTGTCTCCTACTGGTCCCGATGGATCTCCAAATCACCTACTCTCCTAGATAGATCATTGGCCCACGCCGGTAACTGCTCGTACCATGCCGACGGCTGGCCATACCATGTTGGTGCATCTTGTGGAACTGGTGCTGCTGGTGGTTGTGCGTACCAAATTGGTGGAGCTCCCATCCACTCCGGCTACGCTCCGTACCAAGCTGGAGGAGTGTCCATCCATGTCGGCCTCTCGATCACACTAGCACGATGAGAGGAAGAAGCACCGGAGGGTCTAGAAGGGCAGGGAGAATGTCTAGGTAAGTCCGGGAAGGTGTCCGGCTGATCTGGAAAGGTGCTAAAGTCCTGCTCATCACCTCCTCTCTCAAAATCATCTCCTACTCCCATATTCTCCTCAACATCCGCAATTGGAGGCTCATCCGGACGTATGGGGGCGGTGCTAGTCTGTTCGCATGCATAACAGCGAACGTGTCCTTCCAATTATGGCGTCCAACCATAATGGAATACTCGGGAATCCAAGCAATGCCCCTACCTCCTCTATCCTCCCATGGCATACCGGCGGTAGGTGGTCCTCGGTGTCTAGGTAAGATGATACCCCTACTCATAAGGTTGTTGAGACCCAAAGGTCTCGCTGCTATCCTAGTGCAAGCAGAGTAATCAATCCCGAGCTGCGTAGCAATATGGGTAACCATCCCACCATACCCAATGTTCCCGGCCCTCTTGTTTTTCAACTTACTCATGGTGGAGGCTAAGTGGGTGGCACATTCAGCTAGTCTACCGTGGAGCATGCAATAGAGAAGAAATAGCTCATCGGTCTTTATCTTTTGTGGGGTCTCGGTCCTAGGGAATAGGCACTCAGAAAGGACCCTATGAGCTATTTTCAAGGCTAAGTGGTAGATGAGCTTAGCCTTGGTGTCGGCCGGTTGCCAACGATCCTCACTAGCATTAACCATTGCTATCTCTCTCCAAAAATCCTTAGCGTATACACCGCTAGGAAAACGACCATTAAAGGTCTCATGGAACCCAAAGAAGGCTCCAAACTGCAGGATCAAGAACTCATAATCCCTCTACATTAGCCTAAAAGACACCGTCCTATCGACGGTACTGTGCTCGAAGGAAGTAACAAACTCCCTCGTAATCTCCTCATAAGCATCCGCTCGAATAGCGGAGAAAACAATCTGTCCGGCTCTATCCAAGAGCCATGTCAAATCATTCACCACATTAAGTGGCTCCAACTCAAGCAAGAGGTACCTAGGTCCTATGATCGATCTCTTCTCGATCTTTGCTAAAGCATCGAGATAGTTTGCATGTATGGTTGGGATTCTAGGAGGTGGTGGTGATGGTGGTTCACTAGGGGGGGATTAGGAAGAGGAGGAACTATCATCCTTTCTCTTTTTGTTCCTTCCAGATCTCCTTGTGAACATTTTCTCAAATCAAGTAAAAACCACGGTCTGTTCTTCCCTTTCCACGGCCGTGGAATACCCAAAGACCGTGGTTCGCTTCTGTTTTGCTCAAATCTCAACAAATCAAACACCAAACTCTGCAGAACCTGTCCTTTACTAATTCCAATCTCAATCCTATGCAATTCTTCTAAGTTCTTGCGAGAATTTAACCCGAATTGACAAAGTAGAGAAATAGAAGAAAAACCTAGGTTTTTGGATCTTTAAATCCAAATTCCGTCTTCTGCAGGGATTGTTCACTTATTTTGTTGATTGGATCTTGTAGATGATCGAAAATGCTCCAATCTAGCACCAAGAATCGTTCGATTTGGACTCAAAACGAAGATTTGAGAGGGTAGGAAGCTTTTCGGCGTTTTGGGTCGTGGAAGAGGGGCGTGGATTTGGGATATGGGGTGTTTTTGTGAAGGAAAGTGGTTTATATAGTGGCCGTAAAAAATTTTGAAAATCACGGTTACTCGGGGTGTTCCACGGCCGTGGAAATGTACGGACCAGTTGTTTTTGGTGATTTTTCTCAGAATTTGAAGAATTACGGTCATTGTAGGTTCCACGACCGTGGAACTGGCCGTGGAACTCTCTGCATTGTGCTAAAACTCAAGTTTCGTCAATTCTTCTGACTTTTCCTTCTTCCAATCCCTATTTCTTGCTCCTACATCCAAAAACACAACATACCGGAAGAAATCGAGGGCAAAACAAAGCAAAAATGTCTAAACTACTCTAAACTAAGAATGAAAAACAAAAGTGCAATAGCTTGGGTTGCCTCCCAAGTAGGGCTTGTTTAAGGTCCGTAGCTAGACCGTACCTGCATCTATTCGAGTGCGGTAGGCGCGAACTCCTCAGCTTGGAGCTCCGGTGAATATTTCTTTAGTCGTTGACCGTTCACCTTAAAACTTCCGCCCTTTTCACCCCATACTTCGACTGCACCATTTGGAAAAATGTTTGATTAGATAAGGTCCGGTCCAACGAGATTTAAGCTTACCTGGAAAGAGCCGAAGTCTCGAATTGAAGAGGAGAACTTGATCTCCTTCCTTGAGGTCCTTTGGAATGATATGCTTATCATGCCAACGCTTCACTCTCTCCTTGTATATATTGGCGTTCTCATAGGCGTTTAAGCGAAGTTCTTCAAGCTCGTTAAGGTCCAAGAGGCGCTTCTCACCCGCTTCCTTCATGCTGAAGTTCAACCACTTTACCACCCAATACGCCTTGTGTTCTAGCTCTACCGGCAAGTGACAAGACTTCCCATACACAAGGTTGTACGGTGTCGTTCCTATGGGAGTCTTATACGCAGTCCGGTAGGCCCATAATGCATCATCTAGCTTCAAAGACCAATCCTTCCTTGTCTTCGAAACTGTCTTCTCTAGGATGCCCTTGATTTCTCTTGAAATCTTCACTTGTCCACTCGTTTGTGGATGATAGGGAGTGGAGATCTTGTCAGTCACTTCATACTTAGTTGGGAGAGCTTCAAATCGTCGGGCTATGAAGTGTGAACCTCCATCACTAATAATGGTCCGCGGTGTCCCAAATCTTGGGAAAATGGTTCTATTAATGAAATTTATGACAACCGCAACATCATTAGTTGGAGAGGCTATAGCTTCAACCCATCTCAAAATATATTCCACAGCTAGGAGTATGTATTGATTCCCGCAAGATCACGGGAAAGGTCCCATAAAGTCAACTCCCCAAACGTCGAAGATCTCTACCTCTTGAATGTTGTTAAGAGGCATCTCATTCCGCCTAGATATATTTCCTGTTCTTTGACAAGCATCGCAGCAGGAAACAAAGGTTTGCACATCCTTAAATAAAGTAGGCCAAAAGAAACCGGATTGCAATACCTTAGCGCTAGTTTTGTTGGAACTAGCGTGTCCTCCACAAGGTAGTGAATGACAATGACGGATGATGCTTTGCATCTCATCTTTTGGCACACATCTTCGAATGATGCCATCTGGACCTCTCTTTAAGAGTAGAGGTTCGTTCCAAAAGTATTGCCGAACATCCTTAAAGAACTTCTTTCTTTGTGCGTAGGATAATCCGGGAGGTATTTCCTGACAAACCAAATAGTTAACAAAATCAGCAAACCATGGTTCATTACCTCTAGTTATCTTGTCGATGCACTCCTCTATGATGTGTAAGTGTTCGTCCGGGAAGGAGTCATCTATAGGTAGGTCGTCGTCTTCTAGTTGTGGTAGACGACTCAAATGATCCGCAACAAAATTTTCTGAACCCTTCTTGTCGCGGATCTCAAGATCGAATTCTTGTAGGAGAAGAATCCATCTAATCAGTCTCTGTTTTGCATCCTTCTTAGCAAGCAAATACCGAATCGCCGAGTGGTCCGTGTATACAATCACCTTCGATCCTACAAGATAAGAACGAAAATTTTCAAATGCATATACAACGGCCAAAAATTCCTTTTCCGTAGTGGCGTAGTTGAGTTGCGCTTCATCTAGTGTCTTGCTAGCGTAATAGATGGCGTGTGTGCGGCCTTCCTTCTTTTGTCCCAGCACAGCCCCAATGGCTACGTCACTTGCATCACACATGACCTCGAACGGAAGACTCCAGTCCGGAGGTTGTATGATTGAGGCTGAGATTAGAGCCTCCCGGATCCTGTTAAATGCATCTAAACAATCCTGCGAAAAATCAAAAACTGCATCCTTCATCAATAGATTAGTAAGCGGTTTTGATATCTTAGAAAAGTCTTTGATAAAGCTTCTATAGAATCCGGCATGTCCTAGAAAGCTTCTTATCCCTTTTACCGAAGATGGAGGAGGGAGTTTCTCTATGGTCTCTATCTTAGCCTTATCTACCTCAATCCCTCTATTAGAGATCAAGTGTCCTAAGACAATGCCTTCTTTCACCATGAATTGACACTTCTCCCAATTGAGAACTAGGTTAGTGTCTTCACACCTCTGTAGCACAAGAGAAAGGTTAGAAAGGCAATTATCAAAAGAGGATCCATAAACAGAAAAGTCGTCCATGAAAACCTCTATAATCTCTTCTATGTACTTCGAGAAGATAGCCATCATGCACCTTTGGAAGGTGGTTGGGGCGTTGCAAAGCCCGAACGGCATTCTCCTATAAGCAAACATACCCCATGGGCACGTAAATGTGGTCTTCTCTTGATCATCCGGATGTATCGGAATCTGGAAGAAACCACTATAACCGTCAAGATAATTGAAGTATGAGTGTTGTGTTAACCTCTCAAGCATTTGGTCGATGAATGGCAAAGGGAAGTGATCCTTCCTTGTTGCGTTGTTCAGCTTGCGGTAGTCTATGCACATCCTCCACCCCGTCACGGTTCTTGTAGGAATGAGCTCGTTGTTTTTGTTTTTGATGACCATCATTCCTCCTTTCTTTGGAACAACTTGTACGGGGCTCACCCACTTACTATCGGAGATAGGGTAGATAATACTTGCATCAAGTAGCTTAAAAATCTCCTTCTTGACAACCTCCTTCATGGTCGGATTTAACCGCCTTTGAGGTTGTCTTGAAGGCTTAAAATCTTCCTCCATTAGAATCTTGTGCATGCATAGTGATGGTTTAATTCCTACAAGATCCTCTATTGTGTAGCCTAAAGCCTTTTTATGTTTCTTTAAAATGGCTATTAGCTTATCATGTTCATCTTCACTTAAATCGGAACTAACAATTACCGGAAAAGTAGAATTAGTTCCTAAGAACGCATACCGAAGATGTGTGGGAAGTGGCTTCAATTCCATTGTCATTGGAGTCTCAAATGGTTCTTGAGGAGTGTCCAGTGCTTCTTTAGAAGTCTCTAAGGGTGTGGAAGTTTTTGAAGGAGTCTCAAGATAATTGGTAGAAAGAACGTAGTTGTTCTCAGAATTCCCTAAAGTCACGGCGCCTCTGTTACTTCCACGGCCGTGGAAGTCAATTACGGCACCTCTGGGAGTTCCACGGCCGTGGTTTTGGCTGTGTAACTTTCTGGAGTGCTCTGAGTAGCTAATTATGGTCATCATGGAGGAAACCACGGCCGTGGAATAGCACGACTGACCGTGGTTCCTCACGTTCTCTGACCCATCAAAGAGTTTTTCAAACTCTTCTTCATGCACTTCTTTTAGCTCCTCTAAGGCTTCAGTCTCCTTATTGCAATCCTCTTCTTCTCCTTTCTCCGTGATGCTCATGGTAATCACCTTTTGCAACGGATTTTTGAATAGAATCGAGCTAACTTCCTCTCTAGATTCCTCCTCGTCATATATGTTGAACATGTCCTCTCCAAGAGCTGGCTCTTTCAACAATATTGAGAGAACGAATTCAACTTTCTCTTCTCCTATGTCGAAGGCGAGTGTAGTGTTCTTGCAATCCACCATGCAGCCGGATGTTACAAGAAACGGTCTTCCGAGTATGATCGGGACCGGACAATCTGCAGGAATGTCAAGAACAACAAAATCTATGGGAACATAGAACTTACCAAGCTTGACTGGGATGTCTTCGATGATACCGACGGGACGAGTTATGGATCAATCCGCCATGTACAACGTCATCTTCACCGGTTTAGGCTCGCCTAGACCGATCTTCCTACATAAGGCAAGCGGAATGATGCTAACGCTTGCTCCCAAGTCACATAATACGTTATATGTGACATCTCCCATTCCGATTGGAATGCAAAAGGACCCCGGATCTTTCAACTTTGGGGGCATCTTCTCCTTCATCGTTTTGATGAGATCCGATGATTCCGAACTCATCTTGACTTCTCCAAAGTCTTCTAGCTTCCTCTTGTTAGAGAGGATTTCCTTTAAGAACTTTCCGTAAGCGGGCATACCTACAATTGCATCAATAAAAGGTATGTTGATGTGTAATTTACTCATGAGTTCAATGAACTTACCGAACTGCTTGTCTAGACGCGCTCTTGTTCTAGATTGCGGGAATGGTAGAGGCGGTTTGTAAGTTGGAGGAGGAATGTAGACATCTTCCTTCTCCTTTCCCTTTTCCTTCCCTTTTTCGACTGGAACCTCTACAAACTTAGGTTGCGGATCGGTTGTAGTTACTCCGCTCCTAGTAGTAATAGCCATTACCCTTCCTTTCGGGTTGTCTTCCGTCTTTCCGGGAAGTTTTCCTTGATCTCTATGAACTTCCCCGGCCTTGTTGAATAGTTGGGTCTCTAAAGTCTTTTGAGCTTTATCAACCTTAGTGATGTGATCATCAACCTTCGTGATGTGATTCTCCAATCCTTGAAGCTTTCCTAAGATTGTTTCCAACATGAGATCGGGCTTCTCCTTTCCCGAACTGCTTGTGTTATTAGATCCTTTCCCCTGGCTTTTCAAGGGAATGGAAGAAGAAGGTGGTGTTAGTGAGTTTCCTGAATTGGAATAAGAATTAGCGGGGTTTTGTTGTTGGTTGGAACGCCAATTGCCGTTTGAATTCCTGTTGTTGTTGTTCCAATTGTTGTTCCGGTTATTATTGTTTCAATTATTCCGGTTGTTGTTGTTCCGGTTATTGTTCCGGTTGGTTCCTTCATTTCCTTGATAGTTGTTGTTTCCTAGGTAACCAACGTCTTGATCCTTTGGCTTTTGAAAGCCATCTCTAATCACCTCTTTCAATTCCCTAATTTCGGTGTTAAGGGAGAAGATTTGAGTTTGCACAGCTTGTGTTAGCTTTGCTCCCGAATCTCCTCGGTTGGATTCCACCTTCCGGTGAGAGTATCTCTCTATGACTTGGGCTTGCTTCTCAATAAAGTCCCAAGCGTCTTCTTCCCTCATGTCCATGAATGTGCCACATGAAAGGAATTGGAGCTTGAATTATGTTTCCACATCTAGCCCCTCATAGTATATCTCTAACAATCCGAGTCTTGAAATGCCATGGTGTGGGCAATCCCATAGCAATTCCTGAAACCTTTCCCAAGATTGAAACAAACTTTCGTTAGGCTTCATAAGAAATGCGTTAATCTTACCTCTCAATTCCGCAGTTTTGGATGGCGGAAAGAATTTAGTTAGAAACTCTGAAGATAGATCCTCCCACGTATTAAGTCTTCCATTTGGAAGAGCTTGATACCATGCTAAAGCCTTCCCCTTCAAAGAGAAGAAGAACGGCTTAATCTTGTAGTTGTTGGTGGTGGTCTTTTTCGGCTTCATTGTCTCCATGAGAATCTCAAAATTCAGCAAGTGTTGATGTGGAGATTCAGCACTTGTTCCGCCAAATTGATTTCGGCGAACCATGGTGACTACTTGCTGATTAAAGCTAAATCCCTGGATATCTTCACCTTCAAAGTTCACGCCTAGGCGGCGTGGTTGTTGGGTTCGATCCATCCTTTGACCAAGCGTTCGTGGCTCTTCATCCACACGAGCGGCTCTCGCACCCCCAGCTGGAATACGAAAGTTGGCGGCTGGCCTTGGATCATTCCGGACTGGATTGATCGTTGGATCAATGTCCTCTAGTGCTGGCATAGAATCATCACTCTCATCGTCGGATGATTTAGTTCTAACCGATCTTGCCAGTTTGCTTTTCTTCTTCTTCTTGGAGCTACTCATCTCCAACCTCAACTACAAATGCATGTCTTTGAGCTCATTATATTGAGATTGATGACGATCTGATTCTTCTCTACGAATCTTTTCACTCCAACTAAGCTGAGCTTGAGAATCATCCAACTCCGCTTGGATATCCCTATCTTTATTTTCAGCCATCTTTCTTTCTTTGAGCTTCCTTCTCAAAGTCTTCTCAAGTTCCTGATCAAGAGGTAGGAGGTCTTTGTTGGATCTAGACCTGCGCATATACCTAAAGAAACCTACAAATATCACTCAAGAAAAAGAGATCAAATAACAAGAGCAAAGCTCCCAAGCTTGACAACCGGTAACCGAATTCGGCCTAAACCAAATCCCCAGCAACGGCGCCAAAAACTTGTTCGCCTCGAAGCGTGTGTGCAATCAAGTCTTAAAATTATATAACAGAAATCTAACCAAGCGAATCCGCAGTGTACGGATTGGCGTAGTAAAGCAAGAATTCCAGAGTGTCGAACTCAGGAATTTGGAGGAACAAATTCAGTTCACAAATTGTCAAGCAATAAAAGGTAAAGCTTTGCAAATATTGGGGAAAACAGTAACCCTAAAGATCCAGGTATCTAATTGTAGTCTATGTAATTACTAACCACAAAAACGATTAAAACAATAAAAGATGATAAAAAGTCAATTAAGGAAATATGCAATTCTAGGGATTAAAGCATCTAGTTGTGGTTCCAACTCAAGATCTAAAGATAAGCGGACAAAGCTGAGATTTTGCAAAGGGAAGGTGTTTCTAAAATAGAATAGATCACCGGGTAAGTCTCAATACTCAATAATCCCAAACCGTAACTCCTATTACCGGGTAAGTCTCAAGGAAAAAGAACTATAACCTCAAACCAGCACACCACCTAAGGGAATAGAATCAACCTTTACCGGGTAAGTCTCAGGCTAACTCACAAAGATGGAATGAAAGCACACTCAAACCCCAATAAAGGATAAACCTTTATTACCTACTCTTATGATCTTTGGTAAACAAACAAAGGAATTACCGGGTAAGTCTCATCCTAAGCTTGCATTGAACCAGGAAATTTGTAATAAGAATAGGATTTGGCAAACTCTAACATTTAACTCTTAGTTTCGGATCAAATAAGTCACCTCGGTCAGAAGAATTCCACCCCGGCCGAGATGTTCATCAACTGAGCGAGATGTTCTAGGGTTAAGGATAAAGACTCGAGCTTTCAGGGTCCTACTGGGATTTAAGATTATTCTATCATTGTTTTTCCCACAACCTTCAGCCAATCACCCTAGAACCACACAAAGAAATTAGCCACTCATCATCATGAAAGCAATAATCAAATATAAGGGAAGAAGGTGAATAATTGAACACAAAAACCTTTAGAGAAAGGTTTCAATAACTGAATCAATAATTAAACAAACAAGCGTTCCTTGGATCACAATCCAATAAAACAATCAACAAGAAGGGAATCTAAGAAAGTCTTACAAAACCCTTCACAAAAGCTATAAAAGCTATCAACTTCCTTCCTTCAATCTTCCTTCAACCTTCAAAAAGGTTCTTCAAATCTCCCAGCTGTATGCGGCCTCTTGCTGTTAGCGGATGTTTAAGCATAAGCGGGTGTTGGATTTGTGGAAAATCCAACCCTTTTTATAGGAAAATTCCCTCCCAAAGATAAGATATCTTAGAAAGATATTTTCCCATAAAAATAGGTAAAATATAGGGGCTAAATTATCTTCTTCCTTCCAGGAACCCAGCCTAAAAATATAAGATCCTCTTTCCAAAAATAAAAGATCTCAGCCAAAAATAAAATATCTCTCGTCGCGTCCAAGGTGTTCGCCTCGGTCGAGCAGCTCCTCTGGATCACCTCGGTCGAGATGGTACTGTAGCTGACCGAGGTGAATCACAACTGAATGTGAAATCTCTCAAATCTGGTCCAAAGTGAATCTTCAATCCATTTCCATGATTCCTAGATTCTTCCTTAAGCTCCTGAATGTAGCTCCAATGACTCCTTAGCTCCTTTTACTCCATTTTGATGCAAAACGTGCCATTTTACCTACGATTACTACGAAACTTGGTGTAGACCTCGATTCCCGCAAAGGTAGATGAAACGACAATATAATCACATAATATACATCCAAACATGCAGATTATTGAAGATAAAACGTCTAAACAGGTCCCAAAATATAGACTATAATTCATGCTATCAAAATACCCCATACTTAGCCCTTGCTTGTCCCCAAGCAAGTTCCAAATCTTAGATACAAGATAGAATGGATTATAAGTCATAAAGATCAATGAAAAAGTCTTTCAAAATATTTTAGTGGTGTGCTACAATCATAGATCACTCTAAGAGAATGCTTCATGGAATTTAAAATCAAGACAAGCTCAAAACATTTTATAAATATAAGAAAGTTGTTCATCTTTGCATAAAATCATAGAATGCATAATAAATCATAATCATCGAAATTAATCAAGTATAATCCAGTTTAAACCACTAAGTCAATCAACAAGCTCGAGGTCTCAAGGTGTTTCAAAAGAAGGTCAAGAAACGTGTGAGGGTGGGATGTATATAAGGAATGTGGTGTTAGAATCTGGGAAAAGGATCTTTACTTCACTTTCTTTGAACTTCAACATCTTCCACCAATAAGCTTTGCTTATTTACCTTTTTACTTTACTTTTTGGGATGCACGGACAGAGGTGCACAATAACCGAAGCCTAGGAGATCAGCAATCATCAATTTCTCGAGATGCCTCAAACCCTTGATGCACATACCATGACCCGTTAGGAATATCGCTCAATCCGACTTTGGCAAGACACAAACACCCGGCTATGTGAATGGTGCCGAGTTACTCATCATCATGATTGACTTCCCCAAACCTATATGTTTCTTTCTAACTTTCAGCCACATCTCAACTTTTCTTTCACTTGCTTTTCACTTTTGCTTGCTTCCAAATTCCCAGATAGGTAAAGGGAGGCAAATATGTATATGAGGGGCTAAGCATGATCAAGAAGAAGAAGAGAAGAGAATGAGTTGCCTTGGTCTTCCCAGGAAGAAAGTGAGAGAACTCATAATGTGGTGTCAACCTTCAAATCCAACATAATTTGGATAAAAACAAAGTATTAAACATGCCACAAATTTCAAACAAAGCATTTAGCAACTTAAACATATCATAAAACCTTTCAAACATATAAAGATTTCAAAACCAGTCAGCAACCAAAATCATCAATGAGGTCATATCCAGATAAGAAGCACAAAAACCGTTTCGAAATTCTTTTCAGTTAAACCGCCTCGGTCGAGATGTTCTAAGTCAACCGAGGTGAAGTACCTCGTTTGGCCAGAATCACTTCGGTCGAGGTCATAAATTTTTTTTTTTCAAACCAGTTTTTGATGTTTTTTCTCAATCAAATAACCTGTATGCATGCATGTAATCTCAGATAAGCACATAGAGCATAAATAAGACATAAATATCCAAATAGAGTCGAGTCATACATCCATAGTCAAATAACACATCAAATACCCCATACTTGGGACACATTGTCCCCATGAGTCAAGATAAGTCTAAAGAAACAAAGTACTCACCGGACAAAGCTGAGCTGCATAATAAATAAATAAATAAAATCCTGCAAGCTCTCAATAATCCCAATCCGGTGGTGGTGGTGATGGCACGTACGGGTGCTGAGATGGGTCGAAAGGATAGCCTATGACATGTTGAAACTGAATCTCAGCCATCGTGTAGTGGTAATGTAGTCTCTCCTACATCTCTCTAATCTCCAAGGACAGGGCAGCGTAGGAATCTATCATCTGATCCGTCAGATCGTCGATCTGACGGTGAGCAATTGGATCCCTCTGCCTGCGTACCCTACGCCTAGCGGGACGTGCTGGTGCTGCAGCCGGCTCTTTCTCAGTCTCATCGTCATCTAAATTAATGACCGGCGCACTAGTCCCAGCTGTATCTGTGCCCGTGTCCATGGGAGCACCGCCATCCTCATCATTACCATCATCATCCTCCTCAGCTGGCCTCTGAGCTGCTGCTGCTACCTCTCTGGCGTCCTCCATCAGCGGGATCCATGCAGTCTGCCAGTAATGCGGATCATACACGGAGAACTGAGCTGACCACCTAATACCTTGGGGTGCAGTCTGCTCCCAGGGTATCTCCACATATGATGTAGTAAGACCACGAGGAACCAGTATCCTCCTGGTGATCATCTCCTGAAGCCCGAGCGGCTTGGCAGCCGCCACCATAGTGCATGCACTCAGATCCAAGTCCATGTAACTCGCTATATGAGTCATTATCCCTCCGCAGTAGATATCTCCCTTGGCCTTCGCCTTTATCCTGTGCAAATCCTCAGCCAGCATCATCCCATAGTCCGGAACTCCTCCAGCCACCATGTAGTATAAACTCAGAAGCTCACACTATTGATCTTCTGGGGCGTGTCAGTACGCGCCAGAAGAGTCTCGCTGAAGATCCTGTGAGCTAGTCTAAATACCAGATGGAATATAATCCGCTCCCTGGAATCTCCAGTTCTCCATCTGTCTGCGTGCTCAACCACATGAGCAATCTGTCTCCAAAACTCTCGAGCTACAGCTCAAGAAGGAAAATCAGCAACGGTAGGGATCGGGAAGCCAAAGATGTCCCGCCAATGGTCCAAGGGAACTAGATAATTCCGGTTCATCAACCGGTACTTGATGGCGCGCTCGGTGGGCAAGTAGGTGACGGAGTTGACAAACTCTAGGGTCGGCTCTAAGTAGGCCGGAGCTCGGATCTCAGTGAACTGCTCCAGCCCCACAGCAGATATCATCCGCCTCAAATCCTCATCCACATAAAGGCAATCAAAAGCAGAGATGTCCAGGAAGCGTGGTGCAACCACTTGACGGGCCGCTATGCGGTCATAGTCGACCTGGTGACGCTCGTGTATCACCGGTCTAGTATGGCGTGATGAAGAAGAAGGAGAAGGAGAAGATTTGTCTCTCAGAACCAACTGCCTGTCAGAACTCATCTCTGCAATCTGTCAGACCACCTCGGTCTCTCTGACAAGTCTCAAGAACACCTCGGCCGAGGCGCAGGCCGACTGGACCGAGGCGAGGCGCTGTTCGATTACAACTCTCAAAAATCCAGTTCTTTTCCCCCAAAATCACTACCAAAGGTTCCTATAGGGTACTTAATCCTTTTTCAGCAGAATGCAGGGGCAACCAAAGCCCAAATCGAAAGGAATAAGTGGAAGAAGAGGGAGTTAGGGTTTTTCCAAATTTTACCCCAGATTTGCTCGATTTGGTTCCTTTTTCTGCAGATTGACGGTTGCAAATCAATCCTCTACCCTTTCCTTGCAGTTTGGAAGCGAGAATCGTCGAAAACGAGCGAAGAACGAAGAGGCGAGGTGAATATTGCGCCGCGGTCGAGAAGAAGGTAAAGGGAGGAGAGAGAAATCTCAGCCCCCTTTTATACCCTTTCCTGGAACTGCTGTTACCTCGGTCGAGATGGTCTCGACTGGACCGAGGTGGTACGGACCGAGGTGGATCTTCAGAAACCCTAGTCGCATCGGTTACTCAAGAATCATCTCGGTCGAGGTGCTGTGACAGCAATCGAGATGTGTCTCAGTCAAACTCCGTCTTCTCAAATTCTCGAACTTCTGTCCTTCCAGTTGTACTCCTGGGTTGTATTCCTTCCTTAGATATCACCTGTTGTCTGTCTAGGACGCCAAAAATAAAACAAAGCAAAGCAAAAGCAAACTATCTAAAGCTAGACTAGAAAAAAGGAAAAAGAAAGCAATACCTTGGGTTGCCTCCCAAGAAGCGCTTGATTTAAGGTCGCTTAGCTGGACCGTACGGCAACTCTCAAACAAGGTATAGCGGTGCAACCTCCTCAACCGGAACTTCCGGTTTGTATTTCTTAAGTCTACGACCGTTGACCTTGAAGCTTCCACTCGTTTCTCCCCAAATCTCAACTGCACCATAAGGGAAAACATGTTTCACAACATAAGGTCCGGTCCATCTGGATTTCAACTTACCTAGAAAGAGGCGGAGGCGGGAGTTGAAGAGTAGAACTAAGTCTCCTTCTTTAAGGTCCTTAGGAATGATACGCTTGTCATGCCATTTCTTCGTCCTTTGTTTATAGATCTTGGCATTCTCATAAGCGTTCAAACGCAGCTCCTCCAGCTCATTGATATCCAATAGCCGCTTCTCACCGGCTTCCTTGATGTCGAAGTTCAACCATTTGATCGCCCAATACGCCTTGTGTTCTAACTCAACGGGCAAATGACAAGACTTCCCATATACCAAATTATAAGGGGTGGTACCAATGGGAGTCTTGAATGCGGTCCTGTAAGCCCAAAGAGCGTCGTCCAACTTCATGGACCAATCTTTCCTAGTCCTAGAGACGGTCTTCTCCAAGATTGCTTTAATTTCTCTATTTGAGATCTCGACCTGTCCACTAGTTTGAGGGTGATAAGGGGTTGCTACCTTGTGGGTTACCCCATACTTTGATAAAAGTGCCTTAAACTTCCGGTTGATGAAATGCGTCCCTCCATCGCTGATGATGATGTGTGGAGTCCCAAAACGTGGAAAGATAGTCTTGTTAAAGAACTTCACAACCACCATGGCGTCATTAGTGGGTGAGGCAATGGCTTCAACCCATCTAGAGACGTAGTCAACTGCTAGAAGAATGTAAAGGTTTCCTCCGGATGATGGGAAAGGTCCCATGAAATCTACTCCCCATACATCAAAGATCTCAACTTCCTGTATGTTGTTGAGTGGCATCTCATTCCTTCTAGATAAGTTCCCTGTTCTTTGACATGCATCACAAGAGACAAAAAACGTTTGCACATCCTTAAATAATGTAGGCCAAAAGAAACCGGAACGTAATACTTTAGCGCATGTCTTGTTGGCGCTAGCATGCCCTCCACAAGGGAGCGATTGACAATGCCGTATGACGCTATTAACTTCATCTTCCGGAATGCATCTTTGAAGCATCCCATCCGGCCCTCGCTTGAATAGCAGCGGTTCATCCCAGTAGTAATGGCGTACATCCTTGAAGAATTTCTTCCTTTGAGCGTACGTCAATCTGGGTGGTATTTCCTGGCAAACAAGATAATTAACAATATCAGCATACCAAGGTCCTTTATTATCAAAAATTTGGTGGAGAGAATGTTCCACCAACTGAGGATGAATGTTAGAGAAGGGAGTAAGAAGTTTGTTATTTTCAGTAGTCTCAGTTGACATCATCTCGCTTCCGACCTCGGTCGAGGTCCAGAGAGGTTGACCGAGATGTTCTTCAGTCACCTCGTTTGGTCCAGAAAGTGCCTCGGTCGAGGTACTGCAATTGAAACCGAAACTGGAGATCTTCTTCTCCTGGATTAGTCTTTCAGTTTTAGCTCCTGGATCTTCTTCCAGCAACTTTAAGCTCCGTATATCTGCATCACAAGAAGCATCTATACCTTCCTCCATTAAGCTAAAACTAATAACCTTTTCAAGTGGATAGAGCTCACCAATTCTCTTGGTTCTTCTTCATCATAGATGTTGAAAATATCATCTCCTAGCTGCTCTCCCTTCATAGCCGCAAGTAATGCAAATTCCACTTCATCTCCGCCAATGTTGAATTTTAGCTTGGCGTTCTTACAATCCACATTGCAACCCGAAGTTGATAGAAATGGTCTCTCGAGAATGATAGGAACGGGATAATCTGCGGGAATATCAAGTACAACAAAGTCTATAGGTAAATAAAAGTTACCTAACTTAACCGGAACGTCTTCCAAAATGCCCACGGGATGGATAATGGAGCGGTCCGCCATGTATAACCGTATCTTCACCGGCTTGGGCTCTCCAAGTCCGATCTTAACACATAGCTCCAGCGGGATGATGCTGATAGCATGAATTATAGTCTATATTTTTGGGTTTGTTTTGACGTTTTATCTTTCATAATCTGCATGTTTGTATGTACATTATGTGATTATATTACCGTTTCATCTACCTTTGCAAGAATCGAGGTCTACACCTAGTTTTGTTGTAATCGTAGGTAAAATGGCACGTTTTGCATCAAAAAGGAGCAAAAGGAGCTATGGAGTCATTGGAGCTACATTGAGGAGCATAAGGAACCATCCAGGAAGCATAGCCATGGATTAAAGATTCACTTTGGACCAGTTTTGAGAGATTTCACATTCAGTTGAGACTCACCTCGGTTGACCAGAGATTCATCTCGACCGAGGTGATCCAGAGACGCCGACTCGACCGAGGCGAATACCTAGGACGCGGCGAGAATATTTTATTCTTGGCTGAGATCTTTTATCTTTGGAAAGTGATCTTATATTTTCGGGCTTGGCCCCTGGAAGGAAGAAGATCTTGTATTTTACCTATTTTTATGGGAAAAGATCTTTCTAAGATATCTTATCTTTGGAGGGTTATTTTCCTATAAAAAGGGTTGGATTTCCACAAATCCAACATCATGCTATACCATCGATCAGGGTTTATAGCACACAGCAGCCATATTCCAGTTGGGAGATTTGAAGAACCTTTTTGAAGGTTGAAGGAAGATTGAAGATCATAGCTTTTATAGCTTTTGGAGGGTTTTGTAAGATTGTCTTTAATTCCCTTCCTTGTTGTCTTGTCTTGTTGGATTGCTATCCAATGAACGCTTTTGTTGTGATATTTGATTCAGTTATTGAAGTCTTTTCATTAAATTCTTCTTGTTCAAATATTCACCTTCTTCCCATGTATTTGATTAATACTTTCATAATGATGATGAGTGGCTAATTTCCTTGTGTGATTCTAGGGTGATTGGCTGAAGGTTGTGGGAAAAACAATGATAGAATAATCTTAGATTCCAGTAGGACCCTGAAAGTTCGAGTCTTTAACCTTAACCTTAAGCATCTCGCTCAGTCGATGAACATCTCGGCCGGGGTGAAATTTGGCTGACCGAGGTGACTTATCTGATCCTAAACTGAGAGTTAAGTGTTAGAGTTTGCCAAATCCTATTCTTATTACACCTTTCCTGGTTCAATGCAAGCTTAGGATGAGACTTACCCGGTAATTCCTTAGTTTGTGTACCAACGATCATAAGTGTAGGTAATAAAGGTTTATCCTTTATTGGGGTTTGAGTGTGCTTCCATCCCATCTTTGTGAGTTAGCTTGAGACTTACCCGATAAAGGTTGATTCTATTCCCTTAGATGGTGTGTTAGTTTGAGGTTATAATTCTTTATCTTGATTCCTTGAGACTTACCCGGTAATAGGAGTTACGGTTTTGGATTAGCGTGTAGTAAGACTTACCCGGTGATCTACTCCACTTTAGTAACACCTTCCCCATGCAAAAACCTCAACTTTGTCCGCTTATCTTTAGATCTTGAGTTGGAACCACAACTAGATGCTTTAATCCCAAGAATTGCATGTTTGCTTTATTGACTTCTTATTCATCTTTGATTGTGTTAATTGCTTTTGTGGTTAGTATTTACGAAGCTTACCGTTGTCGACTTTGTTTCACCGAGTCCCTGTGATCGACCCCTGGAATTCCTTGCTTTTTACTACGATTGACCCGTACACTGCGGGTTCGCATCCTTGTTTTAAGATTAAGTCTAGGGTTATAAATTTAAAGCTTGCACACACCGTTTGGAGCGAACAAGTTTTTGGCGCCGTTGCCGGGGACTTGGTATAAACCGAGCCGGTACGGTTTGCTCTTGGGGCACTTGCCCCCGTGTCTTCTAACCACTCTACTTGAGTTACTTTTGCAGGTTCTTTCTTAGGTATATGCGAAGAACCCGCACTGGGAAGGAAATCGTTCCTTACGGTCCCGAACCAGAAAAGACATACAAGCGACGCTTATGAAAATCGAAGATGGCCCAACAAGACAACCGCGATCTTGAGGCCGAATTGAAAGAGGCGTTAGAGCTGCTACGCCTCAACAGGGAAGAACTAAGGCGAGAGAAGGAAGAAACTCGCACCAGGACTGAAGCAATCGAAGCAGATATGGCAGCCATACGAGACCAGATTTTACTTCGACCGAGGGAAGATCCACCCGTTGATCCTCGACCGATGCAGGTCCCAGTTGCTGACCCTCGACCGAGGCAGGTTCCAGTACCTGACGCCCCGGCCGATGTACTTCCACTTCGGAGGCCAGTCCGAGATGTTCTTCTTGCAGGAATCCCACAAACCCTAGGTCAAAGGATGGACCCCAATCAACAACTGAGGCGTCCAGGAGTTAACCTAGGAGATCCGGCGGACCATGACTATGAACTTCGACCGCAAGTTCTATCCATGATTCGCCAATGCCAATTCGGAGGGACGGAGAAGGAATCACCACATCAACATCTTCAAAACTATGAGATCTTGATGGAAACCTTGAGACCTCCGAGAATTGAAAACAACTACAAGCTAAGACCTTTTTACTTTTCTTTAAAAGATAGAGCTCTTACTTGGTATCAATCTCTTCCTCCAGGAAAAATCAGCACATGGGAGGAGATGACTAAGGAATTCTTGACGAAATTCTTTCCCCCTCAAAAACTGCTGAAATGAGAGGAAAGATCAACGCTTTCATTATGAAGGACAAGGAGAGCTTGTCCAAGTCATGGGAGCGGTTCAAGGACATCCTTTTGGATTGCCCACATCATGGGATTCCAAAGTTAGAGCTATTGGAGATTTACTTCAAGGGACTGGACGGAAGCACCCAGTTCAATCTCCAACTACTCTCCGCCGGTACCTTCATGGACATGGCGATTGACGAGGCTTGAGACTTCATCGAGAAGCAAGCCTTGCACATGGAGAAGTACACCCACCAAGGAGCTGAAGGTGGAGTTAAAAGAGTTAACTTCCAAGAAACTCAGCCCAACAACAATCAACTCACGTCTTTGAAGAATGACGTGAAGCAATTGAAGGAACTCTTGGTTGCTCAAACCAAGAAGAAAGAGCAAGGGCAAAGGAACAACAACAACAGATACCGTAACAACAACAACGGTCCCCGTAACAACTATTACAACAACAATAACAATAGAGGATCTAATAGCAACAAATGGAGGGCGAACAACCAAAATAACGGTAACAACCATTCAAACTCCAATTCTAACGATTCCTCTAACCCTTTCCTCTCTCCCCCTTCTTCTTCTTCTTCTTCTTCTTCTTCTACTCCATTGAAAAGCCAAGGGCAAGGATCCAGTTCGTCTCAGCCAGAAAAGAAAGACGCAGTTCTGGAGGCTATCTTGATCAAGCTCAACGCTATGGAGACTTCTATGACTTCATTTTCGAAGGCCCAAAAGGCCTTTGAACAACAACTTGCAAGTAGGGAGAATGAAGCGCCAAGAGATCCAGAGAAGCTTCCAGCAAGGACGGAAAGCAACCCTAAGGGCCAGATCATGGCCATAACTACGAGGAGTGGACTGAAGACTGCAAATCCAGTGCCTCGGTCGGTGCCAGTACCGACCAAGACCACCTCGGTCCAGATACAGTCGAAGAACACTTCGACCGAGATGCCAACCGAGGTGGAGCCACAGAAAACGGAGGGGAAAACTGAAGTTTATGTTCCACCTCCTGCATACAAACCACCACTTCCATTCCCCAGTCAAGGGCCAGAGCACATCTAGACAAGCACTTCGGTAAGTTCCTTGACTTGATGAATAAGCTGTATATTAACATTCCTTTCCTTGATGCTATTCTAGGTATGCCCGCTTATGGGAAGTTCCTAAAGGAGATCCTTTCAAGGAAGAGGAAACTGGAAGACTTTGGTGAAGTTAGGATGACATCTAAATCCTCGGAGCTTATTCAAATCATGAAGGAGAAGATGCCATCTAAGTTAAGAGATCCCGGCTCATTTTGCATTCCCATTCAAGTTGGAGATGTCACTTGTGAAGCCCTTTGTGATCTAGGTAGCGTGAGCATCATCCCGCTGGAACTATGTATGAAGATCGGACTTGGAGAGCCCAAGCCGGTCAAAATTCGACTTTATATGGCGGATCGCTCCATCACCCATCCCGTGGGCATCTTGGAGGACGTTCCGGTCAAGTTAGGTAACTTCTATCTACCTATAGATTTTGTTGTACTTGACATTCCCGCAGATTATCCTGTTCCTATCATTCTCGGGAGGCCATTTCTAGCAACTTCGGGTTGCAACGTGGATTGCAAGAACGCCAAGTTAAAATTCAACGTTGGTGGCGATGAGGTGGAGTTCTCACTACTTGCAGCCATGAAAGGGGAGCAGCTAACTGATGATATCTTCAACATCTACGATGAAGAAGATCAAGAGAATTGGTGAGCTCTATCCTTACTAACGATCCACTCGAAAGAGTTATTAGCTTCAGTTTAATGAGGAAGGTATAGATGCTTCTTATGATGCAGATATACGGAGCTTGAAGGCACTGGAAGAGGATCCAGGAGCAAAAACTGAGAAGCTAATCCAGGAGACGAAGATCTCCAGTTTCGGTTCCAGTTGCAGTACCTCGACCGAGGCACTTCCTGGACTGAGCGAGGCGACTGAAGAACATCTCGGTCAACGCCTCTGCGCCTCGACCGAGGTCGATGGCGAGATGATGTCAACTGAGACTACTGAGAATAATAAACTTCTTACTCCTTTCTCTGACATTCATCCTCAGTTGGTGGAACATTCCATCCACCAACTTTCTGATAACAAGGGACCTTGGTATGCTGATATTGTGAATTATCTTGTTTGCCAGGAAACACCGCCCGGATTGACGTACTCTCAAAAGAAGAGATTCTTCAAGGAAGTACGACATTATTACTGGGACGAGCCGCTGCTATTCAAGCGCGGACCGGATGGGATGCTTCGAAGATGCATTCCGGAAGATGAAGTTAATAGCGTCATACGGCATTGCCATTCACTTCCTTGTGGAGGACATGCTAGCACCGATAAAACATGCGCTAAGGTATTACGTTCCGGTTTCTTTTGGCCTACATTATTTAAGGATGTACAAGCTTTTGTTGTCTCTTGTGATGCATGCCAAAGAACAGGAAATTTATCAAGGAGGAACGAGATGCCACTTAATAACATCCAAGAGGTGGAAATCTTCGATGTATGGGGGATTGACTTTATGGGACCTTTCCCATCCTCCGGAGAAAACCTCTATATCCTTCTTGCGGTTGATTACGTCTCTAGATGGGTTGAAGCCATTGCCTCTCCCACTAATGACGCCAAGGTGGTTGTGAAGTTCCTAAACAGGACCATCTTCTCACGGTTTGGAACTCCACGCATCATCATCAGCGATGGAGGAACACATTTCATCAACCGGAAGTTCAAGGCACTTCTATCGAAGTATGGGGGTAACCCACAAGGTATCAACCGCTTATCACCCTCAAACTAGTGGACAGGTCGAGATCTCGAATAGAGAAATCAAAGCAATTTTGGAGAAGACCGTCTCTAGAACGAGGAAAGATTGGTCCATGAAATTGGACGATGCTCTTTGGGCGTACAGGACCGCATTTAAGACTCCAATAGGTACCACCCCTTATAATGTGGTATATGGGAAGTCTTGCCATTTTCCCGTTGAATTGGAACACAAAGCATATTGGGAGATCAAATGGTTGAACTTCGACATTAAGGAGGCCGGCGAGAAGCGACTATTGGAACTCAACGAGCTGGAAGAGCTGCGTTTGAACGCCTATGAGAATGCCAAAATCTATAAGGAAAGGACGAAGAGATGGCATGACAAGCGTATCATTCCAAAGGAGCTTAACGAAAGAGACTTAGTTCTACTCTTCAACTCCCGCCTCCGCCTTTTTCCAGGTAAGTTAAAATCAAGATGGACCGGACCTTATGTTGTGAAACATGTTTTCCCTCATGGTGCAGTTGAGATATGGGGCGAAACTAGCGGAAGCTTCAAGGTCAACGGTCATAGACTTAAGAAGTACCAACCGGAAACTCCGGCTGAGGAGGTTGCACCGATATACCTCGTTTGAGACGCATTATGGTCCAGCTAGCGACCTTAAATCAAGCGCTTCTTGGGAGGCAACCCAAGGTATTGTTTTCTTTTCCCGTTTTCTAGTCTAGCTTAGATAGTTTTTGCTTTTGCTTTGCTTTGTTTTGTTTTTGGCGTTCTAGACAAATAACAGGAGACATCTAAGGAAGGAGCATAACTGGAAGAACAGAAGTTCGAGAATTCGAGAAGACGAAGTTTGACTGAGACACCTCGGTCCAGTCGAGGCCACCTCGACCAAGTTGATTCTTGAGCAACCGAGGCGACAAGGGTTTCTGCAGAACCACCTCGGTCCGTACCACCTCGGTCCAGTCGAGACCATCTCGACCGAGGTGACAGCAGTTCCAGAAACAGTATAAAAGGGGGAAAATTTTCTTTTTCACTTTTTTTACCCATTTCGACTCGACCGCGGCGCTCTCTCACCTCGCTCCTTCGATTTTCGCTCGTTTTCGAAGATTTCCGCTTCCAAACTGCGATTAAGGCATAGAGGATCCCATTGCAAGTACAGATCTGCGAAGAAATCGAACGATTCGGCCGAAACGAGGTAAAAACGAAACCGAACCCTAACTCGTTTATTCGCCTCGATTTGGGCTTTGGTTGCCCTTGCATCTGCTGAGAAAAGGCTTAAGTACCCCATAGGAAGCAATTGTAGTGATATTGGGGAAAAAGAACTGGATTTCTGAGAGTTGAATCGCGAACTGTCTCCGCCTCGGTCAAGTCGAGCTGCGCCTCGGCCGAGGTGATTCTTGAGAGTTGTCAGTGACCGAGGTGATCTGACAGTAGCTGAGTGAAAATGAGTTCTGAACGTCGCCTTGCCCTCAGAGATAGATCCTCACCTTCCCCTTCTTCCTCTTCTTCCCGAACTTACCGCCCGGTGATCCATGAGCGACACCGGGTGGATTATGACCGTATTTCTGGCCGTCCAGTGATTGCACCACGTTTCCTGGACGTGTCCCCTTTTGATTGCCTAGGGGTAGATGGAGACCTTAGGAGGATGATTACTACAGTTGGGCTGGATCAGTTTACTGAGATCCGAGCCCCAGCCTACTTGGAGCCGACCCTAGAGTTCGTTAGCTCCTTCACCTACCTTCCCACAGAGCAGTCTGTGAAGTACCGGTTGATGAACCGGAACTTCTTAGTACCGCTCGAGATTTGGAGAGATATCTTCGGCTTCCCTGAGCCCACCGCCACTGACTTCCCTTCCCGATCTGTAGCTAGGGAGTTTTGGGGGCAGATTGCCCATATTGCTGAGCATGTAGATAGATGGCGCCCTGGAGATTCCAAGGAGAAGGTCATCTTCCACCTAGCTTTTAGGTTAGCCCACCGGATCTTTAGCGAGACACTTCTGGCGCGTACTAAGACGCCCCAGAAGATCCGACAGGGCGAGCTCTTTAGTTTGTACTGCATGGTTACCGGAGGTTTCCCAGACTTTGGCTTGATGTTGGCAGAGGATTTGCACAAGATCAAGGCCAAAGCGAAGGGAGACATCTGCTGCGGAGGGCTTGTCACCCACATAGCTGCTTATCATGACATGGACCTCAGTGCTTGTACGATGGTGGCGGCTCCGAAGCTGCTTGGATTGCAGGAGATGATCACTCGGCGGATTCTCGTTCCCCGAGGTCTGACTACTCCATATGTGGCTATGCCGTGGGAGCTGACTGCGCCACAGGGGATCCGATGGTCCGCCCAGTTCACCGTTTATGACCCGCACTATTGGCAGACCGCTTGGGCTCCACTGATGGAGGATTACAGAGAGGCAGCAGCTGCCCCAACTGAGGAGGAGGAGGAGGCTGATGATGAGGAGACGGTTGACGAGAGAGATGGTGGAGTCCCGATGGATACAGGGACAGATACTGTAGGGACGAGCGCACCGCCGATTATAGATCTGGATGAGGAGGATACTGAGCTTGCACCTGCTGCATCACCTGCTAGACATGCTAGGCGTAGGACACGCCATCATAGAGATTCAGAGGCTCATCGTCGGATCGATGATCTGACAGATCAGATGATAGATTCTTATGCTGCCCTCACTGTGGACATGCATGAGAGGTTTGCTGCCCAGCACCGACAGATTGACAGCTGGACTCATCAGATGTTAGAGGGGCAGCACTATCAGCGCAGGATGATGGAGATACAGTTCCAGCAGACTATGGGTTATCCATTCGACCCATCCCAGTATCCGTACGTGCCACCACCACCACCACCAGATCAGGACTATTGTTGAGCTGCAGGATTTTCTTTATTATATTTTTATGCAGTTCAGCTATTTATCCGGTGAGTACTCTTATCTTTAGACTTATTTTGACCCACTGGGACAGTGTGTCCCAAGTATGGGGTATTTGTTGTACTTATTTGATGACGATTTGATGTACTTATTCGATGACTTTGATGTATGACTCACACTTTATCGGATATTTCATGTTTATGCTTCAGTTTGCTTTTATGTGTTTATCTGAGATTGCATGCATATTTACAGGTTATTTGATTGAGAAAAAACGTCGAAACTGAAAAAAAATGGTTTTAAAAAATTTTTTTTGACCTCGACCGAGTCAGTCTTGGCCGAACAAGGCGTTTCACCTCGGTTGACCCAAGAATACCTCGACCGAGGTGGGTTAACTGAGAGTTTTCGAAAACGATTTTTGTGCTTCTTATCTGGATATGATCTCAGTGAAGATCTTGCTTACCGACTGGTTTTAAATTCTTTATGTGTTTGAAAGGTTTTATAATATGTTTAAGTTGCTAAATACTTTGTTTGAAATTATTGGCATGTTTAATACTTTGTTTTTATCTAAATTATGTTGAATTTTAAGGTTGACACCACATCATGAGTTCTCTCACTTTCTTCCTGGAAAGACCAAGGCAATTCATTCTTCTCTCTTCTTCTTCTTGATCATGCTTAGCCCCTCATATACATTTTGCCTCCCTTTACCTATCCGGGAATTTGGAAGCAAGCGAAGTGGCGAAAGCAAGTGAAGTTAAAGTTGAGAAGTGGCTGGAAGTGAAAGTGTTAGAAAGCAATAATAGGTTTGGGGAAGTCAATCATGAAGATGAGTAACTCGGCACCATTCACATAGCCGGGTGTTTGTGTCTTGCCAAAGTCGGATTGAGCGATATTCCTAACGGGTCATGGTATGTGCATCAAGGGTTTGATGCATCTCAAGAAATTGATGATTGCTGATTTCCTAGGCTTCGGTTATTGTGCACCTCTGTTCATGCATCCCAAAAAGTAAAGTAAAAAGAAAAAGTGTGAGATAAGCAAAGCTTATTGGTGGAAGATGTTGCAAGTCAAAGTGAAAGTGAAGTTCATCCTTTTCCCGGATTCTAGCACCACATTACCTTACATACATCCCTACCCTACACGTTTCTTGACCTTTCTTTTGGGAAGCCCTTGAGACCTTGAGCTTGTTGATTGACTTAGTGGTTTAAACTGGATTATACATGATTAATTTTGATAATTATGACTTATTATGCATTCTATGGTTTTATGCAAAGATGAACAACTTTTCTATATTTATAAAATGTTTTGATCATATTTTGATTTTAAAATCCATGAAGTATTCTCTTAGAGTGATCTATGATTGTAGCACACCATAAAAATGTTTTTGAAAGACTTTTCATTGATTTTCATGACCTATAATCCATTCTATCTTGTCTTCTATATGCAGAACTTGCTTGGGCACAAGCAAGGGCTAAGTATGAGGTATTTTGATAGCATGAATTATAGTCTATATTTTGGGGTTTGTTTTGACGTTTTATCTTTCATAATCTGCATGTTTGTATGTACATTATGTGATTATATTACCGTTTCATCTACCTTTGCAAGAATCGAGGTCTACACCTAGTTTTGTTGTAATCGTAGGTAAAATGGCACGTTTTGCATCAAAAAGGAGCAAAAGGAGCTATGGAGTCATTGGAGCTACATTGAGGAGCATAAGGAACCATCCAGGAAGCATAGCCATAGATTAAAGATTCAGTTTGGACCAGTTTTGAAAGATTTCACATTCAGTTGAGACTCACCTCGGTTGACCAGAGATTCATCTCGACCGAGGTGATCCAGAGACGCCGACTCGACCGAGGCGAATACATAGGACGCGGCGAGAATATTTTATTCTTGGCTGAGATCTTTTATCTTTGGAAAGTGATCTTATATTTTTGGGCTTGGCCCCTAGAAGGAAGAAGATCTTATATTTTACCTATTTTTATGGGAAAAGATCTTTCTAAGATATCTTATCTTTGGAGGGTTATTTTCCTATAAAAAGGGTTGGATTTCCACAAATCCAACATCATGCTATACCATCGATCAGGGTTTATAGCACGCAGCAGCCATACTCCAGTTGGGAGATTTGAAGAACCTTTTTGAAGGTTGAAGGAAGATTGAAGATCATAGCTCTTATAGCTTTTGGAGGGTTTTGTAAGATTGTCTTTAATTCCCTTCCTTGTTGTCTTGTCTTGTTGGATTGCTATCCAAAGAACGCTTTTGTTGTGATATTTGATTCAGTTATTGAAGTCTTTTCATTAAATTCTTCTTGTTCAAATATTCACCTTCTTCCCATATATTTGATTAATACTTTCATAATGATGATGAGTGGCTAATTTCCTTGTGTGATTCTAGGGTGATTGGCTGAAGGTTGTGGGAAAAACAATGATAGAATAATCTTAGATTCCAGTAGGATCCTGAAAGTTCGAGTCTTTAACCTTAACCCTAAGCATCTCGCTCAGTCGATGAACATCTCGGCCGGGGTGGAATTTGGCTGACCGAGGTGACTTATCTGATCCTAAACTGAGAGTTAAGTGTTAGAGTTTGCCAAATCCTATTCTTATTACACCTTTCCTGGTTCAATGCAAGCTTAGGATGAGACTTACCCGGTAATTCCTTAGTTTGTGTACCAACGATCATAAGTGTAGGTAATAAAGGTTTATCCTTTATTGGGGTTTGAGTGTGCTTCCATCCCATCTTTGTGAGTTAGCCTGAGACTTACCCGGTAAAGGTTGATTCTATTCCCTTAGATGGTGTGTTAGTTTGAGGTTATAATTCTTTATCTTGATTCCTTGAGACTTACCCGGTAATAGGAGTTACGGTTTTGGATTAGCGTGTAGTAAGACTTACCCGGTGATCTACTCCACTTTAGTAACACCTTCCCCATGCAAAAACCTCAGCTTTGTCCGCTTATCTTTAGATCTTGAGTTAGAACCACAACTAGATGCTTTAATCCCTAGAATTGCATGTTTGCTTTATTGACTTCTTATTCATCTTTGATTGTGTTAATTGCTTTTGTGGTTAGTATTTACGAAGCTTACCGTTGTCGACTTTGTTTCACCGAGTCCTTGTGATCGATCCGTGGAATTCCTTGCTTTTTACTACGATTGACCCGTACACTGCGGGTTCGCATCCTTGTTTTAAGCTTAAGTCTAGGGTTATAAATTTAAAGCTTGCACACACCGTTTGGAGCGAACAAGTTTTTGGCGCCGTTGCCGGGGACTTGGTCTAGACCGAGCCGGTACGGTTTGCTCTTGGGGCACTTGCCCCCGTGTCTTCTAACCACTCTACTTGAGTGACTTTTGCAGGTTCTTTCTTAGGTATATGCGAAGATCGCGATTGTCTTGGTTGGCCATCTTCGCTTCTTTCAAGCGTCTTTTGTATATCTTTTCTGGTTCGGGATCGTAGGGAACGATTTCCTTCCCAGCGTGGGTTCTTCGCATAAACCTAAGAAAAAGAACCTGCGAAAGTCACTCAAGTAGAGTGGTTAGTAGAAACAGGGGCAAGCGCCCCGAAAGGAAACCGCAACCAGCTCGGTCTAGACCAAGTCCCCGGCAACGGCGCCAAAAACTTGTTCGCTCCAAACGGTGTGTGCAAGCTTTAAATTTATAACCCTAGATGTAAGCTTAAAACGAGGTTGCGAACCCGCAGTGTACGGGTCAATCGTAGTAAAAAGCAAGAAATTCCAAGGGTCGATCACAGGGACTTAGTGAAACATAGTAGGTGTAGGTAGTCTATGTAATTACTAACCACAAAAACGATTAAAACAATCAAATATGATAAAAAGTCAATAAGGAAATATGCAATTCTAGGGATTAAAGCATCTAGTTGTGGTTCCAACTCAAGATCTAAAGATAAGCGGACAAAGCTGAGATTTTGCAAAGGGAAGGTGTTTCTAAAATGGAATAGATAACCGGGTAAGTCTCACTACTCACTAATCCCAAACCGTAACTCCTATTACCGGGTAAGTCTCAAGGAAAAAGAACTATAACCTCAAACCAGCACACCACCTAAGGGAATAGAATCAACCTTTACCGGGTAAGTCTCAGGCTAACTCACAAAGATGGAATGAAAGCACACTCAAACCCCAATAAAGGATAAACCTTTATTACCTACTCTTATGATCTTTGGTAAACAAACAAAGGAATTACCGGGTAAGTCTCATCCTAAGCTTGCATTGAACCAGGAAATGTGTAATAAGAATAGGATTTGACAAACTCTAACACTTAACTCTCAGTTTCGGATCAGATAAGTCACCTCGGTCAGAAGAATTCCACCCCGGCCGAGATGTTCATCGACTGAGCGAGATGTTCTAGGGTTAAGGATAATGACTCGAGCTTTCAGGGTCCTACTGGGATTTAAGATTATTCTATCATTGTTTTTCCCACAACCTTCAGCCAATCACCCTAGAATCACACAAAGAAATTAGCCACTCATCATCATGAAAGCAATAATCAAATATAAGGGAAGAAGGTGAATAATTAAACACAAAAACCTTAAGAGAAAGGTTTCAATAACTGAATCAATTATTAAACAAACAAGCGTTCCTTGGATCACAATCCAATAAGACAGTCAACAAGAAGGGAATCTAAGAAAGTCTTACAAATCCCTTCACAAAAGCTATAAAAGCTATCAACTTCCTTCCTTCAATCTTCCTTCAACCTTCAAAAAGGTTCTTCAAATCTCCCAGCTGTATGCGGCCTCTTGCCGTTAGCAGATGTTTAAGCACAAGCGGGTGTTGGATTTGTGGAAAATCCAACCTTTTTATAGGAAAATTCCCTCCCAAAGATAAGATATCTTAGAAAGATATTTTCCCATAAAAATAGGTAAAATATATGGGCTAAATTATCTTCTTCCTTCCAAGAACCCAGCCTAAAAATATAAGATCCTCTTTCCAAAAATAAAAGATCTCAGCCAAGAATAAAATATCTCTCGCCGCGTCCAAGGTGTTCGCCTCGGTCGAGCAGCTCCTCTAGATCACCTCGGTCGAGATGGTACTGTAGCTGACCGAGGTGAATCACAACTGAATGTGAAATCTCTCAAATCTGGTCCAAAGTGAATCTTCAATCCATTTCCATGATTCCTGGATTCTTCCTTAAGCTCATGAATGTAGCTGCAATGACTCCTTAGCTCCTTTTACTCCATTTTGATGCAAAATGTGCCATTTTACCTACGATTACAACGAAACTTGGTGTAGACCTCGATTCCCGCAAAGGTAGATGAAACGACAATATAATCACATAATATACATCCAAACATGCAGATTATTGAAGATAAAACGTCTAAACAGGTCCCAAAATATAGACTATAATTCATGTTATCACCTAGAAAAGACAAGCCAAGGCTAGGTTAAAGCTAATCTTTAACTTTGGATTAAAGTAAAACAGGGTTCGTAAACTGGGGTAAATCACGGTTAGATCTTGATTTCCACGGCCGTGGAAGTCCAAGAACAGACCGTGATCCTGGTTGTCGACGAAGTTTCTCTAACTCTCAGGGTCCAATCTATTTACGATCGATCTATCATCATCTAAGCCACAACTATCAACCCTTCACCTTAAAATTGCTAAAGGGTTTTAGTCAACAATCATCGTTATGATATCCAAATTCAAGTTAAGAAGAATGAAAGATGAAAACCCTCGAAAACTTCAATAAAACTCAAAATCAATCTCCAAATCCAAACACAAAGAGTGATGTATAATAGATTCGGAAATCAATACAAAAACCTCACAACAATCTTAGATAAGAACGAAGAACGGGATGTCAATCCGTCTTCTATATCAAATCTAAGGAAAAAGGCGTAACTTCCACCACAAGCAACTTTGAATCTTCAAATCCACTATGCTTTCGCAAACCTAAGCAATCGTCCAAGCAGCGTCCCCACGAAGGTTCCGAAAACTCTCTTTTCTAGCCTTTTTGTAAGGTGAGAAAAAGATATCTTCAAGGCCCAATACGTAGATGAAGTGGTAATTAATGATTCGCCAAAAGATTGCCCAAATCACGGTCTCATGGGGTTCCACGACCGTGTAAATAGGGCGTGGAAATGATTACGGTGTCTTTAGCCTTCCACGACCGTAATTTATACCGTGTAACTTACTAGATTGCTCAAAGATCAAATCCGCGTTCATAATGATGGTTCCACGGCCGTGGAAATAGGGCGTGGAAGTGCCTAGTCCCTTTTGTTGCCATTGTTTCGTGCCATTCTTCATCCTAGCTCATCCTTAGCTTCCTCAATGTGTCTCCTCATCTTCGAATATGATCAATTGCTCCTTGTTTTGCCATCAAATGATCCGATTCCAGCTCTTATTAACCTATAATCAACACAAAGCTAGTGTAGACCTCCATATCGAAAATATAGATGAACAAGCTAACAATTGCTTCTATACCTTATCCATGAACACAATAATGAGTGAAAAACAACAAAAAACGTGCCTATAATATCGTAATATTTCATGCTAACAGCAGTGTATGAGTTGGTCGTTTGAGAATATGGGGGTAAGGGAGACGGCGTTTGGATCCCACCAGATCCAGATTCTTCATTTGTGAAGAGGGGAAAGTTTGATTATTGGTTCCAATTCGGAATGAGGGAGGACAACTTTGTCATCTTTGTGTTGCTCATTCTAGTTTCAAGGATAGCAATGTTATCAAGATGGTGACGCCTTACTAAGTCACGGATGGGTCTTTGCTTATTAGGGTGGTTTAGACCCTAATATTCTAGGCGCAAATGTTTAAATTCATGGATAGATCTCATGTTCGGAGCAAGCATCCTTGAGACTTGCCGGAGGGAGGGTAGATGGGGGTTGATTGGTTGTATATGGGGATGTAGAGGGACTGGGGAGGAGGGTGGCGGAGGGTGGAGTGCCTGTAGTGGACTCGGGGGGTAAGGGAGGGGAGTCAATAGCAGTAGGTGTAGCGTTTAGGGTTTGGGGTAGGGTTTGAGTGGATTGTAATGAAGGGATAGAGGGGTATCGTTTAGGGTTTGGGCCAGGATTAAGGGAGGTTTTAGGGTTGCAACATCAAGAGTTGCAACAGTAGAGGGGGGATGTTGGCCAAAGCTGGGCGAAGTCAGGGGGGTTTAACCATGAGGAACCCGTGGTCTGGGGTTGGGAGGAGGGGGTTTGGTTGTTGGGGAGGTTACGAGTTTTAGAGGGCATGGTGTTTTGTTTGCTTTCAGTGAGCTTTGTAGCCTTGCAGCGATGTCCGAATATGAGGCAAATAGGGCAGTGTTCAGGGATCCATTCATAGGATACCTTTTGTGAGATAGACTCACCATCAGGGCCAATAAAAGTGATCTCCCGTTTAAGGGGTTTCGATGCAGATAGTTCAACAAGGATTCGAGAAAAATCCGAGTCTCTCGTGATTAGCTAAGCAGGAATCGGTGAGGATGGGAACACCGATAGCAGATCCAATCTTAGCAAGCATGCGGGGAGACCAAAAGCGGTAATCAAGGTCGTATAGTCTGACCCAGATCGGGATGGAAGACAAACAGTGTAACACCTCGAATTCTCAAAACTCGGAGCATTACTGGTTAGGACCTCACAATGGGTCCTGACCTTAGTTTGACAACAATATTACTAGGATCTTGCAACAAGACACAATAAGAAAAACCGAAATTCATAAAATAGTATTTTTAAAGGAATGAATGCAACAATGTCTAACAACCTATAGTACTTAAACAACGAAACAGATCAACTGTCTTAACAAGATGAAAGGACAACACAGGAAACATCCCAACCCCATTCTAAGGAGTACGGAGACCCGGCTGACCACTAATTCTGGATCACTCAGCTGTTGCTCTAACCTGTGGTGAATCTAAAAACACAATAGAACAACCATTAGCTAGCTATCTAAACATTAGATAAATAATAATAGCACACCCACACACATCAAGCAAAAGTAAACACTCATCATGCTTTCAAACAATCCCTTTATTATCTTTACTTAGGTTATTCACAGCCCGTTATACATACACTTGGGCCACGAGGGATTCCCAAACCTCGCCTCCGCCCCTGTGTAACCATCAGGAATATATCCGATGCATCTCACCTTGCATCTGTATGGTCTGGGTATAGAGAACCTCCCAGTCTTCTGGCAGAGCTGGGCAGTGATGTCACAACCCGTTATACATACACTTGGGCCTTAATAATATAATAATAACAGTCGTCCTATCAAGTTATTATTATAAACACACATTGCACACACCACTATTATCACTCAACTAACATCCAGAAACTAGCTAAGTAAGTCGCAATGACTTACCTGAATCAAATCACACTTTAACAATCTCAACTCAGTCCGTACTCATGGTAACTCAAACGCCTGTCAAAGAAGGCATGTGGATCAAAATCACATCCATACTCTCTTAGAAGTTATAAACTTCTTAAGTTGTACAGTCTCATAAGAGCAAATACGAAAAGTCTCTCGAAATGTGAAAAGACTATTTTACCCCTAGTTCCAAAACTCCGAAAAAGTCTATCATCTAGTTCTTATATTCTCTTCTAGGACTTATGTCCTATACCTATTTCTCATAGAAAAGTTTAGTAAGGTTTTATAAAATTACCAACATTCTTAGTTTACACAAAAGTCGTCAAGGCTCGACTTTGGGTTCATATACACGGCTTGGAAAAGGATATAAAAATCCCGAGATAAAATCCTAGATCCTCTATGATATACATACTAAACATAGGAGTAAAGATCTCTGAAAAATACTTAATCATAACTCTCCTATAAATCTCCAAAGTTGGTATAAAAGCTGAAATTTCCCATACTTGGTCAATTTTCCTATGCTGTAAAAACAACTCATCTGTCCTACTTTGAGTCCTTATAAGTTCTAATCCGACCGTTAACTTTCTCCCAAATTTTAATACCGTAAACTTCATATTTCTATCTACAATATACTAAAAATTCAACGGTGGATGCTCATCCTAAGGTATTGAAATTTATTCCCCAACTCGACAGTTTACAGACTCTAGACAAAATTTTGGGTACAAGAAGTTCATGAGGTCTTGGGTCCAAAACTAGGTGACAGCTATATACACCCATTCCCTAATTTCATCACTTGTATACTCCTTTGAAATTAACTACTTACTTGTTTATGAATTGGAAAAGAAACACTCTAATCTACTCAGCACTAATATGGTACTAACAGGAGAGCATAAAGGAGACTCACCAACAGGCTGAAGCTGGTCCGGTTTACAGGGTGATCGTAGCAGAGGTTCTAAGCCGGTTCGGACACAAATTCCCTACACTCCCGCAAGTAAACCATGGTTCTGGTTTGTCACATCAAGAAACCGAGATGTAGTTTCCTCTATCTGTCGATGCGTGAGAACAAAAGGGGAGAAGGGGTAGGAAGTTAAACAGCAATGCAGGAGCTTACCCGTTGGAGGCGTGCAGCCCTTGGATGATCGTCAAGCGCAGGGGCTGGGTGCAGTTGGCCGAGTGTAGACATTCCAGGCAGCCTGTGCAGAGGATCGAGTGCAAAAGCTTGTGCAAAAGATCGAGTGCAGACGTCCCAGGTGGCCCGGATGCTGGAGACGTAAGGGTCCCGGTGGAATCGCAGGGGTTGTGGGTCTCTCGGGGTCTCCGTCGAAGGCACGACTCCGTCTCCGGCAGTGAGTCTGAAGTGGCGGTGATGGTGGCTAATGAGCACCAGGGTAGCAGCGCAATTCTCCTGGTGCAGTCGGCCGTTGCAGATGAGCAGGGTTGACGTTAATTAGGGTATCGTATTAGATTAGGAGAGGCAATTAGGTTTAGCTTTATGATTAAGGAAGTTGATTAGGGTTTAGGTTAATTAAATTGTGGGTTGGGCAAACATGTACTTTGGGCCGGGTCTGTTGAGCCTGCTCATTAACTAAGATGGGCTGATAATTAGATCGTTATTCGCACAGAACCGCTCTTCGGTTTTATTTTAATTGTACGGAATTATTTCCGGTTACTTACTTTATCATTTTATGTGAATCAAGATCACATAAAATGATAGAAATTAAATATTGTTTTCTTTTATTTAAAAGAATAAAAGTTGGCGGATCGGAATCCGGTTTGATATGCTAGTAAACGGAATTTAAATTTTTCGGTTATTACAAACAGGAGTAGTCTAGCGGCATGTCGTGGTACCAGCGTTGGAGAAGGAGCGATGTGGAACCATTGATAATCCATGGGTTGTTGAGGAGGACAAGGTTTAGATCATCTTCGGAGGCAAATTGGAAGACATAGATCCCCTTTTCATTCTTTAGAATTATAGGCATTGAGATATTGTTCCAGGAGTGCGTAGCAAAGGTTTTCATACGCTAGTAAGCCAGGAAATTTCCCAAGGGGAAGCCTATCAGGGATCGATTCCATTTAGCTAAGGAATCAGAGATGTCTTCCGTCGTGAAAGGGATGATGCCATCATCAAGTCCGGGGGAGAATTGGAGGGGGACGTGGTTCCAGGAGGGTGTGGTGGAGAGGATGTCTTTGTAGGATACATGGGAATTAACTACTTTAGAGCATGGTGGGGGAGGTGAGGGGACGGGTCCATGTAGAGAGGAGGGAGAAGGGGACAAGGATCTAGCATGCAGGGGGGAAGTTAGGGGGCGTCGGTTGAAGCATGTGGCATGGGGCAGTTAATGCTGGTAGGTCCCGAGGCATAGCCAGTAGTGGCATTTTCAATGGGAAAGTGAACCAGCTCGAGGGGAATGTTGGGAAGGTGAGCCGGCTCGAAAGGAATGTTTAGGAGAGAGGCTAGGAACTAGAGAGTCCAAAGGTGAATCAACTGGGGTGATGCCAAAGGGAATCGGAAGGGGTGTGTTGGTTGCGGTGGGAACCACTGGGGGCTCTTTTGGAGGGGATAGAGGAGGAAAGAGTTCGATCGAGGATAGAACGGCCGGTGAGATGGGTGGATACTTAGGGTGCTTGGAGTTCAAGGTTTTTGATAGCCGGACGTTATTCGAACGAATAAACTCCTCCGGGACAAAGTCTTTGGGGCTTGGTGGGTTTGAAGAGCTGCTTGCTTTTGAAGAGTGGCTATGGTTGGGGTTGAGTTCAGAAAGCTTTAGGGATAGCTTCCTAGACCTTTTTGAGCCTCCCATGGTGGGGTGAGGGGGGCACAACTGGGCGCTACATTGGGGTGGACGTGGCAAACGGCCGACCTCCGGCGGGGAAGAGCAGGTCAGAGGCGGGAGGCATGCAAGGGTAAAGAGAGCGGTTGGTTTGTTTAGTCAAGTGAACTATGCCAAATTGACCTTTTTTGAGACTGAGTTTGAGTTGCTAGTGATCTTATATAACAACTTTAATGAAAGTTGACTCATCTAGTAATCTTTAGTAGGAGTGGACACAAGTCCCGCATATCCCGATCATGATCCATTCCGATCCATTTCGGACCCAACGAAATTTCATCAAAAATTTGCAATCTTGTCTGATCCTAACAAAAAAAGAAATTGGGATGAGATGCGGACCTTAATTTCTTTGTCCCTCTAGACCCATCCTTCATATATTTTAAATTTTAATTTAAAATGTGACTTTATAATAAAAGCAATGATCTTAACATTTATTTTTTTTTTACCTCTAAGAGTATTCTTAGAAATAAAATACTCAACTCTTGTTGTCTTATAACATCGCTCGTCTTCAGTGACGACTTTATTGTTTTTCACTCCAATATACTTATTTGACTTTTAACAATTGAATTGTAAGTTCCGTAATTGATAACATGATTTATGACCTTAGTTAGACTTGCATTTAAGTAGATTTTCCTTTTGTTTTGCATGCATTAGCTTGAGTTTGTGACATTTATGATTAATTTTGCGTATTATGTTAGAAAAGATGTCTACACGAACTTTTGTAGGTTTTTCAGGCATTTCGGTGATCTTTGGACCTTATCGACACATATGAGGATCAAACCTCGAAGCGGAGCGTACTCGTGACCCAAAGGAAGCAAAAGAACCCACCTAAGAAGCAAGCATTGGAGCAAGGAAGAAGAATTGTGGAATCTCAGGTTGGTGTTATTGATCTTGGTCAAATACTGAGTTTGCATCACCCGAGATTTCCATAATACGAAGGATTACTTGAAGGCTTTAAAGATCTCGGTCCCGAATTCTGCTAAAGTTTCGTCCGAGATTGGCGCCTGACCGAGATTTGTTGATTGTTAAGCCTTTTGACACTTTTCTGCAGTTGTAGGCCAACCTTTACTTTTGGAAGAGGTGGAGTATAAATCTGGTGATGGAAGACAGGCCTAGGGTTCCTCCTCTTTGACTCCTCAAAACCTTAACCTCTTTTGGGCAATTAGTTTGTGAATTTGGTGAGATTTTAGAGTGATTTTGTGAGAGAAAATGGAAGTTGTAGTTTGGATGCGACTTTAGGAAGGTGTTGTGGTAATATGAACCTGTTTTGCTATTGAATCTATTCCAACTAAGTGTTCTCTCTTTCTCATTTCTTCCTATGGATTGCATGTATGCTTGTTTGATGAATATTGATCTTGAAATGCATGTTATCGGCTGGATCTTTGAGATTCTAGAGTGATAGATCAATGATTATGGCTTGGATGATGATAGAATGAACTTGCATGTTAGTTTAGGACGGTTTTGTTGCACGAACTCTAACTTTTAGGAATCTCGGCATGTTCTTCGTGAATCTCGGCCGAGATTAGTATAATCCACCCGAGATTTACCTTTGTTACTTTTCTATTGAAGAATTTGTATGTTAGGGTTTTAGATTGTTTAAATCCTAGTGTTTATTGAGTTGAATCTAGCTTAGGTTTGCTGATGTTAGCAAACTAAGTGAGGAGTGAGACTTACCCGGTGATTTTCTCTCTTAGGTATAGATGATGATGAACTCTAGGTAGTAGAGGTGTAAAAACCTCTATTGGATCGAGTACGCTAGGTTTCCTGTTTAAGTTGAGTCTTTTCCGAGACTTACCTTGTAAGTCTTGTCCGAGACTTACCCGATAAGGATTGGTTTGAACCTTAGGTAGCGATCCGGTTTGTGATGAATTCTCAACCTTAGTACCTTGAGACTTACCCGGTAATAGGTTGTTTGGTGCGGGATTAGTGGAATATGAGGCATCCCCCGTAATATTATGTTCGCTCCAAACGGTGTGTGCAAGCTTTAAATTTATAACCCTAGACGTAAGCTTAAAACAAGGATGCGAACCCGCAGTGTACGGGTCATTCGTAGTAAAAAGCAAGGAATTACAGGGGTCGATCACAGGGACTTTGTGAAACAAAGTCAGAATAGGTAAGCTTTAGCAATTACTAACCACAAAGCAATTAAAACAATCAAAGATGATAAAAGTCAATAAAGGAAATATGCAATTCTAGGGATTGAAGCATCTAGTTGTGGTTCCAACTCAAGATCTAAAGATAAGCGGACAAGCTGAGGTTTTTGCATAGGGAAGGTATTACTAAAGTGGAATAGATCACCGGGTAAGTCTCACTACTCACTAATCCCAAACCGTAACTCCTATTACCGGGTAAGTCTCAAGGAATTAAGATAAAGAACTATAACCTCAAACTAACACACCATCTAAGGGAATAGAATCAACCTTTACCGGGTAAGTCTCAGGCTAACTCACAAAGATGGAATGGAAGCACACTCAAACCCCAATAAAGGATAAACCTTTATTACCTACACTTATGATCTTAGGTAAACAAACTAAGAAATTACCGAGTAAGTCTCATCCTAGGCTTGCATTGAACCAGGAAAGGTGTAATAAGAATAGGATTTGGCAAACTCTAACACTTAACTCTCAGTTTCGGATCAGATAAGTCACCTCGGTCAGCCAAATTCCACCCCCGGCCGAGATGTTCATCGACTGAGCGAGATGCTTAGGGTTAAGGTAAAGACTCGAACTTTCAGGGTCCTACTGTGATTAAGATTATTCTATCATTGTTTTTCCCACAACCTTCAGCCAATCACCCTAGAATCACACAAAGAGATTAGCCACTCATCATCATGAAAGTATTAATCAAATATATGGGAATAAAGAGAATAATTAAACAAAAAAATTAAAAGAAAGGCTTCAATAACTGAATCAGTTATCAAACCAACAAGCGTTCCTTGGATAGAAATCCAACAAGACAATCGACAAAGAAGGGAATCTAAGATGATCTTACAAAAACCCTTCGAAAAACTATAAAAGCTATAGACTTTCTTCCTTCAACCTTCAAAAAGGTTCTTCAAATCTCCCAACTGGAGTATGACTGCAGCGGTGTATAAAACACAATCGGTGGTATAGCATGATATGGATTTCTGGAAAATCCAACCCTTTTTATAGGAAAATTACTCTCCAAAGATAAGATATCTTAGAAAGATCTCTTCCCATAAAAATAGGTAAAATATATGGTATATCTTATCTTCTTCCTTCCAGGAACCCAGCCCAAAAATATAAGATCCTCTTTCCAAGGATAAAAGATCTCAGCCAAGAATAAAATATTCTCGCCGCGTCCCAAGTGTTTGCCTCGGTCGAGCCGACTCCTCTGGATCACCTCAGTCGAGGTGACTCTGTAGTCAACCGAGGTGAATCACAACTGAATGTGAAATCTCTCAAATCTGGTCCAAAGTGAATCTCTAATCCTTGGCTATGCTTCCTGGATCTTTCCTTAAGCTCCTGAATGTAGCTCCAATGACTCCATAGCTCCTTTTGCTCCTTTTTGATGCAAAACGTGTCATTTTACCTACGATTACAACAAAACTAGGTGTAGACCTCGATTCCCGCAAAGGTAGATGAAACGGTAATATAATCACATAATATACATACAAACATGCAGATTATTGAAGATAAAACGTCTAAACAAACCCCAAAATATAGGCAATAATTCATGCTATCATATTCTCATAGGATAAAAGCCCTTTTCCTTTAACAATCCGCAGCTTGTCCTTATGACTTATCCGATAATAGGTGATTTGGTGCGGGATCTTGAACTCTAGAATCCGATTTTCTCATTTCATTCTCATACATTGCTTTGTGTTGTTTGTTTCATTTGATATATTACAAAGCTGATCTTTGATCATTCCAAAACCAAAACCCAACAAAAAAAATTTTGATTTTTAATCTCTATATTCTTAGTCTAGATTTGTACTATTTGTGATCACTTGTATGATTCAATTTCACCTTAGTCTTTGTGTTAGACCTTGGAATTGTTGTCTTGCTACGAAATAACCCGTACACTGTGAATTCGCTAGATAGATTTAGGAAATTATTACAAGTATAAATTTAAGACTTTTGTGCACACTTTAAAAAGCGAACAATTTTCGTGTTCTAAAATTTAGCGAACATTCTACACTTTTTTTTATCGTGCTCACTTCTCCTAGTTTCCACTCGACCCGTAGGATTTATGGTTTACAAATGTAAAGCATTACTTGCTTTGTTAATGATAGTTTATATATATATATATATATATATATATATATATATATATATATATATATATATAGGGGTCTTATTGTTTAATATATTATTCGTAGTTATTGTTGGTTGATGGATTATTCGTAGTTATTGTTTGGTTGAATGGATTATTCAATTTATTCGTAGTTATTATTATTCGTAGTTATTATTAATTATGATATCTACCCTAAATCTCGACCCTTAATACTCACCATCCAACGGTCTAAGATTGTTCTCATGATTACACGATAAATATGTTCTTATGGGAACCGCACCCTATATACATATATATATATATATATATATATATATATATATGACCTTAATCTAGTTATCCTTCTCTCCCTTTAAAGTTGGTGCATGCATATTACGAATGTTCGATTTGTACTTATAAGAGTTGATGAAATTGATGTCGTCTAAGGGCCTTCGTTTATGCCAATTGATTTGCGGATCGAAAATGCAGGGTCCACATTGTACGGTTTTAGACTTCATCATGTATGACTTGACAATCGAATTTCATTGCTTGGTGCGTTCATGGAGACCGGATGTAAGGCTATGTACGTTAAGGTTGTCCAAACGGTCCAGGCCGGACCGTAAACTCACGGACCGGACCGAACTATTTCACTACTTGTGTGAAACGGTCCATGGAACGGACATTACAGTCCGGTCCACCACAGTTTATTTTTATTTTAAAAAATTTTAATATATTTTTTGTATGGATTAAATTTGGTCCGGTCCGGATTTGGACTAGTTCAGGACGGACCAGACCGTAATTTCTTGGATTAGACCGGACCAACTTTTTACATTTACGGTCCGAGACCGGGCCGAACCGGAATTTTTAGCCTGGTCCGGTCTAAATATATGCAACCCTAATGTACTTGTGGGGTTGCCTAATTATCTGGGTTGACAATGGATAATGCCGAGGGAAGAAAAAAAAAGATTTGATCCATTTGACCTCGTAATAAGTAGCTTCTATAGAATATTTAGAGACTCTTATTTGCTTCTTCTTTTTTCCGATGAAATGGGTGGCTCACCAAGAAAAATAAAGAAAATGGTTATGGAATGATAATCCCCGAAGATGATCACCATCTTCGGGGACTAAGTTGCAAAGCCGACAGGCTTTGCAACTTAGTCCCCGAAGATGGTGATCATCTCTGGAATCACTGCGGCTATAGCTCTACTGTCATGTCCCTTGTTTCGCACTGGACTAAGACTCCCTCTCCTTCGCCCTACCTTGGCCGCATATGGCCCTGACTTGCCTCTTGGACCAACAAGAAACCCCTTCCCATGGACTGTGTAAAGATTGCTGTAATGACTGCTTACCTCTACCACATTTGGATCGCAAGGAACAACCTGATCTACAACCATGCCCTCACCACCCCCTTCGACTGTGCTGGGATGATCATCAGAAGTGTGAAGACGCACTTCGCCCACAACTGGAATGATAGATCGTCTCTCACACGTGACATGGCCCGCAACCTTGGCATTCCCCTCCAATGATCTTTCCTTCCTTCTCCCTGGCTCCCTCATGCTCCTTTGGCACTGATTCTGTACTAAATTTACTGTCTACTTGATCTCTGCTTAGCTTTCAAATCTTGTAACATATCCCCCCTCTAATACAAATTAAATTTTCAAAAACCACAAAAGACCTCTATTTGTATAGAACTAGATAGCAAAATATCTTGTCCGGACAACTTTTAGGATAACGATGAACATGTAGACGGTTTGCAAGTGTTGGATAGTCATTTATTGAAAAATTGAGATAAATATGTACCAATAATTAAATATGGATGAGTAATTTTTAGATATATCTAATGACCGGTTAGACACCGATATCGTACTGGATCGAAGAAAAGATGTGACTTGTCCAAAGAGAATTAATGTGTGACTAGGCTTAATTGGAAAAGTGTTGTCGATCGAGAACCTATATTGCCAAACTCAGTTAAAATATATAGTCTATATTTAAGTTGAGACAGAAACAAACCTTGCGGAGTTGTGATAACCTTAATAACTAGGAAAAAAGTAAGTTGTCCTAGATCTTTTAAACGAAAAACAATTGTTGAGGTATGATTTGAAATAAGTAATAGGAGTTGGATTATTACTTGTGGTAATAAGGCCATCAATATAAATAAGTACAGGGAGGGACGTACCTGGACGAATGTATGAAAATAAAGAGTAATCGCCGTAGGACTATGCAAATGCAATATGTTTTATTGTTGAACTTAAGTTGGAAAATCAATCAAATACAACTGTTTTAGTTCGTAAACGGAAGACGCGTGATGGATCGCTAGGGATAATACGGACGGTAACGTCATGTAGACATTATCTTGGAAATTCCCTTGAAGAAAGGCACTGTGAATATTCATTTGATGAAGTTCTGAATAGGTTATCGAGACAATTAATTACAAGATTTTCTAACAAATACCAATTTAGTGATTGGAGCATAGGTTTTAATGTATTTGTACCTTGTTTTTGACGATTATCGAGTACCACCAAACACGCCTTGTACCTTTGGATAGTGTTTTATCGATTTTACCTTGAGAAGAACGGTTTGTTGTGATAAGTACAATATGAATTTGTTTTATCGATTTTACCTTGAGATGATCAGTTTGAGTGATGAGCAGCCTTTGCTAGGGGTACGTGTATCCGATTCCTTAGTTATTGTATGTGTGCACTCTTTTTAGATAGATGACAAACAAACATTATTGAGAGAATATTGTTTTTCCTTTGAGATCACATGAGATTTGAGATTGTGATAGACGTCATCGAGACCGATGATGAGAAATGAATGAACATGTTCATTATCTCACTCGGTGACCAAAATCTTGGAACACGGGGCAAATATTTCTTTGTGGGAGAGAAGAGACTGATAATATCCATTTTAACGTCTTTTTTCACCCTTATTCTTATCCTCCATTTGAGCATTAACATAGATTTGCATTGCATATTGGTAGATTCCCTTCGCTTTTGTTTTTGATGATCTATAGGTGCATTAATGATATTGTCTTCAACATACTAAGGTTCTTACTGTTGTCAAAAAAAGTCGAGATCAAGACAATATTGATTGGGATCCATGAGTAAAATATGAAAACTTGCTCTTTCGAAACGATCGGCCGACCTCCGACCATCGGTCAACCAACCTCCAACCATCGATCAACAAAATTCCATCATTTTTCCGATAAATTTCCATTTGTCCATTATAATTTGAGTCAGTTCATTTTCAAGTGATCGGCCGAATGACCCCACCTGATCATCCGACTGGTCCTACACTTACGTGTCCTAACGATTATTTTTTACTTTTCACCTTTTTAGCCTTTAGATATATTTTAGTTTGTCCATATATTTGGATGTTTTATCTTTAAGTTAGAAGATAGGGTTTGATCAATTTAGATCACAAGCCCTAGGTAAAACAGGTTGTCAATAAAAATCATACAACAAAGCAAAGCTATCAAAGATGATATAATCAGATAAAGGGAAATACGGATTCTAGGGATTAAAGCATCCAGTTGTGGTTCCGACTCAAGATCTCTAAAGATTACGTGGACAAATCTGAGGTTTGCAAAGGGAAGGTGTTTCTAAGGTGGGAATAGATCACCGGGTAAGTCTCACTACTCACTATCCCAAACCAAAGATCCTATCACCGGGTAAGTCTCAAGGTACTAAGGAAAGGAACTATAATCTCAAATCAACACACCACCCAAGGGTATATAATCAACCTTTACCGGGTAAGTCTCAGGCTAACTCTCAAAGATGGGATGTAGGCACACTCAAATCCCAATAAAGGATAAACCTTTACTACCTATCACTCATGATCTTGGGTATACAAGCAAAGGAATCACCGGGTAAGTCTCATCCTTGACTTGTATTGAACTAAGAAAGGTGTAACAAGGATAGGATTTGGCAAACTGGAATCTTAACTCAGTTTCGGATCAAGAATGGTTTCACCTCGTTCAGTTATATTCCACCCCAGCCGAGGTGTTCAATGACTGGCCGAGGTGTTCGTCGGTTAAGGTAAAGGCTCGAGCTTTCAGGGTCGTTCTGGGTTAAGATCATTCTATCATCTTCTTTCCCACAACTTTCAGCCAATCACCCTAGAATCGCATAAAGAACTTAGCCAACAATCATCATGATAACAATAATCAAATATATAAGAAAGGAATCAATATTCAAATAAGAAAACCTTAAGATAAAGGTCTCAATAACCGAATTAATCAAAAAAACAAACAATCAAACTGCGTTCCTCAATCACAACAAGAAAAGACAACAAACAAGCCAACTAAGAAAGTCTTACTACTTCCTTCAAATCTATCTCCAACTAGATTTCTTCCTTCTTTGAACTTCAACCTTCAAAACTTCCTTCGAACTCTTCAGAAAATCCTCCAGAAAATCAGTGATCCGAAGATGGCTGGATTGTAGAAAATCAGCCAATATATAGGAGAATTATCTTCCAAAGATAATAACATCTTAAAAAGATAGTTTCCTACAAAATCTATTCATATCTCCAAATTAAATCAGCCAATAATATTATCTTCCTTCCAGAAATGCAGCCCAAAAATATGTGATATTCACTTTCCAAAAATAATAGCCAAAAATAAAGATCTCGTGGCCGTTACGATATTCGTCTCGGTCGAGTCGCTCCTGAAGGTCACCTCGGTCAAGGTGGTATTGTAGCTGACCGAGGTGAATCTCAGCTAAGAGTGAAACTCCTCTAATCTGGTCCAAAATCAAATCTCCATTCCATTTCCATGCTTCTTGAGATCTTCTAAATGCTCCAAAATGTAGCTTCAATGACTCCTTAGCTTCCTTGGCTCCATTTTAGTCCAAAACGTGCCATTTTCTCTACAATTACAATGAAACTAGGTGTAGACCTCTATTCCTGCAAAGGTAGACAAAACAACAATATAACCGTAGAATATACATCTATACATGCAGATTTATGAAGATAAAACGTCTAAACCAATCCCAAAATATAGACTATAATACATGCTATCAAAGGGCAAAGTAAGAAATCCTTCTATGAATAAGGAATTTGTCACTAGTTTATTTATGTGTAAAATATGAGAGTAGGTAAGTTTTGTAACCATGAACATAAATAGAGCCCCAAGTTAAAAATGAGTACAAACTAGACCTCTCATGTTTTTATAAAAAAGATATATTAAAAAAGAAAGAAAAGATTGTGAAAATTAGAAAATCTTTCTCTCTCCATTTAATTATCAATTAATGTTGTTAAATCGGATAACTAAATATCTCTATAATCCGTTAATCATATGAATGAATATGTTACTTTCTTCATCATACGTGGCGGTTCATCATCTCCAATCTATTCAGAACAAACGCTCAACAAACACAATTTCATCTTCATTTTGCAACTTCTATACGTGGATGTTCATCCTCTCCGATATTTTCATAACATACGGTTGTTCATCACCCTTGCGTTCATCCATGGCGACGAAATTGAATGAAGTCTAGTAAGATTATGTCGACATATTTAATGAGATAGAGAATATGTGGTAAATTACAAGATAAATTATTCTAATGTACATTTGTTGTTCGTAAACTGGACATATGTACACACGTAGATGTATCAAATAAAGTTGTCAATATCACTTGAATGAGATAGAGAATATGTGGTAAGTTACAAGATAAATTGTTCTAATATACATATGCTACTCGTAAGCAGGACACATGTACACACGTAGATGTTTATCTTACATCACATCCCATTTACAAAATGTACACATCCTACAGATTTGATATATATGTAGATAAATAGAAGTCTGCATTTAATCACATCCCAAATACCAAATGTACGCAAACTACAGATTTGATCTCAAATATCAAATGTACAAACTACAGATTGATACATATAGAATAAATCTGTTACAATTTTCTAATGACATATACACATAATAAACAACAGCTACCTACGAATGTACATAGAGTAAATCTGTTACATTTTTTTTTGTCGTCTTCTTCAAAGATCTATGTGAAATCAAAAAAGAGAGAATATTTGGATATGGGAATTGATGAGAGACGAACCAAAATTTCGAAGAAGTCGACAGTTGCAATTTGTGAATGTACATGTTGAAGACGAATGTTGAAGGCTTGTTTGAAGTCGGATGTTGAAGATGAAGAATAAGTTGCGGAAGATATTCTAGAAGAATGACGATAAAGATGGTTTCTCCTGCTTTCGAATGACGTTTTTGATTTCGTTGTAATGTTTTGTTTCCGAAGAAAGAGGGATATGGCGCAATAAAGAGATTCCCAAATCTTAAATCTATAGTTATCAAAAGCAAGGTAACCGGTTTTCTTTTTTTAGCATAACTAATATATTCAAAATATTAATTATATTTAACTATTATGATAACCGTCTAATTAAAATCCTCTTAATACCTAATTTATCTTTTTTTTAATTGTTGAATATTAGGGGCTTAGTTAGTTTTCTTGAAAAAAAAATGTCTTACTAGCTTAATCTTCTCTTTATTTATCTAGTTTTCATTTGAAGTTTTAGAGGCAATTGTATTACAATGGTGATCGGATAAAATAGTTCCCTTCAGTAGACCAACCGATCCACTTTCGATTAATAAAAAGCTTTGAATTTCTATAAGGTATGTTATGCTACCTTTCTCTCTTTTAGAGGGTCTGAAGAGCCCAACTGCATGGATAATTGGTGATGTTTATGATGATCTATATCCTTATAAAATCTATCTATCAAATCCTATTATGATAATTTAGTGTTTTTTTAATGCAAAATGCAAGAGTCAAGCATGATTTCACTTATATTACTACTTCTTCTTCCACGTGTTGATGACAAATTGAGAGAGCAGATTCACCCATACTTTTCATATTCTGCAAAATGTGAGAGCCGAATATAATTGTGTACCTCGTAACGTGATTTATATTTTATTTAGATTGGTTAATACCAATTGAGATGTTGATGATGATCTCTATCCTAGAACTTTGTTAGTATATCTGATACAAACGACCTTGGTTACTCAGGATATTAAAATTTTGGATTAAGTAACAAAAAATAATTTATTCTCCTTAATTGCTACATATCGGTGTTTTTGTCATCTTTTGTCAGTCGGCCGGCTGGTTCCCAATAATCGGTCAACCCGTATGTGTTTTCTCTTCTTTGTGATTCTTGATCTTTACTTTCTTATTCCTCTATTCTTACTTCGATCAGCCATACAATGCCCTTTCGACTAACCGAACTATCATCTTAAATTTCTTATATTTTGTTTTTATATTACATTATTTTGTTTTACGACTAATTTGTCAAATTATCACACTATTTTCTTAACGTTCGATCTTGACCCCTTGTTGTCGATACCGAGCTATTTCTGCTCTAAGTTTGAGCATGTAGGGACCATTTTTGACCAAAAATTATTGTTCGATTTCCAGATCTCTATCCATGTCTAGCTTTGAAATTGTTTGAGTGTAGAGATATATCAATGGTCTACAACGTCCACCCGATGAGCATCGAGTTGACCGTGTTCAAATATGTATGATCCGCTGATGATTGATCCGGTTGTGTTATTGTGCCATCGATAAATACAAGCTTTAGGTTGACTTGAAATGCATTGATCATATTTCTTTTCCATTCGGAAAATGTTCTCACTTTAGAAGCACCAAGGAAAGATAAAGTAATAGATGATCTAAATCATGCAAATAGTATGTATTGGTGATATTAAGAATGGCTGATGTTGCAATGCTCAACCGGTTTTATGGTAGGTTAAAATTTTAGGATCGTGAAAATGTGTGATACCAAGTAGGATTAAGGGTTTATAAATGTAAAGTATTACTTGCTTTATTAATAAAGATATTATTCCACATGTATAGTAACTAGGAAAAAATTAATATATGGGACACTTAAACGTAAACTTAGGAAAACATTATAGACATAATATATGTCAAAGTCTGATACAGACGGACTATAGAGCGGGGACCTTGTGCATACGAGCGCACATGGATGTTAGCCTCACGCCCATCACATAAGCCTAGTAAAGTTCCATCTTAAAACCAACTCACAAAGGGAGAAGTAGCCCACCGACATTATATACTAGGGTCGTAATGTCCACAACATTCGATGTGGGAACTTATTATCTCCAACACGCTCCCACAAGTGCAACTATGATATAGACCGAGTTGACACTTGTCCACAGGTTAGGATCGTGAGCTGAATTGAGGTTAACCATTCTGATACCATGTCAAAGTCCAATACAGACAAACCGTAGTGCGGACCGTGTGCATACGAACGCACATGCGCGTTAAACTCTGTCCCAACACATAAGCGCAACAAGGTTCCATCCTAAATTAATTTGATGCGTCCTTGGATAGGTTCAAGATTAAACTCCGGATCTAGATCGAGATAAAACTTCAACTACTTATTTTTTTATGTGCGAGTGGATCCAATGATAGAATATGGTTGACGATAGCTTTGAGATGGAAGCGAAAGTGATTGGTTGATCGAGCAAGCCGTGAAGTGGATTAAATTAATTGATTCTTGAAGAATCCTCGAATGTGAAGGTTTGGATTGAAGGTCCAAGGAAGAACTTTGAAAGGGAAGATGTGAGGCCCGAAATCAAGGAGGAAAATTTACCTTCAATTAAACTTGATTAATTTGAACATGTTTTACAAATGAGGTCAAACATCCTTTATATAGAGGATGTGACCAAAATGAAAGGTCAGAACTAAAGGTCCGAGTTAAAGTTCCGAAATGAAAGGTATAAAATAAAAGGTTGGAATTAAATGTCGCAATTAAAGGTCTAAAAAGTGGATCAATGGGAAAGCTTAGAAAGCAATATTCCATAAGAAATATCTCTTCTATTATTATATAGGAAAAATATGGACAATATTGTGAAAACAGGTATGCCTCATGCCATGGCGGAGTGGAGACATGGCATGCCGCTAGTGGGGCCAAGCAAAGCGATGATGTGAGCGACGATGGAGCCGGTAGCTTTGACATGGCATTGGCACATTGATAGGTGAGCGGCCCATCAGAGAGAACCCGCAAAGCCTCATCTTCCTCCTATACGGTCATGGTAGACAAGGGCGCATCATTCCCCCCACCTTGGACGTGAAACGTCGCCGTTTCACCGTCGTCAAAGAGAGGCTCAAATAAAGGGGAAAGGTCCTTGGCGTTGAATGTCGGGTGCATGTCGTAGGAATCCGGAATCTCTAACTTGTAGGCGTTTGGGCCATGGTGAGAGAGGATGCAAAATGGCCCATCACCACGGTCCAAGAGCTTGCCTTTACGGCAAGATGGAAAATGCTCCTTCCTTAGATAAAGTCAAACAAGATCACCGGGTTTGAACAAGATGTCGCGACGGTGTTTGTTGCGTTTTCCTTGTCCGGTCATGAAGCTCGATGAAGTGAGCGGAGCGATGTGCAGTGGTGGCGTGCTCTCCTTCTTTAAGCGGGCTTGGAGTGATGTCCATCGGGGTGTGTGGATTGAGGTCGTAGACGACTTCAAAAGGTGATAGCTTTATTGCGGAGTGCCTCGACTTGTTATACTATTACTCCACAATAGAAAATAAATCCTCCCACCTGCGTGGGTTTGTTCTAAGTGTCGCTCTATAGAGAGAACCTAAAATCCGATTGGTGACATCCGTCTAATCATCGGTTTTAGGGATGATAGCTACTTGAAAATAACAAGTTGGTTCCAAGTATTCCCCATAATTTTCTCCAAAAGTGACTCACAAATTTCATGTCCCGATCACTAAGGATAGAAAGTGGTATCCCATGTGAGCCCATAACAATGTCAAAGAATAGTGTAGCGATTATACTTGCATTATGTGTGCTCTGACATGCAATAAAATGAGTCATTTCTAAAAACGGTCTACTAACACAAAAATGGAGTATTTGCCTCTTTTCAAAATTGATAGGCCTACAACAAAGTCCATAGAAAGATCCTTCCAAGGTCCCATTGGTATAAGCAAAGAAGATTGCAAACCATCCGGACCTTGACGAGATTTTGCATGGTGACACGTGATGCAAGCATTACAAAACCGTGTCACATGCTTGCGCATGCGGGGCCAAAAGAAGTGTTCTTGGAAAGTGGCGAGAGTCTTGGTTGCACTGAAGTGACCATTACGCTCATGAGCCTCCTTTATCAACAAATGACGCATAGACGAGTGCGGGAAACAAAGCTTACCCGCACTTAATAGATAACCATCATTAATAAAGAAAGTCTCGTGCTCTCGGAGGCCAAGACATTGTGCAAATATATCCTTGAAGTCAAGATTCGTGGCATATAACTCTTTGAGAAAAGCAAAGCTAGCCATGGATCTTGGTGTCCATGTGTACAAGAAGGATATACCGAGAAAGGGTATCACCCACCACATTCTCTTTGCTTTTCTTATGCCAAATGACATAAGAAAAGGTCTGAAGAAAATCTACCCAACTTGCATGAATCCGATTGAGAGTAGTGTGGCCCTTGAGATACAAAAGAGCTGCATGATCCGAATGAATCACGAACTCCTTCGGTCACAAGTAGTGTTACCACGTCTTTAGACTACAAACTAGAACATATAGTTCCTTGTCATAAGTTGGGTAGTTGAGTGAAGGACCGGAATTTTTCACTAAAGTAGGCAATGGGTCGATTCTCTTGTAGGAGAACCCCCCAATGCCCACATTCGATGCATCACACTCTACCTCGAAGGTTGTAGAAAAGTTTGAGAGTTAAAGTAGTGGTGCATTACAAAGACGGTATTTAAGTGCATCAAACGCTCGAGCATGGGTGTCAAGCCACTCAAACATGACACCTTTGTCGGTAAGCTCATGTAACGGTGCATCTATCGAGTTAAAGTCCTTGACAAAGAGTTGATAGAAGCCCTATAAATCGAGAAAGGCTCAAACCATGGTGGTGGTAGTAGGAGTAGGCCATTCTTGAATGACGTGAACTTTTAATTTGTCCACTCATAGTCAGTCTTTCGACATGCCATAACCAAAAAAATGGTGGTGTTTGAGAAAAAGACACATTTATCAAAGTTAACATACAATTGTTCTTGTACTTGATGAATGTGCCCGATTTGTTCATCCAAAGACTTACTAAATATCATTATATCATCAAAATAAACCACAACAAAAATACTCAAAAATGGGTGCAAGACATGGTTCATGAGATGCGTAAACGTATACTGATAGCATGTATTATAGTCTATATTTTGGGGCTGGTTTAGACGTTTTATCTTCATAAATCTGCATGAATAGATGTATATTTTACGGTTATGTTGTTGTTTCATCTACCTTTGCGGGAATCGGGGTTTACACCTAGTTTCGTTGTAAATGTAGGTAAAATGGAACGTTTTGGACTAAAATGGAGCTAAGGAGCTAAGGAGTCATTGGAGCTACATTCTGGAGCTTAAAGAAGATCTCAGGAAGCATGGAAAAGATTAAGAAGATTAACTTTGGACCAGATTTGAGAGATTTCACATTCATTTGAGATTCATCTCGGTCAACTACAGTACCACCTCGACCGAGGTGATCTTGAGGAGCGTCGTGACCGAGGCGGACACCCTATCGCCGGCGAGATCTTATTTTTGGCTGAGATCTTTTATTTTTGGAAGGAGGATATCTTATATTTTTGGCAGGATTTCTGGAAGGAAGATATTATTTTTGGGAGATTTATTTTAGGGGATATGGATATATTTTTATAGGAAATTATCTTTTTAAGATATTTTATCTTTGGAAGATAATTCTCCTATATAAAGGGTTGGATTTTCCACAATTCAGCCATCGCAGGATTTCCGAATCACCCATCTATGGATCACCCATTATTTTCGGAGCACTGATTTTCTGGAGGAAAGTTTGAAGGAAGTTTGAAGGTTGAAGTTCAAGGAAGGAAGGAATCATACTTGGAGTTGGCTTTTGAAGGAGTTTGTAAGACTTCTTAGATTCTTTTGGTTCGATTGTCTTTGCTGATTTGTGATTGAGGAACACTTGTTTGCTACTTATTTGATTCAGTTATTGGGACCTTTTCCTTAAGGTTTTCTTGTTCGAATATTGATTCTTTTTCCATTAATTTGATTATTGTTATCATGATGATTGTTGGCTAAGTTCTTTATGCGATTCTAGGGTGATTGGCTGAAAGTTGTGGGAAAGACAATGATAGAATGATCTTATCCCAGTAGGACCATGAAAGCTAGAGCCTTTACCTTAACCGTAGAACACCTCGCTCAGTCGTTGAACATCTCGGTCGGGGTGGAATCTGACTGAACGAGGTGAACCTTTTTCTGAACCTAACTGAGTTAAGATCCAGTTTGCCAAATCCTATCTTTGTTATACCTTTTCTGGTTCAATGCAAGCCTAGGATGAGACTTACCCGGTGATTCCTTTGCTTGTATACCCAAGATCTGTAGGTAATAAATGTTTATCCTTTATTGGGGTTTGAGTGTGCCTTCATCCCATCTTTGTGAGTTAGCCTGAGACTTACCCGATAAAGGTTGATTCTATTCCCTTGGGTGGTGTGTTGGTTTGAGATTATAGTTCCTCTCCTTAGTACCTTGAGACTTACCCGGTAATATGAGCTTCGGTTTAGGATAGTGTGTAGTGAGACTTACCCGGTGATCTATTCCCATCTTAGAAACACCTTCCCTTTGCAAACCTCAACTTTGTCCACATCATCTTTTGAGATCTTGAGTCGGAACCACAACTAGACGCTTTAATCCCTAGAATCCGCATTTCCCCTTACTTGACTTTATATCATCTTTGATTGCTTTAATTGCTTTTGGTTAATTGCAATATTTGACTACCGATTTCGTGCTTTGTTTCACCTAAGTCCCTGTGATCGACCCCTAGAATTCTTGCTTTTATTACAATTGATCGTACACTGCGGGTTCGCACATTGTTCAAGCATACTTCTTGGGTTATAAATTTTAGAGCTCCCACACACCTTTCGGAGCGAACATATACGGGGAAATTGGCATGACAAGCCACTCATAGAGGTCATACTTCATCTTGAATGTCGTCTTCCACTCGTCACCTTTGGCCATCTTGATTTAGTGGTAACCACTCCAGAGATCAATCTTAAAGAAGATGGTGGCGCCATGGAGCTTGTCCAACATGTCATCGACGTGCGGGATTGGGTGACGGAATTGACGGTGATTTGGTTGATGACTTGGCAATCTACAAATGTCCGAGAAGATTCCTCCTTCTTGGGCACTAAAATGACCGGCATGGAACAAGGTGATAGAGATTCACGAACATGGACTCAGTCTAGAAGCTCTTGTACATGACATTGTAGCTCCTTAGTCTTTTCTTGGGCACTAAAATTATTTGAGTGTAGAGAGAGATCAATGGTCTACAACCTCCACCTGATGAGCATCGAGTTGATCGTGTTCCAATATGTATGATCTGCTGATGTTTGATCCGGTTGTGTTATTGTGTCATTGATAAATCCAAGCTTTCGCTTGGCTCAAAATGCATTTATCATATTTCTTTTCCATTCGGGAAAGTTTTCTCACTTGAAAACTACCGAGCAAAGAGAAAGTGACGGATGATCTGAATCATGCAAATAATATGGATCAATGATATTAAGAGCGGCTGATGTTGCAATGCTCAACCAGTTTTATGGTATTTAATTAGGATTGTGTAAATGTGTGATACCTTGTAGGATTTAGGGTTTACAAATGTAAAGTATTACTTATTCTATTAAAAAAGATATTATTACATATGTATACTAACTAGGAAAAAAATAATATATGCATGCGACACTTCAACGCTAACATAGGAAAACATTATAGACATAATAGATGTCAAAGTCCGGTACAAACGGACCGTAGAACGGGGGACGTGTGCAAACGAGCACACATGCACTTAGGGTCAAACTCATCACATTAGCCTAACAAATTCATCTTAAAACCAATTGACAATAGAAGAAGCATCCCATCGACATTATATACAAGGCTCGGAATGGCCACAACTTTCGATGTGGGAACTTATTATCTCCAACACACCCTGCAAGTGCAACTATGGTATAAGACCGAGTAGACACTTGCCCACAAGTTAGAATCGCAAGCCAAATGGAGGCAAACCACTCTGATACCATGTCAGACGGACCTAAGACCGGGGTCGTGTTCAGCGCACATGCGTATTAGGCCCAAGCCCAACACATAAGGGTAACAGGGTTCCATCCTAAAAACAATTTAATGTGTCCTTGGATAAGTTGAAGGATAAAATCCGGATCTAGATTGAGCTTAAGCTTCAACTACTCCTTTTTTGATGTGCGTGTGGATCCAATGGGTTATGGACCGCAAAAGCGGTTAGTTGATCCAATCAAGGTTGATCGAGCAAGTTGTGAAGTGAATTGGATTAACTGAATCTTGAGAATTCCTCGAATGTGAAGGCTTGTATCGAAGATCCAAGGAAGAACTTTGAGAGGTAAGATGTATCTTCAACTAAACTTGATTAATTTGAACATGTTTTACAAATATAGTCAAACATCCTTTATACATGGAAGGTCGGAATTAAAAGTCAGAATCAAAGTTCAGAAATGAAAGGTCGGAATTAAATGTGGGAATTAAAGGTCCAAAACGAGAGGTCCATAATGGTGGACCTATGGAAAAGCTTAGAAGGGAATATCCATAAGAAATATCCCTTCTATTATTACATAGACCAAAAATGAGAAATGTTTTTAACTTGTTGTCAAAACGGGCATGTCTCATGCCATGGCGGAGTGGAGACATGGCATGCCACTAGTGGGGCCGAGACAAGCGATGGTGCAAGCGATGATGGAGCCGGTAGCTTTGGCGATGACTTTGGCACGTGAACAAGTGAGTGGTCCATCAGAGCGAACCCGCAAAGCCTCGTCTTCCTCCTCTATGGGCATGGCAGTCAAGGGCGCATCACAATTGACAATAGAAGGAGCCCCTCGACCTGATATACTAGGCTTGGAATGTCCACAACTTTTGATGTAGGAACTTATTGTCTCCAACAATATATACATATAAAGGTATTGACCTAAATTTAGAGGTCTTGTAAACTTCTCAAACTCCTCAAAAAAGGTTGTAGTAATTTTACAGTTTTCACTTGTCGCTTCATTGATTCTTCATGGTTACACTGGATGTATTGGTTTCGTCCCATCCCGATCAAGTCTTTGTATAATAGCTGGGATAGTACGTGACATGCCCTCAATCCCGATACGATCTCGAGTTGATCGAGCTTAAGCTAAGTATAAATTTGAATCGAGATCAAAAACATACTCGTACATTACATACATATATTTATATGTTTAGTCAAATTAATGAGTTTGATTCAAGTATTTTGAGGTGAACCCGATACGATCTCGAGTAGCTTGCTAATATAACAACCATACTCTAGGGTATATGATAATTTTTATGTATGTTCGTCTCAAGACCATACGACGTGGAGGGTACATGTCCAATGACTAGTGAGCCACACAAGCACATAAAGTTTCATCTAAAATCAATTAGTAATAAGAGTAAGTTGTTAGGTAAAAAAGGTAAACTGTGATTATGAGCTACCCATTAGTAAACTAATGAAGCTGAACAATATATATTTGATGGAAAAAAGCTTGAACCAATGTTAGTAGTCAGTAGTCACTAGGCCTAGAAATGAAGAGTGAAAGACCGGACATCAAAAAATGTTATTTTTTTATACAACGGTAAAAATCTTAAAAGGATCAGTTTTTAAAAATCGATCGTCCTAAAACATCCTTTCAGATGAGGTCTTGAACATTTTCTAGGATTGCATCCACGTCCATCTCGCCATTGTACCCGTGTAGAGCAATCTTGCCCGCAACCATGTTAATCTCCCTAAAAACATGTTGTGCGGTGGAGTTATGGAAATCAGAAATAATAATTGAAATGTCGTTGATCATCATATCGAGTTCCCACGGCGGCTTTCAAATTCGATTAATCGAATGTTTGACATTAAGCCTTGTTGAAATTGATGAAGGAACGAATATATATGGCTTGCCTTCCTTTTCACCTTATGATGGTTGAGGTAAAAAAACACACCCTTCATATCTTCAAAGAGAAGTCGCGTAATCAAGCTTGTCGAGTTGAATGACTAACTATAGATTAACTAAGGCAATTCGTTTAGAATTGAACATGTTAGGTTCCAGCCTAACCCATGTCAACACGTGTACACTTGGTCATGTTTGAACAAAAAACTATCAGAAGTCAATGATATGATGATACTACTGTACGAACATATGATTATACGGTACGGTTAGGAATCTTTTACGAGGAGACATGCCTGCAACTAGTTTTGCTGAATTTACGTATTAAAGAAAGAAAATGCATGCAATGAAGCCTATAAAGAAGACCTAATAGCAGAGAATGGTCCTGCAATAGTGTTTGTATTGTCCTAATCCCAAACCCTACCTAGCTTCACAATGTTCACTTAAATCAATGAGAAAAGGAAAAAAAGCAATGACAGCAATTCATGAGTACGTTGATCGAGGTTCTACTTTGTGAACAGATGATTGAACTGTGTACTATGTCGGAATTTCACGTACAGTTATGAAAACTGTTTGCAGTAAATTCAATAGAACAGCTGAAAACGCTGATGTGCATGACAATGTTTGATTTATTTCTAGTTGTAAAAGAAAATGACCAAAGCTCACATCTTATGAACCCAGATTGTTAGTGTAGCTGTGGAGATCTATTGTAAGATAGAACAGGAAACCGAAGAAAAGCGAGTGCATACTCAGCTGCGTGCACAGAAGCCATTCAAATCATCTCAATAGTTCTTAGACCAGTTTGACTCACTTCCAACCCTCGGCATCCCGCCCTGCTTACGTGGAGTATCGGAGTCCACTTTGAATATGGAACCGAAAACTTCACCGGAGCTATCCTTCCAAGGCTCCGGCTTTAGATCATTATGGGGATGCTCGAAACTCCTCAGTCCACCGGAGCTCGTAAAGAAGCAACCTGATCATCATGGGATAAAAAACACAAACAATAAAGAACATGATAATACATCTGAGGACCTGTTCGGTATTCATATCAAGATATCAATGTACCTATAGGAAAGGGTGCGAAAGACTTTCCGCAACCTTTCTTCATGATTTCTATATCTTCCGACATGACAAGATGGTCGTCTGAATCAGTTCCCCAGTAGAAGGGGATACTCCCAGCAGCATCCTTCATTTCATTAAACATCAAACATCAAACTAACATTAAACAGAAAAACAAAGAAACTCGACATGTTAGGGGAAGGCGGTCGAGTTACTCACAGAAGCAATGAATGCGGCCTTTGAGGAGTTGTCGAAGATAACGAAAGCAAACTTCCCTTGGAGATCATTCACAACTTGATGCGCAGGATAAGGACCTCGATCCCTCAAACTTCGGTACGCTTCTATGACAATATTAACTTCGCTTGTAGACTTGCCTAAGCCGTATTGCTGCTTTAGAGGTGCAATGTTCTCTATGTGCCCACGGAACAAGCAAAATATATCGTCCACAACAGCAAACATTCTGTTTCGGAATCAAGATAGATGGCAAATCAAAGTTCCAAGCAAAGTATTCACAGCAACGATTATGGAATCCACAAAGAGCTTTTAAAATGTTTGATACATGTTGAGTTTTTTTTGTACCTCTAAAAACGGTTAACCGATTGAAACATTGTTCAACTAATATGCAATCTGTGCTGTTGTCTGTTTTCCTATTTTTCGATTTTCATTTCTTGATCAAATCCGACAACTCGTGATCTATTCAAGTATTCTTGACTAATCGACATGATAAAAAACAAGAAAACGGGATTGGCTTGAACTCGGGCAGGATCTAACCCACATTTTCAGTCTATGAGTCGACCCGGAAAACCGGATACCCGTTTCTTTATCAGGTCTGTATCCGCAAGAAAACTAAACTCACATCAAAGATCAATTAGAACACTCTAGAATCTTGTACGAAATTCAGCGATGGCAAAATTAACGATAGAACGCCAAATCTCAAGAAGGCTATCCAATAAGATCAAAATACGACAGATTTTCGAGAAGATGAATCGAAGATGTAGAAGAAAGAATTAGGAGCTTATACCTCGGGAGAAGTGGATTTTGTTGATCAGATGAGTAAGCGATGAGCCCGGAAGAACCAAAATTGAGAGTGATGCAATTGGAATGAACCGAAGAGAAATGATGGCTCAGATTTGAATCTTTGAATGCGCAAACGGTTTGTGAGTTTGGATTGTGCAACCCTTGTGGGGATTTTGCCACCGATTTGTCGAACACCGCCAACATTTTGTTTTGTTTATTGCTCTGTCTGAATCTGAGAAACAGTCTTGATCAAATGAGAAGAGAGACAGTGATTAATAACTTGTTGATCCTCTATTAGGTAGTTTTTTAGGAGGTTAAAAATGGATTATGTGTAGGGTGAGGATTTTAGATCAAGAGAGGCGATAATTCCTTTTTTTTAAAATTATAAATTATAGGACAGTTAAGTGGATATTGTTATAATTTATGACTAACTCTATTTTAATAACATTAATATAGAAAATTATTTTTTTTAAAGTGAATTATGAAGTCAGTAAAACATCATTAGTTTCATTAAATTGAAAAAATAATGGAGTTAATTTGTTTCAAAATAATGATAGTTAAATAACTATAGTGATATGAGTCGAATGGACAAAGAGCAAATAGAATATGTGCGATAGTCATCCAAATTGAGGATATTGCTTTAATATTAGCCTACTTATTAATGTGATTTTTCATATTATTTATTTATCGTCATACAAGATATCACTCTTTCACCCTTGCTTTCAAAAAGTAAAAATATTCATAATCACTATTATATTTATTGTGAATTTATTACGATTATCCTTGAAAGATGATCTAGGCTTAGTCTTAATCTTACCCATGTTTATCAATCTTTAACAAAAAAATCTTCCCCATGTTTATCAAGAATTTATTACGATCGTCATTTTTTCAGATATCATCAACCCGGATATTATGAATAAAATAAATAAAATAATTATACAAAAAAAAAAAAATTCAAGACAGATTATATTGGAGATGTAGTAAAAATGGTTGGTTCTATACAAAATCTGCTTCAAAAATGATTGAGGAGAATTCGAGCACTCTGCCGAATAAAGCGTGTGATTGGATCTGGAATCTTGACGCCCAACCAAAAATTAAAAAAAATTCATTTGGAAATTCTCTCAAAACGGAATTCCAACAAAAGTCAAGCTTGACGAAAGAAGAATTGTCGTTACAAGGCACTGTGAACTATGCAACCACCATATCGAGGATTTGTTCCACTTATTTTTTTAATGTCCATATAGCAAACAAATCATTTCCAAAATCGATAGATCAATCCTGACCAAAATGAACAACATTATCCCTGATAATAAAAAAAAAAAAGTTCGCATGTCTTGCAACTATATGGTGGAGCATTTGGTTTTTCAGAAACAAAATCATTTTCAGTATTGAGCATATTGGACCTTGTACTAAGGTTATCTTTTTTATTAAAAACCAAATACATATGTGGAAAACTAATATCATTGATGAGGACGATTATGATATAAAGATACCAAAAAAGACATTATCTCTACCCAAAGGAAAAAAACACAATATTAAGTGGGATAAACCAAAACACGGTTTTCACAAACTCAATTTTGATGGATCAAAACTCGATTCACGAATAACATCTATTGATTTTGTGATTCGAAATCACAATGGTGAGGTGGTTAGCCTCGATGCAAAAAGAAATAACTTTAACTCGGTAATTAAAGCTGAAGCTTTTGCCCTTAAAATGGGCTTACAAGAGGGCATCAGACTAAAGATAATAAACCCCAAATCGAGGGTCACAATCTTTGTGTCATCAAGGCACTCCAAGGATTATGGAGTTGTCCATGGGAGGTCGAGATGATTTTATCCGACTTCATACTGGATCTCCGTTTCTTTGAGGAAGTTCATATCAAACATGTTTTCAGGGAAATAAACCGTGTTGCTGACCGTTTGACCTACCTGGAAATTTTGACCACCGACACATGTTTTTCTGATGATCCCGAACTTTGTATTCTCATCCGCAAGGATGCTTTAGGATGGACTAGCTCTAGAATATAGATCATTCTAACCGCTTCCCATTTATCAAAAAAAAAATCCTCATTTTTCAAATCTTTACATGTACGATACTTAATCGAGTTTATATATTCACATTAATGGTTGTATTGACAGTTATCTTAATGTGTACTGATAATTATATTTTACGTGATAATGACCATTACACTGATAATTACATATTTGATAAAAGTAAAAATACCGCTAAGATAAACGGTAAGAATACTAATATTGAGGTAACTAAAAAAATACAAGAATTTGTAATTTGTGGATTCAATGTGAAAATTGTGATGAATTAAATTATAAGAAATTGTTGAAGTAAAATAACAATTGTGATGAATGCAGATATACTTTGAAAATGATTGGTTCAGAGACAATCGAAACTCTCGAATGCAAGAAGGAAGTTTGAGCTTGATGCAAATGGCTAAAATTCCGTCGGATTATAAAAAGTTATTATGTTAAATGGCCTAGACGAGTTTAAAAAAGAAGACGAGTTTAAAAAAGTATATCGACTTCATTATTTTGACGGGTTTGTATATATACTAACTGGTTTAATGACTGCACTTTCGTTAATTTTATTTGCTATAACAGAGGACCATTCACAAAATATGTCAATTTTGTGAATTTGTGAATGATATCTCAGATTACATAAGCACCACCCCTTCATAAATGTATCATGAGTGAAGTTTATAACTGGTTTTCCAACCAAATGAAAGGCTAAAAAGGAACACAGGCAAAGAAAGCTGTGCAAGCTTAAAATGGCAAACACAATGGTAGAAATAAGTGTTGACAGCAGACTATGAGTCTATGACATTGGCCTCAGCAAAACTAGTTTCTGTGAATTTGTATACCAAGTTCTTAGGTTACAAAATCTCCCGAGAATAAATAACAACAGTTACAGTGAAAAAATTAAAAAATTCAGAGGACATAAGACACCCTTTTAAACACGATTGTATCCAACTGTCTTGCTAAATAAGCGCTGGATAATTAGTACCTGAACTCCACTAGCCACAACCAGCAACACGTATTCCAAAACAGTGTACACAATCAGCCTCTTTCTCGTGCTCTCATTTGCTGCAATATTCATCACAATTTCATCAAATTGTAAGCAAAATGAAGAAAATATCAATCATTGAATTCTGGTTCAGACGTGACTAGAGGATTCATACTATTAAGGCAAGCCAGCCTTCGTATTAGCATAGGACAGTATTTATAAGGCAAACAGGATATCATATAATCAACAAAATCAAAGACAAAACTTGAAGCCAACAGCCTTCTGATATTTTTAAAGGCATTTGTAAACATCTACAGAGCCAACTAGCACTACCAGTTCAAGAAACAGCACACTGCTACTCGGTTGGCTAAAAACATTTACGCAGAGTAGATAGTAAGTCACATGGAGCTAGGTTAAAGCATGTTGTTTGTTGCGGCATCGATGACCAAATTATGATTGTATCAAAGCCATAATATAATGTACAAGGTAAGAACATACTATGCCGATGTCGCGTATCACGTGCCTTCAGATACTGCTGTTCATTGGTCACAGACTCCAATGCTTCCCTGAGCTCAGCAATCTTAACATTAATTGGGTCCAAATGTTCTGCAATTCAAAGTAATGATAAAAGGTCACGTGATGACTGAAATTATTCACTCGTGACTCAAAAGCTTCAATCAATAACAAGGGAAAAACGGTAGTAGTCAATCTTAGGTAATTAATTAACAAACCATCTTTAGCAAGATCGTGTTCAGTAGGAATATGGCCAACGTGAATATGGAAGGAGACAGTATCTGGAGTAGACGATGGGTTATGGAAACAGAACTTATACATTCCACTACGTGGGGCCTTCAATTCAAACTTGTCCCCTGACGTGCCTTTCTGAGTATGCACTACATTACCGGCTGGGGATGTCACCTGCAGGAGTAAGAGAAGTTAGACATCAACATCTTCCCGAAACATGCTTCAGAAACAAATTGCGTATGATCTAAGAGACAAAACATTTAAATCATAAATCATTGTGTCTGGTTGTGTTCTATACAAAACATTTCCTTCTTAAACAGATCGAGTCAACACAGAGGCTAACGAGAGATTTGTGAAGTCTTTTGAAACGTTGGCCTTTATTTAGTGTTGAAACAGATCCTACACACTTGGGAGAAAAGTATGCAAGTGTCAAATTTCTGTATTAGCATTGACATAAGTTAGTTGTTTCTGGTATTTGTATCCCTAATCAAGTATAGAAGCTCATGGATCCTATGAAGCTCTTGAAGTTCTATCAAACCAAGGACTGTTCTTTGGTTTTCTGAAAAAACCATTCAGGGTGTGTTTGGCACAATAATCGTTTTGGGTAGTGATAGCAGTTCATCTAGCAATTGCGATTCTTGGAGAAGTTTTAACTAGTGCTTTTGTAGTTAAAGGACTGAAGTGTGTGTGCCTTATCAATTGTCATCCACATGCATGCTCCCACGGCTTTCCAGTTTCCCCGAGTTGTCTTTCACTTTGCAGGCCCCCTCCTCCCCCGTCCCCACGAAGTCAGGACCTGAATTTGATCATTGCAATGGCACCGGGGGTGGCAATGATTTTGGTTATCAACAAAGGATTATCATTCTCCTCCTCTTAATTAGATCAGTTTGTATTTCCAGTTTTATATAATCTGTAGTGAGAAGAAGCAGCCTCTATAAAAATGCCAATCAATACCCTAAGGCTAAATCTGGCTTGACAAACACCTCTAAAAACATCAAAAGGCTAAACTGTATCTCTATCATTAATATTTGAGAAAGAAATTTGGATAGCAAGAAGGATCACTAAGCCCCTATGCTCTATGATCAGCTAGCAAACCCTCACAGAAGCTTGAATTTCAATGTGCCAGAGAATGAGAAAATAAAAACCAATGAAACCTAAGATAATCAATCTTAAAAAATAATCGAATTCAAGGAGGCAAATTTTCATGCTAAAATCAATCCGCAATTTATTTCAATGACAGAAAAACCTGAATCTTCACTCCACGTACTTATAAATCCAATAACCAACTCAACTTGTCAAATTCAAGGTAAACGAAAGTTGCACAACATCGCATTCACAGGTCAAACACCAAACTAGAGAAACGCTTGACCTACAGGTCAAATCCATCAATCGACATCTCCAAACGATTTCAAAATAGAAACCACCATGCAAGATCTCAAAAAACAGGTTTGAATTTGACAAATTACAAGTTAAACTAAACTCAAACTGAACCTTGGAAGCCCTAAATTAGAGCAAGTGCATGAAAATCAATCATAGGAGGAAAAGAAATCATACCGAGAAATCGATTCCAGGATGATCTGATCCCCAGTAAATGTCGTGATCAACAACAACGAAGTTACCAGAGATGGTGTCACCCTCGTAGAGGACGTACTCATAGACGCATTCAACATCTTCGACGGTAATAGAGAGAGCAGAGCTGTCACGAATGAAGCAGCAGCTCAAGAGCAGCCCTAAGAGCGCACAGATCTGCGCATGCCGCTTTCTCTCTCCTCTAACTTCCATGTTTTTCTCTCTCGGTTTCTTCCTCAGAGTCACGACTTTCCGATCGATTTTCTCGGCAGCGAATTAAGATAGAAGAAAGTTTGACTTCACAAACTTGTAAGAACGACGTCGTGGCGTCTGCGTGGGTATACGTGGCAGGCCGTAATTGGGCCATACACGTCGTATCCGGTTTGGGTTTTTAACACAGGCCGGTGACACGTCCTAACTGCTATTGAGGGAATAATGAGTTATTACGTATAAAAACTTGTCTGTTTTGCCTATAAAAATTGCAATGGGAGGGGCATATTGGCATATCATTCATATATGGTAGATTGTACGTTAACTTTTATTTTTTCTTCTAAAAAAAATCAATTTTTAAAGTATAAAAAAGTTAGTTTGGAAGAACATGTTTTTTGCAATTCCATAAAAGTTTATTTTGTTTTTAAGAATATAAATTTTTATGAATGAGGATACGAAGTTTAGGATCATCAGAAAATTAGTGTTGGGGGACGATACACTCAAATGGGTTAATTGGTCAACAATACAGCTCTCTGAAAATATGTCTAATTTTGACTTCATCAAACGAACGAAGGTCCAATCTAGAGTAGAAAATAATCATCTCGATCTTCCAATGACAACTTCACAAACCTTGGATTAATAACACATAAGTTATCACCTTGATTTCAATATGTTTAACATTGAGTCTTTTAGCCTCTCGAATGCCTGATTTCAGGGTAAAAAATTTCCGTTTTAAAAATTCAGTTAAAATTATTTTTTTTTACATCGAGACTCGCAACCTTTTCATTACGCCCCCGAATTACGAAACCAATATGTTTGGAGCTTTTTAAGTAAACTAAACTCTTTTTTTGAAATGTTTTTAAAATGTGTATATACTTGTGCTATTTTTTGAGTTATTATACTAGACGTGTGAAGATTGGGCTCGCAGATTGGGCTCATGATGTTGTGTTGTGTTGTGTTGTGTGGGAAAGTCCATGAGAAGCTGAAGATCGGTCTTCAAGTGGAGATCTCGGCCAATCAATACTTTTATGTCTCTATTTTACAACATAAAAGTTCATTATTTTTATAAACTGTATGTCCATAATCACAATATAACTCATTTCATACTAAATTTTGTGTGTATTTTAGAGCACACTTTTATCATTATTTCTTTGAAATAATTCATAATTTATAACATAATAGGTCATTTTATGCAGATCCGTGTACAATTTTAACACGGTACAAGTTATGCACACAATGAGTATAAACTATACAGACGATGAAGCACTATTTTTTTAGAGGGTAAAAATATATGCTTAAGAAACTACAACCATTTTATATCATTGCATGTGTAGAATATGAAATGTGCACTTAATTCTATGAAACTAAGCACAAGGAATTTTTTTTAGTCCAGGCTTGACAACTTGTGCACTTAATTTATTTTATAACTCTATGCACATTATTATAATTTTTTTTTTTTTAAATCTCAACCATTCACCTTTTTCAGTTTTGCTGATCACTTTTCATAATTCTTACTTGATCATTATTATGGTAAAAACTTGTCTAAGCCATTTATATGGCATCCAATGGTGGATGGAAAACACTAAGGTCCGTTTGGTTGTAACTTCGAAAATGAAAATGGAATGGAATGAATCTAGTCCATATATATATATCCTTATTCCTGAAATTTTTTAAAATTATTTTTTGTGGAATTTGTTAGTTTTGATAACCTATAGGAAAATAAAATAAGGAAAGTGAATGCATTTTGTATGAAATCACAAAGAATGTAACCAAAATAATTCATGAACAAGGATACACATGTAACACATATAGACTAAATATATCTTCATTTTGTTTTTGTTTTCGGAGTTACAACCAAACGGCGGCTGAAATGCTTATCGGAGGGGGGAAATTTAGGGCCTGTTTGGTATCAGCTTCTTAGGGATTCATTTAGATTCTTTTTCAGGGGATTCTTCGGGATTGCAAAATTGGTACCGTTTGGTATGAGTTACAGTTTCTGTATTGTATTCTTTTACGAGATTCTTTTGGCAAAAGAATTCCGTAAAAAGAAGTTTGCCCACCCAAGCTTCTTAGAGATTCTTGGGGATAGATTGTTTTTTTTACCCTTCCTACCCTTTTTCTTCCTTTCTTCTCTTCTTCACCCATTTTCTCCATCTTTGATCTCTGCATCAAATTTAGAACAATGCACCAGCAATGATCTCTGCCACCTCCTTCTCCGATCAACCTGAATCTGCACCAGCAATGGTGCCTCTACCGTCACAACTACAGTAGTCACTGATTGGAACACTGTTAACTAATGGCACCAAGGGCAATGTTGGGTATCTATGCTTACTTTTGATTTTCAATACAAAGGTGCTCTGGTAACCAATTGAACTTCAAATATGCAACTGTGGAAGAAATTGCAGGGGTCGGGGCAACTGCTGGCATCTCACTAGCAGCGCAAGAAGATGATCCAGGCCGTCTCCTATGAATTCAATGGAAAGGTTGACGGTCTACAAACCAAAAATAGAGCATTCAGTCAAAGAATTTGCATACATAATCTGGACCTTCTCACCAAGAACTCCATTGATGCGTACCCACGATAGTGCTTGAGCATCTGAAGACGCCATCTGTGAGGTATTAGGGTTTAGAATGTGGAGAAATTGGGGAAGAATAAATTACAGTTATAAACCCTATAAATCTTAAACATTTTTTCTCTTCCAGTACGATGTTGTCGCTACTCTCTACTTCCCCCATCTGGCAACTCTCATTAGGTTTTCCAATTTCTCTGTACTTCAGTTTCAATGGAGTTCTTGTTGGTGAGAAGGTCCGGATTATGGTGGTGGAAAAGGAGGGATTTGATGACGATGTAGAGAGACAATTTGGTAAAGTTAAGAGGTTACAAGTTTTGCTTGATCGAGTTCTTGGTTGTAAGCCGGTGGGTGTCGGTAGTGACGATGAACAGGCAACCAAAACATTTTACTTCTTGAGTTAAAAGGGCATTTTAGTAATCTTTTAATAAATAATCTCACCCAACAAACTTATACCAAACACGTACATTTACACAATCTAACAATCCTGAACAATCTCCATCAACAACAATCTCCAATAATCTCCATCCCCACAATCTAAAAAAAGAAACCCCAACTAATACCAAACAGGCCCTTATGGTAGCATCAGTGTTTTTGAAAAATAATACAAAAATCTCATAATTTCTTCCATAATTCTTATAATCTATTAGTGTGAAGTTTAGAAAATATAATCCAACTCAAACTATTTATACCATAATTTCAAGCTTATTCTTCTTTAAAATTCCCAAAAAAAAGTGGTAAAAGATATAATTTGCTTTGAAATATGCAAATTTGTTATCCTCCTACTACAAGCTTCTTCTTCTTTTTTTCTCTCTTTCTCTTCTAATCAAACTAGTTAGAAAATATCCCAAATTAAAAGAAATGAATGAAGGATGATAAAAAAAAATGATTATAACAAGATAAAATCAAGTACATGCAATTCAATAATAAGATAATTCCATTATTTTTCACCCTTATATCGGATGTACAGTACCATGCAAACATATTTGGCTTCATCAAAAATACCACAATTTTTTTTATTGGAAATGGTAAATAATGTTGGTGCTGCACAAAATATAGATTACAGCTCGGCCATCTTCATCTTCATGAGATAAGAGTACTTATAAGATGCCTTCTTAAGAATAAAACTAAGTTGAAGGCAAATTAAAACTGCTGAAATTCAAAGAGAAGTTGTAGACAGTAAATCATAAACTATAAGATCAAACCTCTAAAATCTGTGATGACTTGTATCATCTTCATCTTCATCACAATCAACACCCAAGAAAGCATTACTATCTTCATGATTCGGCAACCCTTCCCAAAACACTTGATCAAGTGTATCCCCTCTACCACTTCCATACACATCATCTTCATCTTCCATATCCATTGCAAGAACATCGATTTCATTTGGGATTCCAAATTCCGATTCACCCCCAAATTGTTCACTGTAATTTCCATACATTGAAGCTTCTTGGGTTTGACAAGGTTCAAATCCCACATCACAATGACCTTGATAATAATCAATAGACGTTCTCTTCTTCGTAGCTGCAGCTTCTTCGAGTTCTTGTCTCTTACCTTTGTCTTGAACAAGCTTCTGCAAGAATTCAGGGTTTTGGATGGCTTTTGCAAGGAAGCTCATCATTTGCTTTTGCTTTTCTTCAGTGCCTCTCAGCCTTTGCTCCATTGATTCAAGGTAAGCTTTGTTGTTCTGCTGTTGTTGTTTTAGCTTCACCAATTCACCCATTAGTACTTGTTTGTCGCGTCTTAGTCGGTCAATCTCTACATCTACTCCAAACCTGCCCACTTCAACACAAGCATCTATTAGATGAGAAGTTTGGGGATTTGAACTTGTCTTTCTCCTCTTGATATTCTTCAATAGATGCTTTTTTCCTCTTAGAAATAGCTCATTTGCAAATTCCCATCTATCAGGATCAACTTTCCTAAATCCCTGCATATATCAATATCATCAACCTCCATCAAATTCACATAACAGATCTACTTTATCTTGCTCTAGAATCTCTGGATCATCACTTAAAATCAGAAAGTACAATATTATTAGGGTAAACCTACTTGGATGAATAAAAAGGGTCTTCAGGTTTTTAGTTATTTATCCCAAAATTAGTAAGAAGAAATCATACAAAGGCCGATTGCTCTAAAATTTGTTTCTATATTTCTCTTTTTGTTCAACAAATCCACCCTAAATTTGCAGCATATCTCTTTCAAGCATTTTAACAAACATCTTGTCCACATACATTTAGATGGTGATTATATGCTATATAAATAACCATTAAAACCCATGGTCACAAATCAAACAAGAAAAATGTCAAAATCAATCACAAATATTAAACTGTTGATTGTTTTATTGGACCAAAATGACCAAGAAATAACAAAATTACTTACATAAGTATTGAGCTGTCTAACAAAGCTAGAAAAGTTGTTGTGCTTGAAATATCTTGGAAGAAGGCTAAAGGAGAACTTTTGAGGATCCCACACAATAAAACTGTTGTTTCCTCTACCCCAAGAAATCACTGGATCTGTAGATGAATCATCCACCATGTCATAAGTCTTGTTCAAGAATGGAGGAGGACCGACTTCATGAACAGCCTCTAATGGCTGAGTATAAAACCCCATCAACGAAGGATCATCTGGGTATGAAAATGTAAAAGAGCTTCCTGGGATTTCCTCCTTCACTTTGCCTGTGAAGTTCATGATTCTTCAAAAACTCAACCCAGACCCGAAAGTGATTCACCTAAAATTGAAAGCTGAAAAGAGCAATAAAAACAATCGCTTCCTCTAAAATAGATCAAAATAGGGTTTTTTGCAGGTTGAAGATTGAGATTAGAGCTGGAAATAAATAGAGAAACTGCGAGGTTTTGAAGGCGAGGGTTTCTGCTTTGGGAAGTTAGTTTGGGGAACAGTTAACAAATTGGGGATGATGATTGGACATTGAAGAGAGGGGAGCTTTGTTTTTTATGAATTGAGATGATTTGTTTGTTTCCTTTTAGGGTGGGTGAGTAGCTGCACTTTTGACTATTTTAATTTCATTTATATATACTTAATTATTTTCTTAAGCATGTCGGCACATTGTTGATAATCATCATAAACCATTTGTATTAGACTATTAGTTCTTGCTGCTAATAACTAATGAAAGTGTAAAACTCAAGATGGTCATATATGATCATATAGTCGATAGCAATTAGGGCATGTGTTGCACTAAGTTTTTAAATAGATATGTAATATGCTCACAAACTCGATAATAATATTTGAAAATCTTGAACTTATTAAAGTTGAGACAATTGAACAAGCTTATGTGTTTGAGACAAATAATTTTGTTGTAGTTGATATACTTGTAAAATTAGCTCAAAGGGTTTGAGTTATTATACTTGAAGTTGTTGGCAGCTAAAGATTATTGGGTAGCTAAAAAAATTATTGTAGTTGATATACGTGTAAAATTACATAAAGGTGTATTCTTGTAATTAGTATTAATTTTTTAGGGTTATATTTATAATACATCATTCAATAACTTATTATAACATCCGTGAGACCCTCCACAACCGAGGGTCGGGGCTCCTAAAGCCCCCTCAAGTCATCAAATTAGAGAGGGGCATAGGAACCGCGGATCTCCTATCGGTTTTCTTTTCTTTTTTTTAAGCTGATGAAACAATGTAGTTTTGGATAATTGAGCCAAAACGGCGTCGTTTTAGCCCTAAAGTTGGGTTGGGCGCACCCATGTGGCAGGAGTTTTAATTAAATTTAAAACTCCATTTTCCGAATAAATATAAATTAAAAGAAAAAAAATTTTGAATAGGATTTAATTTTATGTATACAATTACGCCCACTTTGCATGTGTTTCAATAAAAAAATTGACTTCTTGTAACGTATATAGGGTTTTACGTAATGAACCTTTAACTTTTTTAAATTTAACCAATTCATAGTTTCACCTAAAAAAACGCTCTGATTTTAGGAAAACCCTCGGCAAACAGGTTAGACTGAAGTCCCATCAATTAGCGTTCTTCTTCGACTAGCAATGGAGGTTGAATCCTTGATTCCGGTCCTAGATGGTGGAAAAGTTCACATTGGCTCTACTGAAAGTGGTGAAAATGTTGTTGAGAATCTGGATATGGAGGTTGACTCGTCCATCCAAACGACAGAAGAGGTGATTGCTCCCATGAAGGCTCCTATTGTGAAGTTTATCCCTGGTGTTGAAGAAGGTTTGTCTAGTAAGGCTTCATTGGCGGACATGACATAAGAGGTGGAGGCACCGCCTTTTGGGATTCCGGAAGGGATGTCACTAGCTTTTGTCTTAGGAAGCTAGAAAACAAGGAAATAGATATTCCTAGGTGCTTCTATGGATACTAATTGTGGAAGTCTTACCAAATGGTAACACCAGCCTTACCCGCAAGGATAACGGGATTAAATGTAGTATATTATGGTAACGAATCACGGGGATTGTGTCTGTTTGGGTATAGATGATATAAATTATGCTAAGTAAAAGGGAGAAGAGAAAAAGTAGAGGAAAAATATGTTTTTGAAGAGATTTGAGAAAGCAAGAAAGCAATGATGATAGTTATCAAGAATAAGGAGGGAGGTGATTTAAGGAAACATGAATTCCCACTATAATGAATCAAAGTAAGATTATATATATGAAACTCATGAACATGGATATATGAACATTATACATAACCATCTAAAATAGCATTTGGCATAGACAAACAAAGACCGTATTTTTCAACTCGCGTAACTCTCACTCCAGCGGTTCGGCAAGTATAGGAAAACTCATTCAAAACTTAGAAACCCGGAAAAGTCCAAGAACAACTTTCGCTTTTGGCTCTTCAATTAGAAAAAGGTACAAATACAAAAACTTTCTACGGTAGTTATAAATCCTTGAGGCAATGATAAAATGTTACTCTCAAAACCAAGTTATTTTCAATAAATCTAATAAAACGCCCTTCTCTTGTGACTCTTCGGTTGTTTTATCTAAATCATTTATATACACCACTTGTTTAGAAGGTAAATAAAAAGATAGCAATGAAATATTTTGAAAAGAAGTATCGCAATCTCAATTCACACACATATATGCAATAATCAATCAAACCATTATAGGGGTATACCATCAATTCCTTATATCAAGAAGAACCAGCTAAACATGATAAAAGAATAGAAAAAATAGAAGAAGATATAATGTTCATATATCCATGTTCATGACGCGGACTTGAAACTGTGGAAACCCTAATCGACCGTTCTACAACGAGATAACTCTAATCTGACCTAAAAAGGTTTATACATAATGCTTATAGCAAACCCTAGGGTGGAAACAAGCAGCCCGGTCCGTAAACATAAGATAAATAGAAGAAGATATCATTTCGGCCTCTCAAGAGAGAAATACGGTATTCAGGGTGGAAATACGATATGTGTGTAAATAATATATGTATAATAATAACGCATCAATTGTATATGTGTTTGTACATAGGCGGTATTTGTCTTTTGACAATTTTTCGATTGTTTAGTAGAATTGACCTTCCTGTTGCTCTGATTAGAACCATGAGACCCACGAGTACTACTTTCAAATCTCTTTCGAAGATTTACAACTTTAAAGTTGACACAATTGTCCAAATCCGAAAGGAAGATGGTCGAAAACGAGAATCTCTCAGAGGTCATCATAAAATGGTGTCCAACGTCAATGATATTCACAAGGTTCTTCGATTCTTCTTCCTCCAACATAAATTTACCATGGAACTTCGATCCTCAATCAATATATGTTTCTTTCATGATGTCCTTGACCTTAAGGAGGATAGAAATCCAAATTCAGACATTATTTCATTGTTTTTGCTCATTTCTAGCCTCAAGCGCCTAAATTACGAAATAAACCAAAGTAGAGACCACAATACGCAATAGAAAGGATTTTAGCCTTTATATGAACACAAACCACACCAAATGAGGTAAAAAAAATGCATAAGTATGATGAATAAAAAGACGTATGTTATGGAATTATCAATTACTAACGACACTATACCAACATGGAAGGATGTTACTACTGTTTCAATAGGGATTGTTGGGAGTGAGAAACAAGGAATAAAGATCGATATGGAGTATTTGAAGGGAAAGATGTCTTTGTCGTTCCCCTTTGGTCCATAGGAAGATCCTTGTTTTGAGGATGACATGGTTATTCTAATTCCCTCGAAGCGGAGCGGAAAATATCCATTGTTTTCAAAGTTTTGTGTTATCTCATTGCTTTCCCTAGAATGGAACTAAATATCAGGGACATGTGGAAGTTTGGGGATAATATCCAGCTAATTAACCTTCATAATTTCTATTTTGTGGTATGTATACTAGGTATTCCAATGTAGTGGTTTAATGTAGCAATATTATGGAATCTAGCTCCAAGCATTGGAATTCCTATCACCATGGATCAAAAAACTCTCAAACTAAACCGAGGATGTTTTGCGAGAATCTATGTTGAACTAGATTTGAGCAAACATTTAAAGAAATTTGTTTATATAAACAAAAAGAAATGTCTTATAGAATATGAAGGTCTCCAAGTGATACGCTTCAAATGTGGTCGGTACAGGCACTATACATCCAACTGCTAGTTTAAGGCACCAGAGAGTGGACAAGTTGCATCAACTAAGAAGTTCAGGGCTTAAAAATTCATGCGTAAGTAAGGTGAATTACGGCCATACTACGTAGACGGAGTCGTCAATTCCGGTTGATAGTGTGGGGACATTTTGGACCTTGGATAATTGTTTGGAGAAAGAACAAGAGTTATAAGGGGAAAAAAGTAATGTGCAGTAAGTGGGAAATGGAGGAAATAATAATAGGAATTCTACTTCCAATTTTAAGGGTATCCATACTACCAACAAAGGTAACAATGGTAACATAACATGTAATGACAATCCCCCCTCGCAAGTATTCAAAGAGAAGAATATTAGTGGGAGTGGGAATAGCATCCCCGAGTGATTACTACTTCCCCCTTTTCTCATTTATATAAAGTTTGACATGATGTGATGGAAACCATTAACTCTTCTTCCTAAAAAAAGACTTCTCTAACCGCTTTTCTTTTTTTAAAAATAAAAAATAAATATGTTGTTAATATCGAAATTTAAATATGTATTGACATAAATAAGTATCTATTAGTTTTTGGCTTCTTGTAACCCCATTTTCCGTATAAATATTAGTTTTTTTTTTTATTTTTAAGTTTTATTAATTTAAATTTATTTAAATTTAAAATTTATGGCTAGTATTTATTTATAATAGTATTATTAATAATCTAATGATATATTAATATACAATTCATAAAATTATTGAGAATAAGTAGGAAAGTAAAAATAGGAGCCTGATGCTCATTGTTGTGGATGAAAAAAAGATGAAATGAGACTACTAAGTTAACGTAGTAAGAATATGACTGATGTGACAAAAAAAAAAATGAGCTCCGAGGTTCTATGTTGCACATGGTCAAAGCTTCCTCTATACAACAAATGAAATAAGAATTTTTTTATATATTTTGTATAAGCTTCCATAAGCTGGTCTTTCAAACTTGGTATGCTCCATAAATAGTCTAATCTTTTTCTTAGATGCAATAAGCAAAATTTAACAATGATGCAATCAAAGATCTTGGAAAATCTCAAAAAACGGTATTTCAACTAAAACAAAATTTAACTTAATGTGAGTAAAAACTGTGAATTCTACAATTATCAACTCAAGGATCTTGGACACCTTCTTATTGATTGCCCTTACAACAAAAATGTGATCACAAAAATTGACAAAAATATCATTATCAATCTCAATACCATCAATACGGAAAATAAAAAAAGTTAACGAACTCTTACTGAAAATTAAAAAACAAGATCAGACTAACTAACTTTTCATGCCTTGCAACTATATGGAGTATTTGGTTCTTCATAAATAAAATCATTTTTAACAATGATGCAATCAATTGGATCACAACATCCTAAATTTTATCATAAAGCAATTTCAAAACTGGAAAATTCACATTTTGGATGATGACGATCACGAAATCAAATATTCTCAAAAGAACAATATATCCAACACAAGGAAGAAAAATAATATTAAATGGGATAAACCAAAACTTGTGTTCCACAAACTCAACTTTGATGGATCAAAACTCGATTCGGGTTTAACATCTATTGATTTTATTATACGAAAACATAACGGTTATGTTATTAGCTTGAACGCTATGAATAATAACTTTAACTTTAAAGTATACGCATTTGCGTTGAAAGTTGGACTAAATAAGCAATAAGGCGAAATATTAAAAAAATCAAAATGAGGGTGATAACTTATGTGTAATCAATAGAGTTGTCCCTGAGAGATATAGATGATCGTATCCGACTCCAGATTGGATCTTCGTTTCTTTGAGGAAGTTCATGTTAGACACGAGAGAAATAAATGAGTATCTATTTAAAAAAATATGCCGTGCCGTGCATCTCAATACACAACTCAAGTATGCAATCGTTGTGTGATATCTCAAAAATATCATTGCTATTAATATTATATGTAACTGTACTAAAATAGATAATTAAATACTCGACCCCGATTATTTTACCTATTTGCAGATTGCACAAAGAAAACACTTCACATGGCATACGACTTTCTTTTTAAAACTTATAGAACTAATTATTAGACTTAATTTTAAGCGTGACGTAAGATTGATTATGAATTTGTCTTTTCTCCCTTTTATGCTGTCATAATTAGCATCTATAGATGATTCTTCAAAAAACTCTTAATTTATAGCTCATATTTTTTAACTAATAATTAATTTACTGAATTTTAAGCGTGACATAAGATTGATTATGAAATTACTTCGTTTTTAAACACAACAATTAATTTACTGAAAAGTTAAAACATATTACAAACTAGTTTAATGTACGAACCTTGAGCAGATTTTGTCTAAATAAATTTTAACATATTTTAGAAAGATAATGAAATTTATTATAATATATTAAACTAACTACATAATCTTCTCTTTTAAAAAGATTTGGTTTTGTTTTTAATTTATTGTTGTTACTGGAAAAACATGCATTAACTTTTTTTTATTTTATCCGTAATAATTAAAGATAAAATAAATTGTTTTAATATTTTAAACAAAATACACGGTATAATCTTTCAAAAAAGATTTGTTTTTAATTATTGTTTATATATAAAATTAGAAATTATAAAATAAATTCAAAATTAATTTTTGTAAATTAAAATGTGCCTACATTATTTTTTGAAAATTAAAAAAAAATAAAATCTGGATATGTTTTTATTATGTTTTTTATATAAGTTTATTTTTGTTTTAATTAATGATGATTTGGAATACTGATTGTTTATTAGTTTTAATGATTTTTTTTATTATGAAAGATATTATAGCAAATCTGTAATTATCTTGTGGCAATATTGTAAATAAATTTGAAAAAAGCTGATGTGGCTAGGCTTAACATGCAACATGTGGACGAAATGGGTTCTGTTTTAGTAAGATACTAGTTTCAATACCCGTGCCCTGCACGGGTTAGACGATAATTGTGTGTCAAAAAATTATTTGATAATTCATTATGTTGAGAATTGTCTTAATTGTTATGTGATACTTGTTGTACGGCTGTATTTTTCACATTATGAATGGAAATCAAACAATAATTCAGATCCTACAATAACAACCGGGAAAGAGGAATTTGGGGCAATATCCTTTGAGATATTCGAATGTCAAAGTTAGTATCAATCTTAGAAAAAGTTCACGTTTATTAAATTAAATTTTAGAGTGCGTGATTTAGGTTAACGAATAGACGACATTGCCAAAATTGATGAGTGACTGCACAAAATTAAGCCAAGTATCACTTCACGGGTTGTTCATTAAAAAATGATTAGCGCAAAAATTAATTAAAAAAATATTAAAAAAAAATATTGATTAACAAATTAATTGTTTAACAACCTAAAGATTTTATAATTCAAAAGTTATTTTAACGAATTTCCCAGTTCTTTTTAAAAAAATATTCATAAATTTTATAAAAAAAAATCGATACTTTCTAGATTTTTTTCAGTGTTTTTTTTCCTGATTTTTTTAAATACTTTTGTGTAAATGACAAAAAAAATTTTATTAAGAATATTTGATTTATTTTTCAAGAATTTGATATTTTTAAAAAAAAATCAAAATTATTTTTTTTGCGAATTGTTTTTTTGATTTTTTCATATATTTTTAATATGAAATTTATTAATTTTTTTACAAATTATTTTTAAAATATCTAATTTTTTTTCAAAAAATATTAAAATCGATTTTTGTAAATGAAAAAACACTTATATTAAAAAAATAATTCTTTTAATTCTAAAACTTTATTTATTCTAAAACTATGAAGAAATATTTTTGTTAATCATTTTAAAAAAATATGTTTGAAAAAAAAAATAAAGTTTATAAGTTTAGAAATAAATAAAGTTTAATTGAAATTTAAAAATATAAATAATATTAAGATCTTTTAAATTTTAAAAAAATAAAGTTTATAAGTTCAATTGAAAATATAAGTAAACAAATGAAAATAAATTTATAATTAAATTCAATAAGTTTAAGAAAGTATGAAGTTCAATTATAAATTAAAAAAAAATATAAGTTATCAAATTTTAATATCTTTAAATTTAGATTACAAATTTTAACTGTTTTGATTTTTAAATTATAAAAAATTAAAGGTCGTTAATAGTAGGAGAGACTAATACAAAATTATATAGTAAAATATTTAAAATACTCTCGAACTTTTTCATATATTTTTAAAATAAAATTTATGTTTTTTTACAAATTATTTTAAAAACCACTTATATTAAATAACGAATTCTTTTAATTCTAAAACTTTATTTATTCTAAAACTATGAAGAAATATTTTTGTTAATCACTTAAAATAAATATTTTTGAAAATAAAAATAAAGTTTATTATTTTAGAAATAAATAAAGTTCAATTGATATTTAAAAATATAAAAAATATTAAGATTTTTAAAAGTTTATAAAAAAATAAAGTTTATAAGTTCAATTGAAAATATAAGTAAACAAAATGAAATTAAATTTAAAATTAAATTTAAAATTAAATCCTTTAAGTTTAAGAAATTATAAAGTTCAATTATAAATTAAAAAAAATATAAGTTATCAAATCTTAATATCTTTAAAATTAGATTACAAATTTAACTATTTCGATTTTTAAATTATAAAAAATTAAAGATCACTAATAATAGGAGAGACTAATACAAAATTATATAGTAAAATATTTAAAATAAATTCGTAAATTAAATATTTAAAATATTTTGGTTTAACGGGGGTGACCTGAATTAACAAAAAAAATTGACACGTAAAAATTTAATGATGCGAATTTACCAAAAACTATGCAACATGTAAATTAGTATTATTTATCGTTTTTTTAGGCGAAATAACCGAAAATAATCCCAACTATCAAGTTTTAACCAAAAATAATCTCAACTTTCAAAATGACTAATAATAAGCCAAACTATACAATTTTTTACCAATATTGATACAAGTCAATTTTCCGGCATAAATTCCGTCGACGTTGATGACTCATCACCGGAAATAGCCCTGCTGGATTTTTCTTTAGTTTTCGAATAATTAAAAAAAAAATAAAATTCTAGATAAAAGAAAAGAAAAGGTTTAAAAGCCATTTTTGGGGATGAAATCCCTAGAACGTAGAATCGTTCTCTTTCTCTGCTTCAAATCTCAAAAATTGAGCAAACCACCAAACAAAGAAGCGCGATGGAGAGATGGGAAAACACGAATTCATCTGGGAGTTCAAACTCGTGGAGAAGAGGCTTCACTGAACCGACTACACGACGATGCTTCCATGGCCTCTCTGCGACCTTTCAAACCTGTAGAACAGAAAAAAATTATGGACGACAATTTCATGCTTGTCCGTTGTGGAAGGTATTTGTGTTTCTTTTTAATTTTTGTTTTGAATTTAGGGCTTAGAAAAGTTAGGGTTTTTAGCATTGGGGTGTATAATACTGATTGAGAATGTCTTCCATTTGATAGGCTGGAAAACAATGCAAGTACTTCAAATGGGCCGATGAATCGATAAGGAATTCGAGACCTGATGAAGAAAGCACCATTTTGCAGAATACAAGTGAAGCATATGTTCCAATCAATCGGAATCCCAACCATTACATTGTGAAGATGGAGAACGAGAACTTAGTGTTGAAAGTTGTAATTGTTGCAATGTTTGTTATCTTAGTGATAGTACTAACAAAAATCTGATGTTGTATATTCATTATATAGTTAAATCTTGTAAGGTTATGTTTCGAATTTGTGATGACAATATTTCAAGTGTTTGATTCAATGTAATGTACAAAAAGCTTTCAATAGGCATGTTTTGCTATGTAATGACAATGGTTGGTTGTTTTGGCTCTTATTAATAGTTATTTTGTTGCTGATTTTGGCTGCTGATTTTGGCTTTTTGCTGCTGATTTTTGGCTGCTGATTTTGCTGCTAATTTTGGCTTTCTGCTGCTGATTTCAAGTGTATGATCTTTTTGCTGCTGATTTTGGCTTTTGCTGCTGATTTTGGCTTTCTACTGCTAATTTTGGCTTATTATTAGTCATTTTGTTGAGTTTTATTATTAGTTAAATCTTGTAAGATCTTATGTTTCAAATTTTGTGGCTAGTAATCATACTGTCTATGAGCCTTCTACTGCTGATTTGGTGGTGAAGAATCTGGCTAAACTCTCCATAGTTGATTTGAAGAATCTTGCTGATGTAAATATTAGAGTAAATATAGTTAAATGCTGGAAGTAGTAAATTGACAAGCAGCTACAAAATAAAAGACACTAACTAAAAATTGCATTTTGGTGTAGTTATGAAGAATTTGTAAATATTAGAGTAGTTCTAGTTAAATGCTGGAAGTAGTAAAGATGGATTTGGCCATCCAATTTGAATATGTTGATTCAAATGAGGCCATCCAACAGTGAGTTCTAATTTTTGGTCTTGACTGATTCATGCTTCAACAGTGAGTTCTATTTTTTTGGTCTTGACTGATTCATGCTTCAACATTACACTTGATATTTTTCTGACAATGGTGTATGTTGTCAGATTTTTCTAAAAAAACAAATCTCAGCAGTTGCTTATTATTAAGCTTGTACCTTAACCTTAAACTATGAAACATGATTCCTTTTCTCTTAAAATAGGCCATTGAATCTCAGCGGTTGTTTATGATTAAGTTCTGGTCTTTCAGTTTAATAATTGCAGAAATCAGTCTGATTTTATGGTTCCACTTTGTTCATACATCAGACTTTGCTTTTTTCATTAATTTGTTGACGTATATATTTGCTGCTTCTAATTTTTTCGCTCTCTCCTGTCCCTTATCTGTCTTCTGTTTCAAGTTAAAAGCATGCAGATTGCCAAAGCTCTCGTAATGAATTATGACAGAACCTTTTTAGTTTTTGTTATCTTTTGTCTTGTTTATTGTTCATCACGTATGTGATTGTCTCATTAAGGAACAAACTGCTGCTACTGTTGGCTCCCCTGATTAACCATCAGAAGAACTGAGAAGATGGATTTTGAAGAGATCATAAAAAGAAGTGAGAAATTGCAATAAATCAACCAATATCAAAGAAATCACTAATCTTAACCTTCAAAATCACTTGTCAGTAAAGATCACGTAAATAAATTCAAACTGTAAGTAAAGAGATAAACATATTTGTACTAAGGCATGTGTTTATCAATCATCACCCCAGGATAAGCTACTGTTGACCACAAAGTATGGACCACAAAGTACATCAACTTAAAAAACAAAAGCTTCATGATAAGTGTTTTGGCAAAATGTTGATGTCTTTAAAGCCATATGATTCCATTGTCATCTAGTTGTCCATGAAAGGTGCTGAGGAATGCACTCCTTGTGATGTTTGTTGAGTTGTATGATGTCCATGTGCCTTCAAATTATAAGAAAACATTATTATCATACATATGAAGTATAAGAAAGGTTTTTTAATCTTAAAAAACTATGGACCACTACTTGTAAAGGGTCCACCTGCCCATGATAATAAGCATGAACTTGTCCATATGCACTAGACCTATGTAAGATATCTCCATTTTCAGCATATAAAACTCCCATTCCACTAGCAGCTAGCCCTCTTGCCCTTCCTCTTCCCTTTCCTCTTCCCCTTCCTCTTCCTGTAAATTCATACACAAGGACATAAAAAACTCCCTAAATAAAATTTTAGATTAATTAATGTCTTACCTGAAGTTTCAGCACTCTTTTCAATAGTTTGCAATGGTTGTTTTCTTGGTCTACCTCGAGCTCTCTTTTCACCAACTGGTATGCAATCATTTTGATTAGGACATTTTCTCTTGTTATGCTCAGTTGACTTGCATAGGCTACACCTCATTTGAACTCCATGCTTGGTAAGCTTTCCGGACCTCTTTTTATCTTCATGGGGGTCTTTTCTTCTAAGCTTTTTTGAAGGTCGTCCAGGAAGTATCTTAATAGGTGGTGGCTCCAAAGAAAGATTAGACTTCGGCCAGAATTTTTCACTAACACATGGACTTAAACTCTCTTGGTAAGCCCTCATGTAAATCTCTTTTTTGTAGCAATCATCTACAAAAATTTCTGGACTCCAACCCATAAAGGCATAAATGCACAAGCAGCAACACAATGTTGACATGGTATCCCTGTAATATCCCATTTCTTACAAGTGCAACTTCGATTCCCAACATCCACCTTGTAAACATTCACAAACTCTCTTACTTGGAATACAGTTTCTGATGAGACTTCCACCAATAGTTCCCATGCTTTGACCTTCTCCTTCTCTAATTTCAGTTTGATTCTAGGGCAAATAGCATCGTCTGGTTCATTAGGCATGGACCTCCTTTTAGTCACCACCCTTTCCATGAGCATAATCCTTATAGTATCAAGCATATCTATAATACGTTTTCCCCTAGGCTTCAAAATATAACCATTGAAGGTTTCCGCCAAATTAGAGACAACTAGATCACACTTACTAGCACCAGATAAGAATGCCCTACAAAATGACCTTGGATTCTGACGAAAAAAATCTTCTGCCCCTCGAGGACTTAAAGCTTTTAGCTCTTCAAATTCTTCTTCAAATTCAACCTCCGTATAGGCTCTAACAGCCTTCCAAAAACATAACTTTAGGTCATCTCCTTTATGCACTTTATGCCAGTTTGCATAGATGTGTCTTGCACAATTTTTATGGTCAACCCCAGGAAAAACAGAAACAGATGCTGCAAGAAGACCCTATATGCAAACATAAAGTTCGTTTATTCCATTAGTTACTTGAGAAAATAAAAAAGAAGAACCATGCCATGTCAAAATACAAAATAAATAATACCTTTTGTTGATCAGACATGAAAGTCCAACCTTCTCCATTTGCTCCATTGAGTTCATACTTCAAATGATTTAGAAACCACTCCCAACTATCTCTATTCTCTCCTTCAACTACAGCCCAACAAATTGGAAACATTTGATTATTTCCATCTCTTCCTATAGCAGCAAGTAAGATACCACCCATGAAAGTTTTCAAGTGACACCCATCCAAACAAATAAACCGTCTACAACCTGCGAGTAATCCATTTTTTAATGCCTTAAAGCATACAAAAAATCTGTGAAAAACCGGAGGGCTTGATGGTATGGTAAGTAGATCAAAAGTACTTCCTTTATTCGACTTTTCTAACTCCAAAATGTACCTTCCAAGCTTGTTGTAGTGTTGTTTAATCGAGCCATGTAATATTTTTTGTGCAGCCGACCTCGCCTTATAAGCAACCCATTTTTTAATGATGACACCATATCTTCTTCTTACACTATCAATTAATTCTTCCACGGGCCAATGAGGATTCCTCTTGAAGTGACAAAGATATTGTTTGGCAATCCATTTGGATGTAAGTTGTCGATTGCGATGCATATCCCTCACACATGAGTGTTCATTCTTAACAGTTTTCACTAACAAACAACCCTCCTTGTGATGCCAAGATGCATACACCTTGAATGGACAACCATCCTTACAAATAGCTCCAACCTTTACCTTATGCTTATCACTCACACCAAATGCTAAACTATATCCATTATGAATACCATACCTTATAGCAGTATCTTTGAAAATAGCAATGCTAGAAAATCTTAGCCCAAGCTTCCACTCAAAATTCTTGTAGTCAACTTTATCATGTTGTATTGTCATTTTGCTTCTTCTTTTCTTCCTCATTTTAGAATTTTCATCGTCTTCGCTTTCACTCAAAATCTGTATGTCAACATCAGAATCTTCATACTCACTGAATTGGACTTCCTTTTCCTTCTCGATTTCAACATCGTGCTCTTGAACCCTTGACCTTGGCATTTGCAACTCATCACCAGAGCTTTCAATATCTTGTGCAGCCATTCCATTACCCTCAATTTCTTCTTCTTCTTCTTCTCCATCATTCACTTCATATTCTAACATGAGTTGTTTTCCTTTAACAACTGATGTGACTTCTTCCTCATCTATGAACATATTAGATAAATCTTCACTCGTCGGGAAATCAGAAACTTCATAGTCAGAACCATCCGATGACAAACTTCCATCTTCATTAACTACGAACGACTCCCAGTTCATTCCATCTTCATTGTCAGAATATTCAAAGTCTCTTCTTTCAGCCTCATGAGGGTTGTTATCAGGATCATTTGCAGCATACATGTCATCAGAATTTGTTTCATCCATTTTGACTGTGGCTGGAAAAAAATAAACAAATATGAAAATCATAAGGAAAATTAGTAATCAACTAAAACTCTTTTCCACATCCATACGAACATTGAAATCAGTAGCCCTAAACAAAAAATCAAGCTGATCAATGTAACCTTTCAAGAAAAATCCAAACACAAAAAAGGAATCTGATGTAACCCTAAACAGAAGGGGGGGGGGAAACAGAAAGATGGTTCAATTGTAAGTTACCTTTCAAGAAACAAGAAGCAACATATAGTAGGTGGTCTATCTTGATCGAGTCTCTTAATCGTCTTCTTTGTCTTCTCCACAGGGATTCAAATGAGAGGAGATAGTCGAGATAGTCGTTATGTACGCTGCTAGGGATTGCAAAAGAAGATATATGTTTTAAACCTTTTCTTTTCTTTTATCTAGAATTTTATTTTTTTTAATTATTCGAAAACTAAAGAAAAATCCAGCAGGGCTATTTCCGGTGATGAGTCATCAACGTCGACGGAATTTATGCCGGAAAATTGACTTGTATCAATATTGGTAAAAAATTGTATAGTTTGGCTTATTATTAGTCATTTTGAAAGTTGAGATTATTTTTGGTTAAAACTTGATAGTTGGGATTATTTTCGGTTATTTTGCCTTTTTTTTAATAAGTTAAGATTGAATCGAACAGATCATACTACTTCCTATAAATTAGTACCTACTTAAATGCAAATTTTAGCTTGATTCTACTTGTCACGTTTAACCAAACCACTAATTTGAAAGATTAATGATTTTTTAAAAAAGTTTAATTAGTTTGACTATTTTCAATAGACTATTCGAAGTTTGAAACTGTATATTGATTCTAATTACAGGTAATTAGGTAAGGTAGGAATCTTTTGTCCTACTTGATAATATTTTGTCTGGGGCCTGAAAATATCTCATTTGGCCTCCAAATATCTTAATCTCAAGATTAACGTTTGGTTATTACCTATAAGAAAAAGATTAGACTATTAAGATTGAAGATCGCTTGCTAATTAAGACTAACCACGAAATTACTCATCATCATCATCATTCTTTCGATAATTTAACGTGTTTTTTGTCGGATAGCTGCTAAAGTAGGCCACGTACCCACCTGACACCTGTAATTTAATATTCCAAAGTTATATTATATCACTACTTTTAATCACTTTAATCAAAAAAATTATAATTTAATTACACAAGCCTTTATATTCGGATCCCCTACGTAATATTTTATCATTTAAAAATTGTTAATGTGTGATGAACAACACTCGAACGTCTGCCTAAGCGTGAATTTTAATATTATTTTTTTTTTTATTAGATTTGGAAGGTATTATTATCACGAGATTAAATTTGACGGGCTTTATTGGTCAATTTGGCCGACCAGGTATGTGTATTAAACAAATTGATTATGTTTAGTTACTAATCTCGATTATAAGTGGAGATTAACAAGGCGGTTGGGTCTATTTTTTGGATTCTCATACCGACATCGAAAGCACACACGATTTTACTCGCATCACAAATTTTTACCGACAAATTTTACTGAGTAGATAAAAAAAGATAATAAATAACATAGACTTGTACGTACCAATTGTGTTTAGTGGATAAGTTTAAATTTGAGTGGTGTTTATTGACGAACACAATTGCCAACATAGTTTTGGATTAAGTGCAACGTTGTGCAATCTATGAGTGAATTTTTGTAGTACCGAAAATTTTGTTGAAACGCTGATAAGTGACACTATAGTCTATACTCAAAGTACATTATTTATTTTAGTCTATCAATGGTTCGTACAACTCCCACACAATGGGTTTAAACATGTTAATAACCACTCAAATTATCTTATATCTATTAAAGAAGAAGTCTAACGTTTCTCCAAGCCTAAAAAAATTATTTTAAAAATTAATTTTTAAATGTTAATATAAATTAGAAATTGATTTCTAAATTTTTTTTAAAAATATTTTTATACATAGTTTTTAAACTTTTACAAAATTTTTTTACCGATAAGCATATCTTAATAAATCAATTTAAAAATATAATTAATTAAAAGAGATAAATAAATAAAAGATAATTAAAAATCATAATAATGATTATAATTTCATTAACCGAATTTTTATTTTACAAAAATATACATATAAATTTTTAAGTATTAAATATTTATTAAAACTAAACCCGCACAAAGTGCGGGTAATACACTAGTTAACCATTAAAATCATGACAAAAAAAAATTTAAATAATAACAAAATTAAAACTTATCTTGGATGAACTTCCAAGAAGAAGAAAGAAGAAAAGACATGTCATGTGAAAATCGGATTAGTACAAGAATATTAAGATAACGTTTCTTTCAAAAGAATTGAATAAAAAGTAAAATTGTTTATGGATCGCATGCTAGAACTAATTTCACTAAACCATACGCGTTTTGAAATGAAAGTTTTTTCGGAAATTCTTTTGGGGGTGAATCAGATTTGTGAAGTATTATGAATATTTATGATCATTGATGCAATGTACATTGTTGATATTTTTTCTTTTAACCGATAAAGACAATTTTATCTTTTAATTTTATGTTATTGAACAAATTTTTAAATTTAGTTGTATGGGAATCCCTATCCTCGTAAACTTAGGGCGTTCCCGGTAAGAAGGTTTATGGATTTATTAGATGAAAATTATACATATTTTTCAATCTCAAACTAATATATTACAATAATTATGAGTTTTATCAACCCCAGAAACTAATAAATTTCGATAATTATGAGTTTTATCAACCCTACACTAACACACGAAGCCTTAGGTCCGTCCGTTGCTCTTGGTTGAGGATGACAAAAAAACCTATAATTCCCCCATTAATTATGAGAGAGGGTTTGTAAAAAAAATTACATAATTGTTCATCTCATAATTCCCTTAGGGTCCTTGGAATGCGTTCGGTGGTTCAGATACATGAATTACACATGTCTCATAACTCCCTCATAATTCTCCGTTCTAGGATGGGTAAGGGTTATTGGAGATCGTAAGATTATTGGGGATGAAACTTTCATCCTCTTCAATGGGATTATGGGATTATTGGGGTGAAAGTCCTCAAAATAATCCCCAATAATCATACCAAACAGACCCGTAATTCCCCCTAGTGCATAGTAAAAGGTTTAAGAAATTCCGTAACTCCACCGTAATTTTCATCCTCCATAAGTCGTCCTTATCGAACGGCCCTAAGCTGAAGGTTTCAACTTAAGTTTTTTGCAAGTGCATATAAACATAAGTACAAGATTAATTACATGGCTCAGCCACAAAAGTAGCAAGCAACGGAAGCACAGACAAGAGGTCGTCAGAGTATGTCCGAGGCCAGCAATGCAGGACACAATAAATTAAAATCACATCTTTATTTTGTGTATATAGGCTGAACTCTGAAGATTCGTTTATTCTATGCAGCAGCATTCACAGCTTGATTTGCCTTCTCCTTATTTAAGTTAGCCAAATACTCCTTCCTGTAAGAAACAGATCAAAAACACTTCTTTTAGGCTTCTGAGATAATAGAGTTTATTTAGAAATGTACTAAAACGGTGTCAATGCAACGCCATACCTTGCATCTAGATCGTCATTGGGGCGGTTATGCGGTGTCCATACAGGGTCCCCAACAAAAAGCCTCATTGCCTGTGAGAGTGCACATTTAAGAATAACCACATTAACTGTCGGTATCTTGTCAATAGCTTTGGAGATGGTAGATACTCCATAATAGTTTCAAGGACGTATGAAGAGCATAATACACATAACTCTAAAGTGGATAAAGACAAGATGATCCCATGATCAAACAGAAACTTCCAACACAAGTGCAGAAACTCGGATTTAGGATCAATCTCATGGTAAAAAAAACATAAGGTGGTAGAAAAACACAACTGTGAGGCGATGACCTGATAAAATAACGCAGATGTAGTGCAATATAAGGAATAAAATCAACTTTGAGGATACATGTGTATAGAATCATATGCTGTATGTTCAGTTTCAGCAATTGGGTAGTATAGCTCAAAGTGTTAACACATTCGTACATTTCAGTTGTTACATCTAATTATATTGAAACACCCCCGACGTGAATTATGACACTGAGTGTGTAATTGTGAATATCCCCCAAGTATTAATTTTTCACATTTTACTACGCCTATGTGTTTGCCACCCAAGTGATACTTTAAATAATTTCCCTAGGAAAAAAGGCAAGGAAGAACTCAATGTTTTATATATACTAAGCATATGTAACTTGATGCAAATAAATATGAATTTGATACCTTAATGTAGTTATCAGTGTCCAATGTGAAACGGTGGTAAATTCCAGCTGGTAGGACAATCATACCCCCTTTCTTCACCCACACACGAATCCACTTGTCATTGTGATCCCTCACATCAAAGTAACCTTCATCAAAGGGGAAAATGACTTTTCAGTAGACAGTCATTCACGTATCATTATAAAGAAAATCTACTATGCAAGCTAAATTGACCGAAAAATGAGTGTTCAATCTTACCACTTCCAGCAACAGCATAACGGATCTCCTCATCAGTGTGCAGGTGTTCCTCGAAGAAATTCTTAATTTTCTCCTCATAGTTTGGAAGCTTTTCAGGACAAACCTCACAAAAGTCCTGCGATAATGGATCAGCAGAAGATATAACAGAAGAAGGTTGTTTTTGTATTCTACTCTATTTTTCTTCTGAAAAAACTTGAAACAATATGTAGTGTGACTTAAAGAAAACCAACCACATAGGAGTATCCTCGTTCTGCACGGATTTTCTTCAATTCCTCATCTGTTTCATAGTTATCAGCATCTAAACGCCAGCTGAGAACTCCAAGTTCTGAAATAATTTGGAAACCAGTAATTATTTGTAATACGTAATTAGTTTGATGAATCATGAATGTACATCCGACAATCAAAGGATACACACCATCAAGTTTATCAAGAGATACGAATTCCTTAGGCTCACGATGATGAGGAAGTCTCTGATCCTCATCACTTTCATCCATGTACCATGCTTGAATCACTTCTTCTCTTGGATCCTAAAGACGAACATTCAACCAGAAATAAAATACTAAGCAGGTCTTGAATTCATTAAAAAGTACTTATAGTTGCATCCAAAGAGCCTTAAACAGAAAACTAAGAAAAACACATATATTCCGAACTATCGTTTGCTGCACAGCATGAGACCTTGAATTTTCTCAAACTCAATCACAAGATTCAGAATTTAGATTTTAATTCCATGTTAGTGTTACAAAAAGAATTCATACATAGGGAATATCACATTATCGATTGCCACCCTATACTATAAAGTGTGGATTCCAGACGCTTCCGAGACCAGTACATAAGTGCAATGGCGGCTTCATGCTAAAACCAATTGGTGATAGAAAGAGAAATCCGCCAAGCTTCTATACTAGTCTCATTATCACGCATATTCAATATGTTATCATTCACATAAAGTTACAGATCCATTTAATACCCGGCAGAAAAGACATCAAAAAGAACAGAAACTTGAAGAACCAATGTTCCTTAACACTAAAATGAGTAAAAGAGACAGCAGGTATACCCTTATAGAATAATCCATAGAAAACAGTCTGCAGCGACCTAGTTTAGTTCAAACGAACTTCACCAAAGGATGAACACGAATCGTCTTTAATGCCACGGTTGATCATAGCCATATAAGGTGTAACACATTACGAACAGATCTTACTATTCCACTCACAGTGAATTTTAGTTGGGATTATATAGCACATCGTAAAAAGATTAGAAAGGGCATAAAATTAATCCGAAACTACAAGCTGCACAAAAAACAGCTGCTTGCGAGAATCAAACCCTAGAAACAGTAATCGTACAAAGAATATAAAAGGCTTGGACAAATTAGCCTACCCAAAGATGAATATAGAGTTGATTAACAAGATTAATCAAATAACCAACAAGCAAAGAGCTCAAATAAAAGAGTTACAGACGTTCATCGGAATCAAGCTGGAATTCTGTGAAATTGATTTAGGAATACGACAAAGATGACCACTATTCGCTACGTAATCGGGGAGGAAGTTGAAGAAAACTTTACCTTGTTCGAAGAGACCATCTTTGTTCAATCTAGGTTTCACCCTTTTTTCCTCTCCGGCAAGTACAGCCTTCCCTGGAGGTCTCGATTCAATTCGACGCGAACAACTCCCAGGCAACTTTATACGAGTGTCCAATTTATATCTTATGATTTTATTCTTTTTTTATTTTCGATCTTCATTCATCAATCCCTCCGGATTTTATCTTTTTTTATACGCGCTTTTATTAATAAAGATAGGCTAAATAGTCAGCATACGGATACCCCGACCTCTAACATCATCAATTAACAACTCAACTACACTTTTCCGCAGTCACAAAATACAATAAAACCAATAGTTAAGTTTATAACAAAACTAGTACTTCCTCCACATATTAATTAAATGTTCACCACACTTTTAGACCAATGAGTGAATATTTTATTATGAAAATATTTAATAAAAACAATTTTCAAGAACTATTCTCACAACTCTTTCTTAATTAATAACCTTGAAAACATAAAACGACATTTAAATTTGATCAAAATTTAGATCCTAGGAAATCATTTATTTACGATCGGAGGAAGTAATAAAGTCCGTTACTCTATTCGCCTCGCGGTAAGCATGTCGAAATTAGATAGCTCAATCTCTTTTCAAATAGTTTTGGCACATACGTACTATACTGACAAGAGGATGGTAAGGAGAGATGCGCTTTTTGAGGAGTTGAGTAACCAATTAGGAATCAGTTTTCATAATAACCGATCGATAACCCAAATCCCAAACAAGCTTAAAGCCATGTACCATTCCTCGTATCTCATCCATGGAAAGTTGGGAACTGAATAAATCCCTAAATTTACACCAAACTCATTTAGCCATTCTCCTGCAGTATTTATAACCACATTTGCCGCTGATGCTAACCTTCATTATTCTTCACATCATCCACATTGACCTTGACAAAGCCTTCAAGCGGATTACCTCTTAACCATGTTGCGAAAGGTGTGTAGAAAAATATGCAACCAAACGGCGAGCTTGCACAATACTCCACATATCACGTACTCTTGATCATTCCCAAAACAGATGCAGTAGCGTTTTCGATGACCGGTTACAACAAACATAGGTATCATCAACACTTAGGTGTTGGCTTTTCCTCTTAGTATTGGAGAAGATGCCCCCTTTCAACAAGTTGCATATGAACACCTCAATCCTCTCTTGAACTCTGAGATTCCAAACGGCTTTGAACACTGCCCCATCAATGGTCTAGAGAGTTGTAGCCTTCGCCAACAGCCTATACACCGATGTAGTGGAATAGTTACCATCATGTGAAAGGTTCCAACCCATACCATCTTCAAGAGTGGTGAATTGATTGCTAATACCCTTCTTAAGCTCAAAATCACAAGGTTCAAGAGCTGCTAGTTTCAACAGCGTGACCATAGCCAGTTTGCCTCCGAGAACCTGCTAGTCCCCTCCCTCTCCATCGATCCAATACTCCCTAACATTTTTACTAAGCTCGGGCACATCTAGGTTTGCAAGAGACTCGTTGGATAATGGTTCTGATCCAATCAACTATCTAACCAGAATCGGATTGTCATACCGTCCCCCAACCTCCACCGGGCTCCTCTAATGACAACTTGATGAATGTCCTTTACAATACCATTCCAAATGTGGGAGGAAACTGGTTTAGATTTCTCGTTGGGCCTGAGATAAATTTAACCCGAAGAACCCTTACCCAAAGACTCTCAGGGTCTTTCAAGAAACGTCATCCCATATTGCCTAAAAGCGCCATATTGGTGTTACGCATGTTACGGATGCCTAACCCTTCTTTGTCTTTTGGGAGACAAATTTGGGCCAATTGACTGTATGCATCTTCCTTTGCCCATCGACATGTCCCCATACAAAGTTCCGGCATATCTTATCAATGTCATTACAGACACTCATAGGAAGTGCGATTGCAACCATCGAATAGACAAGTATAGAGGTGAGAACAACCTTAGTTAACGTAACTTGTCTAGCAAAGCTAAGGGTTTTACTCCTCCACCCATTCAATTTTCCATTAATCTTATCTAAAAGGGATGAGAAATTTTGTTTAGATACTCTACCTTGGAGAATAGGGACACCAAGGTAGTTACCAAGATTTTTTGTCACCTCCACTCCGCTAAGCCTTTCAATATTGTCGCAAAGATCTCTAGAGACAGTGGGAGAAATGAAAATCTTAGACTTTTGAATACTAACATTCTGGCGCGATGGCTTACAAAAAATATCAATACAATTCATAATGACTATGATTTGTGACAAAGAAACCTCCGCAAAAGGGTGATATCGTCAAGAAAAAAAAAAGATGTGAGAGTGGGGGACCACCTCTAGAAAGAGTGATAGGCTTCACATGCCCTCTCTCAATAACTTCAAGAATGAGGTGGCTCAGTCTTTCTACACAAAGAACAAATATATAGGGGGAGATTGGATCCCCTTGTCTGATACCTCTCTCTGGGACAAACTGTTCGGTAACCTCACCATTCCATAATACTTGCATCCTAGTAGTGGTGACACATTTCTGAATAATCTTGCCCCAATCTGACGGGAAGCATGCTTTAGTAATCGTATCCTCTATAAAATCCCATTTGAGTTTGTCATACACCTTTTCAAGATCTAGTTTTAGAAGCATCCATTGCTTATCCGCTTTCTTTCTCCTCATCGAGTGGATAACCTCTTGCATGAGAACAAATTGTCTTGTATCAACCTCCCTAGAATAAAACTGCCTTGAGTAGTTCTCATGCGCTTCCTTATAATACTCTACATAAGTTGAACAATCACCTTAAAGATGATCTTATAGTTGACATTACAAAGAGCTATGGGTCTGAACTGACTAATAAATTTCGGTTTCCCGACTTTAACAATGAGGGAGATAAGAGTATCATTGCTCCCATGATATAGCTTCTGATTGAGAAAGAACCGAGACACTTCTTCTTACATAGATTGACCCACAGAGCTCTAGCACTTTTCATAAAAGACAGGTTGAAAACCATCAATTCCGGGAGTTTTTAAGGCTCCCATGCTTTTGACAAATGACCACACTTCTTCCATGCTGATTAGTTTCTGAATGATGGACCAATCAAAACTATCCACTTCGGGAAAATCAAGGGTATTGAGATGATAGTCCTACAACACTTGAGGGTTATCAAAACTATATAGACCTCTTAAATACTCTACTGCATGATGTTCCATCCTTGATTGCCCTTCCATTCATTCCCCACTTTCCAACTGAAGACCCGTCACTCTATTCCGGCTTCTTTTAATAATTGTGGAGGTGTGGAAAAGAGAAGTGTTCCGGTTGCCAAATTCGAGCCATTGTTCCCGAGAGTTCTAATAAAACCACACCAGCTCTTCTTGTTCGAGGATCATTTCATTATGACACCTCCTAGCTTGAATCTTAGGAAGCTTATCTATAGACTCCTATTTTCTGCGAAAAAAAAATATTGCCAAAAACAAACCTATTCTAGACAATAAGCGAGTTTTTGAGAATAGGAAGAGCTTGACTAACCTTCGGATTAGTAAACTAGCACATGTCCACCATATGGTAAAAGTCATGGTGAGTCATCCAAGCTGCCTCAAATCTAAATGGTCTCCTTTCTTTTCTACAAGTAAAAGCATGATCTAAAGATACAAGGGGGAGAGTGGTCAGAAGAGAACCTGACGAGGTACCGAACTTGAGCATTTGAGTAAAGAAGACGTCCTTCCTAATTCATAATAACCCTATCTAATCTCTTGAAGATGCTCCTTTTTGCCGATTTACCGTCATCCCAAGTAAAATCCCCTCTAGTGTAACCTAGGTCTATAAGATTTGTGCCAAGATGACATCATTAAAGTCCTTTGAATCTCCATGAATCTTACCTGACCCACCTTGTCGTTCGAATAATAACCGGATGCAATTAAAGTATCCTCACATAATAAGAGGATCAGACATGGTGGTCAGTTCCTTGTCAATATCTGTCCAGAAGATTTTCTTCTTACTATAGACCGAGGAAGCATAAACGATAATAAGGCTAAACAGCTTGGCTCCTATAGCAACTTTAGCATGGATGAAACATTTGTTAGTGTTGACGATGGATATATGAACCTTATCACTCTTCCACGGTAACCACAATCCTCCTTCAAAGCCAACATCTTCAACCTAAAGCAACCCGGAAAGTTCAATCGGTCACATATGACTTGAGCTCTGGCCCTGATGTTCAAGGTTCAAAGATAACGAGTATGTCGACAATATGGTGTCTACAAATGCATTTAATGGCACGCTGGAACTCATTCTTACAAGCTCCGAAAACATTCCACAATACCCAATTTAGCATAACAAATGATAAGAGAAGATCGAGACAAGAGATTCTTACATATCAACCTGGACATGCTCCTGCTGAGTCTTCTCATCCGGTTTCTCCACCATCTCTACTTTATTTGATACTGGCTATTCCACTTGGTGAGTAGCTACTAGAGTGACACTAATGTCGACAAAGTACAATACTTGTTTGCATAGAAAATGGCTTGTTGTAACAACCGGAATTTTCGTTCCGGTTTTGAGCCTTGAGACTTCTTTCGGAACCACTTAAGTGGTGCCGAAAGAGAGTCTCCGCACCTGCGGCCCAGGAGCCCACGAGTGCGGCGACCAGGTCGCTGCGGTCGCGGTAGAAACATGTGGCGGGTGCAATTTTTGTAACAGATCACGTGTGATCTTTTGTAACCGACGTCCGTCTTTCCTTATTTGGAAGATATTATCTTCCGTGTGGGACGTTCCTTCCTATGCTTCAAACCCTAGCAATCTACTCTTCTTTCTCTTTTTTCAACCTTGCTCTTCTTCTTTTACGTAACTCCCTCTTCTTCCTCTCTTCCATTCTCTTCTTCTATTTGTGCTTCCTTCATCCAAGATCTTGAGTTGTAGCCTTCATTACGTGGGATTGATATTGCAGATCCGACAATAAGTCTCCTTCTCTCTCTTCTTCTTCTTCTTCTTCTTGAAGTCTTGATTCTATGTATACCTTGTATCTGCTGTTGTTAGGTGAACCCTGGTCCTAGTGGTGGTTGTGTTGTGAGAAGCGCATAAGAGAGTAGAGCCGTCGTGGAAGAGTTGTTCGTCGAAGGACTTCGACATTCACCCCTATAGCATTTCCGCACCCACGCATGTGCAGACTTGCACCCGCGCTTTTCCTTAAGCCGCCGCCCCCGCCTCCTTGTCACCGCGGTCGCGGCATCCGTGTCCGAGCCACCGTAGTCGCGCCTTGAGTCACCGTGGTCGCGGCGACCATCCTCCACGCGGTCACACCTTCCTCCATCTGCAGTCGCGAATTCCTTCCAATAGGTTCCTTCAGTTGGGTTCCTGACTTAAGGACTTGTTAAGTATATTTTTATCCCTTCCTCATGTCCTTGCGTATGTTTAGTTTACGGGGTTATGTGTGGTGTTGGGTTGTGTATATGATCTAGGGAAGATCATTGAGACTAGAAGTCGAGGACTTCTAACAATGTTGGTTAGTGTTTGATCATGTGCCTTGTTTGATTAGGCATAAAGAAGTACCTTCATGCGGGAAGCCGAGCGTGATACCTAAGCTGAGATTTACCTTTGATACAAGTAAGTTGATGATATAAAGTACCTTCCTACGGAATGGAAGTTTTGTTTCCTGTCGGTAGCCATGAGTAGGTCGGAAGGAAACAGTAGAATTCGGTGTGTTGGAGGCTGGTGTGGGGTAGCCGAGATAGCATCCGGAAGAAGGGCAGTAGGCTCGACAGGGACGACCAGAAATTATAGGTTAGGGTTAGCCGCCGGGGAAGAGAGCGTGCAGAAGAAGGGTAGAAGAAGTAAGTATGATACCATGTGAGAATATGGATAAATTCCCCTTAGGGTTTCCATCGAAGGATGAGTATTATTGCTAGACAAAACGTATTTAACATAATTACAAAGGGAGACTTATATCTACATAATTTTACGTAATCTATCACTCGGGATTAATTATTTCGCTGAACTAGGAATTTATTATGTAGTATTGTTTATTGAGAATAATATATGGTTATGAGTGAGTTAGATATTTGATTAAGGAGAGGATATAGGTTCGGTTGTGATGCAATTGACGAGTAGATTTGGGAAATTGTATTTTACTTTATTTATGTGTTTAGATCGGTGGATCTTAATGGTTCTAAAATGTTATTAGAGGTGTTTAAATAAGTTTGGGTTTTTAAAAATTGACCAAGTCAATTTAGGCGGTTAATAGGTGTAACTTTTGGCGGACTGTGTGCTTTCCCTCCGGCGCTGATCGTGAGGGCAAGTATGTTTCCCAGTTTTTTTCAACGTGATGGGTGGAGTTAGTAAAGGTATTCATTTGAGGGTGGAAGAGTGTGAAACTCTTCAAGTTGAGACGGTTGACGCTGCGGCGGCTGTACCTACCGATTCTGGTGGGGACAATGCTAACTACAAGGCCGTTTAATCCATATGCTCTACAGACCTCGCTGAAGGGGGCTTGGAAACTTGCTAAGGGGTATGGAACATTGAAGTCCAATTTATTCATCTTTCAATGCACAAGCGTTACTAGTAAAGATAGGATCTTTTTAGGGGAGGCAAGCATGTTCAGTTTGGGGATAATGATGACAGTGATACTCCTTCATCAAATGTAGGAGATCTGGGAGGTGTTACCCGACGAGTACGTCTGGACAACCGTACTGTCTCCTGGTGGTGAATGATGGTGAGAGGGGACTCTCGATGGAGGAGGAACGGGTTGTTATGGGACAGATTGGAGGCATATGTCTGGATGAGATGCTTGTAGTGACTGTCTTGGTATAGGTTGATGTTGGCGATCAGTCGATGACTAGGCCATCCTTTCATCCCAAGAAATGGTAGAAAGTGGCTCGGCATCAGATGCGCGGAGGGTAATTGACCTCCTTATTGTATATATGGAATGCGCAACTAGATGTGCGGAGGGTAACTACCCCCTTCTAACAAAAAAAAAAAACTAGACAATTGTGGATGGGTCTTTTTCCCGAAATAATAAGAAATTGAAAATATTTTCTAAGATTAGGTACGGAATAAAACATATTCCGAGTATAGGAAGGTTTTTCGGATCCGAGAATACCCGTTTGAAACTGCGAAATAATAAAAAATTAGTGTATTTCCCAATCCATCGTAGCCGTTTACCATGAATCCGTTCAGTTGGGTTAAATTAAGGGCATGAAGTTGACATTTATGAGCTCTTGGGATGATAATTATAGACTTTCTTCGCCTTCTCTTTTATAAAATTATAGGGCCCCGTTTGGTTTCAACTCCGGAAACGAAAACGGAATGGAAACGAATTTAGTTCATATGAAGTTTTGTGGAATCATTCCTTGTGAATTAATAGAAAATGAAGTTGCTCCCCCACATTTTGTTTTCCTATAGGGTATCAAAAGTAATCAAACTCTACTCCAATTCCTTCAAACCACAAGTAATGATTCCACAAACTTTCATGAACAATGATATACACATGGACTGTATTCGTTTTCATTTCGTTTCCAATTCCGCAGTTAAAATCAAACGGGCCCATAGACTTTCTTCGACTCCTCGTAGTGTTGCTCATACCAAAATCGTGACATGTGTAAGGTTTGACATTGAAACATTGATACATCACAACATTAGATGAGAGACTCCCGTATCAGCATCACTAGCTACCCAATTCAGTTGATTAATTTTATCAACGATAAGAATTCACTAGGTGAAATATCAAATATGTAGTGTAAAAATGTATACAGATTTACTAAGAAATGTCACGTTTAAAATTTACAACTACATATCATAGACTATATGTATTTGTTATTGTATTTTTTTTAATTATGATACTTGGATTTTCTCTTATACACTAAGTTATTGTATCAGAATTATTGTAACTAATTTTTTGTACACGATTATTGTATTGTATATAAATAACTCAAAAATATCAAAATATTATTAGATTATTTTCCTTGTACACAAATAATTTGATTATTCTTGTACATGAAATTCATATACAAGAATTCAGATCCATAGAGAAATATTCCACTTGTTGATATTAAAATAGACGATTTATTATGTTAATCCAAATTCATATATAAAAATATATCGTTGCATAAATATAACTTAGTAACAAAAAAAAACTAATTCATATATAAAAATGATCAATAATGTTGTAGTTTATTAAATAGATCATGTTTACAGTCTACAATAACAATAGAAATAAAATTGTTAAAATGATAATTAAATTAAATATTAACTGATTTTAATTATATAATATAAAAAAAAATAGTGTTATATATGTGTAAAGAAAAAAAAGAGTTTGTTAGGATCTTAAATTTAAATGGGATGTAAGGTATTAATTAATGGAAAATTTCGGATGGTACCCTCGTGGTTTGGAGTATTCGGATTTTGCCCAACAGTTTTTTCAAATTCGGATGGTACCCTTAAGTTATGTTGTTTTCCGGATTATGCCCAAATTCATCAAACTTTTTTAAATTCCATTAAAAACATACAAAAGAAAATAAACTAAAATTAACAATAAATTAAAATAAAAAGAATGATTTATTCATTTTAAAACTAAAGTAAAACAGTAAAAAAAAAAAATTTTAAAATAAATGTTTTATATTAATTTAAAATAAATAAATTAGATAATATTAAAAATTTTGAAAAAATTACTATTTTATTTTATTTTAAAAAATAAATAAATTGAATTATCATTTTTTTAACAAAATCTAAAAACAGGCTTATGTTCAGGTACGGTTCAATTAATGCGGTACGTTCGTACGGCCGACACGTGTTCCGAAAAAAAGAAGAAAAAAAAATTCTTTTCTGAAAAGATTTTTTTTTTCCATAATCGAATGAAAATTTGTTTGAACTACCATGTTATAATTTATGCACCATTCTCCTATAAACTTTGAACTATTCCCATATAATCCATGAACTATTACTTTTTAATATATTTTATCAAATTATTCATAAATTAATCGTTTATATGTTATGAACTATTCAATTGTAATTCATGAACTATCATTTTATAAGTTATGCACTATCCTTCATAAATTTTGCACTTTGAACTATTCTATTATAATTCATGAACTATTCTATTATAATTCATGACCTATCCCATGATAAGTTTTGAACTATTACTTTCACTCCTTTATAAATTTTGCACTTTGAACTATTCTATTATAATTCATGAACTATTCTATTATAATTCATGAACTATCTCATAATAAGTTTTGAACTATTACTTTCACTCCTTTATAAATTTTGCACTATGAACTATTCCATTATAATTCATGAACTATCCTTTTAGAAATTATGAACTATTCGTTTTGAACTATTACTTTCATTTCTGTATAAATTTTGCACTATGAACTATTCTATTATAATTCATGAACTATCCTTTTCTAAGTTATGAACTATTGCATAATAAGTTTTGAACTATTACTTTTACTAGTTTAAAAAAAAAAACTCGTTCAGAAAAAAAAAATAAAAAATTGGGACACGTGTCGGCCGTACGGTCGGCCGCACGGCCGTACCGGAATAATGTGTCTTACTTGAATAACACCCTCTAAAAACATGTGTTATACTTTATTTAAAAAATAAATAAAATAAATATTCTTTTAAAAAATTAAAAACAAAATAAATGTTTTAATTTATTATTAAAATAAATAAATCAGTTTTCTATTTTATAAATTTCTTTTTAGGATTTTTCCTCTTGGTGCCATCAACGTTTGAACTTTTCCTCTTGATATCCACTAAGTTTCAAAATTACTCTTCGTACCCTCAAGGTTTCATTTTGTTTCCTCTTTATACCTTTTCTTAATATATTACATTAAAATTCATTAAAAATAAAAAAAATTTAAAAAATAAATTTAAAATAGATTATGACCTCATTAAATTTAATTAATAAATTTATAATAGAAATAGTTTTTATATATATTTTTTTATTTTTTGAAATAAATATATTTTTTATTAAGAGTCTAGAGAATTAAAATATAATAAAAAGTTTTTATTTTGAATTTAAATTTATATAATTTATATAATTCGAAAGTTTTAAAAAAATATGTTTTTTTTTAATTTTAGATAATGGAAAAGTATATTATAAAAAATAATAAATTAACACATAAAAAAATAATATTATTATTTTCAAATTAAAATAAATTATAGAAAATTAACTTTAAAAAATACTATATGTTTAAAATACTATATGTTCAAATTAAAAAAAATATGTTTTTTTTAATTTTTTTAATAAATATTATTAAAATAAATTATATATATTTTTTAAATCGGAAGTAAAAATTAAAAAAATATTTTAATTCAAAAATAAAAAAAAAAAACATTGAGGGCACCAAGAGGAATTTTAAAACTTAGTGGATATATTAAGAATGGGTATAAAGAGGAAACAAATTGAACATTGAGGGCACCAAGAGGAATTTTAAAACTTAGTGGATAACAAGAGGAAAAATCCAAACCTTGATGGCACCAAGAGGAAAAATCCTTCCTTTTACTTTATATTAAACAGTGATTTTTTTTAATTTTTTTTTTAAAAGAATTCTTTTTTATTTATTTTTTAAATAAAATAAAATACTGATTTTTTAAATTTTTTTAAAAATTATCCAATTAATTTATTTTAAAATTAATATAAAACATTTTATTTAAAAATAAGTTACTATTTTACTATAAATTTAAAATAAATAAATTATTCTTTCTATTTTAATTTATTTTTTTAATCTTAGTTTATTTTCTTTTGTATGTTTTTAATGGAATTTTTAAAAAATTTAATGAATTTGGGCAAAATCCGGAAAACAACATAAATTTAAGGGTACCATCCGAACTTGAAAAATTGTTGGGCAAAATCCGAAATACCCCAAACCACGAGGGTACCATCCATAATTTCCCTTAATTAATGAAATGTTAGTGTGATGTTGATTAACGAATAAACAACACGTGTAAAATTGATGAGGTGGTTGCACGAAACTGCGTCAAATATCAGTTCACGGGTTGTTTTAATATATAAGATAGATAGATAGATATATAGATTTTAGATTAATAGTTTTTAAAGTTTAAATTATTTTATGTTTAAGATAATAATTTTGATAATTTTTATTGATATTTTTTTGAATAATATCCTTATTTTAAAGTTTCGTCCTTTGGTAAAATGGGCCTACCCTAGCATGCTGTCCAGATCTTAGAACAAAAATAGATACATAAACTTTAATAAAATGGGTCCAAGTAGGGTACCCACAGATTGAATAATGAAAGGTTTGGCCTCTTTTGCTACATCTATTCCTCCATTTTAGAGATCTTGCTTATGCTCTTTATTTATTTGGCTTATTTTTATTGGTAAGAAGATAGAAGTGAGACAAAATGGAATACAAGTATGACAATAATAGCATTGAAGACGAACCTACAAATGAAGTGTCATGTATGGCTCTCACTTGTTTTAGCCCTTCACCCGAACCCGCTGTCCGGCCCGGGTTATTTATTCGTTCTAGTAAGATAAAACTACAACAACAAAAATTTAAAATGTGAAATTGTTGTTTTGATGGTTTGTCGGGTTAAAGTTTTAATTCAAAATTCATGATAAATTTCAGTAGAACATATAATATACGCGTCTACACATCCGTTTAAGTGTTGAACGTCTAACACATAAGCACACTAACTTTTTTTTTTCTGTGAGCATTTCCACGCTTACACGTAAAAAAATCACTTTCAAGGAGTCGTACAGAATGTCACGCGTTGAGTTATACATATAAATGCATAGAGTTTGTGTAAAACACCCATTTTGCCGTATAATTTACAATTTTAATTACACTTATTTCAGTTAATACATGATTATTTAATAGTAATAGTAATAGTAATAGTAATAATAATAATAATAATAATAATAATAATAATAATAATAATAATAATAATAATACATTTTTCATCATTTATATGCAAATTGTGGATTTGTTGGAGCACATTTTCATGTCTACCTCAAGGTAAAAGTAAGGGGGGATTGGATTTAACTTTTAGGCCTAGTAGCCTTGTAAATCTTGTTATCTAGGTCAGACCGCTCATCAAACCATCCAACTTTCTTTATTTATTACAAAAGTGATTTATTTTTATAATAAAAGTCAGTTATACGTATTAAACCACACCGTTTAAAAGATCGAAAACCGAAAAAATATCAAAATGAAGGGTTTTATTTGTGTTGTTGTGAAAGTTCATTTATTGGTGAAGTTATAATGATAGAATCCAATTCTTAGTGATAGATTATGTAAATATGTAAATATAGGGTGCCCTATTGTAATTATGTAAACTCCGCTTATTATTAATATGAGCCGTCTGATGACGGAAACCCTAAGGGGAATTCATTCTAAATCTCACATGGTATCAGACTTATCGCTCCTCAAATCTCTTCCGCTCTTTTTCTAAACCCTACGTTCCCCTTCATTCACGTTCTTCGATGGCCGCCGAACGGAAACCTTCTTTCCATTCCGCATTAGGAATCTCCAACATCAAGAACAACATTGCCCTCGTCCTCGACCATGACACTCCATATGCGTCTTGGGTAACACTTTTTCGCGTTACTGCGAAAGCACACAACGTTCTCGATCATATCGATGCGAAAGTTCCCAAGCCAACGGATATTGATGATTCGTTATGGCTTCAAGTCGACGCTGCGGTTCTCCAATGGATTTATAGCACCGTCTCCCGGGATATTCTGTTGCAAATCCTTGATTCTGATGATACTGCGCTTCAGGCATGGAATCGAGTTCAAGACATTTTTCAAGATAACAAGAACACTCGTGCAGTTTATCTCGAACATGAGTTCTCCAATTGTAAGTTATCTAGCTTTGCATCAATTAAAGCTTATTGTCTTCAACTCAAGTCTTTGGCAGATCAACTCAAAGGAGTTGGCTCCCCGGTTTCTGAAACCCGTCTCGTTCTACAACTTATTTCGGGTTTACCTGCGGAATACAACGCTGCTGCGAGTTTTATTCAACAGACCGATCCACTTCCGAGTTTCACAAAAGCTCGATCTCAATTGTTACTTGAAGAAACCCGTATGGCGTCGCAGACCTCATCGAGTCCTTCCACCGCTCTCACCGCATCCCTCTCGTCGAGCCAGTCGAGCTCTTCTCCGACCACCGCAACACCGCCTGGCACCGCATCGGAGTCGCCGTCCGGAAAGCGCGGTCGTGGGCGCAAGGGGCGTGGCCGGAACACCAGCAGTTCGCAACCCCAGCACCGCTTTGTGTGGCGTCCTCCCTTCGGCTGGCTCCCTGTGCAACAGCAGCAGCCATCTGCGTAGTGCAACAGCAGCAGCCATCTGCGTAGTGCAACAGCAGCAGCCATCTGCGCAGTGCAACAGCCCTATTGGGCCGTCTCCAGTGGCCTGGTTTCAGGCCCAATTTTCTGGAAGCCTAGTGTGGCCTCCTTGCCCTTACCCTCAGCAAGGTATTCTTGGGCCCAATCCGTCCCAGCCATCTGCACAGGCCCATTTAGCTTCAACTTTCCAGCCCACTGAGCTGGATTATTCATTTGCTACAATGTCTCTTAATCCGACGGATAATTATTGGTATATGGACACGGGAGCGACATCACACATGACGAATAATTCAGGTTCTCTCTCGTCTTTTTCTCATAATGGTTTATCAAATTCGATAATTGTTGGGAATGGTATGCGTATTTTCTCTACATGTCTTGGAGAAACCACCATACCCACCACAAACCAACCTCTCTGTTTATCCAACGTCCTCATAGCCCCAAAAATTGTCAAAAACTTAGTCTCTGTTAGACGTTTTACCACTGATAACAATGCTTCTGTAGAGTTTGACCCTTTTGGTTTTTCTGTGAAGGATCTACAAACGGGAAAAATCCGTCTGAGGTGTAATAGTTCCGGGGAGCTCTATCCTGTCAGTCATCCACCTTCCAGTCATCATCAAGTCCTGTTCGTCGAGTCCTCCAGCCTTTGGCATGCACGTCTTGGTCATCCCGGCCCGCATGTTTTAGATTGTCTTAGGAATGCTTCTTTTTTCAAGTGCTCCAAGCACAAATTGTCTCCTCTTTGTCATGCTTGTCAATTAGGAAAACATCATAAATTGCCGTTTGAGCGCTCACAAACTAGTTCTTTTGCACCTTTTGATATAATTCATAGTGATCTTTGGACCTCTCCTATCCCAAGTAGGGAAGGTTTTAAATATTACTTGCTTTTTCTTGATGATTTCACACATTACTTATGGATCTTCCCGATCAAGTTTAAATCTCAAGTCTTTGATCTTTTCGTGCAATTTCATCAACTAGTCAAAACACAATTTCAAAAAAATATCAAAAGCTTCCAGTGTGACATGGGCTGTGAGTATAACAACAGCAACTTTCACAAGTTCTTTGTTCATCATGGCATCGTTTTTCGATTTTCATGTCCTCACACGTCCCCCCAAAATGGCAAAGCCGAACGTGTCATCCGGACAATCAATAATATGATGCGTTCTCTCTTGTTTCATGCCTCTATTCCCGTCACCTTTTGGCCTCATGCCGTGGAAACTTCATGTTATCTACTTAACATTCTACCCTCGGTCTCCATTCAAAACAAATCTCCCACCCAATTGTTGTATCTTACAACACCTTCCCTCAATCATCTCCGAGTATTTGGTTGTCTTTGCTACCCAAATCAAAGTGCCACTATCTCACACAAACTTCAACAACGCACTACCCCGTGTGTGTTTCTTGGGTATCCCACCCATCATCGAGGTTACAAATGTCTAGATAGATCCACAAATAAAATCATCATTTCTCGTCATGTCACCTTCGACGAGAACCTTTTCCCGTTTGCTACTTCGTCTCGAGTATCCCCGGAATTGTCGACCCATTCAAATGATGATCCAAATTCTCGGTATTTTTTTGAACATCTCAGCAGTGATTTATTACCCGCCCAGCAGCCCTCTTCATCCGACGGATCTGGCCCACATCAGTCTTGCTCTCTTCCCAGCCCAATCCGGCAGCATTCTGTTTCCCCGCCACAGGCCCAACACCCTTCTATGCGGCCCAGCTCCTCCAACCCTTCTGTTTCCACACAACCCATCGCTGTTGGCCCACCAAACTGCCAACCCACCACATTTCCTCATGGCCCACTCCAGCTCCCTCCACGTGATGACTCTGACCCCACCAGTTCGTCCAGCCCATTATGCCTTCAGCCCGTCGAGTGTACTGGACCAGCCCTTTCTACTATCCCAACAGATATCCCACACCAAAATATTACTGCTTCCCCATTCCCTCCTGCACCTATACAAGTCGTTGACGCTTTACCAAACCGGCCACACACTAGAAGTCAATCCGGCATTGTTAAACCCAAACATTTTTTTTACTTATCCGTGTCAACCGCTCCTTTATCACCAATTCCCAAATCCCACAATGTAGCCCTTCAAGACCCGCATTGGACCGCTGCCATGCTTGATGAATATCGAGCCCTTATGCGGAATAAGACGTGGGTCCTGATACCTCGTCCTGCGGATGCTAATATTGTGCGATGCATGTGGATTTTTAAGCATAAGTACAAGTATGACGGTTCCCTGGAGCGATCAAAGGCTCGGTTAGTTGCTAACGGTTGTTCTCAGCAGGTTGGAATTGATTGTGACGAGACTTTCAGCCCTGTTGTTAAACCAGCGACCATCTGCATGGTTCTCAGCATTGCCGTATCCCGCTCTTGGTCTATTCATCAGTTGGATGTTCAAAATGTTTTTCTCCACGGTCATCTAAATGAAACGGTGTACATGTTTCAACCACCGGGTTTTCGCGACCCTCAAAACCCAATCATGTCTGTCTTTTGCAGAAGTCTCTCTATGGCCTGAAGCAAGCTCCCCGGGCATGGTTTCAACGCTTTGCAGGCTTCCTCCATCGCATTGGTTTTATTAGCAGTAAGAGTGACTCCTCTCTTTTTATTTATAATCAAGGATCTGACACTGCCTATCTGCTTCTATATGTCGATGACATTGTCCTTACGGCTTCTTCTGACGCCCTGCACACGTATCTGATCAAGTTTCTGAGTAAGGAATTTGCCCTGAAAGACTTAGGTCCTCTTTCCTATTTCTTGGGCTCTGTTCGTCGGACATCCTCTGGCTTATTCCTCTTCCAGGATAAATATGCTCGCGAAATTGTTAAAAGAGCAAAGATGTCTAACTGCAAACCCTCTGCTACCCCAGCTGAAACGTCTGTCAAGCTAAGTGCTTCTTCTAGCCCTGCTATTAGTGATCCGACACTTTATCGTAGTCTTGCCGGGGCACTGTAGTATCTCACCTTCACACGGCCAGACATTAGTTTTGCAGTACAACAAGTGTGCCTTTTTATGCACGACCCCCGAGAAGCCCATTTTGCAGCTCTCAAGCGCATTATCCGATACATCTCTGGGACGTCGTCTTTAGGTATCACCATCTCCTCCTCTCCAAAGTCTGATCTTATTGCCTATACAGATGCTGATTGGGCAGGCTGTCCTAATACACGCCGCTCCACCTCAGGTTACTGTGTTTTCTTCAATGACACTTTAATCTCGTGGTCTGCCAAAAGGCAATCTGTCGTGTCCAGATCCAGTGTAGAGGCAGAATATCGAGGGGTTGTCAATGTTGTGTCCGAATGTTCATGGTTGCGGAACCTCTTACTTGAGCTCCACTGTCCGCTTTCCAAGGCATCCATTGTATACACAGACAACATCTCTGCTACTTACCTTGCCAGCAACCCAGTTCAACATCAACGGACCAAGCACATTGAGATCGACATCCATTTCGTCCGCGACAAGGTTGCCCGTGGTCACGTTAGAGTTCTTCACGTACCTTCGGCTTTTCAGTACGCAGACATTTTTACGAAGGGTCTTCCCCGACAATTATTTTTAGACTTTAGATCCAGTCTCACTGTTCAACCTCCTCCAGTTTCGACTGCGGGGGTATGATAAATTATGTAAATATGTAAATATAGGGTGCCCTATTGTAATTATGTAAACTCCGCTTATTATTAATATGAGCCGTCTGATGACGGAAACCCTAAGGGGAATTCATTCTAAATCTCACACTTAGGAGGATGAGTCCTATATTTTTTAGATGCCAAAATGCCGATTTTTCCATTAATCTGTACACAGCTTCAAGTTTCATGAAAATCTGCACACTCAAGTTCTAGCTTCACGTAAAAGTAAACTTAGGATCCGAGGGAGAACCTTTTCTCACTTTAATTAAAATAAATATTACTATGAAACTTGGTTTACAAGATGGGAAAAGGAGTGTGTAAAGTGGAAGATTACATAAGAAGCAAATCAAAATTTCCCAACAAGTTACAACCAAGCCCAACATAAAGTCATATTTAAACATTATAATATTACAAAAAAAATATCACAAAGAGTAAAATAAATGGCATTAAAGGGTGTCTTTTAGTGCATTATTCTTTGCCCACAATGGGATTTTCTCTTTGCTTTTCTTCTTTTTGACTGCCTCAGTCCAAGATATTTCTTTTCCTCTAATATCTTCTACAGTATTGGGTATATTTCTGAATCACATGCTATCTTTTGCCTTTATATCCATAATCCACTTTAACCAAGGTAACCCAAAACCAAAGATTATTACACAAAACAGCACCTCAAATACCATTGTAATTTCTCCCCTTTTTTACATTGTGAAAGCATCCCAAAATAACATTACAAGAAGCAAAAACCCAAAAGAACCAAGGCATCATATTTTAAAACAAGATATGGTTAGCAAGTACTTGGTACCCATGAGCTAAAACCCTAATGCCCATTAATAATATACCACAATTACAAAACATACATTTTCACATTCTATATCTATTGTTACTCTTATCAGCAACATAGCTTAGCAACTTTGAAACCCCTTCTGTCCACATATCATACTCTCTTTGGTTCTTGCACTCGAACTCCACCAACCCTCTATCAATCGTCCTCAAACCGAAATACCGCCTGTTCTCACCGCCTTCCAGTAGGTGGCGCCCCGCCCAGGCCGGCATGCCCTTTACTACCTCCAGCACCACATCTTTCAAAGAGAACCACCAAAGGAATCATCAGATTATAAGGAATCAGTGGGTGCCTTTTGAAGCTTTTATATTTATCACTCATTATCATGAACCTCTTTCTCAAATCCCTAGATAAAGGAATGTTGAGGTTGAGCCCACCATAGACCAACTTTGGTTCACATTATGAAAGTGAGACAAAAGCAATCAAGAATCTGTAAAAAATAAAGACTGCTACTACTTACTCTTTTTCTTCTTAGTGATGGTCCCAGCTACATGCTTGCTCTTCATCTTCAAAATTACCTAGAGGGAGAGAGGGGAAACAATCATGGCAAGTTCATCTGGATTCATTATGAATTGCTTTTTATGCTTTTACTTTCTAGGATCATGTTATGCTAGACCTATAGTTAATCACAAATGATCAACTAATCAATACTCACTATTAAAGACAATTGAACCTTTTTTGAACCATCTAATTGATATGGTACTAAGTTTAAAAAGCCACTCAAATCACTAATCATCTTGTAGGTCACTTCAATCTGTTCAATCCAATAGATAATGAAGCCAATAATTAATGTTACATTTAGATGGTTTATATTACTTACTTGATTCGATCTGTTGACATAGACTGAGATTATCTTCCAGTGAAGATCACCTGCAAAGGTAATATTTAGCAAGAGTGATACTATCAAGTAAACAGAACATTTCAGGTTTGGGATAAGAATTTGAGTATCAACCTTTCCTTGTTCGCTTAAGCAGCTCGCTTCCTCTGGCAAGCAACTCTCTGCTGCATATACCAAGGAAGTTCTCATCTGGAATAAGCTCATCACTATGGCTGCCACTGGAAGCAGTACTCACATTGCCATTACCACTGACCATGACTTTCTCCATGGGGAGAACAGCTGCTATGTTCCAAACATCCTTCAACACCCTTGCTTTTAGGGTGGCTGCCCCACGCAACGCTGCAAACAAATTAGTGCAAGTTGGGATGATTAATAGCAAAATCATACACACCAAACATGTCAATCTTTAACTTTTTACCCACCAAAAAACAATCAATTAATGCAGAAACATGACCACCATACTCAACAAAGACACCACACCCACAATGAAAAAGTAACTCCAAAAATTTACTACTTACATGTTTAAATCTCAACTTACATGAATTTGTGACAAATATACTTACCAGTAGCAGCAGCTGCAGTTAATGTCATAATATCGCCAGCAGACCGAACATTAACAGCTGAGCTAACCACAGAAGCCAAGTGTTCGCGCTCAGCACCCATGGCTTCAGCGGCTTCAACACACTGAGCAGCCACCAGAGTAGCTGCAGAAGCCACAGCCATATCGGTTCGAGCCATCTCCGGGTCCTTGCCAGACCCAGAGGAAGCAGCAGTAGCAGCAGCTATAGCGGCCACAGCAGCCGCCACTCCAGCAACCGACACAGCTGCATGAAGCTGAGCGTTTTGGGCTCTCATCTCTTCCTTCTTCTTCTCCCTCCTGTCTTTCAACCACCTCCCCACCGTCTTTCCACCACTAGGTGCAGTGGCGGTTATGGCGGTGGACGTGGCTCCCCTGTACTGGCTGCTTGATTGGTTGTTCAGACGGCAATACTGCATCATCAAGATAAGATAATAATCGTGAGTTGTTGGCATACCTACCTCATTTAATTCGATAGATTGCAACAGGTCCATTTTTCATGTGTGACATGTTCATTTCTACAATATTCATTGACTAATTGTTACTGTTCATTATAATTTAAGATTGTTTTACAAGGAAGTTTGGAATCTATCTCTTTACCGAAACAGGGGATGTATCAAAATATCATCACCATCCACTTCGTGTGGTGTTGGATTGAAGAAATTATTAATTAAATGGAAGAAATTGAAGATGAAAGTGGTTGTCAAAGTCGTTTGTCATCTCCATATTGCTAGTCTCGAGGTTATAATTAGGGCACAGTGGAAACCCACAAATCTATCAATCAAATGCAAAGTTACAGTGAGAGGTGTTTAAGAAGCACGAACCTAATTTGAATCTAGTACGGCTACTACTGCCAAATGCCAAAAATGATTAGTATCGAGTGATCAACATAGAGCCAAGAAGACGAAGATCTAGTACTATTCAGTGAACAGGGGAAGACCCTAGTTTATTTATTTTCCAATCAGAAAAATATGCTTCCATGGGGAGTCAGAAAATAGTTGGGCATGGATTTATTGAACAGAGTATTTCATTAGAACTGAGACGACAGAAGAATAGTATTATAAACTAGTGACATAAATAAAAACAGTCACAAGGAGCTTCTTTATTTTTTTAATTTCTATTTTGGGGGCGTGTATTGAAGAAAGCAAACATAGGGCAGAGAACTGCAACTTTCACTCTCTGGGTAAAGTGTCCTTCTGAAAACAATAAACAAGAGGAGAGAGGTATAAACGAGAGAAGGGAAACTGAGAAGAAATCGAACATGGATCCGCTCTGTTTCCAACTGTTCAATCATCGTGCTTTGTATCCCTTTCACAGAACCACTACAATCGACCTCTATTTCCATAATCAGCGTGCTTAATTGTTTAATTAGAGAGAAAAAAAGAGACAAACAAGACCTTGATCTCGTCGATTTCGGAAGGGGAAACCGGTGGGCTGTCTGTTAAGGATCCATTCAAAGGTCCACTACTGTGCGATAATCTGCCTGATGTCCTTGGAGACGCATCTTGCTGTCAAATTCAATTGCAAATAGAACAGAATGCTTCATTAGCATACAGTATTTTTACTAGTACAAAAACAGAATCAAGAGAAAACATACAAACAGAGACCGCCAACTTCTGAAAAGAATCCTGTTAGTACGGTTTTGAATACAAACAAATCAACCTAGCGAAGAAAACGGGAAAATGAAGTAGTATGAAGAAACATTTTACAGAGGCAGTCAGGAAAGAGAGATATCGTAATAGTGTAAATTTGTGCTTGAAAACGCCAAATCATATAATTCCAAATAATAAGCATCTTCTCGTCGATCCAAATTCTTATTTGCACTTTTTCACTTACGGATTGTGACATGATTCGTTCGATTATGAGTTGCGAAGTCTCTGACGAAGCGAACGAGAACGGATTCCCAGTGACCGATGAATACACCGACGGTTCCTCTGGCACAGATTCTCCGACGACTTCCTCCAGTATAGTAACGTTGCTGGAGGTGGGGCTGAGGCCGGGGATCATGGATTTGGAGAGCATTACTCTAGAAGGAGCTAGCGCTTTGGAGACTTCATCTGCGGAGGCGCTCCATGAGCGAGAGAGGAACTCCATGGGCTCTAGTGGAGTTTCTGGAGGCTTGAATCGGAAGCCGGAATCTACCGAGTCTGTGTGTCTCCATGGGCCGCCGACGGCGAGGGTTTTGTCCATTTTTGGCGGTGGTGGGAAAGAATTGAAGGTTGTGAAGTGAGGTGGTGGAAGAAGGTGAGAAATGGAGTACTTGATTATGGCAGTGACAGATTTATATAGAGAGAGAATATCAAGTAAACAGTTGGGTTGTTTCTGAAAAAAAGGATAAAGATAAAAGAGTAGTATAACATTTAATACTCAGTAAATATGTCACTCGATAATAAATTGGTTTTAAAAAGGGTAAATTGAATAAAATACCTTTCTTTTTAGGAGTGTTACACTATTTAGCCTAACTTTTTAAAAATGTAGATAATAGTCAAACTTACTCTACACATGACAAACGCTACTCTCCGCCCACCGCTGATGAGATTTTTGGTTGGTGTTGATCCTCAAATCTAAATGTTTTGATAAAATACACAGAATTGCGCATCATTAAAGTTCTAAATACGACTTAATTCGGATATAAAACATATTAATTATAATAATGAATATTTAATTTAAGAGTGTGTTTGGTTGAGATGGAATGAAAATAGAACAACAAAATTCCTAAATATAATAAATAATTGTAAAGATGGTTAAATTTTATCTTTTTATTTCATCTTCGTTCCATTATTTCTGCTTCTTTTATTAAAAATATCCCGAAGTTTAATAAGGTATTTGAGTGGGATAGGAATCAAGAATAACTAGTTCAGTGTCCACATCTTGTACGGGTTTTGTTTACATAAAAAAATATTATATTTTTAATTTTATACATTATGTATTGGATATTAATCTATAAAAATATTTAAGACTAAGAAAAACTATTTCATTCAAACTTAGTCATTTTTTATTAACTAATACGACTAACATCGTGTTGTGAGTATTAAATTAAAAAAGATTATAAAATAAAAATACATAAATAAAAACATATTAAAAAAATTATTGTTAGAGTATCATATTTACACCTCAATAAAATTTTTAAAACTTATTTATTTTTAAAAAAATTATATAGAAAAGATTGGATGGATTTTAAAAATAACGTATAAATTTTTTGATCGTGAAAAGATGTTAAAATTTAACCTTTTTGGCCGTTGAATCAACTATAGACTATTTTTACGAAAGTGACTGCAATAATTACGATAACCACATTGGATTTCCCGTGTGTAGGAATGCTACACCAGTCCCCTTCCTTGCCTTTGCAGATGATATGCTCATTTTTACGAAAGCAAACTTGAACTCTTGTCGTAGAACGAAAGAAATTCTCGAAAATTATTGCTCCATCTCGGGACAAAAAATTAATTACCTCAAATCTGCCTTTCAAACCACCAAAAATACTCCCATAAATACTATCACCGAAATTAAGAATATCCTCAACATGGAACACTCAACTTCCCTTGATTATTATCTGGGTTGCCCCATTATTAATGGTAGAGTGAACAAGGAGACCTTCAGTAAAATTAACAATAAAACCAAACATCAACTATGTAAATGGAAAGCAAACTCCCTCTCACAAGAAGGCCGGAATATTCTTATTAAGCATAACCTCGCTACCATTCCATCCTTTGCTATGCAAGGATTTATGCTCCCAAAGCAAAATTTGAACGATCTTGACAAGACTTATAAAAACTTCTTCTGGAATAAAGGCGACAACCATAAACCCTTGATCAGTTGGGACTCAATTTGCAAACCAAAGAAAAATGGTGGTCTCGGGCTAAAAAAGGCTCTCACAACAAATAAAGCCCTTCAAATGAAACTCATCTGGAAAATATTAACTGAACCACACAACATTTGGGTTAAAATTATTAATGAAAAATACCTGAGAAACACTAACATTTTACAATACCATATAAAAGGACCAGCATCATGGCAATGGAGAAACCTCATGAAACTAAAAGCAGAGTTCAAAACCGGAATTATTTGGCAGGCTGGAAACGGGAAAACCATTAATTTTTGGCAAGATAATTGGGTCACAATGACTCCCCTAATCAAATTGGTTCATAACACAAATATCATCAATACTCATATAAAGGTAAGTCATTTCATCAATTCGAATGAATGGGATAACACCAAAATTGAAAACGAACTTCAAAATGTTCTAAGCCTATCAATAAGGAGAAAAATCTTGGAAACTATAATCCCGAAAAATGACATACAAGACATATTATACTGGAGATGTAGCTCGAATGGTTGGTTCTCAACTAAATCAGCCTCGGAAATGATAGATAAGGAGTCTGGATGGCTCCCTAGCTATTCGTGCGACTGGATTTGGAAACTTGACACCCAACCAAAAATCAAAAACTTCATTTGAAAAATCTCTAAAAATGGCATCCCAACCAAAGCTAAACTCAAAGAAAGAAGTATGGCGGTTACTTCCAATTGTGAATTTTGTAATCACCAACTCGAAGATATTGTACACCTCCTTTTCGAGTGCCCTTATAGCAAAAGCGTTATTACCAAAATTGACAATTCAATCATGACAAACCTAAATACCATCAACACAAATAACAAAAAACCTCACGACCTTATTTTGGAAATTAAGAATAAAATCGGAACAACAGACTTTTCAAGGTTGGCCACGATATGGTGGAGCATATGGTTTTTTAGAAACAAGGTCATTTTCAATGATAATAATGTCGGTTCGGATCACAACAACGTAAACTTCATCAGTACACAGATCCAAAACTGGAAAAATCAAGCCATCGTTGATGACTTTTGCGAATTTGATTACAACCGAAAGAATAAGACTCCTACCACTAGAAAGAAAAATAATATCAAATGGGATAAACCAAAACCTGGTTTTCACAAACTCAACTTTGACGGATCAAAACTTGATTCGGGAATAACATCCATTGGTTTCGTTATACGAAATCACAACGGTAAAGTAATAAGCTTGGACGCCAGAAAAAACAACTTCAACTCGGTCATTAAAGCAAAAGCCTACGCGTTAAAAGCGGGCCTTAGCGAAGCAATTAGGCTCAATATAAAAAAAGATTGAAATTGAGGGTGATAACTTATGTGTTATCAAGGCACTCCAAGGACTTTGGAGCTGTCCATGGGAGGTCGAGATGATCCTATCCGACTCCCGACTGGATCTTCGCTTCTTTGAGGAAGTCCATGTCAGGCATGTGTTCAGAGAAATCAACTGTGTTGCTGACCGATTGACCCATCTGAGAATTTTGAACCCCAACACATCTTTTTCTGACGATCCCGAACTTCGTGTTCTCATCCGCAAGGATGCTTTAGGATGGACTACCTCGAGAAGTTAGTCTTTCCTAACCGCTTTCCATTTTCAAAAAGAAAAAAAAAAACTATAGACTTTTTATTAAGTAAGAAACAAACTAATTGTATAGATAATTATCAATTTTAAATTTTATATTGTTATAACTAAATAATTAAGTCAAAATAATTACTTATGATATTTATTGTTAAAAAATTATAAATGTACGTTGAAAAATTTGTAGCATGCGGGAAGTATCAACAACAATTTTGTTGGATAAGATTTATAAACTAAAATAAATTATGTCAGGGTATATAAAAACATAAGGGATGTATCAACAATAATTTTGTTGAATTATAATAGAAATTTATTTATTTGGATTGGATTAATAAAAATTATGTTATTAAATCATTAATGACAAATTTGTAAATACAGTGACAAATTTGTAAATAAATTGAAAAAAATGCTAATTGATGACTTTAGAAATTGACACGTGGGCAAAATGAGGTTGTTTTATTATAGTATATAAATTTACTAAAAAATAAAAAATTTTAAAAAATTTTTTTAAAAATTAAATTTTAAATTTTTTTTAAAAAAATTGTGAAATAAATTTCGAAATTAAAAATTAAATACAATAATTAACTTAAAAAATTATATTTTGAAAATTAAAAATAAGGTGAAGAAAATGAAATAAAATTTTAAAATATACATATATTATTTTTTTTGAAAAATTATAAAAACCGAGTTTCAAAAATATGAAGAAGATTTCAAAATCTCGTTTGTTAAAAATTTGAAGATCTAGTTTGTTAGCAATATCTTATGTTTTTTTTTATTTTAAAATTTTGTTATATATATTTAACAAATTTGTTAATAAGCCAAACAAATTCTTACGTGGCAATTTTAAATTGTGACGTGGCATTGCTGATTGTTTATTAGCATTTTTAGAATTTATTTTATAAAAGAAAAAATGGCAAATCTGTAAATATCTAGTGGCATATTTGTAAATATGTTGAAAAAAGTCCTAGATGACATAGCTTAGTGATCGACATGTGGCCTTAAGGGGTTCTGTTTTAGTATGATATATAGATGAGTTTGGCAATTTGGATATTCCAGTTTATGAGTTAACTCATCCATAATATATTAAAAAGAAAATATTAAACTTTTTTTTTGTTAAAGAGGTTAGGTGTATGCTATGCGATTTTTAAAACGCCTTATTGATAAAGAAAATTGGCATACCTTAGTGATCGATATGTGGCCTTAAGGGGTTCTGTTTTAGTATGATATATAGATATAGATGAGTTTGGCAATTTGGATATTCAAGTTTATGAGTTAACTCATCCATAATATATTAAAAAGAAAATATTAAACTTTTTTTTTGTTAAAGAGGTTAGGTGTATGCTATGCGATTTTTAAAACGCTTTATTGATAAAGAAACTTTAATTTAAGTTTAAAATATTTTTTTTATTTAATGTATATGAGACTTTTAAAAAAAAAGTAATTTATATTTGTTAAGGCTATAAAAAAAAAGTATTAGTACATAGGAGGTGCTTCAATTAGGGAGGGTTATTGTAGTGTGGGTGGAATTGTTGAGTAACTTGCGTTGATTAAACCGTTCAGATTAGTTCATTTAATAATTTATAAATGATGCGGTGACATTTTGTAATTTATAAAAGGTGCGGTGAAAACTTCATCATTTTTAAAATAAGTTTGGATTCATTATTATATTATAATTTTCATGAGGAAATATTATTATAGTTATAAAACGTCGTGAACATTATGAGGAATTTCGTATAATTAACATAACGGGACGTAGCGTAAATATTGGGTTCCAAAGTGTGTTTAGATCCTACATTTTGTTCCGACCAGTGTTTAATGATAACACACTATGTTATAGCATCGATTTAGGGTGCGTTCGGCATGTTAGTTTTACGGGATTATTTGAGAGTTTATTGTACTCAGATTATTTTTGAGATTATTTTGACCGAAAAAAATGTCCAACTACAAGTAGATTATCAAAATATTGAAATATTATTGAAAATTTTCATCCCTCAAAATAATTTTCAAGACTCACCATACGGCAGACTCTTAGTACGTAGTACCATACAAGGATTTAATGTGGAACCTTATTTGACACCATTTTATACCATCAATTTGTATTTGACATTATTTAAATAATTTATTGACCATATTTGATATTAAATAATATCAGTTGCTGTATTCATAATACGATTAAAGTTTTAATTCTGCATGTCTAAAAGTTTAACAAAATAAAAACTTTACTCTGAAATCGGTAAAATGCTAAGTGTTTTTTTATTTAGAGAAAATTGGATGTGTTGTTTTGTGTAGTGTTGTCCTACTTTGTCCCTCTTAGTCTTACATTCTTTATTTAAAAAATAAAGAAATTTAATTCACTAGTCAATCGAGAGGCCATAAAGAGGACTAACCGTCATGTTTTGACAAACCAAGGAATACAAAAGGAAAAAGAAGACCAAACAAACACAATGCACCAAACGACGAGATTTTAAAACACCGATCATCCGACTAAAGAGAATTGTAGGACGAGCCATCAAACAACTAAAGTAGAGAGAAGTAGATAGACCTTGTTGGTCGAAATATGCACATGAAAGCTCATTTTTGGACTCTCTTGAGCCTTCATATTTCGATCACCTATCCACGACTCCTCTAGACAAAATAGAGTCAACCCATCTCCGGGATGAAGCTCCATTTACCAAGAAGTGCATCCAACTAAATAATCAATGAGAGTAAAACATAACATTGAGTGATGCAAGGGATTGTCAACCGGCTCATTTTGTTATTTGAACACTTTGTTGTTTAATTATAGTTCATAACTTTCGATGTTTGTCGGATTACATGGCAATTGGAAAGATTTCAAACAATAAGTGTTATAAAGGCACCAGAATTGTTAAAGTTCACAACAGTTTTAGATCCGGAAAAGAAGTCGGATACTACCTTAATAGGACAACAAAAGTTTAAGAAACAACCAGATTATGGTCCGGAGAGAAAAGACTATAGTCGCTCACAAATTTGGCTCTATGAGCGATATGAGTTAACAAAGAGCTAGGGTTTTATATATAGACAAATTTTGGGAATTCCCTCTTTTAGGCTTCGAGAAATATGACGTTGACACGTAGCAATAGAGGCTTCTAATTTAATAGATATAAGAATGTTAATGGAGATTCTCATTGTTGTTGGCCTTAGACTCAGAAGATGATGAGTTAATACACTCTTTGGTTTGCCAAAATTTATATTCAGTAGCCGTTGGTTATAGAATTGGGTGAAAGGTTTCTCAAAATGTAAATTTCTTTTGGACAAGAAAGGGTTTTCCCATCTCTTAATCATTTCAAACAACATAGACAAAAATGCTACTTTGCATATTTTATTGTTACTTAAAGTGTTATGACTCAAGATAGATCATGTTAAGGCAAAACCAATAAAAATCAACGAAGAAATTAAAATCCAAAATCAGTGGACTAGATTGAGATTTTGAGTTGTGCAAGAGGTTTTGACGAGATATTAACATAAGCATTATTTGTAATTTTAAGGGACGAGGCTTTTCTTGTATTGAAAAAAAAGAGCGGTGGTTGACGTGGAGGTGGAGATGGATCCTCGAGGCATTTTTTATTTTAGAGTTTTCATCTCTATTTGCTGTTGAGATTTTGGGGATTTCTTCGTCTCATTGATAGATAAAATGTCTGTTTTTCAGTCTTATATTTTTGTATACAAATTTGCTTCTAAATTATTATACAAGATTTTTATATATTTTTTAAATATCTTGTAAATCTTATATTTTATAAATTAATTTTTTTGTACTAAAAATATAATTCTTGCATCGTTCATAATTATACATCTCATCTACAAATTATCGCCACAATCAATAAAAATCTTTAATTATTGAAAGAATTTGGCCTACTATGCTCCTTTTTGGTTTTTGTTAAGAAACTATACCCCATATTTTTTTACCACTTTCATTTAATGGTTGGTAAAACTAATTAACCCTTCTATTTAAAAAAAAATATTTATTATTTGTTATTTGTTATTTAAGTGTAAGTTTTAATTTATTAAAAATGAATTTGTTTTTTTATTTTATTTTATTAATTTTTTTTTCTCTTTTTATTTTCTGGAATGAAGAATTTTTCACATACCGAAGTTTCACATACCGGAATTTCCACATACCGGAATTTCCAATACCGGAATTTCCAATACCGGAATTTCACATACCGGAATTTCAAATATCAGAATTTCACATACCGGAATTTTCACATACCGGAATTTCACATATCTGAATTTCACATACCAGAATTTTCACATACCGGAAGTTATCATATCATACCGGAAGTTATCATATCATACCGGACGTTATCATATCATACCGGTAGTTATCTTACCGAAAGTTATCATATCATATCGGAAGTTATTATACCGGAATTTGTTTTTTTATTTTCTTTTATTTTTTTGTCTTTTTTATTTTCTTTATTTATTATTATTTTTTTTGGAATGCATACCGGAGTTTCACATACCGGAGTTTTACATACCGGAAGTTATCAAATCATACCGGACGTTATCATATCATACCGGAAGTTATCATGCCGAAAGTTATCATATCATATCGGAAGTTATCATACCGGAATTTTTTTTTTTTTTTCTTTTATTTTTTTGTCTTTTTTATTTTTTTTATTTATTATTATTTTTTTAGAATGTATATCGGAGTTTCACATACCGGAAGTTCACATACTGGAGCTTCACATACGGGAAGTTCACATACCGGAAGTTCACATATCGGAATTTATCATACCAGAAGTTATCATATCATACCGGAAGTTATCATACCGGAAGTTATACCAAACAAACTGATTTTATGTCATAGTTTAGAAATAAGAATTACATACCGGAGAATTACATACCGGAAGTTATAAAAATGGTATGAGCAAAAACGCAACATTCAGGTATCAACCTTGAAACAACAAAAATGTTTCTAAAAATGATATAACCTTCTTCTTTGGCCAAAGATGATCACGACCACTATCAGCATCACCCTGAGCGAGCAAAGGTAGTAAATTCACCAGTGTAAACATCATTGGCATCCGATATGAACTTCCGGTATAAAAAAATTTCGGTATGAACTTCCGGTATGAAAATTTTCGTTATGAACTTTCGGTATGAACTTCCGGCATAAAAAATTTCGGTATGAACTTCCGGTATGAAAAACTTCGTTATGAACTTCCGGTATGAACTTTCGGTATGAACGGTATGAACTTTCAGTATAAAAATTTCGGTATGAACTTCCGGTATGAAAAACTTCGTGATGAACTTTCGGTATGAACGGTATGAACTTCCGGTATGAACTTCGGGTATGAACTTTCGGTATGAACTTCCGGTATAAAAAATTTCGGTATGAACTTCCGGTATGAAAATTTTTGTTATGAACTTCCGGTATGAAAATTTTTGTTATGAACTTCCGGTATGAAAATTTTCGTTATGAACTTCCAATATGAACTTCCGGCATGAACTTCCGGTATAAAAAATTTCGGTATGAAAAACTTCGTTATGAACTTCCGGTATGAAAAATTTTGTTATGAACTTCCGGTATGAAAAACTTCGTTATGAAACTCCGGCATGAACTTTCGGTATGAACTTCCGGTATGAGCTTCCGGTATGAACTTCCGGTATAAAAAATTTCGGTATGAACTTCCGGTATGAAAAATTTCGTTATGAACTTCCGGTATGTAAAATGTCAGGTATATAAATATCTAGTATGTAAATGTCTGGTATATAAGATGTCCGGTATGTAAAATGTCCGGTATATAAATGTCTGGTATGAAAACAAAAAATAAAAAGGGAAATAAAATAAAATAAAATAAAATAAAAAATAAATTCAGTAATTAAAATCAAAATTTACTTAACAAATATCAAATATTGTTTCCTTTTTAATAGAAGGGTTAACATTAAAAAAGATTCACTCCTTTAATAAATAGATTCACTCCTTTAATAAATATTGCTTATTTGTTGGCATTAAAAAAGATTCACTCCTTTAATAAATAGATTCACTCCTGTATGTAAATGTCAGTAATTAAAATCAAAAAATAAATTCAGTAATTAAAATCAAATTTTAATTTTAACATTAAAAAGATTCACTCATTTAATAAATATTGCTTATTTTTTTTCAAAGAGCCGCTTATTTGTTGGCATTAAAAATAATTACATAATTTTATGTACATAATTTGCGTGCGAAATTATGTACATAATATGCGTGCGAAATTATATACATAATCTGCGTGTGAAATTATGTACATAAAATTATGTACAGAATTTGTGGGGGACCACTATCATTTTCCTTATTTAATTGAAAAATAGCCATATTAATTAAGGGAGATAATATTTTTAATGAGAGTGGTCCCCAAAATTAATATTCACTTATCTTTTTAATTTTTAATAGTTATTTATCATCTTAATTAAGGGAAAAAATCTTTTTAATGAGAGTGGTCCCCACAATTAATAGTCTCTTTCTAATTTAATTTAGTTTTATTTTTAGGGAGAAAATTGGAGGGGCTTAGATTGTATCATGAATACAAAAAGGGCTTCTCTAAACCAATTTTCTCAAATAAAAAAGCCTACTTACCTAATTAGCTCTTAATTATTTGAACTTTAATCCGGTGGAAGATCCATATGAAAAATGATATAAGAAAAGCATTGCCCGATCTTATACAAAAAGTATTGGCCTAATTTGGTAACTAGACTTTTTCTAGATTACTATTAGTAATTAGGCTTTTAGTGTTTTTTAGTTAAGAAAACGCCATCTTTTTTTTACCGTCAATTGCCTCATCTTCCCCTCTTCTCCAAACCCAACCCTAGATTTGAAGGAGCGCCCCGTATTTCACCTCACTCTTTTCTTCATCACTCTTCCTCCTCCGCCGCCGACGGGAACTCCGTTAACAACAACGACAATAAACGTTATGGGCACCCAACACCTCCGCTTCCACTGCCTTCAAACTCATCACAGTCTCATTCGCCCCTGTTTTGATCCCGTAAACCCAAACCCTATTTCGTTCTCAGGTTGTAGTGTCTCCTTTTTCTTACCAAAAATTCGAATGTCATCTTGGCAGTAGATGTGTGGATTTGCAACCCTAACGAGGTCGGATTCAAGTACTATTCAGGTAAGTATTGAAGGATTTTAAGGTTAATTGATTATATATGGTATGAGTTTATGGTATGAATTTCATACCAGAAAATTATAAAAAATAAAAAACGACCAAAGAAAACTTCTAGTATAAAAAATTCTGGTATGATAATATTTCCGGTATAATAAAATTTTTAGTATGATAAAATTTATGGTATGATAAATTTTTGGTATGATAAAAATTCTGGTTTGATAAAAACTTTGGTATGATAAAATTTCTGGTATGATAAAATTTCTGGTATAAAGAAATTTCTGGTATGATAAATTTATTCCAGAAAATAAAAAAAGAAAATAATAAAGAAAATAAAAAGACAAAAAAAAACAATTCAGTAGTTAAAAATTAAAACTTAAATAACAAACATCAATTTTTCTTTCTTTTTTAATAGAAAGGTAAATTACTTTGACATAACATTAAATGAAAGTGGTAAAAAATTATGGAGTACATTTACTAAACACAAAAGTTAAAAAGACCTAGTAGACCAAATTTTTTAAAATTATTTATTACAAAATAATATTTATTTTATATGTTTCGAAATGGAATATCAAAAGAAAAATATATAAAATAAAGAATGATTTAATAAGAGGAGCGGAGAAGAAACAAAAGTGAAGGCTATGGTGAATAGAGTCTGTGTCAAATTTTGTCTCCAAGTGTTTACGTACGAATAGGATCGTAAGAAGGTTATGCTTATACGCGCCTTGACGCGAGTGATGATCTTCATTATTTTTACCGCATAATCAACTTATTCAGATACTTATCTCTCGTTAAAATTGGATATTCTATATGTTCCGAACATTAGCCCTACATTTTTTTTAAAAAAAATTGTAAGAGAAACAAAAAGGGTTAGCACGTAAAATTCACCGTACTATAACATTTTTTCCGATGAAATTTTTAACGTTTTGTGAAAAGTTCTTGTCATAGAAATTGGAGTAATGACGTAGAGGTGCGAGCTTATGTGCGACGACGTTGACTTTCCTAAAAATATGTTAGTCTCTAACATGTGTAAACCTTTAAATCAAAATGAATATGTCAGAACTGATCATGTCCGCTTCTTACGACGGTTTATAGATTTAATTGTTTGAGTAGATGAGTTCAAGGTTATCGCCTCGATTTCAATGGCGTCGAATCCTAAACTCATTAACTTTTGGAGGCTTTCTCTTAAAGCATAAGTTTTCACTTAAAGAATAGTTTATGCTCTACATCGACTTATTCGCGTAGCAAGCGTTAAAGCATTGTGGACTCGAATGATGAAGTCAAAGGCTCATTGATCATTAGCGTTTTTAAAAGCATCAAAATTAATTTTGACAGAGTTTTATGCTTGGTCTCTGCCATTTTTTTTTACCGTCTTTGTTTTGGAGGCTCTAGTTACAGTTTGGTGTTTTTGAAGTAGCCTCATCCCAATCTTTAATTTGTTTTTGAATCAATTGATTTGAATCATGTGGTATTTTTTTTCTTGTTAAAGATTGTTTGGTTTCTCGTTAGCCAAATGTTCCGCAATGTAACCACTATTTGTCTTAATTTTGTTGGGTTGCATTTTCCTTTATTTCCATGATGATGTTCATAATTATTTGGCATGTTGAACCAAAGTTGTATAAGAAAGTGTTTAATTTTATCAATTTTGATGTTATGTATTGTATACGAGCATTTGAAGAAGAAGTGTTTACCACTCTTTATCGGGTGCCGATAAAGTCCGTAGTGCATTAGAACTATGACTTTTTTTTTGTTTTTATAGGTTATCTTTTGTTGTGATGCCATCTAAGAACCATTTTCACAATTTATTTTTTTTTTAAACTTTTGACATCATGTACATTTCACAAATCCGTATTTTGTTACCTTGTGTTCAGTTATTACGTTTTAGATAAGATCCATGAACCATCTTTTTTACTTGACGGCCAATACAGTCTGTCTTATATTTCATTCTGAGGTAAGTTGTACTAGTTCAATTTTATAATAAAGTCATGTGGTAATAGACTACCCAATTAAAAATTTTCTTGTTGGTCAGATTGTTTGCTTGGTTATAAAATTGTATACTAGAATATCTATATTTACAATGTTTGTCATTCACCAAGTGTTATAAAAGTTGATCAGTTATTCATCAATCTTTCCAAAATCTAATTGTCTTCATCACGATCTATCTTAAACAAAAACAAAAATAATAATAATTAAAAAAATAAAAAAATATAGAACGAGGAAAAAGCGTGTCTAGAAGAGGCTTGGACAAGTAAACACTAAAATATGTACGGAATTGGAATAGGAATTGTACAGCTTTGAACATGTCTCCTGAGTCCATACCCACCAGGCCACCACCACCGGTCCACCGCTAAGACCACCGTCCGACTAGCGGGGAATATGGACAATGTCTTTTGTAGGTCCACTTCAATAATTTTTTCCTATTTCATTTGTAGCTGTATTTTTCATATACCTTATCTATATACTTTCAATATTATTTATTATATTTATATAGCATCGGTTATCAAATTGGAATATCACATTCTCAAAATTAAATAAATTTTGAAGGATAAATACAAAATGTATTAAATACTTGAGATTGACTGGATAGAGAAAGACACATCGCATGCCACCAAAACTATTGCAATTCTTCAATTTAGATCTGTCCAACTAATATAATATCCACTTGGAAAATATGATTTTTTTGCATCTTAAAAACCTAAAATATATTATAATTATTATTACTACTAATTTTCGTAGATCTTGGTACAAGGTGTTATAAACCCCTACAATGTCAACAAAATACTAAAGTTTAAAATGACAATATTTCTATAGAAAAAGTTTTAAATAAGTTTGAGAAAATCCGACGCACAATTTTACTATGCATCAAGTTAATATTAAAAAAATTGATGCCGTGAAAATAACATAAACTTATATAAACGTGCACTCATCTTATGTCCCCTTCTATGTTGAGTAGATGATTCGTTTGATGTGATGACTTGACAACATTTTGGGTACGTGACATCATTGATGTACCACAAGTAATAGATCCTAACTGATGTGAAAATCAACAAAATTATCTTTTACATAACAATAGCTTACATTCAATATTGTAGAATTGTCAATTGAGTCCCATTATATACATGTTGTGATGATTTGTATTTTGAAATACTTTATCCAATCCATATTTGTTGCTTGCCTATTCTACCATCATAACTTGTTTTCAAATGTTTTAAAAATCTAAAATTTCTCACCTCGTTCCCTTCTGCTTTATAAATTGGTTTACGAAGCAATAAAAAGTTTTCTCTGAAAGAGATCGGAGTACCTATCCTACCTAAGTTGGAATTCTGCTCCGATTTCAATTCTGGTTGTATCTTGTTATGTGCTAGTGATTTAACTAAGATTCCCCTATTCAATTCTGGTTGAACACCAAACTCGTAGGAAAAAGCAAGGTTCGCCCAAGAGTCTGCGACTCGGTTACCTTCCCGGAAAATATGTTTCAAGCAAATACTCCAATCATGAATGACAAAGCCTTGACAGCGCGCCACCAGGCTAGAAAGCGAGTGAGCGGAGCTTACTCCTTTCTTTAAGAAGCCGATCACAAGCAAAAAAATCAATCTCCACCCCCACTCTCCTCACCCCCATGTCCCATGCGAGTTTCAGGCCAATGATGACGCCCCATAGCTCGGCAGTTGGAGCATAACATGCACCTAAGTTCGCTAGGGCCCCTCGCATGCAGTTCCCGTCTTCATCCCGTATAACAGCCCCCGTTGCTGTCAGGTTTTGAGTGCCCTTAGACGCCCCATCACAATTGATTTTGACCCAACCCTCCTTGGGTTTACTCCAGCCCACATGGACTTCGCGCTTCAGCTTGTGATCCAGACCATCGTGCCTTTCCATTGCTCTTTTATATTCATCATAGTATCGGTGAATCCAACTAGTCTTATCTACTGGAACATGGCCATCTTCAAAGGTTCTGCAGTTCTGCCATCTTCAGATCCACCACACAGCAGTGGCGAAAATATATCTCCAGATATTGCCTAGACTCGTCCCCATAGCAGTACTGACATTTGCAAAGAGCCATTCATCCTAGTGAAGAAGATAGAACGTATTCTAGAGGTCCATTGGAACCAAACTATCCCACACATTTCTAGCAAAGTTGCAGTCTCTAAGCACATGCAGTAAATACTCCTCCTCCTCTGGGCAAGCCAAACAAAAGAGAGAGAGGGTTAACTTACGTCAAGCTCGTTCCTTGTTAGTAAGGGGTACCCCCAGGCGAGCTGCCACACAAAAAACCGGGATCTTTCTTGTACACGTAACTTCCAGACTTTAGCAAATAAATCCTCTCTCACATGTCTTCTCGGGCGGGCTTCTTTAAGCTGCCTCGCTGCTGAAGCTATAGTGAAGTTCCCATCCTTGGTATGGAGCCATCTTATAACATCTCCTCCACTATGATCCCATAGTCCCGTAGCCAGAATTCTTAGTAAGCTGGAGTTATTTAATCGGCAAGTAAGGTAAGGGATGTCCCACGAGCTCTCCTCCCTCCAGACTTCCCTGACTTTCATCTCTAATTCATGGGCCGACAATTGCATCTGACATGACTTAGCTAGGGGCTCCGACAGTAGCCAGGGGTCGCTCCAGAATCTCGCACATCTTCTATCTTTAACTTTCCACCCCAGGTTTGGTGCGATTACCTGGTTGTATGCTTTGGCAACACCTCTCCATATGTACAATGAGCCTCCCTTGTAGATCAAGCATGCTGGCCATTCTTGCTCTCCCACTGTATATTTACGTAGTAGCACTTCAACCCACATCTGAAATAACCGCCATGCAACTTTGCTCACTGATGCGAGATTTGAATCTGATGCCGATCGAATCCCTAATCCACCCAATTCTTTAGGTTGTCAAATCTTGTCCTAGCCGACCAAGTGTACCTTACGGCCTCCAACATTCGAGCCCCATATAAAACTGCGACAAATCTTATCAAGCTTGCTCGTAATACTAGTTGGTAAGAGCATCACATTCATGTGGTAGAGGGGTATAGAGGACATGACTGACTTGACCAAGGTCACCCTCCCTGCCAAGTTGAGTCTACTCGCCTTCCAGCCCGCTAATCTAGCTGAGACTCGTTCGAGTAACGGGTTAAAGAGGGACTTTGAAACAGTGTCGTGCACAAGAGGGATGCCCAAATAGGAGCCCAGATTGCAGGTATGGGGGATACCGCAGGCGACACTCAATAGTTCCTCCAGTGCATGGGATAAGAGAAGGATGTCATCAGCAAAAAACAAGTGTGATATGGATGGACCTCCTCTAGACATAATCATTGGTTTCCATTCTCCATCTTCAATTGCTTTCTCAATTAAGTGACCCAACCTTTCTATACATAGTACAAAAATATACGAAGATAGGGGATCTTCTTGTCTCAATCCCCTCGGCATCTAGAATCCCTCCGTACACTCCCCATTCCAAAGAACTTGCATTGAACTAGATGAAACACATTCCTCTATTCTTTCAACCCAGTTCAAAGGCAACTGAATATCACGAAGGGTATCAACAACAAACTCCCACCGCGATCTGTCATAGGCCTTCTCGAGGTCCAACTTCAGAACCATCCAACCCTTCCTCCCTCTTTTCCTCTTTATTGAGTGGATAGCTTCTTGGGCCAAAACAATGTTATTCGAGATTGATCTTCCAGGAATGAAACTCGCTTGAAGAGGACTAACAAGCGAGTTCATAACCGGTTTGAGGTGATTGGAAAGCATCTTATTAATAACCTTATAAGAAACGTTACACAAGCTAATGGGCCAAAATTGATGAATTGACTCCAGTTTCACTACTTTACCGATAAGGACGATGAACGTTTCGTTCACCGTGGTTAGGAGATTCCCTATGGACAAGAAATTACGGACAAAACGGATGGGTGATTGCCCTACCGTACCCCATTTTTTGGTAAAAGATGTGTTGGAAACCATCTGGCCCTGGGGCTTTGAGCGCGCCCATACCCCTAACGACTTCCTCAATCTCGAGGTCGGAAAAAGGGCGACTCAACGCCGACTGCTGCATCCTCGTGAGTTGAGGGAAGCCTCCCCTGGGTAAGAGCTGAAGAATAGGAAGTTGTGCATGTCCATACCAGGATTTAAAGAAATCAGTAGCATGTCTTTCCAGCGATTCAATATCTACACACCATTCTCCATTCTCTAGTCTCAATGCCTCGATCCTATTTTTCTGTCTCCGAATAAGGGTCAATAAATGGAAAAAGGCCGTGTTCCTATCTCCTCCCTGGAGCCATTGTTGCTTCAACTTCTATTGTCACAACATTTCCTCCTATTCAAGAGGATCATCCATCTCCCTAGTCAAATCATTCTCTTTCTGCAAGAGAGCGTTTGAGGAACATCGAGCCAGCTCATCCATCACTTCCTCTAACTTCCTTATCAACTCCTCTTTTCTATGCAGAATGTTGCCAAAGGAATCTTTGTTCCAGTGTCGAAGAATTGTCTGCAGTTTCTTAAGGGCTACAGGTAAGCCACTCAGCTTCTCCCAAGCCTCTTTCACCAGCGGATCAAATTTTAGGTGATAGCCACGCAGCTTGGAATCTAAGCGGCCTTCTCTTCGGATTATCCGTATTAGATCTTTCCAAGGTGAAGAGTAACGGGTTGTGGTCCGAAGATAGACGAGGGAGGTGGCGGACCGACGCCAACAGCCATTTCAGTTTCCCCATTGGGTTAACCAAGATTCGATCAATTCTCTTCATAATTCTCCGTTGAACTTCTCTACCCTGGGCCCATGTGAATTTAGACCCAATGTGTCCCAAGTCAATTAATTGATTACGTTGAATCCAGTTTCTGAATGCTATTGACGGCTGGGATAGTCTCATAGACCCTCATTGACACTCCTCCAGATTCCTAATGACATTAAGGTCCCCTCCTATAAAAACTGGAGTAACAGAAGACGTAATAATGGACTCTATTTCCGTCCACACCTCTCCTGTTCTACTGGTGAAGCAAAAGAGTCCTCACCTTGTCCCACCGCTGCATGAATGATTGGTGATTCTTAGTGACAACAACTAACGAGCAACTTACTAAGTCCCATAAGAGGCAAATACCACCAATGTATCCTTCGGCCTCTATTATTTCCCCTTAATCGAACCCGATATTCGCACAAATATCATCCGCTACTTCTTTAGAGTAGTGCGTCTCAAAAAGAGCTACAAAATTTGGCATATATTTTCTGAGCATATAACGCATAGATCTTTGGAAACTCCTTTTCACCGTTCCACAACTATTCCACATAGTACCTATCATTGATACCTAACAAGGAGGGGTGCTACTCCCCAGATTTACTATTGAGAATCTGGAACAATGAAGGTTTGTGAGTTTGGTTTAGCACTGCCATTATTCCCGTCATGCATATCTACTGTAGCCTACAGACGTCTCTCACTACCCCATTATCTGCACTAGGCATCATCCCAAAAACCACATCTTGAGGCTTGGCTCGATTCAGTATCCGGACCTGAGATGAGGTACCAACAACTGTCTGGACTAATTCTCCCTGGATACTAGTACCTGACTTATCATGCCCAGACGCTATGTTACGTTGTTGCATGGTTTCTCCTTTGTTTGCAGAAGGTTTTACATTAAACCGAACCCTCTTTCTATTCTGGATCCTATTCCCACTCCGTGTCCTACCATTGGCGCTGTCCCCTACAACTTGTTTACCCGTCCCATATTGCCATATTCCCTCCTCCACTGATTTCCTTAGCGTGACCTACTCTCCTTGATTGTCATTCTGATTATCGTCTACTCTTCGACAGGGAGTCCAAAGATCTGCACCCAAACCCCGTCGACTTCAATACTGAACTCATCGGATCAAAACTCTCCTCCCACTTTTGCATCATCAAATAATGACCAAAGACCTTCCATGGTCCTCCAGTTAGGATATCAAAAAGATCCGCCTCTTTCTCAAAACGAATAAGGAAGAACTCGTTTGGTAAATCTAGAACCGTCCATCCACCTACAACTTTCCACATTTACCTAAGAGCCCTATCCAGCGCCAGCAAAGAGATCATTCTCCCTAAAAGCTTAACTACTATCGAGTTCCGTCATGAAACATTTAAGACTTGCACCATATCATGGGCGATATTAATTACTAGCGTTGAATCTATCCCTTTAGGATATTCAATGCTAATCTTTCCTAGTTCGACAAGATTATCCGGAATGATAGGATGTCTCTTCCAGGCGTCTTCGCTGAAAAGCATCTTGCTCCAAGACGGTACCTTTTTGGGTGCAACATCTTTTGAGATTCTGAACCATTATGAATATGTGTCGTATCTACCGCAGTAGCCGGTACATCTAAAGAGGGAGAGACCACCGACAGGGGAGCATTGGGATCAGGGGCCGCAGGGGGTGGGGGGCATGTCACCTCAGAGATCTCCGCATGCGTCGCCATACTAGGGTATTTTGTGTAATTGTTGTCTTATTAACAACGACTGTTATCTAATCTTCACCCACATTGACTCTTTATCTTTGGTTTTTGGTTTATGTAATTCTTCTTCTTTGTTTGTATATATCATGCTTTGTTTATTTCTATCTTTTGGTTTCTTAATTAACATATAAAAGCGAGATATCACTTTCCTCGTTGTCAATCTTGACCCCCTTTACTACAATGTGTCTTGTAAGTATTTGTGAGACACGAGGTTAAAACTCCAACTTCATCAAGTTCTAAGGAGAATACGTTGGATTTGAGGACGAAACATTTTCAAGAAGAGGAGTTTGATCCTGGCGTATCTATGTAATTTAGCTCGACTTCATACCACAATCATGCAACCTAGAAGAAAATTAGTGAAGAGCACTCTAAGGAAGAAAAAAAAGAAGATTGATGCTGATTCCTAGAAGGAGAAGCGGAAGGACAAAACTCACTTTAGATAAAAAGAGAAATGAAGACCATTTATCAGAGAGTGAAGGCATCATGGGTAAAACTATCCAAGACTCAAGTCAAACCAATCCGGTCTAATTCTACACATTCGGACATATATATGAACGTTTGTTGAGGAGAGTAGATGTGCTCCATTATTGTATTTTACAACCCAAGCATTATTTTAATGTGAACCTAATTACTCTTTTAATGAGTCTTGGGTTATGTCTTAATAATTGAGCCGTTTGAGCTAGTTATAAGCTCGTCATATAATTAAGTCTTTTAGATTAAATTAGGAATGATTAGAAAAGGTTCTAATTAGTTTTCAGCCCAGGGATTAACACATTCCATTCACTAGAACAAGTGTTATATGTGGTTGATTTTCTCCATGGACGTTTTAGAACATTTTGAATGCAAAAACACATTTACATGTTTAACATGATTTCCTTTCTTCGTTTGAGGAGTGCAAGTGATATTATTTTCCTCATTGTCTATAGCTTGCAGTGTCTTGCGTGTGTGTTAATTCCAATTGCGAAAATTGGTGCTATTGAACATTCACAAGTCTCCTTTTGTGCTTCCTATGATGTATCTAATAGTGTGTAAGATTGTAAAAGAAGGTATTCTTGACCAATATCAGTTGTGTTTTAAGTTTAATATACCTAAGGTTCTCTAAGTTGATTCAAAGGGGTTCGACCTTAATATATCCATTACCTTTATTCCATCCCACACCTTATCATTTTGAGTCATCTAGTTGAGGACGAGACTTTGGTGTCGAAGATTGGGATAATCTATGGCTACCCCCATATCACACAAGGATAAGGATGACATTTGTTATGGTCTCTTGTAATACTTGTACACAATAAGACACATAGATATCATGACATGCTTGTAGCACAACACTGTAGGTAGAATAAAGATGATAACTTAAATGTCAATTTCTCATATTAGGTGATCTAACATATGTTACCCTCTAAATAAGGCACATAGTTATGGTCTCCTCCTCCCTTTTTTCTAAGTCTTACAAATCCGAGAGTGCTACCCAAAAGCAGTTCACTATATTTCCAAAGTTATTAGATGACTTGGATATAGTGTAGGTTTATTATGGGATTCGGAACGTCATTTCAGTCGTCGTAATTCAGGGTGTTTTCAGAATTACGAATAGAGGTCTCCTATCTCGACTCTGCACAGACTCACGATATCATTTTTTCTTGTTTTTCGTTGTCTTAACAATTTAATCCGAAGAATCCCCGAAAAACGTTTGATGTGGGGCCATCCTTGATAGCCTCTACATTACATAGACCCATAACCGAGCTAAGAGCTGGAGAGACTCAAGGAACGGTTGCTAACAAGTTGCATCCATGGGATGATCCGAGAGAATGGAGGATTGCATGGAAGATGTAAAATCTCGGCAAACACTCAAGAATCTCGGCTGAGATTCCATTCGAGATTTGGTCTCTAGCGCATGCTAGAAGATCCGACCAAAGATCTTTTAAATTTAACAACTATCTTTTATTTTCTTACCTTATAAGCTCTCAAACATTCTTTAAGGTAATTGATAGTTTTGATCCTATTTTTGAGATTATTTTTATATCTTTTCTAGATTATCTTTTAAAGATATATTTCTTAGATTATCTTTTAAAATAATATCATTCCTAGTTTACATAGGAGAATCTTCCCTATAAATAGTCTTAAAGGTGTAGATTATTAGGTAGCTTAGTTGTGATTATTGAATTCCACATTATTGTGAGATACTTGCAACTTTGCTCACGGGGTTTGCATTTTATCATATCTATTCAATCGAAAAGGAGAGTTTTTGATTAAAAAGTTGTGAGTCTTTGCTAGGTTGTTATTATGTGTGTTAATCTTGTTGAAGGTTGGTGCTACAAGTCAAACTGGTCCCTCCCTGTGCTTGTCTTATCTAGAAGGTTTGTGTAAGGTTTAAGAAGGAAGGGTGAAAGGTAATTCTTTGTTAAGGGTTTTGATCCAATTTAGAACAAGGTTATTTGCAAGTCTTAACATAGTCCTATCTTCCTATATTTATCATCTTTCATTCTATTGATCATCTTCTTATCTATCCATATCATTTGTACTTCTGCATTTTGAGTTCTAACAAATCTCGGGATGTTCTTGAGTAAATCTCGGCTGAGATTTCCTTTATTTCATCCGAGATTTCTTTCTGTTGTTTGATTTCAGGACTTTCAATCTAGATCGGGAACTATGACATCAACCCGTATCAAAGTGGTATCAGAGCTAACTAATTGAAGTCCAACCATACACCAAAGATTTGATCTATATGTGTGTCTTCTTTGAGTCACATAACAATCGAGTCTTTTGTCTTTTCCATCTCTTTCGAGATTATTTGAGCTTAACGTGCGTTGTCTTGTGTCTACTGGAAAAGAGAGAAAGCTTTAGCCCAAACACAAGCCAACTATTACCTTGAAACCTCAAACGAGATTCCATTACAGAGACAATTATCGGCCGAGATTCCTGAAGATAACCTGAGATTTTCTGTAACCGAAAAGATCGTGATTATTCTCGTCAAATCTAATTAGATCCAAAGTTATATTTGGAAGATATCTTCATGTGAAGATCATATCAAGATGCAAAGGAAAGGAAGAGATATTTGGATATATTTTATTGAGGCTTTATCTAGTAGATAAAATCTTATCTTATCTTCAAGCGTAACCGAATATCTTCACAAAGTACGACAATATCTATTATTCAGCAGCAAGATATACATCATATACCTTGGATTCATGTTCATACAACATCAAAGGTCCTTTCTTGACTTCACCTTCATAATATATCAACGATTATAACCTAAAGTTTCGGTGAGGCCATTCGGACAAGAGTTACTGCGATTCAAGAGAATATATAACAAGAAGGCAACAAAGAAGAAGCTTACCCCAAGCCCCAACCAGTTTGCATTGCAGAAAACCTTGCCTTTTGACAAATCTCGGCCTGTTCATACCAAAATCTGGCCCGAGATTTCTAGAGTTACCAGAGTTATGCTAATATCGAGCCTAAACCTTAACTAGCTAACTCTTGATCCAATTTTTGCAAGTGCGAGGTACGCAAAGCTCTCTTCTTAATCTCTTGCGTGCCTTTTCTTGACTCTCTAATCAAAACACATTGAGTCAATTCTTTGAGTGTGTTAGTTAGTGTATATACTTTCTTTCATACTAGTTTTGTCATACTTGCAATATTCTTTCTATCATTGTATCATTGTGTGAAGAGACCTACAACATAAATCCTTTCACTATCTTTCAACACAAGAAGCTTTCCGAACACAAGTTGACTACTTGAGGCATCCAAGGAAGTTCGGTGACATTTACCAGGGTGCGAACGCTCGGACCTCGCTCCCGTTAACCACGCTTCCTTAACCGGGTTCCCATGTACAAGATAACCAGGGTCTGGGGGGGTATTTGTACTAGTGTCTAATCAAAACACATTGAGTCAATTCTTTGGGTGTGTTAGTTAGTGTATATACTTTCTTTCATACTAGTTGTGTCATACTTGCAATATTCTTTCTATCATTGTATCATTGTGTGAAGAGACCTACAACATAAATTCTTTCACTATCTTTCAACACAAGAACCTTTCTTCCTAACACAAGTTGACTACTTGAGGCATCCAAGGAAGTTCTAGTGGAAGCTAAAAGCTAATGCATCGATTGGTAAAGAAGCATTAATTCATCCAAGACAATTATATCAAATTAGCTTGTGATTCACAACAGAGTGTGAGTGCGAAATAAAACAAGTCAGAAACCCTCGTTTTCACTTACTTCACGCGTTTGTTGTTACTTTATGTGATTGTGCAGGATGTATAACCCGGAATATCATTCTAGGGGAAAGTCTCAGCCCCAGAGCAAAATCTTGCCCGAGATATGCCCTAGTCAAGGTTTAATCAATACGTTCCTTAACGGAGATCAATGAATGAGGATGATAGCCATTCCCGTGTTCCATGCTCGACCTCGAGCACTGAATCATTCCCAAGAATATACCATGAGCAAGGTATGAGATATTAAAGGTAACATTATAATATGCCTAATTCTCCGCAATTCGATAACTTTCAAGAGCTTGAGGATGAGAGGAGCATGTGGAGGAACTATCCTAGACGGCAAATCCCGAGTTTCGAGGGAAGTAGCGATCCGGACGTTTTTATGGAATGGGAGACTAGAGTTGAACAAATTTGGTATTGCCATCAAATTGATGAGTAAAGGAAGGTCCAAATTTATATGCCTTAGAGTGGTGGAACTAGCTTGTCAAAAAAAGGAGAAGCATACTAGGCCCGAACACCAGTACATGGAGGCAAATGAAGGCAATAATGAAGGGCAATGCTATAGGAGTGTCGAAGAGGTTTACACAACCATACGAACGGCAATGATGAAGGCCAACGTTATAGAGGATGAGGGAGCAATGATGGATCGTTATTTACGTATTTTGCATCCTACTATAATGAATGAACTTGAGTTATATTCTTATAATTCCATGATATATCTGTTGCAGATGGCCATAGAAATTAAAGAAGAATCAACGGAAGAAGGCCAACAACTAGTTCCAACGTTGGAAATACAAGTTCATGGGAGCAACAAAATCTCGGCCCCAGTCACCCGAGATATTCAAAAATCGAGGAGTTTTCATCAAGGGAGACTTCACTAGTCATCTAGGCTTGGAGACCTTCGATTAAGATTGATGAACCTGAAAAGGAACTCGGAAATGGGTTGGAGGAAATACGTAACCAGTTGATCGCATTAATGGGGGCTATCCAAACTGAAAAGGTTAGTGATTGTAAACTTTTTGTTCCTATTAATGATCATGTGGAGTTATCGGAATCTGATTTGATAAGTGAAATTGACAATGATAAGCATGACATAGATATAAGTACGGAAGAGTATTCTCTTGAATGTGATGTGCATGATCATAAGTTGTTGCTTTCCTCTTTGGATTGTTCTTTAATACAAAGTCCTAGTAATCAATCTTCTGATGTGGCTTTACTCCCATACACAAAACTTCTTTAAATTTTATGTAGTGCATCCTCAAGTTGTGGCATTATTAGATTACCATAGAAGTATGTGATGCATCGGATTATTAATGAAAATTTAAGATGTCATTGAGCGTTGTATGCATTGCACTGCCATGACTTTGTCCTAAATTGGATCAAAAGGAGAGTTTTTATTGAAAAGTTGTGAACTCTTTGCTAGATTGTTCTTTTGTGTTAATCTTGTTGAAGGTTGGTGCTACAAGTCAAACTGATCCCTTTTTGTGCTTGTCTTATCTAGAAGACTTGTGTAAGGTTAAAGAAGGAAGGTTGAAAGGTAATTCTTTATTAAGGGTTTTGATCTAATTTAGGACAAGGTTCTTTGCAAGTCTTAACATAGTCCTATCTTCCTATATTTATCATCTTTCATTCCATTGATCATCTTCTTATCTATCTATATCATTCGTACTTCCGCATTCTTAGTCTAACAAATCTCGGGCTGTTCTTAAGTAAATCTCGGCCGACATTTCCTTTGATTCATCCGAGATTTTTTTCTGTTGTTCGATTTTAGGACTTTCAGTCTAGATCGGGAACTGCGGCATCAACCTCGCATCAACGTACCTACATCTTCAACCTAACAAAACAAAGGCCAATGAAGGGAAAAGGGTACATCAAACCTTCATTTTAATCTATTCGTATCAACTCCCTAGGATGTTAATCTATGTGCATCCTAGGTCCCAAAACCTACCCTAGGATGTTAATCAACTTGCGTCATAGGGCCAAAATCCTACCCTAAGACGCTAATCAACTTGAGACTTAAGGCCCAAACCTACCCTAGGACGCTAATCTACTTGCGTCCTATGTAAATTAAAACCTACCCTAGGGCGCTAATCAGCTTGCGTCCTAGGTCCCCAAAGCTACACTAGGACTTTAATTAACATGCGTCTTAAAACATAAAGCTACCTAGGACGATAATCAACCTACATCTTAGGCTTAAAAGCTACCCTAGGATGTTAATCAACATGTGTTTTAGGGCCCAAAACCTACTCTAGGATGCTAATCAACCTGCATTTTAGGGCCCAAAACTACCCTAAAACGCTAATCAACTTGCATCTTAGGGCTCAAAACGAACTTATGACGCTAATCAATCTGCATCTTAGTGCCCAAAACCTACCCTAGGACACTAATCAAAATGTGTCTTAGGGCCCCAAACCTACCTTAGGACACTAATAAACTTGCATCTTAGGGCCCAAAACCTACCCTAGAACACTAATCAACATGCGTTTTTAGGGCCCTAAACCTACCTTAGGATGCTAATAAACCTGCATCTTAGGGCCCAAAACCTACCTAGGACGCTAATCAACCTGCATCTTAGGGCTCAAAACCTACCCTAAGACACTAACTAATCTGCGCCTTAGGGCTCAACCTGTCGGCACCATATCAACGCCAACAAAACAAAAATCAATGAAGGAAGAGGGATCCATCCAGTTCTTCTTGCATCTCTTTGCTTCGATAACAATTTTCATACTCAAGACTCAAGTACAAATATCGAGGGCATCCATAAAATAAAAACCTTCAAGTTTCTATTGTTCAAGCTTGAAGTTGTACGTTGAATCAAACATCTAGCTTGAGGGGAGTGTTAAAGTATTGAGTCATATATTGGGCCGTATATTTGGGCATACCTTTTATTTGTTAGTTTAACGTTTTATCCCTTTATTTTTATTTGTTAGTTTACTGTTTTGTCCCTTTATATTTGTGGATATGAACAATACTTTATCAATGAAATAAACAAGTGTCCATTTCACAAACCTCTACAAATTGGGTTGCATATCTTCTCGTGAAGATGACTGTAGAGCCTTTATGTATGCTTTTCTCGACTCTTCTTTCTTTCCTTCACCTTAGCTTTTTGTCAATAGTTTAACTTGTGTGTGTTGTGCTCGTAAGCATACTATTTGTGTCTTGTAATATTTGTTTCAATTACTTAGTGAAATTGAGATGGACCTCCCCTCTTGAGGTTCCGTAGGCAGAAGTAAAATCCGAACTATATAAACGATTACGGTGTATTGTGATTCTTGCTTTCATTATAGTTGATTAGTCTACGTGAGAACGGGAGACACTTTAGTCCATTCCCGTCGACCGATGGAGCAGAAAATGATAGAGATGATTTCATGGATGACAAATTAGGTAAATATTAAGGCATAAAAGGGGCGGTTAGCATGCTTCATTCTCAATCTTAAGTATAATAAACGGATTTTCACGTGATTCCGTGCACAATGTATATAATTCATTACCCAACTTAGCATGCTTCACTCTCAATCTTAAGTATAACAATTAACAAAGACAAATAATTGTCTTTGTTCTTTTTGGGTAGAAATTACAACTGTCTTATTCTAAAGTTAATAGCAGCCTTGATTTGAATTTATCCAAAGAATTGTTGCGATCACTTCATAATTTATATACCCAACGCTGGCAAACGGACCTACCCAAACCCGGATGAGCACCGGAAGTGGTCTCCCAGATTTTATGGATCCGGGTCCCACCCTCTTCATTCGGCCCGTCGACCATTAATTAGATACGAAAAGGATTTTCTGAAACCTTAGCTATTACTTTAAAAAGACTAATAATTATTTTTCATAATTCTATGTATATAATCACCTTCTATATTTGTATTCTATTTTAGTGGGAAAAATGATCAATTTTACAAATATTTCCATTATTTAATTAGGATACTATATTTTAAACATTTTCATAATTATATTATATATAAATGCGGGTTTTCTTCACGCGTGACTGCGGGCCTATTAATGGGCTGGTTTGATTGAAAATGAGGTGGAAATGGCTCCAAAGTTTAATAAATATTAATAACGTGGGCCTTAAATAGGTCCCACAATGCAGAAAAAATTACTGCGGGCCTATATATGATCACCAAATATATTGAGTTTATGTTATTTTTGCAATCTCAGCGAAGCTTTAGTGACCCCACGTGGCACCTGCCCTTTTCATACAATACCACAACCAATAGTGAATAAGCACGTGTACATGCCGCAATAAATGCTTGGTGTAAACCCTAAGGGTTTCTAGCCTACGACTAGACCTATGTAAATACGGCGGGTCGCTCAAATTTTTATTAGGGTTGTACATAGTAAATTAAATGAAAGATGAGAATTTAAGCAATTGTTGATCGAGTTTAATGTATCAAATAGTTGTGTTCAAATAAATTAAGGTTTCATCTAGATTTAACATTTTCAGAATGTGACGATATGAATCCTCTCCCTCTCCCCCTCCCCCCGGTGATTTCTGTCGCTCCCGCCGATCCTCCGATCCCGCCTGACAAACCACCAGACCCAAAGTCATATGCAGCTGCTGTGGGAATCACCCCTGCTGTCTCTGCTCCGCTATGCCGAGATGATCTTATAGAATCAAGGAGAATGCGGATTACCTACCCTGAAGGAGTGAAAGGATTAGCTTTAGCGGAAATTGATGACGACGTGGTCGATTCCTTGGCCGAAAAGTGGAAGAAAGCAGTCATAATCAAGGTGCTCGGGAGGAACGTTGCTTTCCGCCTTCTGGAAAAAAGACTTTATCAAATCTGGAGACCTACAGGCCCCATGACCATCCTGGATTTGCCCAACGGTTATTATGCGGTCAGGTTCGTCCAAGAAGAGGATTTTTTGAAGGCCCTCACTGAAGGTCCCTGGGAAATTTTTGGCCACTATATTACAGTTCGTCCTTGGGTTATCAACTTCAACCCGTACAATGATGTCTTACGTACCATCTTCGCCTGGGCAAGACTATCCGACCTACCAATGCAATTGTATGACGAAGGAGTCTTGTATGGCTTGGCTTCTGCTCTTGGAACTCCATTGAAAGTAGATCTCCACACGTTGTATGCCACCAGAGGAAAGTTCGCTCGGGTCTGCGTTGAAATTGAACTTGATAAACCTCTCATCGGGACCATACTAATCGGCGACAACAGGGTTCATGTGGTGTATGAGGGCCTACATTCGATCTGTCACCGGTGTGGTCTGTATGGTCATAATGTCGATCGATGTCCTCAGGCTGTACCCGATCCGCCCAACGAAGCCGGAACCGAAAACCTCCCAAAAGACCAACCTGCAACCTCTAGCAATGATAATTCGAATGAGTCTCAAGCCTCAGGCTCAAACTCTAACAACGACTCTTCGTTTCTCGGTTCATGGATGTCGGCCACACGAAAACCCAGAAGATCGAAGGCTCCAACCACAACTAACTCACCGGCAGGAACCAAACCGGTTGCCCAGAACCCTTACCATGTACTTGCCACCGACGTCAACACCGATGATGATCCGAGTCCTGGTCCCATCATTACTGCCATTAAACTGCCGAATGCTGAACAGCCGGTCGTTAACATTCCAATCATTAAGAGCCATCAATCAGAATCATTAATACCACCCATCAATGCAGAAACTGGGATTGCGGACAACGTTGCGTCTATTCAGAAACACCCCAAAAGACCTAAGTTAGTGGGCCCAGACAAACTTACTACAACCGCCCAAAAGCCCACCAATCCCACTACATCCCTAAACCCTAACCCACACACCAATCATGTTCCATCTGCTAGGGTTTCTGAAGGCACTACCAATCCTCCATCCCCAGCCATAATTCATATCGTCGGTAATGGGGTTTCCCCACCCGGCTCGACTGCACCCGACATGGACATCGACACAACTAAGACGGTTGTTTCCGATGCCGTCCCTCCCGATCGTGATGATATTCAGATGGTGGAAGCTTCTCATCTGCTCACAATCAACAAGTCTACCGGGACCGTCTATACTGAGGGTTCTCAATGAATGCTCTTCTATGGAATTGCAGGGGTGCGGGAAATAGACGGTTCCGCAAATCCCTTAACTATATGATTAACCGTCACAAAATACAGTTATTGCTACTATTTGAAACCAAAATTTCTGGAGACAACGCTGAGGACGTTTGCTTACGTTCTAAATTTTCTGATTTTGAGAGAGTTGATGCTGTGGGTTTTGAAGGTGGAATTTGGCTATTGTGGAATTCCGCTGTTCTATCGGTTACTATCAAACGTAAGGAAATCAACTTTATGCAAGCACAGGTAATGATGGGGAGTATCGAAGTTGACCTGTTCGGAGTTTATAATCCTCCCAGCCCCCGTCGCCGCGCGCCTTGTTGGGATACTCTACAAACTGCGATATCTCTTTGTTCGGGACCTGTGTTGGTTGGGGGCGATTTCAATTGTGTCTTAGAGCTCAGTGAGGTTGGTGGTCTCTCAAACTCGCTATCTGCAGACACTTCTATATTTCACGATTGGGTTGTGGCTACCCGGCTGATTGATATGGGATTTAGTGGGCCAAAGTTCACGTGGCACAGAGGCAATACCTTGGACAAGAGAATTTCGAAGCGCCTGGACAGAGTGTTTATGAATGATATCGCCAGACTCCAGTGGTCCGACGCTACCGTTCGCCATCTCCCGGCACTTTCTTCTGATCATAATCCCCTTCTATTACAGCTTTGCCCTAAACGTCGGTTTAATAAAGAGAAACGTCCATTCCGCTTTGAAGCTGCTTGGGTCTTACATTCCGAATTTCCTTCAGTTGTGAACGAATCTTGGACGAGGCAAAGCTCTAATCTACGCCGTGCTCTGTCTAACTTAAAAACCAGACTACTGAGGTGGAACGATTCTACTTTTGGGAGAATTGAGATCAAGAAAAAAGTTATCTTTGATAGACTCGTTGCCATCCAGGGTGAAATCGAGAGGAATATATCACAAGGGCTCCTGGATATGCAGTCTCATCTCCAGGCTGAATTTGATGAGATTCTTGATCAAGAGGAAGTGTTATGGTTGCAAAAGTCTAGGGAAAATGGATAGTGGAAGGCGACAGGAACACGGCCTTCTTTCACGTTAGCACTACTATACGCCGTAGATACAACCGGGTTGATTGCATTAAAACTGATGATGGCTCTTGGATCTCCGACCCAGAGGCTCTTAAACGAAACGCCCGGCAATTCTTCATGGAGTTATTCTCCCCGGAGACTATTTGTGCGTCAAATTCGGGTACGTTTATTGCTAACTTTCCCCATCTTTCGCAGGACGACGCTGCCTTTCTATGTAGGCCATTTCCGGATTCTGAGGTGAAGAACAGTATGCTCAGCATGCACCCGCTCAAAGCCCCGGGTAGCGATGGATTTAGTGCTATCTTCTATCAAAAATCATGGGATACTGTGGGAGGGTCTGTTTTGGAGTTCGTTAAGCAATTCTTTGCTTCCGGCACCTTCCCGAGCGGTATTAACGATACCCTCATCTCACTTATTCCCAAGAGCAGTTGTCCGGAGCATATTTCAGGCTTTCGCCCAATTGGACTTTGTAACGTCAGTTACAAACTGATTTCTAAGTTACTCGTTTCCAGGCTCCAAACACTTATGAACAATCTTGTTGGTCCTCTACAAAGCAGTTTTATTCCGGGAAGGATGATTGAGGATAACGCTATTATTGTTCAGGAATTGGTTCATTCCATTGTCCGGAAGAAGTCTGGTAAACGGTGGATGGCAATCAAAATCGATCTTGAGAAAGCTTACGACCGACTATCTTGGAAGTTCATCGAGGAGACATGTGAACTGATTGGTTTTCCGGATATGTGGAAGCGGTGGATTTCCTCTTGTATTAGGTCACAATCTATGACGGTACTGTGGGATGGTGAGGTTACTGAAAGTTTCAATCCCACACGCGGCGTTCGACAAGGGGATCCCATATCCCCCTAAATCTTTGTACTCTGTCTTGAACGCTTCGGTCATGCTATTCAACAGCTTGTCGATAACAATAAGTGGCAGCCTATTAAGGTTACTAGGAGGAGTGCGGGATTCTCCCACGTTTTCTTTGCAGACGACATTGTACTGTTCGCTGAAGCCACAGTTTCTAATATTTCTGTAATCAAGAATTGCCTATCGGAATTTTGTGATGCCTCAGGTCTCAAAGTCAGCTTAGCTAAGTCGCACATTCTCTTTTCTCCCAATGTGAATTCTGACTTGCGTAAGTCTATTCAGGAGGTTGCTGGTTTCCGGATTACTTCAGATTTTGGGCACTATTTGGGCTTTCCGATTCTCCATTCTCGCATGTCTAAGAACGACTTCAGCTTCCTTGTGGAAAAAACAAAAAAGCGACTCGCTTCTTGGAAGGGTCGACTATTAAGCTTCGCCGACAGAACTACCCTTGTCAAATCTGTCCTTAGTTCCTTCCCTTCATATATTATGAGAGTAATCAAGCTCCCGGTATCGATTTGTAACGAGTTGGACAAGCTCTGTCGCTCATTCTTATGGGGTGATACCAATATCAAAAAAAGAATCCACCTTGTGGCATGGAAAGACCTTTGTCGCCCTACTGATTGTGGCGGACTAGGTATAAGATTGTCTGCTGATGCCAATGCGGTGGGGCTGGGGAAGCTCGCATGGAGGTACTCTCAATCTCCCTCTGCTCCTTGGGCTCGCATGTTGTCGGACAAATACGGAATACGTGATCTAAGGTCCTTCTTTGATTGCAGCACGGTCAAGACGGGATCTTTCATCCTCAAAGGTCTGTTATGGGCTAAGTCGAACGTTCTATCTCGAGGCATCAAATGGGCTGTTTTTGACGGTCTGCTTACCCGCTTTTGGTATGATGTGTGGTGTGGAGACTCACCACTGATGTCAACTGTCATTGAGCTGCCCAGGTTTACCGATTTGGACGCAAGAGTGCGCGACTACTGGATTGATGGCGCCGGATGGGACTGGTCTAAGTTCAGCTCCGCTCTCCCTGCTGAGATGTTGTTGAAGATTGCGAGTATTACGATATCAGAGGACGGCATAAATCATGATTGTGTTTACTGGGGTTCCTCAAGCAATGGATTATACACCACTAAGTCGGCGTATATGACTACGGTTTTGGAGCACACCAACTACGTGACTCACACATCGCTCTTCAACCAGATTTGGAGGCTCGATGTACCGCAACGCATCCGCTCCTTCTTATGGTTAGTCTCTCTGGATCGGATTCTAACTAATGCTGAGAGAGCTAGGCGTCACTTGGCGCAGGATGATTCCTGTACACTCTGCTTGGGCACTACGGAAACAACGCTACACGTCCTTAGGGATTGCACAGCTGCTATGGATGTGTGGAGTAATATCCTCCTCCCTGAACATGCTGCCGATTTCTTTTCTACGGATTTAATGGCCTGGCTTACTTTCAATCTCGATCGGAAGGATTTAATTGACACTGATGTGCCGTGGAATATATGCTTTGCTGTTACGTGTTGGTGGTGTTGGAGATGGCGGAATGAAGCCACATTCAGGTCGACCACTCTCCCTCCTAACCGTGTGATGCTAATTACTTCCTACACGAGAGCCATCACTTGTGCTAACAGGCTCTCTATCCACAAGGGGGCTAGGAAGCGTGTTGAGGTTCATATCTCCTGGTCTGCTCCTGGCGAGGGATGGTTCAAGCTGAATTCCGATGGTTCAGTGCAAAGGGATCTCGGGATGGCTTCGGCCGGTGGTTTGATTAGGGACATGCATGGACAATGGTTATGTGGGTACGTCATGAACATCGGGCCATGTTCCGTGCCTATGGCCGAGTTATGGGGACTCTTTGCGGGGCTGTATCTTGCGTGGAATAAAGGTTACCGTCGGCTCATTGTGGAAATCGACTCGGAGTTGGTTGTCAACATGATTCAACGGTCCTTACCTAGCTACCACCCACTCTTTAGTCTGGTATCTCAATGCCAAGGCTTCCTCCGTAGGAACTGGGATATTCAGTTCCGTCACATTTACCGTGAAGCTAATACTGCTGCTGACCATATGGCATCCCTTGCTTCCGCTTTTCCACTAGGTTATTTTTACATTCAATCGCCGCCGGTATCGGTTGTGCAATTCCTGAAAAACGATGCCCGCGGACTAGCGACCCGTAGGGTTATTTCCTGTTAGCTTTTTATTACTGTTTAATAATATTACGGCTAACCAACTGGTTTTCCGTATCCATTACCAAAAAAAAAAAAAAAACATTTTCAGAATGTGAACTCTTACAATATATATGTTAACATATTTTTAAATAAATTAGAGATGGTAATAGTAAATTTGTTCACAAAGATAGTAATGCTAAGGGAACAAATAATAGAGTTATGAGGTATCTATGCATTACACTTTCTAGCATATATGAATCTCAACTCCCCCTCCCCAAGCATGTAATGAATGGTGTAGTGGTACAAACATACACACGCTTGGGTTATAAAAAGTGATTATATATATATATATATATATATATATATATATATATATATATATATATATATATATATATATATATATATACTCAGGCATTGGGTGGTTGTATCACTTTCATTAATCGGTCTATACTACACAATCATTCACTCGAATCACTATCAACCCAAGCTCCCCTTCATCCTAAACAATATCGCAGTTGATCGGTTAGGTTGGGTTTTTTTGGGTTCAGCCGACAAATTAAGCTTGTGATTACCGAAGGTTAAACGTGAAACGACCGGAGAGCGGACCAACGGAGAGTAGAGAATAAAACCTGAAGTGACGCCGGAAGGAGCAACTCGAGCGTGAGTGTGTAACCTGCGTTAGACTTAGGGCTTTCACTTTGGTTGCAACTCGAGCGTGGAAGCAAGAAATATTAATTTTACCGCTTAACCTAGGTTGGAGTGTTGTTTCTTTTGTTTATTTGAAAGGAATATACGTAAGAGTTTAGGCTTATGAAATAGAGTTTGTACATTACAAAAACTTAAAATTTTATTTTAATTTAATTTAATTTTATATTAGTTCAAATGAACTTCGGGTGAAATTAGATCGGGTGATAACTCGGGTGGTGAGTTTTAATATTCTTATCCAAAACTGTAACCGGACCATCAACTAATCATTCATCACCAGCGTTTTATGAAATTTTCGACCATCAATCAGATCAAATTATCGGTGACGGGTGAGATTATCATCCTTGTGTAACGCAATGTATGTGTATATAAGGGAGAAGTATGCAGTAGAAAAGTAGTGGAAGAAATGAATGAAAGAGTGAGGCCGACAAACACGTTATGAAGAGCACTGACATCTATAATACGCGTGTTCTTACTTTTCCCTCGATCGTCTAAAGCTTCCTTCACGTCATAGATGTTCGATTCAAGGTTATCATCCTTTACCATCTTTTTGTCTTTCTACATCCCTCCTTTTCTATCGTTCCATTTTCACAATCATTTCTTAGATATTTGAGTTAACCGTTGAATTTTTTTATACGTGAGTTATGGTAGTTAGGGTTGTGGGAGGCAAGTAAGCGAATGACCCTTACGAGTTACAATAATTGGTGTTGAAACGGTAAAAGTACAGGAGTTGATGGAACTAAATCAGCGAAAACGACACAAATAGTCATTCTCGATTATTATCTTTCAAATTTCGATATATTGACGGCCAACTTTTAATCCAAGGACTTTGGTTTGAATTAATCGTGACACGGTTGGAGCGTTGTTGGCCTTATCAACATCTTATGTTGTGACAAATTTATGTTTTTTAGGACATTTCACGAGCATTTTTTTTATAGCATTCATCGTTATATTAGTTCGGAGACTTTTGTGGTAAATTTGGAAGAAATTGCTACAAATTTGCTCAATAAGTGTCGAGAGCTTATTTAGTGATATATTGGTTGATCGAACTACACTCGTTTGAATTAAGGCAGTGAGCTAGTAATGACTTTAGAGATTCTCCTAGCTATTTAAACCCACATAGTGTGGTTCGAAAGCTCAAACGCCAGGCTAAGTAAGCCAGCTTCATTTGGGACACGTTGGATGTCACATGGCCGGCAAGGGGTGGGCAAAGCCAATCCGATCTGCCGACCTTTTCGAAAATCTATTGATCCGATCCCGAAACCCCCTTTTTTTGTACCCGAATTGTTCCGGTCCGAATCTGATCCGGGAGATTTTTCTAGATTACAGGATTGGATATATATGTATTAGGGTTTTAGACATCCGGATATCAGCGAATACTCAAGAAAAAACGGAAATTTGGATACTCACGAATCACCGGATATCCGCATATATTCAGCGATTCAAGACTTTTTGGATTCCACGTATACACGGTCATCCGCAAATATCCAGATAGTACCGGATCAATAGATATATGGATATCCGGATATTGAAATATTTTTATTATAGTATTACATGTATATATTTTAGGAAGGAAAATAAAATTTGAATATTACAATTTTGTACTAATATTTATATTTGAAATGTATTAAATGAGAAAATATTTGAGTTAGGAAAAGAATGCTTGGATACCAATATTTGACCAGAATGATATGAATGATCGGCCGGATATCCGCTGGTAATTATCCTATCCTACCTGGCTAAATCAAATTCGAATACAAATATTTAATTTTCAGATCAAATGGATCGGCCGGATATCCGTGGTTAATTATTCTATCCGATCCGACAAAAACTCTCGGATATCCGTCCGGATCCGAATCGGAGTTTATGATGATATGACTAGCTTGTTACACTTTCCCATTAAGGTGTACCTTTTTAAGATTGTGCTAACCAAAAGATACTTAGCCATCCTATCCGATCCAGCAAAAACCCCATAGATCAAAAGAGACTTAGCCAGACATGGATAGAGAAGAGAAACGAGATGAAAAGAAAAGTGATGCGGGGTTGATGTCATAGTTTCGGATCTAGATTGAAAGTCCACGAATTGAACAACAAATGAGAATCTCGGTCAACGTAAGTATATCTCGGGCGAGATTTCGTAAGAATAGGCCGAGATTTCTATAAACTCAAAATGCGAATTATGGATGATAACGAAAGATAAGAAGATGATTAATGGGATGAATTATGATAATATAGGAAGATAGGACTAATTGCTAGACTTGCAAAGAACTTTGAACAATTATGTGTCAAAACCCTTAACAAAGAATTACCTTAAATCTTCCTTCGTCAACCTTACACAAGTCTTTTATCTAAGACAAGCACAAGGAGCGACTAGTTTGACTAGTAGCACCAATCTTCACCAAGATTAACACATACAAGAACAACCTAGAAAAGATTCACAACGATTCAACCAAAAGCTCCCTTTTTATTGAATAAAAATAATAAAATACAAACTCAATGAGCGAAGTCACAAGTATCACACAACAATGTGGAAATCAATATTCAAAACTAAGTTTTCTATTAATCTCGTTCTCTAAGACTATTTATAAAAGAAATTCCTCTAAAAGATAATTACTAAAATAATCCTATCCAAAGCCAAAATATATATTCACAATGTATGAGAGATTACAAGGTACTAAAAATAATTAGAAGATAAATTGATCTGATGAGATCTTCAACGGATCTTATAAGTCTCGACAAACACGAAATCTCAATCTATATCTCGGGTGAGATTTTGTCTTAGGGCCGAGATTTCTTCACTTCCTTGGTAACTTGATTGTCTTCGATAACATCTACTCTCGGATCCTTCTTGCCCTTTGATCTAGTGATTGGTCCTTGTATATTTGGTGTCGAGGAATGGTCCCGCATCAAAAAGTCTTTTCATAGAAATTAGAGTTGAAAGTATCAAAGAAAGTGATAGGTGATGGAATCACTGTCAATTTAGTTAGTTTTTAGAGTCTTTTTAGTGTCTTTGAGTCATATTATGTTACTAATCCCTTGATCCAGAAGAAGAAGATCAAAATGAAGTAATATAGGGTTTAGCACACTTGGGAGTTGAAGAAAATCAACGAAGATAAATTTTTGGTGCCACACCGCCCCCGCGGAGTAATTTCACTGCCCCAACGGTGACACTACACTCCGGCAACGCTGCTTGCACCTCGCCAGTGTCCCGAGAGAAGGGTGTCACCATCCCTGTGGCGCCACCTAGCCGCCCCTGCGGTGACACCCTTGAAGACCTTGCCTAATGCCGTAGTCAACGCCTTCGCCAGCGCCCACGAGAAGCTTGTAACCGCCGTTGTGACCCTCTCTAGCTGCCCCTTGTTAGCATGAAATATTGTGATATTTTAGGCACGTTTTCTAAGAGTATTTGATTCATATTTATAGTCTTTGATTTAACATTGTTGCATTTGTGAGCTAGTTTGCCTATATTGTCGATATGGATGTCTACACTAGCTTTATGTTGATTATAGGTGATTGAGAGTCATTTCCGAATGAAATCGAGCAAAGAAGAGTTGATTGAGTATGTCCATGGATTAAGGGCATTCTTAGGAGCAAATTGGAGTTCAACTTGAGGAATGCACGAGGCTAGGGAAGAATCACGTTCTTGCCCTAAACCACACTCTAAAATACGGCCGTACTACAAACCACGTTTAGTTCCACGGCCGTGGAACCCTGCAAAGAGAGGCGTGATGCATTCCAGTAACTATTACGGTCGTGGAAACCATGGTTCAAACCGTGACACTTTCCACGCTCTAAATTACGGTCGTGGAACCTTCCACGACCGTGATCTTGGCGATCTTTCTCGCCACATTTTGAAGCCACGATCTTTTGAAGATTGGGCCGGGCCGATATCTTATCTTGCCCTATAAAAAGACGGACGAAGCAAGATTCCGTCATCATCGCTTAGCCCCGCTTGGACGCACTTTTGCGACCTCGTTTTAGACTTTGGCTTACGCTTTTGCTTAGCGGCACAACCCTCGTTTGGAAGCATTTGCATCTCATTGGAGATCGAAGTTCGTGTTGGGATTTTGCCCTAATCTCGCACCTTTGGTGGAGATTGCTGTTGAAATTTCCGGATTGGCGGAAGATCGAAGCTTTTGGAAGATTGTTGCAAGAAGATTTCTCTTCTTGTTTAGGTTTGATTTAGAAGACGGATTGACATCCCGTTCTTCCTTCTTTCCTAAGATTGTGTTTGTTTAGTTTATTCTGAATCTATTGACAATATTCGTTATTGATTGTGACTTTGAGATTGGTTTGAAGTTTATTGAAAGTTTTCGGAGGTTTTCATCTTTCAATCTTTTGATCTTTGAATTTGATATCAACATGACTATTATTGGCTAAAAACCCCTAACAATTCTAAGGTGAAGGGTTGATAGTTGTGGCTTAGATGATGATAGATCGATCGTAAACAGATTAGACCTTGAGAGTTTGAGAGAATCGTCGACGAACCCTAAATCACGGTTTGATCTTGAGTTCCACGGCCGTGGAGTCTCAAGATCTACCCGTAATTTCCCTTAAGTTTACGAACCTGCTTTTACTTTAATCCAAAGTTAAAGATTTGCTTTAACTTAGTTTAGGCTTGCCTTTTCTAGGTGGTAATGAAGCCTCAACAACCTCTACCTCGATTGTGAGTGTCACAACCGTAATCGGTTAAGTTAGTCTTGATCCTTGGATTGCAAGTTTGGGTATTTGACATCAATTCTCGCCTTTAGAACCTTTCTATATTGAAGCCTCAACAACCTGTATAGAGAGTGTCTTGTAGGTGAGTCATATAAGGTTTTTGGAACTTCACCGTACGATTACCTTACATTAGTATACCTTTGCATATCTCAACTCTGTCTTTATATCATTTAGAATATCTTGAATCGATTGCCACAGCTGGATACTTGGATCTTTAGGATTGTTGTTTTCCCAATATTTGCAAAATTCTCATATTTACTCGCTTGATAATCTGTAATTGAATTTGTTCCCACCCAAATCCCTGTGTTCGATACTCTGGAATACTTGCTAATCTACGCCGATCCGTACACTGCGGGTTCGCTTGCTTGATTCTAGTTTTATAAATTTAAAGCTTATTTGCACACACCTTTAGGGGCGAACAAGTTTTTGGCGCCGTTGCCGGGGATTTGGTTTCGGCCGAATTCGGTAGCCGGTTGTCAAGCTTGGGAGCTTGCTCTCGTTATTTGATATTACTTTGAGTGCATGCGCAGGTCTAGGAACACCGAAGATCTCTTACCTCTTGATCAAGAGTTAGAGAAAACTTTAAGGCAAAAGCGCAAGGAAAAGAAGATGGCTGAAGGACACGAACGTGATCTTCAAGCGGAGTTGGCGGAGAAGGAAGCCCAACTCCAATGGAATGAAACCCTCCGCCAGAATGAAATGGATCGTCATCAATCTCAAGTTAATAATCTACAAGACATGATCTTCCAGATGAGGATAGAGCTAAGCGACCTTAAGAATAAGGGAAGCAAGAAATCCTCAAGGAAAACATCAAAGTCTAGAAGAAAAGGTCACTCATCCGCTGATGATAGTGATTCTTCCATGCCACCGTTAGAGGAGATTGATCCCACGATCAATGTGAATCCTTTTCATCCACGGGGAGCTGCCAATCGTTGTGTTCCACCTAGGAATGCGAGGATCGAACGTGTAGATGAAGAGCCAAGAACTCTTGGCCAGCGGATGGATTCAACACAACAACCACGCCGTTTGGGTGTGAACTTTGATGCTGATGATGTGCAAGGGTTTAGCTTCAACCCTCAAGTCATTACTCTTGTTCGCCAAAACCAATTTGGCGGAACAAGCGCTGAATCTCCACACCAACACTTGCAGAACTTTGAGTGTATGATGGAGACAATGAGGCCAAGGAGCGCTACTACCAACAACTATAAGCTCAAACCTTTCTTCTTCTCCTTGAAGGGGAGAGCGTTGTCTTGGTATCAAGCTCTTCCTAGTGGGAAACTAGACACGTGGGAAGACCTTTCCGCAGAGTTCCTCACCAAATTCTTTCCGCCATCCAAAATGGCGGAACTTAGAGGTAAGATTAATGCTTTTTCCATGAGATCTAACGAAAGTTTGTTTCAATCTTGGGAAAGGTTTCAGGATTTGCTCTTGGATTGCCCTCATCATGGCATATCCAAACTTGCCTTGCTGGAGATTTACTACAAGGGGTTAGATGCGGAACGCAATTCAACCTCCAATCCCTCTCATGTGGAACATTCATGGACATGAGAGAAGATGACGCTTGGGACTTCATTGAGAAGCAGGCAAGGGTCATAGAGAAGTATTCCCACCGGAAAGTGGAGGGAAATCGTGTGGAGCAAGGAGCAAAGCTCACACATGAAGCTCAAAATCAGATTTTCTCCCTCAACAATGAGATCAAAGAGTTGAAGGAGGCTATCAAGACCAACTTCCCAAAGCAACAAGGGAAGGATGTTGGTTATTTGGGCAACAACAATGGCGGCGACAACAATAACCGGAACAACAACCGGAATAACAATTGGAATGGAAACAACAACAACCGGAACAACAATTGGAACAACAATAGGTGTTCAAACAACAACAATTGACGCTCCAATCAACAAAATTCCGGTAACTCTTATCCTTCCAACTCCAATTCACTAACTCCACCTTCTTCTTCCTCTACTCCTTTGAAAAGCCAGGGGCAATCATCTAATGGAGGAAACAATTCGGGAAAGGAGAAGCCCGATCCCATGTTGGAAACGATTTTGGGAAAGCTTCAAGGGTTGGAGAACCGCTTCATTAAGATTGATGATCAAATTTCCAAGGTTGACAAGGCTCAAAAAGTTTTGGAAAACCAAATGTTCAACCATGCGGAGGAAGTTCCTAGGAATCAAGGGAAACTTCCAGGAAAGACGGAGGACAACCCTAAGGGAAGGGTTATGGCAATCACAACTAGGAGCGGGGTGACTACCACCGATCCGCAGCCTAAGTTCGTTGAAGTCTCCGTAGAGAAGGACAAGGAGAAAGAGAAGGGGAAGGAGAAGGAAGATGTCTACGTTCCTCCTTCAGCTTATAAACCTCCCCTACCATTCCCTCAATCTAGAGCGAGAGCGCGCCTAGATAAACAATTTGGTAAGTTCATAGAACTCATGAGCAAGCTGCATATTAATATACCATTTATTGATGCTATTGTAGGTATGCCGGATTATGGCAAGTTCTTGAAGGAGCTCCTCTCTAACAAGAGGAAGCTAGAAGACTTCGGAGAAGTTAAGATGAGTTCGGATTCTTCGGATCTCATCAAAACCATGAAGGAGAAAATGCCCCCAAAGCTAAAGGATCCGGGGTCATTTTGCATTCCCATAGGAGTGGGAGATGTCACATACGATGCGTTATGTGACTTAGGAGCAAGTGTGAGCATCATACCACTTGCATTGTGTGGGAATATCGGTTTAGGCGACCCTAAACCGGTGAAGATGACGTTGTACATGGCGGATGGATCCATCACTCGCCCCGTCGGTATTGTAGAAGACGTCCCGGTCAAGCTAGGTAAATTCTTTGTTCCCATTGATTTTGTCGTGCTTGACATTCCTGCAGATAGTCCGGTCCCGATCATACTCGGAAGACCGTTTCTTGCAACTTCCGGCTGCATAGTCGATTGCAAGAATGGTAAACTCGCTTTTGACATAGGAGAGGAGAAAGTAGAGTTCGTTCTTTCTACTCTAGTGAAGGAGCCAATCTTTGATGAGGATATTTTCGATATCCAAGATGAAGAAGGTTTATCTAGGGAGGAGGTAAGTGCGATTCTCTTTAACGATCCTTTACAAAAGGTTATCACTATGAGTCTAACCAATGTAGGGGAAGAAGAAGAGTGCAATGAGGCAATTGAAGCCTTAGAAGCACAAGAAGAGATAGGTGAAGTGGAGTTTAAGAAACTTCACGATGAGGCAGAAAACGTGAGAATCCACGGTTATACCCTGTATTCCACGGCCGTGGATTTCACAACCAAAATCGTGCTTCACTCCAGGGAGTTATACGGTCGTGGAGAAGATGTGACAACCGTATTTCCCTTCCACGCCCCAAACCACGGCCGTGGAGGCCATGAGGAACCCGTAATTTTGGGCGTGGAAAGGAGTGATCGAGACACTTCTTCAACTTCTTCTGATTCTTCTCCCACACACTCATCACCCTTAGAAACTTCTAAGGAGACATCGGACGCTTCTCAAGGATCATTGGAAGCTCCGAAAGCAATGGAACTCAAACCACTTCCTACTCATCTAAGGTACGCTTTTCTAGGACCTAATTCTACCTTTCCGGTTATTGTTAGTTCCGATCTAAGCATAGATGAACATAATCAGCTCATGATTGTCCTTAGGAAACATAGGAAAGCTATAGGCTATACTATTGAGGACTTAGTAGGAATTAAACCCTCCCTATGCATGCATAAAATACTAATGGAGGAAGATTTTAGAACTTCGAGACAACCTCAAAGGCGGTTGAATCCGACCATGAAGGAGGTTGTCAAGAAGGAAATTCTTAAGCTTCTTGATGCAGGTATCATCTACCCTATCTCCGATAGTAAGTGGGTGAGTCCGGTTCAAGTAGTTCCGAAGAAGGGAGGAATGACGGTCATCACCAACAAAAACAACGAACTCATTCCTACCCGAACCGTGACTGGATGGCGGATGTGCATAGACTACCGCAAGCTCAACAATGCAACACGGAAGGATCATTTTCCATTGCCATTCATTGATCAAATGCTTGAAAGGTTAGCACAACATTCACATTTTTGCTACCTTGACGGTTATAGTGGTTTCTTTCAGATTCCGATACACCCGGATGATCAAGAGAAGACCACATTCACGTGCCCATGGGGTACGTTTGCTTATAGGAAAATGCCGTTCGGGCTTTGCAACGCCCCAGCCACCTTCCAACGGTGCATGATGGCCATCTTCTCCGAATACGTAGAGGAAATCATGGAAGTCTTCATGGACGACTTCTCCGTATACGGTTCCTCTTTTAACGATTGCCTTTCTAACCTTTGTCTTGTTTTGCAAAGGTGTGAAGACACTAACCTAGTTCTTAATTGGGAGAAGTGTCAATTTATGGTTAAGGAAGGAATTGTATTAGGCCACTTAGTCTCTAGTAGAGGGATAGAAGTAGACAAGGCTAAGATAGAGACCATAGAGAAGCTTCCTCCCCCAATTTCGGTGAAAGGGATAAGAAGTTTCCTAAGACATGCTGGATTTTATAGACGTTTCATTAAGAACTTTTCTAAGATATCAAAACCTCTCACTAATCTATTGATGAAAGATGCAGTTTTTGAGTTTTCGCAGGAATGTTTGGATGCGTTTAACACCATTTGGCAAGCTCTAATTTCAGCACCTATTATCCAACCCCCGGATTGGACTCTTCCCTTTGAGATTATGTGCGATTCTAGTGACGTAGCTATTGGAGCTGTTCTTGGACAATGAAAGGAAGGGGCAACCCATGCCATATACTATGCTAGCAAGACGCTAGATGAAGCGCAGCTCAACTACGCCACTACCGAAAAAGAGTTTCTAGCCATTGTCTATGCTATTGACAAGTTTCGCTCTTATCTTGTAGGTGCAAAGGTGATTGTCTACACGGATCATGCTGCGATCCGGTACCTCCTTGCGAAGAAAGATGCGAAGCCAAGGCTAATTAGATGGATTCTTCTCCTACAAGAATTCGATCTTGAGATCCGCGACAAGAAAGGTTCAGAAAATTCTGTTGCGGATCATTTGAGTCGCCTAACACATCTAGAGGACGACCATTTACCCATCGACGACTCCTTTCCGGACGAACACCTACACCTTATTGAGGAGTGCATCGATGTGATCTCCAAAGGTAACGAACCATGGTTTGTTGATTTTGTTAACTATTTGGTTTGCCAGGAGATGCCACCCGGACTATCCTACGCACAAAGGAAGAAGTTCTTTAAGGACGTCCGGGAATACTATTGGAACGAGCCTCTCCTCTTCAAGATAGGTCCGGATGGCATCATTCGGCGATGTGTGCCGGAAGATGAGATGCAAAGTGTCATCCGTCATTGTCATTCACTACCTTGTGGAGGACACGCTAGTTCGAATAAGACTAGCGCAAATGTATTGCAATCTGGATTCTTTTGGCCTACTTTGTTTAGAGATGTGCAATCCTTTGTTTCTTGCTGCGATGCTTGTCAAAGAACAAGCAATATCTCTAGGAGGAATGAGATGCCCCTCAACAACATCCAAGAGGTGGAGATTTTCGACGTTTGGGGAGTCGATTTCATGGGACCATTCTCATCCTCTTGTGGAAACCAATACATACTATTGGCGGTGGATTATGTTTCTAGATGGGTGGAAGCAATTGCCTCTCCCACCAATGATGCCATGGTGGTGGTTAAGTTCTTCAACAAGACCATCTTCCCGCGATTTGGGACACCAAGGACGATCATTAGTGATGGAGGTTCTCACTTCATTGCCCGGCGCTTTGAAGCTCTTCTAGCTAAGTATGGGGTTACTCACAAGATCGCTACCCCTTACCATCCACAAACAAGTGGACAAGTTGAGATCTCAAATAGGGAGATCAAAGAAATTCTAGAGAAGACGGTTTCAAGGACTAGGAAGGATTGGTCCTTGAAGCTTGACGATGCATTATGGGCATACCGGACCGCATACAAGACTACCATAGGAACCACACCATACAACCTTGTGTATGGGAAGTCTTGTTACTTGCCGGTAGAGTTGGAGCACAAAGCGTTTTGGGCTATCAAGTGGTTAAACTTCAGCATGAAAGAAGCGGGAGAGAAGCGTCTCCTAGACATCAATAAGCTAGATGAATTCCGCTTGAACGCTTATGAAAACGCTAAGATCTATAAGGAGAGAGCAAAGCGTTGGCATGATAAGCATATCATTCCAAAGGACTTCAAAGAAGGAGATCAAGTTCTCCTCTTCAATTCAAGGCTTCGTCTCTTTCCAGGTAAGCTTAAATCTCGTTAGACCGGACCTTTTCTAATTAAGCGTATTTTCCCCCATGGTGCAGTTGAAGTATGGGGTGAAGCGAGCGGAACTTTTAAGGTGAACGGCCAACGACTCAAGAAGTATACGCCGGAACTCCAAGCTGAGGAGTTCGCGCCTACCGCACTCGAATAAGTGCGAGATTGGTCTAGCTACGGACCTTAAACAAAGCGCTTCTTGGGAGGCAACCCAAGGTATTGCATTTTTGTTTTTATTTTCGATTCATATATTAGCTTCGTATAGACGTTTTTGCTTTGTTTCTGCCTCGATTCCTTCCTGTATGTTCGTGTTTTTGGATGTAGGAACGATGGAAAAGGGAAAGGGAAGGATTATGTCGAAGAAAAGTGACGAAATTTGGACTTTGGAGCTTTACAGAGGGTTCCACGGCCTAAACCACGGTCGTGACAGCTACAGTACCCGTAATTCCCAAAAGCCTTTGAAAAATTACCAAAACCACGGTTCCGTACACTTCCACGGCCGTGGAACACCCCGACAGACCGTGATTTTCAAAATTTTTGCCCGTGACTATATAAGCCACATTCTTCACAAAAATCATCCCAAAACCCCTCTTCCACGCCCTAATTGCCGAATTCCACGACCCCCTCTCAAATTCTCATTTCCTAATCGTTTTCAACGATTCTTCTTTCTAAACTGAAGCAAATTCAACCACAAACAAGATCCAAGCGACGAATCGAGCGGAAATTCACCAACGAACGCGCAATTCGGATTTTTCAATCCGAAAAATAGGTTTTTTCTCTCCTCTTGATTCTTGCCGATTTGGTTCGTTTTTGTTAGAGATTTTTAGGAAGAACTGATTGAGATTGGAAGAAATTAGATTAGGACTGCCTGTTGTTGAGATTGATTGCTGATTTGCCGAGATTTGTGATTTTTTGAGACGAATCACGGTCTCTGGGGGAATTACGGCCGTGGTTTTCATAAGAACAGACCGTAATTTTGAGCAGAATGGATTTTGTGAGAAGAGTTTCGGGGAGGATAAAAGAGAAGAAGAATGATCAGAATAAGAAGAGGAAGGGTAATCCCTCCTCCTCCTCATCCTCTAGGGCACCACCACCCTCTTCCCCTTCACCTCCATCCTCACCTTCACCTCCATCCTCACCCCCTCACCCTAGAATCCTGACCATACACGACGATCATCTCGATGCACTCGAGAGGATCAATGAGAGGCCAGTGATTGGCCCTAGATACTTGTTGTTGGAGGATCTAACTCCTCTCAACATTGTTGATGATCTTACTTGGCTCTTGGATAGAGCCGGACTTATTGTCTTCTCGGCTATCCGAGAAGACGCCTATGAGGAGATTACACGGGAGGTTGTGACATCCTTTGAGCACAGCCATGTAGACAGGACCGTCTCTTTCCGTCTCATGGAGAGAGACTACCATTTGAGCATCCGTGAGTTTGGGACCATTTTTGGGTTTCAGGAGACCTTTAACGGTCGATTTCCTAGTGGCGTTTACGCCAAGGATTTTTGGGAGGAGGTGGCGATGATTTACGCTAGCGAGGACCGCTGGCAGCCCGCTGACACCAAGGCTAGGTTGATGTACCACCTAGCCTTGAATATTGCTCATCGTGTTCTTTCGGAGTGTCTCTTTCCAAGGATGGAGACGCCCCAAAAGATCAAGACGGATGAGCTCTTCTTGCTCTATTCCATGTTGTATGGACGCCGTGCTGATTGTGCTACTCTCTTGGCTGCTACTATGAGCAAGCTCAAGAATAAGAAGAAGGGCAACATAGGATATGGTGGGATAGTTACCCACATTGCTAGGAGCTTTGGTGTTGATTTTTCTGCTTGCACCCGTATACCGGTCGTACCTTTAGGGCTACATGCTTTCATGACTAGGGGTCTCATTTTCCCCACACATAGAGGTCCGCCTTATGCGGGCATGCCATGGGAGAGCAGGACGGGTAGGGGTATAGAGTGGCTACCGGAGTACTCCATTATGGCAGGACGCCATAATTGGAAGGAGACGTTCGTTGCTATGCATGCGAACAGGATAGCAGCTCCCCCATATGTCCCACCACCAGTTGTTGAGGAGGAGATGGGAGACCAGTTTGAGGGCGGAGGAGGAGCTGAGGAGGAGTTTGGCACGTTTCCGGATCAGCCGGAGGCGGCCCCCGATGCACCTAGACGTTCTCCACGTCCAGCTAGAGCTTCAGGCTCGTCTTCTCGCCGCGCTAGCGTGAGTGAGAGGCCTACGTGGATGACCACACCACCTACATGGTATGGCGTTCCCCCTTCTTGGTCTACAGAGCAGACAACAGCACCAGCACCACCACCAGCACCATCCGACGCTCCAGCATGGTATAGTCAGGCCCCGGGATGGTACGAGCAGATGCCGGATTGGGCTACCGGACTTTCAGAGAGAGTAGGAGCATTGGAGATCCGAGCCGATGCTAGAGACGGACGCCTAGACGACCTCGACGACATGATGAGGGATGTCTACCGCCAGCAGTTTGGGCGGTTCTATGATCCTAGCTTCTCTCCATTCCCGCCTCCACCAGCGCCACAGTGATGAGATTTGATGATTGACCGTTCGCTTTAGACATTCCGCCACCCCCTTGTGAGTTTCTTTTTCTTTTTCTTCTTTTCTTTCTTTCTTTTGAACATTAGGGACAATGTTCGTCCTAAGTATGGGGTGGGATGTACTAAAAGTTTGTAATAACTCTTACTCACTATGCTTGCTTCTATTCGAGACTATTTGCATGTTCATTATATTGTTGCACGTTTCATTATCGCATTGCATGAAAAAGAACTTGAAAAACCCATAAAAACTGAAAAATTTTGAAAATTTTGTGCTTCTAATGAATTGAGATGATTTCTATGATAATCACTACTTGTGAATTGAGTTTGATGACAATTGCATGCTTAAAAGAATAGTGAATTGAAAAGAATTTGAATGAATGAATTTTACCTCTTTTGCAAGTTTTATAATGTGATGAATATTGTCTAAATCATGTTGAGAAATTGAAGTTGAAATCACACTATAAGTTCTTATACTTCTTGTTGAGATGATTAAGGCAATTCGATTTTTCTTTCTTCTTTCTTTGATCATTTTAGCTCCTCATTGAAATATTGACCTCCTTTACCTATCCGGGAATTTGGAGAAGTGAATGAAAAAGGCATGTTTGATGTGGGAGGGCCATGAGAGCAATTATTTGCAATCAAAAGAATAGAAAGGAATTCTAGGTTTGGGGAAGTCAATCATGATGATGAGTAACTCGGCACCATTCACATAGCCGGGTGTTTGTGTCTTGCCAAAGTCGGATTGAGCGATATTCCTAGCGGATTATGGTATGTGCGCTAAAGGTTTGAAGCATCTCATAAAAATTGAGAAACGCCAATCTCCTAGGCTTCGGTTTTTGTGCACCTCTATCCATAACTCCAAAAGTAAAGTCGAAAAATGGAAGGAAGAAGAGCGAAGCTCTAAGTTGAAGTGTTGCGGAAACCGCAAAAGAAGAAGAAGGGTAGTTGTCCACTTTCCCGGATTCATGCACCACATTCCTTAAAAGTTTCCTTCCCTTTCCACATTCTAGACCTTTTCTTTGAAAGTCCTTAAGATCAAAAGAATGTTATATGACTTGGTGATCTAAATTGAAGTTCTTATGATTGATTTTGATAATGTTTGATGGTTATGATGCTTGTTTAGAAGTTTAATTGATTCATGAGTTTTCTTTGCTTTTTACTCTTTGGATAAGTGTATGAAAGTCTTATAAACAATTGAAGCAAGGTTTGAGAATGATCTATTCTTTAGAAGGCACATTCCTCCAAAAGAAGTATTGCTTTGAGAAGGTACACATACTTCATCCTAACTTTTGTTTAAAGCTTTTTGAAAGACCTTGCTTAGGGACAAGCAAGTGTTAAGTATGGGGTTATTTGTTAGCATGAAATATTGTGATATTTTAAGCACGTTTTCTAAGAGTATTTGATTCATATTTATAGTCTTTGATTTAGCATTGTTGCATTTGTGAGCTAGTTTTCCTATATTGTCGATATGGATGTCTACACTAGCTTTATGTTGATTATAGGTAATTGAGAGTCATTTCCGAACGAAATCGAGCAAAGAAGAGTTGATTGAGTATGTCCATGGATTAAGGGCATTCTTAGGAGCAAATTGGAGTTCAACTTGAGGAATGCACGAGGCTAGGGAAGAATCACGTTCTTGCCCTAAACCACGCTCTAAAATACGGCCGTACTACAAACCACGTTTAGTTCCACGGCCGTGGAACCCTGCAAAGAGAGGCGTGATGCATTCCAGTAACTATTACGGTCGTGGAAACCATGGTTCAAACCGTGACACTTTCCACGCTCTAAATTACGGTCGTGGAACCTTCCACGACCGTGATCTTGGCGATCTTTCTCGCCACATTTTGAAGCCACGATCTTTTGAAGATTGGGCCGGGCCGATATCTTATCTTGCCCTATAAAAAGACGGACGAAGCAAGATTCCGTCATCATCGCTTAGCCCCGCTTGGACCCACTTTTGCGACCTCGTTTTAGACTTTGGCTTACGCCTTTGCTTAGCGGCACAACCCTCGTTTGGAAGCATTTGCATCTCATTGGAGATCGAAGTTCGTGTTGGGATTTTGCCCTAATCTTGCACCTTTGGTGGAGATTGCTGTTGAGATTTCCGGATTGGCGGAAGATCGAAGCTTTTGGAAGATTGTTGCAAGAAGATTTCTCTTCTTGTTTAGGTTTGATTTAGAAGACGGATTGACATCCCGTTCTTCCTTCTTTCCTAAGATTGTGTTTGTTTAGTTTATTCTGAATCTATTGACAATATTCGTTATTGATTGTGACTTTGAGATTGGTTTGAAGTTTATTGAAAGTTTTCGGAGGTTTTCATCTTTCAATCTTTTGATCTTTGAATTTCATATCAACATGACTATTATTGGCTAAAAACCCCTAACAATTCTAAGGTGAAGGGTTGATAGTTGTGGCTTAGATGATGATAGATCGATCGTAAACAGATTAGACCTTGAGAGTTTGAGAGAATCGTCGACAAACCCTAAATCACGGTTTGATCTTGAGTTCCACGGCCGTGGAGTCTCAAGATCTACCCGTAATTTTCCTTAAGTTTACGAACCTGCTTTTACTTTAATCCAAAGTTAAAGATTTGCTTTAACTTAGTTTAGGCTTGCCTTTTCTAGGTGGTAGTGAAGCCTCAACAACCTCTACCTCGATTGTGAGTGTCACAACCGTAATCGGTTAAGTTAGTCTTGATCCTTGGATTGCAAGTTTGGGTATTTGACATCAATTCTCGCTTTTAGAACCTTTCTATATTGAAGCCTCAATAACCTGTATAGAGAGTGTCTTGTAGGTGAGTCATATAAGGTTTGTAATAACCGAAAAATTTTAATGTCCGTTAAATCTGAATATAACCAAATTCTGATACATCAATTGGAAATAAAATAAACGAGTTAAAATCTATCATTTTATGTGACCTTGATTCACATAAAATGATGAAACTATGTAACCGGAAATAAATTACATACCTCTAAAATAAGATAAGAAAATTATATTATACGGAATTTAATTCCGTATTTATTTCCACAAATTACCTACCGATCCGTACGAGTAACGGGTTTCGTTTCAGCTTATTTCTTAATGGAAGATTAGGCCCATTCTACGAGCCCATCAGCCCATCAGCAATCTCCTAAACTAATCCTAACCCTAAATTAATTAAGTTAACCTAATCTAAACCTATTCTACCACTGCTGCGTGCCGCTACCCATCCCTTCTCTTACCTTCTGCAGAACGTCGACCAGCAGCCCCTTACCTTCTGCAGAACGTCGACCAGCAACCGCTTCCGTCTTCTGCACAGGACGACTAGCCGCTGCTGCTTCCGCCTTCTGCACAGGACGACTAGCCGCTGCTGCTTCCGCCTTCTGCACAGGACGACTGGCCACTGCTCCTTCCGCCTTCTGCACAGGCCGACTGGGCCGCTGCTGCTTCCTTCTTCTGCACAGCTGCCTGGGTGCCACGCCGAGTTACCCTGTCTTCTGCAGCCCTACCGTAGCCGCCTCCGTGTTGTTACCCTCCTTCTGTCATAAAATCGGCAACACCGATGGCTACCAAGGCGCCCTCAAACCAGCGTGGTAAGTCTTCTAGTCTTCTTCCCTCATTCCTTCACTCGCTTTGATCTCTGATCTGAGACTCAAAGGACAGCAACCAAAGGCCTCGGGTTGATAGCTTGCATCAGAGCCAGTCGTCACTGCCTCTTGTTTCACGAAGACCCCAACCCAGCGAACACAAACCTTCATCGGACTCTAGCGTGACACTAGTATCGGGGTGAGTCTATCTCGACTTTACTCCTTCTCCTTGCCTTCCTTGATATATCCTAGGGCTAATGGATACTTGCAAACCTTGTACAAAAACACAGCAGTAGCAAGAAGGATTCCGGGTTGTTGAATATGCATGAAGTTACAAGCAAGCATTTTCGAATACAGATTTGGGTATGTTAGACACCTCCTTTCTTGCTGATTTTTGGATATGTTATTGTCGGTATTGCAGTGTAGAACATACTGAAATTTGAGCCAATTCTGAGTTATAGTTTAGGAGATATGAGTTTATCAAGTTGGCTTCTCATGCAGTTTTCTAAGTGTGCTGAGTTTGAGGAAATTTGCTTGCGATGCAGTTTTGTAGAATAAATTTGGAGGGGTTATTGACTTCTGTTAGACTTGAATTTCGGACAAGTTATAGTTGATATAGTATAGTAGATCATACTAAAATTTTAGAGGAATCCATGTTATGGTTTGAGAGATATGAGGTTTCAAAGTTCAGTTTTATAAATGTGCTGAGTTGAGAAAAACAGCATGGGATGCTGTTTTGTGAGATAGTTTAGAATAGGCTTTTGATCTCTGTTAGGCTTGAATTTTTGATATGATATAGTTGACATCTTGTTGTAGATCATATTAAAATTTGGGAAGAATCGGAGTTACGGTTCGAGAGTTATTGTGTTTCAAAGTTGACGTTTTTTTATATATGTGCTGAGTGTTGGGGGAAAACAGCAAGTGATGCTGTTTTGTGAGATGATTTTGAATAAGCTCTTGATATCCTTTCCGGCTGAATTTTGGATATATTATAGGTAAGATTTTATAGTAGAACATATCAAAATTTGGGATAATTCCAGTGAGTGGTTTAGGAGTTATGATTTTTTTCAAAGTGTACTCAGATTTTGGCTAAGTATAGAATTTGTAAAGGGAGTAGTCAACTTTAGGAATTTTTATAAAACTGTTGAATGAACAGTTTGGAGAATTCTTTCTCCTAAAGTTAGATAGGACATCATAGATAATCTAGGGATTTAAGTCGGAATTTTTATAAGCGGTTACGAATTTTATATTTGGAATCGAAGTTAGACCTGTACGATTTCCCGGAAAATAGTAACATAGGAAAAATGTCAGCTTGGAACCCAACGAAACTTTGGGAGTTAGAATATGATTTTATAATCTCAAATAGGAGTTTAGACATGAATTTTAGAATTTTCGGGAATTTCGGGACCAAGGGTAAAATGGTCATTTTACCCTAAATTAATACTGCAACTAGTTATGTCTTAATATATTATTCTATTTTAGAAGTCTTAGACTTCTAACTACGTAGGAGTGTGCTAATGCACTTATCTTCTTTGACAGGCAACTGAGTTGCTACAGTTTACAGAGCGAGTTGGTTTACAGAGAGTCGAGCTTTATATCAGGTAAGTCATTTGGGCTTACTTAGCTGACTTCTAAATATGAGTATAAATGATGATGGTGGTGTGTGATTGAAATGTTTATGGAGATAGGTTGTGATATATAATTACCGACCTATATTTTGGCCTAAGAGTAACGGGCGGTGGCATTCTGCTCAGTAGCTTGCGGGCGTTGGGGGTTTCTTTCGGGACTAGTCCATACGTGGTTTGTAGTGATGCTACCAGTGGAAGTCAGCTAGACCTACACCAGTTGGATAAGGAGCGGAGACGAGAACTAATAATAATTCTCGTGCCACAACTTAAATTGAATAATGTGAATCACTTAAATAATAGATAATAAACGGTTGAGTGCCAACATGATATTTGTTTATTTTGTTTCTGCTTGTGTTTGTGTTGTTATCATTGTTGCTTATATTTGGATAGTTAGCTAACGGTTTATCCGTGTTGTAGATCTGTAGATATAGACAGTTGCAGAGAGATCCGGAACGGATGGTCAGCCGGGTCCACGTACTCATTAGATGGGGACGGGGGAGTCTTCCATACGTCATGCATGTTATGTATCTTTATATATGTTTGTAAGGCTGTCACATGTGTACGTTTATACCATTAAAAATATTATGTTTTAGAAATTGTTTTAAATACATTTGTGCCTTGTTGTAAGATCCAAGTAATGTTGTTGTTAAACCAAGGTCGGGACCCATTATGAGGTCCTAACCAGTAGCTCCCCGAGTTCCGAGAATTTGGGGTGTTACAACATGGTATCAGAGCTCTGGGTTGGCAACAATGGCACTTGAAATCTTCTGAAAGACCGAATGTATAAAGTAACTAGAACCCGAAAGGGGTCTAAGATTTTCAAAACGGATTTCTGTTTTTACACACGTGCATAGTCGGGTTGTTGGGTTAGTAGTACGTCGGACCACCATCGTTCTCCGTGGATCTCTGCAGCTTGGAACGTTAGGTGAGTTAGTATATAGACTTATATCGATAGGTTTTAGTGTAAATTATATATCTGTGTGTGTGTAGTATGCTAGTATCCTAAAGGATATCTTGTATTCTTTAGTTGTGATATCATGAAGCGATTAGCGCCTCATGATAAATCGGTAACGAGTTTGAAGAGTTTTCCACACGAGATAAGGGATTCAGACCAGGATTTAGTATGATACTCTGATGGACGTCCTGGTGACTTATAAATCATCCGAAGGACGGGTGGGCAAAGCAGTAAAGATGTTTAGAAAATTTTTACCGCCAGTACAACCGGATGAGAAAGAAGTTCCCGAGTCAGCTTAGATAGAAGAAATTGAGAATCATGCGAGGGGCTTTGTCGTATGAAGTCGAGAGATGAATTAGAAGAACCATGCAAGAGACGACGAGAGCGTAGAATGGAGATAAAAATGGAGAAACAAGAATCATATAGAACGGAGTACAACCAAGAATTTCGGTGTAAAGGACGTGACTATCAAGACGGACGCCGCCATAAGCAAGCATGGACATGAGAGTACAAAGAAGATAGAGTGTCGACCCAGTTGTGAGAAGTTAAAAGGTACAAAGATAAAGAGTGAGTTTGATGACGAGAAATAAATCCTGTAACCATGGAAGCATGTGGAATCCTTCAAGGATATTAGAGTTTTGAATGAAAGTCCGACATAAGTATCCAAGAAACTAGAAGTCAAAAATTGAGACAACGAATTTTTATAAAGGCGACATGATCAAAACAAAACTAAACAAGGGAAAGAATGTGGAAAAGTGATTTGGTGGACTCAAGGGTCCGCAATAATTTCTCATTTACAAAGAGGTTTAAGTTACCAACACTAACGGTTCATACCAGAGAACCGCAAACAGATGATGACTAAAGTAAGGAGAATCGCGAAGACACGCTTACAAGCTAATTTGGAAGACTTGATGAACTCATTGGCGACAGATGAATGCTAGGACTAGACTCAGAAGAGTATATTGACCTCATAAGAGAACAAGAGAAGTGCAGACTGTGGAAGAAACTAAAAGAGTATTAACAAAGAAACTAGAGGAGATAGATTTTGACCAAGTCTATCAAACCTCAAAAGAGATAGAAGAACAATAAGTCTGTGATCTTATGGAAGGTCAACTACATACCAGTCAGTAATAATTGAGACATAACACGTGCGAGTCAACCAGTGGTAACTGGTTATCAGATAAGGAGGATAACCATAGAATGATGTAAGAATTTTATAGACGTCTAGAGGACCCTTCAAGAGATCAACAACGACAAATGGGAAGCTAAATCGATCCGCGTGCTAGTATCTTAATAATAACATGGAGTGAGTTCGAGCAAGGAACCCTAATTAAGAACTTAAGAAGAAAGACTAGACGGCCAGAAAGGACCCCCTTTATGTCATTGAAGACCAAGGGAAGCGTGTGAAGGGATTACTACCTACTGGCTAGGAAAAGGGTGCAAATCACAGTTAGTACAGATGGATTATAAAAGAAGAACTAGAGGGGTAAGGAGTATATGATTTTGATAAAGTTCTATGTCAATCAAGACAGGGTGTGTGTAGCATTCCCTACTAGATAAACCGCCAGTAGAGGGAAGTTAAGGTCATGAGAGTCGCGTAGACGTGCTTACAAGCTATAGTAGAAGATCTAGAAAGGACCATTGATATCAGATGGATGACACAGTTGGACTCGAGAAATGGAGTTAGTTCACGGGAGAACTGGAAGTTTGTAATGTAGAACGAGCCAAAGGAGTATAAAGAGATGAGCTCGAGTAAGTAGTGCTCATCAGGAAAATCAATGACAACATGGGTATGTGAAAAGTAATCCGGGAAATTGAGACAAGTCCATTATAGACTAAACGACATCAACCGAGGACGTGCAAGCATCGGTTGGTATTGACGAGTTGTGTGACGCCAAGAAGAGATAATTGTGACTGTGGACCTATGGAGTAGCTTTACCGACCCCTTAGAAGATTTTCTCAAATAGGTACCGGAAAACTTCTTGCGTGAACTAAAGGAATAAGAGAATCGTGTTAGAGATTCTTGCTGGCTGGTTAAGATCAAACTCCGCTCGAGTCAGGGAGTTTGGATCTGGGTTAAAAGAATTAAGAAATTAGACAGAAAAGTCCGTCTTTCAACCGTTATATTATTCCCTCAAGCCAAGTAAGGAAGGTATTTGATACTTCACCCGGTCGGGACTTATGGTGTAATTGGGAGAAAAGTTTGAGGTTAGTCAGTTTGGAGTCGTAGGAAAGGCCTGTATGACAAGTGGGTGGCAACAACATAAATCGGAGTAGCGCAGCAGAAGCGTGGTGGGTCCTATCCCACGAAGTAAGAAGTTCATTGGTATAGAAAAATAATAGGTCGAGTTTAAGATGATAGTAGTTATGGGAATACATTTAGTTGGAAGGAAGAATTTAGTATCGGAATAGAGCCGAGTTGCGTTTGGCATCCGAGGAATATTCTAGGTCCAGTAAACGTGGGGATATAGGAGTACAATGTTGATGGTGTGTTAGCATTTCTCGAGTAGTTATGATCAAAGGATAGTGAGGTGAGATCACCTTGTGTGGAGCGCTGTCATTCCGGACACACTCCATGTCACGTAAGATCTTGGATATGGCGTAAGCAGTTTGGGTTAAGATAAAGATTTATAAATAATATGATGACGTCGATAGAACACAAAGATAGACAACCGGATATTGATTATTAAGTTATATCAAGTTTAAGACCAAAAAAAAAAAAAAGGGAGCAGATGATGATTCTTCATTAGAGGAACCATATGACTGAGTCATATTAAGAGACAAGACCAAGTGAGTTGTGATACAACTAGCTTTAAGCACTAGTAAAGTGTCGGGAGATGTATAAGGGTGATATCCTGGATCGGATACATGGAACTTGGAGGTGAATGGGGTAGGACAACCATGTGAGACTTTAAAGCGGTTTAGAAGTGTAACCAATTCTTACACGGATTCTGTGGAGAGGTACCTACCATACACGATTTAGGTCACCAAATTGGAAGATCAGACTGTTGAGCCGAATGATACTGGTGAAATATCCGGTAACTACTCTAGAACATGGTAGCAAACGCTTGTAACCTGATTACATGAAAAGATTTGAGAGTCGGTGGCTTATGAAAAGCCAACGAGGCTACATGGGATATGGCGTATAGTATGAGACGTAACCTTTTAAAGATCTATGCCAAGATAATCTCAACCTCAAGAAGGACGAGTTAGGGCTTGACCCTGTAAATGGGGTGGTAGTAGATTGTCTCACGAAGACCGCACGCTTCATTCTGATTAAGGAAACGTGGCCGGTACGCCGTCTAGCTGAGGAGTTACCAGACATATTGTGAGACTCCATGGAGTATACAGGACTATCTTCTCCGACAGGGATAGATGTTTCACCGCGAGATTTTGGCAGCAGGTATACACTACAGTGGGGACGAGTCTCCACTTTACCATTGCTTATCACCCACAAACCGACGGTCAGTCTGGGAGGACCATCCAGGTATTAGAGGACTTGTTGCGAGCCTGTGTACTGGATTGGGGACATGTATGGCCTGATCACCTTTCCCTTGTAGAGTTTTCATATAATAACAATTGGTACGCGTCTATTGGAATGGCTCCTTATCAGGCTTTGTACGGGCGGAGATGTCGTACACCATTAGGTTGGGAAGAGCCCAGCAGAGTTGATGGAGTAGCTCCAGATCAGGTACAGGATTGCATCGCTCGGATTGCCCTAGTCCGAGAGCGGATGTTAGCAGCTCAGAGTCGTCAGAAGCCCCACGCCGACAAAAGGCGTCGACCTTTGGAGTTTAGAGTGGGTGCTCAGGTGTGGCTGAGAGTGTCACCTACAAGAGGAGTCAGGCATTTCGGCATTAAGGGGAAGCTGAGTCCCCGATATGTCGGACCTTTTGAGATCTTGGAGAGAGTTGGAGAGGTGGCCTACAGACTAGCATTACCGCCGAGATTAGAGGGTGTTCATCCGGTCCTTCATGTATCTCAGTTGAGAGAGTACATCCCGGATCCGAGACACGTCATCAGCCATGAGGATCTGACAGTTGAGCCTGACCATACATTTGTAGAGTACCCCGTAGCTGCCTTGGAGCGCAGTACTAGATGTCTGCGGTCCAAGGAGATACCTATGTTGAGGATCCAGTGGTCTAGGAGGGGAGCTGATGAGGCCACTTGGGAGACTGAGGAGAGTATTAGACGTAACTATCCCGAGTTCTTTGCGGGGTTAGAGGTTACTCCTGTTTTGACGAGTTAGTACTCGGATGTTGTGTTGTTTGACCTTTCAGATTTTTATACTGATTGAGTAATTACGTCTTATGTGACACATGTCTGCTGTTGATGATTGAGAAGTTGCTTGTAGCCAACGAAAATGTCTAGAAAATTAAATATACCAAAGGAAGTGCGCGATTTAGAGAATTATTCTAAGTTTCGGGACGAAACTTCTTTTAAGGGGGCACTTATGTAATAACCGGAAAATTTTAATGTCCGTTAAATCTGAATATAACCAAATTCTGATACATCAATTGGAAATAAAATAAACGAGTTAAAATCTATCATTTTATGTGACATTGATTCACATAAAATGATGAAACTATGTAACCGGAAATAAATTACATACCTCTAAAATAAGATAAGAAAATTATATTACACGGAATTTAATTCCGTATTTATTTCCACAAATTACCTACCGATCCGTACGAGTAACGGGTTTCGTTTTAGCTTATTTCTTAATGGAAGATTAGGCCCATTCTACGAGCCCATCAGCCCATCAGCAATCTCCTAAACTAATCCTAACCCTAAATTAATTAAGTTAACCTAATCTAAACCTATTCTACCACTGTTGCGTGCCGCTACCCATCCCTTCTCTTACCTTCTGCAGAACGTCGACCAGCAGCCCCTTACCTTCTGCAGAACGTCGACCAGCAACCGCTTCCGTCTTCTGCACAGGACGACTAGCCGCTGCTGCTTCCGCCTTCTGCACAGGACGACTAGCCGCTGCTGCTTCCGCCTTCTGCACAGGACGACTGGCCACTGCTCCTTCCGCCTTCTGCACAGGCCGACTGGGCCGCTGCTGCTTCCTTCTTCTGCACAGCTGCCTGGGTGCCACGCCGAGTTACCCTGTCTTCTGCAGCCCTACCGTAGCCGCCTCCGTGTTGTTACCCTCCTTCTGTCATAAAATCGGCAACACCGATGGCTACCAAGGCGCCCTCAAACCAGCGTGGTAAGTCTTCTAGTCTTCTTCCCTCATTCCTTCACTCGCTTTGATCTCTGATCTGAGACTCAAAGGACAGCAACCAAAGGCCTCGGGTTGATAGCTTGCATCAGAGCCAGTCGTCACTGCCTCTTGTTTCACGAAGACCCCAACCCAGCGAACACAAACCTTCATCGGACTCTAGCGTGACACTAGTATCGGGGTGAGTCTATCTCGACTTTACTCCTTCTCCTTTCCTTCCTTGATATATCCTAGGGCTAATGGATACTTGCAAACCTTGTACAAAAACACAGCAGTAGCAAGAAGGATTCCGGGTTGTTGAATATGCATGAAGTTACAAGCAAGCATTTTCGAATACAGATTTGGGTATGTTAGACACCTCCTTTCTTGCTGATTTTTGGATATGTTATTGTCGGTATTGCAGTGTAGAACATACTGAAATTTGAGCCAATTCTGAGTTATAGTTTAGGAGATATGAGTTTATCAAGTTGGCTTCTCATGCAGTTTTCTAAGTGTGCTGAGTTTGAGGAAATTTGCTTGCGATGCAGTTTTGTAGAATAAATTTGGAGGGGTTATTGACTTCTGTTAGACTTGAATTTCGGACAAGTTATAGTTGATATAGTATAGTAGATCATACTAAAATTTCAGAGGAATCCATGTTATGGTTTGAGAGATATGAGGTTTCAAAGTTCAGTTTTATAAATGTGCTGAGTTGAGAAAAACAGCATGGGATGCTGTTTTGTGAGATAGTTTAGAATAGGCTTTTGATCTCTGTTAGGCTTGAATTTTTGATATGATATAGTTGACATCTTGTTGTAGATCATATTAAAATTTGGGAAGAATCGGAGTTACGGTTCGAGAGTTATTGTGTTTCAAAGTTGACGTTTTTTTATATATGTGCTGAGTGTTGGGGGAAAACAGCAAGTGATGCTGTTTTGTGAGATGATTTTGAATAAGCTCTTGATATCCTTTCCGGCTGAATTTTGGATATATTATAGGTAAGATTTTATAGTAGAACATATCAAAATTTGGGATAATTCCAGTGAGTGGTTTAGGAGTTATGATTTTTTTCAAAGTGTACTCAGATTTTGGCTAAGTATAGAATTTGTAAAGGGAGTAGTCAACTTTAGGAATTTTTATAAAACTGTTGAATGAACAGTTTGGAGAATTCTTTCTCCTAAAGTTAGATAGGACATCATAGATAATCTAGGGATTTAAGTCGGAATTTTTATAAGCGGTTACGAATTTTATATTTGGAATCGAAGTTAGACCTGTACGATTTCCCGGAAAATAGTAACATAGGAAAAATGTCAGCTTGGAACCCAACGAAACTTTGGGAGTTAGAATATGATTTTATAATCTCAAATAGGAGTTTAGACATGAATTTTAGAATTTTCGGGAATTTCGGGACCAAGGGTAAAATGGTCATTTTACCCTAAATTAATACTGCAACTAGTTATGTCTTAATATATTATTCTATTTTAGAAGTCTTAGACTTCTAACTACGTAGGAGTGTGCTAATGCACTTATCTTCTTTGACAGGCAACTGAGTTGCTACAGTTTACAGAGCGAGTTGGTTTACAGAGAGTCGAGCTTTATATCAGGTAAGTCATTTGGGCTTACTTAGCTGACTTCTAAATATGAGTATAAATGATGATGGTGGTGTGTGATTGAAATGTTTATGGAGATAGGTTGTGATATATAATTACCGACCTATATTTTGGCCTAAGAGTAACGGGCGGTGGCATTCTGCTCAGTAGCTTGCGGGCGCTGGGGGTTTCTTTCGGGACTAGTCCATACGTGGTTTGTAGTGATGCTACCAGTGGAAGTCAGCTAGACCTACACCAGTTGGATAAGGAGCGGAGGCGAGAACTAATAATAATTCTCGTGCCACAACTTAAATTGAATAATGTGAATCACTTAAATAATAGATAATAAACGGTTGAGTGCCAGCATGATGTTTGTTTATTTTGTTTTTGCTTGTGTTTGTGCTGTTATCATTTTTGCTTATATTTGGATAGTTAGATAACGGTTTATCCGTGTTGTAGATCTGTAGATATAGACAGTTACAGAGAGATCCGGAACGGATGGTCAGCCGGGTCCACGTACTCATTAGATGGGGACGGGGGAGTCTTCCATACGTCATGCATGTTATGTATCTTTATATATGTTTGTAAGGCTGTCACATGTGCACGTTTATACCATTAAAAATATTATGTTTTAGAAATTGTTTTAAATACATTTGTGCCTTGTTGTAAGATCCAAGTAATGTTGTTGTTAAACCAAGGTCGGGACCCATTGTGAGGTCCTAACCAGTAGCTCCCCGAGTTCCGAGAATTTGGGGTGTTACAAGGTTTTTGGAACTTCACCGTACGATTACCTTACATTAGTATACCTTTGCATATCTCAACTTTGTCTTTATATCATTTAGAATATCTTGAATCGATTGCCATAGCTGGATACTTGGATCTTTAGGATTGTTGTTTTCCCAATATTTGCAAAACTCTCATATTTACTCGCTTGATAATCTACAATTGAATTTGTTCCCACCCAATCCCTGTGTTCGATACTCTGGAATACTTGCTAATCTACGCCGATCCGTACACTGCGGGTTCGCTTGCTTGATTCTAGTTTTATAAATTTAAAGCTTATTTGCACACACCTTTAGGGGCGAACACCCCTGCAATGACTCAACTTGAAGAAGCGAAGCCGACGCCCCTGTGCCCCTACCTGCGCCCTTGCCAGCGGATCTGTGAAGTCGAAGAGCCTGTGTCACCGTCCCTGCGGATCATCATCAGAAACAACACGAAGATGAAGAGTCAGACGTTTAAGAGAATTAAAGAACCCGCCCCTGCGGGATTGCTAGGCCGCCCCAATGGCCAAGACAAAGTCGGACGTTCTGGCTAAGCCGCCCCTGCGGTCCTGAAGCCCGCCCCCGCGGTTTAGCGCCAGAGGACATGACTCCGGCTGTTTGTAGCACCTTTATGACATTTAAGGTGGTTGTTTAGTCAACCCATTTACTCCCTTTTAATACATTTTGTAGTATAAATAAAGCCCTTGGCTTATTGCTAGAATCATCCACATTTTCCCCAAAAGCTCTATATTTCTAAGCGCCATTTTGTAATGAGTTTCTAAGCTTCCTTTACTACATTGGGTTGATTGAAGCTGCATTGCTATTTGGTTGTAAGTTCTTTTAATATAAGTTTCATTCAGTATCCTTTGTGTTATGTTTCCTTGATCTCTCACTCATGTTTGCATGTCTTTTATCACTTAGATTGATCACCTTAAGTGTACATTTGCATGCAAAGTAATAGGATTAATCGACTCCGGTTTGGGTCTTTAATCTAGTAGTAAACCTTTAGGTAAAAGCTGGTTGTGATTATCTAAGGGAAAGGAACATAACTATAAAGTAAGATTAACGGTTTGTTTATTCTTCTTTATATCTCTTAAACTTTACTGGAATGCTAACTTGTGCTTTGATCCTGTAGGTTTACGGGTCAATAATCTAGTTAAGTTGTGTTAATACCGGTTGACTTAACACATATCTAAGATCAAGCTAGATGAGAACATTGGTGAATTGCTTCTAAAAAAACCAACCAAGTAGTTTGCATGCTAAGATCCAACCTAGTGTAGCTCTTTAATCATACATATTACCACCATCTTTGCTTACTTTTTAATCACTTTTGTTTTGTTTGTACTACAATCCAACCCTCCCCCTGGTTACAATTCGTTAATTGAATCTAAACAAAACTTTGACTAAAACTCTCTTGGGTTCGACCCTTTCTTGCACTATACAAATCGGTTAAGTGTAATGTTAGGTATTGTACTTTGACTAAAAGATAAACGACAACGACCATAGGTTTTTAGCCTCGTCAGCAAGAAAATAAAAAAGCGGCAAAAGAATCTAACTGTAACTAGGGTTCCGAAATCCGGAATCTGAGTATCTACCCTAAAAGTATGAAAATAAGCAATATACAGACAAGAATCTCGGGCCAAAAAACAAAGGAAAATGCCCAATAAAAGTTAGATTCTAGATCATAATCTAAAAGTGTTATTGAGGTCTAGACGGCCACACCACGACATGGCATGCCATATGGACTTGGTATGGAATCCCAACCTGGGCCAAGTCTGCTGAAGCTAGGTGTGGGATAACCCAGACGGCCATGAGATGTCATAGGAAACGGTCATGAGATGGCCTAGGTGCCCGTCTGGATCCCTTTTTATCCCGTCTAGATGCCATCCGGTATCATTTTATGCTCCTTTGGAGCTCGGTTTTTAACTCGAATTCTAACAAAATACTAAGCAACTTGAATAATCGGTCTTTAATAATGATTGATGTTGAATTGTAACTTCTGACTTCATCTAAGAGGAAGTTCTCATGATTTGATGCCATTTTGATTGAAAATGCCTCAATATTGGCCTTGAATGCCTAGAATATGAAATAACCGAAAGTAGATACCGAAATCGCAATATGAATGTATTCTGCATTATATGAACATATATTTTTACCAAAAGAGATGCAAAATGTAAGAATAAGCAAGATAAAACACGTAAGATTAGATGTTATCAGTCACCAATGTTATGGAGAGGCACCTAACTCAGTTGGATTAAACACTAAGCTCTATCTTTTAGGATCGGGTCGATCTACATTACTCATTACTCCTTACGCTCCTTCAACATCCCTTTAAAATGTGTAGCGAGAATCAAGAAATTATGTTTCTTTTGTTTTCTAAATATCGAGTTTGAGAGTATTCCACAACTAGTTTGTGGATTTTGAGTTTTTGGTTACGCAAACCTGAACAATTTACAGTTGTATCTGGCTCCTCAATAACTCAGATCGAATTTTTGATTAATAATTTTAGTATGTACGTGCCTTTAGATTATTCACCTACATACGATTTGACATTGAGGACTTACACTCATAATCGGGAATCGTGTTCATACTCTTAAAGTTAAACACACTACTCAAATGAAGTCTGAACTTCTGTAACTAATCTAATCGTCCATTAAAAAAAATAGCAACCATAAATACCAAACATAGATTTCTTTTATAATTCACTTGAGATGCTTTGCTTATTATTGGTATACAATTTCTTTGTGTAGGCTTTGTTTAGTAATGTAATACCCCTGTTTTGGCCTTCACCGCTCCCGCGGTGAAGAGCGTCGCCCATGCGGACAGCCGCCCTTGCGGCAGGGCAAACCGCTCCTGCGGTTTCGCCCCAAATCGCGCCAATTTGATATTTTGTCCGTTTAATTTCTTCTCGTAGATAGAAGATCCGATCTTCTATCTTATGGGCCGACTTTCCTATGATCCTCTAACCCTAGAAGCGTACTTCCTTCTATCTTTCCAACCCTTTCTTATAAATTCCCTATTTCTCTTCATTTTCCTGTTTCTTGCATACATTCTTCTTCAACCTCGAAAGTTGCAGTCTTTCCCTTATGATCTTCTGCAGAATTGTAAGTTCTTTGTTCTGTAGATCTTTTGTATGTTCATGATATACGCTGCATGTTTCATCTTCTGTTTCCTTCTTCTTTTCTCTTCATTCTTCTCCTTTCTCTTCACAAGGATCAAGATCGAGTCTTGATTCTTGTCGGCTTTCCGTTGTTGATACGCTGATGTTCACAGGCACCCTTGGTTGAGTTGTGAAGTGTGTGTGTGTGGAGAGAGAAGTAAGCTTTAGGTCCTTGCTGAGTTTCTTGTTGTCAAAGGAGAAGAAACACCGTTGTTGTAATAGAAACTGCCCCCACGCCTCAGTCTTGCCGCCCCCGCGGTTGTCTGTTCCTCCGCCCCCGCGCCTCTGTCTGGCCACCCCCGTGGTTCTGTCTGCAATAGACCCGTCTTTGGTGAGTTCCTTTCCTTCCTCGTTTCCTCGTTCCTTCCCTTGACTTGTGTTGATGTTGTTAACCCTTGTGAGTCTATAAGACTAGGGTTTGTAACCCTAACTTGTGAAGATCTCTTAAAGATCATGGAGAGTAGAAGTTATAGACTTATAGCAATCGTTTCGTTCCTGATGTGTTATGCTTTATTTGAGAAGGCATTTTTCCCTTTCCTTCGGGAAACTGAGTTGTTCGTTGACCCTTACGTTACCTTGAGTTACCTTCGAGTGAGGTAACTCCCTTGGACTTACTTAGCTTCATTTCGTATATTGGTTAGAGTAAATTGTTTGTGCTGTTATTTATTGTTAACGGTGAACCGGACTAGGACGATCTTATACAGTAATTGACCCAAGTGTATTATAACCAGGCGGTGACCATTTGTCCAGTTCTATAGAAGACTAGGAGGTGCTCTTGCAACATAGGCCCGTAGGTAAGGGATATTATTGATCTATTCCTGTTGGTAGACGGAAGCGAAGGTGAGTTTCGGGAGATTCTCGTGTGACAAAAGAAGTTGTATTATTAATGGATAACTTAATGAAAGATGATAACCGGTTGAGTGTGAGCATGCTATATGTTTATGTTACCTTATGTGTATTTGTGCCTTTACTATCTTTCTGATATCTAGAATGTTGGCTTACGGTTTATACCGATGTTGTAGAAATCCGGCACGTTAGAGATGTTGCTGAGTGATCCGGATGGTGTGGTCAGCCGGGGTTCCCGTACATTATAGGACAGGATCGGGTCTATATTTCGGTTGTTACTTTCACTTTTGTTTTAAACTTGGTTGCGAGTCTTTGACGCTTTCATTTGATATAACCTTTTGTTTTATTATAAGTTTTGATTTTCATTTATTTGTGTCTTGTTGTAAGATTTGATGTTATCGTTACTACTCTGAGGGTCGGGACCCATTGTGAGACCTTAGCCCGTAACGCTTCGAGTTCCCAAGACTTGGGATGTTACAAGTAAACTTTATATACATTTATAAGTGACATTAAAAATTGTATAAAAGTTTGTTTGAGATTTATATCAAGATATCAATATATCATATGTTGATATCGGTAGTGGCGAAGCTAGAAGGTTTTTAGGGTGGGGGCAATTTTTGTAATATATTGGTGTAGTTTAAAAAATATGAAGAAAAAACTTCTTTTACTTCCCTCAGGAATCAACCCACATCTCGTGGTTCAACTTTCACTCCTTCTACCAACTTGACAACTGAAATACTATGAATAACATGTAATCTATAATGATTTTAACATAACATCATAAGGGCCATGACCTCCTCCATAGCCCCTAACTACGCCTCTAGATATCGGTATTAAGATATGAAAATAAAATTGATATTAATTTTTTTTATTTGATTGGTTTAACTATATGGATGATAATACAAAGAAGAGATAAATTTTATGAAACTTTTTTATACATAAAGAGTTTCGGAAAGGATGAATGAAAAAGGGGAAGGAGAATTATATGATACAAAATAATGTTAGTATTTTGAGCATATATATATTAAGGAAAAAATGTATTAAAAGTATATAAGATATTGCTAGTTTTTTGAGCATATATATAACAAGGGATAAAAATCGTATTGATATTCATATACTTATGTATCAATATTAAGTAGAATTGTCTTAATATTAATATATATATTTAAATCATGATACAAATACCAACCATGTCTAAAAATTTATTTTAATGCGTAAAGAAGAGTAAAATAAGTGAAACTTTATAAAAAAACTAAAAGAAATGATATTTCTTAAAAATATTAATTTTTTTTAAAGTTATGACAAGAAAGCGGTTAAAATGGACTATCTCCTAAAGATAGTCCAGCCTTAAATTAACATCCTTACGGATGAGAACACAAAGTTTGGGATCACCGGAAAAGTTGGTGTTGGGTGTTGAGATTTTCGAACGTGTCAATTGGTCAACAACACCGTTAATTTCTTTTAAAATATGTCTGATCTGGACATCGTCAAAGAAACGAATATCTATTCTAGAGTCGGATATAATCATCTTGATCTACCACGAATAACTCCACAAACCCTGAAGTGTCTTGATATCACAAAGATTGTCATCCTCAATTTCGATATTTTTTATTTTTAATCTGATAGCTTCTTGTTAACCAGATTTGAGAGAAAAAATTTCAGCTTTATTATTGGGAAATTTAGACGTACCGATGAAAATCGCTATTGGTAACCACAACTACGCACGCGAAGTGTGTAGTTTCGCTTTTCACATCTAGATTCAAAGTACCCGTTTGACAAGCGTAGTTGGAGCCGTTCTGAGCCGGTTGGAGCCGATGAAGATTTTTTTTTAAAGAACTGCCCAACTACGCTAATGGTAAGCGTAATTGGTTTTTTTTTTAATCCAACTTTTCTAATGGCTACCAAAGTTGGAGTAATTTTTTATTTATTTATAATTCACTCCAACTACGCTTACAATTAGCGTAGTTGAAGTTTTTTTTAATCCAACTTTGTTAATGACTACCAAAGTTGGAGGGTTTTCTTTCAAATTCACTCCAACTACGCTTACCATTACTCCATTAGCGTAGTTGAAGCTTCTTTTTTAAAGATAACTTCAACTATGCTTACCACAAGCGTAATTAATCGGCGGCTATCGGCTTCGCCTTGGCTCCAACTACGTACACCACAAGCGTAGTTAGATTGTGAAGCTGAAAAATGAAACTACGCATTTCATGTTCGTAGTTTAGGTTACTAATAACTATTTTTGCCGATGCATCTATCATCAACCTTTATTTATTTATTTATTTATTTATTTATTTTAAAACGGAAAGCGGTTATGAGAGAACTACCTTCTAGAGGTAGTCCATCCTAAAGCATCCTTGCGGATGAGAGCACTAAGTTCGGGGTTGTCAGAAAAGGGTGTGTTGGGGTTCGAAATTCCCAAATGGGTCAATTGGTCAGCAACACAGTTGATTTCTTTGAATACATGCCTAACGTGGACTTCCTCAAAGAAGTGAAGATCTAGTATGGAGTCGGATATGCTCATTGCGATCTCCCAGGGACAACTCCAAAGTCCTTGGAGTGTGTTGATAACACAAATTTTATCACCCTCAATTTCAATTTTTTTATATTTAGTCGTATAACTTCTTTTAGTCCAGTTTTTTTCAACACTAAGGCTTCGGCTTTAATTACTGAGTTAAAGTAATTTTTCTTAGCGTCCAAGCTAATAACATCACCGTAATGATTTCGTATAACAAATCAATAGAGGTTATTCCCGAATCGAGTTTTGATCCATCAAAGTTGAGTTTGTGGAACTCAGGTTTTGGTTTATCCCATTTAATATTATTTTTCTTTCTTGTGTTGGGTAAGTTGTTCTTTTTAATATGTTTAAAGTCGTAGTCGTCATCATCGGTCTTATGATTTTTCCAATTCTGAATTTGGTTTTTAAGGAAACTAGTATAATACCCGCACCTTGTGCGGGTTTTGAAAAAAATGAGAAAGAATATTGTGAAATTGGTTTTTTTACGTGCTTTTGTTTTGTATACTTCTCTAATCTAATCGACTTACCAACATTACTTTATTAAGGATAAATTTACTAAATGAGATTATACTATGGACATACTTAATAGAATAATAATATTATATATATATATATATAACAACATTTTTGTTTTTTTCCGATTATGTAATGAGTTTGAGGATTTTTTCTTGGTCAATGGGTAACAATATTTTTTGTATTTAACAACTCTTTTGTTTTTTTTTGGATTATAATGCTTATTGGTGTATTAAAATTTATTTTAATTAATTATATTTCGACTATAAATATATTAGTTAATTAGTTAATTTTATTTTTAATTATTAAAATTACAAAAGATTTATGTGATCTACAAGCTAAGAAACTTAACATAATTAAAAAAAATTTAATTAATATAACGCGGTCTATATCTACAAGCTAAAAAAGTTTTAAAAAAATTTAATTTAATTCAAAATTAACTTCAAAGTCCGATAACTATTATCTAAAAATAACTTAGTTGCTGATGGGTGGAAGAAAATCAATAAATAAATAAAATTAACATAAAAAAGGTGTACACGTCAATTTTTTTTAATAACTTGAAAATAGATCAGATACATGGGGTCACGGTTAAAAATCAAATCAAGGGATGAAACAATAGAAAAACGATTGTTAATTATACAATTTCAAAAAAAAATTGCAGGAGCTCCATTTCGAAATACTACTCTCACAACGCACCACGTAAAATGTCATGTATACTGCTCTAGTAGTAGATATAGACTCGCCATAACGTAAAAATTTTAGTTCCAAAAAAATAACTTTTTTTCGACAAATTTGTAAAGCATAAAAAGTTCTAAGGGAACCATGAAAAAAATCACATGGAACGTTCGGAAAAAAATTTGTTCGAATAAAAATCCTAACAGAAAATATAACTAAAATGGAAATGAAATCGAAACCAATTTAATTAAAATCCATAATAGAAAGATATAACAACAATGGAAATCAATTTACCGTCAAAATGGAAATCAATTTTGTTGATTAAATGGAAGTTTTTTATTTAAAAAACTATCAAAAAAATCCAATGGAATCATGTAAAAATTTATTATATATTTTTAGGTATTTTTCAAAAAAAACAACGTAAATTTTGATGGATTTTATCAAAAAATAATTGTTCGCTTAAAATCTGATGGAACATTTCAAAAATAAAATTCAATTCAAAATCAATTTAATTAAAACTCGCACATAACGTAAAGTTGTAGTTTCAAAAAAATAAATTTTGTTCGACAAATTTGTAAAACATAAAAGTTCTAAGCGAACCATGGAAAAATCTGATGGAACGTTCGAAAAAAAATCCGTCGAATAAAAATCCTAACCGAAAATATAATTAAAAGGGAAATCAAAATCGCAATATCTTTTAATATATTTTTATAAATATTTATTTATTAATAAAATGATTTGGTTGTTAAGGTGATTTGATTGTTAAAGCTAATTCGATTAATTTTTTTATTATTATTAAAAAAATTGATTTGATTTCTATAAAATTATTATTTTAATAATAAAAGATTTTATGGTTTAAAAATTAGTGTAAAGATTTATTGGCTTTAATTGTGGGAGCTCAATTTCAAAAATCCTGCGTCCACAGCGCGCCACGTCATCAACCCGTGCTCTGTTTTAGTAAGTATAATAGATTTAGGATGTTATGATCCGATACGATTGCATCATTGTTAAATATGATTTTATTTTTCTGAAGAACCAAATACTCCACCATATGGTTGCAGTCGGGAGAAATTAGAAAGCCCAATCTTTTTTTTTTATTTCCGTCAAGAGTTCGTGAGGTCTTTTGTATTCAGTGTCAATGGTATTGAGATTGGTAATGATATTTAAGTCAAGTTTTTTGATTATATTTTTGCTATAGGGGCAATCAATAAGAAGATGTACAAGATACTCGAGTTAATGATTACAAAATTCGCAGTAATTTGAAACTGCAATTCTTCTTTCGTTAAGTTTTGTTTTAGTTGGGATACCGTTTCTTGAGATTTTTCGTATGAAGTTTTTAATTTTTGGTTGAGTGTCTAAATTCCCAATCCAATCGCAAGAATAGTCAGGAAGCCATCCTGGCTCATTTTCTATCATTTCCGAGCCTGATTTTGTGGAGAACCAGCCGTTCGCGCTACTTCTTTAGTATAGCATGTCTTGTATTTTATTTGTTGTAATTATTGTTTCCGTGATTTTTGTCGTAATTGTTGGGCTGATAATATTCAGTAGCTTGTTTTCAATTATAATGGTGTCCCATTCATTTGAATTGATGAAGTGACTGACTTTAATCTGAGTATTGATCAGACTAGTGTTTTGTACTAACTTGATTAGGGGGGACGCTGTTGTGACCCAGTTATCTTTCCAGAAGTTGATGGATTTACCATTGCCTATCTGCAAAATAATTCCGTTTTTAAATTCAGATTTGAGTTTTATAAGGTTTTTTTATTGCCAAGATGTTGATCCTTTTAGATGATATTGTAGTACAATAATATTTCTCAAATATTTTTCATTAACAATTTTCACCCAAATGTTTTCTAGGTCGGCAAGAATTTTCAAAAATAATTTTGTATCTTTGTTCCAAAAGAATTTTTATACGTTATATCGAGTTCGTCCAAATTATGTCTTGGGAGCATAATCTTAGCATAACAAATGATGGTTTTGTTGATAAGTTGTGCTTTACAAGGTTGTTTTGTCCTTCTTGTGAAAGAGAGTTTGTCTTCCATTTGCGGAGTTGTTGCTTTGTTTTATTATTGATATCGTTGAATGTTTCTTTATTAACTCTTCCATTAATGATAGGTCATCCAAGATAGGTATCAAAGGAGTTCATGTGCTCCATATTAAGTATATTTTTTATTTCATTGATGCAACTTATGTTTGTGTTTTTAGTAGTTTGGAAAGGAGATTTAAGGTAGTTTATTTTTTGTCCAGATATGGAGCAGTATGTTTCAAGGACTTTTTTCGTTCTCAAGCATGAGTCCGAGCTTGATTTGGTAAAAACGATCATATCATCAACAAATGATAGGAAAGGGATTGGCGTTGTGTTCCTACAAACTAAAAAGTCAATATGGTTATCATAATTATTGCAGTCATTTTATATTATTTGTTTAAGGATTTCAACTCCTAGAATGAAAAGGTATGGGGATAATGGGTCTCCTTGTCTAAATCCTTTTCCGGGGAAGAATTGGTTAGTTGGTTCATTGTTAACAAGAATCGAAAAAGAAGCTGTGGAGATGCATTACTCGATGCATCCCACAAACTTTTTATTGAATTCAAACTTTTGGAGAATGCGAATGATAAATTTCCAACTAACTTGATCGTATGCCTTTTCCATATCAAGTTTAATGGTTGTCCAACCTTCCTTACCTTTTCTACTACGAAAGGAGTCGAAAATCTCGTGTGCAATTAGAATGTTGTCATGTATTGACCTTTTAGTAACAAACGCTCCTTGAAGAGGGTGAATGAGTTTAGGCATAATGAGTTTCATTCTATTCGTAATGATTTTAGCAATTATTTTATATATTGTTGAGCATAGGCTAATTGGTCTAAATTGGTTAATATTAGTATGATTGTCTACTTTGGGAATTAATGTTATGAATGTGTGATTTATTTGTTTGAGTATTTTTTCATTTTTGAAAAAGTTCTTAATTGCTTTTGAAACATCCTTTCCCACGATGTGCCAGTATTTTTGGTAGAATCTAGCGGGCATACCGTCAGGCCCTGGAGATTTATCATAACCAATGTCAAAGATAACATTTTTTATTTCCTCATTTGTTGGTGGTTTTGTTACTCTATCATCCACCTTTATTTTTTTATTTTTGATAATAGAAAGCGGTTTGATCCCATAGACGGCGCGCCGACTATTGGATCAAAAGGCCAATCAACATTGGCAGACGGACTAACCGTCATGAAGGACCACAACAAATAAGAAAAAGAAAACACAAAAATACATCAAAAACCCAAAAACAGGGACGTCTTTAGGGGAAAGAAGAATGATCCAGTCAGCTGGAAGCGACGAGCATGAACATTCATCTTCGAAGAAAATACACAGGGGGAAGCATGGAGAACAACTGTGGACACCTCAGATTTGGCTGCAACAGAGCCTTCAGGAGTCGATCACACATCCAGGCCCCTTTTTGACAAACACTCGAACCTCCACCAAAGACAACATCTAAACAGAGAAGACGAAGCTACAGCACACGGGTATCGTGATATAAAAATGTGTACAACTTTGAGAGTAGCGTTTTACAAGAGAAGAATTGTTTGAAAAGAGTTGGTAAACAACACTGAAACTTTGGTGGTTTGAAAAATTGAATTTTAACTCACTCAAATTCAACTTTGGAAGTAGCTGATTTTGGGCTTTGTATTTCTTTGATCATTGAATTCAATTGGAAGTAACTTTTTTTTTTCCTTTTTTTCTTGCCTTTTTTTTGATATTTTTATATTTTGGGTCATGAAAATTTGTTGATTTTAGTATTGAGCTTTTGTAGAGGCTTTGATCCATTCTTGGGATAGAACTAAAAACTTAGTAATGGTAATAGAAAACCATAGGCTTATAGCCTTGATACCATAAAGTACATATTTAAGAGTGCAAACAAGACACTTTAAGAAAATAAAACAAAGAGAAAATTCCATCAGTATCAATATCATGACAATCCAAAAGGGATTATTAGAGAACAAACAACAAAATTTAATCTTTGACTTGAATGAAGTATTTTTTGCTTTCAAGATGGCATAAATACAGTTCTTCATACACAAGCAGGGGTTGCCCCACTTACAACTGGATTGTTCGAATCCATAGATGGTCATTAGATGGGGCTATCAACTCCCTTTTTTTGGTCTATAATCGAAAGTAAAGTTTGCTCGTTAAAGCGACGAAAGATTGGTCGAATCCATAGAAAACATTTTTTAATTATGATGGAACATGGGTTAATCAACAAAGACTAGCTTCATACACTAGTGTATGCGTCTATCCCAGGGTGTAGGCAAGGAAGCACAAAAAAGTGCTCAAAGAAGGGGATTGATCCCTTGGTAGCCCGATTATAACTGAAGGTAGGAGCAGACAACTTGGAATCACAACAGTCATTGCGGAAGCACTCCAGAAAAGCACCTAAACAGAAGACGGTAGGCGGCCCTCTGACCCAGGTTGAGGTGTGAGGAACAAAAGCGATTAAAAACAAGAGTCAATAGACTCCTATTCTCTTCACACAATCACCATAGTAGACAGAGCAAGCGTTGTCCAGGAGATGCTCTTATTAGTCGTTTCCTAACTCAAACAGATAGGAAAAGAAAGAGTGGTTTTTACCGTCCACCACTAGAAAAGGTGTACATGCGCCTCCGCCTATGTTTCGGCTCTGAAATAAGTATTCAAGACCAGCTAAGGCAGATTCATCTGTTTGAAGGAAGTAGAAACAAGATTGAAGAGAGATCCAGCAAGACCCCTTCAGGCACAAGTAAGAAACTTGCTTGCAGAGGAAAAGGGACCACTCCCACCAAAGAGGTTCGTTAACCTCATCCAAATCACATTGGTGACCATTTGAAAAGCCGTTCAAACCTATTGAGATAGATCGAAAGATGGAAGTAGTGGCGAGAAGTTCGTTGAGGAGCCGATAATTGCTTTCGAAAAGCCGATACCCCAGGAATCCGGTAGGAGTTGTAACTGGCGTCGGAATCCTTTGAATCGGATCTAGAACTTTTTTGTTTTAGGTTTTTGGTTGTGAGGAGGATTACCATCATTCCGGTTGGAGAAAGGCGGTTTGGGATCCGAATGGTGGGTATGTCTTTTGATTGTGGTTGGAGGAGTTGGTATGACGGCTAGGTTTTTTGTTTGGTGAACAAAAGAGAGGGTTTGTCCCCTATCATCCACCTTTGTTTAATTTTTTTTTTTGATAACGGAAAGCGGTTCGATCCCATAGGCGGTGTGCCGACTATTGGATCGAAAGGCCGAAAAGGATCGACAAACGGACTAACTGTCATGAAGGACCACAACTAATGAGAAAAAATAAACACAAAAATACATCATAAACGTTCATCTTCGAAAGAAGAATGATCTAGTCAGCCGGAAGCGACGAGCATGAACGTTCATCTTCGAAAGAAGTACACATGAAGGAAACCCGGGGAACAGTTATGGACACCTCAGATTTAGACTGCAGCAGAGCCGTCAGGAGTCGATTGTAACACCCCGAATCCTAGAGGACTCGGAATGCTACGAGTTGGGACCTCACAATGGGTCCCGGCCCTTAGCCTGACAACAACTTCATCGGACCTTACAACACGGCACAAATAAAAAGGCAAAACATAGATTTTTATATCATGAGCGAAAGGAAAAGTACAAATCTGAAAACAGTACAACCCAGTCTCAAAACCAAAATAGCAACATCAGTCTCAACATTCGTAAAATAAAAAGATAACAGTCCTGCCCTATAATGCATGGAACCCCGGCTGCCCACTACCGCCGGATCACTAGATCGCCTCCCTAACCTGCAAGACATCTACAAGCGGTATAAAACCGTTAGCTAACAATGTATGCATAAGTATAAAGGTAAAAGCACAAACACACAACAGACACAATCAGCATGCAACACTCATTTCTTTTGTTATCTTTAATTAAGTGATATGTCATTACTAATGATACTTATTTACACGAGGGATTCCCAAACCTCGCCCCTGTCCCCATTTACCAACGCGGAATGGTACTAATGCATTTGACCGTCTACCTGACTGGGTTGCTCGCAGGGAACCTCCTAGACTCTCGCAAGAGCTAGGTAGATGATGTCACGACCTATTATCATACACTTGGGTCAATTACACAATATACTAAAGTCGGCCTATTCCGGTTTCGTTATTTATCTTAACTAACAAACATCACTCATACACATCACACTCATACAAGAAGCCAGCTAAGTAAGTCCGTGGACTTACCAGAATCAAATCTCGACTCTCTCTTAACCACCGCTCAATCGGTAACTGCAAAAACTCAGTTGCCTGTCAAAGGATGCACGTGGGTCAACACATTTCCCTAGGTACTTAGAAGTCTAAAACTCCTAAGATGTAAGATTCTATTTGCAGAAGTTATTACAGTGCTTATTAAAGGTAACATGACTATTTTACCCTTGGTCCCGAGACTTTCAAAAACTCGTAATACATACTTAAGTTCTTAATTGAGGCTAACTAACCACATTCTACTCCCAAGAATGATTTTAGGTAAAAACTAGAGAAACTACCCACTTTTCTATTTCTCGAAAAGTCACTAAGGTCCAACTACAGCTTTAAATATGAAATTAAAATAAACTTATAAAAATTTTAAAATAAATCTCTAAATTATCTAGGATATCTAATCTACTCATAGGAGCAAGAATTTTCTAAAACTGTTCAATTATCACTTCTACAAAAATCCTTAAAGTTGGCTACAACACTAAAATGTTCCTATACTTGGTCAAAATTCACTACTGGAAAACAACTCAACTACTCTACTTTGAGACCCTATAACTTTCAATCCGACCGTTCATTTATTCTCAAATTTTAACACAGTAAACTACGTATATCCATCTATGATCTATCAAAAATTCATCGGTGGATCTTCAACCAATCTTTTTAACATTGATTCACAACAGTGACCATTCTTACTTTCAAAACTGAAGTTTTAAGGGGAGTTTCTCACTTTCATTTATATGATAATCTGATCTACTTCACTAGGTCCCCTAATGGTCAGAAATTTGACACTCTAAGAGGCTACAACAACTCGTTTATTACTCGTCCCTTCTCTAGTTTGATCTCTCCTCATCACCACACTAAAACATTTCAAAACCTAAAAACACACATGTCTATTTTGCCTATAGTTTAAAGATTGAACTGCAGCCAAGATAAAGGGAGAATGATTGATCCCTTACCCAAGGTTTTGATGACTGCAAAAGGTAAGTTGCTGCATCAGTGTAGGAGGGTCCGATTCCAATGTGGCCGTCTCCTCTTCTGTCAACGTAGGGCAAGGACGATGCAGCCCTCCAAACTGGTTATCTTCTAGGAAGGAGTGTGTACTGAGAGTTAGATCTAGAGAGGAACTGAGTGCAGAAGGGTTGAATGAAAATCACTTACACTACTCCGGCTTCTGGCAAGGCTTGTGCAATGAGCAACCCCAAAATAGATAGACGAGCAGCTGCTGTAGTTCTCTCCTCTGCTGGCTCTTTTCCTTGCAATTTCTTGTGGATGGACGTTGCTGAATGTGTGCAGAATCAAGACAAATGCAGCGTGAATGTGGGGCGTGAGATGGGAGCAATAGTGTTGCAGCTTCTTCTCTTCTGGCGTGAAAGTAGGACTGTTACAACTCTTTAATTATTTCATTTATGCAGCTGTTACAATCATATGGGGAGAGAGGGAAGTTGACGGTTCTGGCGTGAGTTCCCTGGGCTGCTTCTGGCTGGGCTGAAGCAAGGATGTGGGCTGAGGCTGGAGTTGGGCTGAGAGAGGAGCAGCTACAGCTGGGCTGGCGGGTTGTCTTCAGCAACAACAATAGGCAAGGAGTTGGGATGTCACAAGTTGTCTGGGCCTTGTCAATAGGTTGTCGGGCTTCGTCATGGTCTCGTCTCAGCCTTGTCATAATCTCGTCTCAGCCTTGTCATGGTCTCGTCAAAAGTCGTCGTTAAGAATTAATTATAAGAATTAGGGTTTGATATAATTCTATCATTTTATGTGAATTAAATTCTACATAAAATGATAAAATTTGTGGAGAAAGAAATACTAGATAGAATGGGAAACCGTCAACGGCTCGAAGTCCGATTTGATTCGGAATTAAACGGAACAAAATTTTCGGATATTACATCGTTCACAAATCCACGCCCCTTTCTCGAAAAACACTCGAAACATCACCAAGACAACATCAAAACAGAGAAGACGAAGCTGCAACACACGGGTATCCTGATGTAAAAATGTGTAAACTTTGATGGTTTAAAAAGTAGTGATTTATAAGGGAACCATTGTTTGAAAAGAGTTGGTTAACAATAAAACTTTTGTTTTGTTGATATGAAAATGATCAATTTTGTTTTTAAAGTCAATTACTGTCTTGCACACTAAAGATTTGAGTCAAAATTTAATTGACATAAATTTTTATTTTTATTATTTCATATCATTTTTTTTATGTTTTTGTCTTAGTTTTTATTATTCATTTATTTTTTTCTTGAAAATATTTTTATTATTTTACTCTTCTTAATTTTAACTTAAAAGTTTAAAGCTTTAATTATAAGGAGAAGTACAAATACTATACGAGATGTGATCTTTTGATGTTGCCGTGAAATTAAATAGATTTAATGACATGGGCCACAAACAGCTAGCTCTCTCCCTCTAGCTAATGACACATTATGTACTATCATAATTAATTTTATTAGGGGTAACATTTGTAATATCTATATAAAGTATAAACTATTAAAACAAACCTCTTGTAGTCCACATATCATCACTTTATTCATGTCCTCTAGGACATTTTAATAAATATTTATAACTTTATCATAATTTAATTATAATTATGTCACTATTTAATAACAGTTTTAAGTTAAAATTAAAATATTTTTCATCTCATTATGTCAATTCAACAAAAATAATTTCATCTCATCATGTTCACTATCTTTCACTTATAATAATTTTATTTTTGTTAACAAATCTACAACCATCTATAACAACTCAAAATCACCTCAATATATCTTACAAATCTTCTAACAATAATCTTTTTAAAACATTTTTAGTTATGTCCTTTCATTTTATATTTTATGTGTTATCTTTTTTAATTAAAAAATATTATTTTCCTTATTCCTAATTAATTTTGTTTTAAAAATATTATATTGGATTATAAACTTTACTAACTAACAACTTAATTAAAAATACTAAATTAATCAAAATATTATTAGACCCTTTAAGTACGAGTTTGTTTATTAGCTAATAACTTAATTGAAAATACTAAATTAAGGACTTATTTTATTCATACATGGATTTCAAATTTATTAGCTTTCATAAGAAGATTCTTTCATTTCGAGGAAAATTTTCTTATTTGTTTTTTTCTTACAAAAAATGGATTGCAAATCTTATGTTACTTTTTAAAAAGTTTCTCGGAATCATATTTTTAATATTCATATTTAGTATATATTTAATACTCATATTTTGTAATAACCGGAATTTTGAAACCCGTTAAACCCGAATTTAAGCGATTTCCGATACGTCAATCTTAAATAAATAAATAAATAAATAAATACATAATTTTAAAATAAAATAAAACGAAGGTTATTTCTATCATTTTATGTGACCTTAATCCACATAAAATGATGAAACCTTATAACCGGAATTAAATTACGCACCTTAAAATTTAAAATAATAATAATTTAGATAATACGGAATTTAATTCCGTATTATATAAATTCCCGCACATAAGTAACAAGTTTCGATTTTCCGTTTTAAAGAGAGAAGGGCCGGATGTAACCCACTAATAAGCCCACTTATTCAGCCCATTAATTATACCATTACACTAATCCTAACCTAATCCACTTTCTTTACGTTAACCTATTTTTCCCCTAACCTACCCTTGTGCCGCACCTGCTCTTCACCTCTCTTCTTGTACGAGACGGCAACAGCAGCCACTACGGAACCGCCACCGAGCCGCCACCGAGCCCTGCGCCGCCTTCCGTCGACTCCGTAGGTCCGAAGACGACGCCGCCTTCCCTCGTCGCTGACCGCCGTGCTACCGCCGAGCCGGTCGTCGTCCTGCAGCAACCGCACGAGCCAGCGCCTTCCGTCGACTCCGCAGTAGCAGATCGACCACCCAGGGCACCGCTAACCACACCGCCCTCGTTCTCCGCCTCGCTGCCGCCGTCGACCGCTGCAACGCCGCACCCGAAACCGCTCCTGTCTGCACCGTTAGAACGAAGAGAGAAACGCCGCCGGACTGCAATTCCGGTAATACTTCTTCCCCGATTCTTCTCCTCTCCTTCGTTACTTTCTGTTGTGAGTTATACCAACCCGCGTCTCTTCCTCCTTCTACGTCTTCCCTTTCTATCTCTCTTTGATGTACAGATCTTGCTTGTTTTCTATTTCACTCAGTTAATGTCTCGAATTGAGTTAGTGGAGTGCAGAAATGTGAGTTCCCCACCCCTGCAGTAGGTAAATATATATATATATAGATTGATAAATATAAAAGGGGGATAAGTTATACTTTAAATGTTGAATGTGAATTTATATATAAATAGGTTGAAACTGAATATATATATAGAGAGGATACATATAAGAACATATATATATTCATATACGGAAGTGTGCTTATATCCGTACGAGAAGGCAAACTATATATATGTAGATATATATACATATGTATAAGACGAGATAGTCACCGGGGAAGGGGAGTGTTGTCCTTTTTAAATTAAATTGAGTTTTGAACTTATAACTTATAAGAGTTATCATAGAGAAACTACTATTGGAAAATAGGTTATAAAAGAAATCAGTAGAATTCGAGAATAAAATTTGAGAAATTTCGGCACTAAGGGTAAAACGGTCTTTTACCGTAAGAGAGCTATTTCCGTAATTCCTTTGCATGAGGTTGGACATTTAGATGTGATTTTGATACACATGCCTTATTTGACAGGCGTTTGAGTTACCACGAGTACGGACTGTTTGAAACGTGTTAGAGTGTATTTTTACTCAGGTAAGTCCTTGCGACTTACTTAGCTGGTTTCTGGATATTAGTTGGATGATAATGGTTGTGTGTGTACAATGTGTGTTATAATAAATAACAACTTGTTAGGACGACCGTGGTTTATGTTTTAAGGCCCAAGTGTATGTATAATGGGCCGTGACATCACTGCCCAGCTCTGCCAGGAGACTGGGAGGTTCTCTATACCCAGACCATCCAGGTACACGGTGAGATGCATCGGATCCACTCCTGATGGGTACACGGGGGCGGAGGCGAGGTTTGGGAATCCCTCGTGTCACAAAATAAGTATCATTAGAGTGAATGACTTAAATGAAGATAATAAATGGATTGTTTGAAAGCATGATGAGTGTTTCTTATTTTATGTGTGTGTGTGCTATTATTATTCTTCTAATGTTTAGATCACTAGCTAATGGTTGTTTTGTTGTGGTTTTAGTTTTACAGCAGGTTAGAACAGCAGCTGAGTGATCCGGAAGTAGTGGTCAGCCGGGTCTCCGTACTCCTTAGAGTGGGGGTTTGGGTTGTTGCTTTGTTGTCTTTTCCTTTTGTTAAGACAGTTAGTCTTTTCCGTTGTTTAAGTACGATAGGCTGTTAGACTTTGTTGCATTCATCCTTTTTCAAATTGTATTTTTATAAATTTCGGTTTTTCTTATTTGTGTCTTGTTGCAAGATCCTAGTAATATTGTTGTCAAACTGAGGTCGGGACCCATTGTGAGGTCCTAACCAGTAATGTCCCGAGTTTTGAGAATTCGGGGTGTTACAACATGGTATCAGAGCTCTAGGTTGGCAACAATGGCACTTGAAATCTTCTGAAAGACCGAATAAGTACTTGAGCAGAACCCGAAAAGGGATCTGAGTTTTAAAAAGAACTTTTGGTTTTCAAATGCATGCATAGTCTGGTCGGGAATAGAAAAGTACGGCTGACCACCACTACTACCGCGAATCTCAGTATGCTTAGTATGAACTTTAGGTTTTACTTTAGTTGGACTTATTAGCTTGATTAAACAAATGTGATATAGATAAGTACATGTAGAAGATTAGTAGAAATTATAGTTATATTATACTCTTAACGGAGATAAGTAAATGAGATCCTCACTCCATTGACACACCTAAGTATATTTGAAGGGTTTCAACGTAAGGATAAGTACGCTCAGCTTATGAGCATTAGGGTAGGCGAACGTCCGGGCAACTCCTTCGGACTTGTTGAGGAACGTTGAGACGGAAAAGTGAAGACCAAAAGACAACGCCAACGACAATAACAAGAAGGAGATACAACCAACTCCACAGGGTCAAATGAAGAAAATCCATGAGAGAAGTTCTGGAAAAGCGTTGGCTGACCGGCAATTATACAAATTAGGAGAGATAACCCATAAATTCTTTCAAGTGTGGTGGAAAGCAACGTTACAGACAAAGAAGATGGCGGCAGAAACAAGCATAGGTGAGGAAGTCAAAGAGAGGTGGTAGGACTCAGACAAGAGATATAGAATTCAAGCTCACCGACGGACCAGAAGGTGAAAGTTGATGTCAAAAACAGAACAAAATATGATCACCTTGACAGTTTGCTTGACACCACAATCAAAATGGATAACCAAGACAATCAAAAGCATAGAAGTCTACACGAAATACATTGTCCATCCAAATATGAAGAATTAAAGAGTTGTAAAATGGAAGCTTACGCGTTGCCAACAAGTGAAAGGCAGATTTCACCAACATGGAAGCGGAGTGACTTTCTAGAAGACAAGTGAGTGACAGCAAGGGCCGTGATACAAATATCAAAATCTTAGAATCCTGAAAGCAGAGTCAAAGGGATCACTATAAAGGCAGCATTATAATACCAATCAAAGAAGGGAGTTTGTGAGAAGGATCTTGGCGTACCCGAATGCCCCAATAATCTCCCTCTCACAAGTAGACTTAAAATTTTCAACACCAACGATTTACCCCGGGAACTACGAGCAGCTGATGGCTGAGGTAAAAGTAATCGCGAAGATGCACATACAAGCTATCATGAGAGAATTGATGAGTCTGTTGACGGTAGATGAATGATAATTCTAAACTCGGAAAGAGTATAACGCCTTGATAGTGCGAAAGAGAAGTGTAGATTATAGAAGAGTTAAAGAAGTACAAGCGGAGAAACTGGAGAAGATAGATTTTCACCAGGTTTATCAAATTTCAAGGAGATAGAAGAAACGTAAGCCTATGATCTTGTAGAAGGTCAACTATAGACTACTTGGTAACAACTGGGACTTTACACGTGCGGGTTAACTAGTGGTGACTGGTTGCCAAATAATAAGAATAACCACAGAGTTACAAAAGAACCTTATTGACATGAGGAGGAATCCTTAAAGCGACCAATTGCGGCAACTGTGAAGCCAATGAATACGAGTGCTAGTAACACTGAATAAGTTCAAGTCAGTAACTCTAAAGAGAATCGACGGTCCGAAATGACCCCTTATATCATTAATGATATAAAAAGAATTGTTGTGAGGCCTTCTGGTGTTATGCCATGAAGGAAAGCAAGAGCCTGACCATAGAGGAGATACCTGTTGCATGTGAGTTGCAGAGGTATTCAGTGACGACCTGCCAGGATTACCCCCACAGAGGAGCGTTGATTTCAGCATTGACTTGGAGCCGGGCACGAGACCGATCTCGAAGGCTCCGTACCGTATGGCACCTATAGAGCTGCTTGAGCAGAAGAAGCAGTTAGAGGAGCTAGCAGAGAAGGGTTTCATACGCCCTAGTGTGTCTCCTTGGGGCGCGCCAGTATAATTTGTGAAAAAGAAGGACAGATCGATGAGCCTTTGCATAGACTACAGAGAGTTGAATAAAGTAACTATCAAGAACAAGTACCACTGCCACGCATAGATAATCTGTTGGACCAGTTACATGGAGCGTCTGTGTTCTCGAGGATAGACTTGAGATCAGGTTACCACCAGTTGAGGATGAGAGATCAGGACATACCTAAGACGGCATTCCGGACTAGGTATGATCATTATGAGTTCGTAGTGATGCCATTTGGGCTCACTAATGCACCAACGGTGTTCATGGAGTTGATGAATGGGATATTCATTGACTTCTTAGACCAGTTTGTAGTGGTCTTCATTGACGACATCCTAGTCTACTCTAGGAGTCGAGAGGAGCATGCCAGACACTTGAGGACAGTATTGCAGATTCTACAGGATAGCCAGCTGTATGCTAAGCTATCCAAGTGTGAGTTTTGGATGTCAGAGGTGGCTTTCTTAGGTCACGTGGTGACTGTTGAGGGTATTAAGGTCGATCCGGCGAAGATCGAATCAGTATCTTCTTGGCAACCTCCTAAGAATGTTAAGGAGGTTCGCAGCTTTCTAGGTTTAGCAGGTTACTACCGCCGGTTTGTGGAAGGGTTCTCTTTGATTGCCCGACCACTTACTTGACTCTTGAGGAAGACCACTCGGTTTGTCTGGTCTGAGCCGTGTCAGCAGAGTTTTGAGGAGCTGAAGAGGAGATTGACATCCGCTCCGATTTTGGCACGGCCTGAGGGTACTGATGACTTTGTGGTATACAGTGATGCATCCAAGCTGGGCTTGGGGTGTGTTTTGATGCAGAGGGGTAAGGTCATAGCCTATGCGTCTCGACAGTTGAAGACGTATGAGGAGAACTACCCCACACATGATCTAGAGTTGGCTGCAGTAGTCCATGCTCTTAAGATCTGGCGTCACTATCTCTGTGGGGCGACATGTCAGATCTTCAGAAACCATAAGAGTTTGAAGTATATATTCACTCAGCGGGAGTTGAATAACCGCCAGAGGTGGTGGTTAGAGTTGATCAAGGACTTCGTCCTTTAGATTCTTTACCACCCCGGGAAGGCGAATGTGGTAGTTGATGCTTTGAGCCGGAAGACGCCTAGGGAGAGGGCGATAGCCCGGTTGACAGTACAGCCACAGTTGCAGAGGGACTTGGCTTGGTTGGAGATAGAGATTCAGTTTCCCGATACTGATGGTCAGTTGGCTACTATGGAGTTACTTCCTGACCTGTTGGATGATATCCGACAGAAGCAGGAGACTTGCCCGACTTTGATCAGGATCCGAGACAGGATGTCTTGAGATGAGGCCCCACAGTTTACTATTGGTGCCGATGGAGTGATGAGACGTCAGGACCGCGTTTGTGTGCCGTCAGACAGTGAGTTGAGACAGAGGGTACTAGGTGAGGCTCATGCTACCCCATACTCAGTACATCTTGGAGCGAGTAAGATGTACAAGGATGTGAGACGGTCCTTCTGGTGAGGTGGTTTGAAGCCCGATGTGACTCGGTATGTAGCTCAGTGTGCGACTTGCCAGCAGGTCAAGATTGAGCATCGTAGGTCTGGAGGAGAGCTCCACCCACTTCCAGTACCACAGTGGAAGTGGAAGGATATATCTATGAATTTTGTCACAGGTTTGAGACTCAGCAGAGGATTTGATGCTTTTTGGGTAGTGGTAGACCGCCTGACGAAGACCGCACGTTTCATTCCGATTAAGAAAACGTGGCCGGTGAGTCGTCTAGCTGAGGAGTTCAGCAGACACATTGTGAGACTCCATGGAGTACCGATGACTATTATCTTTGACAGAGATGAACGTTTTACCTTGAGATTTTGGCAGCAGGTACATACTGATTTGGGGACGAGTATCCACTTTACTACCGCCTACCACCCACAGACGGACGGACAGTCTGAGAGGACCATTCGGCCCTTAGAGGACATGCTCCGGACGTGTGTACTAGATTAGGGACAGGTATGGCCAGATCATCTTCCACTGGTAGATTTTTCTTATTATAACAGCTGGCACACGTCTATTGTGATGGCTCCTTATGAGGCTTTGTACGGGCAGAGATGTCGTACACCATTATGTTGGGATGAGCCCAGCAGAGTTGATGGAGTAGCTCCAGATCAGATACAGGATGACATCGCTCGGATTGCCCTAGTCCGAGAGCGGATGTTAGCAGCTCAAAGTCGTCAGAAGTCCTACGCCGATAAAAGGCGTCGACCTTTGGAGTTTAGAGTGGGTGCTCAGGTATGGTTGAGAGTGTCACCTACGAGAGGAGTCAGGCGTTTCGGCATTAAGGGGAAGCTGAGTCCCCGATATGTCGGACCTTTTGAGATCTTGGAAAGAGTTGGGGAGGTGGCCTACAGACTAGCATTACCGCCGAGATTAGAGGGTGTTCATCCGGTCTTTCATGTATCTTAGTTGAGAGAGTACATTCCGGATCCGAGACACGTCATCAGCCATGAGGATATGACAGTTGAGCCTGATCATACATTTGTAGAGTACCCAGTAGCTCCCTACGGTCCAAGGAGATACCTATGTTGAGGATCCAGTGGTCTAGAAGAGGAGCTGATGAGGCCACTTGGGAGACTGAGGAGAGTATTAGACGCAACTATCCCTAGTTCTTTGCGGGGTTAGAGGTTACTCCTGTTTTGACGAGTTAGTACTCGGATGTTGTGTTGTTTGACCTTTCCGGTTTATATATGGATTTGAGTGATTACGTTTTATGTGACACATGCCTTCTGTTGATGATTGAGTAGTTGCTTGTAACCAACGAAAATGTCGAGAAAATTAAAATATATCAAAGGAAATGCGCGATTAAGAGAATTATTCTAAGTTTCGGGACGAAACTTCTTTTAAGAGGGCACTGATGTAATAACCGGAATTTTGAAACCCGTTAAACCCGAATTTAAGCGATTTCCGATACGTCAATCTTAAATAAATAAATAAATAAATAAATACATAATTTTAAAATAAAATAAAACGAAGGTTATTTCTATCATTTTATGTGACCTTAATCCACATAAAATGATGAAACCTTATAACCGGAATTAAATTACGCACCTTAAAATTTAAAATAATAATAATTTAGATAATACGGAATTTAATTCCGTATTATATAAATTCCCGCACATAAGTAACAAGTTTCGATTTTCCGTTTTAAAGAGAGAAGGGCCGGATGTAACCCACTAATAAGCCCACTTATTCAGCCCATTAATTATACCATTACACTAATCCTAACCTAATCCACTTTCTTTACGTTAACCTATTTTTCCCCTAACCTACCCTTGTGCCGCACCTGCTCTTCACCTCTCTTCTTGTACGAGACGGCAACAGCAGCCACTACGGAACCGCCACCGAGCCGCCACCGAGCCCTGCGCCGCCTTCCGTCGACTCCGTAGGTCCGAAGACGACGCCGCCTTCCCTCGTCGCTGACCGCCGTGCTACCGCCGAGCCGGTCGTCGTCCTGCAGCAACCGCACGAGCCAGCGCCTTCCGTCGACTCCGCAGTAGCAGATCGACCACCCAGGGCACCGCTAACCACACCGCCCTCGTTCTCCGCCTCGCTGCCGCCGTCGACCGCTGCAACGCCGCACCCGAAACCGCTCCTGGCTGCACCGTTAGAACGAAGAGAGAAACGCCGCCGGACTGCAATTCCGGTAATACTTCTTCCCCGATTCTTCTCCTCCCCTTCGTTACTTTCTGTTGTGAGTTATACCAACCCGCGTCTCTTCCTCCTTCTACGTCTTCCCTTTCTATCTCTCTTTGATGTACAGATCTTGCTTGTTTTCTATTTCACTCAGTTAATGTCTCGAATTGAGTTAGTGGAGTGCAGAAATGTGAGTTCCCCACCCCTGCAGTAGGTAAATATATATATATAGATTGATAAATATAAAAGGGGGATAAGTTATACTTTAAATGTTGAATGTGAATTTATATATAAATAGGTTGAAACTGAATATATATATATATATAGAGGATACATATAAGAACATATATATATTCATATACGGAAGTGTGCTTATATCCGTACGAGAAGGCAAACTATATATATGTAGATATATATACATATGTATAAGACGAGATAGTCACCGGGGAAGGGGAGTGTTGTCCTTTTTAAATTAAATTGAGTTTTGAACTTATAACTTATAAGAGTTATCATAGAGAAACTATTATTGGAAAACAGGTTATAAAAGAAATCAGTAGAATTCGAGAATAAAATTTGAGAAATTTCGGCACTAAGGGTAAAACGGTCTTTTACCGTAAGAGAGCTATTTCCGTAATTCCTTTGCATGAGGTTGGACATTTAGATGTGATTTTGATACACATGCCTTATTTGACAGGCGTTTGAGTTACCACGAGTACGGACTGTTTGAAACGTGTTAGAGTGTATTTTTACTCAGGTAAGTCCTTGCGACTTACTTAGCTGGTTTCTGGATATTAGTTGGATGATAATGGTTGTGTGTGTACAATGTGTGTTATAATAAATAACAACTTGTTAGGACGACCGTGGTTTATGTTTTAAGGCCCAAGTGTATGTATAACGGGCCGTGACATCACTGCCCAGCTCTGCCAGGAGACTGGGAGGTTCTCTATACCCAGACCATCCAGGTACACGGTGAGATGCATCGGATCCACTCCTGATGGGTACACGGGGGCGGAGGCGAGGTTTGGGAATCCCTCGTGTCACAAAATAAGTATCATTAGAGTGAATGACTTAAATGAAGATAATAAATGGATTGTTTGAAAGCATGATGAGTGTTTCTTATTTTATGTGTGTGTGTGCTATTATTATTCTTCTAATGTTTAGATCACTAGCTAATGGTTGTTTTGTTGTGATTTTAGTTTTACAGCAGGTTAGAACAGCAGCTGAGTGATCCGGAAGTAGTGGTCAGCCGGGTCTCCGTACTCCTTAGAGTGGGGGTTTGGGTTGTTGCTTTGTTGTCTTTTCCTTTTGTTAAGACAGTTAGTCTTTTCCGTTGTTTAAGTACGATAGGCTGTTAGACTTTGTTGCATTCATCCTTTTTCAAATTGTATTTTTATAAATTTCGGTTTTTCTTATTTGTGTCTTGTTGCAAGATCCTAGTAATATTGTTGTCAAACTGAGGTCGGGACCCATTGTGAGGTCCTAACCAGTAATGTCCCGAGTTCTGAGAATTCGGGGTGTTACATATTTTGTATATTTTTTTAAAAATATTTGATTTTTTTAATTCATATTCTTTTTTTTTACAAATTTTTTTTAGTTTGATTTAGATTCGTTACTATTAAAAATTTCTTATTCATTTTTTAACTTCAGATTTGAATTAAAAAAATTGGTTACATTTTTATTTTAGTGTAATTCTTTATAAGTTTAAAAAAGTGGTATGTTGTATAAAAATTAAATTTAAGTCTAAATAATGAGACACTTCTTTAATCACAAGTATTTTATCATCGTGAGAATAATTGAATGATTTTTATAATATTTCGTAAATATATTATTAGTTCATACATATACAAGTTCATAACATACTACAAAAAAATCCAATATATAAATATATCTGTGTAATATGTGAGTTATAAACTAATTTTATGCTAAATGAAAAGGATTAGATTGTAGGGCGGAAAAGTCTAACTTATAAATACATTATGGATAAGAATTTAAGATGTAATCATCAAACAATAATGACAAGGACACTGTGACCAAACACCAAGTTTATTGAATTGATCATTAACTATATCACCTTATTTAAGATATGTTACTTGCTCTTAGTTTTTAAATTTTCTATATAAAAAAATAATAATCATACTTTACTTCACAATCAAGTTGTCATATGTCCTAAATTCTACATTTATACGCAACTCTTTAGATAATGTCTCACGGTTATCAATAAATCTTATCAAAATTGTAAAATACTCGGAAGATAGTCAAGACATTAGCCGATCAAATACAAAACAAGTAAACCTAAAAAGAAGGTGATTGATGGATAATGGGCGAAATGTGACAGGAATACTGGATCAATAAACTAACATATGGTGTCTTGTCGTCGGAACAACGGAAACCCTTTTAAAAGAATCGTGACACATTAAAGAAAAATTTAGATCACCGAAGTTCCAGTCACCTAAACGAGGGATCTTCATGAACACAACTACGATCAACAAACACATATACGCGCTTACAATCTCATCCAAAACAATCACTCAATTTACACTCCAAAACAAATTAAAACAAAAAGACACATATTGGCAATTTTATTGTAGGAAAAATAACCAAAAATAATACCAACTATCAACATTGAAACAAAAATAATACGAACTTTGAAAATTACTAAGAGCGATACAAACTATCAATGTATTTACCAAAAATAATATGTCATATATTTTCCGGCAATAATCCTAGCTCCGGCGATGATGTGACAGCCGGAATGTTACATATCATCAAATGAGTGAGTTAAATGTGTGATGTGGATTTTTTTTTAAAAAAAACAATTTAATAATATTTAAAATATTAAAAAATAAAAAACTATTATTTTTAAAAAAAATTTAAAAAAAAGTTGTACAAATATTTTTTTTTTAAAAAAAATAAATTTTTTAAAATAAAGAAATTTTTTTAAATAGATTTTTATAAAAAAATTTGTATAAAATTTTTGAAAATATTAACTTTTTTATTTTTTAATATTTTAAATATTATTAAATTAATCTTCTGAAAAATCAAATAGACATCTCACATTTAATCCATTTATTTGATGAAATGTAACATTTTGACGCCGGAGCTAGAGTTTTTCCCTAAAAAATATGACGTATTATTGTTGATAAATAGATTGATAGTTTGTATCGCTCCTAGTAATTTTCAAAGTTCGTATTATTTTCACTTCAATGTTAACAGTTGGTATTATTTTGGGTTATTTTTTCTTTATTGTATTGACGTTATTTGGATTGAAAATTATAGTATATGATCCATTTTAAGTTGGAGTTGCAATTAAAAAATTTTGAGGGTTCATTTAGTGCAATCTACTCTTCTTATTTTAATCTGATTTGTCAATCCAAACAGATAGCTCGAATCAAATGAGACTTTAAGGTATGTGCGTTTTAACAATAGGACAAAACGAATGTACTTTATAAAGTGTTATTCTATGAATAAACTATGTTATCATATCCAAACTGCAAATCTTATATATGGTCCAATACAAATGTTTAATATAGAAGACAAATATATCACGTACGGAGTATAATCTAATCGATGATAACACGTTTGGCGGATGGTGCATATATAGTACTAGTTTATAAAGTAACATACGTTTTAAATATTATATAAATATTGTTTATTTTATTAAAATAAATTAGTTTAGGGTTTAAATGGATGTTTTAATGACACATTCAGATTTACAAAATATGTTTAATAAACTCTTGTTTTAGCTAGGGCCAATCAATTATAAAAAAAATACTCATGATTTTTTTTTTTCGGTGAGTCTATAATAAGTCTCTTGAGGCTGGGAGAGCTTATACATCCTTCAAAATCTTATCTTATATCTATTAAAACAGAAGCCTCTGTTGCCACGTGTCAACACCATGTTTTTTGAAGCCTAAAAAATTATTTTAAAAAGTGTTTTCAAAAATGCTAATATAAATTGGAAATTGATTTCTATTTTTTTTTTTAAATATTTAAATAAATATTTTTATAAAAATAATTTTTAAACTTTTACGGATTTTTTTTTACCAACAAGCCTATATTAACAATTCAATTTAAAAGTTTAACTAATTAGAAGAGATAAATACTTAACAGAGAATTAAAATCATAATAATGATTATAATTTCATTCTCCGGATTTTTATTTTATAAAAATATACATATAAATTTTTAAGTATTAAATATTTATTAAAACTCAACCCACACAAAGTGCGGGTAATACACTAGTTGAATTTTGTACAAAACATAGGCATAATATCGACAGTGAAGGGTCCAGAAAAAAAAAAAGTTTTCGTTTGATATTTATCATATTTAACCTTTTTCGGTTAATGACCGGTTGGTCATTGATTTTTCTTTTTTCATTGGGTGCTCTTTCGGTTTATATTTTTCGTTTGGTGTCAGAGATAATAAGTTTCGCATCTAAATGAGGACATTTTGGAGCCTAGTGTATAACGACAGTAGGCTACTCCTAGTGTCAATTTGTTTAGGATAGAACCTTGTTGGATCTATGTGTTGGGTCTAACCTGCATGTGCACTCGTATGCACATGACCCCTCCTCTACAGTCTATTTGTATCGGACTTTGACATTTGGTGCCCTCTAGTGATGATAACGGGGCGAGTCATGGATTGTTGTGTTTCACCACCTAACCCATACTGAAAAACCATAACCACCCCGGTACCCTTTCACCTTAAACCATATTTACGGGTGATTGGACGAGTCGGGTTGTATTTCGGATACACACCCTAAAATATTTAGTAACTTACAAAATAGACGAAAAAACTATCATAACCCTACGAAAATTAAATCACAAACATAATAAAGTACATTAACTCGATAATGCAAGTAGACATTTGAGAATTATGTCTTAAAAACCAAAATATTAAAAGTGTAAATTAAGTTTGAAAATATAAAAGTCAAATTGTTTTATAAAATTTTCAACTTATTAACTTTCATCAACTCCTCGGACTTGAAAAAATGATCATGATTATGATCTTAAGATACTAAATAATAAAACCAGCATATACAAATTACAAGTTATTTATTTCAGCTTAAAACTTTGAAATCTATTTATGCATATAAGAAATTACCACTATCCTCAAAGGTTCACTATCATGAAAAATCTACCAAATATTCTTCATCCTTAGAAAAAGTACACGTTTTTGAAAATCATTGATACATTCTTGAAGGCTATGGTATATTGAGCGGTTGAAACAATTGAAGAAGTGTTGCTTACATGAAGAAGGGTTAGATTTAAAGTTAATATTTCTCTCGTGGATGTCAGCTCCGGTGAGGAGAAGACTTGTAGATAGGATTATGAGGGTTGTGGACCATTTGATGAGATTTAAATCAACGGCTCTCACACACTTATCATTAATGACATTTTGATAATTACATAAATTTGGAAGAAAAAAAAAAGAAAATTAGACACTAAAAAAAACGTACAACCCTCCCTCACATTCTTCATCCCACGTTGTGAGTCTCTCTCGCCGCTAACACACAAGCTTCATATTTACTCCGATTTTCAACCAATTCAGAGATCGATTATATAAAAAATTGTGAAATCAAAGAGAATACAAGACGATTCAGGTTTTGTTTCTTCAAATTTCTACTCTTACTATTTGGATTTCCATTCTTAACGTTTAAGTTTCATTGTGATTGATGTTTGTTTTCGAAATCAATTTGTTTGAATCATTTTTGTGTTTGATAAGTTTGATTGAGAAAATACATGTATATACATATGTTGAGTTGGTTTAATAGCTCCAATTGAACAATTTATATGCTCTTTTTAGTGCGCACGCAAACTATTCGACAAAATGCCTTATAGAAAATAGTTTATAATATTTACAGGAACAATGACATAAAAAGTATGAACACCGACGAATAAAAACATGAACAGTGAAGTATAAAAGTATGAACACTTATGACGTATCTATAACTTTTACACATACATAACATATTATGATCATCTTTTAACGTTTTGTGATGAGTTTTTTTTTTGTTATATACTGTACATGAACATCTATGCATTATAAAATGAACACAAAAGAATAAACGAACATGATACTTTGATGAATAAAAACACTATGAACACCGATGTATATAAACATGAACAATGACATATAAAAGTATGAACACTGATGACTATTTTTAGACGTAAGTGTATTTTTTCAAATTTTAAGTCAATTTACAAAAATGTCATTAATGATGAGCGTGTGGGAACCCTTGATTTAAAATTCATCCAATGGCATACAACACTCATAATTCTTATCTACAAGTTCTCTCCTCATTTGAACTAAAATCTCTCTTATGTGTGTGTGTCTATATATATATATATATATATATATATATATATATATATATATATATATATATATATAGGGTGCGGTTCCCACGAGAACAACCTTATTGTGTATCATGAGAACAATCTTATACCGTCGGATGGTGAATATTAAAGGTCAAGATTTAGGGTAGATATCATAATTAATAATAACTACAAATAATTCATTCAACCAATAATAACTACGAATAATACATTAAACGATATGACATATTCGTAATATAACTAATAATGACTACGAATAATATAATAAACAATAAGGTGTGTTCTCATGATTGCACGATAAGGCGTGTTCTCATATATATATATATATCCTATGAGAACAAGCTTATCGTGTAATCATGAGAACATATTCGTAAATATTATTAGTTTTGTTACGAAGGTGTCATATCATTTAATGTATTATTCGTAGTTATTGTAGGTTGAGTGGATTATTCGTAATTATTGTTGGATTCCTAATTATTATTATTCGTAGTTATTATTAATTATCATATCTACTCTAAATCTCAACCCTTAATACTCACCATCCAACGGTGTGCGATTGTTCTCATGTATACACGTTAGGGGTGTTCTCATGGGAACCACCCCTATATATATATATATATATATATATATATATATATATATATATATATATATATATATATATATATATATATGACCTATTTAAATTTTTTAAAGCAGGTTTTTGGTAAATCTCGTAACCAAACCATCACTTGATCAACCTTCACTCGAATTTCAACCGCATGTTTTTTTAGATCTGATTTTATTCTTCGCCTCATATCTTTTAAAATGTACCAATGAATATTTACAATAATATTAATACTTAATAATGCTTTGTAGTTGTAACTAATGTTAACGTTAATACTTTTATAAATAAATATAAGATATTTTATAACAAAAACTTAAAAATAACACCCGTGCAGTGCACGGGTAATACACTAGTTGTTAGTCGCGGATGAGATTATCATCCAATGCATCTTCGTGTTTTATTTCCCCCCCTCTAGTGTCGTATTTTTCTTTTCAACCAGTAGAATAGCAAAATAAACCGATATATCCATACTTTTAGATTGTTCACCACTATCTTCTCAACTAGCTATTAGTGTAAACAAAGGAAAGGATTCACAAAATAGTTGGTGGTGTAAACTAGCTATTGGCATCACACAAGCTCACCTTCTAGTACGGTTAAACCATTATCTTCTCAACACGCATTTCCTCTGCTCAAAAGTGATAAGCTAGATATTGACATTATGGCAAAGTTTCATTTCTTGTGTGAATTAGTCTTATTTTCTGCTTATGGCCTTGTAAGGATTGAAATTCATTTCAATATCATCTATGAGTGATGCAATTTATTGATAAAGCATGAAAGTGTCTAATTTTTTTTTTTGTATATTTGCTTGTAGACCTTGATAATCATTGTTATTCTAAAAATTACGTTCTTCAATTTTTATTTCATTTATGAATTATGAGAAGTTTTTATGAGATACTTGCAATATGTCAATATAGATGAAATTATGTAGTCAGATCCTTATGATTAAGAAATAAGTTATAAATGATCCCAATCTGACAATGAGAATAGGGGAAACAATATTTAAAAAAATAAAAGTCATACTTTATAACTCAGACCTTATATCTCCGCGTTATACGCCATGTATTTTATTAATAAAAACACAGTTTTTTGCGACGGCAAAGACCGTGACGTAAAAATTGCATCGCCTTCTTCCGCCGTCGTCGTTGATTGTCGGCTTCGGCAAATAGCTTTCCTACCGTCGTCAACAAGTGTGGCTAATTGAATTACTTTTTGTAGTGCAAGTTGCGAGGCACCACTATCAACCAATCAAGGGGAGGTTGAGAGTTGAGATGTGATAAGGTTGGCTTGATGGGTCGGTAAAGATGGAAATATTGCTAACGAAGGTACTTTAATGGTTGGATGTAGAGACTTGTAAACCTTACATTGAGCCAAGACATGACCAACTTGGCGACACCACTAACAACGCCCTTTGAATGGTTTGGATGTATTTTATTGATTGTGTTGAATAGGTAGGTTTTGTTGATGGTTTTGTGACGGGTATTGGCGTTGGATGGTAGGTGGGGACTGAGTAGTTGGGGGATATGCAGTAGAATGTGACTTACCATTATTTTTCCAATGCCTCGTTTGAGCATTGAATGCCGTCATGACACGATCAACCTCCTTGTGATTGTGCTTCGGTGAGAGCTCATGATTAATGAGTTTCTCTTGAAGTTTCTCGAAGACAATCGATGAATCCTCGCATTGATGGCGTGGACAACAGGAATATATGGTTTATCCACCCCTTTGAGAACATAATCCGTGAGATCTTCAGGAGTAACAAGAGAGACAAGTGATGCTAGCAGGTTGGTTGTCTTACGGATGTTCTACATATAAGTTAATATTTAATCAGTGCCCTTCGTCATTGTATGTAGTCGTTCCTTAACCCGTTTCACATGACCTCTCGAGCGATTTCCATAGGTAAGTCGTAGAGCCTCTCATACTTCACAAGATGTCTTTGCTGTTGGTACGAAACTAGCAAACATCCGTTTAGAGTGTCCCTAAGAAAGAATCATAGATCAAACTATCTTGACGAGTATAGGTTTTGTACTCTGGGTTTGGAGTTGTTGTATTTGGAAAAGTTTTATCTGGGATCACAATAGTTCTTAGGATATATCCGTCAAGGTCGTATCCCTCTAAAGTAGCTAGTATTACCGATTTTCAAATGATATAGTTTGTTGGGGTAAGCTTGATTATATTTGTGAGGACGACAATGGTGACTGGTGAAAGGCCTTGTTGGTTCATGTGGGTTGGGTATCGTGTTTGTGTACTCAACCATGGTGAAGTAGTCGACAATGGATCGAATATGTCTGATACCATATAAACACTTCAATTTCAGCTCTATTATTGGTGTTAACGTGAGAGATATTTATACATACATTGATAAGATCTCCTATAAGAGATTTTTGACTAACTAACCCTAATATCTCTCCAACTAATGTTTAACAAAGTTGTTGAGAATATTATGGTTGTCATTATGGACCTTCAGTTTTTTGACCATGTTTAAATTAGACATGTTTTTAAAGAACTAATTTGTGTTTCAAACTGATTAACCCATGAGAATTTCGACATCTAACACCAATTTTTTCTGATTATCTTGAATTTTGTGTTGTCTAATAATACTTTAGGATGAAGTCTCAGATAGTCCATCCTAAACGATTTCTATTAAAAAAAAAAAAAAAAAGTCATGTAGCTCAAAGCTAATCTAATCACCCTAGTGTCTAAACGAAATTGGTTGTTGGTTAAACTTAAAATCGTCCCTAACCTATCGGAAGGATTTAAACAAATGTAATTATGATGCGGGTTGGCATTGAATAACATGAATTTAGGGATTTTTAATGGCATTGCTCGAATGGGTGAAACCAGATGGACCAAAAGCATGAATTTATGAATTAGTGATTTACGAGCAGTAAGTAGACTGGAAATGCAGTAGGTAGCCTTGTAGGAAGGCGATGATTGATTGAAAAGAAAGACGTACGCCGCCGGTTACAGTGGCGTCTTTTCCGATGACCGTCGACTTCGATTTGACCCACCCCTAATTTTGCTTTTCCAAAGACCCACGTTGCTACTTTCTCAATTTGTTATGCCTATTTCATGGATCTTTGCTTTTTCAAATTTTGGTCCACTCTCCGATAATTGGGCCTTTTCCAGCCCACCTCTTTAAAAACACTCTTCAGATTCAACCCCCAATTCTCAAAAATAAATTAAAATTGAGCTATACACAGCATCACGCTATCTGCATGCTGATACATGACACGAACAAGCTTGACGGATTCAATGGCTTTTAACTGAACTTGTAATGTAGAGTAAGTCAAAGAGTTAGTTATTGCTTCTGAGTGGTTCAACTTTGAGGCTGGTGGGTGAATCATTCAATGACTTCAACACGGTTTACTGCTTTTCATGCCACCGGGAACACCATTTTTGCTTCACCTTTATACTGATGAAGTTACGCTCATCATACATGAAATGACGCGTTTTGTAAGGTTCTGATGTATGTAGCATTGCCATGGAGTACTGTATAAATTAAGCAGTAATCACTGAATTAGAGTCATTCAGTAATTTAAATAATCAGTCTCAGACTTCAAAGGAATCTTCTGGTAACTAAGGTTCATACGAAACACAATACTACAGCGTGGAATGTAAACAACTCATGAATTTACATACGAGCTTGGCAAAACTCAAGATCAACTCAAAATGTAGGTGCCAAATCCATGCTAGTCTGCTACAACAATGATGCTCAGGAACACATCACAAATGGTTTATGCGAATACAATGGCGGGGGCAAGCATCACAAAAACAGTGACAACCCAGGCAAAATTTTTAAGTTGAAGTGCTGATGCTGCAACAAAGAATTTAGGTCAAGCAGGTTCAGCGAACACCTTACAACAAGAAGTGTGTATTTATGGAGGTGAAAATTTACCTTGATTAGTGCTGTCAATCGCGTTGACAGTCGGTGCTTGAGCAGTATGATTAAACAGTGTGAATCCAAGGTTCTTGCAATCTCCTCCAAGTTCACCTTAAAAATAACATCAGCAGCAACTTAATTCAATATAGGCTCCGTTTGATAAGTGCATAAATTAAGGGATTAAGATTATGAGAATTAAAAGGGAGAAATAATTCTTGTAAGGGTTATATTATGGAGATTAAGAGAATTAGATTGCCTGGATTTTGTAATCATGTAAAACTTCGAATATAAAGATTATTGAGGCTAAAATCTCATTTTTTCCCCTCTTCTGTTTTTCATCTTTTTCATCTATAAAATGATTTAACACGCTGTTCACCAAAAAAAAAAAATGATTTAACACGTATTTTTTCGTAATTTTAGCCACAATCATATTCATTTTACCAACCACTCATTTCACTTATTTTCATACTCATTAATCTCTCACGATACCAAACAAGCCCCCAAGGGCAATTCTAGTGGTTGTATGATTGTATTAAGGTGCTTACATTCTCGGAAGCAGGGAAGTGAAGAGGAATTCATGAGATTGTCATATCCCTCACTGCACGAACACGAATAAGAAGAGTTTGATGATCTGTTGCATGTTCCACTCCCACAAAAGTTCCAGCTGCATACTGCCAGCAAGTATAAAAACTATGAAGAAGATCAAGCTTGATGGATTGAATGGATGATGCCATGAAAAATTCAAAGGAATGGTACTAACGGTCAAAATTTTCACTTGTTGCATTTTTAGGTGCTGGCGCTGGTGTGGGTGTTGGGGCAGCGGTTGCTGAACATGAAGCATTTATGGTGCCTACATAATCAAACATACCAGAATGTAAGAATTGGCATAGAAATGAGTTAACAGTGGAAGTAAACCTTCAAACTATACCGGATGCATTTTAGTATTTTTGTTCCAAAGGATCTTAAAACTGCAGCTTCAAACAATGAATATCAAACTTCACTGTACTTTTGTCTTCTTGTTTCAAAAATATATATTACAAAATACTGTCCTACCTGTATGTAAAAAGCTAATGCAAAATCTCTTTGAACATAGTTTTACTTGTCAAGTCCTGCTCATACCTAACGTGTCTCGTTCCACAAAGACTAACTACATAGAATAACAGAGCAAGAATCTCAAGATATCAGCTGGCAATCCTGGCATAGGTATCAATTCGTTCTCTATACAGCAAAGTCTCATTTCCGACGCGTTTGGACAAAGTAAGTAGCAATAGTATTGACTTTTGAAAGTTTGAGATTTAAGAGGTGAAGTGCAAGTAATCTACTTCTTAAGGAAAGTCCTACATCACCAAATCTTCAATTTAAAATAAACAGATAACTTATGTTGATCATCCATTAACCATAGAAAATATTTGACTTTCATCAAAGGACTTACAGCAAGACCATAGCAGCAACTTAAGTCAATGTCGTGTCAGCTTGAATGTGTTTTGAGGGTTTGTGTTTAAAGTCAAAATGATACAAGTGTCCAGTTTGAAAGACAACATAAAACCACATGATTCCTTTTAAGTCCCGAGTCACTCACTAATGTAATAGGAATGTTAAATCCAACAAATTTGAATCTTGTCATCCAATTCATTGTCTGTTGCAATTGAATAGCAATGATCAAGACTGATCATGGCACAACAAGCAATCGGAGATTAAATTCCCAAGATGCAATTTAATTGCAGCCAATAACAATCAAGAGTGGTAACGATAGAACATTTTGAGGTGAAAATTCACAAGAACAATCTTCAATAATTTTTCCAAGTATACTTGGAAACCATAAGAATATGTAGATCATAAGGTAATAAAACAAAGAACAAAAACTTTACACTAGTGTCAAAAGCTCAATAAAAGAGAAACTCACAATTAGGAATGACACAAGGAAGAAACTGGAAGCCATTAGCAGAGAAAGGTTGCTTCCAGCCAGGCTCACATACACATTCAAAAGGTAACATGATATTTTGAGTAGGCCTACAGCTGCCCTTTCCACAAGGTACTTCTTTGCACACATTATCTGCATACCAATTGAGGTAATCACCAAAAACAACTCAAAGATTCACATATCTAAATCAAAACCAAAACACACGAATTGCTTCACTGAGTAATATTATCAAACACCAGGCATGTGCAAAAGGAAAACAACACTAGCAGTCAAGAACAATCAATACCCATAACACAAAATCTACAAATTGAGAAAAAATGAAGAAACAAACCGAAGATTGGAGATAGAAGGGGCGATAGGAAGTCCGAGCAGACAGCATAAGGTTGGTGAAAGACGATAACAATGAATAAAGCCATTGCAATCGGGACATTGAAATTGGAAGGAGCCATTGGTTTGATTCTTCAAATAAGTTGAATGAGAAAGAAGAGAGGAAGTCATATAAGAAGAAGAAGAGAGTTGAAAAAAGGGTCTGCATTTATTGATTTTGATGGGTTGGCAAGTAGAGAGTTTGAAATTTTTGGGTTTGGGGGCTTCAATGTCGATATGGGGTTGAATGTTTGCACGGCGCGTACTTTGCGGCAATCACACGCACCCACCTCACCTGCAGTACGTGCTTCTTCCAACAAGACAAATAACGTTGTTTCTACCCAAAGTTTTAACTGAATACACATTTTATGATTTTAATCTGTTTTTTCTGTTACTGTTATATGACACGCTTTATTGAATGCAACAAAAAATTATAACATACTCCGTATTTAATATACTTTATTCAATAAGTACATTATATTTGATGTGTATTATGTATTTATATAAAATGTAAATTTAATATGCCATAATTATATTATATTTTATGATTATACATAATATTATAATTACATTCTAATGTTAGATATCATCTAACATATTTATTTTTATATTACTTTGAACCGGACCTTTTTGGTTGACCGGATTGGTCTCATTGGTAGGCAACAGGGGTGTAATACGAGCCGAACGAGCCGAGCCTAAAATTTATACAAGCTTTAAAACGTGCTCAAGCTTAACTCGTTTAGAAAGTGAACGAGCTCGAGCTGAGCTTTTGACGAGCCGAGCCCGAGTAACTCGGCTAAAATAATGCTCTTATAGTGTTATTTTAGCCGAACGAGCCGAGCTTTACCCAAACGAGCCGAACTTTGACATGCTCAAGCTCGGCTTGTTTATAAACGAGCCGAGCCCGAGCCGAGCCTAAAAATTATACGAGCTTTAAAATGTGCTAAAGTTTGGCTCGTTTAGAAAATGAACGAGCTCGAACCGAGTCCGAGTAGCTTGTCTCATATTACAGCCCTAGTAGACAAGCCGACTTCTTTCCTTTTTCGACCTATTGGAAGATATGATATATTATATTTAGAGAAGTTATCTTATTATTTTAGAATAGTTTCTATTTTATATGATCTTGTGTAATCTTTATTATTCTCCCATAACCCTATAAATAGGGTGATAATAAACACAATAAACGCGTGGTTCTACCTCCACCGTTTGTGTGGTTCTACCTCCACCATTCGTGTGGTCTTCCCCACCAAAATCTATCATGGTATCAGAGCGGGTTCGATCTCTAGTATCCTGATTGATCGGGTTTGTCAACCTTACGACACTAAACGCGGGCATGAACAATAATAGTTCGTCCGATTAGGCTAGCCGGCCTTAAGGCATGCCGTCAACCTATGGACGTCTCTACCATTGCCACCGATTTACTGGTGGTCATATCAATCTATTGATGTCTTCGATCTACTGGTGGTGTCACCGCTCAACTGGTGTACTCGTCGATCCAGTCTTCAGCGTCGTCCGTCTACCCACGCTTTGACTGCGGGGGTGTATTGAAGAATATCATATATTCTATTTAGATATATTATCTTTATATATTAGGTTAGTTTCAATTTGATTTTATTTCGGTAATCTTTATTAGTTTCCTTTAATTCTCTTGTAATCCTATATATATAGGATCATTATATTATTAATAAAAGTGTGGTTCTACCTCCACCATTCGTGTGGTCTTTCCCACCAAAAATCTATCATGGTATCAGAGCGGGTTCGATCTCTAGTACCCTGACACTTATCGGGTTTGTCTACCTTACGACACTAAATGCGGGCATGAACAATAATAGTTCGTCCAATTGGGCTAGCCGGCCTTAAGGCATGTCGTCAACCTATCGGCGTCTAAATCTATCATTGCTACCGATTTACTGGTGGTCATACAATCTATTGATGTTGTCGATCTACTGGTGGTGTCACCGCTCAACTGGTGTACTCGTTGATCCAGTCTTCAACGTTCGTTTGCGTACGCACGCTTTGACTGCGGGAGCGTATTGGAAGATATGATATATTATATTTAGAGAAGTTATCTTATTATTTTAGAATAGTTTCTATTTTATATGATCTTGTGTAATCTTTATTATTCTCCCATAACCCTATAAATAGGGTGATAATAAACACAATAAACGCGTGGTTCTACCTCCACCGTTTGTGTGGTTCTACCTCCACCATTCGTGTGGTCTAGCCGGCCAAAATCTATCACGACCTCGTCTGTTTTTAGGGTGGACGGTCCGGTTCGGAGCTGAGCAAGTATAAATACAAATCACAGTTGACATCTCCAAGGTAGTTGGAAATTGAACTTAATTGGTAGTGCTGTATTTTTTCCATTCGACAAGAATAAGTTCACATTGTGTATGTCAATAAATTGAATCCCAATTTGGACCTTTAGTACGTGTAATAAATGTACAAGTTATGTGTGTCATCTTTTTCTTGGTTTGAATTTCACGTGGCACTCGAGTATGTGGTCTGGGCCCCCATGGTATGGCCCAATACAAAGCCCAATAAGACTTTAAGATTGTTATATACTCATTGGAACCTAATGTAATGTATATCTATGACATAAAAAAGAGAGGAATGCCTATCAACTATTGCAAGACAATTTGAATTTACTACTGTAATTCTAAGTGATTTCATCGTAAAACTATTTCACAATATATACATATACATAATCGATATTTTCGCCTTTACAAAATAATGACTTGTTTAATGCATAAGAAACTATTAGGGTTAGAATATATCTCAGGGTTTTGCACTGCATTTTGTGATAAAGATTACAATAATCATAATAGGTAATGCACATGTCAATAATACAATATGTAAGAGATATAAACTCTAAAATTAAAGTAGATTTGGTTTAATACATTAGTAGAAAATATGATGTGACAATAACTCTTCTGTTCAGGTAGTTTGTTATTTCAATTCTGGAAGCGGAAGTTTTTGCTTTTCGTGAGGGTCTCCAAAAAGCCACTTGCTTAGGTTTCTTTGACATTGAATTGAGGGTAACATATTGATGTTCATCAACTCCATTAACCACATTTGGAAACCTCCTTGGAAAGTTGTTATCTTCGATGAAATTTCTCTTTCTCTATCTTGTTTTAAGTATGTTTGTGTCTGTTCGCCCCTAGAGCTGTGTGCAAATAAGTTTTAAATTTATAAAACTAGAATCAAGCAGCGAACCCGCAGTGTACGGATCGACGTAGTTAAGCAAGAATTCCAGAGTATCGAACACAGGGATTTGGGGAGAACGAACTCGATTGTAGGTTATCAAGCAAATAAATATAAGAGCTTTGCAAATTATTGGGAAAACAACAATCCTAAAGATCCAAGTATCCAGCTATGGCAATCGATTCAAGATATACTTAATGATGTAAAGACAGAGTTGAGATATGCGAAGGTATACTAATGTAAGGTGATCGTACGGTGAAGTTCCAAAAACCTTATATAACTCACCTACAAGGCATTCTCTATACAGGTTGTTGAGGCTCAATATAGAAAGATTTTAAAGATGAGAATTAGTATCAAATACCCAAACTTATAACCCAAGGATCAAGACTAACTTAACCGATTGAGGTTGTGACACTCACAATCGAGGTAGAGGTTGTTGAGGCTTCACTACCACCTAGAAAAGACAAGTCTAAACTAAGCTAAAGCCAATCTTTAACTTTAGATTAAAGTAAAAGCAGGTTCGTAGACTTAAATGAAATCACGGTTGGTTCTTGAGGTTCCACGGCCGTGGACTCAAGAACAGCCCGTAATTTAGGGTTGTCGGCGATATTTCTCTAACTCTCAGGGTCTGATCTATTTGCGATCGATCTATCATCATCTAAGCCACAACTATCAACCCTTCACCTTAGAATTGTTAAGGGTTTTTAGCCAATAACAGTCATGTTGATACCAATTCAAGATTTAAAAGATAAAAAGATGAAAACTTTCAAGAACTTTCAATAATCTTCAATTCAATCTCGGGGTCACAAAGAGAACAAGTAATGTCAAAAGATTCAAGGTAAAACAAACAATCACCACCTTAGGAAGGAAGAGAAAACGGGATGTCAATCCGTTTTCCAAATCAAACCTAAACAAGAAGAGAGATCTTCTTGCAAAATCTTCCAAGAATTACGATCTTCTGCAAATCCGGAGATCTCAACAGCAATCTCCACCAAAAGTGTGAGATTAGAGGAATCCCAAACACGAACTTCGATCTTCAAAGAGATGTCAATTGCTTCCAAGCAAGCTAAGCAAAGCGTCTTCGTGTCTAAGCGGCGATCAATGAGGGTAAACGGGGTAGCGAAGGTGACGGAATCTTGCTTCGTCCGTCTTTTTATAGTGTAGGGCAATTGTCGGCCCGGCCCAATCTTTAAAAGATCGTGGCTTCAAAGTGGGGCGAGAAGATTCGCCAAGATCACGGTCGTGGAAGTGTTCCACGACCGTAATTTAGAGCGTGGAAACAAATACGGTTTGCAACATATGTTCCACGGCCGTGTAATCCCCTGGAATGAACATGAATTTCTGACTCCAAATCCACGGCCGTAATTCTGAACGTGGTTTGTGATACGGCCGTATTTTGGGGCGTAATTTAGGGCAAGAACGTGATTCTTCCCTAAACTCGTGCATTCCTCAAGCTAAGACTCCAAATTGCTTCCAAAGAATATCCTCAATCTATGGACATATCAACTCAACTCTCCTTTGCTTGATTCCGTTCGGAAATAGCTCCAAATCACCTATAATCAACATAGAACTAGTGTAGACATCCATATCGACAATATAGGTAATACTAGCTCACATATGCATAAAGTTCAATCAATGACTATCAATATGAATCAAATACGTTTAGAAAACGTGCCTAAAATATCACAATATTTCATGCTAACAAATAACCCCATACTTAACACTTGCTTGTCCCTAAGCAAGGTCTTTCAAAAAGCTTTAAACAAGAGTTAGGATGAAATATGTATACCTTCTTTTGGATGAATGTGACTTCTAAAGAATAAATCATTCTCAAACCTTGTTTCAATCGTTTTTCAAACTTTCACACACTTAATCAAAGAGTAAAAGGTAAAGAAAATTCATGAATCAACTCAACTTCTAAATAAGCATTATAACCTTCAAACATTAACAAAATCATTCACAAGAAACTTCAATTTAGATCACCAAGTCATATAACATTCTTTTGATCTTAAGGACTTTCAAAGAAAAGGTCTAGAATATGGAAGGGAGGGGAAAACTTTAAGGGAAAGTGGTGCATAAATCCGGGAAAGTGGACAACTACCTTCTTCTTCTTATGTGGTTTCCGCAACACTTCAACTTAGAGCTTCGCTCTCTTCTTTTCACTTTTCGATTTTACTTTTGGAGTTATGGATAGAGGTGCACAAAAACCGAAGCCTAGGAGATCGGCGTTTCTCAAATTTTTCAAGAGATGCCTCAAACCCTTAGCGCACATACCATAATCCGCTAGGAATATCGCTCAATCCGACTTTGGCAAGACACAAACACCCGGCTATGTGAATGGTGCCGAGTTACTCATCGTCATGATTGACTTCCCCAAACCTATAATTTCTTTCTATTCAATTGATTGCAAATAATTGCTCTCATGGCCCTCCCACATCAAGCATGCCTTTTTCTCATTCACTTCTCCAAATTCCCGGATAGGTAAAGGAGGCTAATATTTCAATGAGGAGCTAGATGATCAAAGAAAGAAGAAAGAAAGTATTGAATTGCCTTAATCATTTCAATAAGAAGTATAGGAACTTATAACGTGATTTCAACTTCAATTTTCTAGCATGATTTAGGTAACATTTTCACATTATAAAACTTGCAAAAGAGGTAAAATTCATTCGTTCAAATTCTTTTCAATTCACAATCCTTTTAAGCATGCAATTGTCATCAAACTCAATTCACAAGTAGTGATTATCATGGAAATCATCTCAATTCATTAGAAGCATAAGATTTTCAAAATTTTTCAATTTTTATGGGTTTTTCAAGTCATTTTTCATGCAATGCAATAAGGAAACGTGTAACACATAATGAAGATAATGAAGATGCAACGATAGTCTCGAATGAAAGCAAACATAGAGAGTAGAGTTATTACAAACTTTTAGTACATCCCACCCCATACTTAGGACGAACATTGTCCCTAATGTTCAAAAGAAAGAACAAAATAAAGAAAAGAAAAAAAAAACTCACAAGTGGTGGCGGGAATGTCTAAGACAACGATCATGCATCAATCACTGCGGCGCCGGCGGAGGTGGGAATGGAGAGAAACTCGGATCATAGAACCGCCCAAACTGCTGGCGGTAGACGTCCCTCATCATGTGGTCAAGGTCGTCTAAGCGTCCGTCTCTAGCATCCGCCCGGATCTCTAGCGCTCCAACTCTCTCCGAAAGTCCGGTAGCCCAATCCGGCATCTGCTCGTACCATCCCGGGGCGTGACTGTACCATGATGGAGCATCGGATGGTGCTTGTGCTGGTGGCGGTGGTGGTGCTGCTGGCTGCGCCGTGGACCAAGGAGGGGGTGTGTCATACCAAGTGGGAGGTGTAGTCATCCACGTGGGCCTCTCACTCACGCTAGCGCGGCGAGATGACGAGCCTGAAGCTCTAGCTGGACGTGGAGAGCGTCTAGGTACATCCGGGGCCGCCTCCGGCTGATCCGGAAACGTGCCAAACTCCTGCTCCGCTCCTCCACCACTCTCGTACTGACCTCCCATGTCCTCCTCCTCCACAACCGGTGGTGGAACGTAAGGGGGAGCTACTAGCCTGTTCGCATGCATCGCAGCGAACGTCTCTTTCCAATTGTGGCGTCCCGCCACAATGGAATACTCCGGCAGCCACTCAATCCCTCTACCCGTCCTAGTCTCCCAAGGCATGCCCGCATAAGGCGGACCTCCATGTGTGGGGAAGATGAGTCCCCTAACCATAAAAGCATGTAGCCCTAAGGGAACCGCCGGTATACGGGTGCAAGCGGAGAAATCTACACCAAACGTCCTAGCAATGTGGGTCACTATCCCACCATATCCAATATTCCCCTTCTTCTTGTTCTTAAGTTTACTCATCGTAGCCGCCAAAAGAGTAGCACAATCTGCACGGCGACCGTATAGCATACTATAGAGCAAGAATAGCTCATCCGTCTTGATCTTTTGGGGCGTCTCCGTCCTAGGAAAGAGACACTCCGAAAGAACGCGGTGTGCTATCTTTAAGGCTAGATGGTACATCAATCTAGCCTTGGTATCGGCGGGTTGCCAACGGTCCTCGTCGGCGTAAATCATAGCTACTTCCTCCCAAAAATCCTTGGGGTAAAATCCACTCGGAAATCGACCGTTATAGGTCTCATGGAACCCGAAAATGGTCCCAAACTCAACAATACTCAACTGATAGTCTTGTTCCATGAGACGGAAGGAGACGGTCCTATCTACGTGGCTGTGCTCGAAGGACGTCACAACCTCCCGGGTAATCTCCTCATAGGCGTCTTCACGAATGTTCGTGAAGACAAGCAATCCGGCTCTATCCAAGAGCCATGTAAGATCATCAACAATGTTGAGAGGATGTAGATCCTCCAACAACAAATATCTAGGACCTATTACTGTCCTCTCCTTGATCCGGTCAAGTGCTACAAGGTGGTTCTCATGTATAGTTGGGATGCTAGGGTGAGGAGGTGAAGACGGAGGTGAAGGTGAGGATGGTAGTGAGGGAGATGAGGGTGGTGGTGCCCTAGAGGTGGAGGGATTGCCCTTTCTTTTCTTGTTTTGCTCTCCCTTCTTCTCTTTTATTCTTCCCGACATTCTCCTTACAAAGTCCATTTTTCACTAAAATTACGGTATGTTCTTCAGGTTCCACGGCCGTGGTTTACCCAGAGACCGTGATTCGTCTCAGAATCTTGCGAATCTCAGCAAATTCACCAACAATCACCACAACAAGCAGTCCTAATCTAATTCCTTCCAGTCTTTGTCAGTTCTTCCTAAAAATCTATAGCAAAAACGAACCAAATCCGCGAATTTCAAGAAGAAAGAATAAACCTCTTTTTCGGATTGAAAAACCCGAAATGCGCGTTCGTTGATGGATTTCCGCTCGGTTTGTCGCTTGGATCTTGTTCGTGGTTGGATTTGCTGCAGTTTAGGATGAAGAATCGTTGAAAACGATTAGAAAACGAAGAATTGGAGGAGGTCGTGGGGTTTCGGCGTTTAGGTCGTGGAATGGGTATTTTTGGGGCAATTTTGTGAAGAATGTGGCTTATATAGTCGCAGGCAAAATTTTGAAAATCACGGTCTGTCGGGGTGTTCCACGGCCGTGGAAGTGTACGGACCCGTGGTTTTGGTGATTTTTCAAAGGCTTTTGAGAATTACGGCCACTGTAGCTATGACGACCGTAATTTAGACCGTGGAACTTTCTGTAAAGCTTCAAAGTCCAAATTTCGTTGCCCTTCTTCGACATTATTCTCCCTTTCTCCTTTTCCATCAATCCTACAACCAAAAACACGAACATACCGGAAGAGATCGAGGCAAAATAAAGCGAAAACGTCTATTCTAAGCTAAACTATGAATCGAAAACAAAAACAAAAATGCAATACCTTGGGTTGCCTCCCAAGAAGCGCTTTGTTTAAGGTCCGTAGCTAGACCATTCTCGCACTTATTCGAGTGCGGTAGGTGCAAACTCCTCAGCTTGGAGTTCCGGTGTGTACTTCTTGAGTCGTTGACCGTTCACCTTAAAACTTCCGCTAGCTTCACCCCATACTTCAACTGCACCATGGGAGAAAATACGTTTGATTAGAAAAGGTCCGGTCCAACGGGATTTAAGCTTACCTGGAAAGAGGCGAAGTCTTGGATTGAAGAGGAGAACTTGATCCCCTTCTTTGAAATCCTTTGGAATGATATGCTTATCATGCCAACGCTTTGCTCTTTCCTTGTACATCTTAGCGTTTTCATAGGCGTTCAAGCGAAGTTCATCCAGCTTGTTGATGTCTAGGAGACGCTTCTCTCCCGCTTCTTTCATGCCGAAATTCAGCCACTTGATAGCCCAAAACGCTTTGTGCTCCAGCTCTACCGGCAAATGACAAGACTTCCCATACACAAGGTTGTATGGTGTGGTTCCTATGGGAGTCTTGTATGTAGTCCGGTATGCCCATAATGCGTCATCTAGTTTCAAGGACCAATCCTTCCTAGTCCTTGAAACCGTCTTCTCTAGAATTCCCTTGATCTCCCTATTTGAGATCTCAACTTGTCCACTTGTTTGTGGATGGTAAGGGGTAGCGACCTTGTGAGTAACCCCATACTTAGCTAGAAGAGCTTCAAAGCGACGGGCTATGAAGTGAGAACCTCCGTCACTAATGATTGTCCTTGGTGTTCCAAATCGCGGAAATATGGTCTTGTTGAAGAACTTAACCACCACCATGGCATCATTTGTGGGAGAGGCAATTGCTTCCACCCATCTAGAAACGTAGTCTACCGCCAATAGTATGTATTGGTTTCCACAAGAAGATGGGAATGGTCCCATGAAATCGACTCCCCAAACGTCGAAAATCTCCACCTCTTGGATGTTGTTGAGGGGCATCTCGTTTCTTCTAGAAATATTGCCTGTTCTTTGACAAGCATCGCAGCAAGAGACGAAGGATTGCACATCTCTAAATAAAGTAGGCCAATAGAATCCAGATTGTAATACCTTTGCGCTAGTCTTGTTCGAACTAGCGTGTCCTCCACAAGGTAGTGAATGACAATGGCGGATGACACTTTGCATCTCATCTTCCGGCACACATCGCCGAATGATGCCATCCGGACCTCTCTTGAAGAGGAGAGGCTCGTTCCAATAGTATTCCCGGACGTCCTTAAAGAACTTTTTCCTTTGTGCGTAGGATAGTCCGGGCGGTATCTCCTGGCAAACCAAATAGTTAACAAAATCAGCAAACCATGGTTCGTTACCTTTGGAGATCTTGTTGATGCACTCCTCTATGATGTGTAGGTGTTCGTCCGGAAATGAGTCATCAATGGGTAGATGGTCGTCCTCCAGATGTGTGAGGCGACTCAAATGATCCGCGACAAAATTTTCTGAACCTTTCTTGTCGCGGATCTCAAGATCGAATTCTTGTAGGAGAAGAATCCATCTAATTAGCCTTGGCTTCGCATCTTTCTTCGCAAGGAGGTACCGGATCGCAGCATGATCCGTGTAGACAATCACCTTTGCACCTACAAGATAAGAGCGAAACTTGTCAATGGCGTAGACAATGGCTAGAAACTCTTTTTCTGTAGTGGCGTAGTTGAGCTGGGCTTCGTCTAGCGTCTTGCTAGCGTAGTATATGGCATGGGTTCGCCCTTCCTTTCGTTGTCCAAGAACAGCTCCAATGGCTACGTCACTAGCATCGCACATAATCTCGAAGGGGAGAGTCCAATCCGGGGGTTGGATAATAGGTGCTGAAATTAGAGCTTGCCGAATGATGTTAAACGCATCTAAACATTCCTGCGAAAACTCAAAAACCGCATCCTTCATCAATAGATTAGTGAGAGGTTTTGATATCTTAGAAAATTCCTTAATGAAGCGTCTATAAAATCCAGCATGTCCTAGGAAACTTCTTATCCCTTTCACCGAAATTGGGGGAGGAAGTTTCTCTATGGTCTCTATCTTAGCTTTGTCTACCTCTATCCCTCTACTAGAGACTAAGTGACCTAATACGATTCCTTCCTTAACCATGAATTGACACTTCTCCCAATTAAGAACTAGGTTAGTGTCTTCACAACGTTGTAAAACAAGAGAAAGGTTAGAAAGACAATCGTTAAAAGAGGAACCGTATACAGAGAAGTCGTCCATGAAGACTTCCATGATTTCCTCTACGTATTCGGAGAAGATGGCCATCATGCACCGTTGAAAGGTGGCTGGGGCGTTGCAAAGCCCGAACGGCATTCTCCTATAAGCGAACGTACCCCAAGGGCACGTGAATGTGGTCTTCTCCTGATCGTCCGGATGTATCGGAATCTGAAAGAAACCACTATAACCGTCAAGGTAGCAAAAATGTGAATGTTGTGCTAACCTTTCAAGCATTTGATCGATGAATGGCAATGGAAAGTGATCCTTCCGTGTTGCGTTGTTGAGCTTGCGGTAGTCTATGCACATTCGCCATCCAGTTACGGTTCGGGTAGGAATGAGTTCGTTGTTCTTGTTGGTGATGACCGTCATTCCTCCCTTCTTCGGAACTACTTGAACTGGACTCACCCATTTGCTATCGGAGATAGGATAGATGATACCTGCATCAAGAAGTTTAAGAATTTCCTTCTTGACAACCTCCTTCATGGTCGGATTCAACCGCCTTTGAGGTTGTCTTGAAGTTCTAAAATCCTCCTCCATTAGTATCTTATGCATACATAGGGAGGGTTTGATTCCTACTAAGTCCTCGATAGTGTAGCCTATGGCTTTTCTATGTTTCCTAAGGACTGTCATGAGCTGTTCATGTTCATCTATGCTTAGTTCGGAGCTAACAATGACCGGAAAGGTAGAATTAGATCCAAGAAAAGCGTACCTTAGATGAGTAGGAAGTGGTTTGAGTTCCATCACTTTCGGAGCTTCCAATGGTTCTTGAGGGGCATCCGACGTTTCCTTAGAAGTTTCTAAGGTTATTGAGTGATTTGGAGAAGAATCAAAAGAAGTTGAAGAAGTAAGCCGATCACCCTCTTCCACGGTCAGAATTACGGCCTCTCCATGTGTTCCACGGCCGTGTAATCCCCTGGAATGGAGGTCGATTTTGGTTGTGAAATCCACGGTCGTGGAATACAGGGTATGACCGTGGATTCTTACATTCTCAGCCTCATCGTGGAGTTTTTCAAACTCCACTTCATGTATCTCTTCTTGTGCTTCTAAGGCTTCAATTTCCTCTTTGCACTCTTCTTCTTCCCTTACATTGGTTAGACTCATAGTGATAACCTTTTGTAAAGGATCGTTAAAGAGAATCGCACTTACCTCCTCCCTAGACAAACCTTCTTCATCTTGGATATCGTAAATATCCTCATCAAAGATTGGCTCCTTTACTAGAGTGGAAAGAACGAACTCTACTTTCTCTTCTCCAATATCAAAAGCGAGTCTCCCATTCTTGCAATCGACCATGCAGCCGGAAGTTGCAAGAAACGGTCTTCCGAGTATAATCGGGACCGGACTATCTGCAGGAATGTCAAGCACGACAAAATCAATGGGGACAAAGAATTTACCTAGCTTGACCGGGACGTCTTCTACAATACCGACGAGGCGAGTGATGGATCGATCCGCCATGTATAACGTCATCTTGACCGGTTTAGGATCGCCTAAACCGATCTTCCTACATAATGCAAGTGGTATGATGCTCACACTTGCTCCCAAGTCACATAAAGCGTCGTATGTGACATCTCCCACTCCAATGGGAATGCAAAATGACCCCGGATCCTTCAACTTTGGGGGCATTTTCTCCTTCATAGTCTTGATGAGATCCGAAGAATCCGAACTCATCTTGACCTCACCGAAATCTTCTAGCTTCCTCTTGTTGGAGAGAAGCTCCTTCAAGAACTTGCCATAAGCCGGCATACCTACAATAGCATCAATGAAGGGTATATTAATATGCAGCTTGCTCATGAGTTCTATGAACTTACCGAATTGTTTGTCTAGGCGCGCTCGCGCTCTAGATTGAGGGAACGGTAGGGGAGGTTTGTAAGCTGGAGGAGGAACATAGATATCTTCCTTCTCCTTCCCCTTTCCTTTGTCCTTCTCTACGGGGACTTCAACGAACGTAGGCTGCGGATCGGTGGTAGTCACTCCGCTCCTAGTTGTGATCGCCATTACCCTTCCCTTAGGGTTGTCCTCCGTCTTTCCTGGAAGTTTCCCTTGATTTCTAGGAACTTCCTCCGCGTGGTTGAACAATTGGTTTTCCAAAACTTTTTGAGCTTTGTCAACCTTAGAGACTTGATCATCAACCTTGATGAGGCGGTTCTCCAACCCTTGAAGCTTTCCCAAGATTGTTTCCAACATGGGATCGGACTTCTCCTTTCCCGTATTGTTTCCTCCATTAGATGATTGCCCTTGGCTTTTCAAAGGAGTAGAGGAAGAGGAAGGTGGAGTTAGCGAATTTGAATTGGAAGGATAGGAGTTACCGGAATTTTGTTGATTGGAGCGCCAATTGTTGTTGTTTGAACCCCGATTGTTGTTCCAATTGTTGTTGTTCCGGTTGTTGTTATTTCCATTCCAATTGTTATTCCGGTTATTGTTCCGGTTATTGTTGTTGCGGTTGGTGTTATCACCGCCATTGTTGTTGCCCAAATAGCCAACATTCTTCTCTTGTTGGTTTGGGAAGTTGGTCTTGATAGTCTCCTTCAACTCTTTGATCTCATAGTTGAGGGAGAAAATCTGATTTTGGGCTTCATGTGTGAGCTTCGCTCCTTGCTCCACACGATTTCCCTCCGCTTTCCGGTGGGAATACTTCTCTATGACTCTTGCTTGCTTCTCAATGAAGTCCCAAGCGTCATCTTCTCTCATGTCCATGAATGTTCCGCATGAGAGGGATTGGAGGTTGAATTGCGTTCCCGCATCCAGCCCTTTGTAGTAGATTTCCAGCAAGGCAAGCTTGGATATGCCGTGATGAGGGCAATCCAAGAGTAAATCCTGAAACCTTTCCCACGATTGAAACAAACTTTCGTTAGGTCTCATGGAAAAAGCATTAATCTTACCTCTAAGTTCCGCCGTTTTGGAGGGCGGAAAAAATTTGGTGAGAAACTCCGCGGAAAGGTCTTCCCACGTGTCTAGCTTCCCATTGGGAAGAGCTTGATACCATGACAACGCTTTCCCTTTCAAAGAGAAAAAGAAAGGTTTGAGCTTATAGCTGTTGGTAGTAGCGTTCTTCGGTCTCATTGTCTCCATCATACACTCAAAGTTTTGCAAGTGTTGGTGTGGAGATTCAGCACTTGTACCGCCAAATTGGCTTTGGCGAACAAGAGTGATAACTTGAGGGTTAAAGCTAAACCCTTGCATATCTTCAGCATCAAAATTCACACCCAAGCGGCGTGGTTGTTGTGTTGGGTCCATCCGCTGGCCAAGAGTTCTTGGCTCATTATCCACACGTTCGACTCTCGCATTCCTAGGTGGAATGCGGTGATTAGCAGCTCCTTGTGGATGGAAATGATTCATATTGATCGTGGGATCAATCTCTTCTAACGGTGGCATGGAAGAGTCACTATCATCAGCGGATGAGTGGCTTTTTCTTCTAGACCTTGATCTCCTTCCTGAGGACTTCTTGCTTACCTTATTCTCAAGGTCGCTCATCTTTATCCTCATTTGGACGATCATGTCTTGTAAACTGTTAACTTGAGATTGATGACGATCCATCTCATCCTGGCGGAGAGTCTCATTCCGTCGGAGTTGAGCTTCCTTCTCCGCCAACTCCGTTTGAAGATCACGTTCGTGTTCTTCGGCCATCTTCTTTTCCTTGCGCTTTTGCCTCAAGGTTTTCTCTAGCTCTTGATCAAGAGGTAAGAGATCTGCGGTGTTCCTAGACCTGCGCATGCACTCAAAGAGATATCAAATAACGAGAGCAAGCTCCCAAGCTTGACAACCGGTTACCGGATTCGGTCTAAACCAAATCCCCGGCAACGGCGCCAAAAACTTGTTCGCCCCTAGAGGTGTGTGCAAATAAGTTTTAAATTTATAAAACTAGAATCAAGCAGCGAACCCGCAGTGTACGGATCGACGTAGTTAAGCAAGAATTCCAGAGTATCGAACACAGGGATTTGGGGAGAACGAACTCGATTGTAGGTTATCAAGCAAATAAATATAAGAGCTTTGCAAATTATTGGGAAAACAACAATCCTAAAGATCCAAGTATCCAGCTGTGGCAATCGATTCAAGATATACTTAATAATGTAAAGACAGAGTTGAGATATGCGAAGGTATACTAATGTAAGGTGATCGTACGGTGAAGTTCCAAAAACCTTATATAACTCACCTACAAGGCATTCTCTATACAGGTTGTTGAGGCTCAATATAGAAAGATTTTAAAGATGAGAATTAGTATCAAATACCCAAACTTATAACCCAAGGATCAAGACTAACTTAACCGATTGAGGTTGTGACACTCACAATCGAGGTAGAGGTTGTTGAGGCTTCACTACCACCTAGAAAAGACAAGTCTAAACTAAGCTAAAGCCAATCTTTAACTTTAGATTAAAGTAAAAGCAGGTTCGTAGACTTAAATGAAATCACGGTTGGTTCTTGAGGTTCCACGGCCGTGGACTCAAGAACAGCCCGTAATTTAGGGTTGTCGGCGATATTTCTCTAACTCTCAGGGTCTGATCTATTTGCGATCGATCTATCATCATCTAAGCCACAACTATCAACCCTTCACCTTAGAATTGTTAAGGGTTTTTAGCCAATAACAGTCATGTTGATACCAATTCAAGATTTAAAAGATAAAAAGATGAAAACTTTCAAGAACTTTCAATAATCTTCAATTCAATCTCGGGGTCACAAAGAGAACAAGTAATGTCAAAAGATTCAAGGTAAAACAAACAATCACCACCTTAGGAAGGAAGAGAAAACGGGATGTCAATCCGTTTTCCAAATCAAACCTAAACAAGAAGAGAGATCTTCTTGCAAAATCTTCCAAGAATTACGATCTTCTGCAAATCCGGAGATCTCAACAGCAATCTCCACCAAAAGTGTGAGATTAGAGGAATCCCAAACACGAACTTCGATCTTCAAAGAGATGTCAATTGCTTCCAAGCAAGCTAAGCAAAGCGTCTTCGTGTCTAAGCGGCGATCAATGAGGGTAAACGGGGTAGCAAAGGTGACGGAATCTTGCTTCGTCCGTCTTTTTATAGTGTAGGGCAATTGTCGGCCCGGCCCAATCTTTAAAAGATCGTGGCTTCAAAGTGGGGCGAGAAGATTCGCCAAGATCACGGTCGTGGAAGTGTTCCACGACCGTAATTTAGAGCGTGGAAACAAATACGGTTTGCAACATATGTTCCACGGCCGTGTAATCCCCTGGAATGAACATGAATTTCTGACTCCAAATCCACGGCCGTAATTCTGAACGTGGTTTGTGATACGGCCGTATTTTGGGGCGTAATTTAGGGCAAGAACGTGATTCTTCCCTAAACTCGTGCATTCCTCAAGCTAAGACTCCAAATTGCTTCCAAAGAATATCCTCAATCTATGGACATATCAACTCAACTCTCCTTTGCTTGATTCCGTTCGGAAATAGCTCCAAATCACCTATAATCAACATAGAACTAGTGTAGACATCCATATCAACAATATAGGTAATACTAGCTCACATATGCATAAAGTTCAATCAATGACTATCAATATGAATCAAATACGTCTAGAAAACGTGCCTAAAATATCACAATATTTCATGCTAACAGTGTCCGATATATTTTTTGAGAAATCAACACTATTGCAAACCGATTAACGTTGTTTCGAAAAAACCCATATTTTCCCAAGGATTCGCTATCTCATTAAGTTGATGACCTTATCTGCAAGGATACCTTAGGACGAATTTTCCCTTACCTTTGTTTTAAAAAAACACACACTGCGTGTTTGGGTCCTTTGGTACTAGACAAAGCCCAAATACCTTCGGAGACATCCACCAACGTAAGGATGCCCTAGTCAAAGAGCTTGAAGCCATCAATGCGAGTTTGTTGGTTAACCCTACGAATGAGCTTATCTAGAGGGAGAAAGGGGTTACCATGGACTTAGACAAGGTCTTGGAGCAAGAAGAGTTATTATGATGTCAAAAATCGAGACAACAGTGGAGATAAGAATACCGCTTTCTTTCACCTTTCAACTATTGTCCGTCGCCAACGAAATAATGTTGCAGCCCTTATCCTTGACAATGGAGAGTGGTCGTTAGATCAAAAAATTTTCTGGAAGAGCATGCCTTAGCTTTCTTTAAGGACATTTACAGTGTGTTTGGATAACACTGAAATCCCGGGAATTTAAATCAAATTTGGGATTTTCAAAATTATGTTGAACAATTACCTTGTTTGGATAGTGAATTCCGGATTTCTTGAAATTTCATGGAGAAAAATTAAGGAAATTTAAAAAGTCACAGTTGAAATTCCATGTACATAGGTGTCTTTTTAGGAATCTTTCCTATTCTTACTAAATTCCTTCTTTTTAAGATTACCACAAAATATAATCCAAACAAGGGATTTGTAAAATGATTCAAATTTCTCTCTTTAAATATCCCATCATTTAAAAATTCTTATATATTTTGCAAATTCTACATCCAAACACACTGTTATGGTCCTAGTGTTTTACCTCCCTTGAGGACGTTACCCAAAGACAGTAGAAACTCTATCGTCAATGACCAGGTAACCCTTCTCACAAAACCATGCGAGGAAAAGGAGATTATGTCAGCTCTTAAGGAGATGGGTGCCTTGAAAGCGTCAGGGCCCGACGGGTATCAACCCATCTTCTACCAACGACTTTGGAGCATAGTTGGGGAGGCTTTCACAAGCTTTGTGATGGATTTCTTCAACATAGGGGTTTTGCAACCATCTATTAACAAAACACTCCTAATTCTTATTGAGAAGACTGCCAGGCCTTAGAGGATTCAACAGTTTCGACCAATTAGCCTTTGTAACGTTAGTTACAAAGTTATTACTAAAATCCTTGCCAACCGCATCAAACCCATCATGAGCTCCTTGGTTAGCCCGTTACAAGGTAGTTTCATTCCGGGCAGGTTGATTTCAAACAATGAGGTTCTTGCTCAAGAAGTCATCCATTCTATGAAGAAGAAGAAGAAGGGAAAGCAGGGCTGGATGCTTTTGAAACTGGACCTCGAAAAGGCATACGACATACTGCGGTGGGAATTTGTGATTGATGCACTCCACGAAATGCAAATTCCTTGAACATGGATAGATAGAGTGAAGACATGTATCTCGACCTCCTCCATGAGGATTTTATGGAATGGGGAGAAAACAACGGAGTTCAAAACAACTAGGGGTATACGGCAAGGGGATCCCTTGTCCCCTTACTTGTTCGTCCTTTGCTTAGATAGACTCGGCTTTTTGATTGAAAATTTGGTTGAAGCGGGTTTGTGGAAACCCATCAAGCTCTCAAGAGGAGGTCCGGCTCTTTCACACCTCTTTTTCGCTGATGATATTCTTTTGTTTGCAGAAGCTTCTACAGCTCAGATTAGGAACATTAACGGGATCTTGGAAAACTTTTGTGGTGCCTCGGGCCATCGGGTGAGCCTAGATAAATCCAGGATCTATGTCTCAAACAACATTAGAGGAGAGTTTGAGTTGAAACTTAGTGATGTGAGTGGCGTTCCGCATACAAGGAACTTAGGGAAGTACTTGGGAATTCCTATCTTGCATGGACCAGCTTTCAGGGAGATCCTTAACCCGCTGATTGAAAGGATGAATTCACGCTTTGCAAGATGGAAAGCTAAGACATTGAGCTTCGCAGGACAAACGACACTAGTGAAGTCGGTACTTTCGGCTATTCCTCTTCACTACATGAGTACCATCCTTCTCCCAGGGAGTGCTACGAAGGAGATGGATCGTATCTGTCGTCGGTTCATTTGGGGAGAGGTGGATGGTCGAAGGAAAATCCATAAACTAAAATGGGAGAAAGTATGTCAACCTCGGGAGTTTGGAGGATTCGGTACAGAATGGCAAGCAAGATGAACCTAGCATCCATAAGTAAGCTGAGCTGGAGAGTGTTCATGCAAAAAGATCACATTTGGGCTCGAGTTCTTCGTGGAAAATACATGCCCAGAACCCAGAAATGGCCTACAATCTTGACTTGTAGAGGGGGGGGGGGAGTTCTCACGTCTGGAAAAGAATAGTGAGGGGATACAATCAAGTTGTCGTTCCTAATATCGGATGGAGTGTGATGAATGAGAGGAGAGCGAGATTCTGGAGTGATAGTTGGCTCTCTTCTGAACCTTTTGCCAAGTTCCTCTTACACAAAAGGAGTTGGAGATGTCTGTGAGGGAGCTTTGGATGGGAGATGAAGGGTGGGACTAGAGCTACCTAACCCCAAGAATGAACAATTCGGGCTTCCTTCGGGTAGTAGCTACTGGTCTTTGGGTGGAAGGTGAGCAAGAGGACATGGTTCGATGGTTACCTACCCAGGATGGATGCTTCTCCAATCAGTCTGCATACCAAAAGATCAGAAGTTGCGTCAGAGATCAGAAGTTAGGGAGGGTTTATTTACATGTATCTTGAAGATTAGAGTACAAGAGAGGATCCGGTATTTGATGTGGGAGCTAGCTTGGTCCATTGCTCTTACCAATAAGGAACGCTTTAGACGTCATCTTGCGGACTCACCAAGTTGTCTCACTTGCCCCGATGTGGAGGAGTCTCTTGTGCACCTGCTCAGAGACTGCATGTACGCGAGAAGTATTTCGTTCAGTTTGGTCCCTAATCACCCCCAATCTTCTTTCTGAGTTAGACTGGGAAGCCTGGGTGTTTGAAAACGTGAACATGGGGAAAGTCCCAAACAAGCAAATCATATGGAAGGAGATTTTCGGTATTACGGTTTCGTGGATATGGCGATGGAGGAACGCAAGGACTTTTAATGAGGGTTGTATACCAGAGGATAAAGTTGGATTCATTGAAGCTGCGTATAGGGAGTCGACTAAGGTGTAGAGAAATGGATGTGACCAGCAATTACCGGCGAAACAAGAGAGACTGGTCCAGTGGCGCAAACCGGATGTGGGCTGGGTTACGGTTAATTCAGATGGAGCTCAAAGAGGAGAACAGGAAAGAGCAACTACAGCTGCAGTGATCAGAAATGAGCAAGGAGATTGGATCCAGGGTGTTGCTATCAACCTTGGCACTGCGACAATCCCGTAGGCTGAATTATGGGGGATTGTTCATGATTTGGAGATGGCATGGGAGCTGGGCTTCAGGAAAATCAAGCTTGAAATTGATTCACTCCTTGTTGTTGGTATGATTAAGAATGAGGTCAACCACGCCCATCCCCTTGCTAGCCTGGTGATCCGTTGCCAAGACTTTTTTACTCGAGATTGGCAGATTATACTTGAGCATGTCTATAGGGAAGGTAATAGAGTCGCCGACGCGATTGCTAATCTTGCCTTTACTTTTAATTTAGGTGTGCACCGGCTTGTTGAGGTGCCTAATTGCGTTAGAAACATTCTTTTAGACGATTTGAGAGGAGTTTCACTCCCTCGTTTTTCCCGCTCGGTTTTATTTTCTAGTTAATAAAAGCGCTTAGGTGCGGGAAGCTCCAACTCTTTTTTCACAAAAAAAAAGAGCCCAAATAACCCGGAACCAAGACCGACCCTATCTTAAAGGATCCAATTTTGCTCACCCTCTAAAAATGGAGGTGATATCACCCACCAATAAAAAAACAAGTATCCTTATGAGTTTGAGTTAATTTATATTAAAATAAAGATAATAAGATAATTAAAAAACACTCTAAAATATGAATAATTGTTTTTGATTGATGGGGTGAGCAAAATTGAATCCTATCTTAAATCTAAAAATATTTATGTATCATCATGATGAGAATACATGTCATCCCTAACATAATCAGAAATAAACGATGTCAAGGCATAGCTTACCATGAAAATTGTAACACTTGCTACTCTTCTAACCACGAACAAAAATAAAGAATTATATATGTTTGCAGGGGATATTGCGAAACTACCAAGAAAGTATATATCAATAATCACATCCAATCCGAAAAAATGTATATATGTGAAATGTGAATCACTCAATCAAGCTGAACTCCTAACCCTAAGGTTTCAGTTGGTGCAATTCCCTCTCCTTCAACTTCCGGGTATCCCACTCTCCCATTCTCTGCATAATTTGTACTTTGTCTTGTTTGTGATTGTCATCAATTGTGTTAAACTAGCACAAATGTTAGGATCGGTAGTGTTTTGGGTTATCGATTGCTAAATAATCAAAACAAAACACAAATTCGAAGGAGAGTGGCCGGTGCCGGCGGTTGCAGGACCACGTGACCGGGAAAAAGCTAAATAAAAAAGGGAGAATTTGGCATACTAGGCTTTTTTGAGTTTTTGTTTAAGAAAGTGTACCCCAAATTTTTTACCACTTTCATTTAATAGTAGGTAAAAATTATTAACCCTTCTATTTAGAAAGAAAGAATAAATGATGTTTGTTATTTGTTATATAAGTATAAGTTTTAAATTTTAATTACTGAATTTGTTTTCTTTTATTATTTTTCTTGCCTTTTTATTTATTTATTATTTCTTTTTTATTTTCTGGACTGAATTTCTCATACCGGAATTTCTCATACCAGAATTTTCATACCAGAAATTTCATACCAGAATTTCTCATACCAGAACTTGTCATACCAGAAATTGTCATACCAGATTTTTTGTCATACCAAAATTTTGGTCAAATTTTTTCATACTAGAATTTTGTCATACCAAAATTATTTTCATACCAAATTTCTTTCATATCAGAAGTACATACCACAATTTTCTACCAGAATTTTGGTCAAATTCATTCCAAAATTTTATGATTTTCTACCAGAATAATCTACTAGAATCTCTCATACCAGAAAATTTTCATACCAGAAAACTCATAACAAAATTTTCTGGTAAGAATTTTACATACCAGAAAATTTTAGTATGAGTTTTCTGGTATGAATTTCATACCAGAAATTAGCAGATTATCATGAGAAAGAACAAGCAAATTTCATACCAGAATTTCATACCAAAATTTCTCATACCAAAAATTATTTTCATACCAGAATTTTATTGTATATTTGTGATTCTGTATAAGCACCGGACCATTTATGTAATTATTAATCATATAAGATATTCACTGCCTCTGCCTTTCTACGCAGAACGCGTCCACCGACCTAGAGGAAATGAGATCCTTAATCATGGGATTCCTACGTTGCTTTTGTTATACCGGTTTATCTGTTCAAACCCGACTCGATCTTAATTGACCCGAAACTAAATATGTTGGACTGCTAACTTAATATTTAGGCTTACTGTAGGTTCAAATGAATTTAGATTGGGGTTACACTATTATTTTCGAAACAAATTCTTTTATCAAAATGATAAAAAAAAAATAAAATAAAAAATTCAAAATTTTCAGCTTTTAAATTATACAAAATTAGTGAAAAATAATATAATAAATGATAAGTAGAGGGATCGCCATTGTTGAACGCATTAGGAACTCAATGTAAAACCCTAACAGTAAAAATATTAGTAGGGTATATTTACTAATTAGAAAACTGAAAAAAGCCTACTTAGTGTACAATAAAAAAAAATAGCCTAGTTACCTAATTAGCCCAATAAAAAACCACACCCATTCCGATTGTTATACTAAACATCAATTCGTATCCCAGTGGGCGATTCGTGAAAAAATCGCGGCCGGATAGGGTTCAGATCGAATACTATTTCTTGTGATTGTGGTTTAATTTTCTCTCAAATGCTATCAAATCCTGAATCATAAATAGTAGGATAGGGTTTTTGATCTGCTAAGAAATTGAAGTTCAGAACTATTTCATTGTTTGTTTATAGGTGAATGGAGAAGTAGGAAGGAGAACTGATGGTGAAAAGCCTCTACAGGGGACTGAGGATGTATGTGAAAGAGAAGCCGTTGTAGATCTCGGCCAAAGAGCACATTGACATTCACATCAAATCCCTCCATTCCACCAAGTAAATACTTCCTTACTCCTATGTCTGTTTGCTCATTGATTACAAAATTCATTTGTGCAAGGGAAACATTCAATGTCGACATTCAATAAAAGTTGTGGAATAGATTTGAGTTTTCTGGAAAGACATGAGAGTTGATGTAAGTGGTGAGGTTATAGATGGTTAAATCTGATGTGTGTGCAAAACAATCTACTCTCAATTTTGTACAGAGAAGTTTATACAGAAAGATGTACGATCACTGAACCTTGAAAGGTTAACTGGATCCTTATCTTGGAAATGTCAGAGGAATTCTTCTCAATTTTATAATTGAAGTCTGGTTTGAATGTTATAAAACTTTATTATCAAGCAAAATTTTTTCATAATTTTGTTTAAATTCTTTTTTTTTAATTTTAAATATTTGAATTTTTTTAATTTCATCTTTCGATTCAATCCCTTATTAAAATAAATATTTATTTAAAAAAAATTCGATTTTTAAATTTTTTGGAAAGTTTTTCGAAATTTATTTTCAAATATTTTAAATTCTTGTAAAAACTTATCTGAAAAAATAAATATATATATTTTTAAATCAAATAATATCTTATCTTCTGATTGTATAACACTTATTATTATCACTAATTTGGATTAGTATTCAATCTTTTAGATATAAGTTGGAAGCAGGGGCGGCCCTTGGGTGGGGCAGCCGCCCCACCCTCCAAAATATATATATATATATATATATATATATATATATATTTGAAAAAAATCGTTTTAAAATGGGGTGTGGCTTCTTGTTTATAAAAATTTTTTCTACGATTTATTAATTTTTTAAAATATTTTGTGTTATATTTAAATGTTGTTTTGGATCTTTCTCTGAAGTAAACGAAACTTCAAAAGAATTTTCCGTTTTAGGCTCGGAGTGAAATAATTCACCAAAATGCACGAGATGTTTTGTTTGAAGTAGAAGCCCGGTCTTAGACCACACTATTATTTGTAAAACGCTTTGTCGAGGACAACGTTTTAATATTCGAAATAAAGATAATAAAAACACAAATAGAGGTGCGGTCCTAGACCGCGGCTATAGTGTAACGTTTTTTAAAGAAAAAAAAAACTAAAGAGACGCGGTTATAGACGCGCCTATAGGGCAGCTATTTTTTTTAAAAAAAATTTATAGGCGCGATCCACGATCGCGTCTTAGTGTAATGTTTTCTTAATTTTTTTTTTGTATTTTTGTTTATTGTAAGTAGATGACAAATTGATTTTGTTTTTTATCGTTATTTTATTTTCATAGATATATTTATCGAAAATAAAAGTTCGCCCCCCCCCCCTTTTCAAATCCTGCGGCCGCCACTGGTTGGAAGAGATATGATAATCAGATAATGTATGCACCAAAAAGATGGAAGAATAAATAAAAGAGTAAAAGAGAAAAGGATAGATTAGGAAGTTAAAAGGATAGGAAGAAATAAAATAAAATATGCTGTAATGATAAGATATTTTCCATAAATCTATCTTGAAGACAGCAGACATACATAGGCTTTAGCGGATTAGCCACTGTATATATATACATGCATAAGAGCATCCAAGTTAAAAGTAAACCAACTCTGATCGAGAAGTTTGAATTCGATGGCTCTAAACGCAAGACTTGTTCTCCTCCTGGTGTTTCTTGTTTCATGTTTTTCACTATACAGCGCTCAAACTGAAGTCAGAGTAAAAGTAACTGTCGCAGGAGCTACCACCATTGCCAAGACAGATGATAACTTCATCTGTGCGACTCTCGATTGGTGGCCGGCGGAGAAGTGTGATTACGGGCAGTGTCCATGGGGCAAAGCTGGGATCCTTAATCTCGTAAGTGTAGTGTTTTGGGCTAACATTTATGATTTATGATGTTAAGATTCTTACCTACGTATGTTTATGTATGTCTTGCATGCAGGATTTGCGAAACGAGATTTTGTTCAGAGCAATCAAGGGTAAGTAGTAGTACTGTAATTAATCTAATCTAATGGTGTACTTGTTTAGTGGTTACTGATGTATATACATGTAACTGTTGGAATAAACATATTCCCTAAACCGTAAACGCAAGAATCGATATCATGCTAGGGTTATTAAGGAATCTAGAATTTACATACCTGGCTCCATAGTAGCAATCGGACGAACCCGTAGCAATCGGATCAAAACTTTAGTGCGGAATCTACGATCCGAATGAGCGCCGCAGGTATACGGTCTTCCTCAGTCAAACCTCCTTAGGGTTTCTTTAGGTTTTCTCTCTGATGGGTACAGAATGGAAAACGGCTGATTGATTTGATGTATTGGGAACCATAACCTAATAACGTTTATATAATGACCTAATAGAATCCCATTAAGCCTATTGGGCCAAAGTCTGGTATCCACCCATTAAGCTCATACCGCTTAATCAAAGTCTACGGGCTTTACTTGATTGAATCACTTTTATTAGCCCGTTAATATATTTAGTCATATAATATAATTGGTTACTATAATATGTAAGCCCACTAATAATAATAAGATTAATAAAAATCTTACAATCTCCCACTTGGGCTACATATTAAATAAACAACTATATTATCCAAAATTCTTTATGTGTACACGTAATGACTAATTTTATGTAGACTTATCCTTTAATCAATCTGGTCCACCTCATATATCAATATGAGATCACGACGGCTTTCGTCACATCATCGTGACTAAACCTTCCGTGTTCACCATATTAGTATATTCGATGACATAGATCAAGTATGGATGAGTGGCATGAAAATTACATGAAATGTGATCTCATAAACATGTCTATTTTCAACTGGTTCTTCTTTATTCGGAGATCAATCCAAAACAACCTTTAGTTCAAAATGTAAATGACAGCAACTTTATTATGCATAAACTATAACCATAGAACATCTAATCAAACTCCCACTAAGTCAAGGGTTTACAAAACTGTCAAGCCCCATACGAGCAGTGTGCTCATGAAAAACCTTAGGAGGCAACCCCTTAGTTAACGGATCCGCAATCATGGAGTTTGTGCTTATGTGTTCTATACAAATCTGCCCACTTTGAACTTTTTTCTTTCAATGACAAGAACTTGATGTCAATGTGCTTCTCCTTTACAAAGCTTCTGTTGTTATTGGAGAACAAAACTGCAGCCTTATTGTCACAAAATAACTTCAATGGCCTTTCAATTCCAGTAACTACACGTAGGCCTGTGACAAAATTACGCAACCATATCCCATGAATGGATGCTCCGAAGTAAGCCATGAACTCTGCAGCCATAGTGGACGTAGCTAAAAGTGTTTGTTTGACACTTTTCCAAGATATAGCTCCTTCAGCCAACATGAAGACATAGCCTGAGGTGGATCGTCTACTGTCAATACAACCGGCAAAATCAGAATCAGAATATCCAACGATCTCCAATCTGTCTGATTTCTTGTAAGTCAGCATGTAGTTCTTCGTTCTTTGCAAATACCGGAGAACCCTTTTTGCTGCTTTCCAATGATCCGATCCAGGATTACTTAAGTATCTGCCCAAAAGTCCCACAATAAATGCTATGTCGGGATGGGTACAAACTTGAGCATACATTAGACTCCCTACCACTGAGGAATAGGGAACCTTTTGCATCTCCTTTATTTCAAGATCTGTTTTGGGGCACTGTTTGAGACTAAACTTGTCTCCTTTAGCTATTGGTGTATCTCCAGCGGAGCAATCTTTCATGTTAAACCTGCTTAGTACCTTTTCGATATAGCCCTTTTGCGATAACCTGAGGATACCTTGAGATCCATCTCTTAGTATCTGAATTCCTAAGACAAAAGAGGCGTCCCCAAGATCTTTCATCTCAAAATTCCTAATGAGAAATTTCTTGGTTTCGTGCAATAAGCCTATATCGCTACAGGCCAATAGTATGTCATCAACATACAATACCAGAAAGATAGATTTGCTCCCACTGAATTTGTGATACACACAATCTTCAACCTTATTCACCTCAAATCCAAAGGAGGTGATCACTTGATGAAATTTATGATTCCATTGCCTTGATGCCTGTTTAAGCCCATAGATGTATTTCTTTAATTTACAAACCATAGATTTTGAATCTTTTGATTCAAAATGTTCTGGTTGAACCATATAAATGGTTTCATCAATGTTTCCATTGAGAAACCCTGTTTTCACATCCATCTGATGTAACTCTAAATCAAATTGAGCTACTAGTGCCATTATTGTCCTAAAAGAGTCCTTAGATGAAACCGGAGAAAAGGTCTCTTTAAAATCAATACCTTCCTTTTGAGTGAATCCCTTTGCAACTAGACGAGCCTTATATCTTTCGATATTACCTTTTGCATCCCTTTTGGTTTTAAATATCCATTTACAACCAATGGGTTTTGCACCTTTTGGCAACTCGACAAGATCCCATACGTCATTGTCCTTCATGGATTTCATCTCCTCTTGCATGGCTTTAATCCAGTATTGAGAGCTAGAACTTTGAAGGGCCTCAAGAAGATTGATTGGATCATCCTCTGCAATGCCTGCAGAATCTTCTTGTTCCATAAGATACGCGATGTAATCATCTGGTATCTCTCCCACAGGATCTTCTTGTTCTACTAGATATACAATGTAGTCATCCGGAATTGCATATCTTCTTTCTCTACCGGATCTCCTTAAAGGCACTTCTTGAGGTGGTTGAATTTGCTCTATGGAAGGAACTTCATTGTTGTCTAAAACCGGAGTTGTTTCTTGAAGAGTGTTAAGAGTTGTATCTTGATCACTTTCAATAACAATATTAGGAAGAGAGATAAATTCCTCTTCCTCAGGGACAACTTCGTCAAGAGTGACGTTCCTTATTCCTTCCCCTCCAAATTCTACATCTTCAAGAAATCTGGCATTTCCCGACTCAAAAAATGATCGGGTAGCGGGATCATAAAATTTAAACCCACGAGAGCGTTCAGCATATCCAACAAAGTAGCAGCTAGTGGTCTTAGAGTCCAACTTTCTTTCGTTAGGCTTGTAAGGCCTTGCTTCAGCTGGACATCCCCAAATGTGTAAGTGCTTTATGCTGGGCTTTTTCCCAGTCCACATTTCATATGGGGTTTTAGCTACCGATTTGCTAGGTACTCTATTAAGGATATATACTGCAGTTTTTAGTGCTTCTCCCCAAAGTGATTCAGGTAAAGAAGAATGATTAATCATACTTCTCACCATATCCAATAGTGTTCTATTCCGCCTCTCAACAACACCATTCATGCTGGGTTTGCCCGGCATAGTATACTGAGGGACAATTCCACACTCCTTTAGGAAGTTAGCAAAGGGTCCTGGACGTTGTTCTCCTGATCCATCATATCTGCCATAGTATTCTCCACCACGGTCAGATTTAACGGCTTTAATCTTCTTACCAAGTTGAAGTTCAACTTCAGCTTTGTAAGCCTTAAAAACATCCAGAGATTGTGATTTCTCACGTATCAAGTAAAGGTACCCATATCTGGAGTAGTCATCTATGAACGTAATAAAGTATTGTTGACCATTCCACGCAGTTGTAGGGAATGGACCACAAATATCCGTATGTATTAGTTCTAAGACTTCTGTACTTCTGTTAGCACCTAACTTTCTTATGTTTGTCAATTTTCCCTTGACGCACTCAACACAAACTTGAAAGTTTGTTAAATTAAGGGAATCAAAAATTCCTTCTGACACAAGCCTTTGAATTCTCTATTTAGAGATGTGGCCTAAGCGCTTATGCCATAAGAATCCAGAATCTTCATTCAATTTTCGCTTTGTACCTCTAGAACCTGTGTGCAGGATTTCATTATGGGAAGCAACCGTTTCTGGCATATAAAGATGATCATTAAAATACCGGTACCAACAAGATTCGAATTTAAGGAAATACTGAATTTTCCATTTCCAAAACTACAAAGGTATCCACCTTTGTCCAAACAGGAAGTAGAAATCAAATTCCGTTTAAATAACGGAGAAACAAAAGTATCCTTTAAATCCAAATGACATCCAGTACTTAAATTTAATCTAAAATGCCCTATTGCTTCCACAAGAACTTTATTGCCATCGCCAACATAGATGAATCTTTCAGCATCACTTGGTGGTCGACTCCAAAGGCAACCCTGCATTGACACACAAATGTGAGTAGTAGCACCAGAATCTACCCACCACGTGTCAATAGGTACAGAAGCTAAATTAGCCTTAAAATAAACTAGAGTGAGAACTTTACCCTTCTTTTCACGCCAAGCAGCGTACTTAGGACATGCTTTCTTCATATGTCCTTCCCTTTTGTAGAAAAAACAAGTGAGTTCATCACTTTGCTTCTTCGCCTTTTTCTGCATATTGATAGCATGAATTATAGTCTATATTTTAGGGGTTTGTTTGGACGTTTTATCTTCAATAATCTGCATGTTAGCATGTATAATATGTGATTATATTACCATTTCATCTACCTTTGCGGGAATCGAGGTCTACACCTAGTTTTGCTGTAATTGCAGGTAAAATGGCACGTTTTACATCAAAAAGGAGCAAAAGGAGTCATGAGTCATTTGGAGCTACATTGAGGAGCATAAGGAACCATCCAGGGAGCATAGCCATGGATTAAAGATTTACTTTGGACCAGTTTTGAGAGATTTCACATTCAGTTATGACTCACCTCGGTTGACCAGAGATTCATCTCGACCGAGGTGATCCAGAGACGCCGACTCGACCGAGGCGAACACCTAGGACGCGGCGAGAATATTTTATTCTTGGCTGAGATCTTTTATCTTTGGAAGGTGATCTTATATTTTTGGGCTTGTCTCCTGGAAGGAAGAAGATCTTATATTTTACCTATTTTTATGGGAAAAGATCTTTCTAAGGTATTTTATCTTTGGAGGGTTATTTTCCTATAAAAAGGGTTGGATTTCCCACAAATCCGGCATCCGCTATCACCCCCTCTTATCTAGCATACATCGCCGCAGCCATACTCCAGTTGGGAGTTTTGAAGAACCTTTTTGAAGGTTGAAGGAAGTTTGAAGATTGTAGCTTTTATAGCTTTTGAAGGGTTTTGTAAGATTGTCTTCAATTCCCTCACTTGTTGTCTTGTCTTGTTGGATTGTTATCCAAGGAATGTTTTGTTGTGATATTTGATTAAGTTATTGAAGTCTTTTTCATTAAATTCTTCTTGTTCAAATATTCACCTTCTTCCCATATATTTAATACTTTCATAATGATGATGAGTGGCTAATTTCCTTGTGTGATTCTAGAGTGATTGGCTGAAGGTTGTGGGAAAAACAATGATAGAATAATCTTAGATTCCAGTAGGACCCTGAAAGTTTGAGTCTTTAACCTTAACCCTAAGCATCTCGTTCAGTCGATGAACATCTCGGCCGGGGTGGAATCTGGCTGACCGAGGTGACTTATCTAATCCTAAACTAAGAGTTAAGTGTTAGAGTTTGCCAAATCCTATTCTTATTACACCTTTCCTGGTTCAAAGCAAGCTTAGGATGAGACTTACCCGGTAATTCCTTAGTTTGTGTACCAACGATCATAAGTGTAGGTAATAAAGGTTTATCCTTTATTGGGGTTTGAGTGTGCTTCCATCCCATCTTTGTGAGTTAGCCTGAGACTTACCCGGTAAAGGTTGATTCTATTCCCTTAGATGGTGTGTTAGTTTGAGGTTATAGTTCTTTATCTTAATTCCTTGAGACTTACCCGGTAATAGGAGTTACGGTTTTGGATTAGTGAGTAGTGAGACTTACCCGGTAATCTACTCCACTTTAGTAACACCTTCCCCTTGCAAAAATCTCAGCTTTGTCCGCTTATCTTTAGATCTTGAATTGGAACCACAACTAGACGCTTTAATCCCTAGAATTGCATGTTTGCTTATTTGACTTCTTATTCATCTTTGATTGTGTTAATTGCTCTTTGTGGTTAGTATTCACGAAGCTTACCGTTACTGACTTTGTTTCACCGAGTCCTTGTGATCGACCCCTGGAATTTCTTGCTTTTTACTACGATTGACCCGTACACTGCGGGTTCACATCCTTGTTTTAAGCTTAAGTCTAGGGTTATAAATTTAAAGCTTGCACACACCGTTTGGAGCGAACAAGTTTTTGGCGCCGTTGCCGGGGACTTGGTCTAGACCGAGCCGGTACGGTTTGCTCTTGGGGCGCTTGCCCCCGTATCATCTAACCACTCTACTTGAGTGAATTTTGCAGGTTCTTTCTCAGGTATATGCGAAGGACCCGCACTGGGAAGGAAATCGTTCCTTACGATCCCGAACCGAAAAAGACATACAAGCGACGCTTAAGAGAAGCGAAGATGGCCCAACAAGACGACCGCGATCTTGCGGCGGAATTGAAAGAGACGCTAGAGCTGCTACATCTCAGCAAGGAAGAACTAAGGCAAGAGAAAGAAGAGAATCGCACCAGGACTGCAGCAATCGAAGTAGAGATAGCAGTCATACGAGACCAGATTCTACTTCGACCGAGGGAAGATCCCCCTGTTGATCCTCGACCGATGCAGGATCCAGTAGCTGATCCTCGACCGAGGCAGGTTCCAGTACCTGACGCCCCGGCCGATGTACTTCCACCTCGGAGACTAGTCCGAGATGTTCTTCTTGCAGGAATCCCACAAACCCTAGGTCAAAGGATGGACCCTAATCAACAACTGAGGCGTCCAGGAGTGAACCTAGGAGATCCAGCGGACCATGACTACGAACTTCGACCGCAAGTTCTATCCATGATTCGCCAATGCCAATTCGGAGGGCTAGAGAAGGAGTCGCCACATCAACATCTTCAAAACTACGAGATCTTGATGGAAACCTTGCGACCTTCCAGAATTGAAAATAACAACTACAAGCTAAGACCTTTTTACTTTTCTTTAAAAGATAGAGCTCTTACTTGGTATCAATCTCTTCCTCCAGGAAAAATTAGCACATGGGAGGAGATGACTACGGAATTCTTGACCAAATTCTTTCCCCCCTCAAAGACAGCTGAAATGAGAGGGAAGATCAATGCTTTCATTATGAAGGACAAGGAGAGCTTGTCCAAGTCATGAGAGCGGTTCAAGGACATCCTTTTGGATTGCCCACATCATGGGATTCCAAAGATCGAGTTGTTGGAGATCTACTTCAAAGGACTGGACGGAAGCACCCAGTTCAATCTCCAACTACTCTCCGCCGGTACCTTCATGGACATGACGATTGACGAGGCTTGGGACTTCATTGAGAAGCAAGCCTTGCATATGGAGAAATACACCCACCAAGGAGCTGAAGGTGGAGTTAAAAGAGTCAACTTTCAAGAGACTCAATCCCACAACAATCAACTCACGTCTTTGAAGAATGACGTGAAGCAATTGAAGGAACTCTTGGTTGCTCAAACCAAGAAGGAAGAGCAAGGACAAAGGAACAACAACAATGGATACCGTAACAACAACAACGGTTCCCGAAACAACAACTACAACAACAATAATAATAGAGGATCCAATAGCAACAATTGGAGGACGAACAATCAAAACAACCAGAATCCTGGTAACAATTATTCTAACTCCAACTCTAATAATTCCTCTAACCCTTTCCTCTCTTCTCCTTCTTCTTCTTCTTCTACTCCATTAAAGAGCCAAGGGCATGGATCAAGTTCGTCTCAGCCGGAAAAGAAAGACGCAGTTCTGGAGGCTATCTTGATCAAGCTTAGCGCCATGGAGAATTCTATGACTTCATTTTCGAGGGCCCAAAAGTCCTTCGAACAACAACTTGCTAGTAGCGCGAATGAAGCGCCAAGAGATCCAGGGAAGCTTCCAGCAAAGACGGAAAGCAACCCTAAGGGCCAGTGCATGGCCATAACAACGAGGAGTGGACTTAAAATTGCAGATCCAGTACCTCGTTCGACGCAAACCACCTCGGTCCAGATCCAGTCGAAGAACACCTCGACCGAGATGCCAACCGAGGCGGAGCAACAGAAAGCAGGAGGGACGACTGAAACTTATATTCCACCTCCTGCATACAAACCACCACTTCCATTCCCTCAGTCCAGAGCTAGAGCACATCTAGACAAGCACTTTGGTAAGTTCCTTGACTTGATGAATAAGCTACATATTAATATTCCTTTCCTTGATGCTATTTTAGGTATGCCCGCCTATGGGAAGTTCTTAAAAGAAATCTTATCAAGGAAGAGGAAGCTGGAGGATGTTGGTGAAGTTAGGATGACATCTAAATCTTCGGAGCTCATACAAATCATGAAAGAGAAGATGCCTCCTAAGTTGAGAGATCCCGGCTCGTTTTGCATTCCCATTCAAGTTGGGGATGTCACTTGTGAAGCCCTTTGTGATCTAGGAGCCAGCGTGAGCATCATTCCGCTAGAGCTATGTACAAAGATCGGACTTGGAGAGCCCAAGCCGGTCAAGATTCGACTTTATATGGCGGATCGCTCCATCACCCATCCCGTGGGCATCTTGGAGGACGTTCCGGTCAAGTTAGGTAACTTCTATCTACCTATAGATTTTGTCGTACTTGACATTCCCGCAAATTATCCTGTTCCTATTATTCTCGGGAGGCCATTTCTAGCAACTTCGGGTTGCAACGTGGATTGCAAGAACGCCAAGTTGAAATTCAACGTTGGCGGCGATGAGGTGGAATTTGCACTACTTGCAGCCATGAAAGGGGAGCAACTAACTTATGATATCTTCAACATCTACGATGAAGAAGAATCAAGAGAATTGGTGAGCTCTATCCTTATTAACGATCCACTCGAAAGAGTTATTAGCTTCAGTTTAATGGAGGAAGGTATAGATGCTTCTTGTGATGCAGATATACGGAGCTTAAAGGCACTGGAAGAAGATCCAGGAGCTAAAACTGAGAAGCTAATCCAGGAGACGAAGATCTCCAGTTTTGGTTCCAGTAGCAGTACCTCGACCGAGGCACTTTCTGGACTGAGCGAGGCGACTGAAGAACATCTCGGTCAACGCCTCTGCGCCTCGACCGAGATCGACGGCGAGATGATGTCAACTGAGACTACTGAGAATAATAATCTTCTTACTCACTTCTCTGATATTCATCCTCAGTTGATGGAACATTCCATCCACCAACTTTCTGATAAAAACGGATCTTGGTATGCTGATATTGTAAATTATCTTGTTTACCAGGAAACACCGCCCGGATTGACGTACTCTCAAAAGAAGAGATTCTTCAAGGAAGTACGACATTATTACTGGGATGAGCCGCTGCTATTCAAGCGCGGACCGGATGGGATGCTTCGAAGATGCATTCCGGAAGATGAGGTTAATAGCGTTATACGGCATTGCCATTCACTTCCCTGTGGAGGACATGCTAGCACCGATAAAACATGCGCTAAGGTATTGTGTTCCGGCTTCTTTTGGCCTACATTATTTAAAGATGTACAAGCTTTTGTTGTCTCTTGTGATGCATGCCAAAGAACAGGGAACTTATCAAGGAGGAACGAGATGCCGCTTAATAACATCCAAGAAGTAGAAATCTTTGATGTATGGGGGATTGACTTCATGGGACCTTTCCCATCCTCCGGAGGAAACCTCTACATTCTCCTTGCAGTTGATTACGTCTCTAGATGGGTTGAAGCCATTGCTTCTCCCACTAACGACGCCAAGGTGGTTGTGAAGTTCTTGAATAGAACTATCTTTCCACGATTTGGAACTCCACGCATCATCATTAGCAATGGAGGAACGCATTTCATCAACCGGAAGTTCAAGGCACTTCTATCGAAGTATGGGGTATCCCATAAGGTATCAACAGCTTATCACCCTCAAACTAGTGGACAGGTCGAGATCTCGAATAGAGAAATCAAGGCAATTTTGGAGAAGACCGTCTCTAGAACGAGGAAGGATTGGTCCATGAAATTGGATGATGCTCTTTGGGCGTACAGGACCGCATTTAAGACTCCCATAGGTACCACCCCATATAATTTGGTATATGGGAAGTCTTGCCATTTGCCCGTCGAATTGGAACACAAAGCGTATTGGGCGATCAAATGGTTGAATTTCGACATCAAAGAGGCTGGCGAAAAGCGACTATTGGAACTCAACGAGCTGGAGGAGCTGCGTTTGAACGCTTACGAGAATGCCAAAATCTACAAGGAAAGGACGAAGAGATGGCATGACAAGCGTATCGTCCCAAAGGAGCTTAACGAAGGAGACTTAGTTCTACTCTTCAACTCCCGCCTCCGCCTTTTCCCAGGTAAGTTAAAATCTAGATGGACCGGACCTTATGTAGTGAAACATGTTTTTCCTCATGGTGCAGTTGAGATATGGGGCGAAACTAGCGGAAGCTTCAAGGTCAACGGTCATAGACTTAAGAAGTACCAACCGGAAACTCCGGTTGAGGAGGTTGCACCAATATACCTCATTTGAGACGCATCATGGTCCAGCTAGCGACCTTAAACCAAGCGCTTCTTGGGAGGCAACCCAAGGTATTGCTTTCTTTTCCCGTTTTCTAGTCTAGTTTAGATAGTTTTTGTTTTTGCTTTGCTTTGCTTTGTTTTTGGCATCCTAGACAGATAACAGGAGACATCTAAGGAAGGAGCATAACTGGAAGAACAGAAGTTCGAGATTTTGAGAAGGCAGAAGCATCTCGGTTACTGTCAGAGCACCTCGACCGAGTTGATTCTTGAGCAACCGAGGCGACTAGGGTTTCTGCAGAACCACCTCGGTCCATACCACCTCGGTCCAGTCGAGACCATCTCGACCGAGGTGACAGCAGATCCAGGAACAGTATAAAAAGGGGAAAAATTTATTTTTTCACTTTTTACCTTATTCAACTCGACCGCGGCGCCCTTCATCACCTCGCCTCCTCAGTTTTTGCTTTTTTTCGAAGATTTCCGCTTCCAAACTGCGATTGAAGGGTAGAGGATCCTATTGCAACTACAGATCTGCAAAGAAATCGAACGAATCGACCGAAACGAGGTAAAAACAGTCGAAACCCTAACTCGTTCATTCGCTTCGATTTGGGCTTTGGTTGCCCTTGATTCTGTTGAGAAAAGGCTTAAGTACCCCATAGGAAGCAATTGTAGTGATTTTTGGGGGAAAAGAACTGGATTTCTGAGAGTGGAATCGAAAACTGTTACGCCTCGGTCCAGTCGAACTGCATCTCGACCGAGGTGATTCTTGAGGATTGTCAGCGACCGAGGTGATCTGACAGTGTTTGAGAGAAAATGAGTTCCGATCGTCGTCTAGCCCTCAGAGACAGATCCTCACCTTCCCCTCCTTCTTCTTCTTCTTCCCGACCTTACCGCCCGGTGATCCACGAGAGATGCCGGGTAGATTATGAGCGTATAGCTAGCCGTCCAGTTATTGCACCACGTTTCCTGGACGTGTCAGCTTTCGATTGCCTAGGGTTAGATGGAGACCTTAGGAGGATGATTGACACTGTTGGGCTGGATCAGTTTACTGAGATCCAAGCCCCAACCTATTTGGAGCCGACCTTAGAGTTCGTTAGCTCCTTCTCCTACCTCCCCACAAACCAGTCTGTGAAGTACCGGTTGATGAACCGGAACTTCATAGTTCCCTTAGAGGTTTGGAGAGAGATTTTCGGCTTTTCTGAGCCCACCGCCACCGACTTCCCCTACCGATCTGTAGCTAGGGAGTTCTGGGGGTAGATTGCCCATATTACTGAGCATGCAGACAGATGGCGCCCTGAAGATTCTAGGGAGAAGGTCATCTTCCACCCAGCCTTCAGATTAGCCCATAGGATATTCAGCGAGACACTTCTGGCGCGTACTGAGACGCCCCAGAAGATCCGACAGGGCGAGCTCTTCAGCCTTTATTGTATGGTTACGGGGGGTTTCCCAGACTTTGGCTTGATCTTGGCAGAGGACCTGCACAAGATCAAGGCTAAAGCGAAGGGAGACATCTGCTGCGGAGGTCTAGTCACCCACATAGGTGCTTATCACGGAATGGACCTTAGTGTATGTACGATGGTGGCGGCTCCGAAGCCGCTTGGGTTGCAGGAGATGATCACTCGGAGGATTCTAGTTCCCCGAGGTCTGACCACTCCATATGTTGCTATGCCGTGGGAGCGGACTGCGCCACAGGGGATCCGCTGGTCTGCTCAGTTCACAGTCTTCGATCCACATTATTGGCAGACAGCTTGGGCTCCGCTGATGGAGGATCATAGGGAGGCAGCAGCTGCCCCGGCTGAGGAGGAGGAGGATGACGATGACGAGGAGACAGTAGACGAGAGAGATGGTGGAGTCCCGATGGATACAGGGACGGATACTGCAGGGACAAGCGCACCGCCGATCATAGACTTGGATGATGAGGAGGATACTGAGCCTACACCTGCTGCACCTCCCGCTAGATCTGTTAGGCGACGGACACGCCGTCATAGAGATTCTGAGGTTCATCGCCGGATCGATGACCTGACAGATCAGATGATAGACTCTTATGCTGCCCTTACTGTGGACATGCATGAGAGATTTGCTGCCCAGGACCGACACATTGACCGATGGACTCATCAGATGTTAGAGGAGCAGCACTATCAGCGCAGGATGATGGAGCTACAGTTCCAGCAGACTATGGGCTATCCGTTCGACCCGACGCAGTATCCGTATGTGCCACCACCACCACCACCGGATCGAGACTATTGAGGAGCTGCAGGATTTTTCTTTATTCTATTTTTATGCAGTTCAGCTTTTTATCCGGTGAGTACTCTTGTCTCTAGACTTTTATTGACCCACTGGGACAGTGTGTCCCAAGTATGGGGTGTTTGTATTTATTTGACTACTTGATGTACTTATTTGACTACTTTTGATGTATGACATCTTATCGGATATTTTATTTATGCTTCACTTCTGCATTTATATGTTTATCTGATATTACATGCATACTTACAGGTTATTTGATTGAGAAAAACGTCGAAACTGAAATTCATATGGTTTTGAAAAAAAAAATTTTTGACCTCGACCGAGTCAGTTCTGGCCAAACGAGGCGTTTCACCTCGGTTGAACCAAGAACATCTCGACCGAGGTGGGTTAACTGAGAGTTTTTAAAAACGATTTCGTGTTACTTATCTGGATATGACCTCAGTGAAGATCTTGCTTACTGACTGGTTTTAAATTCTTTATGTGTTTGAAAGGTTTTATAATATGTTTAAGTTGCTAAATGCTTTGTTTGAAATTATTGGCATGTTTAATACTTTATTTTTATCCAAATTATGTTGAATTTGAAGGTTGACACTACAAGATAAGTTCTCTCACTTTCTTCTTGGAAATACCAAGGCAATTCATTCTCTTCTTCTTCTTCTTCTTGATCATGCTTAGCCCCTCATATACATTTTGCCTCCCTTTACCTATCCGGGAATTTGGAAGCAAGCGAAGTGGTGAAAGCAAGTGAAGTAAAGTTGAGAAGTGGCTGGAGGTGAAAGTGTTAGAAAGCAATAATAGGTTTGGGGAAGTCAATCATGAAGATGAGTAACTCGGCACCATTCACATAGCCGGGTGTTTGTGTCTTGCCAAAGTCGGATTGAGCGATATTCCTAACGGGTCATGTTATGTGCATCAAGGGTTTGATGCATCTCAAGAAATTGATGATTGCTAATCTCCCAGGCTTCGGTTATTGTGCACCTCTGTCCATGCATCCCAAAAAAGTAAAGTAAAAAGAAAAAGTGTGAAATAAGCAAAGCTTATTGGTGGAAGATGTTGCAAGTCAAAGTGAAAGTGAAGTTCATCCTTTTCCCGGATTCTAGCACCACATTACCTTACATACATCCCTACCCTACACGTTTCTTGACCTTTTCTTTTGGGAAGCCCTTGAGACCTTGAGCTTGTTGATTGACTTAGTGGTTTAAATTGGATTATACATAATTAATTTTGATAATTATGACTTATTATGCATTCTATGGTTTTATGCAAAGATGAACAACTTTTCTATATTTATAAAATGTTTTGAGCATATTGAGTTTTTAATTCCATGAAGTATTCTCTTAGAGTGATCTATGATTGTAATACACCATAAAAATGTTTTTGAAAGACTTTTCATTGATTTTCTTGACTTATAATCCATTCTATCTTGTCTTTTATATGCGGAACTTGCTTGGGGACAAGCAAGGGCTAAGTATGGGGTATTTTGATAGCATGAATTATAGTCTATATTTTAGGGGTTTGTTTGGACGTTTTATCTTCAATAATCTGCATGTTAGCATGTATAATATGTGATTATATTACCATTTCATCTACCTTTGCGGGAATCGAGGTCTACACCTAGTTTTGATGTAATTGCAGGTAAAATGGCACGTTTTACATCAAAAAGGAGCAAAAGGAGTCATGAGTCATTTGGAGCTACATTGAGGAGCATAAGGAACCATCCAGGGAGCATAGCCATGGATTACAGATTTACTTTGGACCAGTTTTGAGAGATTTCACATTCAGTTATGACTCACCTCGGTTGACCAGAGATTCATCTCGACCGAGGTGATCCAGAGACGCCGACTCGACCGAGGCGAACACCTAGGACGCGGCGAGAATATTTTATTCTTGGCTGAGATCTTTTATCTTTGGAAGGTGATCTTATATTTTTGGGCTTGGCTCCTGGAAGGAAGAAGATCTTATATTTTACCTATTTTTATGGGAAAAGATCTTTATAAGGTATTTTATCTTTGGAGGGTTATTTTCCTATAAAAAGGGTTGGATTTCCCACAAATCCGGCATCCGCTATCACCCCCTCTTATCTAGCATACATCGCCGCAGCCATACTCCAGTTGGGAGTTTTGAAGAACCTTTTTGAAGGTTGAAGGAAGTTTGAAGATTGTAGCTTTTATAGCTTTTGAAGGGTTTTGTAAGATTGTCTTCAATTCCCTCACTTGTTGTCTTATCTTGTTGGATTGTTATCCAAGGAACGCTTTGTTGTGATATTTGATTCAGTTATTGAAGTCTTTTTCATTAAATTCTTCTTGTTCAAATATTCACCTTCTTCCCATATATTTAATACTTTCATAATGATGATGAGTGGCTAATTTCCTTGTGTGATTCTAGGGTGATTGGCTGAAGGTTGTGGGAAAAACAATGATAGAATAATCTTAGATTCCAGTAGGACCCTGAAAGTTGGAGTCTTTAACCTTAACCCTAAGCATCTCGTTCAGTCGATGAACATCTCGGCCGGGGTGGAATTTGGCTGACCGAGGTGACTTATCTGATCCTAAACTGAGAGTTAAGTGTTAGAGTTTGCCAAATCCTATTCTTATTACACCTTTCCTGGTTCAAAGCAAGCTTAGGATGAGACTTACCCGGTAATTCCTTAGTTTGTGTACCAACGATCATAAGTGTAGGTAATAAAGGTTTATCCTTTATTGGGGTTTGAGTGTGCTTCCATCCCATCTTTGTGAGTTAGCCTGAGACTTACCCGGTAAAGGTTGATTCTATTCCCTTAGATGGTGTGTTAGTTTGAGGTTATAGTTCTTTATCTTAATTCCTTGAGACTTACCCGGTAATAGGAGTTACGGTTTTGGATTAGTGAGTAGTGAGACTTACCCGGTAATCTACTCCACTTTAGTAACACCTTCCCCTTGCAAAAATCTCAGCTTTGTCCGCTTATCTTTAGATCTTGAATTGGAACCACAACTAGACGCTTTAATCCCTAGAATTGCATGTTTGCTTAATTGACTTCTTATTCATCTTTGATTGTGTTAATTGCTCTTTGTGGTTAGTATTCACGAAGCTTACCGTTACTGACTTTGTTTCACCGAGTCCCTGTGATCGACCCCTGGAATTTCTTGCTTTTTACTACGATTGACCCGTACACTGCGGGTTCGCATCCTTGTTTTAAGCTTAAGTCTAGGGTTATAAATTTAAAGCTTGCACACACCGTTTGGAGCGAACGCATATGTGTACCAGCTGCAGTATCCTTAGCCCTATTCTTTGATTTGTTTTGAGAGCTTGATGCAAAGTGAGCACTTTCTGTCTTATCTCTTTTTATCCTGTCCTCTTCTTACACACATTGCGAAATGAGCTCATTAAGAGTCCATTTCTCCTTCTGAGTATTATAACTCACCTTAAAATGACTGAATTGTGTGGGAAGAGACAGGATAACTAAATGCACGAGTAAATCATCATTTATCTCTAACTTTAGTGCCTTTAGTTTTCCCGCAAGATTTGACATTTCCATAATGTACTCCCTTATGTTTCCTTTTCCTTTGTACCTCATAGAAATCAGAGCAGCCAAATGGTTGCTTGTTTCTGCTTTCTCATTCTTGGCAAAATATTTCTGAATTGCTTCAAAGGATTCCTTAGCATCTTTGCTCTCAAAAATAGAGCCCCGAAACGCTTCCGGAATTGAACGTTTCATGATCATAAGACACATGCGGTTAGAGCGATCCCACTTCTCTACTTTCGCTTCATTGGAGTTATCCTCAGCCAAAGTGGGTCGTTCAGTCCTTAGCGCAAGGTCTAGATCCATACATCCGAGAACGATTTCCACATTCTCCTTCCAGACCTTAAAATTTTGTCCCATTGAGCATTGGAATGGAACTGACTTGAGTAGAAACATTAGTAGTAGTTGCTGAAACTAAACATAAAAGCAAAGAAATAACACCATTAATCAATTAATTTTAAAACAAGATACTCAACACAACTTGACATTCAGTGTTTGCACAAAACATCAATTGTAAATAGTACTCTCAATGCAACAATCAAATATTGATAATAAATCCGGTCAAACAATAGCCTTTCTTTGGACCGACTATCATTCACATGGATAACCTTTATATTTATCGTTATTTATTGTCGCATGCGCTTTCATTATTTGGCCAAACATTGACCTTCCTTTGGGCCGATCAATATCCGCATAATTAATGAAAGCACAATTGATTAATCAATATATTATCCTTAATATGATTTTGTTTGGCCAAATATTAATCTTCCTTTGGGCCGATCAATATTCGCATAAACAAGTATAATCACTAGTGTATTTAATGTTTGGCCAAATATCAACCTTCTTTTGGGCCGATTAATATCCGCATAAACAAACAATACACTAACCTTTATAATTTTAAATTAAAATAAATTTACACAACATAGACTACTTTAGTAGCATATTGTTTCAATCAATTTTAATTTAAAATAACCTTAAATATATAGATCCTTAAATATATCTCGTGTAAATAAAATCCAAATATTACACTCGATGACCTTTAACTGATACAAGATAAAGTGGAAAAGACCCAAATTTTACGCTCGTAAAACAACCACACTGTATATATCATATACAAAACTTATATACTAAAAGATATACATATAAAAATACGTAAATAACCGAAAACAACTAGTATATAAGAAAACCAAATACAATATACGCATGTGGTATATACGTTATAACTCAGCCACAAATATGCGGCATTTGAAAAAACAAAAGTGAAAACTAACACACTTTTTCAATCAATATATTTATATACATAGCCTCAAACGAAAACATGTACATCCGTTTATAAGATTAGCCTCAATTCACAATTTTAAAGATATAGTGGATGTACATATGCGGCATGAATAAAATATATGAAAGCAGTGAAAGTGCGTACAAATTTTTCAATCAATTCACAATTGCAAATGAAAACTGACACACTCGAGTACGTAAGCCTTGAAGTACTGAAAGCATGTACATCCGTTTAGTCAAACATATACGAAAAGAAAATAAACCTTTTCTATGCAAACATGCGAATACAAAATACTTTAAGGTTCAACCGTGTATATATATATATATATATATATATATATATATATATATAACAAGATTCTAATAATCTAACATGATTACTGCTCTGATACCACTTGTTGGAATAAACATATTCCCTAAACCGTAAACGCAAGAATCGATATCATGCTAGGGTTATTAAGGAATCTAGAATTTACATACCTGGTTCCATAGTAGCAATCGGACGAACCCGTAGCAATCGGATCAAAACTTTAGTGCGGAATCTACGATCCGAATGAGCGCCGCAGGTATACGGTCTTCCTCAGTCAAACCTCCTTAGGGTTTCTTTAGGTTTTCTCTCTGATGGGTAGAGAATGGAAAACGGCTGATTGATTTGACGTATTGGGAACCATAACCTAATAACGTTTATATAATGACCTAATAGAATCTCATTAAGCCTATTGGGCCAAAGTCTGGTATCCACCCATTAAGCTCATACCGCTTAATTAAAGTCTACGGGCTTTACTTGATTGAATCACTTTTATTAGCCCGTTAATATATTTAGTCATATAATATAATTGGTTACTATAATATGTAAGCCCACTAATAATAATAAGATTAATAAAAATATTACAGTAACAGCTTTCAGTCCTTTGAGGATACGATTAGGAGGATCCCTCGAAGATCAAGTTCTTTACAACGTCGGACAAGCGATTGAGAGCTGTCCGCAGTTCCAAAAACAATCTGATGCCATATTCGGGTTTAGCCATGGATGCCTTGAGATGCAGAGATGGGATGAGATCAACGAGTTCATGAATGACACTGGGTACGTACTAGCTACTCGATCGGTCATCTAAATATAAATCCTTTATAACGTTTGTTTTGTTTTGTTTTCAGGGCTTTGTTTACCTTCGGTATTAATATCGGCTTTGGAAAGATGAGAGTCAAGGAACAGGACGACTTTTTTGGAGATTGGAATCCGCGGAACGCCGAAGATCTCATGATATACACTATCAAGAAGGGCTACAAGATTGACTCGTATGAACTAGGAAATGAGTTGTGCGGCAAAGGAGTATCAGGAAAGATCGATGCAGTTCAATACGCAAAGGACATGCAAAGGCTAAAACAGTTAGTCCTGAAACACTACCCTGACCCCAGGCAGCAGCCAAAGGTGTTGGGTCCAGCCGGGTTTTTCAACCAGGAGGGGTTCGACACGTTTCTGCGTGTTGCGGGACCGGACGTACTAGACGGCGTAACCCACCACATCTACAACTTGGGTGCGGGTAGGGACCCGGAGCTTATTAACAAGATACAGGATTCATGGTTCCTGACGGCAATAGTGCAGACATACAAGGACGTAGCGGAGAGCGTGAAGAGGTTCCAACCGCAGACGGGGGCGTGGGTTGGAGAGGGAGGGGGCGCATTCAACAGCGGCGGCAAGGACGTCTCCCACACCTTCGCAAACGGATTTTGGTATTTGGATCAGCTGGGCATGACATCTACCTTTGACCACAAGGTGTATTGTAGACAGTCCTTGATTGGAGGCAACTATGACCTCCTCAACACAACTTATTTCCTTCCCAATCCGGACTACTATGGGTAACTTACTTACTTACTAAATACATATGTTAATCTTATTTAATTATCAGAAAAATCAAAATCTCAAGTGTTTGTGTGTTTGTTGATGGATCAGGGCCTTGTTGTTCCACAAGCTGATGGGCAAGGATGTGCTTGCAGTCTCACACAATCGCGATCCTCATCTCCGCACATACGCTCGCTGCTCAAAGAATACGGTAACATATATATCAAACGTTGTAAATCATCCTAGCCATGTATGATATGCTAATATATTTTGGATGCAGTCTGGCGTTTCGTTTCTGTTCATCAACATGGACAAGAAGGCTACATTCAACGTCTCCCTTGTGAGAATGAATGTGAATTTCCCTTAGGGTTTCCGTCATCAGACGGCTCATATTAATAATAATTGTAGTTTACGTAATTACAAAAGGGCAACCCTATATTTACATATTTACATAAACTATCATACCCCCGTAGTCGAAACTGGAGCAGGTTGAACAGTGAGACTGGATCTAATATCTAAAAATAATTGCCTGGGAAGACCCTTTGTCAAAATGTCTGCGTACTGAAAAGCCGAAGGGACGTGAAGTACTCGAACGTGACCACGGGCAACCTTGTCGCGGACGAAGTGGATGTCGATCTCAATGTGCTTAGTCCGTTGGTGTTGAACTGGGTTGCTTGCAAGATAAGTAGCAGAGATGTTGTCTGTGTATACAATGGATGCCTTGGTAAGCGGACAATGTAACTCCAGCAAAAGTTTCCATAGCCAAGAACATTCTGACACAACATTGACAACTCCCCTATATTTTGCCTCTGCACTGGATCTAGAGACGATAGATTGTCTTTTGGCAGACCACGAGATTAGAGTGTCATTGAAAAAAACACAGTAACCTGAGGTGGAGCGGCGTGTATCAGGGCAACCTGCCCAATCAGCATCTGTATAGGCAATAAGATCAGACTTCGGAGAAGAGGAGATGGTGATACCTAAAGAAGACGTATCAGAGATGTATCGGATAATGCGCTTGAGAGTTGCAAAATGGGCTTCTCTGGGGTCGTGCATAAAAAGGCACACTTGTTGCACTGCAAAACTGATGTCTGGCCGTGTGAAGGTGAGGTACTACAGTGCCCCAGCCAGACTACGGTAAAGTGTCGGATCATTAATAGCAGGGCTGGATGAAGCGCTTAACTTGACAAACGTTTCAGCTGGAGTAGCAGAGGGTTTGCAATTGGACATCTTTGCTCTTTCAACAATTTCGCGAGCATATTTATCCTGGGATAGGAATAATCCAGAGGATGTACGACGAACAGAGATGCCCAAAAAATATGATAGGGGGCCTAATTCTTTCAGGGCAAATTCCTTACTCAGAAGCTGGATCAGATGCTTTCGCAGAGTGTCAGAAGATGTCGTAAGAACAATGTCATCGACATATAGAAGCAGATAGGCAGTGTCAGATCCTTGATTATAAATAAAAAGGGAGGAGTCACTCTTACTGCTAATAAACCCAATGCGATGGAGAAAGCCTGCAAAGCGTTGAAACCATGCTCGAGGAGCTTGCTTCAGGCCATAGAGAGACTTTTGCAAAAGACAAACATGAATGGGTTTGGAGGGGTCGCGAAAGCCTGGCGGTTGAAACATATACACAATTTCGTTCAAATGACCGTGGAGGAAAGCATTCTGAACATCCAGTTGATGAATGGACCAAGAGCGGGATACTGCAATGCTAAGAACCATACGGATGGTCGCTGGTTTAACAACAGGGCTAAAAGTCTCATCATAGTCAATTCCAACCTGCTGAGAGCAACCGTTAGCAACTAAACGAGCCTTGTATCGCTCCAGGGAACCGTCAGACCTGTACTTATGCTTAAAAATCCACATGCATCGCACAATATTAGCATCCGCAGGACGAGGTATCAGGACCCACGTCTTATTCCGCATAAGGGCTCGATATTGATCGAGCATGGCAGCGGTCCAACACGGGTCTTGAAGAGCTACATTGTGGGATTTGGGAATGGGGGATATGGTTGCGGTAGAGACGGATAAGTCAAAAACCTGTTTTGGTTTTACAATACCGGATTGACTACGGGTGTGGGGTCGATCCGGTAAATGTGTAGGTGGAGGGGGCTGAGCCGGCTCATTTAAAGGTTGGTCGGCTGAGGGGAAAGTTGGGTGTGAAGGGTGTGGGATTGGTGAGGCTGGACGTGGGGCAGCAGCAGGCCGAAAATGCTGGAGGACGGAGCGTGCTGGGCTGGTTGGGGAAGAGCCATGCAAGGATGGACTGGGCGCCGATGGGCCGGGTAAGGAAGTAACAGGCCCAGAAGTGAAAAGGGGAGGGGGAGGAGAATAGAGGCCGGGCTGGGTGGGCTGGGTTGGTGGGCCAGGCGGCACTGGTGGACTGGCGACAGGAGCTGCAGAAGGGGGGCAGTTTTGGGCCATAAAGTAGGGGGATGGATCATCACCAAGAAGGGGAGGTGTAACAAGATCCGGGGAGACTCGTTGACGGGTAGCAAACGGAAAAACAGATTCATCGAACGTTACATGACGAGAGATGATTATTTTATTGGTTTCTAAATTTAAGCATTTGAAACCCCTATGGTGTTTAGGATAACCCAAAAAGACGCACGGGGAAGTGCGAGGTTGAAGTTTATGGGAAATAGTGGCACTTTGGTTGGGATAACAAAGGCAACCGAAAACTCGAAGATGAGCTAGAGAATGAGTAGTGTGATATAACACTTGAGTAGGGGATTGATTTTGAATGGAGGTAGATGGAAGAATGTTGAGAAGGTAACTAGAAACCTCCAATGCATGGGGCCAATAGGAGATTGGAATAGATGCATGAAATAACAAGGAACGCATCATGTTATTGATCGTTCGAATGACACGTTCAGCCTTCCCATTTTGAGGGGATGTATGAGGACACGAGAAGCGGAAAACAATGTCATGGTCAAGGAAAAATTTGTGGAAGGTAGAGTTGTTGAACTCTCCTCCCATATCACATTGAAAACTTTTGATGGGTAAAAGAAATTGTGTTTTGACAAATGTGTGAAAATGAACAAAAAAGTCAAATACTTGAGACTTGAACTTGATTGGAAAAACCCATAAAAAATGAGAAAAGTCATCAAGAAAGAGCAAGTAGTACTTAAAACCGTCCCGACTCGGGATAGTGAGGTCCCCAAATCACTATGAATAATGTCAAAGGGAGCATTAGAGCGAGTTGTAGAGCGATCAAAAGCTAATCTATGGTATTTTCCTAATTGACAAGCATGACAAATAGGAGTCACAATGGACTTATTACATTTAATGAAAGAATATTGACGAAGCAAATCTAAAACTGGACCACCGGGATGACCGAGACGGGCATGCCAAAGACTGGGAGACTCAACGGAAAGAGCGTGGTGATGACGAGGGGAAGGACGAGTAACTGGATAGAGTTCCCCGGAACTATTACACCTCAGACGAGTGATCCCCGTGTGTAGATCATTCACAGAAAAACCAAAAGGGTCAAATTCTACTGAGGCATTGTTATCGGTTGTAAAACGTCTAACGGATACTAAATTTTTGACAATTTGTGGGGCAATAAGGACATTGGAAAGATGAAGCAGTTTTGTAGTGGTGGGGATAGTAGTATCTCCAATACCTGTAGAAGGAACACGTATACCATTCCCAACAATTATCGAATTTAATAAACCATTATGTGAAAAAGACGAGAGAGAACCTGAATTATTCGTCATATGTGAGGTGGCGCCCGTATCCATGTACCAAAAATTATCCGTAGGATTTAATGTCATGGTAGCAAAGGATTGATCCAATCCTGTGGGCTGCACAGCGTAATGGGCCTGTTGCATTTGTTGAGCTGGTCCAGGCCCAAGGAGACCTTGTTGAGGAAAGGGGCATGGAGGCTTGAATGGGCCTGCTACAGATTGGGCCTGTTGCCATCCCTGAGGAGCTGGGCCTTGCTGATTGGGCTGAGGGAGTGGAAGCCAACCGAAGTGAGGATGCCAGGCAACCCTAGCTGGAGTGGCCGACCGCTGCTTCCCTTTCCGGCCTCGACCGCGCCTGGTCTGGGTGGTGTTCGGCGCTGCTTGGGAGGAGCCGGATTTGGGCGGTGCATTGGAGCCGGCCTGCTGGTGCGACGAAGAGCCAGGATTCGAACCAGTACCAAGCGTGCGGCTATTTGATCCAGATTCCGCAGTGAGGGCGGTTTGCGAGTTGCCGGCGGCTGTTTGAGCAGTCATGCGGGTTTCCTCTAGAAGCAGTTGAGATCGAGCCTTAATGAAACTCGGTAGGGGGTCGGTTTGCTGAATAAAACTCACGGCGGCATTATACTCAGCAGGCAAACCCGAAATCAATTGAAGCACAAGTCGGGTTTTGGGAACCGGTGAGCCAACACCCTTGAGTTGATCTGCCAAAGACTTGAGTTGAAGACAGTAAGCATTAATCGAAGAGAAGTCTGATAACTTACAGTTGGAGAACTCATGTTCGAGATAGACTGCGCGGGTGTTTTTGTTATCTTCAAAGATATCTTTGACTCGATTCCATGCTTGAAGAGAGGTATCATCGGAGTCAAGAATTTGCAAGAGGATCTCCCGGGAAACCGTACCGTAGATCCATTGAAGGACGGCAGCGTTAACTTGAAGCCATAACGAATCTTCAATATCCGTTGGTTTGGGTACCTTCTCATCGATGTGATCGAGAACATTGTGTGCCTTTGCGGTAACACGGAATAGGGTAACCCAGGAAGCATACGGAGTGTCATGGTCAAGGACAAGGGCAATGTTGTTTTTGATGTTGGAGATTCCGAGGGCGGAGTGGAAAGAAGGTTTCCGTTCCGCAGCCATGGAGGAAAATCGAGAAGGGGAAAACGGCGTAGGGTTAGATGCAAGCGGAAGAGGATTTTTGGAACGAGAAGTCTGATACCATGTGAGAATGAATGTGAATTCCCCTTAGGGTTTCCGTCATCAGACGGCTCATATTAATAATAATTGTAGTTTACATAATTACAAAAGGGCAACCCTATATTTACATATTTACATAAACTATCATCCCTCACCAACGATCTTAGCCTAACACAGGGCCCCCAGGATGTCCTTACCAGATTCGTAGGCTCCGCCGACAGGGAAGAGTACCACTTGACGCCACAGGACGGCAACATTCAAAGCGATGTCGTGCTTCTCAATGGGAAGCCCCTCAAGCCTTCTGCCCGTAGATTCGAGATCCCCGCCATGGAGCCCTCTCTCGTCCCTGCCGATCAACCGCTGCTCATCAGACCTCAATCTTTCGTCTTTGTCACCATCAGGGATCTCCATGCCCCTGCTCGTGTAGTTCTACCCGCTAATTAGTGAAGCATTTTTATTTTTTCTAATCTTCTTGTTAATTGGAGTTTCCTGTCCTAGCTAGGCTCTTAGATTATTTGGTATTTCCATTTCAAATTATGCAGTTAGATTGATAATAGACTTAATTAGGATCTATTCTTGCATTTTCTCGATCAAGCAATGATCATGTTGTTATATAATAGACATTTTTTTTTTAATATACCAAGTTCTTGTCTGTTAATCTGCATGCTAACTTGTTGAGAGCAATTCAAACCCTAAATAGAGACCATTGAAGCATTCGATGAAATGCATATAATTAGAGCATTGTTGCTGTCATCGAAATCTAAACTATTGAACTTTCGTATTAAAAATAAAATTTATTTTTTTTTTAAAAACATATCTTGAACTTTTTTCAGTTTTTCATATAGCAAACATCCATAGAAGGGCAAATAATACTAAACCCACTTGCTCCTGATTTGAGTTGTGTGATTGAAGGTCACCTAATGTGAGTGTAGCCATATATATATATATATATATATAGAGGTTGACTCCCACGTAAACAACTCTTAATATGTACAATGAGAACAAATTGTATCTGTTAGATCGTTAAATAAATGGCTGAAACTAGGCGATATTAAAGGGGAGAAAATTGTGTTATTAATGGCAGAAATATTCGCCGGACCTAATTCTATATATTCGGCGGTATAGTCACATATATTCGACGGTATAGTTACGTATATTCGGTGTTTACACGTTCACACGATAAGAGTTGTTTACATATGAGTCGGATCTATATATATAAACAACTCTTATCGCGTGTGTGTGTGTTTGGCCCCATGGTATGACCCAATACAAAGCCCAAATAAGAATTGAACATTATTATCGACTCATTAGAACCTAATGTAATGACAAAAGAAAAAAGGTGATGTGAAGACACTCCAAGGCTTATGGAGTTTTTGTAGGAGGTCGAGATGATTTTATCTGATTCCAGATTGGATCTCAGTTTTTTTGAGGAAGTCCATATCCGACATGTTTTCAAGGAAATAAACCGTGTTGCTGGCCGATTGACCCATATGAGAATTTTGACCACCAACATTTGTTTTTCTGATGATCCCGAACTTCGTGTTCTCAACCGCAAGGATACTTTAGGATGAATTACCTCTATGAGATAGACCATTCTAACCGCTATCCACTTATCCAAACAAAAATGATCCACTGTGAATCTTGCTTCAAATCGGCTAAATTTACTATAAGTAAATTTCATCATAAAGTTATTTCACAGTATATAATTGTTTATAATCGATATTTTACAGCTTTACAAAATAATGTCTTGTTTAATGCAGAAAAGACTGTTATGGATTATAATACATCTCAAAATTTTTGCAATGTATTTTGTGACGAGGATTACGATAATTAAAATAGGTAACATTCAATAATATCTAAGAGATATAAACTCAAAAGATAAAGTATGGCCTAATATTTAGTCGAAAAAAAATACCGTGTTGATAACTTTTTGTCCATGACAACATCAATATAACTATACAGAATTAACAACAACAACAATTTGACGAGATATTATACATTAGGTTCACAACCCAACAAAAAACTCGGAGTTAGGGAGTTTCACAATACACTTTTTGTCCATGAAACAAAGAAAATACATATGTAAGCCCATAATGTGATCGAAGTGACAAAATAACAAATGAAGAAGAATCATACATGGCAACGCCATATCAATGATCGAGACAACTACCCATTACGCATCCAACGTTCAACTTTGATGTATAACTCCAATCAGACACAACACGTTCAATTTCGCCTTTTTGGTGACCGACTATTTTCGTACGCATCCAACGTTCAAGTTTGATGTATAAGGCTGTCACGAAATCGAACTTAATTTGCATGCAAATATAGTTGTCAACACGTACGTACTTTAAGGTAAGGGTATATATTTTGAAATGCAGGACCACGCACGAGTATATGGTAGTACTATTTATAACTCACAAGTGACTTCAATCCAATATTGACACTTCCTTATCGAGCGTGGCCTACTTTGCACGTACAGTCATGTATTCAAACTCGAGAATAAGTGGCTACCTACACCTTGCTAGTGTGTTGCCGTCAAATGGCAGCCTGCCCATGTCGGTGTCGGTCACTCTAGGTCAACCTTAACTTTCATAATATATTCATAACCTCACATTTTTTAGTTAAGATATTATAATATTTATTCATTATTTACAAGCTATGATGTAACAAAATTATAAACTAATAGATTATTAATTTTATAATAGTATTAGTTTATAAAACAAATAAGACACGTTAGTATAAACAATATAAACTAAAAATATAATACAAAAGCATATGATAACAAAATTGACAAAAAAAAAATAAATGTAGTATAAGTAGTACAAAGACTAGCTTAGTGGGAAAAGAACACGAAAAAACAACGCTCGTGAAAAAACTCTCTCTTTCTAACCTAGTAGCGAAAAGGCTAGGGCGGCGTTAACTTCTGAGTCTTTTCCGGTGGCTCGATGAATGAGGCTCCTTCTCAGATGGAGTCGGTAACTACAAGAGAACTGGATTGAATTGTAGTTGTTGATGCGGTCATGCAAGACTCAACACCCCAACAACTCGAGACTAGGGCTTAGTCAGATACTAGAGTTGACAACAAAGAGGTGTTGAATGTCAATCTCACGGCTGAGGGTACTACTCCTGCAAGTGCCGATATTACTCCTGCGACCCAAATTGCAGGCGTTAGGACAAAGGTTGCTGAACATACTCCGACGAGTACCAAAACCAGAACTTGGAGCGAGATTTTAGGGGTGGGGGGACTAAAAACAACTCCCACATCACCAAATGGTCATGAAGGAGATCCGGTTATTGAGATTGACAAAGAGACTACAGAAGAACTGGAAGCGAGATGAAGAAAGTCTATAGCTTTCAAAGTCTTGGGATATTCGGTGGATTTCCCTGTCATGGAGAGGAAAGTTAGAGAGTTGTGGAAGTGTGGAGATAATATGCAACTCATAGACCTTGATAATAACTATTTCCTAGCAAGATTCCGCAACGAGAATGAGCTCATGATGATCTTAACAGGAGGATCATGGGTAGTGTTTGGAAGATGTCTTATCATGAAGCGTTGGTCACCGGAATTCATCACATCTAACCCCTAAATGCTCCTTGCCGATAGGATTAAGCCCCTGCTGCCCAACCTTATTGATAAAGCTCAGAATGCCTTTATCTCGGGAAATAAACTTCAACATAACATCCTTGTCTATCACGAGATCCTCCTCCATTATGGCCGAAAAAAATTCCCCTCCAGGTTGCACAATGAAAATCGATTTTCGGAAAGCCTTCAATTCACTCAGCTGCAGCTTCCTTCGTGACTGCCTCGAGCACCTTCTCTTCCCCTCAAAATTCATCTCTCTCATCATGGCTTGTATTACCTCCCCAACCTATTCCTTCTCGTGTAATGGAGAGCTTCATGGATTCTTTCATGGTAAATGCGGTCTCCGCCAAGGTGATCCCTTTTCCCCTAACTTATTTGTCATCGCTCTTGATTACTTATCTCGTATGCTCTCCAATCTTACTAACTTAAAAGGTTTTAGTTTCCACCACAAATGTCAAACCACACAAGTTACCCATCTTGATTTTGTTGATGATTTGGTGATTTTTTTGCAAAGCAGACTTGTCGTCTGTTACCCATGTTACGCAAGTGCTTAAGGATTTTATTGCCATCTTTGGCTTTCATGTCAATTTCTCCAAATCTGCTATTTACTTTTCTAGATCCAACGCCCACAATGTTACTCAGATCTACAACGCTTTGGACCTCGCTGTTAACACTCTTCCGCTCATCTACCTTGGTATCCTTGTTGGCTCCAAAAATCTTAACTCTACAGACTAATCCCCACTTCTAGAGAAGATTATGAGCAAAATTTCTTCTTGGGCATCTCTTAACCTCTCCTATGCTGGCAATGTTGAGCTTATCCACTCCATTATCTACGATATCCACTCTTCTAGTGCCGTATTGTCTTTCACCCATCCAACATCCTCCACAAAATTCAGAGTACGCTTAGAGCCTTACTTTGGTTGGGTAGTAGCTCTTCCTCTCGTTGCCTCATTTCCTGGGAAAATGTTTGCATACTACACTCTAAAGGTGGTCTCAACATCAAAGAGTTGCTGACATGGAACCAAGCCTGCCTTGCTCAATTCATCTTCTACCTTGATGCCTCTAACCCTTCAATCTTGTCCTTTTGGGCTCGTTCTAACCTGCTTAGATTCCAATCCATTTGGAAGACCCAATCTAACCCCTCTGATAGTCATTTTTGCAAGCAACTCCTCATTCTTAAGGAATTTATTTCTAGTTCTGGATTCTTAACTTCTGAAATTTTCAAACCCTCCAAACTCTATGACTCCCTGAGATCCAAAGGAGCTATCTTGCATTGGGGTTCAATCATTTGGAAGAAGCCTTGCACCCCTAAATGCTCCTTCATCTCTTGGCTCACCATTCTCAATTGCTTGCCCACCAAAGACAAGCTTTATGACTGGGGCATTATCGGTGACGACTGTTGTGTTTTGTGTAACTCCCACCCGCCAAAAAGCTACCTCTATCCTTGGGGTTCTTGCCCCTTCACGACTGAAGTCTTTTTGGCCATCTTCAAATGGCCCAACCGGCCGATGAGGGTGTCTCTCATTCAGGATATTTTGCTTTGATCTGGTGTGTGTTCATCTATGTCGGCTGACAAGACTTTTGCTCAACTCACCACCACCATCTACTTCATTTGGATGACCAGAACTGCAAATATTTACAATGATGTCTCCCCTTATACCACCTTTTGTATTAGGAGTATCATACATCACCTCAGAAACACTACACAATCACGCAACACTCTCTTTCTTTAGATTGTTGCTTGTTTGTGTATTTTGTATTTTGCTGTATATTCTACCTTCTCTTCATTTATAAAATTTACCTTTTCAAAAAAAAAAATTTACATGTTGATGTAACTTGTCAGTTGTCCTCTATTTGCATATGTATGTGCCATTATTCAAGGATGAACAAGAATTTCAGTTTGCATTTTCTACTCATTTTCTTTCTATGTAAGTGACATTTTTAGTTTGAAAGATAAAATGCTACCACTCGCTACTCGAATAATAATGATTGTGTTGACAACTTATTGGAAACCATAGAAACTTCATAGATCGAAGATGTTTATTGTAGTTTGTGTTATGGTGTTTATTGTATAGTGTTGATTGTTGACTACTTGTTTGTTTGTTTTTTGTACATGGAAAGCAATTCGAGGCACTAAATAGAAAGACTAGCGGTCCAAGGGGTCATCTTTGGTAGAAGACAATGAACGTGTTGAAACGTCAAGACTTAATCCTTGAAACGGGTCGTCGAATAGAGTCCCAACGGATGAGTTCATCGATCACTTGAGGGATTTCACCATTTGCAGCAGGGTGTAACTGGACAAGACCAGCAAGGGCATCGGCCAAGGTGTTGACTTCCTTGAAAATATGTTTGATCCAGACTTCCTTAAAGGACTGCACATGAAACATAATGTCACCAACAAGTATGTCTGTTTTGCCATGGTGGTTTCCAAATACCCATGACACAATTAATCACACTGAGATTATCTCCTTCAATTTTGATTTTCAACAAGCCTAGCTCTTTTATATTTACCAACCCTTTTGAAAGGGCATGCGATTATGTTTCAAAGACCGACACTTAAGGAAGTTTCTCTTAATCTAGGGAAATGACTTTTAACATTTTGTCTCGTATAATGAAACCAAAGGCGGTTGAACCATTAGTCATTTTAGACCCATCAAAATTGAGTTTCACAAATTCTGTATTTGGAGGTTTCCATTTTATATTTTGTCTTTTTCCTTCTTGTAAGACCCTAGTCTTTCGCCTTCACCGCCCCCACGGTGAAGTGTGCCGCTGCGGCAGGCCGCACCCGCGGCAGGGCCAGCCGCCCCTACAGCTGACTATAGATCGCGCCCGATCTTTCTTTCGTTCGTTTTATCTTATTTCCATAGATAGAAGATCGTTTCTTGCTTACGTTCTTCAACCCTTGAGAGCTGCAGCCGCCACCTTGCTTCTTGCGACCTTGCTGAACGTGTAAGTTCATATCTTCTGGTTTCTTCATCACGTTCATATAGATGTTGCATGTCATTCTCTTCTGTTTCGCTTCTTCCCTTCGTTCTTCCTTTTTCTTCTTCTGCAAGGATCAAGATCGAGTCTTGATCCTTGTTATTGGTTCCGTTGTTGATGTTCACAGGCTCCCTTGGTTGAGTCTTGAAGAGTTGGATCAAAGGTTCGAGCTTTGGATTCCTTGCTGTGAAGTTTCTGTCAAGAGAAACCTCGACAGCGCCTTCAGTCACGCAGCCGCCCCCGCGCCCGCACATCCCTGCCCCCGCGGCCATCCTCCCCTGCGCCTTGTTCCGCCTCCCCTGCGGTTTCCTCTGCAGTAGCTCCCATTCTTGTGAGTTGATTCCTTCATTCCTTTCCTCATTCCTTTCCTTGTTCCTTCTGGTTGTTCCTTGAGTATGCTGTAAGACTAAAGTTGAGCCTTAGCTTGTGGAGATCTCTTAGAGATCATTCAGACTAGAAGTTGTAGACTTCTAGCAACCGTTTCATTCTTGATTCGTGATGCTTGTGTGAACAGACTTTCCTTGCTCCTTTCCCGAGGGAAACTGAGTGTTCTTTGAGTTGTTGCTGAAGTTTTAGATTACCTTTGAGTGAGGTAAGTCCCTTGGACTTACTTAGCTTCACTTCGTATATTGGTTTGAGTGTTTTGGCTTGTTTGCGTTGTTTATCATGTTTATACGGATAACCGGAATAGGATTCACCCTTTATAACCTTAACTGGCCCAAGTGTATGATAAACGGGCAGTGACCACTTGTCTAGTTCTACAAGAGACTAGAATGTGCTCTTGCAACCCAGGCCCGTAGGTAACGGATAGTACTGATCTATTCTTATTGGTAGACGGAAGCGGAGGTGAGTTTCGGGAGATTCTCGTGTGACACAAGAAGTTGAATTAGTAATGGATAACTTAATAAAGACAATAACCGGTTGTGTGCAAGCATGCTATGTGTTTTCTTTACCGTATGTGTGTTTGTGTCTTTACACTCTTGCTAATATCTAGAATGTTAGCTAACGGTTTATACCGTCTTTGTAGATGTTCCGCAGGTTCAGGATGTTGTTGAGTCATCCGGATAGTGTGGTAAGCCGGGGTTCCCGTACATTATAGGACGGGATCGGGTTTATGTTTTGTTGTTGTTTTCCCTTTTATTTTGAACTCGGCTGCGAGTCTTTTACACTTTCTTTTGTTTTAACTTTTGGTTTTATATTGAGTTTTGGTTTTCATTTGTCTGTGCCTTGTTGTAAGATCTGTTGTGTTGTTGCTACTCTGAGGGTCGGGTCTCATTGTGTGGTCCTAGCCCGTAGCGCTTCGAGTTCCCAAAATTTGGGGTGTTACACTTCTGTTGCGTTGCACTTTCTTAGTTGCATCATCATTATTATTCTATCTTGACTTTCATCCATGTTGTGATATGGTATAATATAAATTCCTTGATATTATTTGTTTTCATGAAATCATCTTTATTGAATATTATTTGATTTTTGTAGTACCACAAATTCCACCAAGTAAAAAATACAAATTTTAAATCTACCCATTCATGTATGTCTCTCAAGTGGTTTACTATTTCACTTGGTCGATATGAGTTCCAATTGATTGCGTCAATGATGTTACTCGAGTTTGGTAACATGTTTGTCAATGTCAGTTTTGTTATTGGACATTCAATTAATAGATGTCCAAGATCTTTCAGGTTATGGTTACACAAAACACAATCATCGGTACTACAATGTTTGTGGTTTCTTAGCCTCTCCTTAGTTTTTAGGCTTCTTTTTGTGATTTTCCATACGATGTTTTATTTATTTATTGGGGTATATCCATCTTCCAAATCCATGAGCAAACATAGTTTGCCATTCTTTTTTATTCATGTATCAGATCCACACCAAATTTCGTTTGAGAACCACCCACATTCGTCTGGGGTCCAATATAGTCTATCAGTCAACTATTGTCGGGATTTGGATTATTTCAAATTTGAATACTACTGAGTTCAGGAAGTATCCACCAAGGATACTATTGATTTTTTTTCCATGTCCCATGTGTGATTTGAGGATATTAAGTCACAAACCTTAAGATCGGTATTTATGTTTGTGCGGTTCGCTACTAAATCTATAATAGGATATACCATATCCAGTTGTGTGTCCAAACTTTGATGTACACTCAATTCCTCACTTGTCCTCGTAGTCCTTTTCTAAAATTTTCTTTTAAATCGAAAAGTTTTTCCATTGACTGACTACTTGTTGACATTAAAAAAATCAGTCAATTAAAGTTATGATTTCATTTAAAAGTAAAATTGGAGCAACTTCATTTGTTTTAATTTATCTTTTATATGTTAGGTTTACGTAATATCATATTGTTGATGTGGGACATATTTCCACACTCAACACTTCCCCCTCAAGTGCAACTATATATCTTGGACTAGTTGGCACTTGGCACAAAGCCTTAAGCCCAGCAGATCTAATACGTGGAGGGGATGCACGTCAGAGTGAAACTGCACATAAGTCTTTCGGGATTTCATCCTACAACCAATTGACAATAAGAGGAGTAACCTTAGGATTTATATGTTAGGTTCACGTAATATCATATTGTCAATGTGAGACATATTTCCACACTCAACAATTTGTAAAGAAACTCTTGATGTAAAAAAGCCTTGTTAACTTTCGATCAACATTGTTGAGAACCTTTTGGACTATTAAGAATAAGGTTGTGCATAATTGAGCAAGAACGGGCCGAATTTTTACGGTCTGGTCAACGGTCCAAAATATTCTAGATATCCGGCCCCGCTCCATGACTGGAAAAACCAGTGAACCAGGTTCGGACAAGATATATATTTTTTTTTTACCATTTTTTCCAATTAAAAGTAAGACAAGTTACTTGTTAGGGTTTGCATGTTTATCGCATTCTCTCTCGACTAGGCGTTGGCGGTGACTAGTGACATCTTCGGCTTTTCGGACTTTGGCTCTTTGTCGTCTTCGACATCTTCGGCTATGTCTAGCGTGTTTCCTGACCTCTTCGAGACTTCGACATACAACAAGTTTTGCCTTCTCTCATCTTTGCTCATTTGCTCTGACATTTTTTTGGTATAGGGAAGCTTGAACTTGTGATGTATTGATGTTGTATTTGTGAGCCACTTCTCTCATATTTGCTTAATTTTGATGATTCCGGTTAATTTTTGAATTATGAATTGTACTGAATAATATTTTTAGTTGTGACAACATGTGAACACATGAAACGCTTGCTTTTGAATTTTGAATTGTACACAAATAGGCCGTTATGAAGTACTGATGTCCCTCGCCCATGACTCTATTTTCCTTTCCGGTTCGGACAAATTGAATCAAATTAAACGGGGAATCAATTTTTGGTCCATTACGATCCAAATCCGGTCTGGACCAACCGGATTAAATTTATATTCAAATATTGAGAATTTCGAATCGTGCCCCTATACTTTCAATTGTTTTCAGATTATGCCCAAAGATTTTTTCAGTGTCCATATGCTATTCATGAGTTTTAGACTTTTTCAAATTATACTCTCTACCATTCATAAATTAACATTTTAAAGCTTATAAAAATATAAGTTATTTATTCAAGAAATTATATATACCTTTAAAATGATTGAAGAATGGAGTAGGAGATAAAATAAGAATAAAGATACTCTAGAAGGGGATGAATAGAGTATAAAAACTTTTTACAATCGCATTGTCAAAGCCTTGAACTAAATCTCAAGGTCTTGATATAGAATCTGTGATGTTAAAAGTAACTCAAGGCATTTAAGCGAATCTCAAGGTCTTGACTTAAACTTGTAAAACTGTTAATCACAATTTCAAACATTAGTAACAAGTGCGGAAAATAAATCAAGATTGACAGGCGATATGTTTACGAAGTTTGACTTCTAACAGTCTATGTCTCCGCCTAGGGTTATCCAACCGTAGGATTTAACTATTTATTATATCATTTTATTTTGAGTCCTAGATACAACCTATAACTTCCCTTTGTCTCACACTTGTAGCCTCAACCGCTAATATCTAGTCAACTTAGAAACTAGTAAACAATAACCTATTTACTATGTAGAGTAGTTCACTGAGTGTGGCACTTAAGATCAACCTATATCGCTCATTGTGTTTTTCTCACTCTCTCAACTGAAATGAAACATGGAACAACCGAGAGTAATAGATCGATGTAGTGAAGAATGCTTGTATCATACTATAAAGTGTTGCCTTCTTCACTTCTTTCTTGTTTCTTTTATAGGTAATTTCTTGACCGTTGGACATTCAAATGCACTTCATAAGATCTTCTCAAATCTCGGCTGGTGAACGTGTCTCACAAAATCTTCAAAAAACTCGCACACAATCTTCAAGTAAATCTCGGTTGTTGACATATCTTTTCATATTTTTTTGGGCGTTTGAACGTTCAAATATGTCCCATATCTTTTGTACAATCTTCTTGCAATATTTAAGGTTATAGCTGTATGAAGATCTTGGTCGTTTTTACCCTGCACAAATCTTGTAACAAACATATCCAAGAATATCCACATATATATAATAATATTTGTTAATCGTACAACTTGTTTGTCTTTTGTCATTCTTGCAAACAACAGTTTAAAACAATTTTCATCAAGGTGGAGTTATCAATGACTATTAACAATAACTAGCAAATAATAATTATCTTTTTTCACCCATAAAATGTTAACTTATGAATAATATAAGAGAATAATCCGAAAAAGTCTAAAACTCAAGGGCACCATCCGAAAACTGAAAAAATCTTGGGCAAAATTCAGAAAAGTCAAAAATACATGGCACCAACTTTTATTCAGTTGGTTTCTAACCACTTAATTAAAAACTTAAAATGTTTTCCAAAATTGATTTTTTTTAAAATGGAAAACTGACCAAGAATAATACCTATTGTGAGTCAGGAACAAAAAATAATGTGAAATTTAGAAATTAATAATTGGTATATAAATGACTTCACATTAAACCAAATTTGATACGTGGTGAAATTATAGCCAAATTTTAGTACATAAAACGCCCAAAAAATTTTAAATTATTCAAAATTACCCGTAATTTATACTTTATTCCAAAACCCCTAGATATTACTTTGTATACTTAACAAATTATGTAATAAAAGTCAAGACCTTTATTTTTAAATATTTTAGGTCATTATTTAAAATAGAAAGAATTTGGCTTACTAGGCTCTTTTTGGTTTTTGTTAAAGAAATTATACCCCATATTTTTTTACCATTTTCATTTAATGGTATGTAAAACTAATTAACCCTTCTATTTCAAAAAAATGTTTGTTATTTGTTATTTGTTATTTAAGTGTAAGTTTTAATTTTTAAAAACTGAATTTGTTTTTTTTTATTTTCCTTTATTGATTTTTTTCCTCTTTTTTATTTTCTTTATTTTTTTTATTTTTTAGAATGAAGAATTTTTCACATACCGGAATTTTCACATACCGGAATTTCCAATACCGGAATTTTACATACCGGAATTTCACATACCGAAATTTCACATATCGGAATTTTCACATACCGGAATTTTCACATACCGGAATTTTCCAATACCGGAATTTCCAATAACGGAATTTCACAAACCGGAATTTCACATACCGGAATTTCACATACCGGAGCTTCACATACCGGAAGTTCACATACTGAAAGTTATCATATCATACCGGAAGTTATCATATCATACCGGACGTTATCATATCATACCGGAAGTTATCATATCATATCGGAAGTTATCATATCGGAATTTATTATTTTATTTTATTTTATTTTATTTTTGTCTTTTTTAATTTTCTTTATTTATTTATTTTTATTTTTTTGGAATGCATACCGGAGTTTCACATACCGGAAGTACATGCCGGAAGTTCACATACCGGAGCTTCACATACTTGAAGTACACATACCGGAAGTTATCATACCAGAAGTTATCATACCGGAAGTTATCACACCGGAAGTTATACTGGAAGTTATCATACCAGAAGTTATCATATCATACCGGAAGTTATCATACCGGAAGTTATCATATCATACCGGAAGTTATCATACCGGAAGTTATCATACCGGAAGTTATACCAAACAAACTGATTTTATGTCATAGTTTAGAATTAAGAATTACATAACGGAGAGTTACATACCGGAGAATTACAAACCGAAAGTTATAAAAATGGTATGAGCAAAAATGCAACATTCATGTATCAACCTTGAAGTAACAAAAATGTCTCTAAAAATTGTATAACCTTTTTCATTGCCCAGAGACGATCAAGACCACAGTCAGCATCACCCTGAGCGAGCAAAGGTTGTAAATTCACCAGTGTAAACATCATTAGCATCCGGTATGAACTTCCGGTATAAAAAAATTTTGATATGAACTTCCGGTATGAAAAATTTTGTTATGAACATCCGGTATGAACTTTCGGTATGAACTTCCGGTATGAAAAACTTCGTTATGAACTTCCGGTATGAACTTTCGGTATGAACTTCCGGTATGAACGGTATGAACTTTTGGTATGAACTTTCGGTATGAACTTCCGGTATAAAAAATTTCGGTATGAACTTCCGGTATAAAAACTTCGTTATGAACTTCCGGTATGGACTTCCGGTATGAACGGTATGAACTTCCGGCATGAACTTTTGGTATGAACTTTCGGTATGAACTTCCGGTATAAAAAATTTTGGTATGAACTTCCGGTATGAAAAACTTCGTTATGAACTTCTGGTATGAACTTCCGGTATAAAAAAATTCGGTATGAAAAATTTTGTTATGAAATTCCGTTATAAAAAATTTCGGTATGAACTTCCGGTATGAAAAACTTCGTTATGAATTTCCGGTATAAAAAATTTTGGTATGAACTTCCTGTAAGAAAATTTTCATTATGAACTTCCGGTATGAACTTCCGGTATGAACTTTTGGTATGAACTTCCGGTATGAATTTCCAGTATAAAAAATTTCGGTATGAAAAACTTCGTTATTAACTTCAGGTATGAACTTCCGGTATAAAAAATTTCGGTATGAACTTCTGGTATAAAAAATTTCGGTATGGAAAATTTCGTTATGAACTTTCGGTATGAACTTCCGGTATGTAAAATGTCCGGTATGTGAATGTCCGGTATATAAATTTCCGGTATATAAAATGTCCGGTATATAAATGACCGGTATGTAAAATGTCCGGAATGTAAATGTCCGGTATGTAAAATATTCGGTATGTAAATGTCCGGTATGTTAATGTCCGGTATGTAAAATGTCCGGTATGTAAATGCCCGGTATGTTAATGTCCGGTATGAAAACAAAAAATAAAAAGGGAAAGAAAATAAAATAAAATAAAAAACAAATTCAGTAATTAAAATCAAAATTTACATAATAAAAATCAAATATTATTTCTTTTATAATAGAAGGGTTAATTAGTTTTACCTTACCATTAAATAAAAGTGCTAAAAAAATCATGAGGTATATTTACTAAATAGAAAACTAGAAAAGGACTAATTAGTATATAATAAAATAAAAAAGTCTACTGACCTAATTAGCCCTTTAAAATATAACTATAAGATTCGTTGATAATTTTTAGGATTTTAAGATATAAAATTTTGTTAAAAGACCCATACTTGAAAACATTCTAATATATTTTATTATTTTATTTAAAAGTAAGATTGGTTCTAAGATTTTCAAAATAGATATCTTATTTCATAAATTTATGTGAGATATATTATTATTAGTATTTAATTACACAAATTTATTTGGTATCTTCTTTCATTAAATTTCACCCACAAACATGAGTATTTTTCCTCAAACTAATCATAAAAATAATAATAACATGGATCTATGAACCAAATTTTTGTTTTTAAAATTTTAAACTTCTTAATTGGTTTTATATTTTCAAATAAAGTACCTTAAATATTTAAATATAAAGTAATGACTTAACCTTTATTACATATTTCGTTGATTATACAAAAATAATATGAGAGATTTTTTAAACAAAATATAATATCTGGGTGATTTTGTGTGATTTAAAATATTTTAGATGGTTTTTTTTTATAAAATTTAGCTACAATTTCACATCATATTAAAATTGGTTTTGCAATAGTTTGTATACCATTTAGTAATTTATAAAGTTTGTGTTATTTTTTCTTCATGTCTCATAATTGGTATTTTTTGTCATTTTTCCTTTAAAAGCTCAAAATTTTGTCAACAATCCTCAATTGCTTTGTTAAAAGGATGAGTTGGTTAAGTAGGTACTTTACGTATCTTTGTGTATAAAGTAGGTACATTTTATTTTCTATTAACAAAGTAGGCACCCTAATTTACGTAGAAAAAAAATCAAATAGAAAATAATAAATGATATTACCATATAAGTGAACATTCTCTCTCCCATAATTAATAAGTAATTTTCCTAATTTTCCTAATTAAACAAGGAAAGAGATACTAACAACTCCTAAAATATATCCTTAATTTATTACGGCCATTTAACAATATCCATTTTTTTTATAATTTTATTATCCATTGTTGTGCGTAAAAGAAGTCGGATCTTCAGTTCGATAACATCAATGGAGGGTTGTCGATGAAGATACGTCCTACATAACTCAGCAAAATTATGTAGTAAATGTGTATTCCTTGTGGATCCGTTATTAATACATATTTTTGTGTCCTTTTTACATAATTGTTACAATTATGAAGTAAATGTGTATTCCTTGTGGATGACATACCTCGTAGTGTAGAATATGCATGCCAAATGCATTTTATGTAGTTGATATTTGTGTTTTGTGTATTTACATTGACTATTAATAGGAGAGAGAATAATCTTTAAATTTCCATATTTTTTATTCTCTTTTACTTGATTATCCTAGTCATTAATGTTTTATTTATAATTGGTGAAATTAGGGTGCCTACCTTGTATACAAGATACAAAATGTACCTTATTTCACCAATATTCTCTTGTTAAAACTGTTGACGGTCCACACTTGCAATGTCAATAATCGTTGGCCGTCCACACTTGCACCGTCAACGATTGTTGACATTTCATATTTGCACCGTCAACAAGTTAACAGTCCATAATTACACCGTCAACAACCGATCCATGATCGCATTGTCAACAATTGAGAGTCCATGTTGCACAATCAACCACCGTTGACAGTCCATAATTTCACTTTTGGTAGACAAAAGTTGATAGTAAAATATCGGAAAATATATATAGTTTTTTTATAAAAATAAAATATTTTAAAAAATAAAGTTGTTATAAATCAAATGAGTAAAAGTAAGTGGTTCGATTATCAATTTTATAATTCAACTTAGTTTAAAATTTGGCTTATAAAAATAATTGAAAACTAGTATAAAATTACAAAAATTGCCCATTTAAATATTTAATAAATTGAACATGTATGATGCGGACATTTACACAACCGCCCCCTACAGACTCATTTATACGTTAACCTCTTTCCCTTTTCTATGGAGTTACACTTATATCATCATAATTTAATTATAATGTATAAAATTGTGTAACACTTTTATACTAAAAGTTCCTGATTAATTAAGGGTGCACTTTATTAGAATCATTTTTCCTAATTTGTTTTGTCAGAAACTGAAGAATTAATCTTTACGTTTAGTGGTGTAAAAAAACAGCATTATAATAAGGATCTAGAAAGTCCTTAGGCAAATGACGTTATAATCTGCATAATTAATATAGACATGTCAGTCAAAAGAAGAATCAAAGAGATTTTGATTATACAATTATACAAACATTACATGTGATTGCCAACTAATTATTCTCATCATACCATAATAACTCCATTATTTTTCACCAAATATTGATTTATAAATTAATTACCCTGTTTGTTGAGTTTTATTATTAATCTAATCATTAATTTCCTTACTTAAGCCACCATTATTAGCTACACACAAGATAGTCATTAATCCAACTTAATTACCATATAGAAAATTATACAATACCCATTTTTTTTAGGTTGACTAAATTTTAGTACCCGTCGTTTAAACTACGTAATAGTATCTCACTTATTGAGTCCGACCAAAGAGTAGCACCTCAATCACTGTTGACACATTAAACTATCTTAACGGTGTCAAATATCAAGGACAAAATTGTGCACCTATCTTAGATAATGTATTATTTTATTTTTATTTTTAATTTCTCTTTTTTTGAGGGCTTCTTTGCAAAATTCCCAAATTTTCCCCAAACCCTAATTTACTCTCCCCTCGACTCCTCCTCCGTCTTCTCCCACCGCCTCCTAAATCTGACCATGGACAACCTCCTCCCCGATATCGGATCTTGCGTCTTCTAGATCTAAAGACTAGAAGCTCGATTTACGCACAACTCCACATTCTCACTCGATTCATCTTTATCTGTCAAGTTTTTATTCATTCGTTTTTCTGTTTCTCTTCTAGTTTCATTTTCGCAGTGTTTCCTGCATTCATTTGTTGAGAATTGAGAATTGAGATTGATAAGCTCTGATGGAGGCAAGCTTCGTTTGATTTCATACCACTTTCAGAATCCAAATGATGAGCTAAATGACGATGAGATGCTGATGGTGAGAAGATCCAATCGGAATCGGTTTTCGTCGCCGCCAGGAGAGAAACCAGGGGACAATCTATGTTGTCCTTCGTTTGCCGCCGTCGCCTGCTACCGTCACCTCTAGGAGTCACCAGCCTCGCCGCCACTAGAGAGAATTCTGGTAGAAACTTGGGGCTAAGGGTTTATGTGGTGTTGGACAATTTTGCCCCTAAGATTTAACACAAATCTGTGAAGTTAATGGATGAACAATAACCTAGGTATTAATTTTTGGTCGAGCTCAATAGTTGAGGTACCGTTCTGATAGTTTAAACAACGCGGTACTAAAGTTTAACCAACCCAAAAGATGATGTATTGTTTAGACAATTTTCTCATACCATATATATATATATATACACACACGCCATAATCATCAATTTTGATAGTCTTTTTTAGCCATGGTGTAAGTTCAATTATATATCATTACATGAACTAGTCATACGGTGGTAGCTACGTCAAATATGAAGCCACGATTCTAAAGACACGGTTGTTGAATATATCCAAAAAATGCACAACGTGTGATGTTCCCTCATAGACCACATACATTTTATTACACAATGACATTCTCCAATTTCTGCCAGAAAAATAAAAATTCATAATTAATTAATTTTAAGAATTAAAATTATAGTAATGCGCAAAATTATCACTGTTTTGACAAGTAATGTATGTCTGTCACTGATTATGAATATGTTATGGAAATCGATGTATATACCCTATTTCACTAAGATATACAGTACCACTACATCTTTTCACTAATTACGGTAGCGATTAATAAAAAATATTTGAACCTTTTTAATGAAAAGGTAAACTAATGACAAAATCTGGAATTAAAAATGAGAAGAGCACCGACATTAGGGATAAGTTAGTCATAAATTGGAGGTAGATAGGTAGTTACGTAGATCTTTAACATCTTATCCTTTGGTTTACTTATAATTATAGGTGTTTATTCCATTTATTAACTCTTCTTTTATACGAAGAAGAGTGGTCTACTGCTAAAAGAATGACTACAAAAAGACCATTTTAAAATGTACGCATACATAAAAGGTTTTTGATAATATTCCGTTTCTGGAAATGATTTTTTATCAAATCCAAACAGACCCTCAATGTGTAAGTTTGGAGCATGTATGAGACTCACCGAACGCATACTATTTATAGCAGTTAGTGTTATTCATATCAATTGGTTTTAGAATTGAACGTTACAGATCGGTTCTTAAAAAGTGTCATCTGGAGGGTCCTTGGGATGGAGAAGAGGAATTTGCATCAAAGTGAGTAAACAAAGTTTTTTGTTGTTCTATTGAGAAAGATAAAGCCATGTGGGCAAGTCATGTGTTGAGCAGCTTCCTCAACATAACCCAAAAATGGGACCCAGGAAAAAAAGTCCCCTCCAAAGCACCCTTCAATCATCTAAACTACCCTTTAATAATCAAAACACCTCCCAAATGGCCAGCCACCTCCTTCTCATCTCACATTCAATATTATATTTTATATCATCAAGATTCAAGAGAGCTTCTACAATGACATACTCACATGGGTTGGCTTCAAAAGTGCATTTAACATATGCCCACAATTAGCAAATAGGTTCAATCCATGTACAGATATGGCCACAAGATAAATCTACCTCATATATTATATGAAGTCTGCATTATTAGCTTAACTGAAATTACAGAATATGAAAGCTCAGCAGACAGGCTTCTTCCTTTCACTTTCCTTTCACTCTATTCCCATGCCATTTCCTATATTACACAAAAACAAACACCATTTTATCATCTTATAATAAGCTTGCAAGGAAACAAAAGTGCAGAATGATCAAACCTTAGAAAATACAGATTGAGATGGGAAAAGCAGGAAAGTGGATCAAAAGCTTCCTTGTAGGAGGAAAGAAAGACAAAGAGAAGCAAATCTCAAGCAATCATCCTTCCAATGTGGTGGCCGAGAATCCGGTCACACCGGTTGTGATTCATCCGGCAACTCCCAAGGAGAAAAAGAGATGGAGTTTTCGAAGATCATCGGCAACTGCCCCTGGCCCCAAGGATTCGAGTTCAAATGAGTCAACTCCAACAAAACCCGCCCCTCTGCCGAGTTCAGAATCACCTGAACATGAGCAGAAGAAGCTGGAGTTAGCTGTATCTGAAGTAGCACCAGAGGCAGATGCTGATGTGGCCGAGGAGGATGAGAATATGAGATACTTTCAAGATGCAGCTGCAATCAAGATTCAATCAGTATTCAGATCCTATTTGGTATGCATATTAAATTTACTGTCTGGTTTTTATGTAGGAAATTCCGTGAAATTTTTTATTTGATGTTTTGACACAGGCTAGGAAGGCTTTAAGAGCTTTGAGAGGACTAGTAAAGATTCAAGCATTGGTGAGGGGTCATTTAGTGAGGAAGCAGGCCACTGCTACACTCAGATGCATGCAGGCTCTTGTGACTGCTCAAGCCAGGGCTCGGGCTCAGAGAATTCGAACAAGCGAGGAGGAAATGATGTACAACAACCACATCCATTCAAATCAAAGGATCAACAATCAGGACTTCAATTTCAGGAACTCCTACCATGTAAGAATGATTACCACCAGACATCAATGATCTGAATGTGGAGATATACTGATTTTATGTACTGTTCTGCAGGAAATGGAAAACAGGATGATGGAAGAGAACATCAAAATAGTAGAGATGGATCTTGGAGAATCAAGGGGAGACTCAAAGACCAACAACAGCTACTCCAACTACCACAGCAATGACAGAATGGACAATAGATTCTCAGCAAATTACGCGCCTCAATTCGACTATGTAAAGCAAGAGTACCAGAAAATCTCACCTGCTCCATCAGCCATTACAGACATAAGTCCGAGAACCTGCAGTGCGCATTTTGAGGACTACACGTTTGCCACGGCACAGAGTAGCCCTCAATGCTACTACTCTGCAGTATCAAGACCCGATCCATCAAAGACGCCGTTTGCTTTCCCTCGCCAAGATTACCCGGAATCATTGTCTTATGATTATCCATTATATCCAAATTATATGGCCAACACACAATCATCAAGAGCTAAGGCTAGATCACAAAGTGCACCTAAGCAACGTCCGGATACATTTGAAAGGCAACCGAGCACTAACAGGAGGAGGCCATCTGTGGAGGGTAGGAATATTCCGAGGGCGGTTCGTATGCAAAGATCATCCTCACATGTTGGTTCCACTGCTCAGAATTATCAGTATCCATGGTCAATCAAGCTTGATAAGTCTACGATTTCTCTGAAAGATAGCGAGTGTGGATCCACCTGCTCTGTGCTCACAAACAACTACTGCAGATCGGTCATTTCTTATGAGGTGAGTCATAACAATACAGTTTCACAGTGATAAACTCGTTTTGCAACAACAAAAAAAGTTTTTAACACCATATTTGCACTGATCACTTTGCTTTTTCCTCAATGCAGCCTCAAGGAATTAGATACTAGCACTTACTTTGATCAAACTGAGCTAGTAGAATACAGAAGAACAAAAGAACAGTATACTTTGAGAAGCTGTTGACATTTCCTTCCTGTATGATGGCACCATAGTGAGTGTGAGAGTGGTGTTAGTAAAACTTTTAATTGTTATGTTTAACTGTAGAGTTTTGTGTTTATGATTTCATAATCTTCTCTTTATTCTCCAATGTGTATGATCTTATTTTTACCAAAAGTCTGTCAAAGGCAGCAATATGCAAACTGATTTGTGTGTCAACCTATGTTACCCGAAAACTCTCAGGAAGACGTGTTTCCCGCTTTCTTTTCCTTGGGAAATTCATAAACACGGGCACACGAACACACATATCCTTATGTAAAACTATTACTTTAACAGGGTGAGTAGGTAAATTATATGATTCCGGGTGATTGAATTATCAAGTTTTCCTTCCCACACGAACCCAAAGTGTGGTATGGTCATGGTTACTGATCACAGTTTACAGATCTAAAAGGGCAAGAATCTGTTAGGAGCTGGTTGTTTGGACAAGGGTGAAAACACTTCAGAAGCATCAATCTCATTACTTTGGATGCCGGAAAATGAGTATCACAATGCCCAAACCTTCAACCAACTTCTAGTCAACAAGATACAACAATAGCTACTGTATAAGCAAAATTAATATGATCTAACTTATCTTGTCCACAATTTCATTCTCAGGGTCAATATTAGCAACTTAAACTGTTTGGGAATCTGGGATCAGAATTCAAGAGAGTTTTGAACAAATAAATGAGGCTATGGAGAACAGTATTGAGTATAGTGTTGAGCATGTACCTGTATCCTGTCAATTTTATGATAAAAACACAGTATCCAAGGCAAAAGTTGATATAGAAAGCTTGGATTAGCATGTGACTGAAAAAAAATTTACTCTAACATAGCTGTCAAACGTTTCCCCCCAAAATGGTACCAGAAAAGCGAGAATTGGTAATAGATGTCAGGATACCAAGTTAAAAATTAAAAAGTTTAACTCGCCAATTCAGACCTTAATAGTACTGAGTTCTTCCCTACTTCTCGAGTTCTCGGCAGCTGCATCAAGCTCTTGATTTGCTTTTATGCCTACCTCGGTACTTCATGGATTATACTGCAAAGCTACATAGTTCCTTACAAAACTATCTTTATGTTGTCAATCCTTTTAGAGGAAAAAGATCAGGAGAATAATAATGGAAGTTCCTTACAAATTATCTTTAATATTATTCTGAAATTGCTAACACCAAGAAAGATAAAGTGCCTGATCTTCAATGAGAAACGCACAGAAGGTGAGACAGAACCCTCAAATCTAGTTCAGATACGAGTTGCATTTTAACATATTTAACCATTTCTACTAAAGTATGTTGATCTTCAATGAGAAAAGGCGTCAAAGGTGAGACAGAAGCCTCAAAACCTTAAAGATCACAATATGAGTTGCATATTCACATATCTAACAACAGATCATCAATTCTACTAAAGGATTTCTTATCTCACCGGCAACTCAACTACTAGCTAATATTTAACACCAAAGTGAATAGGGCAATTTAAAGTCTGTTCTTTTTACCACTTTCACTTGCAAATGAGAAGAATGCATGAAATGATCATAACAACAAAAGCCCCATGATCTTGTTGCAGTTTTAGGCAAAAATTATCATGGAACACTGCAGAGTCCAAAGTCCAAGCATCTCACTGTATCCATCATCATTGTTATCTAACAACATCATCAGCACAAAGTTTGGGCCAGCAAAATTCTTTTTCTTTGCCCTGTTTCAGAAAGCCCAACTGAAGGCTACCTAAGTGTGTTTGAGAATGCAAACACTAACCTTTAGAAAGAAGCTACTTCATAACATTACATGACAACTCAATTTTACCTCAAATACTCAGTCAAACAGACAAACACGATCCTAATCTAGTTTCGTCTGCTACATCAGCCGTCACAGCAATAGCTTGACACACCAACCATGCCCTTACCAAAAAGGCAACAAGATAACTCTAAAATCTAGGTAAGGCATCAAACTCTCACCCAAAAACCTAGATATCCTGCAAGTGGCAATGAAATAATCAAAGATGTCTTTCTAGATTACTGCTATTTGAAGGATTACCTTGTTTTTTTGACATTCTAACCACAATGCAACCCTAAATTTTTATTTTTATTTTATCAAAACAAATCTCCTCGCTGATTTTCCACCACTGCAGAAAATTAGGAAATGCAACATGTCAACAACCATACAAGACTTCAAACTGGAATAAAGTCCACAAAAGAACCATGTTTGTTCACTTTTAACCGCTCAATTAAAAATTAGGAAAGCAAAGAAATTACACAAGTATTGCAGAATGCATTGACCTAGCGAGATCTTTAATGGAAGCTTCCGCTATTTCAATAAATTTCCTAACCTTTTAGAAAACTTTCTACGCGTTACTGATAAAGCTTAATAGTAAGACTTGGGTTTAGGGTTGGATATACCACTTTCATCGTTTGCATCAACCTAATTACAATCATTAGTCTACCCTGTTTAGGTAAGTTGACTTCTAATAAGAAATGGAAGCCGAAAACCACTCTTTCTCTGCCACCGGCCACCGCATCTCTCACCTTCCCTCCGCTCATTTATTTGATTTCTTTTAATGGATGGGTTCGTATTTTCAGTTTCCAAGAAGTGAAACATGGTGTGGGCTGACCTATGAATCCTATGATGCACGGTGAGATATATAGAAAACGATAATTCTTAAAAGTATACAAAATAAGGACACGATAAAAAAAATATATATATTTTATTTTAAAACTATATATATATATATATAGACCGGTATATGATTAGATAAAAATATTTACATGACAATAAAAATAACCGAAATAAAAGGTTAGAAATAAACATTTTCAGTCTTACAAAACATATTAATAACAATATTTGGTCTTACTATCTCAAATAAACATACTTGGTTTTAAAATTGAATAACGAATCATTCATTTTGCAAATAAACAACATAATCAATAAAAGAAACACATTAATAAAAATTTGTAAATCATGAAACTAAAGAAGAAGAAGGAGGTTTCGTCCAAGAATAAGATTAAGAATGTCGGTGTCTTACTTCTGGCAACCACAATCTTGTATGTGACCATATGGGAGTTGGGTTTAATCGGACAAAAAAAATTAGAGCAAAAAAGAAATATTATAGTAAATTAATTTTTCTTTATTTTTTTAAATTTATTTTTCTAGCCTTAAATATAGGAAAAATTCCGTTGACCGTGTCCTACATTTGAACCGTGTCTTTACCATGTCGGGCCATATTTGACCGAGACTGAGTTGTGTCCCGCTGTGTTCCCGTGTTCAACACAGTAGGACATGGGACACTCCGCCTTCCGGGAATGTCCACATCATAGAGGTAACTAAAATGTAAAATGACGATAAAAGAATTGATAGGAACAAAAATTACAAATCAAGAGAGTAATGAATCAACTTCAAAACCTAAATACAAAGATAAAAATGCATCAACTTGTGTTAATTGGACAAAGATACTCCAACTTGCAATTGGAAGTTTTAGGTTATTTCAAGACCTAAATTATTACACCAATATAATAAGTAACATTTGTTAAAAATTAAATCATGTTATTTTAATTTAATTCAATTTTTTATTTTTATTTTGAGTAAATTCTAAGTACTACCTTATCATAATGAACCAATAACACGTGAATGATGATATCTATATTGATTGAGAAGATTGGTCTAAAAAAGTCTTTTTTGTATCGTTGATACAAACTAGGTCCTTGTTAATCTAAAATTATTTGTAATTCTAGAAACACCTGATTAATGGGATGAAAAGGGGTCTAATTTGTCTCTTACTACACAAAAAGAATTGTTTGACACTACATTAGACAAAAAGGTCTATTGACCAATTCACTCGGTTGATTTGGTCCAAAATATTCGTCTATTGAATTGATCCAACTCGATGTGGATTGAAGTTGGAAACATAACACTTTGCATAATATAGTTTGGTTTAATATTCAACTTGATTTTTATAAACACCGATTTTTCTTTTTGGAATAGAGACCCGACTTTGCATCGAGTAAGTTAGAGCTTTGATTTAATAATAATGTCCTCAAATACATTTTTTTGGCTAGTCCATTATTATTGATGCATCCTTCCAAATCCACAAGGGATTAAATGTCTAGGCAATGTTCTAGAGTGCATTGTTTGCTATGTTTTCAATTGTTTGGAAGGAAGATTTGTGATCATTCATTTTTTTACCCGACACTTCACAATGTTTCAAGATTGTACAGATTACGGTGCTATCTGTTGTGGTTACTTTGTGGATGATAATTAGAACGTTAAGAAAACTCAAGAACGGAAAAATAGTCCAAACATGACAAATGAGGAAGCCGACACTTTTCCTATTTTTAGTGCTTAGCTTTTGAATGTTACTTGCGCCTTTTGGTTAAAAAAAACAGGGAAATGGGGTCACATTGTCTTAACCCTCTAAAAGGAAATAGGTGTTCAATAGGATTATCATTTATTGGATGAAAGTGTTCGAGAAACCGAACTATTTGAGAACAATCATTCCATACGGTCATAGACTTTTCATGTCGAATTTCATTGTCATGTAGGCATCGTGGTCTTTTTATATTCTTTCAACCATGTAACACCCCAAATCCGCGGGACTTGAAGTGTCACATTGGGCTAGGATCTCACAATGGATCCTGACCCTAGCCTGACAACAAGTTCACTGGATCTTACAACAAGGCACAGGTAGATTAAAATCAAATACATAAAAGCTGAGTATGATACATCAAAAGAGTTTACAAACTCATAGCCGAGTACAAAACAACAACATAAACCACAACCACAAAAGATCCCACATCCCACGCATCCTAATGTATAGAAATCCTCGGCTTGTCACACCATCTGGCTTACTCTGCAGTATTCCTAACCTGCAGAACACTACAACACGGTATGAAACCGTTAGCTTCAGCAATGAAAAGCATGAAGGTAATAGCACAACCACACATCAACATCTCAAACATGCAATGCCACACACATTCATTTATTATCTTTCATTACGTTATTCCATTTTTCTTTTGTAACACGAGGAGCCTCAAGAACCCCGTCTCATCCAACGTAACACAGGAGTTTTGCATGGGGTGACCTTCACTCGTCCCCTCCTGTGAGATCATCTTCAGGGCACCTCCTCCTAACCAGCAGGCGGAGACCGGCGGTTACCGCCGGTTATAATACACTTGTGCCAAATAAATGTAATGAATAGTCATCCTAGTTCGGTTTAGGTTATAAATGCACAATCATATGAACACACACAACCATCACAATCATACAATCCACAACTACACGCTAAGTAAGTCCTATGGACTTACCTGATATACTCATAACCTGTACCACGTCACAGCTTCCCCTTGGGGAAGTAATCAACACCTGCAATAGCAAGGCACACACAATCACATACTGCAAAGGTTAGGAGACTCGTCTCACTAACCACAACCAACCTATATCTCAAATCTAAACCTCAGATCCTCAACACATTCATAAATGCTTAAGGCATATCCTCAACATAACATCTCATCATACTCGTACACATACTAATCCTTAAAGCCATAACCGATATCCATAACATCATCGTGATCCTCAAATCATTCTGACACCTAGCATGCATCTAATCAGTATTCCTAAATCTCAAATTTAATCCTAATTTAATCAATTAACCTTTAATTAATTAATTAAATTTCACCAGAATAACGTTTTGCCCGCAGGCCATTTCTAAACCCACCTATCATCAGATTTTATCAACAAACAACCCATAAACACCAGAATAATATAATGATCATAATGAAATTTCTAATTATCCATTTGAAAAGCCTAAGGTCGATTTAAGCCAAATCGCAGTACGGAAAACGAATAAATTCATAACTTATTCGTTACTAACCCGATTGACGATTTGAAAGAAGATTCGGAATCACAACGACGCAGGCTACGCATGTACAACATCAAATTCACCGGAATCTGAGCGACGGAACTGTCCTGGTGACATATATGCTCGACCAGGTCTTCATCTGCTCGGAAATGCAAAAACTCGGTACCGATATGAAGAGAATGAAGAGAGGAATCCAAAAACTCAAACGGAATTGAAATCAAATTAGAAACGGAGAGTATATCTGAGTTTGAAGTTTGAGAGAAATCAGAGCTTTTACGAGGAAACGTGAAAGGAAATGAATTAATAAACGATTTTCCGCTATTTATAATGAAGTCGATAATTATCCTTTAGCGAAGTCGATCCAATGGCGGGTTGCACCCCCTTCTCCAAACTTCTCGAAATTGGAATAATAAATCTTGAATATTGTAGGGATAATTATTCCACAATTGCCTCGGAAAACGTGTATTCCTAAGCCATCTTTCTTAGCCGTTAAGAAACGAAATAGCGACTTTTTTGTCCGTTTTGCCTTTCCATGTTATTTCATATCTAGCACATGTCCGATGTCCTGATCATTTCTCTCAACTGCATTTTTATTAATTGGAGCTCCCAAATGTTCCAAATAATACCGGAGGGTAAAAATAATTACCCAGGAAAAAAGTGAAAATTTCACCATAAGCCCAAAATTACGTCAGGAACATAACGGTGGGACTTATACTCAACACTTACGCAATCTTCGCAAGTTATATGTCAATTACTATCACTGAACATTAATTAGAATTCAGAAATCCTATCTATTACATTAAAATTTCATGAGCATTTAAAATATTATCTTAAATCAATTGATTTAGAACAAAGGTCCAAGAAGATGAAATTATTTATCTACATTTTTGTGATTCCAAATACATTTGTATTACGACGTTTGTACAAAATAAAGGTATCTTTGACATTATTCAAACGTTTTTTTTAATATTTTTTTTACATTATCTAAATTTGCCATAAACGTTATTTGAGTGACATAACAACTTGTCAATGTGTTCTATAAAACTTTCTTGTAAGTTTTTCTCTAATAAATAAACATTTGTACCAATTCTCACAAAATCCTTTTGTGCATTTTTTTTCGTGGAAGCAACCTTCAAGACTCAATGCATGCACTTGTGAGAGTAAAATCAGCACCATGAGTAAAGCATCGTCCTACACAAGACATCTACATATGGATATCATGCTCGTTAATGACGTTGACCCATTGTTCTCTTAATTCCGATAACCATGCGTAGAAGCTTTCGGTGTCGAAAATTGCCTGAGAAGATTCGAACGAGCTCCCCACACCAAATACCACAATATAGAGTAAGAGTGTTTTTATTGTACTCCAATGGTGACTATGCGAGCGGGGGGGGCTAAAAGTGTCCCACAACCAAGGGTGTTAGGGTGGTTTTTGTGAAATGTTGGGAAGGCAAAATCTGTTTAATGATCTCGATTTAGTAGGGATGAAGGAATGTTAGGCAATTGAAGATGAGTTTTACTATAGAAAGATTTATACTTATCGTTGGAGATGATAAGTTCTCACATCTAAAGTGATGATATATGACTGGGTTTAGTATATAAGTTCGGTGATCCAGTTTTCTATTGTCAATTGATTTTAAGATTAAAATTGAGCTTGTATATTGGATTTGAACTTAATATATATGTGCACTCGTATGTACGTAATTCCTTCTCTATGTTCCGTCTACGTCGAACTTTAACACTCACTACTTAGGGTACCTTGGTATATATAGCATCACGTAGTCTTCTTTATTAATCACATTTTACAAACAAAGTTTTGATGAAAATATAATATAAATGAAGTTGAAGCAGCCAAAGTAAAAGCCGCGTTTTTGGTGAGAAATGTATTCTTTCTTTCCTTCTTTCTTAGGAATAAAGCTTTTTATTTATCTCCATCACGCCACTCTCTTTTCTTTTTCCTTTTATCAAATATTGCAACTAGCTTAAATAAAATTTCATAATCCAAGTAATAATTAAGAAACAATTAATATACATTTAGACCAATGTAACATTTGATGTAATATTATAAATAGTATTTACAATATTACATATTTACATTAAAGGATTACTTATCGATCACCAAAGTCACTCCTCTAACCTAGCCAAACTTTCCAAAAAAAAAATCTCATTTAATCTATGTAAATGACACATTTTTAAGGTTGATTTTGTGCAATTTATCATAAAGTTATGATCAATTATATTAGATTAGATAGTTCATTGTCATATATAGATCTTATCTCATAGATCTCAAAGCCTTATCAAGAAAAATATTAAGAATATTGAGATGGTGACTTTTGATCATACTTATTAACTTGTGTGATTCACGTAGATATATAGTAAATTAAAATGATCTTAATAATTAGTATGCATGCTATATTTAATCAAACCCTATTCTTTAAAGTCAAAACCGGCACACCGTAAACTTCAAATTTCCACCTACTACATACACATATATTCTTGCCCTATTATTCATCCAAAAAATATAACCATATCTTAATTAAGATTAAGATAATATATAAATACGTCTTAAGCGTGAAAAATTAACAATTGTTCAAATATAACATCTATTGTTCAACTAAAATATTTTGAATTAGGGGTTGTGACAAGCCGTTCAATTTTATGCGAAATTGTTCAGCTATATTTAAAAGTATTCAATTGTTCAACTAATCACAAAATATTAATTTATATGTTCAATTATTCAGGCATATTGGAATAATTTAACTATACGATTAACTATATTTGAATTAGGTTAAGGGTAAATTGCTAATTGGATCTTTTATCACTATTAATCTATTAAGAGTACTCAATACATAAATTCATTTAGTAAATATACCCCTATTTAATCCAATTCTTTCATCTAGGGGGAATCATATAGGCTCTATTTGGTAAGCCTTAAAATTAAGGGGATTAAGATTATGAGAATTAAAACGGATAAATAATTCTCGTAATCTTGTTTGGTAAGGGAATTAAGGAGATTAAAGGGGTTGAATTATGGAGATTAAGAGAATTAGATTAAGAGAATTTTGTAATCTTGTAAAACATTGATTATAAGGATGATGGAAATTATTGAAGCTAAAATCTCACTTTTACCCCTCTTTCTTTTTTCATCTCTTTCATCTATAAAAAATTTAACACGTACTTTTTTGTAATTTTATCCACAATCATATTAATTTCACCAAACACTCATTTCACTTATTTTCATCCTCATCCTCTTAAACAATTTCATCTCCTTAATTCTTCATCTAAATAATTCTATTTATCCTCATTTTCATCTACGTAACCTTACGTTACCAAACTGGCCCATATCTATAAGATAAAATTAGAGAGATCAACAAAAAAAAAGCCTATAAAAAAGATGCTATTTAACCCAATTCTTTCATTACTTAATTGTTCAACAATTTCGATTATAGTATAATAATTGGACAATTTCGAATATAGTTGATCAATTTTAGTTGAATAAACATGTGTTATATTTGAATAATTGTTAATTACTTATCACCGTAAAACCCTTTTCACTAGAACTCAACCCGGTCGTAATTATACAAATAATAAAGATTAGTTATGGGGGCCTTAATTACAGTCTTAGTAATAGGGAAGATGGCTAGGAAACCATGAAGCAAGCAAATAAAGTACTTTGACATGGTCACAAATCACAATCTCATATGTTCTCTCCTACCACATTATTTTTTCTCTATAAAATGCCTTTCATATATCCACAATTTTTAACCCTATAAACTAAACACCAATTGACTCTTCATGCACAATGAAGAGTAGCATTACAACCTCAACTATCACAACTCTTTTCTTCCTCCTCTTCACTATCTCCTCCGCACAGCAGCACCCCGTCTTCCCAAACCCGAGACTCGAATCCGCCTTCATAGCCCTACAAGCATTGAAACGTGCCATTACCTCAGACCCAAACAACTTCACCGCCAACTGGGTAGACTATGATGTGTGCAGCTACAAAGGAGTTTACTGTGCACCCGCACCGGATGATGCTAACATCACCACCGTTGCTGGGATCGATCTTAACCATGCTAATCTCACCGGATACTTGCCGGAGGATCTTGGACTCTTGACTGATCTTGCCCTATTCCACCTTAACTCGAACCAGTTCGTTGGCTCGGTTCCGAAGAGCTTTTGTGAACTCCGGCAGTTGCATGAGCTGGATCTCAGTAATAACCGGTTTTGTGGGGAGTTTCCGAATGTGGTTCTTTCGTTGCCTTCTCTTAAGTTCTTGGATATCCGTTTCAATGACTTTCAGGTACTGCATTGCATATTTTTATTTTATTATGATATTTTAAACAAAAAAGTTAAAATATTATACGATGGTCAATATAATTTTGTGTAGGGATCAATACCAAGTGAGATATACAACAAAAAACTGGATGCCCTCTTCCTAAACAGCAACAACTTCACTTCAACCTTCCCACAAAACCTAGGCAACTCGCCGGTCTCGGTCCTCGTCCTCGCCAACAACCCGATCTCCGGTTGCCTCCCACAAAGCATAATCAACATGTCATCTACCCTCGAACAGATCATCCTCATGAATCTCGGCCTCAAAATCTGTCTACCTTCCAACATAGGCAAACTCAAAAACCTAAAGGTATTAGACGTCAGCTACAACCGGATATCCGGAACTCTCCCTGAGAGCATAGGAGAGATCAAGAGCCTTGAGCAGTTGAATGTGGCCCATAACAAACTCTCCGGTGAGATTCCGGCGAGTATTTGTAGTCTACCAAAGCTGCAGAACTTTACCTTTTCTTATAACTTCTTTTGTGAGGAACCACATAGTTGCTTGAGAGTGAAGGCGAGAGATGATAAGTTTAACTGTATACCTTATAGGCCTCTTCAAAGGTCTATACAGGAGTGTGAAGCTTTCCTTTCTTATCCTGCTGTTAATTGTTCTTCATTGGGTTGTAATTCTCCTCCACCGCCGCCTCCACCACCACCACCACCACCACCGTTGTCTCCTCCGCCACCAGAAAAACATTTTTGGCCACCACCATATCGTTAGATATCTGGCAAGCTAGAGGTCTTGAATTGCTCCTGGATGTATACAATCATGTTTTTTTTGTTTTACAAAAAAATGCATCAGATTACATGTAACAGGTAGCAATCTTTATATAGTTTTTTCGTTTGATCTGAATTTGTTATTGGTTTGTCCGTTTGTGTATAAAAAAACTCTCATGCCATTCTTAGTCTTACTGTACAAACCTATAATGAAAGCTGGGATCGCGATATTGTCAATTAGTTTAAAATGACTTAACCCACGCATGTCCTTAAATGTGAAAAACTCCATGCTATGTAGGGAAAATATCTCACTATCGGTGTATTGTTGATGTCGATTTTAAGATAGAATCCTACCAAATTTATGTGATGGACTTAAAAATAACTAGCATATGCACCAATTCATCACGACGTTGTGTAGGAATGACTCGTGATCGGACAACAAGACTCTTTTAAAAGTTGTAGCAAGGTTTTTTTTTATCTGTTGTGTGCATGTGCTTAGACGTCTTTCTAAATTGATTTTCGAGTGGTGCAGCTGATGCTTTCGCTTTTAAACTTGTGTTTGCTGCTGCTTTTTCGCCTAGGCTTGCCTCTCAAGTAAGTAATGCCATAATCATAAGTAGTTGAGTTGCATTGGCCGGCTTCCCTCGATTGGGCAAGGACGAATCGATCTTCTAAAGCATTGGTACATTCGATGTATTATTTTGCTTTAGTAAGTTCGAATCAATCCCTCGCTACTTTTGAGCCCTAGTTTCCTTTCCTTCTTTTGTGTGGCTGGCTCCAGTTCGTTCATCCATTCTTCAAAGGTCCGTAATGTAAGGCTTTTCCTAATTAAAAATGAGTAATACATGCGCGATTGTTGGAGATAATAAGTTGTTGATTGATTTTATGATGAAACTCTATTGGACTTATGTGTTTGAGTTTGGATCTAATGCGTATGTGCACCCATATAGACACAACCTGATCTACAATCCATCTTGCAATGTATTGTATATATATCTGATCCTCGTGTGCACTATGTAGGATGTTTATCTATGAGAACTGCAATGTTATTTCCTTCATAACATGTCCCAAAAACCCATCTCCTTATATGAACCGGTCTTTTCTGGGAAGAACATTTCCAGGCAGTCCAGAATGCAATGAAAATCCATAGTTCTAATCAATCATTTACCGTTTCCTCAATAACAATGTGGGAGCAACTACAGTACTTGACTTCAACCAAATAAATAAACTTGAGATCAAAGACTAATTCCAATATTATCTCCATCAATCACCCTGTCTAGTATACTTCTCCTCCCTCATATAAACCGAACCCAACTCCTTGCAACATTAAAAACATCATTCTCCAGTGAAACCATATCCACAATGATGAACACCAAACCCCGCCTCGTCCTCTGGGGCGTTCTGCCGCTCCTTTTCCTCTTCGTATCGCCTTCTCATCAACAATCTCCCTCTCCTTCTTCCTTCTCGAGTCCCCGTCTTCAAAAGGCCTACACAGCTCTTCAAGCATGGAAAAAGGTAATGTCTTCTGATCCTACAAACTTTACCTCAAATTGGAAAGGCACTGATGTTTGTTCCTACAATGGTGTGTTTTGTGCACCCGCCCCGGATAACTCCTACATCCAAACCGTAGCCGGGATTGATCTCAACCATGCTAATATTGCTGGTTACTTACCAAATGAGCTTGGCCTTCTTACTGATCTAGCCCTTTTCCATATCAACACCAATAGATTCTCAGGCTGTGTACCAAAAACCTTTTCCAATCTTCGCCTTCTCTTTGAACTCGATCTCAGCAATAACCGATTCAATGGTTCTTTCCCTTCTGTAGTCATATCCCTCCCTTCTCTCAAGTTCCTAGACATTAGATACAACAAGTTCAGTGGACCAGTTCCATCAAGCATTTTCAACATGAAACTTGATGCCTTATTCATAAATGACAACAAATTCAAATCATCATTTCCACAAAACATAGGCAATTCGCCTGTCTCGGTTGCAGTCTTGGCTAACAACAATCTCCCTGGCTGTCTTCCATCTACTATATCAAATATGGCAAACACACTTGACGAGATCATTCTATTGAACGTTGGGTTGAAGTCTTGTTTACCTTCGGAGGTGGGAAAGCTAAAGAGCACCACTGTGTTCGATGTGAGCTTTAACAAGCTTTCTGGGCCATTACCTAGTACTATTGGAAACATGAAGAGGTTGGAGCAGCTGAATGTGGCTCATAACAAATTCAGTGGGATTATACCAGCAAGCATTTGCAGTTTGCCTAACCTGCGGAGCTTTATATATTCTTTCAACTTCTTCACAGCAGAGCCTGCAAGATGCTTGAACCTCAATGAAAAAGATAACAAGTTTAACTGCATACCAAACAAGATTTTACAACGACCTGCACAACAGTGCAATGCGTTCCTTTCTTATCCTGAGGACTGTCGTCGTGTTGGCTGTTCTGCATAACTGTAGTCGCACTCTAGATGCTTACTAATATCTTCATGGAGAGACAGAATTTCGCATTTTAGTGGATTTTAATGTTTACACTGAAGTTTTTTACTGATGATCTTGTGTAGAATGTGTTATGTAATTTGTTGATTGAATTTATTTCATAATAAAAGTACTGAGTTTGTGTTTGTGGTTACAGTTTTTTTTATTCATGCAAACAAATCTCAAGATCAACCAGCTCAAGAATTCCATTCACTGATTCTGCAGTCTACACAGAATGTGATCAACGTGCATCCAACTAACTGATCTTGAAAAATTCAAACAAATTTCATTAAATGCAAGTGTTACATAAGAAAAACATTTTTGTACAAAAATAATGAAAGCTACGTTAATCTGAATATCTGAATACAACTATGTATCAGAGAATAAATCTTGCTGAATCAAACATCAAAAATAGTTGCAGCCCACATGATCAATAGAATATATTTTAATAATTCTCAACCTTGTATACAATCAGACGTGATATCATGCACATTCTTCCATTCATATATAGTATGATCGTCATGGAACTCTAAACAAGATATCTTCTTGACAATATCATGTTCATCAAGTGGATTCTGGAGCATTTTACCATAATCGAAGTTTTAGTATGAAAGTATGAATAGCTAAAGTCGCATTAAACAGAACAAACAAATGATGAGAGCTTATTATCATTAGATCAGCACAATATCTGCAACTAGAAACTCCAAACTACACTTATCCAAGAAATGCTCTCTGGAAAACTAGACGAGAAAGCAATTTCAAGGGAAAATAAAAAGAACAAACTTGCAAGTCAAACAAACTAAAAAACTTGCATAAATTTTAATTACCTCAAACATGGTTATGTGGGGGCCTGAAGCAGCCGCATAAGCGTGGAATCTTCTGCTTCCTACTTCGCCTTCCACGGCTATATACAAACTCCCTCAACATAATGCCTGTCCGAATCTGGGAGAACCGGTTCAACACAAATCTGTTGGCATTCTTCTTCTCGTTGTCAAGCTTAAGCAAGATGTATTCAATCTTCTGCATCTCCAGTTGTAAGATTCCAATCCTTTCGGAATCTCTTCTTGCTTGCTCCACCTCAACTAGCTCAGCTGAGCTCGTTGAACCTGAAGACGACGGGCTTTCGTTGATTGTCTTCGCCAGTTCAGTGTTCGTATCCACTAGCTGGAAAACAGAACTCTCGACATCTTGCAACTGGCCTTTTAATCTTTCATACTCAACATTTTTGGTGGCCTTGTTCTTTTTGTTGGTCTCAAGTTTACTTCTCAATTCTTGGACTGACATCTGCATGCTTGCCAGCTTCTGTGCATCAGAAGCAAGTCTCTCTAAGATGACCTTACTGTTTTCTCCTCGCTTCGGCTTCAACAAATTTTTGGACACCTCTAACTTATCTACACTCAGCTCCTTCTCGGTCTCATTCAAGTTTAAGTCGGTGAGCTCTCCTATCTCTAACTCAATGTGGATACTTCCTGCTCGTTTCTGGCTGAGGGTCAAATTCTTCTCGGAAGTTTCCCATAGCTCAATTATCTCATTGGATGATCCATTTCCTATCCTCCTGCTGCTGGAGGTTGAGGTATTAGAAGCATGGTCAAGTGGTATGTCTTTCATATGTGGCCTGTTTCTGAACTTGGGAGTTCCTGGTCCGAACTCCAATGACTTGCCATGAAGATTCCTAGTTTTCTTCTGTTGAGTTATCTCGTCTACTAGAACACTTTCAATGGCCTTGACGCGACTCTGCAAGTCCTGCAGCTCTGACAGGCCATCTGGCAGCGAAGAAATGTGTTCCTCCGCATTGGCTACTTTACTGTCACGGGTATCCAGCACCTTAGATTCCACAACCTGTATATATATTTTCCCAGCAAGCATATATATTACTTCATCATGAGATAAAGTTTACTCATCACTTATACTCTCTCTAAGGGTCATTTGATGATGACAACAAAACATCAAGTACGGGTATGGCTTTGAGTCACCATACTACATTTGGTAGTGTTAATATTGGTGCCAAAGTAATATTATTGTTTGGTATTGACATCAAAAAAGTGATATCAAATCCCCAAAAAATTGTGGTGTCTATTGCATACCTGATATTCATGCCAATACGCCATATCCGCTACCATATTATATTGACCTATCATTAACATACTAAACGTCTAAAACTAACAGCATGCAAAATTTTCTTCAGCAGCTTCCTTACGAAAGCATGGAATCAGGAGTGAACATATAATTCTAAAAAATTGAGTAAGCATGCTCCTTGTTCAAGAGAAAACTACTGCAAGTAATGGTAGAATTCAGTTTCTGTTCAGTGAAGCAGAATCATGCAGGAAGAAGTAGTTGCCAGTTTTTTCACTGAGGTAAAGCTCGAGTCTAAAAAGAATATATATATATATACATATATATATATATATATATATATATATATATATATATATATATATATATATATATATAAGAGTTGCAAAAGAAAGGGGTAATACCTGTTGTTTTTGAGTACCAGGGCAATGAAGCTTTGTTTGTAATGCAGGAGTTTGCTCAAGAGATGTGATGTTCTCCTTGAGAGAGGCTATAGCAGAAATATATGCAGCCAGTTCACTTTTAAGATCTTCAGTTTCTGTTTGCAAGAAGCTAGTTTTGTTTTTCATTCTTTCAATCTCTTTGCTTCTTTTGGTGCTCACATCCTCTAGATCCTCACATAATCCACGAAGCTCATGAACCTTATTTTCAAGCAACGCTTCACGCACAGAAGACATCTGGAGATCGAAATAAAATGACGTGGCTTCAGCCTCCCAGAGTTCAAACTCAGAACTTTTCTCATGCAGTTCAGAACTCAAGATCACTTCTCTAATTTTACACGCTTCAATTTCTTCTGTTAAAATGCTCACTTCATTTTCCAAACTGCCCGTAGTCTCTCGAAGCATTACTATGTCCTTTTCCTGATGTTTTCTACATTGAGATAGTTCAGAAATCTGCTGCTCCAATGACTCCCGGGTAATATCTAGAGCTTCATATTTCACTTGAAGGCCCTCAATAGTAGTATGCAGTTCTGTGTTCATATCTTGTGTGGTTTTAGTTCTCTGCTCTGCCTCATGAAGTTCGGCCTCCTTCAGGTTAGCCCGTTCCTTCTCTATTGAACATTGTTGGTTCAACCGATAGTTACAAACATTGAGCTCCTGATTTTTCTCCTCTAACTGTTGAATTAACTCCCTCAGTCGTATATTTTCAGTTTCCTTCGTAGCGAACGTTTCCTCGACTGATCTTGCTTCATTCATAAGTACTCTATAAGCTTCCTGTAGCTGACACATATCATGAGCAACTCGACCCAGTTCCCAAGCAGTCTGGACCCATGAGCTCCTGAAAACCACAGACTGACAACCAAAACTTATAGCTTCAAGAATGGTTCCTGAATTCTCCTCTTCTAGCGCACGATTTCCCTCCTCGAGGCCAGACAACTTGTCCCTCAGTAAGCAGTTTGCTTCGCGTAGATCTGAGTGCTCTTGCTGAAGAATAACATAATTCTTTTCCAGAGTCTCCTTCTTTATATTAAGAGCTTCTATTCGAGCCTTCAGTGTTTCCTGCCCTCTTTCTTTCTTAGTGACTACTAAGTCTAGCTGCCGGCTACGCTCTAGAAGCTCATGTTTGTCACTCTCCAACATGACATGTTGCTGGTTGAGGAGAAATAATTCATGATCAACGGCTTCTTTTTGTGCTGTGAGCTCCTGTCCATCTGAACTCAGTCTCATAATAACAGATGAAAGAACATTGTTTTGAATCAGAAGTTGCTGGTTTTCATCTATCCATTCTGAAAGGTTTCTTGACATATCGTTGATCTTTCCACGTACATGTGGAAGGAAAATCTCTGGATCACCGTCACTCACACGATCGATCTCAAGGGCCTTCAACACCTGAGAAATTCCTCTCCTGAGATTGTCAACCCTGTCTAGCAGATATTCTGTTTCAAGGTGCTGCATCATATTCTCGCTCTCCAACTCGGATATTATCATCTCTGAGTACTTTGCCGCCTCTGCATGCTTCTGACATTCAGCTAAAAGACTGTAGTGCCTTTCTTCCATATCTTTCATGAATTTCTGCAAAATGAAAATTTCAACCTGTGCGTTAACATCTTTTTCAAGTTGTTCTTCAAAGTCCTTTTTGCACTTGTTTTCTACTTGGAGATGGCGTATGTGATCTTCCAAACCAGATAATCTTGCCTCATTAGTCCGTACTAAGCATTCACGTTCCTTCTTTTCAGCACAAAGGGAACTTCTCAATTCTTCTACTTGATTACAAGTCGAATCTCTCTCCTTCTCAAGACCAGCACACTTGTCTTCTAGTTTCGTGAATCTCGTTTCAATATCCTCCAGCTTCTTCTCCTCACACACCAACCGGTAAACAAGGCCGCCTCTTTCAGCTGCAAGGCCAGATTTCTCATCCTTGAGGTACTGGCAGAAGTCTTCTAAACCCTTCGATTTTACCCTTAAACCTTCAAGCTCAATGTTTGCACATTGGAGTGACTTTTCTAGTGTGACATTGTTCTCCAAGAGTTTTTGCATACTATCAGTGATTATCTTCAACTGAGCAAGCAGGGCTGTTTTCTCAGCCACGAGATTCGACTTTTCTCTGGTTAGGGTATCGCAAGACTCTTGCAATGCCCTCATCTTCTCCTTTGAACATTCCAGCTGAACCTTTACATCGATGACTGAGCTCCCCAACATGGAACTGTTTTGTAGATGCCCCTCCAAGTCTTGTAACCTTCTCAAAAGACTTTCTTTTTCTATTTTACCATCATTAGATATCTGCTTTAGCCGTGAGTTCTCTTCTTGCAAACCATTTATGGATGACTTGAGGCACTTGGGATCGAGTCCAGCAGATTCTAACTGCAGGAGTAAACCCTGATACTTCGTGTACAAGTCCTCTATTTCTTCTTTCAGATGATCAAACTGCTTTTGGAGAATTTCCTTTTGCTCCGCTTGTTGCTTAACTTCTGCTTCAAGTTTCTCCTTGATCTCTTTCAAACTGTTGATCTCATGCTGCATGTCCTTCTCAGCTACGGAGGAAGCCAACTTGAGATCATTCAACCCTTGGTTCTTTTCCCTTAGTGACTGGATCTCCAGCTCCAAATCCCGTTTACGAAGCTCCAAGTCTTTCAACATTTGGAGCCCATTCCTAAGCTCCGATGCCATAACTCTCTGATCCTCTTGAGATTGGTTGTGCATATTCTGCAAAGCATGAAGGGTCCCTTCAATTTGCATAAAGCGAGACTGTTCATCCTGCAAACCGTTCATAAGCTTCTCCAACTCAGTTTGCTTCTCTGAAAGCTGTTGATCTCTTGCAGCAATTTCTTGAACCAGGTCATTAGCCTCTACCTTCAGTGACTGGTTCACTTTGTCCAACAAATCACATTGATCTTCAGCACCCTTTAACTTCACTGATCCGAGCAAAATCTCGCTTTTAAGCCTCTTGACTTCCTCTTTTGCTTCCATTGCTTCATTCTGAAGCTTTGAAATCATGTCCAGGCACTGCTGATACCGCACATATGCATCCTCTTTCTCTTTATTTAATGTTGAGAGTTCTTCCTTCAGAGCCTTAATTTCGCATTCAGCCTTTTCATTCTGTTCAGATAGCCTTTGAGCATTTTCATCAGCAAGCCGAAGCTTCTCCTCCAGACTAGAGATCTTCACCAAACTCTCATGATATTGAGCAAGAGAATCTTGCTTCTCAGTTTCAGATTGTGAAAGCTCTTGCTTAAGATTCTTATATTCAATTTCAATTTCAACTGCTTGGTCCCTCCATCGTTTGGCATCCTTTTGAGCTGCATCAGCCATAGCCTCTAAAGTAGCAAGCCTTTTGGAGGCCTCTTTAGACTGACAAAGACTAGAATCTCTCTCGGCTTCTAGTTTCCATAGGGACTCCTTCAATGCTTTTACTTCACTGTGCGCTTCACTTGCGTTCTTATCAAGTTCTTTAGCATTAGCCTCGGCTGAATCCAACTCTTTCTCTAGATTTGATAACTTCTCCAAACTCTGCTGGTACTGAACAAGAGTGGCATCTCTCTCAACTTCCATAGTAGCAAGTGCTTGCTTCAATCTTTGCATTTCTGTTTCAACTTTTCCTGCTCGCTCAGACTGATTCAGTATCATCGTCCTAAGATCAAGATTACGATTATTATCAGACGGAGATGACCCGTGCTTTAAAGTTGAATCAGTATCTTTCTGGCCTTGGAGATTACCCCTCAACCTTTCCTCTGCTGTCTTCAACTCTCTTAGCATGGCTTCCCCTGTCTGAAAAATGTCATCAAGCTGCCTTAAGCCCTTTTTGTTCATCCCATCATCCGAATCACCACTCAATTCATCTGGATCAAATATTGCATTAGGCTGTGAGGTGTCATCTCCCGGCATAAAAGACACCTGGTTGGGAAATGCTTCAATCATTGTTCGATGTGCCAGGCGGAGTTCCCCTGTTGCATGATCATACCGTTCAGCTAATGCACGGTAGGCACGGTAGAATTCCTCAACTAGTTTCATGAGTTCTGGTCGTTTCCTATAGTACATGTCTGCCCTTCTTGCAAATGAATCAGCATCTTCATTGATGATCTTAATCATTGATTTTACTTTGCCATCTATATCTGTTCAGTTTAGCTGTGAATGTCAGGGCTAGTGGTATGCAATGAAGAAAGGAATTACACAAGATCCAAATATCTTCAAGCACGAATTTAGACATAAGTTGTTAAGATGAAAGTAATGAATAGCACAATTGCTGAAACTAAATATTTTGGTTTATTAAACAGAAACTGTATGATTCTACTTTCCAAACTGATGCACTACATAATTCATATCACCTAAACATATGCAGGAAATCAGAACAAACATAGTAACACTGAATTCACCTGTAAGGTTATCTTGGAGCCATTTAGAGTTCTTTGGACTGATGTGGCTATCCCACCACCACGAGTACAAATGCCTCGACTGAGAACGTGGTGAGCTTGCCATTACCGCAGGCTTCGAAGAGATTGGTTAGTTGATTAGCTCACCAGCTATGATGAGAGGGCAAACAATACCAGGCCAGAGTTATAAAAAAAAACACTCTACAGTACTGACCACTCCAAAGAACTTCCGAGGAAAATCTTGCAGCCTCCTGTGATTAACCTATAGAGAAATCAAAAGACAAATCAGCGATTGGCAAAAAGACAGCCTCCATCTCAACATGTTTTAGGAACTAATTCCAAATGTACTAGTAAAGGTTTTTGCACAAATGCTGTTACCTTTCTGCAGTGGCAGGGATCATATAAGCACATACAACCAGTAGGTCGACTACTCCTCTCAAACCTCCAATGCTTAAACTAACAACAATAGAAAGTAGTCAGTAAGACGTAGCAGCATCTTCTTTTACTAGATTATGGAGCTAGTACGTGAATGGTATTACCTTTTATTTCAATTCAATAGGTTGCTGGCAATTACAATCACTTGCATCAGCTTTGCTCCAAATTCACCGAATAAACAAACAGATGCCCTTATCTAGGTAACAATGTGGACGGAAATTCAGATCCTTGAAACTAATAATTGATAAACAAACGAACTACCACACAATGAAGTAGCAAAAAAGTAGAGGAGAAATTCAACTTCCAAGGAACATGCAGACGAAGAAGAAAAGAACCAAAAGACTAAATGAACTGATTCAGCAATGTTTTTAGTCACTAAATCGTCAATCACAAGCCCACCATGAGGTATGAGATCACATAAACCAGACAAAAAAAAACATTCAACAGTGAGACCGGAACATGGTCCACTGGTTTATACCATAAACAGAGCTTCCTCTCTCTCTCAATCATAAAAAGGCTCAAAAGCAATGAATCATGGAGAAGGTAGATAGACAACTAAAAACATGTCAAAGTTCATGCATCAATCATCACGGATAAGAGAATGATCAAACAAGTGACGCACAAACTCATGTAAAAGATCAATCCGAAGACTCAAATCCAAAATAGCGATCAATCCTATCGCCAAACAAAAAAACGTAAGAATCTCAAGCGGTTAAAGAACTGAAAACACCAATTTCCCTAAAGCGGCAAGAATTACCGACCAAAATTAGGTTATGAACAGAAACGAAAATCAATGAATAGTCAAAAACACTTGCGATTAAAATTTAGAACCTACCAGAAAATTAAACGGAGGCTTTATGAAATTGCAGCTGCGACAGTGGAATTCTCAGCTGCATTGCGAAGCCTTCAATCCATATCGATTTCGAGTTCTCTTTCTTTCTCTGTGTGTACAATCATCAACTATTCACCTCTTCGATGAGTCTACACTACTCCAGTGCCATTGATGCCATGGAGGGGGAAGGGTAGCGTCGAATTTAGATCAAATGGAAAACGACACAAACAAAAAAAGTGACTACTCGATCTTAATTATATTTGTTTCTTTTCTTAAAAAAAATGTATTTCTTCGTGAGGTTATCTACTTATCGTTCACGGGCAAGGAAAATATTTCTCACTAGACAAGATACATTTATATTTTTTTACCGTTGGAGAGAATTCAAATCATCATTAATACGTTAATATCATGATTAATACGTTAATGATGCCAGAATCATACCGTTACGAAAATACTTAGAAATTCCTTTTACTCACTCATACATTGATTATTTTTCGGTTTTTAAACATATTCTTACAGAACAAAAATCTCTATTTAAAATATTCATTTAACCTTGACTTTTTTTAGATTTATCTATTTTAAGTTTTTATATCATTAGCATATATGTTAAAAAAAACGTTTTGTATTAGTACATCAATTTTAATCATTGATTGCGTGATTATTCAACCTATAGATTCCTCTTGTATTAAGTGTATGGTAATGAGGATATATTTATTTTTTTAAAAAAATAGCTAGGACTCGTTTGATTTATTAGATAGCCGGTTTGAATCAAACCCGTTTCCAATCAAAATATGTTTGTTATATTGTTGAGATTGTTCATGAGTTAAAATTTGTTCTTATCTAAAAATCAAAGTTGTTAATAATTTATAATAACTAATTTTTAAAATCATTTTGATGATGATTTCATACCTTATTAAACATGAGAATTGATGTTGGTCATTCTCAACTTAATATAAAAAAAAAAAATTTGAAACGCGCACAAATTTCGTCTGGATTTCGGCGAATTTTATCTAAAAATAGCAATTTTGTCATGAATATTTCCCGCCAAAAAAAATAATGATGGGTTACGGGTTTTAACTTCTTTCTTTTGTATGTTTAAACAAAAATAAAATATATTTTGAGGAGATTATGTAATACATTATCTTATATCTATTAAAGCAGAAGCCTCTATTGCCACGTGTCAATGCCGGGTTTCTCGAAGCCTAAAAAATTATTTTAAAAAGTGATTTCTCAATGTTAATATAAATTGAAAATTGATTTCTAAATTTTTTAAAAACTATTTAAATAAATACTTTTATAAAAATAGTTTTTAAATTCTTACGAATTTTTTTTACCAACAAGCATATCTTAACAAATCAATTTAAAAATATAATTAATTAGAAGAGATAAATACTTAAAAGAGCATTCAAAATCATAATATTGATTATAATTTCATTTTTTGGATTTTTATTTTACAAAAATATACATATAAATTTCTAAGTATTAAATATTTATTAAAACTGAACCCGCACAAAATGCGGGTAATACACTAGTAATAGATTATTGGATTACTTAAAGTCTTTTGTTTTAATTATGATGCACACGAATATTTTATATTTTTGTGTGTAATTCGTAAAATGTATACACTATAAACAATCATAGGGGAAGCGGGATAGATTTCGTCCTCATCTCATCGGGGATAGGAATTTGTAGGATTCATCTGAAAAATACAAGTTTTGTCCCGAACTCACAATAGTTATGACAGAACGTGCGATAACATCAATCCTGTTTCGTTCATTCATTGATCATCCCTAGGGAGAAAAACCAACTTAATGTCAAAAAAATTTAATCAAACATGAGTATTAAAATAGCCAAACAAATCCAATTCCTATCAGAATAGGTTTGTTTAAGCACGTAACAACTCACAAGTATCATTTAACATCAAAATTGGGCAAGGTATATTATGTAAAGACTATATGATTGTTAATTAGCATGCAATAAGAAATGAATATAGTGGTGGTAGGGGCACATATGAATTGCTAGTTGAAATATAAAAACCCTAATTTGATGAAATATCAAAATCATGGGAGCCACAAGAACAGAACAAGACAAAGGCTGGCTTGCTGTTTTGATTGCTACCTTTCATCACCCTAGCTAGCTACCTCTCTCTCTTTTCCCTCCCATTCCTAAAGCATTAGCAAATATTTTAATCTTAGCCTTTTGTGAAATCTACATCTCACCGACACTTATTGCTTTGATGAGATCATATCACAACACACACACGCCCTCCTTTCCTTTCTCATCGTGCATTCTTCTTCATTTGGTTCAAGATTCGGCTCAATTGGATGCCGACAAAGATGTGAGTGTACGTGTCTATGTTACATGGATGTGCAATATGTTGTCAAAAAGCACGGTTACTAGTTTTGGCATTGACATAATTTACTTTTGTGGTGGAATGAATTGGAAGGAATGTAATGAAGGTTGAGATGTGTATGTTGTGTATGTAAAACTCATAATCGTACATATCTTAAAAATACTCGTGTAGATTTATTCTAGAGCGAACAAATCTAAGAGATAACTTATCAAACGTAAAGGTTTGTTTACGAGGTTCTAATCAGGTCTTACGTTCACGGGATCTCAAGAGATTCAATCAAGTATCCTCTCGAATACGATTCTGGAGATCTCAAGACATCCTTCGTGCCCAGTTGGTGGTTCAAACAACTCTTTCAATCTTCTCAAAGAAGCGATCGATCACACTTTGGTTTCTTAGAAAGCTCGAGAAGAATGGAGGAAGAAGACGAAGAGTGGAGTGGCAGGGAGAAGAATATATGAGAGATTGGGGTTATCAAAGAGCAAAGCTAGCCTTATACATCACGCTCTATTCTTCAAATGTCGTTTGAATTAATGAATCCGGTTTGGCTCAACTTTGGCCTTCTTCTAATGAACCCGGTTCAGCCTGATTAGTCATATTTGAGGAGTAAACGGTGGGCTTCTTGAAAGAATTGTGTCCTTTATCCAAGGTGCAATTACTGATGGTGAGATAGGACATTAAATATAGGGATATATATAATCCGATAATATTAGGGGTCATGGCGTTTTGCTAGAAGCTAACCATGATCGGTACATTTATATGATAAAATGTATTGCTAGTGTTATCGGGTCCTACGAGGTCACACCATAACGAGTAGGAGAACTGAATCAATTAATGAGAGAATTACCATATAGGAGTATATGGTGGAAAAGTATATATTTTGTAGGAGTACAAAATATATTAAGGAGTGGGTAATTAATAATAGATAAGGAGTTATTTATTTATTAATTACTGAACATATATCTTATATTTTAAGGTCGGGCTTTTTAATAGTTAAAAAAGCCCAACCCTAATTAGATATAAGGGAATGATCGATTAGAGGGGAAAAAATATATTGAGCCGTGTATTCACGTAAGAAGCGACGTTCTTCCTCTTCGATCCCTCTCTCAAAAGCTTCATCCTTTGTTCTAGCAATCGAAGGTTAAGGCGATTCTTGTTCAATCTCGGGTGGACCAACTAGAGGAGTAACACTTGGGACTCTACATATCCTTGAAGGAGTTATCGAACACGCATCAAAAGGTATTCCTTTTCCCCTTATCTAATCTATTATGCATGCGATCCATGTTTAGATGTTTAGGAAATCGTTTCCTGAAATTCCGCTTTTACACATCTAAAATCCCAACAGTGGTATCAGAGCCTCTTGCATAAATTGATTAGATCAAATTAAAAAGGCCATGTATTGATGCATGTATTGATTGTTTTGTTTCAATTACGAAAGAGATTGTTTGTATGGATTAATTTGCATGATTAAGGTGTAAAATTGGATGCTTAATAATGATTAAGCATGATTAGTTTATTAAGGAAATTGTTTCCATGAATGTTGCGGCAGTTTACGTAGGTTAATAGGTTTCTATAAGATAATGATGAAACAAAAATCCTTAATATGATTAAGGAATTGCTTAATATGATTAAGCAAGTTAAACTTACGCATACATGTAGCTAATATTGTCATATAAAATTATTATTATTTTTTTTTTGTTGGCAACATGTACGGCATTAAAATTAGGGTTTTTAATTTCATTTTTTTTTTTTGGGTTTTTATATTATTATTTTTATTAGTTATCTAATATGATTAGTTAATTATCTAAATAATAAGATTTGATTCCTAAAAGATATTATATGAGATATTCTATCTAGATAAATATGATTTATCAAGTTGGAAATAAATAAATTTATTTTTTTTAAATATGAGATATTTTAACTTAGTTAAATTATACCCTAAAATAAAAAGATAAGATTTGATTCCTAAAAGATATTATATGAGATATTCTATCTAGATAAATATGATTTATCAAGTTGGAAATAAATAAATTTGATTTTGTTAAGATATGAGATATTTTACCTTAGTTAAATTATATCTTAAAATTAAAAGATATTATATGAGATATTCTATTTAGATAAATATATTTATTCTCTTTATGGAAAATTGCTTATTTTGTATGAGGTCTTAATTTAGAAATGTTTTAAATTTTGACAAGTTACTAAAATAATAAATATGTATAATCTTAGCAATGATCTAACATTAGAAATGTTCTAATATTAGCAAGTTACTAATTTAAAAAAGTTACCATAAATAGAAAGTTACTAATTTTGGAAAGGTTCCGAATTTAGAATATTTACACCTTTAGCATTTTAATGATTAATATATGATATTAATACCATACACAATATGATTGATTAAAACAATACCGGAAAGGAGTTTCCAATTCTATTTTTTTTCCTTTATGTGATAAAGTGGTTATGAGAATTTTTTTAAAATATCATATATGTCATGCTTGTATGTATGTGTATGGTGATATGCTCGTGCAGGCGGTTACTAGTATGGCCCCAAATCTTAGGATAGTTAAATACGATCTGCGCATCGTTATGGTTTTATTGTACACGATCTGCGTATCGTTATGTATTTTTGTAATTTTCAATTTCTGCAATAGTTATTTTAAATTCATTATACAAGAAGACCAGAGTCCTAAGGAGCCCGAAGGATGGAGATCCATGAAGGTCCAAGAATGAAGATTCTTTTTTAGGGGCCATACTAGGAACCATTTATTTGATGCGTTTTTTTTTAAATGCCTTAAATTCCCACTTGTATGCTTGTTTGTTATTTTTGCTATGAGTTCGCTTTAAAATAACAACCTCGCATGCTTAAAAACGTCCCTTAAAAGAATATTGAGAATTGTCTTCCCATATCATAACCGATCCCTATCTAGAAATTTGTAGGATAGGTTCCGTCAAAGCGGGGTGTCCTTACTTTGACCTAGATACATTGCGGGTATGCTCATACTAAGGGGCATGCTGCTTTGATATGGTTAACTCAACAAAAGACCAAAAGATAAAGTTTTGGATTTTGAGACATAAGGGTGAGTTCACATGAGATGTGTTCCCATCAACCAAGAATTATAAAGAGTTATAATTAGTAAAGGAGTTTACTTACCTTGATTATATGAGACTTAGGGCAGTGCCAAAGTACGCTAAGATTCATATATGATAGGATCTTGGAATCATTTTTGCTCACTAAGGGAATTGATAATATGAGTAGAAATGTGCAAAAAACTTCAATTGTTTATAATTGTTATAACAGTTTATAGCTTTTGCAAAATCAATCATAACTTATCTACATTTTATTATTCTGTGTTTATTGTAGTCCACCATGTCAAACAAAAACCTCAAATCTTCTTTACGCTCCATACTCAACAAAAAGAAATTGAACGAACACAACTTCCTTGATTGGGAGAGAAATCAGAGAATTGTTCTCAGGTCGGAGAACCAAGAGGATGTCTTGGAACATCCAATCCCTAAACTCACATTGGACTCATATGATGAGGACCATGTGATGAACATGGAGGATAAGAAGCAGGGGAATGTCTCCACTTTGGGTATTCATGTTGTTGAAATTTTGTCAACTAATTCTATTTCATGGGTATTGGATACCGGATGTGTTTCTCACATTACTTCGAATGTACAAGCACTAAGAAATAGAAGGACGTTGCGGAAGGGAGAGGCAGATCTACGAGTTGGTAATGGAGCAAGAGTTGCTGCTGTTTCCATTGGAGATTATTGCTTGACTTTACCTTCTGGCTTAGAGATAGAACTTAATAATTGTTATTTTGTTCCATGCATTACTAAGAACTTAATTTCAATTTCAGTTTTAAACCGTGAAGGTTATACATTTACCATTACTGATCACATGATGATGGAGATTTATAGGAATGGTATTTATTATGGTCGTGCGAATATGAGTAGTAATGGACTATACATATTAGACCTTAAAACTGAGATATATAACATTAATACAAAAAGGCAAAAGTCGAATGAAACAAACGAAGCAAACCTATGGCATTGTCGATTGGGTCACGTAGGCATAAAGCGCATTTAGGAACTCCAAACAGTTGGATTACTTAAACCATTTGATTTGGAATCATTTGAAACATGCGAGTCGTGCCTAATGGAAAAGATGACAAGGTCACCCTTCACTGGTAAGAGTGAACGGACTTCTGAACTTCTAGCCCTCATACATACGGATGTATGTGGACCTATGAGTAAAGAGGCTAGGTCTGGCTTGTAATAGCTAGGATTTCCGAATTCTAATTAATGTTGATTAACTTAATCGTTTATAGTAATTGACATATAACTCGCGAAGATTTCGCAAGTGATGAGTATGAGTCCCACCGTTATGTTCCTAGCGTAATTTTGGACGTTTGGGGAAATTTTTACTTTTTCCCCCGGGTAATTATTTTTACCCTCCGGTGTTATTTGGAGCATTTGGGAGCTCCAATTAATAAAAATGCAGTTGAGAGAAATGATCAGGACATCGGATATGTCCTAGGTATGAAATAACATGGAGAGGCAAAACGGCCAAAAGAGTCGCTATTTCGTTTCTTAACGGCTAAGAAAGACGGCTTAGGAATACACGTTTTCCGAGGCAGTTGTGTAATAATTATCCCTACAATATTCCAGATTTAATGTTCCAATCTCGAGAAGTTTGGAGAAAGAGGTTCGACCCGCATTTGGATCGGTTAAAGGATAATTATCGACTTTACTAAAGGATAATTATCGTCTTTACTATAAATAGCGGAAAATCCTTTATTAATTCATTTCATTTCACGTTTCCTCGTAAAAGCTCTGATTTCTCTCAACCTTCATACTCAGATCTACTCTCCGTTTCTAATCCGATTTCAATTCCGTTTGAGTTTCTGGATTCCTCTCTTCATTCTCTTCATAACGGTACCGAGTTTCTGCATTTCCGAGTATATGGAGGTCTGGTCGAGCATATATGTCACCAGGGTGGTTCCGTCGCTCAGATTCCGGTGATTTTGATGTTGTCCATGCGTAGCCTGCGTCGCTGTGATTCCGAATCTTCTTTCAGATCGTCAATCGGGTTAGTAACGAATAAGTTATGAATTTATTCGTTTTCCGTACTGCGATTTGACATAAATTGACTTTAGGCTTGTCAAAATGGATAATTAGAAATTCCATTATGGTCGTTATATTATTCTGGTGATTATGGATAGTTTGTTTGATGAAATCTGATGACAGGTGGGTTTAGAAATTGCCTGCGGGCAAAACGTCATTCTGGCAAAATCTAATTAATTAATTAAAGGTTAATTAAATAAATTAGGATTAGAATTGAGATTGAGGAATGTTGATTAGATACTAACTTGAGATTTGAGGAATTGTGAGTTATGCTGAGATATTGAGGTTTAGTTGGTTGTGAGGCTCATAGATTGAGTATGATCCTTATGGATCCCTTTGGGGCTAGGTGTGACCCCTTTGATGAATAGAGTTTGATATATCTTTATGCCTTGTTATTAGGCAGTGCCCCTCTCTCAGGATTGGAGGTTGTTGTGGTTGAGCTGAGTACGAGGTTGAGGTAAGTCCGTAGGACTTACTTAGCTACCATCCCTATATTGGGTGTTTGCATGAGTGGTGTGTGCTTTATATGTTTGCTATGATAGCATGAGTTGTCGTTTTTATCGACCTATGTTCTATTGACTGCCCCACTGCGTGGCTGTGATAACCTTTCCCTTTCATCCCGCCGTGGAGTCTGGGAGGTTCTCTGATGTCGGGCCAGACTGGTTTACAGGAAGGGCGCAATCCACTCCCATAGGGTACACGGATTGTGTGACCGATACTCGTACAGCTGGACATTGTACTCAGAGGCGGGGATGTATCGGTCCTCGTGTCACATACTTTCATCTATCTATATATATATACGGTTTTTGTGTGAATGGTTATTATATAAAGATAATAAATGGGTAAATGAGTGAAAGCATGCTGATATGTTTATCTTTCCCTATGTGTGATTGTGCTTATGCATTACTCTATATATGTGTATGGTTAGCTAACGGTTTCATACCGTGTTGTAGATGTTTACAGGTTAGGCGCTACTGGGTGATCTGGCAGGGTGACAGGCCGAGGACTCTCGTACATTAGGTGGTTGGTTTGGGGTTGTTATGTTTCCCCTCCTGCGTGAGGATGATCTTTTGTACCTCCTATGTGAGGATGTCATTTTATATACTCGGCTATGTTGTTGTTTACTTTGGGTCGTACAGTTTATACTGTTTTATGTATTTGTTTTATATCTGTCAGTGCCATGTTGTAAGGTCCAGTGAACTTGTTGTCAAGCTAGGGTCAGGATCCATTGTGAGATCCTAACCCAATGTGGCATCCCGAGTCCCGCGGATTCGGGGTGTTACAGAGTTGGTATCAGAGCCCAGGTTGACAACAATGGCACTTGCTACCTGCAATGAGGTTTGATAGGTAAAATAAATAGAGCCCACACGGGATCTGACGTTTTCAAAGGTTTTGGTTTTAAGTGTGGTTTTGGGATAGAATGTACGAGAAGTCGTCACCTCTGTCATGGATCTCTGCAGCGTAGATATGTATATATATCTGTGTGTACTATGGATTATGTGGATGTATTATATACATATCGATACCTATGGCATATATATAGCCTTATAAGATTAGGTGCGTATATCCTACAGATGACTCAGACTAGAGTAGTATCTGTAGTGGGATGAGGTAGGGGTACACCCCCTCTTCCTCCAGTGGTGATAAGTCAGGGACCAGTTTCCGCTGTTGTTTCGCCTAAGGCAGAGAACGAGTTTGAAGAGGCTGATCGTGTCTCCATGAGTAGATCCAAGTTTCAAGAATATATGTAACAAGTATATGAAGCGGTGATAGCGGGTAGATCCACACCGGATTTACCAACAATTGTGAGATCAACTGAAGCTTCTGGATCCGGAAAGAAGCAATGGACTGAATCAGTTACTGGAGAAGCAAAGATGATGAATGGGGAACCAAGTCCAATATCAGGACAATCTAGTGATCCTTTGGCCATGAAGATGACTAGCAAGGAACTACAGTGTTTTAATTGCGTGAAAGTTGGAACACTGGCGAGCTGTGTGCCCAAAGGCGCCCATCATATGCTCTACGTGTGGTAAAGCAGGGCATAGAGCGAAGTTTTGTCGACAGGGCAAGGCATTGCCTTTACAAGTTCCCTTCAAGAGTGAGATCATTCCAGGTGGACGACAAAGGTCGAGTTACCCTTCAGTTGCACAGGTTGCAAGGATGGGATGATTATGTTTTAGTTGTGGCTATCCAGATCATTTGCGTTTTGTGTGCCCTTTGGCACTGATATCTTGTTTCACTTGTGGTGAGCTAGGCCATCTGGCCCTTTCTGTCAGCACGGTGGTGTTTCTTCCCAGCAAGACCTTCCTCTTTCCGGTGCAGAAAGAGTGGAAGTGGAGGCTATAGTAATGACCTCAGTGATACTTGAGGAGCATGGATCTGACATTGAATGATGATATGTAGAGGAGCTACGAATGTTAGCTGTTATAGGTACCATTTTCGTTAACGGTTTACCTAGTGAAGTTTTGCTTGTTGTGAGTGTTATGCACGTCATGTCTTTCGATGCATGCGTTAATGGTTGAATTTTGGTATATAGTGGAAGGTGGATTTTCCTTTACAGGATTACCTTTTTGGGTCTGAGATACCCGTGAGATGCGTGTTTGTTCCCTTATTTCAGGGACCCGTGTATGGTTGTAGACTTCTTTGTCATGTCGTAGGTGCATGAGGAAGTCATTATGTGTATGGTTTGGATGAATAGATATCATGTGGTGTTAGCTTTTAATAGTAAGACTATTATAGTCTTTATTGAGTTGAGTTAAATAGAGGTCTTCTGAGGTTAAGACCTTTAAAGAGACGGGTTTGTCATCAGGACTGTACGAGCAGCGAGCTGATAGCACAAGGATGTGACGTCTTCTAGTGTTATACCATGAAGGAGCGAGATAGTCCAACATTGGAAGGTATTCCAGTTGTTTATGAGTTTATAGACGTGTTACTGAACCGTCTAGTTGCCACCTCAGCGGAGTGTGGACATTGTTATCGAGTTGAAGTATGATACAAGATTGAATGGGAAAGTCACACTATATGGTGCTTGTTGAGATATTGTACTGATAACTTGAAAGTTGACTAAAAAGGGTTTACCCTAGTGGGTTCCATGTTCCGTATTGACGACCTGATGAGTTAGCTTCAAGAAGCAATTGTGTTTTCAAGATTCCTTTGTGCTCAAGATATCCCTAGTCATGGATGAGAGAGTAACATGTGTATGAGATAATATCCCATACCCGTTATGGACACTACGAGTTTGTAGTGATGTCATTTGGATTGACGAATGTTTTAGTAGTTTTTATGGAGTTGATGAACAGTATCTTCATCGACTTCCTTGATTAGTTGGTGGTGGACTTCATTGATGACATGTCGGTATACTCTCATAGCAGAGAATAGTAGACCGATCGTCTGAGGACCGTTCTGCAGATTTCGAGAGAAAGAGAGTTGTATGCTACGCTCTCTAAGTGTAAGTTGAGATGTCAGTGGTAGCCTTTTTAGGCCATGTTGTCTCCGTCAGTGGGATCACGGTTGACCAGGCGATAATTTAGTATGTTGTACCATAGGAGATACTGATGAACATTAAGGAATACGTAGTTTTCTCGGCTCATCCGATTGCTATCAATGCTTTGAGGAAGGATTTTATATGATTACGTATTCATTTGCGAGTCTTTTGAGAAGACCACCATAACTACATGATGAAAGCAGTGTGTCTAAGTTCTGAAGAGTTGAGGAGACATTTGACCTCTGCTTCCATTATGTTTTAGTGAGAAGATTTTTGGATCCCGTGATTTACGGTGATACATCCCATCTAAGTCTGAGATGTGTATTACTACAAAGGAGTAGGGTTATTGATATGTGTATTTACAGCTGAGAACGTATGATGAGAACTACCCGATTCATGATTTAGAGTTAGTAGTGGTAGTTCAAGCCTTTAAGTTTTGAAGACCGTACCGGTGTGATCTTCATGTCAGATTTCTATAGATCATAGAAATCTGAAGTATATTTTATGCAACAGGGGTTGAATAACCGCCAATGTTAAGAGCTTAAGTTGATCAAGCTTTGACTTGAAGATTCCATATCATTAAGAGAAGTTGAACGTTTTCGCCGATAACTTGAATGGAAAGACGCTCCAAGAGAAGATGATTGTGAGACTGATAGTTCAGCCTCAGCTTCATAGAGATCTAGCTTGGCTAGAGTTGGACAATCAGTTCCTTGATGAGGATACCCAGTTATACCTCAGAGGTTCTACCTGGTCTGTTGGATGAGGTCCAACAGAAGCAGGGGACCTGCCCGGCCTTGACAAGGTTTAGAGAAAGGATGTCTCGTACTGAGGCACCATAGTTCTCCATTGGAGTAGATGGACTGATGAAGAGTCATGACAACTTTTGTGTACCTGCTGATGCAGATGGAGACAAAGAATATTACGGTATACCCACTATACGCCTTATTCAGTACATTCAGGTACGAGTAAGATGGACCACGAGATGAGACGATTATATTGTATGAAGCCGATATAACCAGATTTGTGATACAGTGTGTGACCTGTTAGCAGGTCCAGATAGAGTATTTCCGATCTAGAGATAAGCCCCACCCACTACCAGTGCAGTAGTAGAATTTGGGAGGACATCTCTATGGATTTTTTTTATGGGATTGTGACCCAGTAGAAGATTTATGTTATCTGGATTGTTGGTAACAAATTAATGAAACCGGCACGTTTCATTTCTATCAGAAGGACGCGGCTAGTGAATGAATTGGCTGAGGAGTACACTAGACAAATAGTGAGACTCCATGGTATACCGAGAACGATCATTTCTGATCGAGATGGATGTTTTTACTTTGAGATTTTAGGCAGCAAATTCAGACTGCTTTGGGGACGAGTCTGTACCTCATGACTACACTTCACCCCCTGACAGATGGCCAGTGAGAGAGGATCATCTAGATCTTAAAGATATATTATAAGTTGTAAGTCGAATGGGAAACGTGGATGGTTATATTGCCTTCCATTAATGAGTTTATTATATAACAACGAAGGACGTGCATCTTTCTGGATGGCCTTATGAGGCAATATATAGACATAGATGTCGTATATCCTTATGCTAGAAGTGATCTAGCAATAGTAGTGGAATAACACCTGACCAGATTCAGGATTTTATAGTTCAAGTAACGTTGATTGAAGGAAGAATGCTGGCTGTACAGAGTCGCCAAATATTATATGTAGACAAGAGGTGTTAACCTCTAAAGTTCAAGTGAAAGTTCATGTCCGGCTGGAGGTATCTCAGCTGTGAGACGTTTGTTGTGTATTATGGAAAGGGGAACTGAGTTTCCAATATGTCGGTTACTTGAGATCTTGATCAGTTTTGTGAAGGCAACATGATGTTTAGCTTTCACTCTGAAGTTGGTGGATGTTCACCCAGTGTATCATATGTCTCAACTGAGGAAGTATATATCAGACTCGAGACACCTTGTGAGTTACGATGATTTGATGGTTGAGTCCAACCACACTTTTGTTGAGCATTCAACTACATTCTTGGAATGAGATATGAAACGCTTGCATTCGAAAGACATTCCCATATTGAGGATATGATGGTCGAGATGAAGACCTGAAGAGGCTATGTGAGAGACTGAGGATAGTGCCTGAGGAACTATCCAGAGTATATGTTGGGACAAACCCGTTTGTGGGAGCACGAGTATATCTTAGTGCTATCTTGATGAATGTTGTGCTTATGTGCTTATATGCTTATATGCCTTGATGTGTTATTCCATGCTAGTTGTGATGTGATTTATGATTTTAGTAGATCTTGATGTGCTAGTGTGATGTATGCTATAGCTGGAGAGGATTACTTCCTCCACGCTATCCGAGTATGATCATATTTATAGCTAGAGATGGTTTTTTCCTCCATGCTATTTGAGTGTGATTAGGATTTAGCTGGAGATGGTTCTTTCCTCCATGCTACCTTGATGGACATAGTTTTAGTGGAGATGTGATTCCTCCATACGATATATATGATTATGGTTTGCTAGAGACGTATTTCCTCTATGCTTGTGATATGTTTTGGCTAGAGATGTGCTTCCTCTATGCCTTGTGATGTGGTATGGCGAGAGACGTGATTCCTCTACGCCTTTGGGTAGCGTTATGGCCCTGTTTCCTGGAGTGATGATTCCTCCATGTTTATACTTGAGGTTATAGATTGTTATAGGTTGTGATCTTTTGAACGGAGATGTGATACCTCCGATAGAAAGAGTGAGAGTTATACCTCGGCGTATGGGTCCGAGAGGATTTGGGAATTTTAAAGTTTCGGGACGAAACTTTTTTAAGGGGTGTGTGATGTAATAGCTAGGATTTCCGAATTCTAATTAATGTTGATTAACTTAATCGTTTATAGTAATTGACATATAACTCGCGAAGATTTCGCAAGTGATGAGTATGAGTCCCACCGTTATGTTCCTAGCGTAATTTTGGACGTTTGGGGAAATTTTTACTTTTTCCCCCGGGTAATTATTTTTACCCTCCGGTGTTATTTGGAGCATTTGGGAGCTCCAATTAATAAAAATGCAGTTGAGAGAAATGATCAGGACATCGGATATGTCCTAGGTATGAGAAATAACATGGAGAGGCAAAACGGCCAAAAGAGTCGCTATTTCGTTTCTTAACGGCTAAGAAAGACGGCTTAGGAATACACGTTTTCCGAGGCAGTTGTGTAATAATTATCCCTACAATATTCCAGATTTAATGTTCCAATCTCGAGAAGTTTGGAGAAAGAGGTTCGACCCGCATTTGGATCGGTTAAAGGATAATTATCGACTTTACTAAAGGATAATTATCGTCTTTACTATAAATAGCGGAAAATCCTTTATTAATTCATTTCATTTCACGTTTCCTCGTAAAAGCTCTGATTTCTCTCAACCTTCATACTCAGATCTACTCTCCGTTTCTAATCCGATTTCAATTCCGTTTGAGTTTCTGGATTCCTCTCTTCATTCTCTTCATAACGGTACCGAATTTCTGCATTTCCGAGTATATGGAGGTCTGGTCGAGCATATATGTCACCAGGGTGGTTCCGTCGCTCAGATTCCGGTGATTTTGATGTTGTCCATGCGTAGCCTGCGTCGCTGTGATTCCGAATCTTCTTTCAGATCGTCAATCGGGTTAGTAACGAATAAGTTATGAATTTATTCGTTTTCCGTACTGCGATTTGACATAAATTGACTTTAGGCTTGTCAAAATGGATAATTAGAAATTCCATTATGGTCGTTATATTATTCTGGTGATTATGGATAGTTTGTTTGATGAAATCTGATGACAGGTGGGTTTAGAAATTGCCTGCGGGCAAAACGTCATTCTGGCAAAATCTAATTAATTAATTAAAGGTTAATTAAATAAATTAGGATTAGAATTGAGATTGAGGAATGTTGATTAGATACTAACTTGAGATTTGAGGAATTGTGAGTTATGCTGAGATATTGAGGTTTAGTTGGTTGTGAGGCTCATAGATTGAGTATGATCCTTATGGATCCCTTTGGGGCTAGGTGTGACCCCTTTGATGAATAGAGTTTGATATATCTTTATGCCTTGTTATTAGGCAGTGCCCCTCTCTCAGGATTGGAGGTTGTTGTGGTTGAGCTGAGTACGAGGTTGAGGTAAGTCCGTAGGACTTACTTAGCTACCATCCCTATATTGGGTGTTTGCATGAGTGGTGTGTGCTTTATATGTTTGCTATGATAGCATGAGTTGTCGTTTTTATCGACCTATGTTCTATTGACTGCCCCACTGCGTGGCTGTGATAACCTTTCCCTTTCATCCCGCCGTGGAGTCTGGGAGGTTCTCTGATGTCGGGCCAGACTGGTTTACAGGAAGGGCGCAATCCACTCCCATAGGGTACACGGATTGTGTGACCGATACTCGTACAGCTGGACATTGTACTCAGAGGCGGGGATGTATCGGTCCTCGTGTCACATACTTTCATCTATCTATATATATATACGGTTTTTGTGTGAATGGTTATTATATAAAGATAATAAATGGGTAAATGAGTGAAAGCATGCTGATATGTTTATCTTTCCCTATGTGTGATTGTGCTTATGCATTACTCTATATATGTGTATGGTTAGCTAACGGTTTCATACCGTGTTGTAGATGTTTACAGGTTAGGCGCTACTGGGTGATCTGGCAGGGTGACAGGCCGAGGACTCTCGTACATTAGGTGGTTGGTTTGGGGTTGTTATGTTTCCCCTCCTGCGTGAGGATGATCTTTTGTACCTCCTATGTGAGGATGTCATTTTATATACTCGGCTATGTTGTTGTTTACTTTGGGTCGTACAGTTTATACTGTTTTATGTATTTGTTTTATATCTGTCAGTGCCATGTTGTAAGGTCCAGTGAACTTGTTGTCAAGCTAGGGTCAGGATCCATTGTGAGATCCTAACCCAATGTGGCATCCCGAGTCCCGCGGATTCGGGGTGTTACATGGCTATCGCTACTTCATTACATTTACTGATGATTTTAGTAGATATGGGTATATCTACTTAATGAAACAGAAATCAGAATCCTTTGAAAAGTTCAAGGAATTCCAGAATGAAGTGGAAAGACAAACAGGCAAGAAGATAAAAGTGCTTCGATCAGATCGAGGAGGCGGATATCTGAGCCATGAATTCGATCATCATTTGAAAAGTTGTGGAATTGTGACACAACTCACTCCCCCGGGCACTCCACAACTAAATGGTGTGTCTGAGAGGAGGAATAGGACTTTGTTAGACAGTGTCCGTTCAATGATGAGTTTTGCGGATCTTCCATTATCCTTTTGGGGATATGCTCTCCAAACAGCTGCGTTCGTTCTAAACAGGACTCCGTCACGTTCAGTTGACAAGACACCATATGAGATATGGACAGGAAAGGTTCCTCACTTGTCATTTCTGAGGGTCTGGGGGTGCGAAGCTTATGTAAAACGTTTACAATCTGATAAACTAGCACCGAAATCAGACAAATGTTACTTCGTAGGATATCCCAAGCAAACAAAGGGGTATGATTTCTACCATCCCATAGAGAACAAAGTGTTTGTTGCTCGGGATAGTGTCTTTTTGGAAAAGGAATTCTTTTCCAATAAGCCAAGTGGGAGAAAAGTTCAAATTAATGAGATTAATTGTGAGCAAGAAACGCAACAACACGAGGACATACAAGATGTCACTGAGGAACTTGACTATTTTAATGAACCTCTTATGAGGCAAGTTAATCCAGTTCAAGAATCAATTCCTATAGTAGATCAAGCTGAAGAGGAACCACATATTGATGTGGAGAACTCTTCAAATGAGGAACTGCATAATGATGTAGGAAATCATACAGCTGAAATCTCTCCTATTGTTGGCCCAAATTGGAGATCAAATAGGATAAGGCAACAACCTAGACATTTGGATGACTATGTGTTGCATGCCGAGATCGAAGTGCTCCTCATGGAGCATAACGAGCCCGTTTCCTACAAGCAAGCTGTGACGGATCAGAACTCCGAAAAATGGCTTGAAGCCATGAGATCCGAAATGGAATCCATGTCTGAAAATCAAGTATGGGACTTGATTGATTTGCCTAATGGGGTAAAACCTATTGGTTGCAAATGGGTCTTTAAAGTAAAGACATACAAGGATGGAAATATCTCTGTTTATAAAGCAAGGTTGGTTGCTAAGGGATTTAAACAAATTCATGGTATTGACTATGAGGAGACATTTGCCCCGGTCGTCATGATCCGGTCCATTAGGATAATCCTAGCGATTGCCGCCTTCTATGATTATGAGATATGGCAAATGGATGTCAAGACCGCATTTCTAAATGGCTATTTAGAAGAGGATGTATATATGATGCAACCTGAGGGTTTTGAGGATCCAAAATACCCTAGGAAGGTTTGCAAGCTTAAGAAGTCCATTTATGGACTAAAGCAAGCATCCAGGAGTTGGAATCTTCGATTTGATGAAGTGATCAAACAGTTTGATTTCATCAGATGTGACAAAGAACCATGCGTTTACAAAAAGTTGAGTGGGAGCAAGGTAACTTTCCTAGTCTTGTATGTGGATGACATACTACTCATTGGGAATGACATTCCGATGCTGGAAACAGTAAAAGGATGGCTTAAGAAGCATTTCTCAATGAAAGATCTAGGGGAGGCCGAGTACATACTAGGCATCAAGATCTATAGAGATAGATCTAGAAGGCTTATTGGTCTCAGTCAAGGAACTTATATAGATAAGGTTCTACAGAGATTCAAGATGATAGATTCCAAGAAAGGATATCTGCCTATGCAACATAGGATCCATCTCAGCAAGACCCAGTGTCCTAAGACACTTGGTGAGATTGAGAGGATGAGCAAGGTTCCCTATGCCTCTGCTATAGGATCCATCATGTATGCAATGACCTGTACTCGACCAGATGTTGCATATGCTTTGAGTATGTGTAGCAGGTACCAGTCGAACCCCGGTGACATTCACTGGCAAGTTGCAAAGAATATCCTAAAGTACTTGCGAAGGACTAAAGATGATCTACTGGTATATGGAGGTGATGATGAGTTAGTCATCAAGGGCTATACCGATGCTAGTTTCCAGACTGACAGAGATGGCTTTGAGTCGCAGTCTGGATACGTCTTCATTTTGAATGGAGGAGCGGTAAGTTGGAAAAGCCAAAAGCAGGACACGGTTGCGAACTCAACCACAGAGGCAGAATACATTGTTGCGGGAGAAGCGGCTAAGGAAGCGATCTGGATTAGGCAGTTTATAGCTGAGCTCGGCGTTGTCCCTAGCGTGACGAGGGCAGTTGACGTCTATTGTGACAACAATGGCGCGATTGCTCAAGCGAAGGAACCTAGCTCAAGCTCCAAATCCAGACATGTTTTGCGGAAGTATCACATGATCAGACACTATGTTGATCGGGGTGATGTAAGCGTGTGCAAGGTGCACACAGATGATAATATTGCAGACCCATTGACTAAACCCATGAATAGGCCTAAGCATGATAGTCATACTCGGGCCAAAGGGCTCAAACACGTTAGAGAATTCTTTTGAACTTCTGTGTTTGGATTGAGAAAACGTTTGTTTTTGTCATGGAGTTTATGATTGTTTTATATATGAGTTTTCATATTCTTATTTGATTATTACTTGAATATAAAATAAAGTATCCAAACAATTTATTAATTATCAAATGTGCTTACTGGAAAAGTTGTGTGAATGAAACCACATTAAGTGAACTGAAATTATTAAATTGAAAAGGATCCATGGTCTGAGTCGTTAACTTGGATACAAACGACTCTAAAGTAGACCATCTTGTGAGTGAATGATGAACGTGGGTTTCATAGTTCATAGGACATGGAGATGTCCAATCGCTTACATAGGTGAGTATGGTGATACTCATCGGATAGACCGATCCTATGGCTCTCATGACTTATTGAGGAGTTATAGCGATTATCATTATCAGTGAGTTCCTTAACATGAGCTTGATATAACTTTCATTTGAAGGATGACATATCTTAGATACTGTTAAGCGCTGACCGTAACAGGCAGTTATAAAGGCAGTAATCAGGGTGGTCAAAATTTGAGTGGGAGTTATAGTCGTTGCAAGATTGGATTAATCCTCCTATACCAGCATACTTTGATATATTGGGAAGGATTGGTGTCCCCGGCCACTTGAAGAGTGAGAACTGTGTAAACGCATGGCCATGCTCAGATTTGATCTGTACTGACAGTTTGATCTCAGGAGTTCAAGAAACATATCTGATGGCAAAGATGGTTTCCATCACATAGTCAGATAAGGACATTAAGCGATAAGGGAATTTTTAACATTGCACACTTGTATGAAAGTACAAGTGGGAGACTGAAGGAATTGTGTCCTTTATCCAAGGTGCAATTACTGATGATGAGATAGGACATTAAATATAGGGATATATATAATCCGATAATATTAGGGGTCATGGCGTTTTGCTAGAAGCTAACCATGATCGGTACATTTATATGATAAGATGTATTGCTAGTGTTATCGGGTCCTACGAGGTCACACCATAACGAGTAGGAGAACTGAATCAATTAATGAGAGAATTACCATATAGGAGTATATGGTGGAAAAGGATATATTTTGTAGGAGTATAAAATATATTAAGGAGTGGGTAATTAATAATAGATAAGGAGTTATTTATTTATTAATTACTGAACATATATCTTATATTTTAAGGTCGGGCTTTTTAATAGTTAAAAAAGCCCAACCCTAATTAGATATAAGGGAATGATCGATTAGAGGGGAAAAAAATATATTGAGCCGTGTATTCACGTAAGAAGCGACGTTCTTCCTCTTCGATCCCTCTCTCTCAAAAGCTTCATCCTTTGTTCTAGCAATCGAAGGTTAAGGCGATTCTTGTTCAATCTCGGGTGGACCAACTAGAGGAGTAACACTTGGGACTCTACATATCCTTGAAGGAGTTATCGAACACGCATCAAAAGGTATTCCTTTTCCCCTTATCTAATCTATTATGCATGCGATCCATGTTTAGATGTTTAGGAAATCGTTTCCTGAAATTCCGCTTTTACACATCTAAAATCCCAACACTTCTTGGGTTCAGGCCAAATGGCCCACCAACGTTGGAATTGGACCTTAGTTGATTACAATATAATTAGATCAAGTAAGATTCATCATTTCCCAAATATTACAAACATATAAACACACATAAATTACATTGCAATTCACCATCTTAATTCTTATGTTTAAAGTTTAAGAGCTAGATAATAGATTGGATGTTTGTCATCAATGTCAGTCTTCAACGGCAACTTAAGTGATGCCCTTCAGGTGTAGGAAATCTTTACTACTGTGATCACTCCTTCACCCCATAGAGATTGTTTTAATCTAGAGGATATAGCATACCTCTAGATTTTTCAAGAAGGGCTTAGGTCATCCTCTCTGCAATTCCATTTTGTTGAGCAGTTTCAGAAATTATAAATTGTCTTTTGATACCTCATTCTAGACAAAAAAAAAAAGTCAAACTCATTATTATAGAATTTTAACTCATTATTAGTCCTAAGATATTTGAGTTTGTGGTTAGTTTGACCTTCTAAAGTAAGATTTTTATAGCTTAAAGATTTCAAAGGCATCGCTTTTGTGAATAAAAAAAATAACTCAAACTTTAATGTTGTAGTGTTTTATAAGTGAAAGAAAGTACTTTTACCTATAGGGTCTCCCCGTACAGGCCCCTAGAAGTCAGAATAAACATATTCTAAGGGTATATATATATATATATACACGCTTTAAATTGGGATATACTAAAATTGGTTCTCGTGAATTTACCTAATATACAAGTTTACAAGCTTAATATAGAGGCCAAACTTTAGAGTTATCAACAATGTTTAACTCAAGAGATACCATCATATGGTAAAGGCCATTTTTCTTAATGTTCTTTACTATTATGATACCTTATCTAAAAGATGTTCTTAATTAGCCCAATCATGAGTATGAATATCACAATTAAGATCATCAAAATCACATCTAGAAAGTAAACTTCTCCTAACTTCAAGTATACATCTAACATTTTGTATGATTATGATTTTATTAGCATGCATTGTGAAAGGAATAGAACACATACTTTTAGTGGATAAAGCAATACCGAGTCTAAATTCACACCCTCATCATGCTTATGCAAATATATAGTGGATAAAGTAGTTTGATTATCAAGTCTAAGTTCACCCTCATGTTTATGGAAATAATCAATTAAAGAAACGTTCACGAGGAGTAGCATGTATAGTGCAACCAAAGTAAAAAAATTCAAGCATTTAAATCAGAGGTGGATGAACATTTAAGCATTTTAGAACACATCAGTAACTCATAATCTTAGTAGAGAGTGAATTCACACAAGGTATAAGTACCGGAAGTAGTATTTGCAGATTTTTCAAACACATCGCGTTTCTTTTTGCTACATTTAGGAGAAGCGTGTCCTTTTTAACCACAATAAAAACATGTAACAGTTTTCTCAGTCCAATGATTACCATTAGAGCCCTTATTAGTCAGTTTGATTAAAGTTATGATTAGCATATTGTCGTCGTTCTTAGCATTATTTTGTGAGAAGGTTGGTGTAGGAAGCCTTTTTTTTAATAGTTGATATAAACTAGGCCATTGTATTTTTTGCCTAAAATTTTAAATCTAAAAATAATTAATTAAAGGGGCAGCAAAATATAAAATTATAAACCCTATAAAGTCATCCCTAATTGTCAGATTCCACGTCCGAAGCAGTTAGGGTTTCTCGCAGTCGTTACAGATCTGAACTTGGTGGTCTTCTTCAACCTTAATCGGTGGTTTGCTTCTGGCAACGTCGAAGCCTTCTTTCCGGTCACGTGCAGTAGCGAGGCGGCAAGCAACGACGACAACGGCAGTGGATCTGGGCAGCGACGACCTCGGCTTCCTCCGGTCTGGTTTTTGGCACAACCTCAAGACGAAGACACTGTCTGGATACGTTTTCTGCGTCTTTTCTGGCGGTTGTTGGGAAGCGGCGAAGAAACTAGGGAGGGACGAGTTGGGCTCTCCAACGGTTTGCTGCGTCATTTCCGCTAGTTTGTTTTGACCTCTCCTGCGGTTGGCAGCGTTTTATGGGCTCGACCGAGAAGACACTAGTTGTGTCCTCTTCCTCTGGCTCGCACCAGTCCGCCGCCGCCATCCTCCCAGTGCCGCCCCGCCTCCGATGATCCCCATTGAAGCCACCAGTGTCACCCGCCTTTTGTAAATCTTCTCAATCTCAATTGATTAGGGTTTTGTTGAACTTATGGTAATCTATTATATACATACTAAAAGAGAAAGCATGATTTGATGACGTGACGCGCCGTGGAAGCAACAATCAAATGGAGCTCCCACAATTTTTTGGCCAATAAATCTTTATTGTTTAAGTCAGAAAATCTTTTTTTCCTAAACTAACATTATGCTCTTCAAAATTTTAAGTAACTTTTTTTTGTTGGAGATTCTCCAAGATTTTATAGGCCAATAAATCTTTATTTTTTGTGACAAAAAATATTTTTTACTAAACTAACATACTGCTATTCAAAATTGTACGTAACTTTTTTTTGTTGGAGATTTTCCAAGATTTTATAGATTATAGCCAAATCTCCTTTTTATTATTTAGAATAATTATTAATCAATATCAAAAATTTACCCAAATCTACATTTTTTACGTTCTTATCAGATCCTTGAAATTTTCACAACACACTTCCTACGATTTCTATTCTATAAATACTCTACTCCATAACGTAAAATTGTATCCGTTGCTTTCTTATTCTTCTCTTAACCTATTATCGGCTGCTTTGCTATTCTTCTCTTACGTTGCTTTCTTATTCTTCTCTTAACCTATTATCGGTTGCTTTGCTATTCTTCTCTTAACGTATTATCGGCTGCTTTACTATTCTTCTCTTAACCTATTATCGTCTGCTTTACTATTCTTCTCTTAACCTATTATCATCCTCGTTGATTCATTCTCATAGAGGTATGTGCTTGATTTACTTTGTTTACATATAAATAGTTTGATTCTCAGCTTATCATAATTATTGTTTAACTAAAAACTTTCAAAACTGATTAATTTGTATTTTAGATATTCGTACAATAACCGTTAGTATTTTATTTTTATATAATTTTAAAATAATTTAATTTTCTCATAATCTTTATTTTTATCTAAATTTTAGGAATTTTTTTGGTAAATTCTTAAATATTTTATAATATCTACTGTTATATTTTTTAAAATAAGAATTTCTAAATTTCAAATTTATAAAAAAGGCTCCTCACTGTTTTATATTTTCAATTTTTTTTATTTGTACAACAATTAGTTAATCCGTTTTTACCTTAAATTTTAAAAACTTGATTTGAAACAAAATAGATTTAAATCTCAACTGATTGATTTATGATTTAACGATTTACAATTATATTTTTTAAAATCAAAAATTTTTAAATTCATATTATTAAACAAAATTACTCATCAATTTATATTTACTTTTTAAATTTTAGAATCAACAGTTATTCAACTTTTGAATTAATTTTTTAAAAATTGAATTAAAAACAAACTAGATTTTAAAGCATTCGGAATTTTTTTTTTCAAAAAAAGGTCCTAAAATAAAGGAAACAATAAGATTCGGATATTTTTAAAAATAAAAAAAATTTAAATTCATATTATTAAATAAAATTCCTCATCAATTGCGACAAGGTTAAGACATTCATTTCATATACTCATTTCCAAAATTAAAATTGTTTAAAGAAAAAATACTTGAAAAAATAAATTGTGATAGTAAATGTAATTTAATCATTCATATCCTTGTATTTCAAAACACACATGTTATTTTATAAGTGTTAATGTGTTTTTTATAAATATACCCACACAAGGTGCGGGATATAAACTAGTTTACAATAAAGAACTCACACTTTTGTATTACACTATTGACCTAAACTTTTGAAATTTACAAATTTGCCCCTAACTAGATAATTACAGAAAATGACCCATGTTTTCTAATTGCAGGAAAGACTCAGAGTTTTGAAAGTTCACCAATTGCCCCAATTTGTTTAATTACAGATTTTGACCCAACTTTATAAATACGGGCTATTGCCTATAGTCTTTTGTAGTTATAATTGGGCTTGTGTTACTCGATGGGTTTGAACGTGTGTAATGAAACCTTGTGTAAATGACGGACTTGTGTTAATGATGAACTTCTTGGTTTGTGCAACTCATTGGAGATTGTGTAACTCAACTTTGTGTAAATAAACGGAACTTATGTAATTGAAAAATAACCGAGTTTGTTAACTACATAAATTTATATTGTAAATGAAATTCTGGATTAATAGTGTGTAATTGAAATTGTGTATTAACGTTGTGAAATTGAAATAAGCATAGATTTAACATGATACAATAAAGTTAAGTATCCTAAAGAGTTTTATCAAGCATGAGAGAGAGAAGATCCTATGAAAACACCCCCTAACGTGAGAACATGAGAACAAATTCGTAATTATTATCAGTTTTGTTACGAATGTGTCATATCGTTTAATGTATTATTCGTAGTTATTGTTGGATTACTAATTATTATTCGTAGTTATTATTATTTTTTATATCTATTCTAAATCTCAACCCTTAATACTCACATACAACGGTGTACGATTGTTCTCATGTTCTCACGTTAGGGGTGTTCTCATGGGAACTACACCCTATATATATATGCTTGTATCCATTTAAAAATGAAAAAGACAGTAGAGGAGACTAATTCTATTAAGCATGGATTTAACATGATACAATGAAGTTAAGTACCCTAAGATTTTTAATTGTTACTTGTGTAAGGACTTGATGTCCTACCTCATAAGTGAGACGACACATTATCTTAGAGTGAGCAATCTTGTCAAGTTCCGTCTTTTCCTCTTCTTTAGTATCAGTTGTATAAGTGTCGGTTATAGCATTTCGGTATTTCTCTTTAATAAGATTTGCTTTTATTTTAAATTGTTATGTGATAAAGTTAGAGTTGCCATCGAATAGTTTGATTTCGGCAGTGTCGTCACTCATGATGAAACAAAGAGGTAAACAAAATGTACGTTAGTATTACATTTTTAATGTAAAAATATTAAGTAGAAGAGAAGTACTTGCCATCCAAACACAAAGAAACTCAAATAATTTTTCTCAAAAAGTACTAGTTCTCTATTTTGAAAAGAAAACAAGTGTCACCAGAAGAGTACTTTTACTCTTGAAAACAAAGGTTTTTATTTTGAAAAAAAATTTAAATAAATAATATATTTATGAGATAAAGAGGTTTGATGAAGATGAAGAACAACAAATGTGTTGAGAGAACTGAAAGTTTAGGTTTTAGACTATGAAGTAAAGAAACCAATTCTTGTGATATTTAAGCTATATTTGGTGTGAATCTAGCTATTGCGAAGCCAAAAGTACTAGAGAACGTAAAGAAAGGTAGGAACAAAAAAAGATATATAGAGAGAATGGGAGAAAAAGAAAATATATGACTATTACAGAGCCACAACCTCTAGATCTTGGTTTCAATGATATATCTAAGTTTATTTTAACTCTAAAAGTCAATAGAAGCTTTGGATCCGTGTTTCCAAGAGAGATATCAACCAAAAAAACTCAAGAAAGACAAATTGGCAAAGATCTAAGGTAGAAAAGTAGTAAAGAGTAGCAGCGAAAGCAAATTTTGGAAGATTTTAAAGTTTTGAAAAGAAAACTAAGTTTTTCCTTCTAAAGAATCGATGAGTCTATACCAATTTGTAAAATTCATATATCAAACAAATCTCAAAATTTTTGAAACATATTTGTTCCAGAGCGAACCAATCCAAGAGAGAAATATCAAACGCAAAAGTTTGTTTTCGAGGTCCAACTCAATTCCTACGTCCTCGGGATCTCAAGAGATACAATCCATTATCGTCTAAAAATAAGTAAAAACAACATGAAAATACAAAGAGAGAACTAAAAGCGTAGAACATCAAGAACAACAGTAAGAGTAGAAAGAAGAAGAAGAAAGCTTAAAATCAGACGAGTCTATAGATACCAAGATCTTCTTTTCTGCTCATAGTTGGTGATTGAAAGAGCTCTTTCAAGCTTCTCATGGAAGCGCTCGATCTCACATTAGTTTCTGCGAGAGCTCTCGGAGAATGGAGGAAGAAGACAAAGAAGTAAAGTGGAGCGGCGGAGAGAAGGAGAGATTAGGGTTATCAACGAGAAATAATAATCTTATATACCTCTCTCTATTCTTCAAACGTCGCCGTTTAAGCTAATAACCTTATATATCCCCGATATTTTCTTGTAATCAACCCAGTTCGGCATGTTTTATCACATTTGAGAAGCAAACAGTAGATCGTTTGGCTTATTCGGGTAATCCCAAAAAAGTCTTCTACCTAACTAGGCAAAATGATGTAAAAGCCTGTCAGTATTGGAATTGGGTCTTAACATACTACAGCATAATCAGATCAAGCCAGATTCATCTCAAATATCACAAGCCAGATTCATCTCAAATATCACAAACGTATAAACACGCATGAATTACACAACCACGTAGATAAAACAAGTCTAGTATATAAGAAATTGTTTGGTTTTAAAATGTAACTATATTGGACTTGTATGCATATGAATTACGGTCTATAGTTTGCTAGGCTTTTACAACAATCTTTGAGTTTGATTTCAAGGATATTGAAAAGTCGGTTTAGAAATTCATATAAATTCATTCTCAATTGTTGTGTATGCATAAGGTATGGAATCAAGTAATCAATGGTATGTATCAGGCTTTTTATTTTCATTATTTAAAAAAATACTTAACCATAGCCAATAAGAACCCATTTTCTTATTTTAACTCCATTCATGAAAAAGGGCCCTTAATTAGTCAACTTGGGAATACAAGACTTGAACTCTAAGGAGCTTGCTTAGTTGTTATTTTGGCTATGAATTGTAAATTTAAAATCCATCCAAATTTGCTATGATTTAAACCAAAAATGTGCCACCCACCAACCACAATCCCTAGAGTGTTGATATAAGAAAAGTGGATGAACCCAACACCCACAAAAGATAGTGCTATTCAAAGAAAAGGTAAGAAAACATGCATTCTGTTATGGACCCATTGGACATCCATGTTTTATAGGATCCAAAATTTGTTTGCATTGTTTAATTCAATAATCTTAGCTGCCCAAACCAACTCATCAAATAAAATAAAAACTTGAGAAATAATCCCCTTCAATATTAAATTTCAAACTTTTTTTTTAAACTTTTAGGTGGTTGTAGGATGTATTTTCTAGAATTGAGGCTCAATTATTAGGGTTTTTTTGTTGCCCCACAAATCTCTAATTAACCAATTTCACATTTATCTTCAATTGGAATGAGAATGGGGCAACCCATGTGCCATCACAATGATACAAGTACTCACATGGACCAGAGACTTATAGTATTTGACTACATCATTTGCTTACACACACACACTTCTCCTAAGAACCAATGAAACTTCCCTAAAGTTCATTTTTGTGACTTCTTTTCCAAGTGATGAGGGTATTTTAAAAGCAAAGAGATTTTATAGCTTAGGATTTGGTGTTTGACTATCTGTACACCAAAAATAAGCTTTACATGTTTAGCATAGCAACAAAAAGGAGCACTAACAAAGCAAGTAGCACCTTTATGGAGCAAAAGAAGGCCTTAAGATCTAGAGGGGCCAAACAACAAACAAGGACCAATGCCATTATGTTAGGGCCCAATCTGCTGCAGTGCTGGTGCATGAGTTACCCTGGTGTTCAGTAAGAGCTTCCTGCTGCACTTCAGTCTGTTATGCTTGCCCTTGTCGCCGGTCGAGTGTGACAGCATATAGTAAATGCAACATTAATGCAATACGGGCAACACAAAACATTGCAGTTCAGACTTAACTTCAGCAACCAACGTTTATAATATCTACATACCAAAATTTACTGACCATAACTCGATCAGCTTACTGTCATCTTAAAATGGTGTGCTTATTTAGTTCTGAAAACATCGATCCAAGAGAGCATAAACAGAAGCTAGGATGAATCGGTATTGAGCTTAAATGATCTTTACATTATGATATACCGACTTTTCTACATAAAAGGTCACATGGCTAGGAAAATAAACACAGCAGAAAACTATTTTACAGACTAATGCATAAAAGAAAGATAGACAGAAGAATTAAGTAAAGAAGAGAGCTAATGAAGAACTTACCCTGAACAAGACGCTACTTATACTAAGATTGAGGGTGGAGAAGTCCAAAACTACGGGCAGGTTTAACGACGAGGGGTGAGAGAAGGGAATGACGGGATTGATTGGAGGATCAGCTTACGGCTAGTGCTACGAGTACCAGGTGAGGTTCTGATGTTGTCATTGTGAGGAGACGAGATTCTCTTGCTGTTTGGAGATAAGGTCTTGATGGTGTTGCTGCTCGGAGAAGTGTTGTGCAGAAAAGCAGGCAGTTTGTCTACTGAAGAAGCCTCTTGAGGTTGCTTATTATCGATCTTGTGCTGGGCTCGTAAGAAGGTTGATCTTCCAGGGCCATCGGGATTAAGCAATGAGCATGAACTGACACTGACAAATCTTGAGGGCTTGCCCTTTGAGGAACTTGGAAGTGGGATAGATGGCCTGAGAAACAAACCCGGAAATTTTCGTTTATGAGAAGAATTTGACACGAAAACAAGGCTGAGAGTATAGTACTGTAGTAAAGATCAATGTTAGACCTGAAAAGCCGCAATGGAGTCTGAGGAAGCTTCGACCCAGGATTGAGGTCTTCGTCATTGTGGATACCAGGTTGAACTTTCTCATGAGCCGGTGTGTCTTCTTCCACTTCAAGCTCCATTCCAGCAAATGTCGGTCCTGATTTATAAACAAGTGTAGCTAGGCAAATGTATTTTCATAACCAAGCAAAACACAACAAAATAACACAAGACTCACCATCCTTCCTTCCAAATGTATTTTTGCACCCCTCACAACGACAGTTAACAGAGCACCCAACACCACCCTGCAAAAGAAAACAACACACCAACATGAGATCGATACAGAATGAGGTTCATAGGTTCCTGAATTTATGTGAAGAAGAAAACCTGATAGCATTCACAATATTTCTTCAGGCAGTTTGATTTCTTGCAGTTGCAACCTCGTTTATGACGGGCTGAAGCTGGAGTTTTGTTCGACTCGTCCTGGTACAGTGAAAATGTATATAAGACAGTTGAAGTGCTCAAGAAACAAGTAGAATTAATTTAGTATTATACTAACCCCAGGATCGTTTACATTGTCAGATCTGATGACTTTTGGAGCAAATGCAAGTGGGTTGCGAGATTCAATCTGTTTACGTGTTGCTAGAACAGTTTCTTCATGGATTGGCTTGTTGAAGCAATCTCGGCAAGCACATGGCTCAACACAGTAGACCCCAGCAGCAAAGCACTCACAGTAACTACAATGACCAACACCAAAACCATAAGGAATCTAAAACAAAGGTCAAATTTAGAGGTGGTGTTATAAGTAAATCAGACAGCTTACAGTTTCAAGCACTTGGACTTTTTGCAGTTACAGCGCTTGCAGGCGCCCTCACCTTCTCCAGAATTTTCAGAACGACGCCTGCAAAATTGGATTTATCAGTCACAGCCTGGGTTCAAATAGTAAGCAATAAGCACTCAATCAAAGTAGAGAAGACATGCCTCTTTTTCTTTGGGCTATTTGGATTTAAATCTTCGTTAGATCCAGGAGCAGATGCCTGAGAAGCATCCTCTGCACCCTCAACTTCTTTTTCAGAATTACCAATTTCCTCTAAAGAGATTGAAGCTGATGATTTAAAACTCTCTGAGACAGCTGTAGGAGGCACTGTTATTAGTTGCTTTTCCGAAGAAAAGTTCTCCGGTATGAGAACTCTACCACCATTGGAAGATACTGAAAGTGTGTTCAGGTGCAGGCCTATTCCTGGACGAACACACATGGAAGAATCACCTCCTTGATTTAGTGCTGATACTGCACTGTTGGCCAATATGTTTGCCTCATCTTGTGATGATGAAGTAGAAATTGAACTACCCCCTACATTCTTCTTAGCTCCTGGAATCTCGAAAACAAGGCACCGCCTTCTTATCCCGCGATGCACAATAACCTACACAATGCAAAGAATTACACATTGGGCCACATAGGACTACAACTTGTGATGAAAATAAGTGTCTAAATTAGATGAAAGCATTTGCTCACCTTATTTTCCAAATTTTTGCTGATTTGGTCAGGAACATTGACATTTGAAGATGAACTTCCATTATAATCCTGCCCATGGTAAATTTGATGCAGCTTGTTTGCTGCTGGACCTGATTGACTCATCTGATCTTGGACATCAGAACTTAAAGGGCTGAGACCATGTTGGTGCTCCATATCATTTACATCCTCGCCCTCTGGAAACTGTGACAGATATGAAGCAAAAAGATCTATTTGTTCATCTAGTGAATGGTCTTCGGAGTCTTTTGGGGGTTCTTGAACTTGTGGTGATTCAAAAACTAAAAGATCAGCAGCATCAATTAAGCCCCAATCACCTCCTGATCCATCCATGTTTTCATCTGTTTCAACAGAAGCCAAATGTGTTCCAAGAGAGTTGCCACTTGAGGCCTCCTGAAACAATGGAACAGAAGAAGAGGGGCCTGGCTCACTCGTAGTCTGAATATCGGGGCTGCCACAATCATATTTTAATTCCGTTGGCAGCTCTATAGCAAGATTTGAAGATTCATCCGGCGCATCTTCAGAATCTTTATCCTTAGAAGGACCCGCATCTTTAACTTCATCTGAGCCTTTGCTAGGTGAATTAGCAGCATTGCCAGCATCTTCACGTGTGACATCTTTGCTCTCGGTATCGGATGCAAGCTCAGGTTTTGATAACTCTGAAACTTGGTGTCTAAGAAAGAACAAAGTAGCATCAAATTAGTTACAAAAAAAAGGTATCGTTTCAAGAAGATAAGATTAAAGGGAAACTGCATTTTACCTTCTCAGAAATGTAGAGTCCTTTTGAAGGGTGACATGTGGTGATGTGAAAACGGATGGAGGAGATGTAAAAGTAAGAGCCCCGAGAGTCTGAGAAACCGGTATGCTGTTTGAGGGATTAATGGGAGAAAGGTTGTTGATGAAGTTGGAAAAGGGAGATTCCTAAAATGAAACACGTACAAAAACATGTTAAGACACAAACAATGTGTTTAAAATCTGATTGAAAACAAATTGCTTCATAACCTGCCTGCACAAACAAAACAAGGATCTAGGAGATTAATTCAGGCATTGCCGCATTGTAACCAAATCATGATTTTAAATCAATGATATCTACTCTAAGCCATGCAACATTAAAGAGGACAAAATTCGACAATGGGATACTCTTCAGATTTCAGATTTAAGCCCCAATTCACGAAAGATGAGAGAAGGCAGAGTAAATGAAAACAAATGCTAAACATTGAAGACAACACCGAATTCACTCAGGCTATGCAATGGACAATCTTTGACCAAAACCAACATCGCCACAAAACAAATCACAAGAATGACCCATCAAGAAGTGAAAATTGATTCAAGTGACCTCACAAGGTTGACCAAGACAGGCAAAATCAGTTGACTCAAAAACCCTAAGATAAACAAAGAAATGAAGCGCAGCTAAATTAGAAACCAAATCACCAAACCCAGCAAAACAAATCTAAAAGAAAGTCAATTCGACAAAATGAGGGTTAAAAACAGCAAATCACCTAGAAAAATTACATGAAAAATAAGGAGATTAACAAAATTAAACCTAAATTGACGGAATTAGAACGAAATGAAGCAAGCAAACCTCAAAATCGTAGGGAGGATTGCCGATCTGGGTCTTCTGTGGAGTATCCATCGCCGAATTGAACCTTCGTAGACGGATAACACTTAGAAACAGAAGCTCATAAGAGATTTAGAACCCTATTATACCTGTTACGACCCAGCAGGGCTAATGGGTCACAGGTATTCACCGCAGGGAAGTAAAGGAGAGAGCGTGAGAAGAGTGATGGGGGATTAGGGATTCAAGTAGAGGAGCGGGAAGGCGGGATTTGGATTATTTTTCTCGTGGGTACAACCCGACCCGACCCTACCAAATGCGGGTCCCAGTACTTACTACTGGTGAGTGGTGAAGTAATGACCTCATGAGTCATGGTGGATGAAAAATGGTTGGTCTTCCTTCGGACCCAACCAACGAGGTGAAACTCAGCAAATTTATTTTTTAAATAAATAAATAAATAAATTAGCTGTGAAAAGCTTTTTTTAAAAGCAACGTATACTTCCTTGATTTTCTAAACTACTGTTTCGATTGTGTTGATTATTATTTAGAAATTAACTCGATTTTATCTACAGGGTTTTGTTCGTATTTGTTAATTGTGATGATAATTATCTCTTTTTTTTCTTTTTCTAGAAAGAATCTGATGTAGATCCTCTGACTATGCAGCAGCAAGGAGATAAATAAGGGTATACCCGTAAAAAAATTTAATAACGCAATATGTCAGGTATATTAGGAAAAATCACAGAAAAAAATTCAATTTTTTTGGGTAGTTTTAAAATAGACCTTGAAAGTTCAAAATTAACAAAATATGACCATCTTTTGATAAAGCTGTCTGATGAAACTTGAAGGTTTTGTTCTAATTTCAACATGACTCATTATTTAAAAAAACTATTATATTATTATTATTATTATTATTATTATGGTTCAGTTATTTATGTTATAGTGGTAAAATATAAATATTAAAAATCAAACCATTTTTCTTATTGTAAACAAATAATTAAATAAGAGATTAATTTATAGGGTCGTGCACACGGTCTTAACCGAATCGTTTGGACGGGTGGATCATAAATATAATGTGGACCGTGGCAAGATTGGACATTTACGGTCCAGTGCCGTCCAGAGAATATCGCATTTTTTTAGCATTTGGTTGTTTTGGTTCAAATACGGTCTTGGACCGGGGCAGGATTGGACATTTACATTGCCGTGTTGTTTGTCCTCCTCCGGCTCCACCTTTCTTCTCCGTGTCTCCGTTATGATATTTTCGGACGTCTCCTCCTTGATCTCCGGTTTATATCAGCTTTATGCTCACCACTTTACTGGTTTTTCAACACCGTAACAGATTTACTTGCGTTGCATTGATTTCACGTCAGCAGCGGGTGACGAGGTGCTACCGGAAGATGTTGAAGACCTCATCCTTTGGATGCTTTGGGGTGACGAGTCTTTAGAAACTTTTCCCCCCCTTTTGCTTACCCTTGTATCAAAAAAAAATCTCATAAAATCATAAACTAGATTGTATGTGGATCGGAACTGAATTGTAAATCCGGACAGATTTTACAAATCGGGCCAATTTTGCACATCCCTGTTATTTTTAATATATATTACTCCTTCGGTTCTCGATAATTGTCATTAGAATAAAAGTCATGCATATTAATAAAACTCAAGGTATAATATTTAGAGTAAATTATCAAAAAAACACATGCTAAATGGGGTCAATTGCAATTGACCACCCGTTAAAGTTTAATTTCCTAGGACTACCCGCTAAATAAATTACGCCAGCGTTTTAACATCCCTCCCAAATCCATCAGTTTTGTCGTCAATGGGGCCCCACTTTTTAATATTACATTATTGTTCTCTATAAACCCAGACGGTTCGTTAAACTATTTAATTACATTAACTGAACCGAGTTTTGTTAAAAAAACAAAGTTAAATAAACCAAACCTAGGTTGTAGTCAAACCCTAAGAAGCCCATGAAACGATAAATCTTCGATTTCCACCGCTGCCCCAAACTTATATGTCTTCCGTGCGTCGACCACCACCATCACCGCCCCCAAGCTACATTTGAATCGCATTAAATCTTTGATTTCCACCAATTACATGGAGTCGGTTTAGTTCGGTTTTGATGCAAAAACAAAATTCAGATTCATGCTAAATGCAGCCCTTGAAATTGGTTTATTCACATTCAGATATCTTGCTTTTGTGTTTATTGATGAAGGATCATCCCCAACGCCACCTAAAGGACCACTTACAAGATCAAGGACTAAGGCAATGAAGGATAACGCAACCACATTATCTTTGAGTCCTACCATGGAAGGAGATATCAATAGAGCAACAACAAAGAACATCCATGATGAAATTGCTAGCTTTTTGACAACATGTGCACTTAAAGATACCTCACTCATATTTAGGTCTCCTTTAATAACATTGTTGACTACTGTGGAAAGACCATACAAGGACCAAGACGATCCAACAAGTATGGAAGTTAGCTAGGACGAGGAAATAGCTCCAGAGAAGAAATCTCGGCCTTGAGGACCAAAACTTTGCCCGAGATTTCCACAAATATCGACCAAGATTTGGCTCTTGTCGAGTTATAAGATCAAGCTGCGATCTTATTAGTTATGTATAGCTTTTATTATTTTAATATCTTTAAGGTTCTAAAAACATTATAAAGGTATTTGTTGAGCATATATTTTAGGATTATCTTTTAGTTATAGAATTGATCTTTTTAGGAGGATCTCGCCTATAAATATACTTAGAGGATGAGATTATTAGTTAGATTTGATTTGATTAATATTTCCAAAATATTGTGTGAACTCGCTGCTTTGCTTACGCAGTTTGTGTTTTTATTCATTATTATTCAGTCAAAAGAGATAGTCTTTGATTGAATCGTTGCGAGTCTTTGCTAGGTTGTGTTTGTGTGTGTTAATCTCTTAAAGGTTGGTGTTCCTGGTCAATTCTAGTTCGTCCTTGTGTCCGTCTTAGATAGAAGGCTTCTGTAAGGTTAAAGAAGTGATGATTAAGGTAAGATCTTCGTTAAGGGGTTTTGACACATAATTGGTCAAGGTTCTTTGCGGGATATATTGGTTCGTATCTTCCTATATCTTCATTAAATATATTCCATAAATCATCTTCTTATATTTTCATTATCGATCCATCAAACTCACGTTATTTGGTTTCAAAGTTACATAAATCTCAGCCAAACACCATAATCTCGTCTGAGATTCTCGTCCGAGATTCCTTCTTTGAGACAGTTCGTGGACTTTGAATCTATATCGGAAACAGAGGCTTCAACCCCGCATCATTTATCATTATATTTGAGTTGTGAATTTTATGGTTCATTCTATGTGAGCAAGAATGTGCACGACTCCTTGTACTTTAGAGATTAGAGTTTACAAATTAAACCACAATTACGAAACCACCAATATAGTACATACCTCAATATCAACCTGAATGAAATAATAGATTCTTTTCACCCGGATGAAGGGATCTCAATACACTAGTAGCATTAATCATAATCAAGGTAAACAAAACACATGAACTTTGCTCCCACATTTAACAACAAAATCACCGCGAAACAATTCCTCGTTCCCATTTTCCGATTGTTTAAACTCGTCAACAAAGAAGAAGGATCAAATGCATCTTATCATAAAGCGATTTTTGTTGTTGAAACCGGGGACAACGAGGTAACGAAATTTGGTGCTCTAACACTGGATTGAGGCAAATTTTACGCCGAAGGAGGAGAAATCGGGGACAATGAGGAAGTGATTCTTGTTGTTGAAACAAGAGGGGGAGAGAATAAGAAAGTATCGGAAAATGGGTGGACTTTGAGGAAGATAGAGGAGTGGAAGAGGGATGGGATAAATCAAAGTTAGGGCTCATTTAATGTGATTTGTTATTTTTTAACATAATTCGGTTCGGTTCATTCAATTAAACATTTTAAAGAAGAATCTGGATTTATAGGAAATAATAATATAATATACAAAAGTGGACCTCATTGACGATAAAAATGATGGATGTGAGGGGTGTTAAAACGCTGACGGAATACATTTTACAGTTGGTCCTAGGCAATTAAGTATTTAACGGGTGGTCACGTGCAATTGACCCCATTTAACGGGTAGTTTTCGGTAATTTACTCTAATATGTGATCATGTACAATAACTTATTTTTAAAGATTGTATAAAAATGTTGGTAGAATGTGGAGAGTTGTATGGGAAAAGAAGAAATAATGTTTTAAAAATACAAACAATAAATAAACGTGAATTTATATTGGCCAAATTAGGTAAGTAAACATTTTTGTGATTTCTCTCTAGTAACTAGGCTCATGGTATAAATATGTTTATTACATGTACCCATAATCAAATCTCTTACCTTCCAACTTCAATTTAATGAAATTGGTAAAAATTGAAGGAGTACACAAACCTAATAGAAATAGAAAATGGCCTATTTAACCAAATTCTTTCATTTATATTTGGGAAAGGTTTGAATATTAGTTATATCAATAATGACATATTATGAACCATATTTTAAAAATTTTAATGACAATTTTTGAGAACCAGATGAAGTAATTGAAAATGATTCATAAACTTAAGGTGTATTCTTATCAATTTATTGATATTTCAAATATTTGATGATCATTTTGTTTTCGTTTGATTTATAATGGAAAATGGTTATGATGGATATTTTTTAAGGAATAATAGAATATAAAACATCTTTGTGGATGAGAGCACAAAGTTTAAGATCGTCAGAAAAGTTATTGTGAGAGGTCGAGTGTCTTAGCTGAGTCAAACTATCACCTACATAACTAACTTTTTTGTATACATGCTTAATTCGAATTCATAGAACTAACGAAGATTCAACATAGGGTAAAATATAATCATATCCTCTTATGGGCAATTTAAAACATCTTGAAGAGACTTAGGGTGTGTTTGGAAAATTTCCGAAAACACTAGTGTTTCCTAACACTAGTGTAAATGGGGTTTGTTTTTTAGTAACACTAGTGTAAAGTGTTTTGAAACCCTTAAACAGTGTTTGACAAAAAACCAGTGTTTTCTAGCTAGATTGTGGGGTGTTGTGTTTTGAACTCGCATAGCAGAAGTCCGATAGTTCCTTGCACCAAACGGGGCGATTTTTGGGCGATTCGGCGAGAGGGACAGAAGTTGAATCTTGGCCTCCATCCGTCGTCTTCAGGTCGTCGTTCCCCTTCGTCAACATCAAAGGTTAGGCCAATCCTTTAACCTTGGGTGAATCTTGTTCATTTTTTTGGGTTTATGGATAGAGAGCTCCATCGAGGTTAGATGTAATAATTAGGGTTTGCTCGATTGATTTTTGGTGGGTTTCTGGTTCTTCGCATCTTCTTATCGATGTCTCTATCTTCAACATTGCAGTTTATTTTATCTTTGGTATCCGGTTTGATCGATGTCTCTAACAACACATTGTCGTTTATTTGATCTTTGGTATCCCGTCTGATCGATGATGTCTCAAACAACACATTGTAGTTTATTTGATCTTTGGTATCCTGTCTGATCGATGTCTCTAACAACACATTGTAGTTTATTTGATCTTAGTTTAGCCGTAATAATTCGGGATCTTGTCTGGTCGATGTTATTGTCCGTGATGGGTGGAAGTGTTTTAAATCCTGAGTGATGAATTGTTCATATGTTGAGTGACAGTTTTTTGAGTGCTCATTTGTGCTTGCAGTTTCTTTGGTACAAATGATTTCAATATGACAGTTTAGTGTTCATATGTGAATTATGACAGTATGCTTGTAGTTGGAAACAAAGCTATGACAAAAATGTTATCACAGTTTATAATGTGAATTATGACAGTATGTTGAGTGACAATTTATGATAGATGATTAGAATCTTAGATTGGCAACAAAGCTATGACAAATGCTATGACAAATGTCATGACAGTTTACGTGAATTGTTACAATCTCTGTTTTTTAGGCAAATATATTTTGTAGCTTCTATATATGACACATTGTTACAATCTCTTATTCACAGTTTATGACCACCTTGCAAGCAATCAACATATTGTCCCAATCAAATATATTATTGAGTGAATTATGACAGATTGTTAATCTATTATTGACATGCTTTGGTTATTGACAGTTTATGACATTAACCTACTCAATTTATTGGTCATTGACAGTATGCTTTTTAGTTGGAAAAATTGTGATCATTTGAGTGAATTATGACCGTATGTTTCACAATGTATGGTTGTGTGTTAGGTATCAATGGACGACTACTCTGGTTTTGAGAGTTACATATGGATGGCAGAGGATGATCCCATCGAAGATGAGATGCCAATGTACGCATTCGATGATAGTGGATGTTCATCAAGTTTGAGGGATTTTATGCAAGGATTACGAGAAGAGAGGAGAAGATTGGATTATGAAGTTCGAGTAGTACGCATGTGGGAAAGGGAAGGTGTTGTCATGATTGAGTCATTAAAAGAAGACCTTAAAAAAGAGAAACAACTGAACAAGAAACTTCAAACGGAAAATTGTTTACGATCATTTGCTTGGGGTTTACTTTGTGGGGTTGCAATTACTTATTATGCAATGTACGATTAGGGGTTTACTTTGTGGGGTTTCAATTGCTTGTTATGTAATGTACTAATAGGGTTCTCGTACCCATGAATCAACAATGTAATCATTTGGTTATAAATGTTATTGTCCTATGTCTTTGCTTTGACAACACATGCAATTTCATCATACACGGACGTAAATTTAGACAAAATGTTTACAAATTATAAAATTACACACTTAAAAATAGTGTCACCTACAGCATAAAAGAGTGCATATATAAAAGTTGGACAATGTCATTAATAAATCAAACATATTACATATTTCTTCTTGCATTCCAAATTGTCGTTGCAATACGATCACGAATATGACCCATCCATCTTCCATTGTCATTGGTCTCCTCAACCTCTTCTACCTCATCTTGACTAGTCGTTGGCAAATCATCCTCATATTTTGACAAGTTAGCGTACCCTGAGTATAGACTAGTAAAGTTGTGTAACGCAAAGCAAGCAAGATGGATGTCAACTTGGGTGTAGTCCAGGTAACAAAGCATAGCAAATAATAACTTCCATCTCTTCTTTAGGATTCCAAAACAATGTTCAATGCAGCTTCTCAGAGAAGAATGTGCCTTATTAAACGCTTCCTTTTTGTTGCTAGGAGGCTCATTGTCAAACTGATTTAAGTGATACCGAGTCTTTGAATACGGAACTAGGAACCCCGGTCTATCTGCATAACTCTTGTCACAAAGATAGTACTTATTTGGAGGTGGAATTGGGAAGTTGAGATCGGGGTTACAAATTGCATTTTCGAGAACCTTGGCGTCATGAGCCGACCCTTCCGAACCAGACAAGACAAATGTTTACAACATATTAAAGTCACATACGGCGAGGACGTTGAAAGTAACAGTATGCTTCCTTCCAACAAACGGAACTTGAGAAACTTCTTCAATGCATGCACTAATGTGAGTACCATCCAGACAACCAATGCAATCTTGAATTGGAGAGTTCCGATAAGTCCACTTAAGAATAAATAAATTGACCCAAAAAAATATACTTATATATTTATTTACCTTAAAATAATCCTTGTATCTCGGGTCAGCTGCGATGTGTGATGGTGTTATAGGAAAATTTGGGTTCCGGGGTCGGATGACATCACCGGCTAGTCCACACCCTTCATGTCCACGTCCGGTCATAGAGTTCAGTACACTGTGGAACGAGCGGTGTACAGTTTTGGTTGACCTTTAAAAGTGTTCAGCAACAACACGAACTGAACACCCTTGTGCAAGGGTGTATAAAAACAAACCAACTTTTTCAATTACCGAGACTTCTGTAGAAGAGTGATGCCATAGTTATGCTCCAACTCGTCACATAAACGTCGGAAAAATTCAGCATCCATTCTGAACATGTTCACTGTCCGAATGTGATGACCGTTCAAGATCTCCTAAATCCAAAGTTTCCCCCGATCGTACTCAGTGTAACAAGGCTCCTTGTATATGTGCTTGTAGTAGTGATCAATGGAAATGACATAGTGTCTTTGCAATTCTTGATGAGACTCAATAATGTTGAACAGTCGAATTTGTCTACGCTCATTGTCGTCACTATCACGGCTATCAGTACTAGAACTTGACATTAAAAACCTGAAATAAATTGTGCAGATAAGAGTACTAGTAAAGAATGGAGCAAGAATGTCATTTAAAGATAGGTAATAGTGAAAGTAGTTTCATAATCCAACAAAACAAACACAATTCAACCAATTCATAATCCAACAGAACAAACACAATTCAACCAATTCATAACCCAACAGATAAAACACAATTCAAACTAAAGTAGTTTCATAAAATAAAACTAACACCCGGACAACTACATCAATGATCGCTCATACTCCCATGTCAATCAATTCAACCTCTCCTCATCATTATCCAGGTTGAGTAGTATATTCATATCCTTCCTAATGTTAGTCATCAAAATGATGTAACACCACAGTGGACTTCCATTCTCAACCAAGTTATTTTGGACCATTATTTTAACAACATCCAACCCTCGCTGAGTCACTATCTCCTCATCTCTTGCCTTAGAGTTTACCTCTTTCTAGAGTACTGCTATCAATCTGTCACTATTCTCTTGTGAACGTTCCAAAAAGGGTTCCAACTTGGAAGACCCAACTGATTGTCTTCTTTTCCTCTTCATCGGACACTTATCTTTATTACCCTTACTTGCTGGTGGTGGTTATGTAAATTGAAATGGCTCACCATCTGCATTTGTAGAACCTCCACCTCCATTTGTAGTACCAACAAAATTGTGGAAAAAATCACCACCTTCACCGTCATCTTCACCTAAAGCTATTTCATCATCAGCTGCAAGCGAGATACGATCTGAAGTTGCCTCACGAATCATACCAGATGACATGGTAAGACGACCTATAGCTACATTACCAGCAAACAGTGAAGTCAACAATTCCTCATACTCCACATCCATCCCCTTATTCTTATACTTCTTACAATTTACATCTTCCTACAATACATTAAAGACACATAGAGTTAGACAACATATACTCATATTTTTACAAGAAGATGTAAGATAGGAAATACAAAGTTATGAACTTACCTTTATCTTCCTCTCCCACCATTCATTTGAAGCCGTAATCATTCGCGTCTTCTCATTCCAACCTAGACCGGTCTCGGAATTCCTAAGCATATTCCAGGCCTTGTATTCCTTTTTCATTGATTCGAATTTGTTTCGAAAAAATTCATTAACACCATCCTTCCCAATCTTACTAATAAATGTAGACGTTATGTCCTTCCAATTGTAAGCTTGCTTTCTCCCATTTTTCTTTTGAAATTGAATTAAAATGGACACTAGAACTCTTACTAGTTCAAATGTCCAAAGAAAATTTGGACCCCTAGTTCGAGTTTGCAAAACATTATTATCATCCATCTATAAGTTACAAGTTACAAACAATAACAAATGAGTATATATATCAATAACAAATCACATTAGTTATTTACTTCATCATCACTAAATGCTCTATAAGTACATATCTCGGTTCTCAGCCAAGTTGGGAGCAAATATATTTACTTCATCATCAATATGTAGCTATCTAATTAGCTATCAAAATAGGCTTCATAATTGGACACCCAGTTGTGAAATATGAGCAGCACATCAAAATAGGAGCTAGGGGAGCAACCGATTTACAATAACAAATCTCATTAGCTAGGGGAGCAGCAGATCAATAATAACAAATCACATTAGCTATCAAATTAGCTATCAAAATAGGAGCAACAGATCAAAATAGAAGTGGCACATATGACAGTAATGGGAGAAACAAATCAACATAGGAGTAGCAGCTCAAAATAGAAATGGGAGCAGCAGATCAAAATATTCAACACCAAGCAATGTGAGCAGCAGATTTACTCTCAGTACTAATAAATGACTTCTAGTACAAACGATGTATATATGACAGTAAGATCAAAATAGAATTCCCAAAATGCAGTACAAACAATGTATATATTTGCTCCCAAAATGCAGATCAAAAGAGAATGGGACCAACAAGACACACAGTAAAGAAGGCTCCTTGTATATATTTACTCTCAAAATGCAGTACAAAGAATGTAGGTTTTCACAGTTCACATTAGCTATCACTTTGAAGTTAGCTATCGTCAGTGTATGTTCTATAACTACATATCTCAGTTCTATGGTAATTTAGCTATCAAATTAGCTATCACTGTCAAAATATAGTTCCCAAAATGCAGATGCAATCCTGAATTACAGTTCACAATCGACACTATCAATTGGGCAATAATAACAGTTCACTTTCGGCTAAATATACTGTCAAAGAATTTGGGCAAAAACAGAAGACTAATATATAGGTCTTCACAGTTCATATTCGACACTGTCAAAGAAATTTGTTATATATGTTACCAGTCGACTAATATACTGCTCAGACGAAAGAATGAAATGATATGCAGATGCAGGTCGATGGACACACGAAGGAATCAAACAAAAACGAGAGAAGAGAAGGGTTGCTTACCTTGGATTTTGAATGCAAAACGAACATGCAGGTCGCAAGAACAGAGAACTCGTCGGGCTAGGGTTTCGCACACATAAGTCACGATGGGGTGAGAATGGAGGATGAATGACAAGAACATTGTGAATATATAGTTGGTAATACCGTAAATAAGGTTTAAATTTAAGGGCAAGAATGTCATTTACATCACAGAAACACTAGCGTTAACAAGAAACCCTTGCGGGAGGGGCAGTTTCAAAAACGGAGGAAGAAACACTTAACACTAGTGTTATTATCATTGCCAAACGCCCGTTAAATTAGAAAACACTCAGTAACACTAGGAAACACTAGTGTTTCTTGCGTGTCAAACACACCCTTAATAGCACGTGTTGTTTCAAGTCATTATTTATGTAACACCCCGAATTCTCAGAACTCGGAGTATTACTGGTTAGGACCTCACAATGGGTCCCGACCTCAGTTTGACAACAACATTACTAGGATCTTGCAACAAGACACAAATAAATAAACCGAAGTTCATAAAAACCATGTTTTTAGAGTAATGAATGCAACACTGTCTAGCAGCCTAAAGTACTTAAACAAAAGAAAAGAACAACTGTCTTAACCAAAGGAAAGGAAAGACAAAACAACCCCAACCCCGCTCTAAGGAGTACGGAGACCCGGCTGACCACTACTTCCGGATCACTCAGCTGCTGATCTAACCTGCGGTAAATCTAAAACAACAACAAGAAGAACCATTAGCTAGTTATCTAAATATTAGCAGAATAATAGCAGCACAAACACACTCAGATAAACATAAACACTCAGCATGCTTTCAAACAAGTCCGTTTTATTATCTTGCTTTAATTTACTCGTTCACTCTAGTGATACTTATTTTGTGACACGAGGGATTCCCAAACCTCGCCTCCGCCCCCGTGTAACCATCAGGAATGGATCCGATGCATCTCACCTTGTACCTGCATGGTCTGGGTATAGAGAACCTCCCAGTCTCCTGTCAGAGCTGGGCAGTGATGTCACGGCCCGTTATACATACACTTGGGCCTTAAACGTAATAATACAGTCGTCCTAGCAAGTTATTATTATTAAATCACGCAATAGCACACACCACTACTATCATTCAACTAACACTTAGAAACTGGCTAAGTAAGTCGCAAGGACTTACCTGAGTCAAAATACTCTCTAACACGTCTCAAACAGTCCGTACTCGTAGTAACTCAAACGCCTGTCAAATAAGGCATGTGTATCAAAATCACATCTCGATGTCCAACCTCTTGCGAAGGAATTACGGAAAAGCTCTCTTATGGTAAAAGACCATTTTACCCTTGGTATCGTAAATTCTCGAAGTTTAATTTAGAAAACTATCAATTTCCTTTGATAGTTCCAAAAGGTTATAAGTTACACTCTAAAACTCCTCAAAGTACCAAAACCCCTCCTTACTTCCCGATTATTACTTTACTCTTCTAAATGTATGTATACGTAGGTATATACTCTAACCTTTCCTTCCATTCATATTAAATCCGTAACCGTTCGGTTTATATATATATATATATATATATATATATATATATATATATATCCACATACATGATATTTCCCAATTCACATTCATATGAGTAGATTTATATATATCGATCTACATGTATAACTTTAAATCACTTATGTACACTTTTATTTCATATAATATATATATACGTATATTTATATACTCGGCATACACAACTCCTATATATATCTACATATTTTCCTATCTCCCATCTCGTACTCATAGATATATATACCCATATACATACCTCATTCTATAATGTACCGCCACTTATACATGTACCCTCGTCCGAACCATTCCTACATCTTTGTATGCATATATAAGTACGTGGTATGCTATTAAACTCAGTACCTTATTCCCACAAAACTATGCCTATATCTCTGCTCGATCATACGTAAATATACAACCCTATACTCCTCCACAAACTTATACAACCACACGTACACATCATCCTCCTACCTAGCATACCTATATTTACTTACCCCACTGTAACTACTGTAAGCCTAAGAGTCTCTATACTCTTATAAACATGCATACTCTCAGTACACTATCCTTACTTATATACACATATATATACTCAGGCTCAGCACACTACCTTTACAATTCTATCTCAATATATATACCGCAATGTATGAGAGTATGTGTACCTACACAGGCCGTCGAAGTTCCGGTGTTACGGTTGCTCAAGTGTCCTGGACCGGGGTTCTTATGTTGGCTCGAAAGGACTTCCGCACGTCTTGGTTAGTCACTTCGTTCCAATGGGTGCAGTCAGGAGCCAGCCTTGCGGTGAGGTGTGCAGCGGTGGCTCGTCACACATAGAGGCGGTTGTTGGCGTTCCCGGCGGCTTGTGCAGAGGCAGTAGGGTAGCGATGATGGCGTCGACTGGTGGTCACGCGGTGCGTCTCCTCTGGAAGTCTGGGGTCGGCAGGGGTTAGACAGCGGTTGTGCAGAAGGGAGAGAGATGGTACTCCAGTTACTCACCCGGTGGTTGGCGGAACCGGCGGCGACAATCCCGGTGGTGTGGTGTTGCTGCCGGCTCGTGACCGGTACTAGTTCAGACATCGTAAGAAGCTGCGGAAGGTTGAGCGGCAGTACGTCTCATCGGGAGAGGTAAGGCAGCTTAGACGGTAGTTTAGGGTTAAAGATTAGGTTAGAGTTAATTAATTAGGTTTAAGGTGAGGGTTAAAATTAGTGGGCTGGTTGCATGTATAGTTGGGCCGGATCCAGTGGGCTGGCTGAAAGCTTTGGTGTTATTTCTTCCGGGACCGTTACGAATACGGAATTTAATTATGGATTTATTTACGGGTTTATTTATTGAAATATTAAATTTATTGTTTTTTTTTATTTGGAAGAATTTGGGTTGGCGGATCGGAAATCGATTTGATCCGGTATTAAATAAAGTTTTAAAAATTTTCGGATATTACATCAGTGCCCTCTTAAAAGAAGTTTCGTCCCGAAACTTAGGATAATATACCTAATGACATGACTTCCATGGTATAACTTAGTCTTTCAAAATTTTCTTTTTCTAGCATGCAATTACTCAATCATCAAACTCAGACACGCGTCACATGAAAACATAACAACTTAATCCAATATAAAACATGAATGGTCAAACAACACAACATCCGATACTAACTCGTCGACACAGAAGTAACATCTAACCCCGCAAAGAACTCGGGGTAATTACGTCTAATACTTTCCTCTGTCTCCCAAGTGGCCTCATTAGCTCCTCGTCTAGACCACTGGATCCTCAACATCGGTATCTCCTTGGACTGCAGACGTCTAGTACTGCGCTCCAGGACAGCTACTGGGTACTCTACAAATGTATGGTCGGGCTCAACTATCAGATCCTCATGGTTGATGACGTGTCTCGGATCCGGGATATACTCTCTCAACTGAGATACATGGAAGACCGGATGGACACCCTCTAATCTCGGCGGTAGTGCTAACCTGTAGGCCACCTCTCCAACTCTCTCCAAGATCTCAAAAGGTCCGACATATCGGGGACTCAACTTCCCCTTAATGCCGAAACGCCTGACTCCTCTCGTAGGTGACACTCTCAACCATACCTGAGCACCCACCCTAAACTCCAAGGGTCGACGCCTCTTGTCGGCGTAGGACTTTTGACGACTCTGAGCTGCTAACATCCGCTCTCAGACTAGGGCAATCCGAGCAATGTCATCCTGTATCTGATCTGGAGCTACTCCATCAGCTCTGCCAGGCTCATCCCAGCATAATGGCGTGCGACATCTCCGTCCGTACAAAACCTCATAAGGGGCCATCCCAATAGATGCGTGCCAACTGTTATTATACGAAAACTCTACCAGTGGAAGATGATCTGGCCATACCTGTCCCCAATCTAGTACACAAGCCCGTAGCATGTCCTCTAATGTCTAAATGGTCCTCTCAGACTGACCGTCTATTTGTAGGTGATAGGTAGTGGTAAAGTGGAGACTCGTCCCCAAAGCAGTATGTACCTGCTACCAAAATCTCGAGGTAAAACGTCCATCTTTGTCAGAGACGATAGTCCTCGGTACTCCGTGGAGTCTCACAATGTGTCTGGTGAACTCCTCAGCTAGACGACTTACCGGCCACGTTTCTTTAATCGGAATGAAACGTGCGGTCTTCGTCAGACGGTCTACCACTATCCAAATAGCATCAAAACCTCTGCTGAGCCTCAATCCTGTGACAAAATCCATAGATATATCCTCTCACTTCCACTGTGGTACTGGAAGTGGGTGGAGCTCTCCTCCGGACCTACGATGCTCAATCTTGACCTGCTGGCAGGTCGCACACTGAGCTACATACCGAGCCACATCGGGCTTCAAACCACCCCACCAGAAGGACCATCTCACATCCTTGTACATCTTACTCGCTCCAGGATGTACTGAGTATGGGGTAGCATGAGCCTCACCTAGTATCCTCTGTCTCAACTCACTATCTGACGACACACAAACGCGATCATGACGTCTCATCAATCCATCAGCACCAATAGTGAACTGTGGGGCCTCATCTCGAGACATCCTGTCTCGGATCCTGGTCAAAGTTGGGCAAGTCTCCTATTTTTGTCGGATCTCATCCAACAGATCAGGAAGTAACTCCAAGGTAGCCAACTGACTATCAGTATCGAGAAACTGAATCTCTAACTCCAACCAAGCCAAGTCTCTCTGCAACTGTGGCTATACTGTCAACCGGGCTATCGCTCTCTCCCTAGGCGTCTTCCGACTCAAAGCATCAGCTACCACATTCGCCTTTCCAAGGTGGTAAAGGATCTCAAGGTCGAAGTCCTTGATCAACTCTAACCACCGCCTCTGGCGGTTATTCAACTCTCTCTGAGTGAATATGTACTTCAGACTCTTATGGTCTGTAAAGATCTGACAGGTCGCCCTATAGAGATAGTGTCGCCAGATCTTAAGAGCATGGACTACTGCAGCCAACTCTAGATCATGTGTGGGGTAGTTCTCCTCATACGTCTTCAACTGTCGAGACGCATAGGCTATGACCTTACCCCTCTGCATCAAAACACACCCCAAGCCCAGCTTGGATGCATCACTGTATACCACAAAATCATCGGTACCCTCAGGCTGTGCCAAAATCGGAGCGGATGTCAATCTCCTCTTCAGCTCCTCAAAACTCTGCTGACACGGCTCAAACCAGACAAACCGAGTGGTCTTCCTCAGAAGACAAGTAAGTGGTCGGGCAATCAAAGAGAACCCTTCCACAAACCGGCGGTAGTAACCTGCTAAACCTAGAAAGCTGCGAACCTCCTTGACATTCTTAGGAGGTTGCCAAGAAGATACTGACTCGATCTTTGCCGGATCGACTTTAATACCCTCAGCAGTCACCACGTGACCCAAGAAAGCCACCTCTGACATCCAAAACTCACACTTGGATAGCTTAGCATACAGCTGGCCATCCTGCAGAATCTGCAATACTGTCCTCAAGTGTCCGGCATGCTCCTCTCGACTCCTAGAGTAGACTAGGATGTCGTCAATGAAGACCACTACAAACTGGTCTAAAAAGTCAATGAATATCCCATTTATCAACTCCATGAACACCGCTGGTACATTAGTGAGTCCAAATGGCATCACTACGAACTCATAATGAGCATACCTAGTCCGGAATGCCGTCTTAGGTATGTCCTGATCTCTCACCCTCAACTGGTGGTAACCTGACCTCAAGTCTATCCTCGAGAACAAAGACGCTCCATGCAACTGGTCCAACAGATCATCTATGCGCGGCAGTGGGTATTTGTTCTTGATGGTTACCTTGTTCAGCTCTCTGTAGTCTATGCACAGCCTCATCGATCCGTCCTTCTTCTTCACAAACAACACTGGCGCATCCCAGGGAGACACACTAGGGCGTATGAAACCCTTCTCTGCTAGCTCCTCTAATTGCTTCTTCAACTCAAGCAGTTCTATCGGTGTCATACGGTACGGGGCCTTCGAGATTGGGCTCGTGCCCGGCTTGAACTCCATGCTGAAATCAACACTCTTCTGTGGGGGTAGCCCTGACAGGTCGTCATTGAATACTTCTATAAACTCACATGCAACTGGTATCTCCTCTACTGTCAAGCTCTTCCACGAAAATTTTAATTAGAGTTATTGACTTTGAACCTATTAAGTTTTTCTAGCACTCGTATCAGTTTGACTTCACCATTGTCTTCGTTGATCTCTGGGAGAATTTCTCCAGATGTCGATAAAATTCTTTAATAACCTTGTGATTATTCTTCTTATCTGCCAACCAACCATCCCTAGTTAACCAACACGTGTAAATTCTCTGTTGTTACCAATTAGTGTATAGTTGACCTTCTATAAGATCATAGACTTACTTTTCTTCTATCTCTTTTGAGGTTTGAGCTACCAGGTAAAAATATATTTCTTCCATTTATTCCTTTAGCTCCTTCTTACACTCCTATAAGGGCACTATACCCTTACGAGTCTAGTTGTATCTTCGTCTTCCGCCAATGACCTTATCACTTTTCCTACGATAACTTGTGGGCATTTCTCCATGATTCTTTTTACCCGAGTTATTGTCTTTGTTATTCTCTGTTATGACCTGCTAGTCTTATTAACTTAAATCCCTTCGTGGGTGAGAAATTATTAGAGACCCTCTTTTTCACCCAGACTATTCTCCTACACCCTCCTTCCTTGGGGTGCTACTTGTACTTTCGCCTACATAGGAATCCGGGCTTTGTTGTATTCCGATCCTTGTAGAATTTCTTGTGTGTTCTAGGAGGTCACCCCCACTTCCCTATTGGTGAAATCTACCTTCCACTTTCTAGCAACCTGTAAACTTACCTTTTTCGGCTCTTTTATTCTTCATATTTGGGTGGACAAGGTATCTCATCTTGACTCCTACATTTATGATTGTCTCGGTTTCCCATCTTGATTGTGGTGTCCCGTAGCTTGTCGAGAGTGATCATCTTCCGCTTTGCTTCTAGTCTCAAACTCTCACCTTCTGATCCGTCAGTAAGCTTAGATTCAATGTCTCTTGTTTGGATCGCTACTATATTTCATTTTGGCTTTCATGCCCATGTGTGTTCCAGAAGGTATCCACTTTGTTTTTAACGTTGCTTTACACCACACTTGAAAGAACCTAGGTGATGTTGCTCCCAATTTGCATAATTGTCCATCATCCAATGCCCTTCCGGGACTACTCTCATGTATAACCTTCATTTGCTTCCGTTAAATTGACTCGGGATCCCCTGTTTGCCATGTTCGTTGATGTTATCCTTCAGTCCTCACTTTCCGGCTCGACGTTCCTCAGCAAGCTCGAAGGAGTTGCCCGCCATTCGCCTACCCTAATGCACATAAGATGTGCATACTATTCCTCACGTTGACACCCTTCAAAACTTAAGTGTGTCAACTGAATGGGGATCTCATACTGTTATCTCCATTAAGGCATAACATAATTATAAATTCTACAAATCTTCGGCATCTACTTATCTACATCGCCTATCATTATAATCAATCTAATAAGTCCAACTAAAGTAACCCTAAAGTCCATACTACGCATACTGAGATCCGCGGTAATAGTGGTGGTCAGCCGTACTTTTCTATTCCCAACCAGACTATGCATGCATTTAAAACCAAAAGTTCCCTTTTTAAAACTCAGACCCCTTTCGGGTTCTGCTTACAACTTATTCGGTCTTTCAAAAGATTTCAAGTGCCATTGTTGCCAACCTAGAGCTCTGATACCATGTTGTAACACCCCGAATTCTCAGAACTCGGAGTATTACTGGTTAGGACCTCACAATGGGTCCCGACCTCAGTTTGACAACAACATTACTAGGATCTTGCAACAAGACACAAATAAAGAAACCGAAGTTCATAAAAACCATGTTTTTAGAGTAATGAATGCAACACTGTCTAGCAGCCTAAAGTACTTAAACAAAAGAAAAGAACAACTGTCTTAACCAAAGGAAAGGAAAGACAAAACAACCCCAACCCCGTTCTAAGGAGTACGGAGACCCGGCTGACCACTACTTCCGGATCACTCAGCTGCTGATCTAACGTGCGGTAAATCTAAAACAACAACAAGAAGAACCGTTAGCTAGTTATCTAAATATTAGCAGAATAATAGCAGCACAAACACACTCAGATAAACATAAACACTCAGCATGCTTTCAAACAAGTCCGTTTTATTATCTTGCTTTAATTTACTCGTTCACTCTAGTGATACTTATTTTGTGACACGAGGGATTCCCAAACCTCGCCTCCGCCCCCGTGTAACCATCAGGAATGGATCCGATGCATCTCACCTTGTACCTGCATGGTCTGGGTATAGAGAACCTCCCAGTCTCCTGTCAGAGCTGGGCAGTGATGTCACGGCCCGTTATACATACACTTGGGCCTTAAACGTAATAATAACAGTCGTCCTAGCAAGTTATTATTATTAAATCACGCAATAGCACACACCACTACTATCATTCAACTAACACTTAGAAACTGGCTAAGTAAGTCGCAAGGACTTACCTGAGTCAAAATACTCTCTAACACGTCTCAAACAGTCCGTACTCGTAGTAACTCAAACGCCTGTCAAATAAGGCATGTGTATCAAAATCACATCTCGATGTCCAACCTCTTGCGAAGGAATTACGGAAAAGCTCTCTTATGGTAAAAGACCATTTTACCCTTGGTATCGTAAATTCTCGAAGTTTAATTTAGAAAACTATCAATTTCCTTTGATAGTTCCAAAAGGTTATAAGTTACACTCTAAAACTCCTCAAAGTACCAAAACCCCTCCTTACTTCCCGATTATTACTTTACTCTTCTAAATGTATGTATACGTAGGTATATACTCTAACCTTTCCTTCCATTCATATTAAATCCGTAACCGTTCGGTTTATATATATATATATATATATATATATATCCACATACATGATATTTCCCAATTCACATTCATATGAGTAGATTTATATATATCGATCTACATGTATAACTTTAAATCACTTATGTACACTTTTATTTCATATAATATATATATACGTATATTTATATACTCGGCATACACAACTCCTATATATATCTACATATTTTCCTATCTCCCATCTCGTACTCATAGATATATATACCCATATACATACCTCATTCTATAATGTACCGCCACTTATACATGTACCCTCGTCCGAACCATTCCTACATCTTTGTATGCATATATAAGTACGTGGTATGCTATTAAACTCAGTACCTTATTCCCACAAAACTATGCCTATATCTCTGCTCGATCATACGTAAATATACAACCCTATACTCCTCCACAAACTTATACAACCACACGTATGTAAACAGCTCTTTAGGCTTTTTTCCTCCCTCTTTCTAAGTCAAAATTATATATAGATTAACTCATATGTAAACAGCTCTTATCATCTGAACATGTAAACACCGAATATATGTGATTATACCGCCGAATATATGTGACTATACCGTCGAATATACAGAGTCAGGTCCGACGAATATTTCTTCCATTAATAACATGATTTTTTTTCCTTTAATATCGTCTAATCTCAACCATCTATTTAAGGATCTAATGGTTAGAGGTTGTTCTCATTTTACATGGTAAGAGCTGTTAAATGGGAGTCAACCTATATATATATATATATGACCAATATAAAATGGAACACTTCATCTCAACTTAGCTCATTACTAGTCAAAGACTGAAAATTTATGAAACTCTCGTGTGATTATGTTGATGATGAAATTATGAAAAACTTGTGTACTTTCATCATCTATTTTTTAAAAGGGGATTTCATTATCTAATTAGTGGACGAGTTTTCACTACCTAAAATTATTGTTAATGTTTACGCTCAGATCTTGTTTCTAGTAATTTTTGCGCGTGAATTTGAGTTTGAGGGAAACCAAAAAAAAAAAAAAGGTCTAGCCAATCCATCATCTATTGCCCCCATTTTTAAACTCTATTGAGAATTGAGATTTCATCTTTTCTTATAGGGGTTGATATACTCACCCTGATTAATTTTTTAACATTTGCCCTCTCGCACATAGGATTCGAGAGAGTTAAAATTTTGTAAAATTTGAACCGTAAATTAAAAAGTGAATTTGATATATAGCTCTAGTTCACTAATTTTGATTAGTAAGTGTGCAGCTCAATAATTTTGTTAGTAAATAACCTTTTTAAAATTTTATAGACAAACTTACCCTTATACAAGAATCTAAAATATTCTTAATTGATTACTAGCTTATAATTGACCCACAATGATTATTGCATTATAATTACCCCATATTCCCTAAATGAAGAAGGTATATTTTGAAGGAGTTATCATTTTTAATCAGCTGAATTAATTAGCAATTAACATATCATAAATTAAATGTTGATTTTACAGACTGAAATCTATTATTTTCTTCTACAAGCCTGAATCGTCGACGTTCAGTTTCTCAATCAAAAGGTTTGTTGCATACTTTGTGAGATCTACAAATGAATTTGAATGAAGGTAATTCTTGTACTATGCCTATACTTAAATGGGAATTGTTGTATTTGTTTCTTCCAAATTTGAAAGATCTATAATGCATTCTGTACGAGTCTAGTTTTTGTAAACTTTTGATATTCCTGTAAATGGCTTGTAATAATCTCTTAGTTCCATGTAAATCTTGTACTTTGTTTACAACTAAATAGGAATTATTGTATTTCTTTCGGCCAAATTTGAAAGATGCATACTGCATAGTCCACGAGTCTAGTTTTTGTAAACTTTTAAGAATCTTGTAAATGGAGTTTGATAATATGATATCTATATATAGTACTAAACTAGACTACATTGATGCTGACGTGTCATTCTCACAAATTTTGTAGGGTTAAATCTTTTTTTAATTAACTTATTAAATCATATAATCTTTTTTATTAATCAAAAATTAAACAAAATTTTGTAAAATTAACTAACAAGATCTCCTAAATATTTTAAAAATAATTTGGTCTACGTATTTCTTTTATTTTTAAGGCGTCGAAATTTAAGTAATTTATTTATTGGGAAAATTTTTATTTTTTTATTTATTTTTTAAGGATTATAAGTTCAATCTATTTACTTTAAAAAATTTTACGGAATTCTCTATCCCACATCGATTATAAGTAAGTCTGATAGTTTGATAACTTGTATAAATAGAGGGTTTGAAGATTAAACAAATCACACATTTCTTGGTCTTTTGGCTAAGTTAAGTATAATTTTTATTCATATCGGATTAATATCTGTTTTGTGAGGCGTTGACCTTTTGTTTTGTGAGTCACTGACCTAATGTAATGTGGGTCACTGACCTACTGTAATGTGGGTCACTGACCTACTGTAATGTGGGTCACTGACCTACTGCAATGTGGGTCACTGACCTACTGCAATGTGGGTCACTGACCTACTGCAATGTGGGTCACTGACCTACTGCAATGTGGGTCGTTGGTCTACTGTTTTGGGGGTCGCTAAGTATTTTCAGCGATTTTTGGCTAAGTTGAAGTATAATTTTTATTCATAAATTAATATCCGTTATATGGTTCGTTGACCTACTCAAAGTGATGGTTTGAGAACTTGTATAAATAGATGAGAACTTGTAAAAATAGATGTTCATAACGGATATTGAAGATTAAACAAATGATACATTTTTTGGCATTTTAGCTAAGTTAAGCTATAATTTTTATTTATAACGGATTAATATATGTTTTATGGGTCTTTGACCTACTTTTTTATGGGGCGTTTACTTACTGTTTTCAGCGAATTTGTTATCCCACGTCGATTATCAAGTAAGACATGTACTTTGAGAACTTGAAACGCGTTTATAATTGTCTAAACTAATACTAACTTATCCGTTATTTTTAGGAGATTTTATTTAATTTTATATTTTTATCGTCATCTATAAATTGTTTTTTAATTTACAAATTTTCATATTTTGATTTTTTAAATATAAATAATTTATTGAAAATGTATGTTTTTTAAATAAAAATATTACTCTATGGGTATTCTTTTTTATCTAAGTATTTTGTTGTCCTATTATGTTTTTTAATCATAAAATACGAGTATACTTTTTATATTACGTCGGTCGTTACAAGAATAAAGTTTCAGATTTTAAATTGAGATAATTTGATAAAATGCACCCCAACATAAAATTCCTTAACTAAATAACATAGGCCTATAATTTATTAACTAAATAGCATCTTTTAATCAATAATACCAGATTTGTCTCTATTAACATATCTCAATTCTATCCAATTTAGTTACAAGAGAATCTGAAAATTATTAATACAAAATCTAATTTAAGAAGGTAGATAATTCATAGAATAATTTATCAATATTCATGTTGGAACGTAATATTATCGAATTCGATAATTTTATAATATCATCGAAATGTATAATGTTACATGAAACTAGTATGTATACAAGAAATATACAAGAATTGAATATACATGATTTGCATTGAACTGTACAAGCATGTACAAGCCATAAATAAGAATCTCACACGTTATTTGCAAAAAAAATTGATGATACATGACTTACATGAATTCATAAATCTACCATCTTACAAGAACTACATAGATTAATATAATATAATAATAGGGATCTTCAATGTTACAGGAAATTAGTACATGTACAAGAAAGGTACATGATTGCAGCTACAAGATTTACATGGAACTATCAAAATTAACGTTAATGTATAATTTTCAAAAAGAAGATTAAATTGTGAGATCCAACTTGTCCGGTTGGCATTAGGGTGGGAGGGAGGGACTACCAACCAGAATAAGTTACAAGATATTTTGGTTGAAAATTTATTACGTTAATTCAAATTATTAACCATATTACAAGATATTTTGATTAAAAATTTATTACGTTAATTCAAATTATTAACCATTAATGATTCACCTACTAGAATTAGAGTATATTACGGTTTAAAAGGAAATAATATATAGAAAATCTTGTAATTGATTATACGAGGGCAATTTAGTCTAAAATTTTTATATGATGTCATATTCTAATAAAATTAGTGAGGTGGACAATTACTAAGCAATATTAGTGAGCTAATGCTACATAGCAAATTCACTCTTTTAAATTTCGTTCATCCAATAATTTGTTTTTGCTTCTGTTTGTATTTTTAAACTTTATTTCAACTTTTTGTGTATTTATTTTTTTAAAAAACTTTCAATTTTTATTTTATTATTTATCACACATTTTGTTTCAAATTCTCTTTTTTACATAATTATATTTCGAGTTCCATTTAGATAATTATTATATATTAAAGTAATTTAGTTATAAGTCGTTAACGGAGTTGTGCATTATAATTTTTTAAAAAAATTGTGCATTGTATAAGGATTAAATTTATGAAGTGTAGAATAATAAGTTCTTTATTTATGACTATTTTTTCGTTTTGAGAATAAATAAATCTGAATCATTATTATAAAATTTCATAAATATATCTTAAATTCGTACAACTAATATTATAAAGATACCCGCACAAGGTGAGGGCATGTGTGCTAGATTGGGGACAGGTATGGCCAGATCACCTCCCACTAGTAGAGTTTTCATATAATAACAGCTGGCACGCGTCTATTGGGATGGCACCTTATGAGGCTTTGTACGGGCGGAGATGTCGTACACCGCTATGTTGGGATGAGCCTAGCAAGGCTGATGGAGTAGTACCAGATCAGATACAGGACGACATCGCCCGGATTGCCTTAGTCCGGGAGAGGATGTTAGCAGCTCAGAGTCGTCAGAAGTCCTATGCCGACAAAAGGCGTCGACCTTTGGAGTTTAGAGTAGGTGCACAGGTGTGGTTGAGAGTGTCACCTACGAGAGGAGTTAGACGTTTCGGCATTAAGGGGAAGCTGAGTCCCCGGTATGTCGGCCCATTTGAGATCGTGGAGAGAGTCGGAGAGGTTGCCTACCGACTAGCACTGCCACCGAGATTAGAGGGAGTACACCCAGTTTTTCATGTATCTCAGCTGCGAGAGTACATACCGGATCCTAGACACATCATCAGTCATGAGGATCTGGTAGTTGAGCCAGACCACACTTTTGTGGAGTATCCAGTAGCCGTCCTAGAGCGTAGCATTAGACACCTGCGTTCTAAGGAGATACCGATGCTGAGGATTCAGTGGTCTAGACGAGGAGTTGATGAGGCTACCTGGGAGACAGAGGAGAGTATTAGACGTAACTACCCTGAGTTCTTTGCGGAGTTAGCCGCTACCTCAGTACCGACGGGTTAGTACTAAGACGAGACCTTATATGACTTCTGTGATTATATGTTTACATAATTGTTTATGTCTATGTGCTTGATGACGTGAGTAGTTGCTTGCTAGAATATATTTCTCGAGGGGAAATGTATGGGGTGGATACCTTATCCTAAGTTTCGGGACGAAACTTATTTTAAGGGGGTACTGATGTAAAATCCGGAATTTTTATTCCGTCTATTTCCGTTATTAAATAGATCTCGATCAGTTGACCATATCCGTCTACTTAGTTAGACATATTATTATAGGATTTATCATTTTATGTAGATTCCTTCACATAAAATGATAGAATCTTTAATATAGTTTATCATTTTATGTAGATTACTTCCGCATAAAATGATAGAATTCTGAGCCGATCTTAAACTAAAATAAACTCTCTATCCGCCTAGTCCGTATATTTATATATCGGGATCTTGTCCAGCCAGAAACTCGCTAAATTAAGGAGCCCAGATGCAGCCATTTTAGCCCATCTGTTAACATATAATTCAGCCAGCGGATCCAGCGCCAGCAGCCCAGTCCAGCGCCACTCCAGCCCAGCGCCACTCCAGCCCGCTGCCTTGTCCGCTCCAGCCCAGAAGCAGCCACTGCTGCCTTGTCCGCTCCAGCCCAGAAGCAGCCACTGCTGCCTTGTCCGCTCCAGCCCTATGCGCAGCCCAGCTCTTCTGCAGCCTTTAGTTCAGCCCAGCAGCAGCACAACACTCCAGCCCAGCGTCCAATTCAGTCAAGAGAGGGATGCTGTTCCGCCTCCTCCAGCTCAGCAGATCCAGCCGTTTCAAGAGGATCTCAGCAGCCGTTACATGAGATCAATGCAGACGATTAAACTGCTCCAGCCATCTGCTTCCATTCTGCGTTTACTTTCTTCTGCACACACGCTCCAGCCCTCTGCTTCCATTCTGCATTTCCTTTCTTCTGCACATACGCTCCAGCCCTCTCCTTCCATTATGTGTTTCCTTTTCTTCTGCACACATCCAGCCAAGAGGTAAGCGCAGTAATCTGTCCTTTCGTCTTCACCATCATCCTCTTCGTAGTTCATCTACCAATACTGCTGTGCTTCGAATTGCAGCCATTGGAATCTGCAACGAGCCCATACCGACCTTCTACACATAGCCAGCCGCGTCAAGAGGTTAGTGCAACAATTTGATTCTTCCATCTTCACCTTATTCTCTCTACCGACTCCTCTCCTGCTTGTCTCATTTCGTCCCATCTATCCTTAAGTTAAGAAGCACATACGAGCCTTCTTCGAAAACGAGAGTAGACGTCGCAGGACCGTCAAACTGAAGAAGGTAAATTCCCTCTCTCCCACAGCTTAATCCCATGTATTCTAGGTGTAAAAAATTAAGTTGGTACAAGGAGCTGCATAGTATCCCGATTAGTCTAAGGAGAAGGTTATTTTATAAACTGTTGTATGTACACTATTTCCGTAATGCTAGATTGATGAACTGCTGTAGTCGGCCTTGAACATGGTTAATATAGTAATAGGTAGCTGCTGGAGTTTATAAATAAAATGATAGATATAAGGGGCTGCTGTAAATTCCAATTTATTCCTTCAGCTTTGAGGTTATCAACTGCCTATCTTGTCGACCAATTATTGAACGTTTGGATAAAGATCCACCGTTGAATTTTGGATATGTTGTAGATGGATATATGTAGTTTATCATATTAAAATTTGAGAAGAAATGAACGGTCGGATTGAAAGTTATGAGCTCCCGAAGTTAGGTAGTTGAGCAGTTTGGTAAACTTAAGTTTTTGGCTAAATATAGGATTTGTAAGGGAAGTAGTCAACTTGGTGAATTATTATAAAATTAATGGCTGAACAGTTTAGAGAAATTTTTCCTCCTAAGGTTAGATAGAACCTCATAGATGATCTGGAGATTTAATTCGGAATTATTATAAGCCGTTAAGAATTTTATATTTAGAACCGAAATTAGACCGTTACGATTCTTCCGGAAAATAGAAACATAGGAACAATGTCAGTTTGGAACCAAATAAAATTTAGGAGTTAGAATATAAATTTAGAACCTCAAATAGGAGTTTAGACATGAATTTTAGGGTTTTCGAGAAAATCGGAACCAAGGGTAAAATGGTCATTTTACCCTAAACTAATATTGTAACTAGTAAGTCTTAATACCTTATTCGATCTTAGAAGTTTTAGACTTCTATCTACGTGAGAGTGTGCTAATACACTTATCGCCTTTGACAGGCAACTGAGTGGTTACAGTTTACAGAGCGAGTGGTTTATAAAGAGTCGAGCGTTATAACAGGTAAGTCCTTTGGGCTTACTTAGCTGACTTCTAAATATGAGTATAAATGATGATGGTGGTGTGTGATTGAAATGCTAGAGAGATAGGTTGTGATATATAATTACCGACCTATATTTTGGCCTAAGAGTAACGGGCGGTGGCATTCTGCTCAGTAGCTCGCGGGGCGCTGGGGGTTTATTCCGGGACTAGTCCATACATGGTTTGTAGTGATGCTACCAGTGAAAGTCAGCTAGACCTACACCAGTTGGATAAGGAACGGAGGCGAGAACTAATAATAGTTCTCGTGCCACAACTTAAATTGAATAATGTGAATCACTTAAATAATAGATAATAAACGGTTGAGTACCATCATGATGTTTGTTTATTTTTGTTTCTGCGTGTGCTTGTGCTGTTATCATTTGGCTTATATTTGGATAGTTAGCTAACTGTTGATATGTTGTTTAGATTTGACACAGGTTAGAGCAGATGCCGAGTGATCCAGACGGTAGTGGTCAGCCGGGGTGTCGTACTTTAGGACGTTTTACAGTTTCTGCATTTGTGGGTTTTACAGTTGAACATTGTTTCCTTTCGTACCTTGTTATATTCCGTTTTCCGGCTGTAGTCGATCTTGTCACATTCATGCATTATTAAGAACTATTTTATGATTTCTGATTTTCCTTATCTGTTCCTTGTTGTAAGATCTCGTTAAATTGTTGTCAAACTAAGGTCGGGACCCACTGTGCGGTCCTAACCAGTAACTCCCTAAGTTGTAAAATTTGGGGTGTTACAGTGCGGGCTATACACTAGTTTCCATGTAAACCTTGTATCATAAATCATGTATCTTTCTTTTGTATATTAAAGTTTCTTGTACGATCTGATATCCATAGTACCGGATTAATCTCTTGGACTGACTTGTTTTCATGTAACATGGTAGATTTATCAATTCTTGTAAACATTTCTTGTACGATCTGATATTCATATTAGTGGATTGATGACTTTAATTGTTCTTGTAAAGCATGTATCATTATATTACTTGTAGGTAACGTATGGCTTGTACATGCTTGTACGCTTCAACTTTTTTGTTGGAATGACGTTCAGCGCGGTGTTGTGTTTTCTTATTAATGATATTAAGTAAATGATTCTATTTATTATTTACCTTCTTAAATTAGGATTATTGTATAATCAATTAGCAGATTCTCTTGTAACTAATTGGGGTAAAACTGAGATATATTAGTAGAGGCAAATCAGGTATTAGAGATTAAAAGATGTTATTTTGTTAATAAATTATAAGCCTATGTTAGTTAATTAATAAATTTTATGATGGGGGACATTTCATCCAATTTTCTCTAAATTAAATGATACGGTGGATTAAATTTAATGTTACGGTTGATAATTTTAATGCACATATATATATATATAGGGTGCGGTTCCCATTAGAACAATCTTATTGTGCATCCTGCGAACAATTTTGTTTGGGCATCGAAGCAATGAAATATTTTATGGTGCTTACAATAAAACGGTCATGAAAAACGTCAGATTCACGGAGTTATGGTATGGTGCACTTAGTCTGTGAACAATCCGGGAACAAGAAGGTTGAAAAGAGAAATGTTGATGATGTCCCGGTGAAGACTCGACGCAACCATTCGAATAAATGCGGCTGTCCATTTTTTGCTAAATGGATATGAACAAGCGAAAGATGTGTGGGGATTGACGGTTGAGTGTTGATTCATAATCGCGCGTTGCAAAAACACCTAGAAGGTCACGATTTTGCCGGTAGGGCTGATACATGAGACAAGCTTCTCGGGCTCGGCTCACGTTCGGCTCGTCAAAAGCTCGGCTCGGGTTTGACTCGTTTATAAACGAGCCGAGCTTGAGCATGTCAATGCTCGGCTCGTTCGGGTAAAGCTCGGCTCGTTCGGATAAAATAACACTAAATGAGCATTATTTTAGACGAGCTACTCGGACACGGCTCGTCAAAAGCTCGGCTCGTGCTCGTCTCGTTTGTAAATAAGCCGAGCTTGAGCGTGCTAAGGCTCGGCTCGTTCGACTCGTATAACACCCCTATTTGTCGGTCGTTTGACAAGTGAACAATTTCGCGTTGCGAAAAGGGTAACAGCTGCCGGAACGACATCGAATATTGTTCATGAGATGTTGAGACAAAAGCATGAATGGAAGGCCGGAGACAACATTGTATGTGCGGACGAAGATTTAAAAGTTAAAAAAAAGAGTATCGAGCCCGAGGGGACATGTTGGTGGAAGCAATATTTATTTTTGGTTTGGTGTGAACATTGGGCCGTACTCTTATTTGGCCCAATTTGCTTATGTTTGAGATTTTTTAAGTTATCAATATATTTGAAAATGGATCATTTTGTAAATGGATCATTTAAAACTTGATTGCTTTACATTATTTATGATAACATGTTTCAATTTTGGCCTTATTGAATTAATGGTGCTTCTCTTTGAATCATATTCTCTCAACTAATTCTAATATTTAAGAACATTCCAAATACAGTATAATAGAGATAAAGGAAATGAACTAATTGTTAGTAACACATGTTTATTTCAACGATGACATACTATTTTATTTAATGTCAAATTTCTAAAAATAAAACTACACATTTACTATTATTAAGAAATTATTGAAAGAATTTGGTCAAATAAATTATTTTCTATTTTTATTAGGTTTTTATACCTCTTTAATTTTATCACCTTTATTAAATTTTGAAGTTGAAAGGTAAGTGATTTGATTAGGAGTATATTTATTAAATATATTTATATTATGGACCTAATTATTAGAGAGTTTGTATAATTTATCTTGATATACGTGAAAAATAATAATTAATTTTTAATTTATATTACAATATTTTTAAATATGTGTGAAAATGGCAATGGACAAATAACATGTGGCATACTATTTATGAATATAATACTTGAAAATAATATTTATATTTATTTAAAAATTTAAATATTGATATTTTTTATCGTATAATTGATATGTTCAAGATTGTATCTAATGTATTATATATTTATAATATTAAATTGTGGTGTATGCTGTGTTATTTACGTTTTAACATATTAAATATTGATGTTTAGCCTATTTAATATTTATGTTTTGTGTGTTTAACATTTCTAATGACTATTATGCATATGTACCATGTTGAAAATATCATATTCGTATTTAAAACAAAATTTCACATTTAATGATATAAATGTTAAGATAATAATTTTTTACACATAAAATCGGAAGATTACAACTCCAATATATAAGACTTATCATTTATTGCAATTGGTTTTAAGATAAAATTTCACAACTAAGTACTCATATACATCCGACTCTTGTCTACATTCCGATAAACTTTAACATAAAATAGAACGGTTAGTCTACTCAACCAGTCGATCATGGCACATAACTATATGTACAAAGAATGAGATGCTACAACCGTTTCTTCGATTAAAAATTATCAACCAAAATAAAACACGTGATTATGAATAAAATGCAGGCACAATGGAATCTCCACGATCAAATCTATGCTAGAATAAATTGGCATGAAATATAAAAATAGAAGAGATAATCTAAAATTATGAATTGGTGGCTTTATTATTAGTAGTCAAACATACATGCATAATATAATACAGTTAATTATGCCGGTCAGATCATCCTTAATTAGCAGCTAATCTATGTTAAATCATATTTGGATCGCAAAATCCTTAGTAAGCACACAAATAAATATATGTAAATGAATATTGAATTCGGAAACTAAAAGGCATATATACTCCATGATGACCGTATTTTAGAATATATATATAGCAAGTATGGGCTATATAAATAACCAACGGCTACCAATGAATTGTAGGATAATGTTATGAATTGGTTCGCTTTATTCTAAAATTATTTTATTTACTTAAGATATTATATATTTAAGGGATGAGCACGGTTTATGGAAGTATGGGTTTATGGCTAACGTTGGTTTTGGCACGGCTTCTATGGCTGAGTTGTGGGGCCTGATTTTTGGGTTGGAGCTTGCTTGGGATCGTGGTTGGCGCCGTCTTTGGATCGAGTTTGATTCAAAGTTGGTGCTCGTGGTGCTCGTGGGTTGGAGCTTGCTTTAGTCTGGTTCATAGGTGTCAAGGCTTCATTCAGCGAGATTGGACCGTTCGGTTCAGTCATACTTTTCAGGAAGGCAATAAAGTGGCGGATTCGCTTGCGAACATTGTTTCCTCGTTAGGTTTTCTTTTATGTTTGGAGCCTCCGAATTTTGTGAAGGGTTTTTTGGTTGATGACTTGCGGGGAGCTTGTTTTCCGCGCATGACGTTGGTTTGATTTTGTTTTATGTATGCACCCTTGCGGTCCGGAGAGTGTCACCACCACTCCTTTTATTACCAATATATATATATATATATATATATATATATATATATATATATATATATATATATATATATATATAATGGGGAGCCAACAAATATATAAGACAGATAACAAGACAAAGGATTTAAATTGTGCAATTGTAGAGTAAGGTTTGGTTGAACAAAGACACCAATAAATTCAATTTTACAAGGTCTTTATTAGAAGAAAAAAAAAATAACCGAAATAAAGTAAAATGATATTGTTAATTTTCTTTTATATTTTAAAATCTCTAATATTTTATTTTGATAAATAAATGACTATTTTTAGATTAATAAGATAATAGTCCATTTCTTAAATGATTTTTAGACTCTAAATTCATCATTGTTTATATATAAAAGTGATAAATTTCTGATAAAAAAAAGCTCACACGTAACATATAGTAAGAATTGATTATTTAGATGGAGTAATAAAATATATAATGTGTATAGTGACATAGAAGGATATAGAGAAGAGGAAGGGGGCGTTGTTGCCACGTACCATTCGCAAAATTGTTACGTGACATCCTTTATGGCATGACTTTAACACGTGTACGCTAATACATCTTATCTACCAATAATTTTTTAATGAATTAAATTTTCCCATCTAAGGTTTTATAATGAGTCCATTTTACTGACTAGACAGTGTCGATGTTGACGTTGGCATACAACTATTTTTTATTTATTTACTTTTAGTTTTTTTTTTTAAAAACAGAAAGCGGTTAAAAAAGACTACGTTGAATAGGTAGTTCATTCTAAAGGTTTATTGCGGATGAGAACGTAAAGTTCGGGATCATCAGAAAAGATGTGGTGTGGTTCGAAATTTTCAAATGGGTCAATCGGTCAGTAACATGGTTGATTTCTCTTAATACATGTCTGACCATAACTTTCTCAAAAAAGCGAAGATCCAGTCGGGAGTCGGATATGATTATCTCGACCTCCTAGGGACGGCTTCAAAGTTCTTGGGCTGCCTTGATAATACATATGTTATCGCCCTCAATTTCGATTTTTTTGATATTGAGTCGTATTGCTTCTTCAAGACCCGCTTTTAGTGCGAAGACTTATACTTTGATAACCAAGGTAAAACTGTTTTCCTAACGTCCAAGTTTATGAGTTTTCCGTTGTGATTTCGGATAACAAAACCAATAGATGTTAAATCGAGTTTGAACCAACAAAGTTGAGTTTGTGGAAATCAGATTTATCTCATTTGATATTATTTTTCTTCCTTGTGGTGGAAGTGTTGTTCTTTTGAGTATATTTAAGTTCGTAATTGTCATCATCATTGAAGCGATTTTTTCTCTTTTGGAATTGATTTATGATAAAATAAAAGATGTTGTGGTCCGATCAAAAAATAACATTAGTGAAGGTGATTTTATTCCTGAAAAACCAAATTCTCCACCATATGATAGTGATCAAATATAAAAAGTTTGTTAGTCTGATATTGTTTATTACTTCCATCAGAAGATAATGTGGTTTTTTCATTTTTTGGAATGATGATATGGAGATTCATAGAGATAGTTATGTCAATTTTCGTGACTTTTTTGTCGTAGGGACATTTGAAAAAAAGGTGTACAACGTCCTCAAGTTGGTGATTTCATAATTCACAGGTAAAGGTCCCGCAATTTTTCATTTGTTGAGATTTCTTTATAATTTGTCGATCATAGATTCGTAGTAACCTACTCGCACTCCTTCAAGTATACTTTATTTGGCTGACCAAAAAACTATATTGATACTAAGTAGTCTAATTACATACTTATATTAATTATTTTCTTAAATTTATTTTTATAATTACTACTTTTCATTGGGTTAAAACACGTTTAATATTTATACAAGTAATCGTTTAGTATAACTAAGTTTAGGGGGTGTATTCAATCGAGGCTTTTAAAGATTTTGACTGATTTTTAATTTGTGGGATATTTTAATTCTATATAGAGTCAATACAGATTATGTGGAAATCTTACGTGTTGAGAGAAGACTTCATATATATAACGTTTAGCTCTTGTCAACAACACTAGAATAACAAAATAATGTGTTTATGTGCAGTTAAAATTTGGGCAATTTTAGTAACTAGGCCTTTTTGAAAACTATAGTAGTAACTAGACTTTTAAATGTTTCAATTAAGTAAATATACCTCAACCTTTTGTATTTATTCTCAAACTCTACACACTCCTTCTTCAAGGGGTACATTTACTAAACACAAAACTAGAAAAAACCTAGTAAATCAAATTGTTTCTTAAAGTTTTCAAAAGAGGCTTGTTATTCTCACCCCCAATTAGTCAAAATCAATTGAAAATTGTCAATTTGATTGTAATGTGTGATGATTGTAATAATGTAATGATTGTGTCTAAATTATTGATTTTGAAATCTAATGATGATTGTATGATGAATTTTATTTAGGACTTGGTTTAGTTTTAATTTTATTTCGTTAACGGAATCGTTAATTATATTGTTTTTAAATTTATTTAGCGAAAGGCGCGTAATTTATTTATGAATTGGTCTATATAATATATATATATATATATATATATATATATATATATATATATATATATATATATATATATATAGTTGTAGTCACACGCAAGGCGCGTGATTTATTTTCGTTTCATATGTGCGGTGGACATAAGTTATAGTACAGTAGAGCAAATATTTCGTAAAAGAAAGATAGTATATAAATTGTTTTATACAAAAGATAAACTAAAGTTACACGTAGTAGTTTTATGTTTCAAAAGTGAAAGCAGAAAAGTTTACACATGTGCTGTACATTAGTTTGTCTCCTAAATACTTGAAAAGAAATGGTGATTTAAATTTACAGGATGGTTGTTATATGTTACACATGGAAAAAAAACCGTGTAAAGGTATGTGTTATATGGTTGTCGTGCGGATGTTCGATCTTTCTAAAATTTCGAAAGACACTATATTTTCACAAAATTATGAACGGGCTCTACTATACTATTAATTTACCTTGTGAAGATATTGAGATTTTATTTGTGTTTATTCCTTGAGAGAGCTACATACAGTTGGTCATGTACAAAGTACGGTCCACGTAAATAGACTCCAATTTTTTCTAATGTATGTCCTTGTCCATTCCAACTTTCTTGCTCCGAAAACCGCAATTGGCCGTTCTTCTATTCCGGCCTTGTTGCTCGGAACCGAACCCGATTCTCCTACTTCTTTATCGGGTCTTTTTAATCCTAATACAACTACATTGTTAACTAACAATTTAAGCCTTTTTACTCCGAACCAAACCCGATTCTCCTACTTATTTAGTGGGCCTTTTTAATCCTAATACAACTCCATGTTAACTAACAATTTAAGCCGTAGTTACTTATAGAAAAGGGTAAGCACATTACAGTTTCTACCAAGGAATTTCACTTTGTTTTCATGGCATTGGATTTAGTGACAAACATTGTGTTCTCGGATAGAAGGTAAAGGACGATGAACGGGAATATCAAATTCGCCTTTTTTCCAACTTTAATATGTAAGAAGACATAAAATTAGATTCCAAATGAGAACAAGTCTCGTAAAAATAAGTCATTTCACCCAAAAGTCGTATAAAGTTAAGGATAAAGTTTTATCACCATCGAGTTGTAAACTTCAGGCAAACAAACACGGTATAGCTGCATAGGCCCCGAATGTCATCTATGTGGTTGTTTCCGGTAAGCTTCATATGATTCGGGCAACTCACATTGACAATACAATTCAAATAAAAAATTTAAACAAATTATTACTTCCTATTCCTAAAACAACAACACATAGTTGAGACAATAACCCAAAAACAAACATGAAACAATTAATCAGTACCTCACATCATTAAGGAAGACAAACTTTCAGCCATGAAGATGGACTTGAAGCCAATTTTCAACTGATGTTGTATTTTGCATCAATAAATATTAGACAGTAACAATTTGAATAAAAACTCATATTGTGTGGCAAGTATAATTAATGTTTTGAGAAAGAAAAACACTAACCAATGATAGTATATTTCTAATTCGTTCACATAAAAAAATAGGATGGTGGAAGTTAAAAAAAAATCTCGTTAGCGGAATCGATTGGTTTTGATTAGTAAGTAATGCGTGTGTATATGTATATATATATATATAAAAGATCGGGAAATAATAGAAACGATCCAGAACCCGAGAGGAAGACCGATGAAGGATGCAAATGAGCGTATAGATCAAGCTTTGAAGCACCGATTTTCACTTACCCCCGGTTGCCATAGGAGAGTATGACTTTGGCTCGAAAAATTTCGAAAATTTTATGGTTCTCTACGTTGAGATGCTAGTAAGTGTTCAAGACGACGAGAATGGTGGATTTCGAGCTCTTTGCGTATTGTTGGGTCACGACGAGGATAAATGACCTATTATGCGCAAAATTATGATGACAGAGTTCAGAAAATACCCAAAACGATACGATGTTTTCCTGCATCATGAAGGGGTCGATCATAAAGAGATGATGGAGAGACTCAATTGGCTAAAACCAAATGTTGTGGCACCATCCAAATATTGGATGAAAATGCCCTTATGTGGGACATTATTGGTTAAGATATCATTATATAAAGATTAATTTTAATATTAATGTTAATTAACAATACTAACAACTATTATCATTACTAAATGCTAACCTAACTACTGATAATCTTATATCTATTAAAATTAATTTTGATTTTGGATTTTTTTTAAAATCGATAATTTCGATCTTACTACAAACTTTATTTTGAAAATCTCTTTTGGAAATTCAAAAAAAAACTTTTAAATGTTTTTATGAAACTTTAAATAAGAAAAATCTTCAAATTAATGAACCAAAACCAAAATTTATTTAAAAAAAATAATACTAATAGTAGTACCATCAAATCGAAAATTTGGAAACAATACAAAATATATCTCCCTTCAATATATATATATATATATATGTATGTATGTATTGTACTTCAATATTAATATTTCGTTAATGAGAACAAATAATACAAATATTGTTCTGTAATAATAATTTGTTCTTTTAGAAGAATTTAAGTTTTTATTGTACTCATATAAAATTACACCTATTTACATTATATTATTTTTGTAAAATAATTTTAAATAAGAATAATAATAATTTGTACTTCAATATTATAAAATGTAAGACAAAAAATTGTAAATGTAAGACAAAAAAAAAACAAGAGCCCAACTTTCTCTAACAATTTTGATTATAAAAGTGTAGAATTGTAAGACACAAAAAAGTAGAGTTTAACAAAACCCAACTCTAATTATAAGACAAAAAGTAAGACACAACTCACAGTGCAAATGTAAGACACAAAATGCAAAATTCAGCCAGCCGCCAAAAAGTCCATTGATGCACCTGCTGTGCGTCTACCACCAAGCCAGCCGCCAAAGTCTGGCACGCAACTGCTGTGCGTCGGTGAGAAGCCTTCATTTTAGGGCGCAAATAAGATACCCCTTTCAAAATTAACAAAATAAAGTGCTTTTAAGTGATGTGAACAACACAAGATGACAAAATAAGGTGTCGAAATGTTGTTAACCACACAAAATACACCCAAACAATTGTGTTTGTATTGTCAACAATACAAAACAACACCCAAAATATGAAAGTTAGTGGTATCAACAATACAAAAATAACAATATAACATGTTTATATCTTGTCAACAATACTATAATAAAAAATTAAAAAAATAAAGTGTGTAAGTGTTGACAACAACTCAAAAATAACAAAATAAAGTGTTCAAGTGTTGTCAACAACGCAACAAACACACAACACAAGTGTGTTTGTGTTATCAACAACACAAAAATATGTAGTGTTTAAGTGTTGTCAACAACACCAAACACACATAATAAGTTGTGTTTTTTTTGTGGTAAGATCATAATAAGTTGTGTTAAGTCTTGTCAACAACATGGAAAACACACGAAAAATTGATGTTGGTATTGTCAACAACAACACAAATATAAAAAAAATCAAATACGGAGAAAAGAGTATGAAAATCAATTATTGTACTACTCTCAGCATATAAGTCAGATTGGACACAAACTTAAATATAATTAAAAATCAAATATGAACAAAAATCAATTATTCTAAAATCCTAAATTGAAAGGTTTCATATGTTCAAACTTAATTGTTTCACCCTTTTTTTCTGGCGTTTTTGAATCGGAACGAAGAAATTATGGATTTCTCCTTGGAATCGAGTTGAATGAACTTAAAAAACAAGATCTCTTAAATTTTGAAGAAGTTAACGAGATAAGTTGAAAATTTTTTTGCGGTCTGGTAAAAAAGAGTGTGTTTTTAGCGGTTTTGACGAGAAGAGATAACTTTATTTAATTTATGCTATTTGTAGTGATTATTTTAAAATATTGAGAAATTGGGTATTGATCCCATAGAAGTGCTAGTTCAAAAAAAATCCTACTGAAATTTTTTTTCTAAAAAAGGTAATTGAAAATAATAAATAATTGAAGAGAGGATAAACTTAATTTAATTATTAAATTATCAACGGGTCTATGATGAGTCAAGATTATAGGGATGAAATGAAGATTATGAGATTATGGAGATGAAATTGAGAGATTTTTTTAATTCCCATATACATATACACTATTGGATTATCTAAATTATGGGGATGAAATTAACATTTCATCTTAATCTCACGTATCACCAAACATAGGGCCAGTTTGGTAACATAAGATTACGTAGATGAGATGAGGATGAAGAGAATTATTTAGATGAAGAATTAAGGAGATGAAATTGTTTAAGAGGATGAGATGAAAATAAGTGAAATGGGTGTTCGGTGAAATTAATATGATTGTGGATAAAATTACAAAAAAGTACGTATTAATTTTTTTTATAGATGAAAGAGATGGAAAAAAAAGAGAGGGGTAAAAGTGAGATTTTAGCTTCAATAATTCCCGTAATCCTTACAATCTAACTTTTAATGGATTACAAATTTCCATAATCTAATTCTCTTAATCTCCATAATCCAACCTCTGTAATCTCCTTAATTCTCTTACCAAACAAGATTACGATAATTATTTTTTAGTTTTAATTATCATAATCTTAATCCCGAATTAAGGGCTTACCAAACGGAGTCATTTAATGATCGAGATTCTACAACTCTAGGTGAATTTTTTTTCCTATAACTTCACCGTAACTAGATTCTGAAAAATTAGTAGCTATTTTTACAATTTCAAAATTCTTATAAGTTATTTTACAATTCCTTCTAAATAAACCTACAATAGTCTATTTAAACATCCTTTTCAATTTGACACCACATTGGCCAAAGTGTTTATTTAATATAATAATTAAAATTTTAAAGAACCGTCGTCGTATTCATCCAAATTTTTAAAAATTCAAAATAAGATATTATCTAAATTAAATTATATTCGGGGTTTGGATTTATATGTAATGATTTGGACAGAATTAGTGAACTACTCGATCAAAGTCATGTCCAACGAATGCTTATGTTTATTGTTGATAAGCAGAAAAAAAAAACAATAAAGAAGGGACAAATGTGGAAAATTTGAGCTTGTTAAGAAGAAGAATGATGATTGACGTCAATTTGGAAAGACTTATGCCGTATGGTCTTATCTATACGACATCGCATCATGGGCAATTCTTTAACAATATCGATCATTACATAAAGGACCATGTCACGACTTATGAAGAATTTCTTAAGTATATCTTTTATGATTGTATAGATATATCATATATGTTTGCGTAATACGTAGTATGTCGTCACGTGGTTGAGTGTCACCGTAACGCAATTTAACCTTTTTTTTTTAATTAACATTAAGGGCCCGTTTGATTTTAACTCCAGAATCGAAGGAATGAAAACAAATCTAATCCATATGTATATCCTTACTCTGTGAAAATTTTTGGAATCGTTCATTATGGTTTGAAGTAATTGGAGTTGTATTTAATTACTTTTGATACCCTATAGGGAAAAAAATGTGGTGAGGCAAATGCATTTTGCATAAAACCAAAATGATTCCATAAATTTTCATGAATAAGAATATACAAATGGATAAAATTCGTTTTCATTCCGTTTCCGTTTTCAGAGTTGGAAGCAAACGGGTCCTAAATAGAAAACTTAATAACTTTTGGTGTTTTATAAATATCATGTACAGGTACTAGAAATATAAAGTATAAAATAAAAATATTTTAAAAGCCTAGAATGACCTTTTTAAATTCGGTATTTAAACCTAGATTGTAACACCAAGGTGTATAATAATAATAATAATAATAATAATAATAATAATAATAATAATAATTATTATTATTATTATTATTATTATTATTATTATTAATGCTAAATAAGTATTATTAATATTTTTTTATAAATATAAAATTTATGAGTTGATAATAACATATACTAATCGTCAAATAGAACATTTGGGTACACTATTATACCCAACATTTTTTTTTTTTTTGGTGTAGTTATACCCAACATTTGAGAAGGTGTAAATCTAATACCCGACCTTAACATTATTAAAACAATACCACTAGCTTGAATGTTCGAGTAATGTTATAATACCTCACACTCATATTTTATAAAAATTACTTTTAATTAAGGGTGTGTTTGGTTGGAGATTAAAGAAGGTTCATTTAAATTAAATTTAGGAGATTAAATTTGTGTAAGTGTTTGGATGAAGGTGGAGATTATAAAAAAAAATTATAAAAGAATTAATTGAGATTAAAAAGGGCAAAAAAAAAAGAGATTAATTTTCAAATATCAATCAAGATTCCACTCATGCCCCCTATTTAAGGTTAAAATAAGGATAAATTTATAAATCAATATCAATTAAACCTATTAAAAGATCTTCAACCAAACAACTTCACGTAAATTATTTTATATCAAATAATCTCTAATAAATTCCATATAAAATTTAACCCTTTTAAATTCCATCTAGATTAATCTTCAAAATAACCTCCATCTCTTAACAAACACACCCTAAGGATCAATAGGACGACTTTAAAATACTTTACATAAATTATAAAACACAACTTTGCTTTTATAACTGATAGATTTTGGTGAAAATATTTATGTGGTAGAATCACACTGATACCGAGTTTATATCACTCTATTTATAGGGTTAGGAGAGAATAATAAAGATTACAAAAGATAGTATAAAATAGAAACTAATCTAAAATAATAAGACAACTTCTTTAATTATAATAAACCATATATTCCAATACGCTCTCGCAACGACGTTGAAGACTGGAGCATTTCATTGACAACGAAAAGGTATGTGACCCCATGTAGATCGGTGCCAACCGTTAGGACAACCAGTGGATCGGTGACAACATTAGATCGATAGTACACTAGTAAATCGGTGACAAAAATAGATATAGATACCCATAAGTTGGCGAGGATTGATAGGTTGAAGTCCCGAATCGAATCCGCTTTAATATCATGATTGATTTTGATGGAAAAAGCCACACAAATAATGGAGGTGAAATCACGGATACTGAATTTATATCACCCTATTTATAGGGTTACGGGAGAATAATACAGATTACCCAAGATAGTATAAAATAGAAACTAATCTAAAATAATAAGATAACTTCTTTAATTATAATAAACCATATCTTTCAATAATAACTATGAATGTTTGTAACTCCAAATTTTATCGAATCTTCTAATAATAAGGTATATATTTTTTATAACACCAATTTTATTTTTTATCAAATAATAATCCATTTTATGCCAAACCATTAAAAAAACCCATTTTATAAATTTACCTAATTAAATTATCTACTGAATTTTCATCCCATTTCAAGTTTACCATCGTAATAAACCAACTTTATAAAACAGACTCATTATTTTTCATTTAGCATATAATTTTCAGTGTATGTAGGGAAAGAACAAAAATATTATATTTATGTTAACTTGAAAATGAATGAACTAATGAACCTAATTACAAGAAACAACATAAATAAAAGTTATTATGTGACCCAATACCCGTCCCGATTCATAGACGCTAGAGCATACCAAACTCTCCCGCTTGTCTTCCCTATAAAGTGGGGGCAGAGGAGCAATTGTACAGCACAACCGTAGCGTGTCGTCTTCCTCTCTGTTCGCTGCCAGGTTTCCCTTTGCATTAACAGAACTCGATCCAAAACACAACACTTCCTTTCATTTTTGATATGGCTTATTATAACACCGCCGACCCTTCCACCTTCCTCCACACTTTTCTCGATAACTCCGGCGGCTACGCGGTTGTTGACGGCGGTTTGGCTACTGAGCTTGAACGCCATGGCGCCGACCTTAACGATCCTCTTTGGAGCGCTAAGTGTCTCGTCAGCTCCCCTGATCTTATCCGAAGGGTATAATCCTCCTCCTCCTATTTCCTCTGTTTTCCTCTGTTTCACTTTCTTTCTCAACCTCCTGGTTTGCTGTGTTGTATTGATTAGTATTCGGGATGATTATCATATTGATTAGGACTTTGTTTGTTTAGAAGGGTTTAATTTGAAAAATCTGACAATAAACCTTTTTTTACTGGATCTTGCTCCTAGGTATCATTTTTTCACCGATTGAATAATCTGTTTCCCAATTTGTTAAATGTATTACGACAAAACACAAATTTATACATAATTATTTATCATTTTTTCACCGATTAAAGCATTGTAACCGTAAGAAAAATGATCTAGTTGATATTTTACGGAGAAAAAGAAAGTTCTGTAGGTTAAGCTAACAACGCCTAACCCCAAACTTGACATCTATGACAGGTACACCTAGATTATCTTGAAGCTGGTGCAAATATCATAATATCTGCTTCCTATCAGGTAAATCTAAAGAAATACCCATCTTAGTTTGAAACTGTTTCAAGGTTTTGAGTCAATTTGGTTGTTATTGCAGGCGACACTTCAAGGTTTTGAGTCGAAGGGTGTTTCTAGAGAAGAAGGTGAACGTTTGCTGAGAAAAAGTGTAGAAGTTGCACGTGAGGCACGTGACATTTGGAATCAGAGATGCACCAAGGGTTCTTTTGATGATTATGATGTGAAAGAGGATGTAATAAGAAGGCCAATCCTTGTTGCTGCTTCGATTGGAAGCTATGGCGCGTATTTGGCTGACGGCTCTGAGTATAGGTTTGGACTTTATCTCATTTGAATAAGATGTGGATTGTGAATTGTTGCTTACAATGAAGTTATCTTGCAGTGGAGACTATGGAAAATTAGTAACTGTTAAGACGCTTAAGGATTTCCATAGGAGAAGAGTTCAAGTACTTGCTGAATCCGGGGCTGATTTGATCGCCTTTGAAACTATCCCGAATAAGCTTGAAGCTAAGGTATCTATTATGTTGGATGTGAATGTCCCACGTCGGCAATATGATACTAACACTATGTGGACTAACATATAAGTCTCTATGTAGTTACTGAGGACTACTGTAATTGATATTAATAACAGGCTTATGCTGAGCTTCTTGAGGAAGAAGGGATTGAGCTACCAGTATGGTTTTCATTTAGTTGCAAGGACGGCGAAAACGTTGTTAGTGGCGATTCTGTATATGACTGTGCTTCACTTGCTGATTCTTGCAAGAATGTTGCTGCTGTTGGGATTAACTGTACTGCTCCTAGACATGTTCACAGTTTGGTCCTTTCGATCAAGAAGGTTTGTATTTCAAAGTTATTTAGATATCACAGTTGCAGCACCTTGATTAATTTGGAGTAATGGTAATTGCAGGCAACCAAGAAGCCGATAGTCATATATCCAAATAGCGGTGAGACATACGACGGAGTCACGAAACAGTGGAAGGTAAGTGTCAATTGACAATGCCAATGCTTGCAAAATCGCTTCTGAAACTGAAGCTGTCATGTAATGTAACTTGCAGCAAACAAGTGGGGCTGCGGATGAAGATTTCGTGTCTTATGTTTCGAAGTGGGTTGAGGCAGGGGCGTCTCTTGTAGGTGGTTGTTGTCGGACCACCCCGAACACAATCCGAGCCATCGCCAAGAATCTTCCTAAGAAACATGCTCAATCAACATAAATTGGAGATTGTTTCTTGCTTAGTTACGTATGATATAACCCCATGGTTAGTTTTGGAGCAGGGTTATGTACTGTATATATGTTTGAATTGAATAAAAGGAGAGTAACTTGAATGTTACACAAGGTAGACTTATCTTCTTTACGTCAATCCTTATCCTGATTGCTTGTACCTTCTGTTTTGGATTCTTATCTGTGGATTGTAGGAAGCAATATGTTAGTTGGCAAACACAGTTAATAATTCACGTCGATTAAAAACAAGTTAGTGCTCTCAGTGGCCACCAAATTACCAATCACCAATGCAATTCAAGCATGACTATAGGTTACAATCATGATGACAATATATATTCAACCTATTTTGGGTAAATTTAAAAAATATTTGAATGCAAAGAATTTGTTACCGAGGGTCGGAACTAAGTCCTAAATTCCGAGATCTCAGATCCAATTTTAACCAAGTCCTATATTCCCGAGATCTCAGAACCAATTTTATCTACTACAGTTTGTATAGTCAAAGCCAAAAAAAGAATCAAGAAACAAAGTTAAGTTTGTAAAGCCAAAACACGAGTTACAGAGTATACGTGTAAGTGGAAAACCAAGAAATAAAGTTAAGCAAGAGTAGAAAGAAAACATAAACGAACAAGAACAACATATGAGTCTGAGGATTCAAGGATCCTCTCCGTGGTCCACAAATATTGTGCTTTGATGTTTTCTTTCAAGCTAACAACCTTCAATGGCTAAAGCGCTCGATCTCACTATCCGTTGAGGAGAACACTTAGATACAAGCAAAACCTTGAGAGGAGGAGATGCTCATCGCTCAAGATCACCACAAACATACGCTGGAGATGAGAGAGCAGCGAGAGGAGAAGAGAAGCCATAATGAAGCAAATAGGGTTAAGCGAGTTGAAGCTCGCAATCTATATCTCTTCACTTAGCTCAAACGATTTCGTCTCAATAGATGAACCACAAAGCTGACATTGAACCTGGTTCAAACAATATTTCTCACCTTCTAAATAATAACCCGGTTCTTCATATATAATAACACTCGGATTCGGTTTCTTCACTTGCTCATGAGTTCGAATCTTCTCAACCACACTATGCCGATTTATACTTCTTACATTATCAAATGAATTCATAGATCTGTCTTCCAACACTCAACATTTACTCAATCAAAGCCATGTAGTGTTGTCATCATGCAAATCCTATGCTTAAGCTTAGTTTTGGTGGACGCGGGTTATCTGTACGTATGTTTCAATGTGTCGGAGTCCAACACAGTATTAAAATTAATTGACAATAGAAGTAATAGGCCACCAAACTTATATACTCGGGTTTGTTTAAGAAATGCTTTATCTACTTAGCAGCAGAAAGGATCCACATTTGCTTCAAGAAGCGCAGAAAATGGTGAATGTTTAACGTTTAGATCCGACTATACAAAATGGGCCCATTGTCATGTAACAAGCAATCCAGGTTCATATTTGGGCCTAATAAAATGGGCCCATTTAGAAATGGGCTCGTCACAATCATGGGCCAGGGTAACCATATCTTTCTCTAATGTCATAATCACGAATTAATTGAATCAATTTAATATCGATTGGGCCCTAATGGTCCTATATAGATTTAATTATCATCTCTCTCACTTTTCATATGTCTCGTCCACTATATTTTTCTGTGGTTCCTCTTATTTCCATAAATAAATTTATTTAGGGCCCGTTTGGTTCCAACTCCGGTAACGGAAACGGAATGGAAACGAATTTAGTCCATATAGATATCCTTATTCATAAAATTTTATGGAATCATTCCTTGTGGTTTAGTGCAAAGTGCACTTGTTTTCTTACATTTTGTTACCCTATAGGGTATCAAAAGTAATTAAACTTTACTCCAATTACTTCAAACCACAAGGAATGATTCCAAAAAATTTCATGAATAAGGGCGTACATATGAACTAGATTCGTTTCCATTCCGTTTCCGATTTCCGAGTTAAAACCAAACGGGCCCTAAATCCAAAATAAATAGTATGTAGTTTAAAATATTTTTTAAGTTCTATTGTCAATTTTGAAGTTTTATTGAGCTATTACAAATTCCGGATGTGAGTCTCGCACGCAATGTGAACGCGCCTGCCTCCCACACACGTCACAAATCCATCTCAAAGTTCGTTTTCCATCACGTACGAGCAACAATCATAATTTTGAACGGTGAAGGGGAACATTACCCATCACAGATGCATCTTATAGCCCGTTACATCCTTATTGTAAGGGCACATCCGTGATACGTTTGCAACTCGTTCTCATGTTATTCTTTTATTGGGTGATTAACTTGTTACGTTGAATAACATCGCCCAATAATAATATTAGGTGATTGAGTGATATGAAATAACAACGATTGAGTAGTTGTCCAAAGATGGACATAAAGGTATTTGGAAAAACTTCCAAGCTTTCAAATCTCCCAATGTCAATGGAGAGAAACAATTTTACCAATCAAAACCAAACATTTGCAGTCGAAATCAATCGGCGCATGCAAATGTGATCAACACTTTGTGGCTTTGCTTTAATCACTCATTGCCCTTTGATTTTACAGCATTATCATATCAGAATCTCTCTGCATTATACCATGGTTGGACAATTTCTAAGCATTCATAGATGCAATTCACCTTTTCTTCTATTATAACATATTTATATTTTATGTTCCTATACAAAAAAAAAACATTTTACCATGAAATTTATTATATATTTTCCATCCAAAATACTTCGATTTTTCTCTTCATTCGCAAAACCTGTATCGAAATGAACCTATATCAAAATGTATAAAGTAATTAAGCTTTTCGATATCCCTTGTATTTTGATAGCATGTATTATAGTCTATATTTTGGGGTTGGTTTAGATGTTTTATTTTCATAAATCTGCATGTATGGTTACATATTTTGTTATTATATTGTTGTTTTGTCTACCTTTGCGGGAATCGAGGTCTACACCTAGTTTCGTTGTAAATGTAGGTAAAATAGCACGTTTTGGACTAAAAAGGAGCTAAAGGAGTTAAGGAGTCATTGAAGTTACATTCTGAAGCTTAAAGAAGATCTCAAGGAGCATGAAAATAATTAAGAAGATTTACTTTGGACTAGATTCGAGAGATTTCACATTCAGTTGAGATTCACCTCGGTCAGCTACGGTACCACCTCGACCGAGGTGATCCTGAGGAGCGTCGCGACCGAGGCGAATACCCTGTCGCCGGCGAGATCATTATTTTTGGCTGAGATCTTTTATTTTTGGAAGGAGGAAATATTATATTGTTGGGTGGATTTCAGGAGGAAGATATTATTTTTGGGAGATTTATTTTAGGAGATATGATTATATTTTATAGGAAATTATCTTTTTAAGATATTATTATCTTTGAAAGATAATTCTCCTATATAAAGGGTTAGATTTTTCACAATTCAGCCATCTACGGATCACATGCTTAGAGCATCCAGCAATTGAGGGATTTTATGGAAGATTGAAGGAAAGATTGAATGATTGAAATTCAAGGAAGGAAGGAATCATAGTTGGAGTTAACTTTTGAAGGAGTTTGTAAGATCTTCTTAGATTTCTTTTGGTTTGTTGTCTTTGCTGAGTTGTGATTGAGGAACGCTTGTTTGTTACTTGTTTGATTCAGTTATTGACACCTTTTTCTTAAGATTTTCTTATTTGAATATTGATTCCTTTCCAATAAATTTGATTATTGTTATCATGATGTTGTTGGCTAAGTTTCTTATGCGATTCTAGGGTGATTGGCTGAAAGTTGTGGGAAAGACGAATGATCTTAATCCCAACAGGACCCTGAAAGCCCGAGTCTTTATCTTAACCTTAGAACATCTCGCTCAGTCGATGAACATCTCGACCGAGGTGGAACTTGGCTGAACGAGGTGAACTTTTTCCTGATCCGAAACTGAGTTAAGATTCAAAGTTTGGCAAATCCTATTCTTATTACACCTTTCCTGGTTCAATGCAAGCCTAGGATGAGACTTACCCGGTGATTCCTTTGTTTGTTTACCTAAGATCATGAGTGTAGGTAATAAAGGTTTATCCTTTATTGGGGTTTGAGTGTGCCTTCATCCCATCTTTGTGAGTTAGCTTGAGACTTACCCGGTAAAGGTTGATTCTATTCCCTTGGGTGGTGTGTTGGTTTGAGATTATAGTTCCTTTCCTTAGTACCTTGAGACTTACCCGGTAATAGGAGCTTCGGTTTGGGATAGTGAGTAGTGAGACTTACCCGGTAATTTATTCCCTCCTTAGAAACACCTTCCCTTTGCAAAGCTCAGCTTTATCCGCGTTATCCTTTGAGATCTTGAGTCGGAACCACAACTAGATGTTTTAATCCCTAGAATCCGCATTCCCTTTATCTGACTTTATATCATCTTTGATTGCTTTAATTTATGGTCATTAGTCATTTGACAACCGATTTCGTGCTTTGTTTCACCTAAGTCCCTATGATCGACCCCTGAAATTCTTGCTTTTATTACAATTGACCCGTACACTACGGGTTCGCATATTTGTTCAAGTATACTTTTTGGATTATAAATTTAAAGCTTGCACACACCTTTTGGAGCGAACACTTGTAAAACAAACTATTTAAAAAAACAAGCTCATAAGACTCACACGTCTCGTTGTTTGTTTAAACTTGATCATACACATCAAATCGGATGCTAGAAACAAATATAATTTTTAAAAGCTATAAATTTGATTGAAGTTGCCAACTATAACCCTTCTTCTCTAATATCTTCTTTTAACCTCTTAAAAAGTTCAAAATTTTAACATTTTTACTAGTATTATGTCAATTATATAAGCCATTAGCACACCAATCTTCTACCAAAACATCAACAGATCAATATAAAGAGGAACATCAAGATACCACTACAATATGCTATGACAGACCAATACATTCAACTATGAAAAATTCTTAACTTCAAGATGTCTCCCCTCCACGTTATATATAACCCGTCGGAATTTCACAATTACCCTTCTTACCGAATCGACGAGTTTTGCAATTGCAGAAACTATCTTAACTAAAGTTTAATATATATTAACCTCGATGAGTTAGAAGTTTCGGTCTCTCGGCATCCAAGTCACAGTTTGAAAGCACTTTTTTTTTATTATCTACGATCACATAAGCCTCCATACTATCAACAAAGTCATGAACTCCCGTGTCAATCACATCCTCTGGTATGAACCATATGATGATCTCTTTTCTTTATATGAATAGTATAGACTTTCCTTTGGCTATCACTCCCTCGCTCAATACCGTTATACCATACACCCACCAAAACCGCTTTTATATGCTATTCTACAACCCATGTACATGATGATCGGTATAATCCTCCACATGCACTAATGGGTTTTTCATATTATCTCCTTATTGTAAAACTAGTTCAATGCCCACACCTTGTACGAGTTTTGTTTAAGAAAGTATTATATTCTAATTTTTATGTATTATTTACCTACATACCAGTAGGTCAATAACCCAATACCAGTAGATCAATGACCCACAAACCAATATGTCAATGATTGTAGAAGTTTTACTGATGTACAAACAACTGCCCCCCGCAAGGATACGAGATCAAATGTAGTATAATCGGGTATCAAATTCTCAGGTACCACGTATGTATTGACATATATACTAAGCTAAGGGAAACAAAATAGATGCAAATAAGCTTTTAGTATCAAAGACTAGCAATCATAGGATAATTGGTAACAAATTTTGATGTGGTATGATATGGACGAATGATCTAAGAAAATATGTATCCCCACTATAATAAATAAAATAGTAACCACTTATGTGAACGAAATGAACTTCAATAAGAAATTATGTATGTAACTGTTCGCTCCAAACGGTGTGTGCAAGCTTTAAATTTATAACCCTAGACTTAAGCTTAAAACAAGGATGCGAACCCGCAGTGTACGGGTCAATCGTAGTAAAAGCAAAAAAATTCCAGGGGTCGATCACAGGGACTCGATGAAACAAAGTCAATACGGTATGCTATGTCAATTCTAACCACGAGAGCAATTAACACAATCAAAGATGAATAAGAAGTCAATAAAGCAAATATGCAATTCTAGGGATTAAAGCATCTAGTTGTGGTTCCAACTCAAGATCTATAGATAAGCGGACAAAGCTGAGATTTTTGCGTGGGGAAGGTGTTACTAAAGTGGAGTAGATCACCGGGTAAGTCTCTCTACACACTAATCCTAAACCGTAACTCCTATTACCGGGTAAGTCTCAAGGAATCAAGATAAAGAACTATAACCTCAAACTAACACACCATCTAAGGGAATAGAATCAACCTTTACCGGGTAAGTCTCAGGCTAACTCACAAAGATAGGATGGAAGCACACTCAAACCCCAATAAAGGATAAACCTTTATTACCTACACTCATGATCGTTGGTAAACAAACTAAGGAATTACCGGGTAAGTCTCATCCTAAGCTTGCATTGAACCAGGAAAGGTGTAATAAGAATAGGATTTGGCAAACTCTAACACTTAACTCTCAGTTATGGATCAGATAAGTCACCTCGGTCAGCCAGTTTCCACCCCGGCCGAGATGTTCATCGACTGAACGAGATGCTTAGGGTTAAGGTTAAAGACTCGAACTTTCAGGATCCTACTGGAATCTAAGACTATTCTATCATTGTTTTTCCCACAACTTTCAGCCAATCACCCTAGAATCACACAAGAAAATTAGCCACTCATCATCATAATGAAAGTATTAAAATATATGGGAAGAAGGTGAATATTTGAACAAAGAAGAATTTAATGAAAAGACTTCAATAACTGAATCAAATATCACAACAAAGCGTTCCTTGGATAATAATCCAAAAAGACAAGACAACAATTGAGGGAATTGAAGACAATCTTACGAAACCCTTCAATAAAGCTATAAAAGCTATGGACTTCAATCTTCCTTCAACCTTCAAAAAGGTTCTTCAACTCTCCCAACTTGGAGTATGCTGCTACTGCTGCGTGATCTTTCGGTGTAAGCGGCTTCCTCGATTTGTGGAAATCTAACCCTTTTTATAGGAAAATAACCCTCCAAAGATAATAAATCTTAGAAAGATATTTTCCCATAAATATAGGTAAAATATATGATTCTGCATATCTCCTTCCTTCCAGGAGCCAAGCCCAAAAATATAAGATCACTTTCCAATTTTAAAAGATCTCAGCCAAGAATAAAATATTCTCGCCGCGTCCTAGGTGTTCGCCTCGGTCGAGTCGGCGTCTCTGGATCACCTCGGTCGAGATGAATCTCTGGTCAACCGAGGTGAGTCACAACTGAATGTGAAATCTCTCAAAACTGGTCCAAAGTAAATCCTTAATCCATGGCTATGCTTCCTGGATGTAGCTCCAAATGACTCTTGACTTCTTTTGCTCCTTTTTGATGCAAAACGTACCATATTACCTGCAATTACAACGAAACTAGGTGTAGACCTCGATTCTCGCAAAGGTAGATGAAATGGTAGTAAAATCACATAATGTACATACAAACATGCAGATTATTGAAGATAAAACGTCCAAACAAACCCCAAAATATAGACTATAATTCATGCTATCAGTAACCATCTAAAATAGCATTCACTTGTTTTATCAAAATCAATTAAAAACACCACTTCTTTCGAAGGTAATTAAAAGGTGGAATGGAGCACTTTGAAAAGAAACATAAAACCTACTTATATCAATCCAGTAATTCACATAAATAGTCACCATCGATTCATCATAAGGTTTAACAAACTCTTTGATTGAAGGAGACTTAGTTAGACATAGAGCATGGAGAGAAATCAGACAAAAAGAAGAACCTTTGCATATAATCAAACTCAAAGCAACAAAATAGAAAAATAAGTCTAACCTCTAACACAAACGTAAAAACCTTTAAAACGTATTTGAAAGTATCTGAGAGGTGTAGTAGGTAATGATATGAGGATCTCATGATGATTTCTAACCCTAGAGGTCTAAGGGGTATATATAGGATAAAAATTGGGCTAAACTGATACAAAAAAACCCGTTGTAAACCTAAAAAATTAGGTCACACAGCGAAGCTAGCGCAGCGGCGCAAACAACCAGGGAAACGGTCGGTATACGACCCTTTGGTGCCCGTAGGGTGTCCGCCTGAGCCTTCGTTCTTCGATTTCTTGGGATGAACTTAGAAGGAGTTTAGTTGATCCAAACACAATCTGGAACGGCCAAGCAAACAATCATGGTGGCTTGTGGCTACCCGTAGGGTGGACGTTTCACCTGTTGTTCCAGCTTGTTTGGAAATGCCGTCCTATGTGATTTTATGCTCCATAGTAGGAAAGTTCTTGGCTCTAATCCATAGTGGCTTTTGAGCTTTTCGAACAGTTGATCCTCAGTCATATGAGATAATGTCCTTGTGATGTCCAAATTCAAGAAATATCGAGCTCTTAAGCATCCTTAAGTGAATTTGGTTGGGTAGATACTTCATAACAAGTCTTGAAAGCCTAAAATATGAAATAACCAATAGTAGTCACCGATTAAATAATATGAACACATTTTGCGTTATAAGCGCATATTTTGCCAAAAGATGTGTAAAATAACATGAATAAGAGGGTAGAAAATACGTATATTTTGATGATATCAAAATACCCCATAGTTAGCTCGTAACCGTCCTTGAGTGAGTGATATGAAAATCAAAATTTGCGTCTATAGAACAAGAGCATGCCTCAGCTAAAAAAAACAGTCAACCTTTCAAACCGAACCATCATAATATCAATCATTTAAGGGAACGAGAAAAGATGATTCCAAGTCTTTCCAAACCTCTCAAGGGATAAATGCGTTTAACTAATCTTACTAGAATGTGTTTAGATTCATCACTCAAGCTCAACAAAAAGATAAAGGTCTTGCCATAGACTTGTCAATACGTTCTTAAACTCCGCCATCTATGCGGAAAAGAAAAACTCAAATAGATGATGTAAGTCATGAGGTCTTTTATAGGGTCTAACGGGGATGATGGGCCAAACATTAGTGATGTTAGTAGCTAGGCCAAAAGAGTAGGCAAAAGAGGCTAATGATATCCGGGGCACCGTTTCTTTCTTTTTAGATCAACGAGACTACTTCAACCATTCACCTTTCATTGAGGTTCATGTACTCTTCCTTCTTGATTTGTACTTCTTGTGCGTACATCATTCCCTTAAGAATGAGCTTCATCCTCTTTTAGGGATAAACTAGAGTAACTTTCTTCAAAACAAACTCTTACTTGAGATGTTGCAAAATTTCTAGCAGGAACTTTTTATCCTCTCTACTAGTCTTGAAAATGTCTTGGGAGTTTTATATGTTCTTTCAAGCTTTAAAATTTTTGCACTATAGCTCAAGTCTGTTTCGGATTACCCCATACTTGTTTCTTTTGTGTTTTTTCTCACTTCTTAACCCGAAATATGGTTTCATGTGACAACATGGTTGTGAGGCTATTTTGAGGAGCACCAAAGAAGGAAAATATATAGGTGGCAAAATAGAAGGGAAACACATATATGGGAGGAAGTTGATACAACCTCATATCAACAAGGGCATCAATCCTCTTTAGATCAAATATAGAGATTTCAATGAGCATGTAGTTTTGTAAAACAATCAAACACAAGTTCTAGAAGAACATAAGCAATTTGGAGATCACACACAAAAGGAAAAGAAAGGACACATGAAACTACTTGTCCGAGGTTTTGAGAAACCTCACCAGGTGTTGTTTGGTAGGCTTTTCATCAACGATTTTTTTCAAAAACTCATGTACGTAGGCAATAGCAAAAGGTCAACATTTTAAAACATCGTTGGCATGTAATGTCAAGCAACAAATATTGAGTTTTATAAAACCGGTTTTATCGATTTAAAGCAAAAACTTTTCTGATCCACGAAAGGTTTTTTTTCAGTTCACGCAGATAAGTAAACAAGATAGACAAGAAGGGGGAAACGTAGATAAACAATGTACAACAAATATTACAAGTTTTAAATCAAGTACAACATAATAATTTTGTTATTACACTTCATTCTTGAAATAAATTGTGTCCTCATAGTTTCACAAAATCAAGAGAGATAAAAGACAAGATATACTCATGGGAAAAATGGGATCGACGGGATCATAGAGGACATCTGAGTGTCCTATGTACCAGGATCTGCAACATGTGGGTCATTTGTGCGTCGTCGCGAGAGTCCAATATCATACTCATTTAGGCGATCCTCAATACATTCCTGAGTATAGAGCATATTACGCATATCTCTGGCATAATCTTCCATGTGTGAGGTGTAGGTGGTGAGTGTAGTGGCATAACTAGTGAGGTGTCCATCAAGAGTAGTTAGGTGTCCGTCGATGAAAGTTAACCGGCAGTCTAAAGCCGTGAACACGCTAGTATGTTGTGTCTATAAGGCTTGACATGCAACAACCTTAGAAGTCTGCCAATCAACCTTGAAAAAGGACTCTATAATGCTCCAAATGGATAACTAGTGCATGAAGTCTTGAGGAGTTGCAGACGATGACTCACCACCGCCTTGATAATAGAATTGTGAAGATGGCGGTGAAGTAGGTGGAAGGTCACGCTCAAAAGTGTATATAGAATTCTGTCGGATAAAAACGTCCTCTCCATCATCCCCATCATCATCATCGGCATCACCACTTGCTCCCTTATCGTCGAGAACTAGCGTCTCATACTCAAATCTGATAAAGATATCAAGCCATTTGTTCAAGTCTTGAATAGATGTGTGAGGGTTGTACCCCAATATGTTACCCTAGACATTCATCCGGAATTGGCCATTATTATGGGACCACATGTTCATTCGAATCAATGTCTCGAATCCAAGGAACCTAAGGTGAGGGTGGAGAGCAGTGAAGTGGGAGACGTTTGGGTTATTTTTGGAGATAATGAGTTCCCACAGCGAAAGTTGGGGACATTCCGAGCCTAGTATATAAGGTCGGTGGGCTACTCCTATTGCCAATTGGTTTTAGGATGAAACATCATCGTCTTATGTGTTGGGCTTGACCATAATGCGCATGTGCGCTCGTATGCACACAACCCCCGCTCTACCGGTATACCATGTCAAAGTCCGATACAGACGGACTGGTAGAGCGGGGTCGTGTGCATACGAGCGCACATGCGTATTAGGCCCAAAGCCAACACATAAACCCGATGAAGTTTCATCCTATTGACAATAGGAGGATAGTCCACCGACCTTATATACTACGTCGGAATATCCCCAACTTTCGATATGAGAACTTATTATCTCCAACAGTTATACCTCTTCATCAAACGAGTCACTGGGGCATCCATGAAATATAGTATCGGCCGGACGATTCTTCTTCCCGAGTAGATTCAGGAAGGGGAAGTAACTCATGTCCGACTAAAGCCCATCTAACAAATAATAGATGATGAATAACTCCTATGCAACCATTGTACATGTCAACTCCTGTTTCAGGATCAAATAGGAGGAAATGAAACACGCGGAAGAAACATTATTCACTAAAAAATTATCAAGTCATTTTGTAATAAATTATAAATGATAAAAAAAAAAAAAAAGTTAAATTATTTATTATAAAATGCATATTATGAAAAATTATAAAGTTGAAGAAAACCTTTTATATATAATTCAAAAAGATATAAACATAAATACATGGCAAAATTTTCAACACGTAACTTCCGTCTTCAGGTCAGCTACATCTTGTAACGAGGGCAAATCGATGTAACCCAAGTAGAATTGATTTGGAACCGTCTAAAGCAGGTAGAGAGCGACCGGGTCAGGGTGGAAGTGACTCTCGAAGAAAAAGACATCGGTTCAGATCATCCGGCGTAAATAAGGTTGCAAGTTCAGAAAATGTCATTATTGAATAAAGCACGGGATTATGGTGGGCTAAACACAATTAAGGGCGCCTTAAATGGAGACCTACTAGTAGACGCCCGGAATTGCCTTCAACCAACACTGATGATACCACTTTATTGTTTATCTTATGGAGTATAACTAGTTTGAGTTCTTGTATCTTATACGATTAGTTTTTAGATGATTATAATTTAAATAGAGGTTATGAAAAAAAGTTATGTTTGTGATCGGTTTTTTAATAATTCATATAACGATTATAAATATTCTCAATTAATATAATTTATAATAAATTAATTGTGTAAAAGTATTATGATGGAGAAAATTCTAAAAAAAAATTATTGGATTATTAAGCATTAAGGGTTCAAAGGGTAGAAGATAAATGAATTGCTCTAACCGAGTTGTTAAGTAGGTGTGGTGTGTTGGTTTTGCTTGCTTCCCTCCATTTGAAGGGGTTTTATCTTGACCGCTTGACCTGTGGGGCGGTTCATCCCTGGTTCCGAAAGAGAGGAGCTAGGAGCTCGTTCTGCCATCATAATTTTACTCTTCACTTGAGCATTAAAACGATGATGACTTTTAACCTTGACAATAGTCAAAATGTTAGTCTTCAAAGTTTTTTTTTTTTTTTTTTTGCTACTGTCTTGCCTTATAATATCTTAAATGACCTCTACCAACACAAATGTCGCTCCTCTTTATCGTCCTATTACTCTTTAACTAGAGGATTGGTTAGTTGTCGGAAAACAACTTTCATAAGCGAGGAACGGAAGAAGAAAATACATAAAATAAAGCAAGTATCTCCAAAACAATGATTTACAAATGCCTAGTCAACTACTACACAGCAACACAATTAGAGAAAACAATGATTTACAAATGTCTAGTCAACTACAGCACAATAACACATTTAAAGAAGAACCAACCAATTATGGGTTCGAGTGACATTTCACTCCTAACCACAACTTTGATTCTTCAACATTGGTCCGTTGAAGAAAGAGGACCAACCAAGCTTCTTTCTCCTTTCGCCCGCCACCATAATTAAGAGTTCTCTAGTGGAGGCAAACAAACGAAAATGATGCAAAAATCTCAAATTTTAGATCCCCAAACATAAAAAGCTTGACACTTTTTCTTGGTTGGATCCCTTATTTTGAGAATGAGAAAAATAAAAGTATTTTTGAAAATATAATAAAAAACTAATGAAGTGGGCTAGTGTGCGAAAACCATGACTTACGCACGCCCCTTCCTTATCCGGCTTGAGACTAAAAAGATTGGTTGGACCAACAAATTTCATCTCTTTCATATCTACGATACCCGGCCATATAACCATCAAATACTGTTGAAGTGACTAATTCCAAAAAATTATGGGGTGTCTAGGACAAATTAGAGTTACCATTTCTATCTAGTAACAACACGTTTGACATTAACAAAGCTCATGTACAAGAAGGTTGGCTAGAAATTTCGTGCATGAACACTAGCCTCACTTAATTCATAATTTATAATGAGAAGAGATACATGAAATAAAAAACAATTAAATATTATTTTTATGAATATAAGGAACGAGTCGTATGACATGAAAATATTACGTACTAATTATTTGAAAAATATATCAATTAATATTTTAAAGTTAAATCACAAAGATGGGTGATTATTATTATTACTTTTTTTAATTTTTAAGCATTTTCTCATGTAGATATAATTCAATTAAACAACTAGTTTACTATTTTAACGTGGTTGAATGAAGACGTGGCTTAGTTTTTGTTTTTTCTTTTATAAAACACACTACATTCAAACTTAAGAAATATCCTCCACTAAAATACTATCTAAAACAAAAGGAAGGGAAGATATACAATAATCGAGAAGAGTATTATATGTCTGTTGTTGGGCAAGAACGTGAGCTACCTGGTTTTCGGTTCTTCTAGTAAATCTCCATTGAAGTCTCTCCACATTTGTCGCCAGGTTGAGGATCTTCCTAACCAGACCTCTCATGGCATCTCGATCGACCTTCTTCCTTTGTAGAGAATTGATAAGAACTAAACAATCCGACTCAATCACTACATGAGAAAGATCCATTTCTATGACACACTGAACTGCCCAACACACCGCTTCTGCTTCTGCTATCTCAAGAGAAGAGCCAACTTGGAGAGATTTAGCTCCGAAAAGCACACTTTCCCAAGATGATTTATGGCTATGATTCCAGCACCACATCCTTCCCCCGAGCTTGATCCATCACAGTTAACCTTTATATATTCAGGCAATGGTGGTTTCCAGCGAGAGCCTACACCGCCATTCACTCTTCCTCTAACTTGTCTTCTGATTGATGCCCTCTTGAACTCATCCAATGTTCTCAACTGTTCTTCTACTATAACTTGTGCCTCTTTCTCTTTGTTTTGAAAAATTCGGAGATTACGTGCAAACCAGAGACCATATATAAGTATAAACCATTCCTCCAAAACTGTATTATCAAGGTCATCCAGGCAACGTCTCAATATGTTGACAAAGCTTCCGGTTTGTGACTTTGGGAAACTCTTCTCTGTATGGATTGTCCAAACTTGGCGAGCAGCTACACATCCAAATGGCACATGTGGTATTGTCTCCTCCTGAAAACATATGGGACACATAACATCTTCCACACATCTACGAGATGCGAGAACAACCTTTCACGGAAGAATATTTTTAGCACATCTCCAAAGGATGGATCTCACTCTCGGTGGTACGTTGATCCTCCAAAGTTTCCTCCACATAATGTCAACCCAACTATTGTTCCCGTAAGCGTGAGATGAGCACTCACCATTAACCGACTTGGAATTGAAAATCATATGGTAACAAGACTTAACTGAGAACATTCCGCTATTTTTATAATGAGGTTTGCTACAGCCCACCCCATATTTTAAATAAAATAAAATAAATTATGTGCATAAATTCCCAAGTAGCCTGGTGGTATCATGCTTTGAAAGAGAAAAACAGGGTACTGGAGGTCTCATGTTCGAGGCCTGTCAGTGGCTTTTTTAAGTTCAATGGGCTTATGTCTTGATTTTACATTTTATGCTACATTTATTATTTATTCGAAGGTCTCACTGCTTCTTTAAGTTCAATGGCCTTATCTTTTAATTGTACATTTTGTGCTACATTTTATTATTTATTTCTCAACTCTTACTAATTAGTATAAAAGTCTTATACTTTTCTTTTATGAAGGGAATGTACTCTTATTTTAGGTTCTTTAATTGGAGATAATTTATTAAATTACTAATACACAACTAATATTTTGTTTAAAGATATGTTATAGTTATAACAAATAAAATTGATCTCAATGAATTTTTTTTCTAATTATTTTTCTCCTTTATTTAAATTTATAAAACTATCATAATAAATGTATATATACTATATGATTTTATGATAATAACTTTAATATTTTTATTTCTTAACTCCTACTAATTAGTAAAAAATCTTATACTCAACTTCTTCTTTTCCGAAGGGAATGTACTCTTCTTTTAAGATCTCTAATTAGAGGTAATTTATTAATTACTAAATACATAATTAAAAAATTAAAATTTAATTTAAAAATGTATTATAATTTATAACAAATAAAATTGATCTCAATTAATATTGTTTGGATTAATTTTCTCCTGTATACAATTTTAAAAAATATCGTAATAAATATACATATACTATATGTTTTTTTTGTGATAGTGACTTTAATTTGTAAAGTACTACACTATTTTATAGCTGATTTTAATATTTTAAAAATCAGACTCTAACTTTTAAACCCTAAATACACGACGATAAATGGGAAAAAAATCGAAATTATATATAATATACATATATATATATATTTAGCCTACCTAAATTTGTGATCCTGGATCCGTCCCTGTGTATTCATCTTGCACACTATGATCAGTGAGATGAATCTTCAAAATATACTCCACGTCACAAGGGAGAAAAATCTAACGAAGCTCATCTTCCTGCCAACATGTTGTTTGTCAATCGATCATGTCAATCACACGTTCATTTCCATTGATTGGTTGCAAAGTGGTGATAGGTCTGAAGACGTGGCTTAGTTGGTTGCTTGACATTTTACTTTATTCGGTTACACATAGTATATTTATATTTATTGATGGTTAAACAATTATATTGATATTTATTATATTTTTATTGAAGAGTTAAATAATTTATAAATAGAACATAATTTTATAAAAAATAATGACATATTGAATATAAATTAGTATTAATGCAACATACTGAGTTTGTTCTAAATGATTGTTGATATTTAAATACTTATAACATAATTATATATGTAAAGGATATTACATTTGCATTTTTATTAATCAAACACAATTCTGCATTACTCAATATTTATCAAAAATAGTTTTATAATTTGCCACCAAAATTTAGAAAAATTTACAATGTATACATAAAAGAAAGAAATTGGTTAAAACAATAGAGATAATATTATATTTGGCCTAGTGTAGAAACATATTGTTTTTAGCACAATTATAATTTATTTAGAATCCGGTTGTATTATTAAAATATATGTTAGTAATTAATCGTTATTAAACAGTTCCTCTACACTTTAATCTAACGGCTTATTCTATTTCCTTTTTTTAAAAAAAATATTATAAATGAATAACTTATTTTGTAATCTAAGCTGAATAAAGTTAAGCCAAACACAGTTTTTTTTTTAGTAAAAAATAATAATCAATTATTGTCTATTTAACCCAACTACGCACTTCGCGTGCGTAGTTGTTAGCGTCCCCAACTACGCCGTTGGGGAGCGTAGTTGAAGTTTAAAAAAAATAAAAATATCAACTACGCTTGTGGGGAGAGTAGTTGAAGTTCCCAAAAAAAATTTAAATTTTTTTTAGGGCACTCTAACTACGCTCCCCAAATGAGTAGTTAATATTTTTATTTTTTTTGGATATCCAACTACGCTTCCCAAAAGCGTAGTTCAGGATCTTATCAACTACGCACGCGAAGTACGTAGTTATGGTCACTAATAGAGATTTTCACCGGTACATTTAAAAATTACGTTTAAAAACAGCGAGAAAAACTAGTGAAACAGCATTAACGGACGCATAATAAAGTATATAAACCTTTCATTAATGTTCTATAAATAGAAGTGTTACTTTTCCTGAAAAAAATGCTTTGAAACGGCAAGAGAAACTCTTACAATATTGTTTTATGGGTTTCGAAGTTGTAACAAAAGCTGATTAAAATTATTTAAAAAAAAAAGTATCCACTAATGACCCAAAAACAGGGATTATTTGTTCAACTTATTTTGCTAAATAATTGTCATATTGGTCCTACTTTCCTCTCATTGTGGGATACTATCATAATATTGGTCTTTCATTCTTTAATGGATATTTCATGTCAAAAATAAGCTTTCTAACTATATTATTATAATTGCTAATTGTGAGCTGTATACTTTGGGGGATTTTAGCAATTTTTTTTTGTTTTCTAATTTAAAAATTCAAAAAAAATATTTTTTAAAATGTAACTCGATCGATTAACACTGAAAGTCTAAATATGTACATACTGTTGAGATGAGTATCACATATCAAAAATAACAAATTCATTAGACTAGGTATAAGGTCGATGGACGATGGACTATACTCATATCGACAATTTGGTTTTAGGGTGGATCACACTAGATTTATGTGCCGACTCTCTAAAGTGTTTCACTTTGCATTTAAGTTAGAGAAACAAAATGTAGAACCTATAAGGGCATCTTTATCCTAAATACTCTTGTTTTCTTTACTTATATAAGAACCAAACAAAGTTGGGAAGAGAATCAAGGTGATAAATAGAGAGAAGTTTCTCTATAGAGAAACTAAATCTCACACATATTTTGGGTTCTAATAATAAAGTAAAAAAAAAATTAATAAAGAAATCAAAATTGAATTTCTGGGTTAAAGATGCCCTAATACTACCGAATTTATGTTGCCGTTTGAACGTTGAGTTCATACTACAAAATATTTACTATTTTTTAAATCAATAACAACTTAGTCAACTCAATTAGTTATACCGTCGATTATACTAAAAATAATGTTGAAGCAATACGTGTCACTAATTTAATATTTATCCTATCAATGATATTAGGTATCCGTTCGTTTGAGGTTTGTTAAATGATAAACGGGTTGACTGGGTTGAAATTTAGGAAAAACTTTCACCCCTATAGAGATAAATTAAAGGGTTGAAGAAAGGATTTATGTAAATTAGAGGGATAGCCGAATGGGGCCTAGATACCTTAAACTATGCTTGTGGTTTTCATTTATCTCGAGCACCGTTCATAAAAAAAACGACAACCCAACTTCTTGATAGGATATGTCATAAAAAGAGGTTTAAGAGGCGTTAAAGGAAACGATTTAATGAATGATGTACTTCAACCGATAAATATTGACCTATTTGATACATTTATATTCCTATTCAAAAGAAAAAGTACTCAATATTATACGTGATTAAGTAAATATCTTACTTTGCAAACATCATATAAAAATAAAATAAAAAAAACAACTTTAGGGTATCACACAATTCTATAATAGTTGCATAAAATTTATCTAACAAGAAATAATGATATATTAGTACATTTGGTAACTTTTAAAAAAAAGTAAGAAAAGTATTGGAATGACAATTGAAATATGGTCGAGTAGATGATATACATATTTGTAGAATGAAAGCCTAAGATGGATATGGTTTGCCTTCACAAATTGGGTGTACAAAAGTATTGTGTTAGTACTCATTTGGCTCGATGCACAACGTTCTTTCATGAAAAAACAAATCAACCCTAAATTTATAAAGTAACTTGACTATTGAGAGCAGCTACTTCAAATAAAAGTGATGGTTGCAAAAGTAATAATGTATAATAGTAGCTATTCGACATTTGTATGCACACGATTTCGCTTTACAGTTTGTATGTATCGGATTTTAACATGGTATTGAAGCGTATAGCCTTTATTCGGTATGTGGTCGTAACTTGTGGGAAAACATCAACTAGTTTTGTATCCTAATTCCACATACAACGGCTATCGAAGATAATAAACTTCACGTATAATGTGACTATAGTATATAAGGTTGGTGAACTACTTTCTCTTCTACTACCAATTGAGTTCAGAACGGAATTTCATTAATTTTAGATATTGGACTTAAACTTACCATTTAGGTACGCTCGTATGCACACTACCCTACTTTTAATTCCGTCAATGTTGGACTTTAACCTAACTTATATGTCCAAAATTTAAATATTCTGATTACAGGTGATCATTTTAGTAGCATTTGATGAAATATTTAACAATTCGACAATATAAGTGCATACAAGTAAAAAAAAATATAATAAATTGTTGGTTAAATGCAAGGGATGGGTTTTTAGGTGATGATTGATGAGGTGTGTGGGGATTGAGTGATGATTGTAACACCCGTAATCAAACCGTCACCGAAATAAGATCCACACGAATTAATTTTATAGTTTATATTCGTCTAAAATATATGCATTATTCAAAACATTATAACATGGATTCTCTTTCATTTTAATGTTTTGAATTTCAAGATACTTGTATCATTTAGTATTAAAAAAAATAACTCAAACTAATATGTAATTATCAACATTAAATCCAAAATAATACCAATTTTAAATATTACTACAAATACATCTTATTTTTCTAACAAAAATCTAAACTCCGGCGATAATCAATATATTTCTTATGTATCATCAAACAATTAGGATTTGACGTGTGATGTGAATTTTAAATAATAAAGTTTAAAATAATTTTTATTTTTTTTATATATTGATTCTTCGGGAAAATGTTTTGGAAACTTTTTTTATCATATTATTTTCAGAATTTTTATAAAATCAATTTTTTTAAAAAAAAATAAAAAAAAATAGTGGAATTTTTTAAAATTTCACCTTTTAGCTCCATTCCTAAAGAATTTTTTTTATAAAAAGTTTGGTCAAATAGGTCATTTTCTATTTTCAATAGGTCTGTATACCCTTTCAAATTTAACCATTTTCATTAAATTGAAGTTGGAAGGTAAAAAGTTTGATTAGGGATACTTTACAAAACATATTTATACCATGAGCATAGTTACTAGAGATAAATCTAAAAAAGGCTTACTTAGCTAATTCAACATTTTTTTCATTATGTTTGAAAAATAATTTTTTATTAAAAATAATTAATCCCATTTTGACGACAAGTTGCATTTAAAAAAACAAAACAAAAACCATGTCAAACAATTAATTCCATTTTGACGACATGTAAGAAACCGATTGTCACGTCATCACCAGAGTCAAGTTTTATGGCATAAAAACAAGTCGTGTCATTTTTGGCAAATACATTAATAGTTTGTATTGCTCCTAATAATTTTAAAGTTGATAATATTTTGGGTTCAATGTTGATACCTGATATTATTTTATTTTAATTTTCCTTAGTTATATTATAATGATGATAAATATGATCACGTGAGAACTTCATATGTAGTAAGGAGTGAGAGACGTTTGATCTAAACAAATCACGGTAATTGATTTCGTCGTTTGTCAACGAGTGGTTCTTAAGTGCATGATTATGCAGTATGCACCCTTTACGCAAAATCGTGTTTTCCTTTTATAACCGAGCATCAAACAAGTGATGACCAAGATACAATTATATTTTTTTATTTTATTTTATGATGGGAAGAAGAGTCAGTGATCTCCGGCGCACCTAGACGCGCTTTTATTAATAGGCAAGAAGGCTAAGTAGTCATCTCTCGAGGATAGCGCGACCCCTTACATCGTCAAGTAAAAGATCAACTACACCCTCCGGCGGGTCAGACAATACAATCAATCCAATAGGAAGACTCAGAACAAAACTAGCTAAAAAGTCCGGTACACTATTCGCCTCACGAAAAATATGACGAAACTGGATATTCAAGTTTCTTTTCATATAATCATGACACATGCGTACTAGACTGGCGAGGGGATGGTGAGAGGTTATGGTGCTCTTGATAAATTTGATTACCGACAGTGAATTTGTTTCAAAGATTACCGATCGGAAACCCAACTCCCAAGCAACCTTAAGACCATGTATCATTCGCCATAGTTCAACCATGTAAACGGTACATATTCCTAGGTTGACATCAAAATCACTCGCCCAATCTTGCTTTATTTCTAACAATACCCTCTGCATTAGCAAAGCCATCTTTTCTCTTGGCACCATCACAACATATTTTTATGTAATGAACACAAAATAAAGAAAATTAATTTATCCATATGGTATTAGGTGGGAGTGAGGGTCACACTTTATTTTTATGAACATATTTAAGATGAACGTGCTAAAACCACACGCAAAACATGTCGAAATAAAAAAATGTTTTTTTATTGAAAAAATTTGGCCAAATAGGCCCTTTTCTATTTTCATTAGGTTTGTACCCTTCAATTTTTACCACTTTTATTAAATTGAAGTTGGAAGGTTAGGAGTTTGATTGGGGAACATTTACTAAACATATTTATACCATGAGGCTAGTTACTAGAGATAAATCTAAAAAAGACTTAGTTAACTTGACCGTTTTTTATTAGTTCAAACATGTACAACTACAAGTGAATGAAGACATAGATAATAAATTAACAAAACAATACATGAACTAACTGTAAAAAAACGACAAAACTAATAATATATAAATTTTGAATGAATTGAACTACAATTATGAATTGAGATAATAATTGTCATAATTATTCTCAAAAAAATTGCAATAATACAACAACGCCTCCCTTCTTTAAAACAAATTTTCAAAATGATAAAACTTTTCGTGTATCTTCTAAAAATTATAAAATTGTCACCACACGAACTATTTTCTACCTAAATCCACCCGAATAAATATAAGTTAAAGACTTAAAAAGGAGGGGGAAAGTATATGACATGGAATTTGGTGGAGTGCTTGGGCGCTAATGATTCGGAGTGGCTCACATAAATTGATGGCCTTTGAATCTACAGTTCCACCTACCGAATGTACAACAACATGCCAATTTCCAACACTTGACCCATTCTCCTAATCATTGGACACAATCACGCTTTTCCATTTTTATATCCAAACAACACAAAGACTATATATGATTCCAAACCCTATAATGTCCTTTTTCCTTAATCTTCTGTCATTGGATTCATCTCTCTCCAAAAGATTGAGTTCTGTTTGACGTAATTCATTCTCTTGTTCCAGATCCTATATATCAACGTTGTCACTCATTTATTTGTTTGTTGGTTGATTGATTTCTTTGCTTGTTTTCTTGACGGTTGTTCCATCTAACAGTAGTAGACAAAACTAGCCTTATCCAAAATATCCATAAATAGTGCTTTTCCGTTATACTCTTATTCATATGATCCGAAATAGTTTTACATTATTTATAAAACTGTTGTCCGAAGATAAAAATGAATATGCATAAATTTTTGGATATTAAGGGTTTAGGTATTTTCTCAAAAGAATATATGCGGATATACATGTACAAATATCTTGATACAATCGGATATTAAGGTTTTAGGTACATGATCAAAATAATGATCCGGGCATTTGCAATCCGACTAAAAATTTCCGGATATCCATTTGGATCAATTTGTTTGTCACCCCTAGACAGCTAGTGTTTCACGATTCTTTCAACCTCTAAAGTTTATGTGATCGAAGTACTTTTCCTTAAAAATTAAAATAAAAACTATACTAACTCTAAGGATCAAAGGAGAATAATCAAACACATTATTGTGATGGATGAATAGGATTAAATATTATTATGGCAAGATAATCCCTTTCTTCTTACACAATCCCTAAGGCTAGACCAGACCACCAAATTGATTCCATCTACACAATCCCTCAAAAAGAATACAACATTGAAGATACAAAAAAGAAAGAGAAGATCTTGTTTCGGCAAAAGAGAAAAAATAAAGCCTATTACATCGTAATTGTATAGACTTGGATCTTTGGATTTTTAAAATTGAGAAAATAACACTTTTGTTGCAAGACCAAATGGCAAGCAGGACAAATGCAACAGGAATTTAGGAACAAGGTGGTCAGATGTAGGAGACGTCGTTTTGCTTTAAAGGGTTAAAGCAAAACGACACCGTCCCCTTCTACGCCCAATTTACCTCCCTTTTCTCTATCATTTCTTCTCTTCTTATTCCTGGCCCTCACCATTCTTGGGTTCTGGGTTGAATTAAAAGCAAAAGCTTCCATTCTCTCAATGATTTTTTTTTTTTTTATTCTGTTCAAATGAGACTGCTTTCCTGTTCACTATTAACGAGGACCCATTTCTTCTATTTACAAATGCTTGCTAGCTTTGTCTTGTTTTAACCACCAGAATCTCCCGTCTTACTTCCAAGCATTAAAGTGCAAATCTCCCTTCCTTTCTTTGGTGTTCTTTACTGTTCAAGGAGGGCGACTAAATTGCCCGTTTTCGCAAAGAGAAAAGACTAGAACTTGAAATCCATTTCGCTTTTGGTGTTGAGCCCGTCTCAGCTTTCATTTTTAGTTGAAACTAAAGATCCAATTCAACTGGGTTTTCGTTTGATTTGACATTCTGGGTTGTTTAATTTGTGGTTGAAACTTGAAACCCAGAAATTGTGTATTGTGGGTTGGGGCAGTGAAATCGTAGTGCTGTATGAAGAAAGGTTGATACAATGAGAGATGGTAATTCTAAGAAAAGCAAGGTTTGATTTCACCCTTGGCCGAATTTTGTACAATTTTCTTTCTAATTTTTCACATAGTTAAAATTGTTGATTGTGTTACATTTTTTGGTTTGATGAAGCTCTCTTGGTCAAAGTCACTGGTCAGAAAGTGGTTCAATATCAGGAGCAAAAAAGAAGATTATCAAGCTGATGAGGTTTCCCATGGAGGTTGGTGTCTGTCTGATGCCACTTTCTTTTGTTCACAATTTCTGTAACTTTTTTTGGCCCTATTCATATTGAGGGTCTTTTTTTAATTTAACTTATTAAAGTTATGAATGAAACTAAACAAGTCTTTGATCTTATTGGTCCTTGCAATACACTACATATTTGTATTAGTTGAATCTGTTTTTGGCAGTTTGCAACGGCCACTATTAGACAATCTAAATTTTACTTAAAACAATTTCTCTTTGTTTTTGGGGGTTCTGATCTCTTTGAGAATGATTGATTTAGGAGGTGAGTTTGAGTGGAGGAAAAGCTTCTCAGAGAGGGAGCCTTGTTCAGTCAAGAAGAGCAAAACAGGTTAGATGTTGTATAATTGTTTACTTATCAGTTGTTGGAAATTGATGAGGCTTTTTCCCTTATATGGTGATTTGATCTTTGACTTACTTAACTTGGATGTGGATGTTTGTAGAGAAACTTACTGATCGAGCTCGCCAAAGCACAGAGTATCTTGAACACCCTAGGATAATTGATGTTCAAAATCATAGGTACATTTCGGTTTCAGCATTTGATAGAGTTGCAAAACCAAGTCTTCTCTAGATGTATAAATGTGATCTACTTGATGCAGCATCTTTGTTGCTACATGGAATGTGGGCGGAAAATCCCCTCCAAGTAACATGAATCTTGATGATTGGCTTCATGGTGCTCCTCCAGCAGATATATATGTTCTCGGGTATGTATATAACTAATTTCATGTATGAAGTACAAAACCATAACTCTGTAGATTCAAGAACAAGCTTTTTGACTAAATTCTATATGTTTTCTATGGATACTCAGTTTTCAAGAAATTGTTCCTCTGAATGCAAGTAACATCTTAGGGGCGGAGGATAACGGTCCTGCTAAAAAATGGATATCCCTCATAAGGAAGACCTTAAACAATGCTCCTGGGACAAGTGGAAGTAGTGCAAGCCACACACCTTCTCCTGGTCCCAATCCAGTTGTTGAAATGAATGCTGACTTTGAAGGGTCTAGTAGGTTCAGAGCAGCATCTGTCCTTCCTCGGAGGTCATTTCAGGCAAGTAGTAGTTGGAGAATGGACAATGAGCCTTCAATCCCACAGCCTCGCCTTGATAGACGTTACAGTGTTTGTGACCGAGTCATGTTTGGTCATAGGCCGAGTGATTACAGACTTAGTAGTACTAGGCCGAGTGATTATCAACCTAGTGAGTATAGACCTAGTGACTACCGGCCTAGTGACTATCGGCCTAGTGACTATCGGCCTAGTGACTATAGGCTGAGCAACTCTAGGCCAAGTGATTACCGACCAAGTGACTTTTCAAGATGGGGTTCCTCGGATGATGATTTTGGACAAGGTGATTCACCAAGCACTGTACTATACTCACCAATGTCGTACGGTGGATCTAATCATGCTGATGATGGTTACCGACGCCCAAAGGGATCAAGATACTGCTTAGTGGTAAGCAAGCAAATGGTTGGCATTTTTCTCACAGTCTGGATCAGGAAGGATTTGAAGGACCATGTCCGGAATGTGAAAGTATCATGTGTTGGCAGAGGATTGATGGGTTATCTTGGAAATAAGGTATAATTTATTTGTCATTTGGAACTGCAGAACTGTAAATTCTGGCTACTTAGCTGATACTGATTTGTTGTCTTTTGGTTTTCAGGGTTCCATTTCGGTCAGTATGTTACTGCATGAAACAAGTTTCTGCTTTGTCTGCACTCACTTAACATCCGGGCAGAAAGAGGGCGACGAGTTAAGAAGGAATTCCGATGTCATGGAGATCCTAAAGAAGACAAGGTTCCCAAAAGTTACTACCATGGCCGAGGAGAAGTCCCCTGAGACAATAAGCGAGCATGAGTGCGTTTTTTCACTCAGTCCTCAAAAATCATAAACTGTTCTTTGAGCATGACAATTCTCATCTCACATGATTGATGATTTTACTATTTTATCTCAATGCAGTCGAATCATTTGGCTCGGGGACTTAAATTATCGGCTATCTCTATCTTACCGGTCTGTCAGGGCGTTAGTTGAGATGCAAAACTGGAGGGCATTGTTAGAAAGGGATCAGGTATAATTCACTCAAAAGTTTTTGCAATTTTATTTGATTTATTCAGTCTTTACTCTCACTGAATCATGTTTTAGCTTCTATTGACATTTGCTTTTGTTCTCCAGCTACGTATACAACAGAAGAAAGGCCGCGCCTTTGCGGGATGGAATGAGGGGAATATATATTTCCCACCAACATACAAATACTCACACAACTCTGATAGATATGCAGGAGATGACATGCACCCAAAGGAGAAACGAAGAACACCTGCATGGTAAGTGAAAATTTCTGTTGTCTGTATGTTGAAATATTTACCTGATTTTGCTGAAATTTTATTTTCTGTGAAGGTGTGATAGAATATTGTGGTATGGAAGAGGACTCCATCAACTGTCATATGTCCGTGCAGAATCCAGATTCTCGGACCACAGGCCGGTCTGCAGTATGTTTTGGGCTGAGGTTGAATCAATTCAAGATCGGCTAAGGAGAGCCATGAGTTGCTCGAGTTCCAGACCTGAAGTCACCGATTTCTTACCCTACTCTCATGGTTATACCGAGCTTTGCTTCTTTTGAAGATGGATACCAGACACCATCTTATTCTTGGTTAGTTGCTTCAACATCATTTGTTAAAAATGTGCTTAAGTTGCAAATACAATTTCAAATATTTAAGCATGTTAATTTGGAAAGCATATATTTTCAGGGTTAGACATTTCATTACAGTTCTGTTCAGAAGCATGTTTCCTGTTCTTAACCTTGTTATGGTCCCCTGTGTTACAGGCTGGGATATGGGGATGCCTTTGAAGATAGTTTCTCTCATGAAACCGACGTCTCATTTACCCGTAAACTGATAAAGGTTAACCATCTTGGCCCGATGTCTTTGCTTGCTTCATTTTGAGCTCCCACACATTCCTTTCACTGACCCAATACCTTTGCTTTTTCAGGTGTAAATCTTTGCAATTTTGTCAACTAACCCAACAAGGATCTCCCATGACAACTTCAATTCACTCGATATACACTTTAGGAATGTTTTCCCTTTTCTTCTTCAGCTCGTAGTAAATGATTAGATTCTATTTCACCTACGGTCCCAACCGGTTCACGAGCTGATCTTACATGTGTATTCATTTAAGGTATGGTCCTCTCTTGTGTTCTTGTAATCATCAATCTGCTGACATTTTACATCAACATTACTCATCTTCTAACTAGAGCTGCATTGATCTGGATGTTGCAGGATAAACAAATGCAGTCTAAAGAAAGAAGAATCAAATGCAGATGAAACTAATTTTTAGTGTAGTGTATTAAAATGTCAATCTCATTTTTTATTCATCATGTAAGATCTTTTTGGTATTGTTGACAGTGATTAGTAATGATTTTGACTGGAAAAGTGGACATGAGTTAGCTTCTGGTGATTCTCTTAAAGGCTCAAAGCATGTTTGCTGGGGTTGCTTTGGGATCACTTTTGCCCTGCAAGGTGTGCAATTACAAACAAAAGAAAGGGAATCTAGTAGACAATTTTATTTTTACAGGTTTTCATGTCAGGAAATATTTTTTAAATAATATTGGCTGGAATCATAATAATGTATAAGTACTAATTTATGCAGAAACTAATTTTGGAGGTATTGGTATGTCTTATGAAGTGTCAACTTCCACTTTATTCTTCCCCACTTTAACCTGCAAAATGCACTCCACAAACTGTTGCCTGGTTTCCCTTTTTGTCTTGTTTTAGATCGATTGGAAGAGAAAATATCAGCTGCTATAGTTGAAAATGTTTTCAATGTATCATCATACTTCATTATCACGGGCAGTGTTCTAAAAGACGGCCGCGGTGGACGTTCACCAGCCGTCCCGACTTGCCCTAGACGGCCCTTCTTGGATGGATTCAAATTCTGGACGGTTCAAGATGGAAAAATTCGGGATTAGATAGTCTACACGATTCGAAACCCTAATTTCTAATACCAAACCCTAAACAAATTAGTTTTTTATTTTTGAAATTCTGAATGTTCACGTGTTGTGACTCTTGTGAGTTGTGACAACCTAGTTGTGTATTTTTTGACAAAATAAATGAAAGTAGCCCAAAAACGTCTTGGCCATCTAGATGACGCCCAGACGGTGCCTCTCCATTCCGTCTCTGTCTAGCATCTTCTTGAACATTAATCACGGGTGCCAAAGGATTTTCGGGATCAATTGCAGTTCAACTGATACCTGTGTTTAAGCGTATATACATATATATTTTGCTGAAAAGGGTGAGGAAGAATGCGCTTTTCCTCTTGAGGTTGCTATCAATCTGGATAATTGTAGAGGAGAGATGCTGTTCTTTTACCGTCCTGCAGAATTTTTCTTTAGTTGTTGGATTCACTTTGTTGAATATTTACTTTGTCATATTGTTGGATTCACCTTATAACTACTGGATCTGGCTCGTCTTTTCTGTCTCTTAAGATGGCATATCTGTATAAAGGAGAGAGGGATAGAGGATAACAAGTATAAATCAAAGTCTGAATCTTTGACTTGTAGGACCAAACCCACCATTTTACCCTTTTCGTTTGAAAATAATTTAAACTGATGTCTGTGTATTAATTAAAGAAAGAAACAAGCATTGCATAATCTACATGGCTCATGAAATCAACTAAATAACATGTTATTACTCATGACCTAGGCAGCAATTCTGTAGGGTGATTAGTAAGAAATAGGTTTGGGTTTGGTTTTCTTTTTTTTTTTTATATAGATTGGATTTGGTTTAAGTTTTACTATATTGAAAAGTGGGAAACAGTTGATGAGGAGTGAACCCGAGTGGTTGAACTGAACCAAAACTCTGACTGGATAAAATGATGGTGCATTATAAGTTTTGATAAGGATTTTTGTTATCGTAAAAGTGTCCGATTCACAATTGAAGAATAATAGAATGTATTTACTTGATTTATTCTAGAAAAGAGAAAAGAATTTATACAGGAGGAATATCCAAAAACAGAAGATATGCAGCTAGTTTAAAGGGATATAGTGGTAAAACAATGGAAAGATAATATCTCAAACTATATATGTACATAAAGATCCTAACATATTCAATACACCCCCTCAAGTTGGAGCATGAAGATTGTGAACGCCCAACTTGGAGAGTAGATGATGAAACTGGCGTTGACCCAAAGGTTTGGTGAAGATGTCAGCAAGTTGTTCGGAGGAACGGATGTGACGTGTAGCAATATTACCGGCTTGTACTTGATTGCGGATGATATGGCAATCGATCTCAATATGCTTTGTGCGTTCATGGAATACCGGATTTGATGCAATATAGAGAGCCGCCTGGTTATCACACCAAAGAGTACATGGGCGAGGTAAAGTCACACCAAGGGAGCGAAGAAGGGAGCGCAACCAGATAAGCTCGCATGTGGTAGTGGCCATTGCTCGATACTCAGATTCCGCGGAGGAACGGGAGACCGTTTGTTGTTTCTTTGTTTTCCACGAAACTGGTGAATTGCCCAACATGATGAAGAAGCCGGTGAGGGAACGTCGAGTAAGGGGGCATGTGGCATAATCGGCATCACAATAAGCGTTGAGATGCAATGGGCTTGTGTTGGACAAAAGCAACCCTTGTCCAGGAGACTGTTTGACGTAGCGAAGAACCCGTATCACAGCTGCCCATTGATTTTCAGTTGGTGCATGCACAAACTGAGATAAGAGATGAACGGCATAACTGAGATCAAGACGAGTGATAGTAAGATAAATAAGCTGACCAACAATACGGCGATATAAAGATGGATTAGAGAGTTGAGCGCTATCATCAGCGGCAAGTCGATGATTTTGCTCGACTAGGAAAGAAGCAGGTTTACAACCCAAATGTCCAGCGTCGGTGAGGAGGTTCAACGCATACTTCCTTTGAGAGAGATACAAGCCGTTCGAAGTGCGAGTTATCTCAATACCTAGAAAAAATTTTAACGCGCCAAGATCCTTCATATGAAAACACGTGTGAAGATAGGACTTAAATTTAGAGATAAAATCATAATTATTTCCAGCAATAATTAAATCATCAACATATACCAAAACATGCACAGTGATACTAGAGTTGATGTAAGAAAATAAGGAGTAATCAGCGTAAGACTGGACGAAACCATACTTACGTAAGGCATATGCAAGTTTAGAGAACCAATTACGGGGAGCCTGTCGAAGACCGTAGAGGGACTTTCTAAGGCGACAAACCTGTCGAGAATCGGATGAGCCAAATCCAGGTGGAAGAGACATGTAAACTTCTTCGGTAAGATCACCGTGCAAGAATGCATTGTGAACATCCATCTGATGGAGTTCCCAACGTTTAATCGAAGCTACTGCTAAGAAAACTTTAACAGAGACAAGCTTAGCGACGGGGGCAAATGTATCAAAAAAATCAACAGCGCCAACCTGTCTATTTCCAAGGGCTACGAGGCGAGCTTTGTACCGCTCGATGCTACCATCGGAACGATGTTTGACCTTGAAGACCCATTTGCAACCAATGGGCTTCTTATGGGGAGGAAGATTGGTAACCTCCCAAGTATGGTTTCGATGTAATGCATCTAGTTCTTGCATCATGGCAAGACGCCAATGCGGTATAGAGAGAGCCTCTTTAACAGATTTAGGTTCAGATGCAACCTGTACAGCATTAAGAAAAAAAATATGTGCAGGAGTCATGTTATCATATTGAAGATAGTTTTGGATAGGATAGACAAAACCTGTCGAGGATGAGGTTGCAGACTGGATGTGTGAAGAGGTGATAGCGGCGTCACATTGATAGTCTTGAAGGCGAGTCGGTGGACGAGATACACGGGAGGTACGTCGAACAGAGGAAGATGCAGGGTTAAGAGAGAGCTCCGAAGACGGGAGATTGGAGGGAAGCGAGTTGGATGACTCGTTAGATGTGGGCTGAGAAGATGACGAGATCGTTAAATAAGTAGGATCTGTGGAAGAAGGAATATTTGAAACGTTAGTTGTAGAAAGAGGAAGATCATCAGATGAAACAGAAGCGGAAGGTTGAGATTCGATTGAAGAAGGAGATACAAAATCATCAAAAATAGAGGGAGATCTGTCTAAAATAGGAGAGAGAGTAGTTTCAGAATTTATTAAAAAAGGAGAGGGAATATTTTTATTTTGGGAAGGAGAGTTTGTTGGTGGGAGAGAATTAATAGGATTAACGTTAGTGGGAGGAGTTATCAAAAACCTTTCATCACGTGAAGAATGAGTGATGTCAGCAGGGTGAGAGAAAATTGAATTGCTAACATTATCATTTAATTGAAGAGGAAAAACAGCATTATTTTTACTCAAAAAAGGAAAAATTGATTAGTAGAAAACAACATCCCGGGAAACAAAAATTTTACGAGTTGATAAATCATAGGGTTTCCAACCTTTTTGCCCTTGAGAATGTCCTAGGAAAACACATTTCCGACCACGCGGATCGAATTTATTAGTGGATTTAGGTAAAACCGAAGAGTAACATAAACACCCGAAAATTTTAATGCTTGAATAATCAGGTTGAGTACCAAAAAGTACAAAATAAGGTGTGTGTCCTTTTAAAAGATTAGATGGTGTTCGATTGATTAGATGACATGCCATTAAAATGCTTTCACCCCAAAAAATTATGGGTAGATTTGCATGGAATAATAAGGCTCTAGCAACATTTAGAATGTGTCGATGCTTTCGTTCGACACGACCGTTTTGTTGAGGCGTAGCAATACAAGATGTTTGAAACAAGATCCCTTCATCAAGAAAAAATTTTCGTAAAGCAATAAATTCCGTACCATTATCACTACGAATGGTTTTTATGGATGTAGAAAACTGGTTTTGTATTAAAGCACAAAATTGTTTAATAATAATAGAAACATCAGTTTTGAAGCGAAGAAGATAGACCCACGTTAGTCGAGAGTAATCATCGACAATTGTGAGAAAATATGAAGAACCACAAGTAGAGGGAACACGGTAAGGGCCCCATAAATCACAATGAACAAGTTCGAAAGGCTTAGTTGCATGTTTTTCACTTAAAGAAAAACTAGAGCGAGTTTGTTTCGCACGATGACAAACATCACAAGGAGCATAGGACAAATGTTTAGCATTATTCAAAGAAAGATTAGGCATAAATTTTAATAAATCAAAAGAAGAATGCCCGAGTCTGTGATGCCAAAGTAAAGCCGGATCTAATCGAGAGGAAAGAGCAAACGACGATGAAGAAGTCGCAATCCACCGGAGCCAATAAACGCCGTCACGCGTATCACCCCATCCAATCAGCATCCTCGAAGTGTTGGCCTGAAGAAGACACAATTTTTTAGTAAATGTGATTACACAATCAAGATCACGGGTTAAGCAATTTATAGACAATAAATTACAATGAAGCCCTGGGACAAATAGAACATTATGAAGAGAGTACATAGAAGAAAGTATAAATGTACCAGATTGTGTTGCAGACACTATTTTACCATTAGGAATTTTAATGTAACATGTAGGTATGGTTGAAAGAGATGTTAGAAGTGATAAATTACCCGTCATGTGGAACGATGCACCGCTATCAAGGATCCAAGAGGTAGAAATATTACCTGAATTTATATCAGTAGATGAAGACTTCGGATATTGTTGAAACATTGTATAAAGGGAGTTCCATTGTTCATCAGTAATGTTTGGGCCCAAAGAGTGTCGATCTGTTGCATCCAGGTGTGAAGGAAATGTGCCTGTAGGATTAGCGAGTGCAACATTGGAGACACCTTGGGTTACAACTCTCCCAACAGATGATGAAGCACCTCCCGTAGATGTTGAATGAGTAGGAAGTGGTGGTGGCGCTCCGGTAACGGGATCAATAACACCTCTCCCATTATTCCACCATTCCGGAAACCCAATTATTTTGAAATAAGAAGACACCGCATGCCCAGGTTTCTTACAGTTGGTGCAGATAATCGATGATTTTGGTTTTGAGGATGGAGCACGATTTGTTCTGTGAGCAGCAAAAGCATAGGATTCAAGACCATTAGAAGAATTGGTTGACATAGTTTTTACCTGTTCTTCTTGTATGGTTAACGAGTAGCATTTGTTAAGTGTCGGTAGTGGCTCCTGAGAGATAAGACTGGATCGAAGAGTAGAGTAAACAGCATCATCGAGTCCCATCAAGAATTGATGAACTCGTTCTGCTCTTGCTCGATGCACTCAAGAGAAGGATTCAGTTGCTGTGTATTTTGGCCGTCTTCAACGCTTATGGGAGGATCTTGACTCTCAGTTGGCAGGCGATCAATGCAAGTGTCCTTATACTTGTGGTAACACTATTTAATACAATTTTAAGTGTTTCGTAGATGACGGAGATGAAGCTAGACGATGGACCCGAAATCTTCTCAATCTTGAGAACCTCAACGTAAAGGAGATGGAGATAGCTAGAGGTAGATTATAAAAGATAAAAATTTCCTTAATATGTAAGCTTCTCTATATAGATGACGAAGATGATGGAAAAATATTTCTCAAGCATTCATTAACATCACCATCAACACTTTACAAACCAAATCTAACCTTAACTTAACAAGAAAAATATTTCTCAAGCATTCATTAACATCACCATCAACACTTTACAAACCAAATCTAACCTTAACTTAACAAAAATCGAACCTGAAAGTACAAAATCAAGAAATAAACCCAAACGACAAAACGGGAGAAGAAGGAAACCGTCTCGTCAGTCCACCTCTGATTACTTGCCAACATTGTGCCGTCCGCCTCTGATTCGACGCGAAGGGGAACGAGGCTGTTATTGTCGATTTGTAATAATAATAATAATAATAATAATAATAATAATAATAATAATAATAATAATAATAATAATAATAATAATAATAATGCACATTGGGTTCAGGTCTGAACTGAGCACATGTTCCATTCTAAAACCAATTGGCTATTAGAAGTGTGATTGTATATACTTGTCTTTGCCAGACCGTCCATTGGGTTGTGCAAAGAGCCCAATAAACAAGAGCCACCAAATATAAAGGGTCCATAATTAGTAATTTTTTTAACTTTAACCTAAATCCCCTAAAATACTCTCCCACTAACCTACACAAATATCCACTCATTTATCATCTTCAAATTTTTCTTCTCAAAATTATAATAAATAATCATTAATTATTACAATTATTTTCCATAAAATAATATGATCAATCTATTAATTTATGAAAAATTAGGTCCATTTCTTCATAATTCAAACTTTTCTTCCTATTTTTTCTTTAATCTTTCTTATCTTCTACAAACCATTAAAAAATTATACTAAATATGATTTTATTGTTGTGTTGATTGCAATTTAAGTTCATCAATGTATTTTAATTATTTTTTCTTTTATTATTAGTTTGTAAATGTTCACCAAAATGTATTGGACGGCCCTGTTCTTTGTATATATTCGTAATCGACAATAACAACAATGACAAGTTTGGCAAGGATGATGCGATGATTCTTAGATCGGTGAAATGACCGGTGAAATGACTGTGGTGGCAAGAAATTGACTTTCTACAATGCTCAAGGTAGGGCAGATTGTACCGAGTCTGTTGATGAAACCGGGAAGCTCCCACTATACATTTGTAGTGCAAGGCTATATTGACCTGAGGGCTACAATCGGTCATAATACTCTCTTACCCATTTTGTTTAACACATCCAGACTAGTGATTTATACTAGTGTTATTATGATGATGTGATATGTACCAGTTGCCTCTCATAAGCTACGGGGCTATATTGACCCTGTTTGTAAGAGCACTATCACTTTGAGATGAAAAAAAAATTTCCTCCCCACTCTCTCTCTTTATTTATCACTCCTCCACATCATCTTTTTTCACTCTCAATTTTTTTCATCCCACCAACAATAAACTTAAAAATTCACTCTCAACCTTCTCTCCTACTTTTTTACCTACCCCACCACATTTTATTACATTTTTTTTAACTTTTTATTTGTTACTTCATAAATAATTATTAATCAAATAATAATTATTAAGCTAATTAAATTAATCATAATTATTAATGTTATGACATGTGAAACAATTAATTAAATAATATAATAATTAATAACTCGTAAAATACGGAAAGAAAACATTAAAATAAAACATGAAATACATTACATTAGTGAGATAAAACTACAATACATGATGTAAAAACATGATTCAATAAGATTAAAACACCGTAAAAACTAAATGAACGTACAAACACGATATTGAAATTGCGAAACTCAATCATGAAATCATAGAGATGCCAATAGATTTTAAGGACTACCATCACCAAACTTTTGCCAAATATGCTCCATTAAGTCATCTTTAAGGGATTGATGAGTTCGTCTATCACGCATAGCGTCCCTTCTCTCCAAGTATTTGTTAATGTCGACCGGACGTCCTGTCTGAAATTGGAAAGCTTCATCATTGTTGACGATGGCACTTGCACTCGCTTCACCTCTACGACGTGAACGTTGATTAGGATGATCTATTTCGTAAAATCTTCTTATTACTTCGGCATTCTTATAAGTGTCTCGTTCATCCTCCACTATCATGTTATGAATAATGATACAAGCCTTCATAATATCGGCTAATATATCTTCATCATAAGCGAGAGCCGGTTGTCGTACAATTGCGAACCTCGCTTGTAGAACTCAAAATGCACGTTCAACATCTTTACGTGCACCAACTTGACAATCAGCGAAAAGACTTTACTTAGGAGTTTGAGGATGGGTAAATCCTTGTACAAAAGTAGCCCAACTAGGGTAAATACCATCAGCTAGGTAGTACGCCATGTTGTATTCATGACCATTGACTGTAAACTTCACAAGAGGTGCCCGACCTTGCAAAACATCACTAAATACAGGAGAACGGTAAAGTACATTAAGGTCATTACACGAACTTGGAATACCGAAAAAAGAATGCCAAATCCATAGATCTTCATCCGCAACAGCTTCCAAAATGAGGGTTGCGTTCTTGTTTCGTCCACAGTATTGACCTTTCCATGCATTAGGACAATTCTTCCACTCCCAATGCATACAATCAATACTGCCTATCATGCCTGGAAATCCTCGTTGCTCATTTTTGTAGAGGATCCTTCGTAGGTCTTCATCCGTCGGACTTCGTAAATACTCAGCTTCAAATATCTTGATTACGCCTTCACAAAATTTTTGAAGGCATTTTCGTGCAGTTGTTTGACCCATCCTCAAGTATTCATCAACCGCGTCGGGAGCCACCCCATATGCTAACATTCTCATTGCTGCAGTGCATTTGTGGAGTCCAAATAACCCCAACTTCCCAGCTGCATTTTGCCTTTGTTGGAAAAACTCATCATTTTCCACCACCTTATTCACTATCTTGCAAAACAAAGGTCTTTTCATTCGAAACCTCCTCCGAAATTGATTCTCATTATACACTGGAGGATCCGCAAAGTAGTCTCTGAATAACTGGTTGTGTCCTTCTTCACGGTTCCTATCCATTAGAACCACAACTTCAACATCTTCATTATTGTGTTGCCTTTGGCGTGGTGCTGGAGGAAACAATATAGATGGTAAGTGATTATTGACAAAGTTATCAATAATTTTAGGGATTTCTTCATCACTGTGTGATGAAGAACTTGAGCTTGAAGAGCTTCTTTGAAACAACATTATTTTTATCTCAGAATTTTCAATGGATATTTTGAGTTGGCATTGAAACTCATTCATGTTGTGTTCTTATATTGGATGAATTGAGCAATGTATACATTTAGAAATGACAATACAATGTCATCGTTTGACATTAGATGAATATGACAATACAAGACCATGCTTGTCATAACTTGGTCAATGTCATTATTATAAAAACTATGACATAGATGTGACCATTCACTGACACACAATTTATTGTGATAAAGTGACAATGACATTTCAGTGATACAAGAAAACAAATTTCAATTAACATAGAAAAATTATTACACAGAAACATGACATTGGAAAAAGATTTCAAACAAAATACTCATAACCATGATATTGAAAAAAAGACTTCAAATTACAAGACACTTAAACGATGACTAATACTTAAAACAAACATCAAATAAAACTTAAGTAAATAATTAAAATTACTCCGTGAGTAATTTCTCCTTCAACTTGTCTCATAGTAGTTAGATGTAATCGTCAAAATCCATGAGTGATTTCTCCTTCAACTTGTCTTCTCTTGGGGTCAGCGATGCCTTAGACAACAACACTTGTAGCATATCAAATTTCTGCTTCTGCTTCTCAGCCTTCATTCGATTTTCTTGAACATCAAGATTTCTCGCCTCTAATTCCAATTGTCTCTGCTTTCTTATTTCCTTCTGCCTCTCAATCTCCAATTTCTCTTGTTTTAGAGCCATCTCAGAACCTCGTTGATCATTATAAGCCCTAATTTGCTCACTCATATTGGATATATCTTCTGTTGCAACCCGTTTGCCTTTTCTTCTAGCCTTGGCTTTCTTCACACCATCTGGACGACTTATACCTGCAGATACAAAACTACCACTAGCATCGTCTCTACTTCTCTTGCCACTACCGCTGCTATTTTCAAGATCAGTTTCCGCCTTGTGTTCAACATCAACTTTCCTCCTTTCTTCTTTATTCATACCCCACCTCATGAACTTCCTCCACTTTGGATACTTGTTCACCATCTCCCAAGCACTTTGATATTTGAAATTCCTTGATGCACCTTGACAAGACCTTCGAAATAATTGATGGGCATTTTTTGTAACATCAGCTTCATTGTACCCACTTCCCGTTATTTGACCAGCTTCTTCCAAAGCACCGGCCCAAATGAGTAAATCTGCAGCCATCCTTTTCCAGTGAGTCTCCAACATGTTCTTGTTCCGCTCTGGAATCTCATGTGGTCGATATTGACGAGCCGCTTCATATGATTGATGTATATCTCTCCAAAGATCAGCAAATTTCTTATCTTTGCCAATAATGGAGTCTGTGCAGTTGGTGAAATAGGCCTCATTTAGAGCTTCTTCTTCTTTGACAGACCAATCACGGTTGTTTGTTGCGACCGGAATTGACTGATTTCGATTGACTGACAATGGAGGTGGCACACCTGATTGCGGAGGGAAATGTTGTGTTTCCGGAACATTATCTTCTTCATCACTGATCATTTGGGTGTTGCTTCCTTGAAAAACTAGTGGAGAACTCTCGTAATTTTGAGAGTTAGGAAAAAAGTTTTGGTAAGTGGGTGGAGGAGTCATTTCTTGTGGATGTGGTTGTTGTGGAGGAAAATTTCTTCATAAGCTTGCAAGAAACTGAGAAAAATGAGGATGATTGATAAAAGAAAGATCGAATTCGTTGAAATTCATGGACGAGTTGTGAGGATTATTAGGATCCATTTTTCCAGAAAGTGAACAAAATAACACACTCCAACTACGAGTTTAAGTGATAATTGAGAAAAATGAGGATTTTTGAAGTGTGTCAAAATATGTCGAAATGGGTGTCTACTTATAGAGAAAAAAAAAATATGACCGTTGGTATAATTTATTTATTTTTTATAATTATTGAAATCAAAATATTACCGTTGATATAATTATAACGGTAATATTTTTTAAACCTATAAAAATGTGGGTCCTACTTACAAAAAAATAACCAAAGATATGCAAAAATAAAAAAATGAAAGAAAAAAGGTAAAAAATAGAAAAAGCTGCAAAAAGGAAAGTAAAGGCACGGATGAAAAAAAATTTCCTGCCCAAAATTTTTTACAATTGTTATTGATTTTTTTTGTAGAAACTGCTGATGGGAGTACATTTTGGCAAAAAAAAAATTCAAGATGAAATTTTTTTCACTGCTGGTGATGCTCTAATCGACAACAACAACGACAACATCAACAAATGGAAACTGCATGAATCAAAGCTATTGAGGCTATTGTATTTGATTGTATAGATGGTATGGCGACTAACGGCCAGTTATCAATTTTCTTATTTAGACATAACTTTAATTATAATTTATGATTGAAAATAATCCTTTTAGTGATAGAATTATGGGCATGTTCGTTACAAGAGTAAAGTTTTTTTAATGTAACATGACGCGCAGTATGATTATGTCTTGACACAAGAAACAAAAAGAAAAGTAATATTCAATGTTGCACTTTTCGGTTTGGTCCGATCTCAACATGTGCATTCCTATGACGGTTGATCACTTAGCCTACTTTTTTATATATACAATGCGACTAGATGGGCGGAGCGTACTCTTTGACTCTTTCTAACAAAAAGAGAATCACGAGTCACGAGACTCACGACCATAGAAGGCTGGTACATTAGATACTATAGTATTGACCTACTATTGTAACAAGAAATCCGTTGTAGTCTAGGTGGTTAGGATACTCGGCTCTCACCCGAGAGACCCGGGTTCAAGTCCCGGCAACGGAATATTTTTAGCTCAAATCTGATCTTTTTCCGATTGTTTCCAGAAGTGAGACTTGTTTTGCTCGAAATATTACCTACTACTGCCCAAAATAGCTCATTATGAACTTCTGATCATATGTATCATCATTAACAATGTTTTTGAAACGATGATCCATGAAGATTGAAGTAGAAGTACATCATATCATAGGCTTTGTAATGCCATCCTTATTACTGACAATAATAATGATCTGTGTAAACGTATTGGTTTATTAGTAATAAGATCTGGGATAAAAAAGCAACCAAATCACGATTCCAGCTTTTGAGCTCATACTACATTTATACATAAGTAATCTGACATTTGAATTTTCAAAATTGATGCAAACTGCAAGAAAAGAAAATAGTCACAGCACAGATAAGTTTGAACCAATGCACTGTCTTTTGAGTACAAAATCTTCAAACACGTTCAGCAGGATCATCCTGATTTCTTCTCCCTTACATGAGGCGGATGGATGATGGGCCAGCTATAGAAGCAACCCTCTGTGCACGTTTAGTTTCACCACGGTAAAGTTCCTTGGTTTCTTTCTTCACACGCCTGGCCTCTCTTTTTTCTTCCTTTACAGCAGCCTGGTAACAAGACAAGTCAGCAAACTAACTAGAACACTTCTGAACAACAAGAACAGGTGAATGCCAACATTTAACCAAACTAGCAGGAAGCCAGTGTTACTTCAATACCTCAAGCATAGTAAGCTTGCACATAAATTATTAACAAAGACTCCCTAAATCATGTTTAACAAAGAATTAAGGGTGAATAACACAAAGCCACCTGTAAAATTTCAATTTCAACAAACTACCATAGAATAGGTTTTTGTAATGTCAGATTATGCTGAAAAAATCTATTATAAATGTATTAAACAAAATATATAAAGTTAAAGTGATAGCTTAACCATTTCAAAAATATTTTTGAAGTATGGAAGGAGTTTGTTTAAAAGAAAAACCAATTTACAGGGGTTTTTGTAGAAGTGCAATATTTCAGGCTGTTTTGTAAAAAATGCAACATTACCTTCCTTTCCTTCTTTTCCTCCTTGGACTCATCTTGTCTCCTCTTTGGCTGTTCTGGTTTAGCAGCGAGTTTCACCTTCTCCTTAGATGCACTTTTTCCACGAGGCAAAAAATCTACAGGCAATCTCTCCTTCCCGTGCAATGAGATAACATTGTTGTCATTACGTTTCAGAGCCTCAGCGATGGTGTCAGCTAGCTTCTTCTTCCTAACAAATTCAGGAGCTGCAATTCTCCCAGGGTGATTATCAAGATTAGAGTACGTAGAAACAATAGTTTCACAATCCCAGACCTCTGATTCATCACTACTTTCTTCTACAACAACTTCACGCTCATCTTCATCACTGTGCTCATATTTCTCTGCATATTCTGCACATCGTTCAAGAACTATAGCAGCAGAATCAGACAAATCCTCGTGTTGTTTATTATCACCACGCAACAAATCAGCTGGTGTCTTGTAGTTATCATAGAGGTCCAACTCATCTATCTTATGATTCTTAAAAGCACTATTGAGCTTCTTTTCCAAAGGCTCTTCCTCCTCATCCACAAAATCAGCATAATCGTCATCACTAGCTGTACCATATTCTTGTAGTTCCAGCTGTCATGCACCAGGAATGTGTTAAATGATGTTCTAAATCCAAGCTAGACCAACAAAAATATGTTTTTCAGGTAAGAGAAGGCCCAGCAATCATTATAAAGTCCTAACTTATTAAGTTAATAAGACTCAAAACATTGAGAGGATTCTCATCAGCACGTCTTTGTAAATCTACACTACATAAGGCTTTTAGGAATCAGACTTAATGATTCTTAACTCTTATCCTAAACGAAACTCCACAGCCCAAAGCAAGTTTGGGAAATTTACTTTGACATATAACACTAGAAAAGAGTTTAGAAACTCATACAACTAGCATATGGACAACCCGGTGTTTAGTCAAAGAAGAAACTCACCATATCAAACTGCTCATCTAAAAGCCGGCGCGTCCTTGGCTTCTCGGCAATGCTATCATCCTTCATTACACCAGCATAATAATCCCTTGATTGATCAATATTTTTACTCATGTGCAGGGAAGATAACTCATCAACCATATGCTCTTCTTCTGATTCACAACCCAAAACGTAATTTCCCTCAGCAGATGAACCAGCTGTTTCATCTTGAAGATTAGCTTGAACGATAAAATCCTCCTCCAAATCAGATCCAAATTGTGAATTGTTGTCGTCGAGCAAAGCAATCACTTCTGGATCAACAGCTTTTTTAACTCGGACATTCACAGACTTCTCTGCTACTTTGTACATTGTTCGTTTCTCATTTAATTCAACATGTGTACCCTTAACTTGAACCTTTGAAGCATCATATGCCTGACATATATTTTTTTTACAGATATATTAGTAGCAATAAATAGTCGGATATTTCGAGTATCATATCCCATTCAAACAGTGGACTACAAACAATGGAATCAAGTAAATTACAATGTAATTAAGTTACAAAAGTTGAAAGTTTGCCCCAAATTTCCACAAGAATTATAGAAAAGATCTAACCTTTTCATCCCGCGGAATCTGATCGAGGTTTGGCTTCGGGTTTTGATAGTAGACTGAGCCTCCACCAGCATTCTTAATCTCCCTCATGTGGGTTAAATAATTGTAACCATCATCCGGAAATCCTAGCTCTAATATCTCCCTCCTTACGTTATCAGGTAATGTTCCCGATGACTCATCCAATTGCCATACCGGTCTTTTCCTGACAGTATAATCTTCATCTTCAGGTGCATCAGCAAATATGGAGTCTGGATCATCACCATCAAAGTTCGAATCATTCTCGTGGCTTTCATCAAATCCATCAACTGAAACAGGATTGTTATCTACGCGTACAAAGATATGATCACTATCTTGCCCGTTGCTCTGGCCTGGATCTGATGAGTCACGAGCAAGTAGCTGGAAAGTTGCAGCCCTCTTTTTATCAATGAACTTCTTCCCCATCTATAGTAATTCGCTATGAGCACGGGCACCTCTTGGTGGTAGCGTACCGGAGGGGAGTTCAGCGTCAGGATAGAGGGGGACGGTGTCGAAGAAGATGGGCGGTGGTCTGACGGATTTAGGTTATTGTTGGAAGGACGACGGCTGATTTAGGTTTTAGGGTTTTAAGTCATACTACAGTTGGCCGTCAAGTTTAGTATTTAAAGTCTTGTAACAATTAAAATTAGGCTTGATATCTATTAACAGAAAACTTGAAATTTAAAAAGATTTTTTTATAATCTATTATCTATTTTATCTATATACTATATTAAAAATAAAGCATTTAATTCAATGGGTTCATCTAAATGATAATATGTCACATGACATTTTTTAGAATTTTTTTTAATATATATATATATATATGTCATATTTAAATTAGTAAATAAAATAATCGTATTATTATCCTATGATATAACTTATATTTATCTACTTACCAAACATATCTTTTTATATATCTATATAGCGAAAACGCTTGAAGTCACGTGTCATTTTCTCACGCATTGGCAAATTAAAATTATTTATGTTTTTATAATACCCTTTTATAATATTAATTATATCCATCTCTTCCCTAATTAAATTAGAATTTTGTTTTTCATATAACTCATAATAAAATATGACTAACTAAAAATGACAAAAATCCAATCAATTGGTATTTGATCATTCCATAGTCATTTTAATTTTAAATAAAAAAAATCTCACATTTATATGTTTCCTAATATAATAAAAAATTGAGTAAATTTTGGCTTTAGAACTCAAATTTTTATTGATCGAAAATTAAAATAATTAAACTTTATGAGAATAAATAAAATATATTTATTTAATTATAAATTTTTAAATCAAATATTATAATTACAAGTTCATTTTCTCACGCATTCACAAATTAATAATTATTGATGTTTTTGTAATATCCGGTTTATATGACTAATTATATTCATCTATTTTCTAATTAGATTATAATTTTTTTTATCATATAATTCATAATAAAATACGACTAACTAAAATGACAAATATCCAATCAATTGGTATATGATTATTCTATAGCCATTTCACTTTTAATTAAAAAATCTCACATTTATATGTTTCCTAATATAATAAATTGAGTGAATTTTTTTTCTTCACAACTTAATTTTTAAATGATTGGAAAATAAAATAAGTAAATTTTATTTGATAAAAAATAAAATATATTTATTGAAAATAATATTTAAATTAAATATTATAAATAAGATGATAAAAAAATTTAAAAATTTCCCCGTGCAAAGCATGAAAATTATACTTGTCTTATATATATTATAGGAGAAACACTTAATTTCGCATGTCTAACTATGAGAACTCTAACTGTGACGTGTCACTTTAACAATTAACATTCAAAAATCTTAATTAAGTTTCTCAAATCTTAAATCTTATCTTATTATAAATCTTAAATCTTTAAATTTAGTAATTTCAATAAGATTGTTAAAATCCAAAAAGAATTACTAAAAATTTAAATTCCGTTCAAACATATTACAATTAATTAGCAACAAAAGCTATTTAAAAGATAATACCCTACAATTTGCTTCTACCAACTCATAATTCTCCTCAACCCACAAACTTTTTAAAATCTTTTCATTATGTAATTAAAATGTATATCATTAATTGCTGATATAAATTGAATAATTTAAAAAAAAACGTATCTAAAATCTTTTGTCAACCATATTCAAAGAGTGCATTATAAGTTTTCTACATTGATTTTATCACATTATGTGTATGAAAACTTTTTGTAAATTTATAGTGCATAAATCATATTAAACTCTAATAAGATGATTTTATATTTATATATCTATAATAGATATTAAACCATATCCCGTGCAGGGTACGGGTAATACACTATTATCTATTAAAACAGAAGTCTCTATTGCCACGTATCAACGTCATATTTCTAAAAGCCTAAAAAATTATTTTAAAAAGTAATTTCTAAATATTAATATAAATTTAAAATTAATTTCTATTTTTTTAAAATTATTTAAATAATTATTTTTTATAAAAATAGTTTTTAAACTTTTACGGATTTTTTTTACCAACAAGCATATCTTAGCAAATCAATTTAAATATATAATTAATTAGAAGAGATAAATATTCAAAAGAGAATTAAAAATCATAATAATGATTATAATTTCATTCTCCGGATTTTTATTTTAGAAAATATACATATAAATTTCTAAGTATTAAATATTTAATAAAACTCAAACCCGCACAAAGTGCAGATACACTAGTTATCTATTATCTATTATCTATTATACATACTAAAATAGAACACGGATTTTGCTGGCGTGGCGCGCGGTGGAAGAAGTATTGAAATAGAGCTCCCACAATTTTTTGGCCAATAAATTTTTATTTTCTAAACTAATTTTGTAAGCTAGATTATCTTTATTTATTAAATTAAAAATCTGTTATTGAAAATTTCACGTAACTTTTTTTTTTGTTCCAACCAATCTATTTTTTGGACGATAAATTTTTATTTTTAAACTATTTTTAAGCCAATCTATTTTTTGAGGGATTTTGTTATCCCACATCGATTGACTAATAAGATTGATAGTTTTAGAACTTATATAAATAGGGAGTCTTAATAGTATACACACAATACATTTTTTTGACCTTTTTGGTTAAGTTCAAGCAACGACACCTCTTGGCGGTAGCGTACCGGAGGGGAGTTCAGGCGTCAGACAAAAAAATAAAAATGGGCGGTGGTCGACAAGGGATTTAGGTTAATGTTGAAAAGAAGACGACGGCTGATTTAAAGCAATACAACAATTAAAATTAGACTTATCTATTAACCAAGAAAGAAAATAATGATCAACTTTAGGGAAATTGAAAAAGGTTTTTTTATAAGAAAAAACGGTTAGTTTTATACATTTTAGTGACAACTAAAATATTCACGCGGATGAGGATACATATTTCGGGGTCATCGGGAACACTAGTGTTAGGGATCGAGATTTTCAAATTGGTCAATCGTTCAGCAACACAATTGATTGTGAACACATGTCTGACCTGAACTTCGTCAAAAAACGAAGATAGTTTAGAGTCGGATAAAATCATCTTAACCTCTTAGAGACAACTCCACAAACCTTGGAGTGTCTTGATAACATACAATTCATCATATCCAGTTTTGATCTTTTTGATAGTTAATCTGATAGCTTCTTGTAAGTCAAATATAAAAACAAGAAATTCAACATTTATTAATGAGTTGAAGTTTTTTTTGAGCATCGATACTAACAACCTCTCCATTGCGATTCTAAATCACAAAATCAATGGATGTTATTGAATTGAAGTAGTTTTATTTATTTTTTCTTTTTTACTTTCCTATATGGTACATTATATAAAATAAATCATAAAGTATCTAAGAAAATCACTCTATCCAAAAAAACCCAAAATACAGAACCCCTTTCCCACCCCAAAGAACGCGCCTCCCACGCGCGAGCCTCCCCTTTGCTGGAGAACGCTCATCCAAAAGAGCGACAAAATCCCTAATCGATATTCAGCAAAAAAAACCCTTTTCCCTATGCCAATCCTCAAAAGAAAGCAAATCGCAGCTATCCTTCGGATCTGAAGCCAATAGAATGGCCAAATTCAGCAAAGCTCCAAGTGAACCTTCTGATTCGCATCCTTGCGTTCAAGAAAGAACCAAAAAGACAAAGAAGGTTGAGATCCTGGAGAACTCAAAACAAGGAAGGAAAAAGAAAGCTCAATCGAGAGATATTGACAAAGGGAGGTTCGCGTCACCACATATGCCGGAAATTGACAAGGTTTGCTCCATTTGTTCTCTCTGAAGCTGGGGTGGACATACCTAGAAATATTGTGCGAGATGAGAGTGGAAGATACACCGACAGTTCAGACCACACAAGAAAGGTGCCAATATTGAAGCAGATACCTCTGAATACAAGCCTGCTTTCAATCGCCTATAAAAACGAAGCACTAATCCTTAACAATACACATAAAAAACTCACTACTTACCTTTCTTCTACAAAACCCACTTTTCATTTGGTGAATATGGCTGAACATTCTGGAGTACTGAAAGAGAAGCCAAACTATAAGGAGGTCATTACCAAAGACCCTCCTGCGGATGAGAAGGTGGAGCCCTAGAAGGACAAGGACCCTTCTGTCGAGTCCATAGCAGCAAAGAATATCACTAACGCCAAAGGTAACATTACTGGAACAAATGGTCTTGAAAACTATTTGAATAGCTTAGTAAAAGTCATAAATGACTTTAGCAAACAAAAGGATGTATCCCTCATTGACATTACTAGAACTAGAGCTCGACTCTTGAGCTAGCGAGTGGAAAAATGCTAAAGGATGCTCTTTTTGGTAAAATTGTTCAAGAGATGGTTGAGAGGGTTGATATGACTAATAGGCAACAAGCTGTTTTCGGATGTCTGCAAGCACCGCATAGCCAAGATTTTCCTCTTGTCATTCCCATCGATGGACTTGGTCAATGCATGTTCCCTGTGGAGTACCGCTCCATTCTCAAGTACGACTTATGATTCCGCTTTTCTCAGCTGGTGAGGTTTGCCCCATTCTTAATTGTCGGAGGGTGTTGAATGCTTTTGGGGAGCATGCTGTACATTGTAAGGAACTTCCTGGCTTCAAGTATAGGCATGATCTTGTTCGTGATGTTCTTTGTGATACCTTTAGACGGGCCGGAATTTCTGTAAAGAAAGAAGCACCTGTGAACTTCTTGACTGATCCGCGGGATGGAAGGTCGACATTGCGGCCGGCGGATGTTTTGGTGTTTGGTTGGAGTGGAGGGAAGCATGCGTGTATTGATTTGACGGGGGTCTCACCGCTTGTGGGATTAGGGAACAAACCTTTTGTTGTGGGTCAGGCAGCTTGTAGAGCGGCATCGGCTAAGGTGGCCAAGCATGGAAGGGCATGTGTTGAAAACCAACACGTTTTTCTTCCATTTGCTTTTGACACGTTTGGATTTTTTGCACCTGATGCTGTTGATATTCTCAAGAGGGTGCAAAAAGTTATGCATAGTAATATCATGTCCTCTAGATTTGTAGATGTTGTTTTTAAAAGGTTAGGTTTTGCCATCCAAAAAGGGGTAGCGGCGCAACTTGTTGCTCGCTTACCTTCTACTTCTATGTAAATAGTAATACCTTATAAAGCAAATAAAAAATTAGCAATATTTTAATCAAAAAAAAAAAATCAAATTACTGGATTGAAATTACTTTTTTTTAACCCCATAGACAAGAAGCACATTTGGGCTAATAGACCATACCATGTCCTAGGCTAACTCCTTATCCTGAGAAATTGAAAACCCAACTTCAATACTCTCCTAGAGGATAGAACTACTGCGGACTTATGGATTAGAATCCCTAGGATACCTGCTGACTATATATCAATACAGAAGCAATGGAAATAATAGTAGAAGAGAATGTCATAGGCAAGTTTATTAAATTAGACCCTACATCAATGAGAGGACGAGGAGACAACTTCACCAGAATTTGTATCTCTCTCAATATAGCTGCTGAAATGAAAGGAGATGTCTCCATCCCGGATGAGAACAACGTTCTCCAGGACTTACCCATCTGGTATGAGGACTTCTCCGATGGATGTGGTTTTTGTGCAAAAAAGTCCCATTCCTATGACCATTGCCCACTCTGAACCCCCAAAGTCACTAATCTGAAGATCCATATTAAGCAATCAAAAAGTAGTACTCAAACCCACAATGTTGTGCCCCCTTCTAAGGAAGAAGCTTTCAAAGTAAAGGAAACTGGTGAAGGGTGGACTAAGGTGGATAAGGATGCTAAGAAGAAAGCTAAAGCTAAGAAAAGTAAGGGTTTTCACCCCTATATTAATTCCAACAAAGGAGTTACCATTTCATTTATGGAAGCTGTAATTGACAGTGTTAAGAAAGGAATGAGTAAGGGTGAAACTGAAGAAACCAAAAAGGAGAGTGAGCAAGTGAATGGAGTTGAAGCAAACCCCCAGAAAATAGAGATTGAAGCCACCCAACTCCAAGGTGAACCTAATGGGTTAGAAATTTAAAATTGAAGACCTAACCACCCTCCCTGCAATTGGAGACGAGGAGCTGGAGGCAAAATCTGATGAGCAAGATCATCTCTATGAGGAGGAGTATGAACAAGACGAGAATGAACCAAAGGAGCTCACTATTGAAGAGTTCACAACACTCCTATTCAAAGATGGGAATATCCCGGAGATAAAAGATACCCTGATGTCTGAAAACTCCTTTCACTCAGTTAAGTCTAACAACACGGTCAACAAGTTAATGGAAGCTATGAAGGTTTCAAACGACCAACAAAAATCTGATTCTAGCTTTGGAAAGAGGCATGGTGGATTGAGTAACACTGCTTCTTCCAAGTGCAAGGTACCAAGAAACAAAGAGTGTAGTTCCAATGGTAGTAAGGCCTTCTTGTGTCACTAGCATGTTGCTAGAATGTTGTGTCTGTAGGTTTTCTAATCAAGTGGTGTGCTATTGCTGCCCATTCTCCCACTCCTCTGTAGTTGAGTATAAGTGGAACCTACAATTCCTTTGTTATTGTTCCCATAGCAGTAAGAGTGAATTGACCACAAAGCTAAGTCCTAGACTAGAGTTATGTACTCGTGTAATCCCTTTAATTAATGAAAGGCCTCTAATTTGTGTTTATTTCTTTCTATTACTTTTATCTTTGAGATTTAACAGCAATGTTATTGAATGGATATATCATTCAGCTAATAGGGTAGCACGTATACTACTTGCTGTCAAACTTTTCAAGTATAATACTAAATGTACTAAAGAAAGGCTATTAAAGTTCACTGGAAATGCTAGTAGATGCAATAGTTACTGTCCTATAAAGGTATGGCTAAATTACTAGTTACACAATTGGTTGCAATGCCCCAGCACTAGCTATACAGTGTTAAAATATAAATGGTATCTAACTCTGAATATTTTCTGCTGATACAAACTGGTCCAAAAGAATACAAAAAATCAACAACCCGAATTTCAACTCCATATTCGAATAAGCACTAACCCAAATCCCCTTTTAAATAGCAGGTATTTGATAAGTGCATACTGGACTATTTTGAAGGTGATGAGGGGGAAATTAGTATTGCTCTGGAAGAATCTCATGGTATAACTAGTAGGATAGCTAGTATACTGCGAGATGTCAAAAGTGGCAATTAGGAATTTGTAATAACTAAAGACTATTGGGCAAGGATGTCAAATCTACCAAGAATCACCAAAGAATACTGTATATTCGATTTCTTAGTAGTTTGGCTGAAGTATTGCCTAAACAATTTGCTGTAGTGCTCCATCCCAAGAATCTCATACTTGAAAAGTGCTTGGCATATCAATCTGGGTTTTACCCGCTCGTTTTTTGCAGCCTCTAACAGAAGAAGAAGCAACCGGAAGGCCCCCACTCAGCTACCTTATCAAGTAATTAAAAGGAACAATGAAGGTACAACGGCCAAGGATAAGGAGTTAAACACTCAAATGGTTTACAATAAGTCGACTGGGACATGGATAAATGCATTTATCTGTAATGTATTAATATATCCTTGGTATGTTGGATATAATAGAAAGATCAATATTAACGCAGGTTTGTACCTGTGTTGGAAAATGAATACGGATGGAGCTGGTGCAATAATATACCATATTTAGAAATGTAATTGTTTTTCACTTATCTACCGGTCACAGTTAAGGAATATTGTAATGAATTCTACAATATTTGCTGTCCAAAAACCAAGCTGTGGTCAAGTACCTAAGATTTGGAGTCCAGTCATGGCACATGTGTCCAACTATGGCAAGAAATGCATGCTAGGGATGTGCGCTTGCATAGTCCTGGAAAGTGCTAATCTTTCTATAACAAAATTATCTAACTTTAAGGGAAAATACACTAGCTCAAGTGTACACATGAGTACCTTCTTCCTCCAAATAACCGTAACATTAGATAAGAAAATGAACACTAGAAACCAATGTAAACCAGAAGGCAAATGTTCAAGAAACAAGGTAATGAATTAGACCAAGACCCCAAGTAAGACTGAGAGCATAGGGTACTTTCATACACTCAAAGCTCTTAGACAAACAAACCTTAACAACTTAGGTAAAAATGATGGCCTCCTACCATCCAACATCAGTATTAAGTGATTATGAAGATAGCGAGACATTAGGAAGAAATTTTTTTGGACAGACATCAAAATAACAACGCAAAATGAGCACATTGATATGTTAATGTCAGCAGAATTAAAAACAAACACCGAACCTCCCGAATCATGTTGGAGGAGTGCGGGGTTTGATAGTATATGCTTCATCCCTGTTCGCTCCAAATGGTGTGTGCAAGCTTTAAATTTATAACCCTAGATGTATGCCAAAAACAAGGATGCGAACCCGCAGTGTACGGGTCAATCGTAGTAAAAGCAAGAATTTCGGGGTGTCGATATCAGAGACTTAGGTGAAACAAAGCCAATATAGGTAGTCAATATTGCAACTAAACACAAAAGTGATTAAAGCAATCAAAGATGATAATAAGGTCAATTAAAGGAAATATGCAAATTCTAGGGATTAAAGCATCTAGTTGTGGTTCCAACTCAAGATCTCAAGATAAGCGGACAAAGCTGAGGTTTTGCAAAGGGAAGGTGTTACTAAAGTGAGATAGATCACCGGGTAAGTCTCACTACTCACAATCCCAAGCCAAAGAACCTATCACCGGGTAAGTCTCAAGATACTAAGGAAAGGAATTATAATCTCAAACCAACACTCCAACTAAGGGAATAGAATCAACCTTTACTGGGTCAGTCTCAAGCTAACTCACAAAGATGGAATGAAGGTACACTCAAATCCCAATAAAGGATAAACCTTTATTACCTACACTTATGATCATGGGTAAACAAACAAAGAATTACCGGATAAGTCTCATCCTAGGCTTGCATTGAACCAGGAAAGGTGTAATAAGAATAGGATTTGGCAAACTCTAACACTTAACTCTCAGTTTCGGATCAGAAAGGGTCACCTCGGTCAGTCAAATTCCACCCCGGCCGAGATGTTCATCGACTGAACGAGATGTTATAGGGTTAAGGATAAAGACTCGAGCTTTCAGGGTCCTACTGGAATTTAAGATTATTCTATCATTGTTTTTCCCACAACCTTCAGCCAATCACCCTAGAATCGCACAAAGAAATTAGCCATTCATCATCATGAAAGCAATAATCAAATATATGGGAAGAGAATGAATATTTGAACACAAAAACCTTAAGAACAAGGCTTCAATAACTGAATCAAATATCAAACAAATAAGCGTTCCTTGGATCACAAATCCAACAAGACAAATCAAACAAAGGGAATCTAAGAAAGTCTTACAAATCCCCTTAAAATGCTATAACAAGCTATCAATCCTTCCTTCAATCTTCCTTCAACCTTCCAAAAATCCTTCCTAATTGCAGCTTCTTCAATCCCCAAGTGCTGCGATGGTAGCAGGTTGCTGAATTTGTGGAAAATCTAGCCCTTTATATAGAAGAATTATCTTCCAAAGATAAAATATCTTAAAAAGATAATTTCCTAATAAAATATATCCATATCTCTAAAATAGATCTCTAAAATATATGATCTTCCTTCCAGAAATCCAGCCCAAAAATATAAGATCTCTCCTTCCAAAAATAAAAGATCTCAGCCAAATAAAATATATCTCGCCGCGTCCAGGATATTCGCCTCGGTCGAGACGCTCCTCAAGATCACCTCGGTCGAGATGGTACCGTGGTCAACCGAGGTGGCTCTAAACTGAATGTGAAATCTCTCAAATCTGGTCCAAAGTAAATCTCTAATTCAATTTCATGCTTCCTGGATTCTTCCTTAAACTCCTGAATGTAGCTCCAATGACTCCTTAGCTCCTTTAGCTCCATTTTGATGCAAAACGTGCCATTTTACCTACGATTACAATGAAACTTGGTGTAGACCTCGTGTCCGCTCCAAACGGTGTGTGCAAGCTTTAAATTTATAACCCTAGATGTAAGCTTAAAACAAGGATACGAACCCGCAGTGTACGGGTCAATCGTAGTAAAAGCAAGAAATTCCAGGGGTCGATCACAGGGACTTAGTGAAACAAAGCAAATAACGGTAAGCTAATGTCGCAACTAACCACAAAAGCGATTATAGCAATCAAAGATGATAATAAGTCAATAAAGGAAATATGCAATTCTAGGGGTTAAAGCATCTAGTTGTGGTTCCAACTCAAGATCTCAAAGTAAGGCGGACAAAGCTGAGATTTTGCATAGGGAAGGTGTTTCTAAAGTGGAATAGATCACCAAGTAAGTCTTACTACTCACTAATCCCAAACCGTAACTCCTATTACCGGGTAAGTCTCAAGGAATTAAGGAAAAGAACTATAACCTCAAACTAACACACCACCTAAGGGAAAAGAATCAACCTTTACCGGGTAAGTCTCAGGCTAACTCACAAAGATGGGATGAAAGCACACTCAAACCCCAATAAAGGATAAACCCTTATTACCTACACTTATGATCTTAGATAAACAAACTAAGGAATCACCGGGTAAGTCTCATCCTAAGATTGCATTGAACTAGGAAAGGTATAATAAGAATAAGATTTGGCAAACTCTAACACTTAACTCTTAGTTTCGGATCAGAAAAGGTCACCTCGGTCAGAAGAATTCCACCCCGGCCGAGATGTTCATCGACTGAGCGAGGTGCTTAGGGTTAAGGTAAAGGCTCGAACTTTCAGGGTCCTACTGAAATTTAAGATTATTTTATCATTGTTTTTCCCACAACCTTCAGCCAATCACCCTAGAATCACACAAGAAAATTAGCCACTCATAATCATGAAAGCGATAATCAAATATATAGAAGGAAAGTGAATATTTGAACAAGAAGAATTTAATGAAAAGATTTCAATAACTGAATCAAATATCACAAACAAAACGTTCCTTGGATTGAAATCCAATAAAGACAATCAACAACGAAGGGAATCTAAGGGAATCTTACAAAACCCTTCACAAAGCTATAAAAGCTACAAACTTTCTTCCTTCAACCTTCAAAAAGGTTCTTCAAATCTCCCAACTATGGGGTAAAGCGGCTGTCTAGCGCGATGTGCAACCCTAAACGATGTCTAGCGGATGTTGGATTTGTGGAAAATCCAACACTTTTTATAGGAAAATTACCCTCCAAAGATAAGATATCTTAGAAAGATCTTTTCCCATAAAAATAAGTAAAATATACGGAACAAATTATCTTCTTCCTTCCAGGAACCCAACCCAAAAATATAAGATCCTCTTTCCAAAGATAAAAGATCTCAGCCAAGAATAAAATATCCTTGCCGCGTCCCAGGTGTTCGCCTCGGTCGAGTCGGCTCCTCTGGATCACCTCGGTCGAGGTGACTCTGTAGTCAACCGAGGTGAACCTCGACTGAATGTGAAATCTGTCAAATCTGGTCCAAAGTGAATCTCTAATCCAATTCCATGGTTCCTGGATTCTTCCTTAAGCTCCTGAATGTAGCTCCAATGACTCCTTAGCTCTTTTTCTCCTTTTTAGTCCAAAACGTGCCATTTTACCTACGATTACAACGAAACTTGGTGTAGACCTCGATTCCCGCAAAGGTAGATGAAACGACAATATAATCACATAATATACATTCAAACATGCAGATTATTGAAGATAAAACGTCTAAACAGGCCCCAAAATATAGACAATAATTCATGCTATCAAAATACCCCATACTTAGCCCTTGCTTGTCCCCAAGCAAGTTCCAAATCTAGAATACAAGATAGAATGGATTATAAGTCATAAAGATCAATGAAAAAGTCTTTCAAAACATTTTAATGGTGTGCTACAATCATAGATCACTCTAAGAGAATGCTTCATGGAATTTAAAATCAAAACATGCTCAAAACATTTTATAAATATAGGAAAGTTGTTCATCTTTGCATAAAATCATAGAATGCATAATAAATCATAATTATCTAAATTAATCATGTATAATCTAGTTTAAACCACTAAGTCAATCAACAAGCTCGAGGTCTCAAGGGCTTTCCAAGAGAAGGTCAAGAAACGTGTGAGGGTGGGATGTATATAGGGAATGTGGTGCTAGAATCCGGGAAAAGGATCTTTTACTTCACTTCCTTTGAACTTCAACATCTTCCACCAATAAGCTTTGCTTATTTACTTTTTACTTTACTTTTTGGGATGCATGGACAGAGGTGCATAATAACCAAAGCCTAGGAGATTAACAATCATCAATTTTTCGAGATGCCTCAAACCCTTGATGCACATACCATGACCCGTTAGGAATATCGCTCAATCTGACTTTGGCAAGACACAAACACCCGGCTATGTGAATGGTGCCGAGTTACTCATCATCATGATTGACTTCCCCAAACCTATTGTGTTTCTTTCTAACTTTCAGCCAACATCTCAACTTTTCTTTCACTTGCTTTTCACTTTTGCTTGCTTCCAAATTCCCGGATAGGTAAAGGAAGGCAAATATATATATGAGGGGTTAAGCATGATCAAGAAGAAGAAGAGAGAAGAGAATGAATTGCCTTGGTCTTTCCAGGAAGAAAGTGAGAGAACTCATCATGTGATATCAACCTTCAAATTCAACATAAAAGCAAAGTATTAAACATGCCAAAATTTCAAACAAAGCATTTAGCAACTTAAACATATCATAAAACCTTTCAAACATATAAAGATTTCAAAACCAGTCAGCAAACAAAATCATCACTGAGGTCATATCCAGATAAGAAGCACAAAATTAATTTTCGAAATTCTTTTCTGTCAAAACGCCTCGGTCGAGGTGTTCCAGTCAACCGAGGTGAAGTACCTCGTTCGACCAGAATCGCTTCAGTCGAGGTCAAATTTTTTTTCTAAACCAGTTTTTCGACGTTTTTCTCAATCAAATAACCTGTATGCATGCATGTAATCTCAGATAAACACATAAAGCAAAATAAAGCATAAATATCCATCGAGTCAAGTCATACATCCACATAAGTCAAATAGTACATCCAAATACCCCATACTTGGGACACATTGTCCCAATGGGTCAAATAAGTCTAAAGAAATAAAATACTCACCGGACATAGTCGAGCTGCATAATAGATAAATAAAGAAAACCCTGCAAGCTCTCAATAATCCTGGTCCGGTGGTGGTGGTGGTGGCACATAGGGGTACTGAGATGGGTCAAATGGATACCCATAGACTGCTGAAACTGGATCTCCATCATCTGGCGCTGATAGTGCTGGCCCTCTAGCATCTGATGAGTCCAGCGGTCGAGCTGTCGGTGCTGGGCGTCAAATCTCTCCTGGATGTCTATAGTTAGGGCAGCATAGGAGTCTATCATCTGATCTGTCAGATCATCGATCCGACGGTGAGCCTCTGGATCCCTCTGTCGGTGTCCCCTACGCCTAGCAGGTCGTGCTGGTGCTGCAGCCGGCTCGGTCTCAGTCTCGTCATCATCTAAATCGATGACCGGCGCACTAGTCCCAGCAGTATCAGTACCTGTATCCATAGGAACTCCACCATCCCTATCATCATCATCATCATCATCAGCCTCCTCAACCTCATCCTCCTCAGCTGGTGCATCTGCTGCATCTCTAACATCCTCCATAAATGGGATCCACGCAGTCTGCCAGTAATGTGGATCAATCACGAAGAATGCAGCTGACCATCTGATCCCTCGAGGCGCAGTCAGCTCCCATGGCATCGCCACATATGGCGTAGTAAGTCCTCGGGGAACCAATATCCTCCGAGTAATCATCTCCTGAAGTCCTAGCGGCTTGACAGCCGCCACCATGGTACATGCACTGAGGTCTATATCCTGGTAACTCGCTATGTGAGTCACAATACCTCCGCAATAGATGTCGCCCTTCCCCTTGGTCTTGATCCTATGCAGATCCTTTGCCAGCATAAGTCCAAAATCTAGAATCCCTCCAGTCACCATGCAGTATAGGCTAAACAGCTCACCCTGTCTGATCTTCTGGGGCGTCTCAGTATGCGCCAGAAGGGTCTCACTAAAAATCCCGTGAGCCAATCTAAAAGCAAGATGGAATATGATCTTCTCCCTGGAATCTCCAAGTCTCCATCTGTCTGCATGCTCAACTACGTGAGCAATCTGTACCTAAAACTCCCTAGCTACAGATCGGGAGGGAAAATCAACAGCAATCGGGGCCGGGAAACCAAAGATGTCCCGCCAGTAATCTAAAGGAACTATGAAGTTCCGGTTCATCAACCGGTATTTCACAGCCCGCTCTGTGGGAAGGTAAGTGAAGGAGCTGACAAACTCCAATGTCGGCTCTAAGTAAGCAGGAGCGCGGATCTCAGTGAACTGATCTAGCCCCACAGAAGAAATCATACGCCTCAAGCCGTCATCAACGTGGAGGCAATCAAAGGCTGAAATGTCCAGCAAGCGAGGTGCAATCACTGGACGGGTTGCAATCCGGTCATAATCGACCTGGTGTCTCTCGTGGATCACCGGTCTCGTGCGGCGAGAAGAAGATGAAGAAGGAGAAGGAGAAGGAGAGGATCTGTCCCTCAAGACCAACCTTCTGTCAGAACTCATCTTTCTGTAACCTGTCAGACCACCTCGGTCGGCCTGACAACTCTGTAGAACACCTCGGCCGAGGCACAGGCCGACTGGACCAAGGCGAAGAACTGCGCGACTGATTTCCTCAAAAATCCGGTTCTTTTCCCCCAAAATCACTACCAAAGGTTCCTATGGGGTAGTTAATCTATTTCTCAGCAAATGCAGGGGCAACCAAAGCCCAATTTGAAGGAAAATAGTGGAGAGGAGCGAGGTTAGGGTTTTTCCAATTTTTACCTCGATTCAGTCGATTGGTTCGTTTTTCTTGCAGATTAGCACTTGCACTGTGATCCTCTACCCTTTCTTAGCGGTTTGGAAGCAATCTCAGCCCCCTTTTATACCCTTTTCTGGAACTGCTGTCACCTTGGTCGAGGTGGTCTCGACTGGACCGAGGTGGTACGGACCGAGGTGGATCTTCAGAAACCTTAGTCGCCTCGGTTGCTCAAGAATCATCTCGGTCGAGGTGCTGTGACAGCAACCGAGATGTGTCTCAGTTAAACTCCGTCTTCTCAAATTCTTGAACTTCTGTCCTTCCAGCTGTACTCCTGGGTTGTATTCCTTCCTTAGATGTCACCTGTTATCTGTCTAGGACGCCAAAAAACAAAACAAAGCAAAGCAAAAGCAAACTATCTAAGCTAGACTAGAAAAAGGGAAAAGAAAGCAATACCTTGGGTTGCCTCCCAAGAAGCGCTTGATTTAAGGTCGCTAGCTGGACCGTACGGCATCTCTATGCGAGGTATAGTGGTGCAACCTCCTCAACCGGAACTTCCGGTTTGTATTTCTTAAGTCTATGACCGTTGACCTTGAAGCTTCCACTCGTTTCTCCCCAAATCTCAACTGCACCATAAGGGAAAACATGTTTCACAACATAAGGTCCGGTCCATCTAGATTTCAACTTACCTGGAAAGAGGCGGATGCGGGAGTTGAAGAGTATAACTAAGTCTCCTTCTTTAAGCTCCTTAGGAATGATACGCTTGTCATGCCATTTCTTCGTCCTTTCTTTATAGATCTTGGCATTCTCGTAAGCGTTCAAACGTAGTTCCTCCAGCTCATTGATATCCAATAGCCGCTTCTCACCGGCTTCCTTGATGTCGAAGTTCAACCATTTGATCGCCCAATATGCCTTGTGTTCTAACTCAACGGGCAGACTTCCCATATACCAAATTATAAGGGGTGGTACCAATGGGAGTCTTGAAAGCGGTCCTGTAGGCCCAAAGAGCGTCGTCCAACTTCATGGCCCAATCCTTCCTCGTCCTAGAGACGGTCTTTTCCAAGATTGATTTAATTTCTCTATTCGAGATCTCGACCTATCCACTAGTTTGAGGGTGGTAAGGGGTTGCTACCTTGTGGGTCACCCCATACTTCGATAGAAGTGCCTTAAACTTCCGGTTGATGAAATGCGTCCCTCCATCGTTGATAATGATGCGTGGAGTCCCAAAACGTGGGAAGATAGTCTTGTTAAAGAACTTCACAACCACCATGACGTCATTAGTGGGAGAAGCAATGGCTTCAACCCATCTAGAGACGTAATCAACAACTAGAAGAATATAGAGGTTTCCTCCGGATGATGGGAAAGGTCCCATGAAACCTACTCTCCATACATCAAATATCTCAACCTCTTGTATGTTATTGAGTGGCATCTCATTCCTTCTGGATAGGTTCCCTGTTCTTTGGCATGCATCACAAGAGACAACAAACGTTTGCACATCCTTAAATAATGTGGGCCAAAAGAAACCGGAACGTAATACCTTAGCGCATGTCTTGTTAACGCTAGCATGCCCTCCACAAGGAAGTGAGTGACAATGCCGTATGACGCTATTAACCCATCTTCGGGAATGCATCTCCTAAGCATCCCATCCGGCCCGCGCTTGAATAGCAACGGCTCATCCCAGTAGTAATGGCGTACGTCTTTGAAGAATTTCTTCCTTTGAGCGTACGTCAATCCGGGTGGTATTTCCTGGCAAACAAGATAATTAACAATATCAGCATACCAAGGTCCTTTATTATCAGAAATTTGGTGGAGAGAATGTTCCACCAACTGAGGATGAATGTCAGAGAAGGGAGTAAGAAGTTTGTTATTTTCAGTAGTCTCAGTTGACATCATCTCGCTTTCGACCTCGGTCGAGGCGCATAGGCGTTGACTGAGATGTTCTTCAGTCGCATCGCTTGGTCCAGGAAGTGCCTCGGTCGAGGTACTGTAACTGGAACCGAAACTGGAGATCTTCATCTCCTGGATTAGTCTTTCAGTTTTAGCTCCTGGATCTTCTTCCAGTGCCTTTAAGCTCCGTATATCTGCATCACAAGAAGCATCTATACCTTCCTCCATTAAACTAAAACTAATAACTCTTTCAAGTGGATCGTTAATAAGGATAGAACTCACCAATTCTCTTGATTCTTCTACATCATAGATGTTGAAGATATCATCTCCTAGCTGCTCCCCTTTCATTGCCGCAAGTAATGCAAACTCCACTTTATTTCCGCCAATGTTGAATTTCAGTTTGGCGTTCTTACAATCCACGTTGTAACCCGAAGTTGCTAGAAATGGCCTCCCGAGAATGATAGGAACAGGATAATCTGCGGGAATGTCAAGCACAACAAAGTCTATAGGTAAATAGAAGTTACCTAACTTGACCGGAACGTCTTCCAAAATGCCCACGGGATGGGTGATGGAGCGGTCCGCCATGTATAACCGTATCTTAACCGGCTTAGGTTCTCCAAGTCCGATCTTCACACATAGCTCCAGCGGGATGATGCTCACGCTGGCTCCTAGATCACATAAGGCTTCACAAGTGACATCCCCAACTTGAATGGGAATGCAAAACGAGCCGGGATCTCTCAATTTAGGTGGCATCTTCTCCTTCATGATTTGAATAAGCTCCGAGGATTTAGATGTCATCCTAACTTCACCAAAGTCTTCCAGCTTCCTTTTCCTTGATAGAATCTCTTTCAAGAACTTCCCATAGGCGGGCATCCCTAGAATAGTATCAAGGAAAGGAATATTAATGTGTAGTTTATTCATCAAGTCAAGGAACTTACCAAAATGCTTGTCTAGATGTGCTTTGGCCCTTGACTGGGGGAATGGAAGTGGTGGTTTATATGCAGGAGGTGGAATATAAACTTCAGTTTTCTCCTCCGCTTTCTGTGGCTCCACCTCGGTTGGTATCTCGGCCGAAGTGTTCTTCGACTGCACCTGGACCGAGGTGGTCTTCGTCTGTACTGGCATCGACCGAGGCACTGGATCTGCAGTCTTCAGTCCACTCCTCGTCGTTATGGCCATAATCTGGCCCTTAGGGTTGCTTTCCGTCCTTGCTGGAAGCTGCCCTGGATCTCTTGGCGCTTCATTCGCCTTATTGAAGAATTGTTGCTCTAAGGCTTTTTGTGCCTTTGAAAATGAAGTCATGGATGTCTTCATAGCATTAAGCTTGATCAAGATAGCCTCCAGCACCGCATCTTTCTTCTCCGGATGGGATGAGCTTGATCCTGGCTCCTGGCTCTTTAATGGAGTAGAAGAAGAAGAGGAAGAGAGAAAAGGATTAGAGGAATCATTCGAATTGGAGTTAGAGTAAGGGTTACCCGAATTTTGGTTGTTTGCCCTCCAATTGTTGCTGTTGGATCCTCTATTGTTGTTGTAGTTGTTGTTCCGGGAACCGTTGTTGTTGTTACGGTATCCATTGTTGTTCCTTGATCCTTGATCTTCCTTCTTTGTTTGAGCAACTAAGAGTTCCTTCAATTGTTTCACATCATTCTTCAAAGAGATGAGTTGATTATTTGATTGGTCCTCTTAAAAGTTGACTCTTTTAACTCCACCTTCAGCTCCTTGGTGGGAATATTTCTCCATATGCAAAGCTTGCTTTTCTATGAACTCCCAAGCTTCGTCAATCGGCATGTCCATGAACGTGCCGGCGGATAGTAGTTGAAGGTTGAACTGGGTGCTTCCGTCCAGTCCCTTGAAGTATATCTCCAACAACTCTATCTTTGGAATCCCATGATGTGGGCAATCCAAAAGAATATCTTTAAACCTCTCCCATGACTTGGACAATCTCTCCTTGTCCTTCATGATGAATGCATTGATCTTCCCTCTCATTTCAGCGGTTTTAGAGGGGAGAAAGAATTTAGTCAAGAACTCCGTCGTCATTTCCTCCCAAGTGCTAATTTTTCCTGGAGGAAGAGATTGATACCAAGTAAGAGCTCTATCTTTTAAAGAAAAGTAAAAAGGTCTTAGCTTGTAATTATTGTTTTCAATTCTTGAAGGTCTCAAGGTCTCCATCAAGATCTCGTAGTTTTGTAGATGTTGATGCGGAGATTCCTTCTCTAGCCCTCCAAACTGGCATTGGCGGATCATGGAAAGAACTTGCGGTCGAAGTTCGTAATCATGGTCCGCTGGATCTCCTAGGTTGACTCCTGGATGCCTCAATTGTTGATTGGGGTCCATCCTCTTCCCTAGGGTTTGCGGGATTCCTGCAAAAAGAGCACCTCGGACTGGCATCCGAGGTGGAAGTACATCGGCCGGGGCGACAGGTGCTGGGATTTGCCTCGGTCGAGGATCTGGGTTCGGTCGAGGTAGATACTGGTCTCGTAAAGCTGCCATATCTGCTTTGATCGCCTCAGTCCTTGCGCGAGTTTCTTCCTTCTCCAGTCTCAGTTCTTCTGGGCTGAGGCGTAGTTGTTCCAACGCCTCCTTCAATTCGGCCTCAAGATCGCGATTGTCTTGGTTGGCCATCTTCGCTTCTTTCAAGCGTCTTTTGTATGTCTTTTCTGGTTCGGGATCGTAAGGGACGATTTCCTTCCCAGCGCGGGTTCTTCGCATAAACCTAAGAAAAAGAACCTGCGAAAGTCACTCAAGTAGAGTGGTTAGTAGAAACAGGGGGCAAGTGCCCCGAAAGCAAACCACAACCGGCTCGGTCTAGACCAAGTCCCCGGCAACGGCGCCAAAAACTTGTCCGCTCCAAACGGTGTGTGCAAGCTTTAAATTTATAACCCTAGATGTAAGCTTAAAACAAGTATGCGAACCCGCAGTGTACGGGTCAATCGTAGTAAAAGCAAGGAATTCCAGGGGTCGATCACAGGGACTTAGTGAAACAAAGCAAATAACGGTAAGCTAATGTCGCAACTAACCACAAAAGCGATTATAGCAATCAAAGATGATAATAAGTCAATAAAGGAAATATGCAATTCTAGGGATTAAAGCATCTAGTTGTGGTTCCAACTCAAGATCTCAAAGTAAGGCGGACAAAGCTGAGATTTGGCATAGGGAAGGTGTTTCTAAAGTGGAATAGATCACCAGGTAAGTCTTACTACTCACTAATCCCAAACCGTAACTCCTATTACCGGGTAAGTCTCAAGGAGTTAAGGAAAAGAACTATAACCTCAAACTAACACACCACCTAAGGGAATAGAATCAACCTTTATCGGGTAAGTCTCAGGCTAACTCACAAAGATGGGATGAAAGCACACTCAAACCCCAATAAAGGATAAACCCTTATTACCTACACTTATGATCTTAGATAAACAAACTAAGGAATCACCGGGTAAGTCTCATCCTAAGATTGCATTGAACCAGGAAAGGTATAATAAGAATAGGATTTGGCAAACTCTAACACTTAACTCTTAGTTTCGGATCAGAAAAGGTCACCTCGGTCAGAAGAATTCCACCCCGGCCGAGATGTTCATCGACTGAGCGAGGTCCTTAGGGTTAAGGTAAAGGCTCGAACTTTCAGGGTCCTACTAGAATTTAAGATTATTCTATCATTGTTTTTCCCACAACCTTCAGCCAATCACCCTAGAATCACACAAGAAAATTAGCCACTCATCATCATGAAAGCGATAATCAAATATATGGAAGGAAAGTGAATATTTGAATAAGAAGAATTTAATGAAAAGACTTCAATAACTGAATCAAATATCACAAACAAAGCGTTCCTTGGATTGAAATCCAATAAAGACAATCAACAACGAAGGGAATCTAAGGAAATCTTACAAAACCCTTCACAAAGCTATAAAAGCTACAAACTTTCTTCCTTCAACCTTCAAAAAGGTTCTTCAAATCTCCCAACTATGGGGTAAAGCGGCTGTCTTGCGCGATGTGCAGCCCTAAAAGATGTCTAGCGGATGTTGGATTTGTGGAAAGTCCAACCCTTTTTATAGGAAAATTACCCTCCAAAGATAAGATATCTTAGAAAGATCTTTTTCCCATAAAAATAAGTAAAATATATGGAACAAATTATCTTCTTCCTTCCAGGAACCCAACCCAAAAATATAAGATCCTCTTTCCAAAGATAAAAGATCTCAGCCAAGAATAAAATATCCTTGCCGCGTCCCAGGTGTTCGCCTCGGTCGAGTCGACTCCTCTGGATCACCTCGGTCGAGGTGACTCTGTAGTCAACCGAGGTGAACCTCGACTGAATGTGAAATCTCTCAAATCTGGTCCAAAGTGAATCTCTAATCCAATTCCATGGTTCCTGGATTCTTCCTTAAGCTCCTGAATGTAGCTCCAATGACTCCTTAGCTCTTTTTGCTCCTTTTTAGTCCAAAACGTGCCATTTTACCTACGATTACAACGAAACTTGGTGTAGACCTCGATTCCCGCAAAGGTAGATGAAACGACAATATAATCACATAATATACATTCAAACATGTAGATTATTGAAGATAAAACGTCTAAACATGCCCCAAAATATAGACAATAATTCATGCTATCACCTCGATTCCCGGAAAGGTAGATGAAATGAAAATATAATCACATAATATACATCCAAACATGTAGATTATTGAAGATAAAACGTCTAACCAGGTCCCAAAATATAGACTATAATTCATGCTATCAAAATACCCCATACTTGTCCCTTGCTTGTCCCCAAGCAAGTTCCAAATCTTAAGTACAAGATAGAATGGATTATAAGTCATAAAGATCAATGAAAAGCATTTCAAAACATTTTTGGTGGTGTGCTCCACTCATAGATCACTCTAAGAGAATGCTTTATGGAATTTAAAATCAAAACATGCTCAAAACATTTTATAAATATAAGAAAGTTGTTCATCTTTGCATAAAATCATAGAATGCATAATAAATCATTATTATCGAAATTAATCATGTATAATCCAGTTTAAACCACCAAGTCAATCAACAAGGTCGAGGTCTCAAGGGCTTTCCAAGAGAAGGTCAAGAAACGTGTGAGGGTGGGATGTATATAGGGAACGTGGTGCTAGAATCCGGGAAAAGGATCTTTACTTCACTTGCTTTGAACTTCAACATCTTCCACCAATAAGCTTTGCTTATTTTTACAATTTTACTTTTTGGGATGCATGGACAGAGGTGCACAATAACCGAAGCCTAGGAAATCAGCAATCATCAATTTCTCGAGATGCCTCAAACCCTTGATGCACATACCATGACCCGTTAGGAATATCGCTCAATCCGACTTTGGCAAGACACAAACACCCGGCTATGTGAATGGTGCTGAGTTACTCATCATCATGATTGACTTCCTCAAACCTATTTGTTTCTCTCTAACTTTCAGCCAACATCTCAACTTTTTCTTTCACTTGGTTTTCACTTGCTTGCTTCCAAATTCCCGGATAGGTAAAGGGACGCAAATATGTATATGAGGGGCTAAGCATGATCAAGAAGAAGAAGAGAAGAGAATGAATTGCCTTGGTCTTTTCAGGAAGAGAGTGAGAGAACTCATCATGTGGTGTCAACCTTCAAATTCAACATAGTTTTGATAAAAACAAAGTATTAAACATGCCACAAATTTCAAACAAAGCATTTAGTAACTTAAACATATCATAAAACCTTTCAAACATATAAAGATTTCAAAACCAGTCTGCAAACAAAATCTTCACTGAGGTCATATCCAGATAAGAAGCACAAAATCGTTTCGAAAACTTTCTCAGTTAAACCACCTCGGTCGAGATGTTCTAAGTCAACCGAGGTACTGCACCTCGATTGGTCAGAATCACTTCGGTTGAGGTCATACATTTTTTTTTCTTTAACCAGTTTTTGACGTTTTTTTCAATCAAATAACCTGTATGCATGCATGTAGTCTCAAATAAGCACATAGAGCATAGGAAAATCATAAATATCCGAATCAAGTCATCCAAGCATACATAATGTCGAATAATACACATAAATACCCCATACTTGGGACACATTGTCCCAATGGGTCAAGATAAGTCTAAGGAAACAGGAATAACTCACCGGACATAAGTTGTGCTGCATAATAAATAAAGAAAAAAAATCCCTGCGAGCTCTAGTCCTGATCTGCTGGCGGTGGTGGTGGATATGGTATGTACGGATGTTGGGACGGTTCGAATGGATATCCCATCATATGCTAGAACTGGATCTCCATCATCCGGCGCTAGTAGTGATGACTCTCCAGCATCTGATGAGTCCAGCTATCCATCTCTCGGTGAAGGTCATCCAAACGTCCGCCTAGATCGACGGTCAGGGCTGTGTAGGAGTCAATCATCTGATCTGTCAGATCGTCAATCCGGCGGTGAGCTACGGGATCTCTCTGCCTGCGAACTCTATGCCTGGCAGGACGTGCTGGTGCTGCAGCTGGCTCGTCCTTTGTCTCCTCGTCGTCTAGGTCGACGACTGGTATACTGGGACTAGCTGTATCCGTCCCTGTCTCCATAGCGGCACTGCCATCATCCTCCTCATCAGCCTCCTCCTCCTCCTGCTCCTGGGCTGCTGCTGCTGCATCTCTAGCGTCCTCAATAAGAGGAATCCACACAGTGGACCAGTACTGAGGGTCAAACATTAAGAACTGAGATGACCATCTAATACCTTGAGGGGTAGTCTGCTCCCAAGGCATCGCCACATATGGCGTAGTAAGTCCACGAGGAACCAGGATCCTCCTCGTGATCATCTCCTGCAGACCAAGCGGCTTGGCAGCCGCCACCATAGTACATGCGCTCAGATCAAGGTCCATCACTGTAGCAAGATGAGTCACTAAGCCGCCACAACAGATATCTCCCTTCCCCTTTGCCTTGATCTTGTGAAGATCCTCAGCCAGCATCACTCCGAAGTCGGGAACTCCTCCGGTAACCATACAATATAGAATCAGAAGCTCACCCTGTCTAATCTTCTGGGGCATCTCAGTACGCGCCAGAAGTGTCTCGCTAAAAATACGATGAGTGAGTCTGAAGGCAAGGTGGAAGATGATCCGCTCCCTGGAATATCCAGGTCTCCACCTGTCGGCATGCTCAACTACGTGAGCTATCTGTCCCCAGAACTCGCGAGCCACGGCTCGAGAAGGAAAATCGGAAACTGTGGAGGTCGGGAAGCCGAAGATCTCTCTCTATTGATCCATCGGGACAATGTAGTTCCGGTTCAGCAACCGGTACGTGATGGCCTACTCTGTAGGCAAGTAAGTCACGGAGCTCACAAACTCCAATGTGGGCTCAAGGTAGGCTAGAGCTCTAATCTCCATAAATTGCTCCAACCCTACCATAGAAATCATCCGCCTCAAGTCATCATCCACATAGAGGCAATCAAAGGCAGCAATATCTAGGAACCACAGCGTAATCACTAGGCGCGCAGCAATGCGGTCATAATCTACCCGGTGACGCTCATGGATCACCGGTATGGAACGTCGAGAAGAAGAAGAAGGAGAAGAGGAGGATCCATCCCTCAGAACAATCTGCCTATCAGATCTGAAACTCATTTTCTCTCACTGTCAGACCACCTCGGTTGCCCTGACAATCCTACAGAACACCTCGGTCGAGATGCAGGTCGACTGGACCGAGGTGATGCGCTGTTCGATTCCAACTCTCAGAAATCCAGTTATTTTCCCTCAATATCACTACCAATTGTTCCTATGGGATACTTAAGCCTTTTTCAACAAGAATGATTGGCAACCAAAGCCAATTTCTTCTGAAATCAGTAAAAGACGAGAAGTTAGGGTTTTTGGTTTTGTTACCCCAGATTCGGCCGATTTGGAGCGTTTTTGTTGCTGAATGTCGCTTGCAAACTGATCCTCTACTCTTTCTTTGCAGATTGGGAGCAAGAATTGTCGAAAACGATCGAGAATCAGGGAGCGAGGTGGTTCTTTACGCCGCGGTCGAGAAGGTGAGAGAGGGAAGAGAGAGAATTCGATCCCCCTTTTATACCCTATCTGGAACTGCTGTCACCTCGGTCGAGATGGTCCCGACTGGACCGAGGTGATACGGACCGAGGTAGATTGTCATAAACCCTAGTCGCCTCGGTTGCTCAAGAATCATCTCGGTCAAGGTGCTGTGACAGCAACCGAGATGTGTCTAAGTCAAACTCCGTCTTCTCGATTTCTCGAAATTTTGTCCTTCCAGTGTTGCTCCTGGGTTGTATTCCTTAGAGATTACCTGTTGTCTGTTTGGGACGCCAAAAACAAGCAAAGCAAAGCAAACTATCTAAAGCTAAGCTAGAAAAGGGAAAAGAAAGCAGTAACTTGGGTTGCCTCCCAAGAAGCGCTTGATTTAAGGTCGCTAGCTGGACCGTATGGCGTCTCTAAACAAGGTACAGTGGTGCAATCTCCTCAACCGGGACTTCCGGTTTGTATTTCTTAAGTCTATGACTATTGACCTTGAATCTTCCACTTGTTTCTCCCCAGATCTCGACTGCACCATAAGGGAAAACATATTTCACCATATAAGGTCATGTCCATCTAGACTTTAACTTACCTGGAAAGAGGCGAAGACGGGAGTTGAAGAGTAGAACTAAATCTCCTTCTTTGAACTCCTTAGGGATGATACACTTGTCGTGCCATTTCTTTGTCATTTCCTTGTAGATCTTGGCATTCTCATAAGCGTTCAAGCGCAACTCCTCCAGCTTATTGATATCCAATAGCCGCTTCTCACCGGCTTCCTTGATGTCGAAGTTCAACTATTTGATTGCTCAATACGCCTTGTGTTCTAACTCAACGGGCAAATGAAAAGACTTCCCATATACCAGATTATAAGGGGTGGTACCAATGGGAGTCTTGAATGCGGTCCTGTTGGCCCAAAGAGCGTCGTCCAACTTCATGACCCAATCCTTCCTCGTCCCAGAGACGGTCTTCTCCAAGATTGCTTTGATTTCTCTATTAGAGATCTCGACCTGTCCACTAGTTTGAGGGTGATAAGGGGTTGCTACCTTGTGGGTTACCCCATACTTCGATAGAAGTGCCTTAAACTTCCGGTTGATGAAATGTGTCCCTCCATCGCTGATGATGATGCGTGGGGTCCCAAAACGTGGAAAGATAGTCCTATTAAAGAACTTCACAACCACCATGGCGTCATTAGTGGGAGAGGCAATGTCTTCGACCCATCTAGAGACGTAGTCGACAGCTAGGAGGATGTAGAGGTTTCCTCCGGATGATGGAAAAGGTCCCATGAAATCTACTCCCCATACATCAAAGATCTCAACCTCCTGTATGTTATTGAGTGGCATCTCGTTCCTCCTAGATAAATTCCCTGTTCTTTGGCATGCATCACAAGAGACAACAAACGTTTGCACATCCTTAAATAATGTAGGCCAAAAGAAACCGGAACGTAATACCTTGGTGCACGTTTTGTGAGCGCTAGCATGCCCTCCACAAGGGAGTGAGTGGCAATGCCGTATGACAATAGTAACTTCATCTTCCGGAATGCATCTTCGAAGCATCCCATCCGGACCTCTCTTAAATAGTTGAGGTTCATCCCAATAGTAATGACGTACATCCTTAAAGAATTTCTTCCTTTGAGCGTACGTCAATCCTGGTGGTATTTCTTGGCAAACAAGATAATTAACAATGTCAGCATACCAAGGCCCTTTATTATCAGAAGTTTGGTGGAGAAAGTGTTCCACTAACTGAGGATGAATTTCAGAAAAGGGAGTAAGAAGTTTGTTATTCTCAGTTGACATCATCTCGCTTTCGACCTCGGTCGAGGTCCAGAGAGGGTGACCGAGATGTTCTTCAGTCAAGAACACCTCGCTTGGTCCAGAAAGTGCCTCGGTCGAGATACTGCAAATGGGACCGAAACTGGAGATTCTCTTCTCCTGGATTAGTTTTTCAATCTTAGCTCCTGGATCTTCTTCCAATGCCTTTAAGCTCCGTATATCTACATCACAAGAAACATCTATACCTTCCTCCTTTAAGCTAAAACTGATAACTCTCTCAAGTGGATCAATAATAAGGATAGAGCTCACCAATTCTCTTGATTCTTCTTCATCATAGATGTTGAAGATATCATCTCCCAACGGCTCTCCTTTCATTGCCGCAATCAATGCAAACTCAACTTGATCACCGCCAATGTTGAATTGCAACTTGGCGTTCTTACAATCCACATTGCAACCCAAAGTTGCTAGAAATGGTCTCCCGAGAATGATAGGAACGGGATAATCTGCGGGTATGTCAAGCACAACAAAGTCTATAGGTAAATAAAGTTACCTAACTTAACCGGAACGTCTTCCAAAATGCCCACGGGATGGGTAATGGAGCGGTCCGCCATGTACAACCGTATCTTCACCGGCTTGGGCTCTCCAAGTCCGATCCTCACACATAGCTCTAGCGGGATGATGCTCACGCTGGCTGCTTAGATCACACAACGCCTCATAAGTGACATCCCCAACTTGAATGGGAATGCAAAATGAGCCGGGATCTCTCAACTTGGGTGGCATCTTCTCCTTCATGATTTGAATGAGCTCCGAGGATTTAGATGTCATCCTTACTTCACCAAAGTCTTCCAACTTCCTCTTCCTTGATAGAATTTCTTTCAAGAACTTCCCATAGGCGGGCATCCCTAGAATAACATCAAGGAAAGGGATGTTAATATGTAGTTTATTCATCAAGTCAAGGAACTTACCAAAATGCTTGTCTAGATGTGCTCTGGCCCTTGACTAGGGGAATGGAAGTGGTGGTTTATATGCAGGAGGTGGAACATAAACTTCAGTTTTGTCCGATGCTCTCTGAGGCTCAACCTCGGTTGGCACCTCGGCCGAAGTGTTCTTCGACTGTACCTGGACCGAGGTGTTCTTCGTCTGTACTGGCATCGACCGAGGCACTAGATCTGCAGTTTTCAGTCCACTTTTCGTCGTTATTGTCATCATCTGTCCTTTAGGGTTGCTTTCTGTCCTTGCTGGAAGCTTCCCTGGATCTCTTGGCGCTTTATTCGCCTTATGAAAGAATTCTTGTTCTAAGGCTTTTTGTGCCTTCGAAAATGAAGTCATGGACGTCTCCATAGCATTGAGCTTGATCAAGATAGCCTCCAACACTGCATCTTTCTTTTCTGGCTGGGACAAGCTTGATTCAGGCTCCTGGCTCTTCAATGGAGTAGAAGAAGAAGAAGAAGAAGAGAGGAAAGGGTTAGAAGAGTTGTTCGAATTGGAGTTAGAGTAAGAGTTACCCGAATTTTGATTGTTTGACCTCCAATTATTGTTGTTGGATCCTCTATTATTGTTGTAGTTGTTGTTCCGGGAACCGTTGTTGTTGTTCCGGTAACCGTTGTTGTTCCTTGAGTTTTGATATCCTTCCTCTTCTTTCTTGGTTTGAGCAACCAAAAGGTCTTTCAATTGCTTCACATCATTCTTTAAAGAGGTGAGTTGATCATTGTTTGATGGAGCTTCTTGGAAGTTGACTCTTTTAACTTCACCTTCAGCTCCTTGATGGGAGTATTTTTCCATGTGCAAAGCTTGTTTCTCTATAAACTCCCAAGCTTCGTCAATCGGCATGTCCATGAACGTGCCGGCGGATAGTAGTTGAAGGTTGAATTGGGTGTTCCCGTCCAGTCCCTTGAAGTATATCTCCAACAACTCTATCTTTGGAATCTCATGTTGTGGGCAATCCAAAAGGATGTCTTTAAATCTCTCCCATGACTTGGACAAACTATCCTTGTCCTTCATGATGAATGCATTGATTTTCCCTCTCATTTCAGCGGTCTTAGAGGGGGGAAAGAATTTAGTCAAGAACTCCGTCGTCATCTCCTCCCAAGTGTTGATTTTTCCGGGAGGGAGAGATTGATACCAAGTAAGCGCCCTATCTTTCAAAGAGAAATAGAATGGCCTTAGCTTGTAATTGTTGTTTTCCAGCCTTGAAGGTCTCAAGGTCTCCATCAATATCTCATAGTTTTGTAGATGTTGATACGGAGATTCCCTCTCTAGCCCTCCAAACTGGCATTGGCGAATCATGGAAAGAACTTGCGGTCGAAACTCATAGTCATGCTCCGCTGGATCACCTAGGTTGACTCCTGGACGCCTCGCTTGTTGGTTAGGGTCCATCCTTTGCCCTAGGGTCTGTGGAATACCTGCAAAAAGAGCATCTCGGACTGGCATCCGAGGTGGGGGTATCTCGGCCGGGGCAACTGGAGCTGGGTCCTGCCTCGGTCGAGGGTCTGGAACTGGGTCTTGCCTCGGTCGAGGAGCTGGATCTAGTCGAGGTAGATATTGGTCCCGTAAAGTCGCCATATCTGCTTCGATCGCTTCTGTCCTTGCGCGAGTTTCTTCCTTTTCCAGTCGCAGTTCTTCTTTACTGAGGCGTAGTTGTTCCAATGCCTCCTTCAATTCGGCCTCAAGATCGCGATTCTCTTGATTGGCCATCTTAGCTTCTTACAAGCTTCTTTTGTATGTCTTTTCTGGTTCGGGATCGTAAGGAACGATTTCCTTCCCAGCACGGGTTCTTCGCATAAACCTAAGAAAAAGAACCTGTAAAAATCACTCAAGTAGAGTGGTTAGTAGCAAGAGGGGCAAGTGCCCCGAAAGACTACCGCAACCGGCTTGGTCTAGACCAAGTCCCCGGCAACGGCGCCAAAAACTTGTTCGCTCCAAATGGTGTGTGCAAGCTTTAAATTTATAACCCTAGATGTATGCCTAAAACAAGGATGCGAACCCGCAGTGTAGGGGTCAATCGTAGTAAAAACAAGAATTCCGGGGTGTCGATCTCAGGGACTTAGGTGAAACAAAGCCAATATAGGTAGTCAATATTGCAACTAAACACAAAAGCGATTAAAGCAATCAAAGATGATAATAAGGTCAATTAAAGGGAATATGCAAATTCTAGGGATTAAAGCATCTAGTTGTGGTTCCAACTCAAGATCTCAAGATAAGCGGACAAAGCTGAGGTTTTGCAAAGGGAAGGTGTTACTAAAGTGGGATAGATCACCGGGTAAGTCTCACTACTCACAATCCCAAGCCAAAGAACCTATCACCGGGTAAGTCTCAAGGTACTAAGGAAAGGAATTATAATCTCAAACCAACACTCCAACTAAGGGAATAGAATCAACCTTTACCGGGTAAGTCTCAGGCTAACTCACAAAGATGAAATGAAGGTACACTCAAACCCCAATAAAGGATAAACCTTTATTACCTACACTTATGATCATGGGTAAACAAACAAAGGAATTACCGGGTAAGTCTCATCCTAGGCTTGCATTGAACCAGGAAAGGTGTAATAAGAATAGGATTTGGCAAACTCTAACACTTAACTCTCAGTTTCAGATCAGAAAGGGTCACCTCGGTCAGTCAAATTCCACCCCGGCCGAGATGTTCATCGAATGAACGAGATGTTCTAGGGTTAAGGATAAAGACTCGAGCTTTCAGGGTCCTACTGGAATTTAAGATTATTCTATCATTGTTTTTCCCACAACCTTCAGCCAATCACCCTAGAATCGCACAAAGAAATTAGCCACTCATCATCATGAAAGCAATAATCAAATATATGGGAAGAGAATGAATATTTGAACACAAAAACCTTAAGAACAAGGCTTCAATAACTGAATCAAATATCAAACAAATAAGCGTTCCTTGGATCACAAATCCAACAAGACAAATCAAACAAAGGGAATCTAAGAAAGTCTTACAAATCCCCTTAAAAAGCTATAACAAGCTATCAATCCTTCCTTCAATCTTCCTTCAACCTTCCAAAAATCCTTCCTAACTGCAGCTTCTGCAATCCCCAAGTGCTGCGATGGTAGCGGGTTGCTGAATTTGTGGAAAATCCAGCCCTTTATATAGGAGAATTATCTTCCAAAGATAAAATATCTTAAAAAGATAATTTCCTAATAAAATATATCCATATCTCTAAAATAGATCTCTAAAATATATGATCTTCCTTCCAGAAATCTAGCCCAAAAATATAAGATCTATCCTTCCAAAAATAAAAGATCTCAGCCAAATAAAATATATCTCACCGCGTCCAGGATATTCGCCTCGGTCGAGACGCTCCTCAAGATCACCTCGGTCGAGATGGTACCGTGGTCAACCGAGGTGGCTCTAAACAGAATGTGAAATCTCTCATATCTGGTCCAAAGTAAATCTCTAATTCAATTCCATGCTTCCTGGATTCTTCCTTAAACTCATGAATGTAGCTCCAATGACTCCTTAGCTCCTTTAGCTCGATTTTGATGCAAAACGTGCCATTTTACCTACGATTACAACGAAACTTGGTGTAGACCTCGATTCCCGCAAAGGTAGATGAAATGACAATATAATCACATAATATACATCCAAACATGCAGATTATTGAAGATAAAACGTCTAAACATGACCCAAAATATAGACTATAATTCATGCTATCAATCCCATCGGAGGACTTAGCAGGAGGATTATGCCTTCTATGGAAAACAACCTACTCATCAATGAAAAAGTAGAACTTCGCCACAAGGATAAGAGATTCGTTATTATTGAACATACCAGTTTCGAATCGAACTTCAACATGGCTATATTCTTGATATACGCACCTCCGAATGAGGGGCTTAAAGATGAATTCTGGACCAAACTAGTAGAAGCCATAAATGCGCAAACCAAACTAGTACTCCTAATGGGAGATTTCAATGATATCCTCAACCCATCCGACAAACTGGGAGGTGCACCAATACGAATCAATCGACTTCAAAGACTACAAAATGTAGTACAACAATGCAACCTCGTGGATCTTATTTCTAAAGGGAATGAATTCACATGGCGTAAGAGATGAGATGGAGAGAATAATACGTATGAAAAACTAGACAGAGCTATGGCGCAGTGTGAGGTGCTTAACGCGGACAATCTAATCCATATATGGAACCATGCGTTCACATCATCTGATCATTGTCTTATCACAATAGAGATTAGCAATAAAATACAAAGATTAAAAAACAAAGCATTCCGATTTAAACTCATGTGGACCGAAAGAGAGGATTATGAGAGAATTGTCAAACAATGTTGGAGAAAACAAGTCCTGGGGACACACATGTTCAAATTAGTCAAAAAGCTAAATCTCCTCAAAACCAAACTAAAAGTCTGGAGTAAGTTAAAATTCGGGAATATAAATAGACAAGTCCGAGATACGGATGCAACCATTGAGAAGCTACAAAAACTAAATTTCAGAAGCTTCTCTATTCAACAAAACGAAAGACTAAATAGGCTACATAAGAAGAGAATGTCTACTAAAATTTCAACAAAGGTACTGGATGCAAAGAGCTAAAACTAAAGCATTAGAATGTGGTGATAAAAATACAAAGTATCACCATAGGAAAGCAACAGGTAGGCGGAACATAAAATCAATAACTTCCATTCATAGCGTAAACGGCACAATAATATCTATTGAGGACGAAATTAGCTCCGAGTTCCTTAAGGACTACAAGGACCGATTTAGGTCCAACCATGTTAACGAGTCTAACATAGTACAAAACCTTGAAGTCATTACCAAAGAGATCACGGATAATGAAAATATGGAGATCACCAAACCGGTCTCAAACGAGGATATCCGAAAAGCTGCTTTCAATATTGGAAGCGACAAGTCTCCAGGACCAGATGGAATGCCTGCCGGCTTCTTCCAAAAATATTGGGCAATTATTGGGCCTGATGTTATCCGTGCAACAAAGAGTTTCTTCAGCTCGGGTAAAATCCTAAAACAAATCAACCATACCTTTATCACCCTAATACCTAAAGTGGACAACCCATCTCTAACCACACACTATAGACCGATAAGTTTATACTCAACAATATATAATATAATTTCGAAAATTCTAGCAAACTGACTAAGGATGCTGCTACCGAAACTCATCCATCCGCTCCAAAGCGCCTTTACACAAAACAGATCAATCCATGACAATATACTCATAGCCCATGAGATCTTTGGGTTCAAGGGTAAAAAAGGGAAGGAGGGCTTCATAGCCGTTAAACTAGACATGGAAAAAGCATACGACAAGGTGGAATGTCCATTCATCTTGGCCGTCCTCGAAAATTTTGGTTTCGAGCAAAAGTTCATCAGTTGGATTAGAGAATGCATTTTCACGGTCTCATACTCCATCCTAATCAATGATAAACCATCCGAACTAATATACCTCGAGAGGGGTCTTCGCCAAGGTGATCCACTCTCACCTATGCTATTCAATTTAGGAGGAGACGTTCTAGCTAAGAACAGCCAAAAAGAATGCAATCAAAACAATAAACTAATTGGCTTCCCAATTACAAGAGGTGGAACTACTGTTCCATTTTAAGGATTCACGGATGATATCGTTATATTTGCCAAGGCATCCTTAGATGCTAGTACACAAATTCTGGAGATACTAAACAGGTACTGCTATATCTCGGGAAAAAAGTAAATTTCCATAAATCCTCATTTCAAACTATGAGAAATGTAGGGTACGAAACGGAGAGACTAATCCAACTAACTCGGAATAAATGCTACCCAAGAACTGGACAAATATCTTGGTTGTCGTATTATCAATGGTAGAGTAAATAAAACCGTCTTTGAAGATGTAATAACCAAATCTAGGAAGCAACTGACTGAATGGAAAGCATCTACACTCTCCTAAGAAGGTAGAACAATCCTAATCAACGCTAACCTGAATGCCAAGCCAAACTACATAATGCAAAGCTTCATGCTTCCATCCTACATTCATAAAGAACTAGATCAAATCAACCGCTATTTCTTTTGGAATAAAGGACCAAAACATCACCCTCTCATCAGTTGGGATAAAATTTTCAAACCAAAACAGTGCGGAGGTGTGGGTATTAGAAAAGCAAAAGATATGAACAAGGTTCTCCAAATGAAACTACTCTGGAAAATTATTGCAGAGCCAAACAATATATGGGTTAGAATAGTGAATGAAAAATACCTTAAAGACTCATTCGTATGGAGATACAAAACACAAAAAAATACCTCCTGACAATGGAGAAGATTAATGAATCTCCGACCTGAATTCAAAAATGGATTAAGATGGAGTGTTGGGGATGGAAGCACCATAAAATTCTGGAAAAGTAAGTGGGTGATAGATCAACCACTCATTAAACTTCTTGAAGATAGTGGTAATATTGATGAGAATGAATTAGTTGGTAACTATATTATAGAGAATAAATGGAACACCCGAAAACTAGAAACTGAAGTAGGGAATCTCCTTCCACAAGAGGTTATGACTGCCATCAAATCATACCAACTCCCGAATTCCTTCATTCGAGATCGGCTATATTGGGCAGCCTCGGACAAAGGATCGTTCACGACTAAATCAGCCATGAATCTCATACATAAAAATAAAGGGCTCACAACCAATGCGAATGGATGGATATGGGAAATGGATATCATGCCCAAAGTTAAGAACTTTACCTGGAAACTAGCGATTGATGGACTCCCTACTAAGGAAAACCTGGAGAAACAAAGGGTACCAGTGTCCATGCAATGTGTCCTCTGCAACCACCCTTACGAAACCGCGAAACATTTGTTCTTTAACTGCCCTTTCATGGTGGAGAATCTTAACAACGCCAACACTCAGATCGAACTCCAAGTTGTAAACAACTCTAACAAGAACATAGCAAATATGATCACACAACTTAAAAATAAGCTAGATAATAATCAAATGATCCATCTTGCGGTTACGTGGTGGAACGTTTGGATCGAAAGAAACCAAAATATCTTCAACAATAAGAAAATCCAAAAAATTGGGGTACGAGTAAAAGACCATATTAGGATTTGGAAAGATACTAACAAACTAAAAACACAACAAAACTAAAAACGTCTCAAAGAAACACGAAAACTACAAACATTAAATGGATTAAACCTGATAACGGATTTGTCAAGTTAAACTTTGATGGATCTAAATGCGAGTCCGGAGAATCAGCCTTCAGATACATTCTAAGGAATCAACATGCATCAACCATCTCCCTAGGCTACGGACAGTGTGCGAACGCATCGGTCCTTCATGCTGAAGCTAGCATGCGCGCTAAGGGAGGGTTTGATCAGAGCATGTGGTCTGGAGATCAATAAACTTGAGATTGAAGGTGATAATCTTACAATCATCAACTCCATTAAACAAATATGGAAACCCCAAGGGAACTTGATCTCATCATTTAAGATATTTCTAACATTTTGCTTCGTTTCCAGCAGGTCAGAATACATCATGTCTTCAGGAAAGTCAATAGTGTTGCCGATAAACTCGCGGATTTAGGACACGACTACCCTCTAGGTGACTCAGCGATCCCCTCAGAGGTGGTGGATCTCATCCGGAAGGATGCTCTAGGTTGGAAAGTCTCGAGAAGATGATCTACCCTAATTGCTTACCGTACCGTATCAAAAAAAAATAAAAAATCATAAAGTATCTTATTAGTTATATAATCATATATTAAAGTCACCTTTTATTTTGTTATATATATAAATCTAACTTCTCAATAACTTTAAGATAATATATAACTTATCAATCACCTCCGTGCCCTTGTGTTTCTTTAAGATTTCGACTTCGTCATTTCTCGTCGTGTTTATTTTCAGTTTTCATATTCGTTTACGTGCTATGTATATCATTTTTATAATCAGAAAAATTCATATACAAATTCGAACAACGCCTTCACTAATAGTAGATTTTATATGAAATTTAAAATCGTGACCTGAATCCCTAGTTCATTACTTGTAAATAAACACAATTTCAGATTCTAACCTACTAAAATCAAGCATTGAATTTTTAGACACCACAAAAAATCAACACCAATAATGGTACAATTTCATTCTCTATGAAAATCGATTGGTTGATAATAAAAGTTCCGTTAGAAAAATTGTCGTCACATGAAATAAGAAGCAATCAAACAGAGCTCTAAAATCAATATGCAAATCTCGAGATTGGAAACACAGTCCAGGGTTTTGAATTGTATTGCTAGACAACTAGCGCCACTATTGGTTTTTCTTCTCATCTAGAATTTTTTTTTTGGCTAAACTAAAACACTGAGGTGATTTTTTTTAAAAACAATCTAGAATTTACAAAAGCAAACTCACTATTCAAAATTTTGTTTCAACTCTCTTTTGTAGCTTTTACAAATGGGCCCACCTAAAGTAAAAATAAATATAATTGTTAGGTTATATTTACAAAAATAAAAATAAAAAATAAATTTACCAACGTTCATATTCCCCCTCTATATACATCTATTTTAACATATTTTGACACACTTCAAAAAGGCTCATTTTTCTTATTTGTCTCTTCAAAATCGTAAGAAATTGTGTTCTTTTGTTTAATTTCTGAAAAATATGGATCCAAATAATCCTCATTGGTCATCAATAACGATTTCGATCCTTCTTTTATCAATCATCCTCAATTTTCTCAGTTTCTGCAAATGTATGAGAAATTTTTTCATCACAACAACGAATTCCACAAGAAATGACTCAACCAACTTACCAAATTTTTTCCCCTAACTCTCAAAACAACGAGATCTCTCCACAAGTTTTTCAAGGAAGTAATAGCCAAACGATCAATGATGAAGAAGATATTGTTCCGGATACATAACATATCTCTCTAGAATCGGTATTGTCACCTTCATTGGGCAACCAAAATCATCCAATTCTGGTTGCAGCAAACAACCGTGATTGGTTTGGCAAAGAAGAAGAAGCTCTAATTAAGGCCTACTTTACCAACTGCACAAACTCCATTATTGGCAAAGATAAAAAATTTATTGATCTTTGGAAAATTATACATTACTCATATGAAATGACTCGTCAACATCGACCACATGAGATTTTGGAAAAGAATAAGAACATGTTGACGACTTATTGGAAAAGAATGAGTGTTGATTTACTCATTTGGACTAGTGTGGAAGAAGCTCGTCAAATAACGGGAAGTAAGTACAATGAAGCTGATGTTTCAAACAAAATGACCATCAAATATATCGAAGGTCTTACCAAGGTGCACTAAGGAATTTCAAATATCCGAGTGATTGGAAGATGGTGAACAAGTATCCAAAGTGGAGAAATTTCATGAGGTGGGGTTTGAATAAGAAAGAAAGGAGGAAAGTCGATGTTGAACACAAGGCGGCAAATGATCTTGAATATAGCAGCGGCAGTGGCAAGAAAAGTTGAGATGATGCTAGTAGTAACTTTGTATCTGTAGGTATAAGTTGAACAAATGATGTGAAGAAAGACACATCTAGAAGAAAAGGCAAAGAGATTGCAACATAAGATTTATCCAAAATGGGCGAGCAGATTAACACTTACAATGATCAACGAAGTTTTGATATAACTCTAAAATAAGAGAAATTTGAGTTTGAAAGAAAGAAGGAAATAATAAGACAAAGACAATTGGAATTAGAGGAGGAAAATCTTCAACTTCAACAAGAGAGAATTAAGGTTGAGAAGGAGAAACAAAATTTTGATATGTTACAGGTGTTGTTGTCTAAGACATCACTGACCCCAAGAGAAGACAAGCTAAAGGAGAAATTACTCATGGATCTTGGTGATTACATCTAATTGCTCCAAGTCAAGTTGAAAGAGAAACTGAAGAAGTCAGATTCTGATTTTAATTATTTACTTAAGTTTAATTTGATGTTTGTCATAAGTATTAGTCTTCTTTTAAGTTTCTTTTAATTGGAAGTCTATTTTTCAATGTTATGTTTATGTGTCAGTGAATGATAACATTTATGTCATAGTCATCTTATCACATTGAATTGTGTGTCAGTGAATGATCACATCTATGTCATAATCATCTTATCACAATGAAATGTGTGTCAGTAAATGATCACATCTATGTCATAGTATAAATGTTGTATGTTGATCAATTCATCCTATATAAGAACACAACCCTTAAATACGACAATACAATGTCATTATTTGTCATGAAGGTATTGAAACTCATTTAAATAGTACCCATTCATTAGACTTGTTCAAGTTCGGACTCGGGCCGGGCATTTGTTAAAAAAAGCCCGTTTAGCCGGACCCGGGCCTGTAAGGGTAGCCGTACCCGCCCGCCCGGTCGGGCCGGGCTGCCCGCCGGGTACCCTTTTTTTTTTTTTTTTTTTTTTCTAAAAAAACTTGCATTACTGTAAAATAAAAGCGAACTAAGCAGTTTACAATCACGAGTTTACAAATAAGAGGAAGACATGAACTCAAGAGGGAGCCCAACTCTGTTCAATTTCCAAATCACGAGTACAACTGTGTTCAGTTTACAAAACAAGAGGACGATAGGAACTCAGAAAGATAGAGGAAGATGAAGACATAGCTTACCAAAAGATATATCCAGACGAGCCCAATGCTGTTGAAGTGAAACTCGAAGAGGACAAGTGGAGAAGATGAGTCACGAATCTCACGACTGACGAGTGCAAATGTGTGATAGGTGATGAAATCACTATCATTTAGGTTAGTTTTTAGAGTCTTTTTGTTACATTACTGTCGGTTTATGCTACTAACTCCTTGATCCAGAAGAAGAAGACTAAAAGAAGATAAAGAAGGAGTTATAAGCACTTAGGAGTGAAGATCATTCACGAAGCAAAGCTTCTGTTGCCTCACCGCCCCTACGGGTGACACCATATTCCGGAGCGCAGCCTGCGCCTTCGCCAGCGCCAGGAACGAAGATTGTCACCGTACCTGCGTCAACCCTTGGCGCCCCTGCGGTGACTTGCCCTGAAGAAGCGAAGACCTCTGCCTGCGCCTCAACCTGGGAGCTGGAAGATGAAGAGTTAGTGTCACCGCCCCCGCGTTGACACTAGGACGCCCCTGCGGCTCAGCATCTGAAGCGACAAAAAGTTGAAAAGTCAGACGTTTGAAGACCATTAATTATCCGCCCCTGTGGAAGTGCTAGGCCGCCCCTACGGCTACGAAGAAAATCAAACGTTTTCGCCTGAACCGCCCCTGCGGATCTGAAGGCCTCCCTTGCGGTTCAGCGACAGAGGCTTTACTCCGGCTGTTTACACCACCTTTATGGCATTAAATGTGCTTGTTTTGGGGCTGGTCATTTACTCCTATTTAGTGCCATGTGTAGTATAAATAGACCTAAGGTTGATTGCTAGAATAATCCAATTTTAGAATCCACTTTTTCCATTATAATTATCTTGCTACCTTTGTAATGAGTTGCTAACTCCCTTGCTACATTGGGTTTATTTAAAGCTGCATTGTTACTTTGGTTGTAAGTTCTTTCTAATATAAGTTTTCATTCAGTAATACTTTGTGTTTCCTTGATCTTCATTGTCTATTTGCATGCTTTACTATCACTTAAGATTGATCACCTTAGGTTCTAAAGTGCATGCAAAGAACTAGGATTAATAGATTCCGGGTTTGGGTCGTTAATCTAGTAGTAAAATTTAAGTAATAACGGGTTGTAATTTCTTAAAGGAAAGGAACACAAATATAAAGATAAGTTTAATGGTTTTAATCTTTTCTTTATATCCCTTAGTCTTTGTTTGAAAGCTAACTTGTTAATTGTTCTTGTAGGTTTACGGAACACTAACCTGTTAAGTTGTGTTGATGCCGGTTGGCTCAACACATATATATGATCGAGACGGGAGATTACTTGAAAACTTGTAAAAAGGAACTCACCAAAGTAGCAATCGCATGCTTAGAATCAACCTAGTGTAGGTTCACCCATTATTGTCTTACTCGTTGTCTTGCTTTCTTTCATAAGTTTTGTGTGCATAAGTTCACTCAACCCCCCCCCTTTGTCACTTGAATCTATAATCAATAATTGCATTTTATAGGAATAACAAAACTCTCTTGGGTTCGACCCTTACTTAAGCACTATACTCGTTTTAGTGCTAAGTCGGGATTATATTTTGATAAGATAAAAACGACCATAGATAAAGGTCTTGTCAAATTTTGGCGCCGTTGCCGGGGAGTTTGGTTATTTTTATTTAATTGTTATTGATTATTGGTTTGAACCATTTTTATGGTTCAAACCCGTGCTACTAACTCCGGCTTTGCTTCCTTTGATCCAGAAATTGAGAGGATGCACATCCGGCAACGTAGACAACAACAACTCCAACAAGAAATGACTGATCGTACTCTTCGTCAACTCACTCAGCCCACTTTGGCTCAAAACCCTCTTGCGGTTACTATACCGGTATTAGGAGAAGGAATCAACTTCGAGCTCAAGCTAGGTCTCATTCACTTGCTTCCATCTTTCCATGGGCTAAGTGGTGAAGACCCCATCAAACACCTTGGGAAGTTCCATACCGTTTGTATGAGCATGAAGCCGGCCAACATTACCGAAGAGCAAATCAAGATGAGGACATTCGGCTTCACACTCAAGGATGCAACGGATGATTGGTATTACCACCTTCCATCCGGGAGTATCGACACCTGGGAAAATCTCCACAAGGCGTTTTTGGAGAAATACTTCTCAACCAAGAAGGTAAATAGTTTGAAAAAAGCTATAAGCAACATCGAGCAAGAGGCGGACGAAACTCTCTATGAGTACTTTGAAAGATTCACATGCCTCCGATCCAGCTGTCCTTTCCACGGATATTCGACTCAAGATCTAGTCTTGTACAATGGTTTGCTAGACAATGAAAGGAGGATCGTCGATGCGGCTTGTGGAGGTAACATTCTTAACTCTACCCCTGACCTTGCTTTGGAAAAGATACAGGAACTAGTGGAAGGGACCCGGAACTTTGGAAGGACTCCTTCCAAGAGAGGTGTTCATGTTGTGAATTCCGGGAAGAGTGAGATCTCCACTGAGCTTGCGGAACTGAAGGAAATGGTGAAGAAATTAACACTTATGGGAATCCCACAATAGCTAAAGGCATGTGGAGTGTGTGTTGACCCATACCATCCAAGGGACATGTGTCCCCAAGTCCAGGATGACGATGCTGAGGTGAATGCAATGGGTTATGGACAACCACAACAACAAAGGCCTAGGAACGATCCCTATGCGCAGAATTTCTTGTCTAACTGGCGTGATCAACATAACTTTCGTTGGAGGGATCAACAAAACCAACAACAACAGCCCCGTCAAGGTAAGTATCAAACAACTGAAGATATGTTGCAGGTTTTGACTAAACATTTTGCTACTCATGTCCAAACAACAGAATCCAGCATCAAGAACCTGAAAAACAGGTTGGGCAAATGGCGGAAGCCATAACAAGGATCAAAGCTAGATTTTCCGGAGGATTGCCTCGCCAGACGGTTATACACCCCAAGGAGAATGTTAGTGCTCTAACATTAAGGAGTGGGAAGCAAATCCAACAAAAACCAGCAAAAGAATCACAAAGCAGACCCTCTGATGAGTTTACCGTACCCACAGCCGCCCCGGTGGCTGCAACTGCGCCCAACACCGTGCAGATGCCGCTCCTGCGGCTGGATATCGCCGCCCCTGTGGTGACAACCCCTGAGCCGCCCCTGCCTCTGCCTACTGACGCCCTCGCGGATAACTCGACATAAAGTTCTACTGAGAAGGATTCTTACATCCGGCCTAAGTTCCCGCCACTATACTCTGAGAAACCACCAGCTCCTTTTCCTGAGGCTCTAAAGGAGAGAAGAATCATTGAGGACAAAGATCTCTTTGAGACCTTCTCCAAATGCGAGGTAAACATTCCCCTCCTTAACTTAGTGAAGAGTATTCCTAAATATGCTCGTTTGAAGGAACTATGCACTATCAAGAGGAATCAGAAGCTGAAGGGGAAACAAAAAGTGCAAGTAAGTGAGCATGTGTCGGCCGTTTTCCAACGGAGAATGCCCAAGAAGTGCAGCGATCCGTGCATGGTAAGCATTCCTTGTGTTATAGGGGAAACCCGTTTTGAGCATGTGTCGGCCGCTTCTATAAATGTTTTGCCATATTCTATTTACAGATCACTAGGCCTTGGGCCATTAATGGAAACTAGGATTGTAGTACAACTTGCTGATATATCTAATGTGTACCCGAAAGGGATAATTGAAGATGTATTAGTAATGGTGGACAACCTAATTTTTCCTACTGATTTCTTCGTAATGAATATGGAAAATGATTCGCATGCTGCACCGATATTATTAGGTAGACCATTTTTGAAAACGGCTAGGACTAAAATTGATTATGTTAGTGGAAAATTGACCATGAAGTTTGATGGTGAAGTAGTGGAATTTGACATCTATGATGCAATGAAATTTCCTAGTGATGATCATTCTTTATGTGTTATTGACATTGTTGAACCTTTTGTGCAAGATGTGTTTGATAATTCTGATATTGAGGAATTGAAAAATGTAATTGAGCATGACATTTTTGGTTTTAAATCAGAATATGTATCAACATCCAGCATGAAAGAGGTCCTAGCCCAATTAGATGGGCATACAAGGCTACCTATCTCCAATTTGGCCATTGGGCCCACTTTACTAACCCCAAGCGAGAAGCTTGTTCCGTCTATAGTGCAGGCACCAGAAATAGAATTGAAGGACCTCCCATCCCACCTCAAGTATGTTTTCCTTGGAGATAACAATACCTTGCCGGTGATCATCTCCAACAAGTTGACTACCGGCCAAGAAGACAAGTTGGTGAAAGTGTTGAAAGAACACAAGACGACCCTTGGATGGACCATTGCGGACATCAAAGGGATAAGTTCATCAACTTGCATGCATAGGATCCTACTTGAGGATGAAGCCAAACACTCTAGGCAACCTCAACGGAGGTTGAATCCGCCAATGATGGATGTGGTCAAGAAAGAGGTGTTGAAGCTCCTCCAAGCGGATATGATCTTCCCTATTTCGGATAGCACTTGGGTTAGTCCAACCCAAGTGGTTCCGAAGAAAGGAGGCATCACAATGGTGGAAAATCAACATGGAGAGATGGTCCCGAGTAAAACGCAAACCGGATGAAGAGTTTGCATTGACTACCGCAAGCTCAACAAGGTAACACGTAAAGACCATTTCCCATTACCTTTTATTGACCAAATGTTGGAACGTCTTGCAGGTCATCCGTACTACTGCTTCCTTGATGGATATTCGGGTTATTTCCAAATAGCTATTGCACCGGAAGATCAAGAAAAGACGACGTTCACTTGCCCATTTGGCACTTTTACGTACCGCAGAATGCCATTTGGACTTTGCAACGCACACGACACCTTCCAACGGTGCATGATAAGTATTTTCTCCGAATACATAGAAAATTTCATTGAAGTCTTCATGGATGATTTTACCGTCCATGGAGACAGTTTTGATGCACGTTTAGGACATTTAAAACTTGTTCTTGAAAAATATGTTGAAACCAATCTAGTTCTTAATTCGGGAAAATGCCATTTCATGGTGGAACAAGGAATTGTGCTAGGACATGTAATATCCTCCAAAGGGATAGAGGTAGATAAGGCGAAGGTTGATGTAATTCAAAGTTTACCTTATCCTACTAATGTTCGGGAAATCTGATCTTTTCTTGGTCATGTAGGTTTCTACCGACGTTTCATCAAAGATTTTTCGAAGATCTCGGCACCTTTATGTGAATTGCTCAAGAAAGACGTCACCTTCATAGTGGATAAAAGTTGCAAGAAAGCTTTCGACACTTTGAAGGCATGTCTCACCAGCGCACCAATCATCCGTTCTCCGGATTGGGAGAAACCTTTTGAAATCATGTGTGACGCCAACGATTACACCGTTGGAGCTGTCTTAGGACAGAAAGACGGACGGGCTTCACATGTGATCCATTATGTGTCTATGATACTCAATGGAGCGCAAAGGAATTACTCTACCACCGAGAAGGAAATGTTAGCGGTGGTTTTTGCCCTTGAGAAATTCAGACAGTACCTACTTGGGGTAAAGGTAATTATCTTCACTGGCCATGCAGCTCTTAGGTACCTCATGGCGAAGAAGGAAGCAAAGCCACGATTGATTCGATGGGTGCTCCTTCTAAGTGTGTTTAACCTAGAGATACAGGACAAGAAGGGGGCTGAGAACCTGGTAGCCGATCATTTGAGAAGGCTAGTAAAGGAAGAGGAGGATCCAGGAAAAGGAAAAGAGATAGCTGGAAGTTTTCCAGACGATACATTTTACACAACTCTCTGTTGTGTAATCGCCCCGCGCCTCACACTTCCCGCCCCTACGGCTCAGTCTAGGCGTCCCTGCGAAATTGTCAACAAAGGTTTGTCTTAAGCTCCAGTCTTTTAAGCCTTGGTTTGTTGACATTGTGAACTTCATTGTCAAGAAGTTGTATCCTCCAGACTTCACCAAGGCACAACGAGAGAAAGTAAAGGCTGAAGCTCGATACTACGTTTGGGACGATCCTTACCTTTGGAAGCATTGTAGTGACCAAGTGATCCGCCGTTGCATTCCGGATAATGAGGTACAATCCGTCCTAACTTTCTGTCATTCTGAAGCATGTGGGGGCACTTTGGGGTAAACAAAATTGCAAGAAAAGTTTTGGATGCCGGTTTCTTTTGGCCACACATTTTTAGAGACATTTTTGCTTTTTGCAAAGTGTGTGATAGATGCCAAAGGGTAGGAAATATTTCAAGGAGACATGAAATGCCACAATCCTCTCTTATATTTTGCGAAATATTTGACGTTTGGGGGATTGATTTCATGGGGCCGTTTCCTACTTCATTCGGGCATACATATATTTTGCTTGCGGTGGACTATGTTTCCAAGTGGGTGGAAGCAAAAGCCACCAAAACTGATGATTCAAAAGTGGTTGCAACTTTTCTTAAGGAAAACATTTTTGCACGATTTGGAATTCCGAAAGCCTTAACCAGCGATAGGGGCACCCATTTCTGCAACAAGATGATCACGGCTCTCCTTAAGAAATACCACATCCACCAACGAGTGTTAACAGCTTATCATCCACAAACAAATGGCCAAGCTGAGATATCTAACCGGGAAATAAAGACCATCCTTGAAAAAACGGTCTCTCCCAGACGGAAGGATTGGAGTGCAAGGCTAAACGACGCTCTATGGGCATATCGGACAACCTACAAAACTCCTATCGGGATGTGTCCTTTCAGGCTCGTATTTGGGAAAGCTTGCCACCTTCCGGTGGAGCTAGAGCACAAAGATTGGTGGGCGGTAAAGAAGTGCAATATGAATGTAGAGGAAGTGGGAGAATTCCGGAAACTCCAATTGCAAGAGTTGGAGGAATTGAGGTTAGATGCGTATGACCATGCCACTGCATACAAAGAAAAGACTAAAGCATGGCATGACCGAAACATTCTCCGAAAAGACTTCAAGGTAGGTAATAAGGTACTTATCTTTCAATCCCGTTTGAAACTCTTCGCAGGTAAGCTGCATTCAAGATGGACAGGGCCCTTCGTGGTAGCCGAAGTATACCCTCACGGAGCTGTGGATCTTTATGATCCCCAAACGCACAAGGTGTTCAAGTTAAACGGACAAAGGCTAAAGCCTTACCTTGAAGGAGTAAAGAACGATCCAATTGATGAGATGGTGCTGGAGGAAGCACAATCAGAGAAGTAGAGCCCTTACGTCGAGCCAACGACGTAAAACAAAGGCGCTACCCGGGAGGCAACCCGAAGGAATAAGAAGAGGAGCCTCTGTCAAGAAAACCGCCCCTGCGGATCAATGTCCCCGCCCCCGCGGTGACACCCATGCTCAGTGATAACACGATTTATGACTTAGGTTTAGGCACTCATTTAGATAGTTTTTCTGCGCATTCATGCATAGTTTAGCACTAGTTCATGACGTTTGCACTTAATTCATGTATTTTGTCGAGATAGACGTCTACACGGACTTTTGCATGTTTTGTAGGTATTTTGGGAGCTTTAGGAGCTTAATCGATACATTTGAGGATCGTTCCTCGAGATGACACGCCTTCGGACTCATTGGGAAGCGAGCTAGGAGCTAAGGAGGACACATGGGACCTTGTTGGTGCATGCCTTGCACCAAATTGTGGCTTGATGATCCAAAGAAAGCTGCATCACCAAAACCACGACCACTGGGACTTCCACGGGCGTGGAAATAGGCCGTGGTTCTCCCTGCACAGCTGCAACAGCTGCCCCACGATCTCCATAACCGACCCTTGCCCTTGATGGTGTATAAAAGGTGGTCCTGCAGGCTGTTGAGGGCAGACCCCTGTTAGCATGAAATATTGTGATGTTTTAGGCACGTTTTCTAAGTGTATTTGATTCATATTGATAGTCTTTGATTTAGCATTGTTGCATTTGTGAGCTAGTTTGCCTATATTGTCGATATGGATGTCTACACTAGCTTTATGTTGATTATAGGTGATTGAGAGTCATTTCCGAACGAAATCGAGCAAAGAAGAGTTGATTGAGTATGTCCATGGATTGAGGGCATTATTAGGAGCAAAATGGAGTTCAACTTGAGGAGTGCACGAGGCTAGGGAAGAATCACGTTCTTGCCCTAAACCACGCTCTAAAATACGGCCGTACTACAAACCACGTTTAGTTCCACGGCCGTGGAACCTTGCAAAGAGAGGCGTGATGCATTCCAGTAACTATTACGGCCGTGGAATCCATGGTTCAAACCGTGTTGATTTCCACGCTCTAAATTACGGTCGTGGAACCTTCCACGACCGTGATCTTGGCGATCTTTTTCGCCACATTTTGAAGCCACGATCTTTTGAAGATTGGGCCGGGCCGATATTTTATCTTGCCCTATAAAAAGACGGACGAAGAGAAATTCCGTCACCTCGCTTTAGACCTTGGCTTACGCCTTCGCTTAGCGGCACTTAAACCTCGCTTTAGACCTTGGCTTACGCCTTCACTTAGCGGCATTTACATCTCATTGGAGATCGAAGTTCGTGCTTGGATTTGCCCTAATCTTGCACTTTTGGTGGAGATCGCTGTTGAGATTTCCGGATTGGCGGAAGATCGAAGTTTTTGGAAGATTGTTGCAAGAAGATTTCTCTTCTTGTTTAGGTTTGATTTAGAAGACGGATTGACATCCCGTTCTTCCTTCTTTCCTAAGATTGTGTTTGTTTGCCTTATTCTGAATCTATTGACAACATTCATTCTTGATTGTGACTTTGAGATTGGTTTGAAGTTTATTGAAAGTTTTCGGAAGTTTTCATCTTTCAATCTTTTAATCTTTGAATTTGATATGAACATGACTGTTATTGGCTAAAAACCCTTAACAATTCTAAGGTGAAGGGTTGATAGTTGTGGCTTAGATGATGATAGATCGATCGTAAACAGATTAGACCCTGAGAGTTAGAGAGAATCGTCGACGAACCCTAAATCACGGTTTGTTCTTGAGTTCCACGGCCGTGGAGTCTCAAGATCTACCCGTAATTTCCCTTAAGTTTACGAACCTGCTTTTACTTTAATCCAAAGTTAAAGATTTGCTTTAACTTAGTTTAGGCTTGCCTTTTCTAGGTGGTAGTGAAGCCTCAATAACCTCTACCTCGATTGTGAGTGTCACAACCGTAATCGGTTAAGTTAGTCTTGATCCTTGGATTACAAGTTTGGGTATTTGACATTAATTCTTGCCTTTAGAACCTTTCTATATTGAAGCCTCAACAACCTGTATAGAGAGTGTCTTGTAGATGAGTCATATAAGGTTTTTGGAACTTCACCGTACGACTACCTTACATTAGTATACCTTTGCATATCTCAACTCTGTCTTTATATCATTAGTATATCTTGAATCGATTGCCACAGCTGGATACTTGGATCTTTAGGATTGTTGTTTTCCCAATATTTGCAAAAACTCTCATATTTACTCGCTTGATAATCTGCAATTGAATTTGTTCCCACCCAAATCCCTGTGTTCGATACTCTGGAATTCTTGCTTAACTACGTCGATCCGTACACTGCGGGTTCGCTTACTTGATTCTAGTTTTATAAATTTAAAGCTTATTTGCACACACCTTTAGGGGCGAAAAAGTTTTTGGCGCCGTTACCGGGGATTTTGTTTCGGCCGAATTCGGTAGCCGGTTGTCAAGCTTGGGAGCTTGCTCTCGTTATTTGATATTACTTTGAGTGCATGCGCAGGTCTAGGAACACCGAAGATCTCTTACCTCTTGATCAAGAGCTAGAGAAAATTTTAAGGCAAAAGCGCAAGGAAAAGAAGATGGCTGAAGGACACGAACGTGATCTTCAAGCGGAGTTAGCGGAGAAGGAAGCTCAACTCCAATGGAATGAGACCCTTCGCCAGGATGAAATGGATCATCATCAATCTCAAGTTAACAATCTACAAGACATGATCTTCCAAATGAGGATTGAGCTAAGCGACCTTAAGAATAAGGGAAGCAAGAAATCCTCAAGAAGAGCATCAAGATCTAGAAGAAAAGGTCACTCATCCGTTGAGGATAGTGATTCTTCCATGCCACCGTTAGAGGAGATTGATCCCACGATCAATGTGAATCCTTTCCATCCACGGGGAGCTGCCAACCGTCGTGTTCCACCTAGGAATGCGAGGATCGAACGTGTAGATGAAGAGCCAAGAACTCTTGGCCAGCGGATGGATCCAACACAACAGCCGCGCCGTTTGGGCGTGAACTTTGATGCTGATGATGTGCAAGGGTTTAGCTTCAACCCTCAAGTTATTACTCTTGTTCACCAAAACCAATTTGGCGGGACAAGCGCTGAATCTCCACACCAACACTTGCAAAACTTTGAGTGTATGATGGAGACAATGAGACCTAAGAGCGCTACTACCAACAACTATAAGCTCAAGCCTTTCTTCTTCTCTTTGAAGGGGAAAGCGTTGTCTTGGTACCAAGCTCTTCCTAGGGGGAAACTAGACACGTGGGAAGACCTTTCCGCGGAGTTCCTCACCAAATTTTTTCCGCCATCCAAAACGGCAGAACTTAGAGGTAAGATTAATGCTTTTTCCATGAGACCTAACGAAAGTTTGTTTCAATCTTGGGAAAGGTTTCAAGATTTGCTCTTGGATTGCCCTCATCATGGCATATCCAAACTTGCCTTGCTGGAGATTTACTACAAGGGGTTAGATGCGGGAACGCAATTCAACCTCCAATCCCTCTCATGTGGAACATTCATGGACATGAGAGAAGATGACGCTTGGGACTTCATTGAGAAGCAAGCAAGGGTCATAGAGAAGTATTCCCACCGAAAAGTGGAGGGAAATCGTGTGGAGCAAGGAGCAAAGCTCACACATGAAGCTCAAAATCAGATTTTCTCCCTCAACAATGAAATCAAAGAGTTAAAGGAGGCTATCAAGACCAACTTCCCAAAGCAACAAGAGAAGGATGTTGGTTATTTGGGCAACAACAATGGCGGTGATAACACAAACCCCAACAACAACAACAATCGGAATAATAACCGGAGCAACAATTGGAATGGAAACAACAACAATCGGAACAATAATTGGAACAACAATAGGGGTTCAAACAACAACAATTGGCGCTCCAATCAACAAAATTCCGGTAACTCTTATCCTTCCAATTCTAATTCACTAACTCCACCTTCCTCTTCTTCTACTCCTTTGAAAAGCCAAGGGCAATCATCTAATGGAGGAAGCACTTCGGGGAAGGAGAAGCCCGATCCCATGTTGGAAACAATGTTGGGAAAACTACAAGGGTTGGAGAACCGCATCATTAAGGTTGATGATCAAATTTTTAAGGTTGACAAAGCTCAAAAGGTTTTGGAAAACCAAATGTTCAACCATGCGGAGGAAGTTCCTAGGAATCAAGGGAAACTTCCAGGAAGGACGGTGACAACCCCAGGATTTGGATCCCCAAAGAGAGGGACGCTTGAAGGTTTTATTGCGTACAAGGAAGATTTGGGGAAGGACGCACTTTCCTGTTTTTAGAGTTGGAAGATTTTAGGGTTTACATTTGAAGGCGGATTGACATCCCGTTCTTCATTGTCCCTAGAAATTTTGTGAGGTTTTTCTGTTCCTTTGATTCTACATCCATTGAATGCGGTTTGCGATTATTGTGTTTGATTGACATTTGTTTTGGGTTTATTATTGAGATTTCAAGGTTTTACCTTTTCTCCCTTTCATAATTGATTATTGATATCATAATGATGATTATTGGCTAAAACCCTTTAGCAATTCTAAGGTGAAGGCTTGATAGTTGTGGCTTAGAAATGATAGATCGATCGTAATTTGATTGGACCCTGAGAGTTAGAGAAATATCGTCGACACCCTAAATCACGGCCTGTTCTTAGGTTTCCACGGCCGTGATTCTCAAGAACTACCCGTGATTTACTTCAGTTTACGAACCTTGCTTTTACTTTAATCCAAAGTTAAAGATTTGCTTTAACTTAGTCTTGGCTTGCCTTTTCTAGGTAGTAGTGAAGCCTCAACAACCTCTACTTCGATTTCGAGTGTCACAACCTTAATCGGTTTAGTTAGTCTTGATCCTTGGGTTACAAGTTTGGGTATTTGAGATTAATTCTTGTCTTTAGATCCTTTCTATACTGAAGCCTCAACAACCTTTATAGAGAGTATTTCTAGATAAGTCATATAAAGCCTTGAAACTTCACCGTACATTGCTTTACCTTAGCATACCTTTGCAACTCTTAACTCTGTCTTTAGTTCTTTAGTATATCTTGAATCGATTGCCACAATTAGATACCTAGATCTTTATGGTTGCTGTTTTCCCAATATATTTGCAAAGCTTTACCCTTTTACTTGCTTGACAACTTTACAACTGAATTTGTTCCCCCCAAATCCCTGTGTTTGATACTCTGAATACTTGCTAATCTACGCCGATCCGTACACTACGGGTTCGCTTGCTTTTATTCTAGTTTTATAAATTTAAAGCTTGATTGCACGCACGCTAAGTGGCGAACAAGTTTTTGCGCCGTTGCCGGGGATTTGGTTTCGGCCGAATTCGGTAGCCGGTTGTCAAGCTTGGGAGCTTGCTCTCATTATTTGATATTACTTTGAGTGCATGCGCAGGTCTAGGAACACCGAAGATCTCTTACCTCTTGATCAAGAGCTAGAGAAAACTTTAAGGCAAAAGCGCAAGGAAAAGAAGATGGCTGAAGGACACGAACATGATCTTCAAGCGGAGTTAGCGGAGAAGGAAGCTCAACTCCAATGGAATGAGACCCTTCGCCAGGATGAAATGGATCGTCATCAATCTCAAGTTAACAATCTACAAGACATGATCTTCCAAATGAGGATAGAGCTAAGCGACCTTAAGAATAAGGGAAGCAAGAAATCCTCAAGAAGAGCATCAAGATCTAGAAGAAAAGGTCACTCATCCGCTGAGGATAGTGATTCTTCCATGCCACCGTTAGAGAAGATTGATCCCACGATCAATGTGAATCCTTTCCATCCACGGGGAGATGCCAACCGTCGTATTCCACCTAGGAATGCGAGGATCGAACGTGTAGATGAAGAGCCAAGAACTCTTGGCCAGCGGATGGATCCAACACAACAGCCGCGCCGTTTGGGCGTGAACTTTGATGCTGATGATGTGCAAGGGTTTAGCTTCAACCCTCAAGTTATTACTCTTGTTCGCCAAAACCAATTTGGCGGGACAACCGCTGAATCTCCACACCAACACTTGCAAAACTTTGAGTGTATGATGGAGACAATGAGACCAAAGAGCGCTACTACCAACAACTATAAGCTCAAGCCTTTCTTCTTCTCTTTGAAGGGGAAAGCGTTGTCTTGGTACCAAGCTCTTCCTAGGGGGAAACTAGACACGTGGGAAGACCTTTCCGCGGAGTTCCTCACCAAATTCTTTCCGCCATCCAAAACGGCGGAACTTAGAGGTAAGATTAATGCTTTTTCCATGAGACCTAACGAAAGTTTGTTTCAATCTTAGGAAAGGTTTCAGGATTTGCTCTTGGATTGCCCTCATCATGGCATATCCAAACTTGCCTTGCTGGAGATTTACTACAAGGGGTTAGATGCGGGAACGCAATTCAACCTCCAATCCCTCTCATGTGGAACATTCATGGACATGAGAGAAGATGACGCTTGGGAATTCATTGAGAAGCAAGCAAGGGTCATAGAGAAGTATTCCCACCGAAAAGTGGAGGGAAATCGTGTGGAGCAAGGAGCAAAGCTCACACATGAAGCTCAAAATCAGATTTTCTCCCTCAACAATGAAATCAAAGAGTTGAAGGAGGCTATCAAGACCAACTTCCCAAAGCAACAAGAGAAGGATGTTGGATATTTGGGCAACAACAATGGCGGTGATAACACAAACTGCAACAACAACAACAACCGGAATAATAACCGGAGCAACAATTGGAATGGAAACAACAACAATCGGAACAATAATTGGAACAACAATAGGGGTTCAAACAACAACAATTGGCGCTCCAATCAACAAAATTCCGGTAACTCTTATCCTTCCAATTCTAATTCACTAACTCCACCTTCCTCTTCCTCTACTCCTTTGAAAAGCCAGGGGCAATCATCTAATGGAGGAAACACTTCGGGGAAGGAGAAGTCCGATCCCATGTTGGAAACGATTTTGGGAAAACTACAAGGGTTGGAGAACCGCATCATTAAGGTTGATGATCAAATTTCTAAGGTTGACAAAGCTCAAAAGGTTTTGGAAAACCAAATGTTCAACCATGCGGAGGAAGTTCCTAGGAATCAAGGGAAACTTCCAGGAAAGACGGAGGACAACCCTAAGGGAAGGGTTATGACAATCACAACTAGGAGCGGAGTGACTACCACCGATCCGCAGCCAAAGTTTGTTGAAGTCTCCGTTGAAAAGGGGAAGGAGAAGGAAGATGTCTACGTTCCTCCTCCAGCTTATAAACCTCCCCTACCATTCCCTCAATCTAGAGCGAGAGCGCGCCTAGATAAACAATTCGGTAAGTTCATAGAACTCATGAGCAAGCTGCATATTAATATACCATTTATTGATGCTATTGTAGGTATGCCGGCTTATGGCAAGTTCTTGAAGGAGCTCCTCTCTAACAAGAGGAAGCTAGAAGACTTCGGAGAGGTTAAGATGAGTTCGGATTCTTCGGATCTCATCAAAACCATGAAGGAGAAAATGCCCCCAAAGCTAAAGGATCCGGGGTCATTTTGCATTCCCATAGGAGTGGGAGATGTCACATACGATCCGTTGTGTGATTTAGGAGCAAGTGTGAGCATCATACCACTTGCATTGTGTAGGAAGATCGGTTTAGGCGACCCTAAACCGGTGAAGATGACGTTGTACATGGCGGATCGATCCATCACTCGCCCCGTCGGTATTGTAGAAGACGTCCCGGTCAAGCTAGGTAAATTCTTTGTTCCCATTGATTTTGTCGTGCTTGACATTCCTGTAGATAGTCCGGTCCCGATCATACTCGGAAGACCGTTTCTTGCAACTTCCGGCTGCATGGTCGATTGCAAGAATGGTAGACTCGCTTTTGATATAGGAGAGGAGAAAGTAGAGTTCGTTCTTTCTACTCTAGTGAAGAAGCCAATCTTTGATGAGGATATTTTCGATATCCAAGATGAAGAGGGTTTGTCTAGGGAGGAGGTAAGTGCGATTCTCTTTAACGATCCGTTACAAAAAGTTATCACTATGAGTCTAACCAATGTAGGGGAAGAAGAAGAGTGCAATGAGGCAATTGAAGCCTTAGAAGCACAGGAAGAGATAGGTGAAGTGGAGTTTGAAAAACTCCACGATGAGGCAGAAAACGTGAGAATCCACGGTCATACTCTGTATTCCACGGCCGTGGATTTCACAACCAAAACCGTGTCTCACTCTAGGGAGTTATACGGTCGTGGAGAAGATGTGACAACCGTATTTCCCTTCCACGCCCTAAACCACGGCCGTGGAGGCCATGAGGAACCCGTAATTCTGGGCGTGGAAAGGAGTGATCGAGACACTTCTTCAACTTCTTCTAACTCTTCTCCCACACACTCATCACCGTTAGAAACTTCTAAGGAGACATCGGACGCTTCTCAAGGATCATTGGAAGCTCCGAAAGCAATGGAACTCAAACCACTTCCTACTCATCTAAGATACGCTTTTCTAGGATCTAATTCTACCTTTCCGGTTATTGTTAGTTCCGATCTAAGCATAGATGAACATAATCAGCTCATGATTGTCCTTAGGAAACATAGGAAAGCTATAGGCTATACTATTGAGGACTTAGTAGGAATTAAACCCTCCCTATGCATGCATAAGATACTAATGGAGGAAGATTTTAGAACTTCAAGACAACCTCAAAGGCGGTTGAATCCGACCATGAAGGAGGTTGTCAAGAAGGAAATTCTTAAGCTTCTTGATGCAGGTATCATCTACCCTATCTCCGATAGTAAGTGGGTGAGTCCGGTTCAAGTAGTTCCGAAGAAGGGAGGAATGACGGTCATCACCAACAAAAACAACGAACTCATTCCTACCCGAACTGTGACGGGATGGCGGATGTGCATAGACTACCGCAAGCTCAATAATGCAACGCGGAAGGATCATTTTCCATTGCCATTCATTGATCAAATGCTTGAAAGGTTAGCACAACATTCACATTTTTGCTACCTTGACGGTTATAGTGGTTTCTTTCAGATTCCAATATACCCGGATGATCAAGAGAAGACCACATTCACGTGCCCATGGGTTACGTTTGCTTATAGGAGAATGCCGTTCGGGCTTTGCAACGCCCCAACCACCTTCCAACGGTGCATGATGGCCATCTTCTCCGAATACGTAGAGGAAATCATGGAAGTCTTCATGGACGACTTCTCCGTATACGGTTCCTCTTTTAACGATTGCCTTTCTAACCTTTCTCTTGTTTTGCAAAGGTGTGAAGACACTAACCTAGTTCTTAATTGGGAGAAGTGTCAATTCATGGTTAAGGAAGGAATTGTATTAGGCCACTTAGTCTCTAATAGAGGGATAAAAGTAGACAAGGCTAAGATAGAGACCATAGAGAAGCTTCCTCCCCTAATTTCGGTGAAAGGGATAAGAAGTTTCCTAGGACATGTTGGATTTTATAGGCGTTTCATTAAGGACTTTTCTAAGATATCAAAACCTCTCACTAATCTATTGATGAAGGATGCGGTTTTTGAGTTTTCGCAGGAATGTTTGGATGCGTTTAACACCATTCGGCAAGCTCTAATTTCAGCACCTATTATCCAACCCCCGGATTGGACTCTTCCCTTTGAGATTATGTGCGATGCTAGTGACGTAGCTATTGGAGCTGTTCTTGGACAACGAAAGGAAGGGCGAACCCATGCCATATACTATGCTAGCAAGACGCTAGATGAAGCGCAGCTCAACTACGCCACTACCGAAAAAGAGTTTTTAGCCATTGTCTATGCTATTGACAAGTTTCGCTCTTATCTTGTAGGTGCAAAGGTGATTGTCTACACGGATCATGCTGCGATCCGGTACCTCCTTGCGAAGAAAGATGCGAAGCCAAGGCTAATTAGATGGATTCTTCTCCTACAAGAATTCGATCTTGAGATCCGCGACAAGAAAGGTTCAGAAAATTCTGTTGCGGATCATTTGAGTCGCCTAACACATCTAGAGGACGACCATTTACCCATCGACGACTCCTTCCCGGACGAACACCTACACCTTATTGAGGAGTGCATCGATGTGATCTCCAAAGGTAACGGACCATGGTTTGCTGATTTTGTTAACTATTTGGTTTGTCAGGAGATACCGCCCGGACTATCCTACGCACAAAGGAAGAAGTTCTTTAAGGACGTCCGGGAATACTTTTGGAACGAGCCTCTCCTCTTTAAGAGAGGTCCGGATGGCATCATTCGGCGATGTGTGCCGGAAGAGGAGATGCAAAGTGTCATCCGCCATTGTCATTCACTACCATGTGGAGGACACGCTAGTTCGAACAAGACTAGCGCAAAGGTATTGCAATCTGGATTCTTTTGGCCTACTTTGTTTAGAGATGTGCAATCCTTTGTTTCTTGCTGCGATGCTTGTCAAAGAACAGGCAATATCTCTAGGAGGAATGAGATGCCCCTCAACAACATCCAAGAGGTGGAGATTTTCGACGTTTGGGGAGTTGATTTTATGGGACCATTCCCATCCTCTTGTGGAAACCAATACATACTATTGGCGGTGGATTATGTTTTTAGATGGGTGGAAGCAATTGCCTCTCCCACCAATGATGCCATGGTGGTGGTTAAGTTCTTCAACAAGACCATCTTCCCGCGATTTGGGACGCCAAGGACGATCATTAGTGATGGAGGTTCTCACTTCATTGCCCGGCGCTTTGAAGCTCTTCTAGCTAAGTATGGGGTTACTCACAAGATCGCTACCCCTTACCATCCACAAACAAGTGGGCAAGTTGAGATCTCAAATAGGGAGATCAAGGGAATCTTAGAGAAGACAGTTTCAAGGACTAGGAAGGATTGGTCCTTGAAGTTTGACGATGCATTGTGGGCATAACGGACTGCATACAAGACCCCCATAGGAACCACACCATACAACCTTGTGTATGGGAAGTCTTGTCACTTGCCGGTAGAGTTGGAGCACAAAGCGTTTTGGGTTATCAAGTGGTTGAACTTCAGCATGAAAGAAGCGGGAGAGAATCGTTTCCTAGACATCAATGAGCTGGATGAACTTCGCTTGAACACTTATGAAAATGCTAAGATCTATAAGGAGAGAGCAAAGCGTTGGCATGATAAGCATATCATTCCAAAGGACTTCAAAGAAGGAGATCAAGTTCTCCTCTTCAATTCAAGGCTTCGTCTCTTTCCAGGTAAGCTTAAATCTCGTTGGACCGGACCTTTTCTAATTAAACGTATTTTCCCCCATGGTGCAGTTGAAGTATGGGGTGAAGCGAGCGGAAGTTTTAAGGTGAACGGCCAACGACTCAAGAAGTATACGCCGGAACTCCAAGCTGAGGAGTTCGCGCCTACCGCACTCGAATAAGTGCGAGATTGGTCTAGCTACGGACCTTAAACAAAGCGCTTCTTGGGAAGCAACCCAAGGTATTGCATTCTCTTTTTGTTTTTGACTTATAACTTAGCTTAGAATAGACGTTTTTACTTTGTTTTTGCCTTTGATTTCTTCCGGTATGTTCGTGTTTTTGGATGTAGGAACGATGGAAAAGGAAAAGGAGAGGATAATGTTGAAGAAAAGTGACGAAATTTGGACTTTGGAGCTTTACAGAGAGTTCCACGGCCTAAACCACGGTCGTGACAGCTACAGTGACCGTAATTTCCAAAAGCCTTTGAAAAATCACCAAAACCACGGTTCCGTACACTTCCACGGCCGTGGAACACCCCGACAGACCGTGATTTTCAAAAATTTTGCCTGTGACTATATAAACCACATTCTTCACAAAAATCAACCCAAAAACCCCTCTTCCACGCCCTAATAGCCGAAATCCACGACCCTCTCTCAAATCCTCGTTTCTTAATCGTTTTTAACGATTCTTCCTCCTAAACTGAAGCAAACTCGACCACCAACAAGATCCAAGCGACAAATCGAGCGGAAATTCACCAACAAACGCGCAATTCGGATTTTTTAATCCGAAAAATAGGTTTTTCCTCTCTTCTTGATTCTTGTCGATTTGGTTCGTTTTTGTTAGAGATTTTAGGAAGAACTGATTGAGATTAGAAGAAATTAGATTAGGACTGCCTATTTGTGGAGATTGATTGCTGATTTGCTGAGATTTGCGACTTTTTGAGAAGAATCACGGTCTTTGGAGGAATTACGGCCGTGGTTTCCATAGAACAGCCCGTAATTTTGAACAGAATGGATTTTGTGAGGAGAGTTTCGGGGAGAATCAAAGAGAAGAAGGATAACCAGAATAAGAAGAGGAAGGGTAATCCCTCCTCTTCCTCATCCTCTAGGGCACCACCACCCTCTTCCCCTTCACCTCCATCATCACCTTCCTCACCCTCACCCCCTAGCCCTAGAGTCCCGACCATACATGATGATCACCTCGATGCACTCGAGAGGATCAAGGAGAGGCCTGTGATTGGCCCTAGATACTTGTTGTTGGAGGATCTAGCTCCTCTCAACATAGTTGATGACCTCACTTGGCTCTTGGATAGAGCCGGACTTATTGTCTTCTCGGCTATCCGAGAAGACGCTTATGAGGAGATTACACGGGAGGTTGTGACATCTTTGGAGCACAACCATGTAGACAGGACCGTCTCTTTCCGTCTCATGGAAAGAGACTACCATTTTAGCATCCGTGAGTTTGGGACCATTTTCGGGTTTCAGGAGACCTTTAACGGTCGCTTTCCTAGTGGCGTTTACGCCAAGGATTTTTGGGAGGAGGTGGCGATGATTTACGCTAGCGAGGACCGCTGGCAGCCCGCTGACACCAAGGCTAGGTTGATGTACCACCTAGCCTTGAAGATTGCTCATCGTGTTCTTTCGGAGTGTCTCTTTCCTAGGACGGAGACGCCCCAAAAGATCAAGACAGATGAGCTCTTTTTACTCTACTCCATGTTGTATGGACGCCGTGCTGATTGTGCTACTCTCTTGGCTGCTACTATGAGCAAGCTCAAGAACAAGAAGAAGGACAACATCGGATATGGTGGGATAGTGACCCACATTGCTAAGAGCTTAGGTGTTGATTTTTCTGCTTGCACCCGTATACCGGCCGTACCTTTAGGGCTACATGCTTTCATGACTAGGGGTCTCATTTTCCCCACACATAGAGGTCCGCCTTATGCGGGCATGCCTTGGGAGAGCAGGACGGGTAGGGGTATAGAGTGGCTACCGGAGTACTCCATTATGGCGGGACGCCATAATTGGAAGGAGACGTTCGCTGCTATGCATGCGAACAGGATAGCAGCTCCCCCATATGTCCCACCACCAGTTGTTGAGGAGGAGGAGATGGGAGATCAGTTTGAGGATGGAGGAGGAGCCAAGCAGGATTTTGTGCACGTTTCCGGATCAGCCGGAGGCGGCCCCCGATGCACCTAGACGTTCTCCACGTCCAGCTAGAGCTTCAGGCTCGTCTTCTCACCGCGCTAGCGTGAGCGAGAGACCTACATGGATGACCACACCTCCTGCATGGTACGGAGCTCCACCTCCTTGGTCTACAGAGCAGACAACAACACCACCACCAGCACCATCCGACGCTCCAGCATGGTACAGTCAGGCTCCGGGATGGTATGAGCAGATGCCGGATTGGGCTACTGGCCTTTCAGAGAGAGTGGGAGCATTGGAGATCCGAGCCGATGCTAGAGATGGACGCTTAGACGACCTCGACCACATGATGAGAGACGTCTACCGCCAGCAGTTTGGGCGGTTCTATGATCCTAGCTTCTCTCCATTCCCGCCTCCACCAGCGCCGCAGTGATGAGGATTTGATGATTGACCGTTCGCCTTAGACACTCCACCACCACTTTGTGAGTTTCTTTTTCTCTTCTTCTTTTCTTTCTTTCTTTTGAACATTAGGGACAATGTTCGTCCTAAGTATGGGGTGGGATGTACTAAAAGTTTGTAATAACTCTTACTCACTATGCTTGCTTCTATTCGAGACTATCATTGCATGTTCATTATATTGTTGCACGTTTCATTATCGCATTGCATGAAAAAGAACTTGAAAAACCCATAAAAAATGAAAATTTTTGAAAATTATGTGCTTCTAATGAATTGAGATGATTTCTATGATAATCGCTACTTGTGAATTGAGTTTGATGACAATTGCATGCTTAAAAGAATAGTGAATTGAAAAGAATTTGAATGAATGAATTTTACCTCTTTTGCAAGTTTCATAATGTGAAGAATGTTACCTAAATCATGTTGAGAAATTGAAGTTGAAATCATACTATAAGTTCTTATACTTCTTGTTGAGATGATTAAGGCAATTCGATTTTTCTTTCTTCTTTCTTTGATCATTCTAGCTCCTCATTGAAATATTGACCTCCTTTACCTATCCGGGAATTTGGAGAAGTGAATGAAAAAGGCATGTTTGATGTGGGAGGGCCATGAGAGCAATTATTTGCAATCAAAAGAGTAGAAAGGAATTCTAGGTTTGGGGAAGTCAATCATGATGATGAGTAACTCGGCACCATTCACATAGCCGGGTGTTTGTGTCTTGCCAAAGTCGGATTGAGCGATATTCCTAGCGGATTATGGTATGTGCGCTAAGGGTTTGAGGCATCTCATAGAAATTGAGAAACGCCAATCTCCTAGGCTTCGGTTTTTGTGCACCTCTATCCATAACTCCAAAAGTAAAGTCGAAAAATGAAAGGAAGAAGAGCGAAGCTCTAAGTTGAAGTGTTGCGGAAACCGCAAAAGAAGAAGAAGGGTAGTTGTCCACTTTCCCGGATTCATGCACCACATTCCCTAAAAGTTTCCTTCCCTTCCACATTCTAGACCTTTTCTTTGAAAGTCCTTAAGATCAAAAGAATGTTATATGACTTGGTGATCTAAATTGAAGTTTCTTATGATTTTGATAATGATGCTTGTTTAGAAGTTTGATTAATTCGTGAATTTTCTTTACTCTTTACTCTTTGATTAAGTGTATGAAAGTCTTATAAACGATTGAAGCAAGATTTGAGAATGATCTATTCTTTAGAAGGCACATTCATCCAAAAGAAGTATTGCTTTGAGAAGGTACACATATTTCATCCTAACTTTTGTTTAAAGCTTTTTGAAAGACCTTGCTTAGGGACAAGCAAGTGTTAAGTATGGGGTTATTTGTTAGCATGAAATATTGTGATGTTTTAGGCACGTTTTCTAAGTGTATTTGATTCATATTGATAGTCTTTGATTTAGCATTGTTGCATTTGTGAGCTAGTTTGCCTATATTGTCGATATGGATGTCTACACTAGCTTTATGTTGATTATAGGTGATTGAGAGTCATTTCCGAACGAAATCGAGCAAAGAAGAGTTGATTGAGTATGTCCATGGATTGAGGGCATTATTAGGAGCAAAATGGAGTTCAACTTGAGGAGTGGACGAGGCTAGGGAAGAATCACGTTCTTGCCCTAAACCACGCTCTAAAATATGGCCGTACTACAAACCACGTTTAGTTCCACGGCCGTGGAACCTTGCAAAGAGAGGCGTGATGCATTCCAGTAACTATTACGGCCGTGGAATCCATGGTTCAAACCGTGTTGATTTCCACGCTCTAAATTACGGTCGTGGAACCTTCCACGACCGTGATCTTGGCGATCTTTTTCGCCACATTTTGAAGCCACGATCTTTTGAAGATTGGGCCGGGCCGATATTTTATCTTGCCCTATAAAAAGACGGACGAAGAGAAATTCCGTCACCTCGCTTTAGACCTTGGCTTACGCCTTCGCTTAGCGGCACTTAAACCTCGCTTTAGACCTTGGCTTACGCCTTCGCTTAGCGGCATTTACATCTCGTTGGAGATCGAAGTTCGTGCTTGGATTTGCCCTAATCTCGCACTTTTGGTGGAGATCGCTGTTGAGATTTCCGGATTGGCGGAAGATCGAAGTTTTTGGAAGATTGTTGCAAGAAGATTTCTCTTCTTGTTTAGGTTTGATTTAGAAGACGGATTGACATCCCGTTCTTCCTTCTTTCATAAGATTGTGTTTGTTTGCCTTATTCTGAATCTATTGACAACATTCATTCTTGATTGTGACTTTGAGATTGGTTTGAAGTTTATTGAAAGTTTTCGGAAGTTTTCATCTTTCAATCTTTTAATCTTTGAATTTGATATCAACATGACTGTTATTGGCTAAAAACCCTTAACAATTCTAAGGTGAAGGGTTGATAGTTGTGGCTTAGATGATGATAGATCGATCGTAAACAGATTAGACCCTGAGAGTTAGAGAGAATCGTCGACGAACCCTAAATCACGGTTTGTTCTTGAGTTCCACGGCCGTGGAGTCTCAAGATCTACCCGTAATTTCCCTTAAGTTTACGAACCTGCTTTTACTTTAATCCAAAGTTAAAGATTTGCTTTAACTTAGTTTAGGCTTGCCTTTTCTAGGTGGTAGTGAAGCCTCAACAACCTCTACCTCGATTGTGAGTGTCACAACCGTAATCGGTTAAGTTAGTCTTGATCCTTGGATTACAAGTTTGGGTATTTGACATTAATTCTTGCCTTTAGAACCTTTCTATATTGAAGCCTCAACAACCTGTATAGAGAGTGTCTTGTAGATGAGTCATATAAGGTTTTTGGAACTTCACCGTACGACTACCTTACATTAGTATACCTTTGCATATCTCAACTCTGTCTTTATATCATTAGTATATCTTGAATCGATTGCCACAGCTGGATACTTGGATCTTTAGGATTGTTGTTTTCCCAATATTTGCAAAAACTCTCATATTTACTCGCTTGATAATCTGCAATTGAATTTGTTCCCACCCAAATCCCTGTGTTCGATACTCTGGAATTCTTGCTTAACTACGTCGATCCGTACACTGCGGGTTCACTTGCTTGATTCTAGTTTTATAAATTTAAAGCTTATTTGCACACACCTTTAGGGGCGAACAACCCCATCATTCCATTCTCTCCCACACTCTCAACAACACAAATTCTCTCTTTGGAAGATTGGATTGAGATATTCTTGGAGGAGAAGAAAGGCTTCCATTGGAGAAGAAGAGAAGAACACATCATTCTTAGTTTTTCATAGTTTTTAGAGTGAAGATTGTTGGAAACATTTGCTAGGGTTGTAAGAAACGATTCGAACCTTCTTTTGAAGGGTTGTAAGTCCTTCTTGAACTTTGATTCAGCTTAGTTTTCTTGTTCTATTTGTTTCATCTCTCTTTCATTTCATTCTCTTGATATGGATTCCATGATTTTATGCTTGATGACTTTGATCGTGATGATGCATATTGTTGGCTAAATAGATGTGATTCTAGGGTAAGGAAATGATGGTTATGGCTTGGACTATGATAGGATAGACTTAAATGCACCTTTGGATGATTTTTTTGCTCGAACCTAGCCTCTGTTCAAAATCACGGTCTGTTCTAAGGGGTTCCACAGCCGTGGACTTGATGAACTGCCCGTGATTTTTGTTTGACTTGCTTGCATCGATAAATCTGAATGTTAGGTTGTTAGATTGTTGAAATCCTAGTGTTTGTTGAGTTAGATCTATCCTAGGGTAACCTAGTGTTAGCAACTAAGTGTGAGAAGTGACCTACCCGGTGATTCTTGCCCTTAGATACCGAAGATGATGAACTCTAGGTAGTAGTGAGCCTCACAAGCCGCTATTGGACTGAGTGTGCTAGGATTGATGTTTAGGAATTGCCTTCCCGAGACTTACCCGGTAAGGAGAGGTTAGACCCCTAGATGACAATCCGGTTTGTGTAGAATTCCTATCCTTAGGCTCTTTGAGACTTACCCGGTGATGAGACCTTAGGAACGGACTAGTGGACCATGAGACCTACCCGGTGATTGATCCCGATTTAGAAACACCCACTCCCAACATACCATAGTTAATCCAAGGAATGATTAGATAGCTTGAGTCCTATGCCATAACCGGAATTTCTAACCCCTAGAATCCTCTTTTCTCTCTTTGATTACCTATCCCGTGTTTGCTTGTTTATTTGTGTTGTTAGCTTAGTTGTTTGTTGATTTCTCATGATTTGTGATCCTTGATTGATCACCTCAAAACCAAACCAAAAACATTGAGATTTTCATTTCTGTATCCCTATTTCTTTTCTTAGCCTAGATCTTCACTATCCTTAGTCACTATTGACTCAATTTCACCTTAGTCTTTGTGTTCGACCTCGGAATACTATCCTTACTACAAAACGACCCATACATTGTGGGTTCGCTAGGAGTTAAGAAAAAATATATCGAGTTATAAATTTAAGACTTTTGCGTGTCACGTTCTTAGCGTAACAAGGTTTTGGCGCCGTTGCCGGGGACTAGGTCTAGATTGAGTCTTTTTGTGATTGTTTATAGTGTAGGTCTTTCTTGTTGCTTTTGATCTTGTTTGATTTGTGTCTTTGCATTTTAAGGACATCTCTCATTCTTTAGGTGCATGCGAAGATCTCGTGGCAAGGATTTAGCTCCATTCGATCCCGAACCGGAGAAAACCCTTAAGGCTAGGTCTAATAGCATTAGAAAGGGAAAGGAGATGGCCGCAAGAGATCTTCAAGCTGAGTTGGATGAGGCTTTAGAGCAAATTAGGTTGAGAGATGAGCTCTTGGAGAATGAAAGGAGACTTTCCAATAAGAGGCAAGAAGCAACTAGGAGGGAGATTGAAGAGATTAGGCAAGCTCTTGTGCAAAGAGAGCTTAATCGTCAACAACCTCCTCCAACACCTCCGCAACTGCAGCCGGCGGTTAATATTCGGTTTGATCCGATAATGATTGAGGAGCCACAAACGTTAGGGCAACGTATGGATCCGGCTCAAAGAGTACACCGTCCGGGTGTGAACTTAGGAGATCCCGCAGCCCATGATTATGAGCTCCACCCTCAAGTGCTACAAATGATCCGGCATAATCAATTTGGAGGGATGGAAGGAGAGTCCCCTCATCAACATTTGATGAACTACGAGATATTGATGGAGACTCTAAGGCCGCCTAGGTTAGAGAACAACAACCATAAGCTTAGGGCTTTTTCCTTCTCACTTAAGGATAAAGCCTTGGCTTGGTGCCAATCGATTCCACTAGGGCGAGTAAGTACTTGGGAGGAAATGACAACCGAGTTCTTGACTAAGTGTTTCCCACCTTCCAAGACTACCGAGCTAAGAGGGAAGATCAATGCCTTTGTAATGAAGGATAGAGAAAGCCTATTCAAGTCTTGGGAGAGGTTCAAAGACCTTCTCCTAGATTGTCCATACCATGGTATACCGAAAATAGAGCTTTTGGAGATCTACTTCAAGGGACTTGATGAAGATAGCTGAAATACCCTAAACAGAAATACATTGTTAAGCTTTTTAATATAATCCCTTGTAAGATAATAAGTTTGGGTTATGTCCAACTTATATCATTGTAATAAAAGAAGTGCAACATATTAGTATATATGGGTACACCTTTTATATATCGGATTTATTAATTATGTAGACGTTTTATTTTATTTGATGTTAAACTCTCTTATTATTGTTTAAATAAGAGTTGTTCATAACAAAATATAAAAATAAAAAGAGAACCAAATGCTAGAGATCAGTTTCGAACACTTGACCCCAACATACCACGTAGAATACATAACCAGCAAGCCATGTCGTTCTTCATGTTGAAGAAGGGGGCTGATTTATAATAATACCTAATTTAAGGCATTATAACAAAAGAGAGGAAAAACTGCTGGAGACCAGTTTCGAACACGAAACCTGCAGGTTTCCTAGCGTGCCCACAGGCCAGCTGAGCCGACGCTTCACTTTGATTATTTCTGCAACGATTTCGTTTTTATCGATCTATAAAAACGTTGGTTGAAAATAGAGCTGTCAAAAGTTGACCCGACCCGTGAACCCGACCCGATGAACCCGAATCCGAACCCGACCTGGCCCAAAAATTTTGAAAAAACAGAATGCCCGGAACCGACCCGCTTGAAACCGATTTAACCCGAATTAATAAATGACCCGATTACCCGAATAACCCGACCCGAAGTAACCCGATAGCCCGAAGTGGCCCGACCCGAGTGACCCGATAGTCCGAAATAACCCGACCCGATATAACCCGGCCCAAAGTAACCCGACCCAAATTGACCCGGTAACTCAAAGTAACCCGATAGCCCGAAGTAACCCGACCCGAATTAACTTGGCCCGAAGTAACCCGACCCGAAGTAACCCGATAAGTATATAATGGCATAATCCATACTATAAGTTTATATTATAAGTCTATAATGACATATTAAATACATATTACATAACCCATTCTATAAGTCCGATATCCAAATCTAGTTAAAGATCATTTCGATTAACAAATCACTCAAATATTTGCGGATAATTATTCAAACCGACTAAAATCGTTCTTCACATAAATACATAATTCATACTATAATTTTTAAGAATTGGAACTTTAAAGATATTTTTTTTATTCATTATATTGTCTATATATACATAAATACATATTACATATTCCATACTATAACTATAAGTCTATCATGACATTCTGCAACTCCGACACAATAAATGTATGGTAATAATGTTTTTAACTCATTAAAATAAATTTTGATTTTAACTTATGGTTTACTAATTACTTATCAGAATTATTTTCCAACTTTAATTTTCTATTTCCTATACAAGTATTAAAATATATATATTACATAATACATAGTATAATTGTATAAGTATATATGATGACATTTTTGAAGTATTAATTTTTTACCTTGTTGGAGAAAAGATGTCTTAAAGTGTTAAAAATAAGTTTCTTTAAAAAAAATTGTATCAATTATACGGTTTTCACTTTCATTTGAATTAAGTTATGTGATTAATTGACTATAATATATTATATTTTATTGTACACTTTATAACAAACAAAATATGAAAAAAAAATATATATGGATTAAATGGATATGTCACATTAGGTATATCGATCAAATGGATCAGTCACATTAGATACATGGATCAAATGGATCAGTCGGATATCCAGATCCGATTATAGTCATTTTTAATTAAATGGATCACGCTAAAATCATTTCGATCAAACAAATCACCCAAGTATTCACGGATAATTATCCGATCTGACTAAAATCGTTTTCAAATACAATATTTTATAATTTGGATCAAACAGATCAACCAATTATCCACGGATTATTATCCGATTTCATGAAAAGTGATAAATAGTTACATTCGAATAAAATGTTACTTTCAAATAAAGTATCAAATAATATATATATATATATATATATATATATATATATATATATATATATATATATATATATATATATAGTGTTTCCCACTAGTTTACTTAAACGTAATAGTTGATTGATATAAAATTATATTAACGATATGCCGGTTATTGATCATAATCAAATTAATTGAAACATGATCCAAACCGGTATTAACCTAAATTGATACCCGATCTAAACCGACTTGACCCAAAACAAACCGTTAAAAAGAGAGATTGTTTTGACCCGACCCATTTGAACCCGAACAAGTGATACCCGATCCAAACCGACCCGACCCGAAACAAACCGCTAAAAAGAGAGGGATTGTTTTGACCCGACCCGTTTGAACCCGAGCTTGTTGTGACCGACCCAAACTGACCCGTTGACCCCGTTTGACACCGCTATCTAGAACCGAGCTAAACCGACCCGTTATGACCCGAGAACCGGGGTTACCCGATAACCCGTTATAACCCGAATAATCAATACCCGACCCAAATCGGCCCAACCCGAACCAATCCGGTTATTAACCAAGCCTTTTTTTGACCCGACCCGTTTCAACCCGAGCTTGTTGTGACCCGACCCGAACCCGACCCGTTGGCTCCGTTTGACACCTCTAGTTGAAAAGCCGAAATGAATATTCGATTGGCTTCGATTTCATTAATCTCCGGTTACGTTTTTAGGCGTTAATCCAATATTGATGAGAGGGATTTTACAACATTAGTGTTGTATTCTTTAATAAATTTTATAATCTCCCATTTAATTTGGAAGATTAATATTTTATTCTCTTTCTCATTAATTTTATAATCTACCATTTAATTAGAAGATTAGTATTTTATTCTCTAATTAATTTCATAATCTTCCAATTAATTGGTGGTGATTAATGAAAATATTTTCCTATGGCTATATAAACCTTGCCTCTCTTCTTTTTCCATTCACTTTGCTTCTTGCATCTTGAATCTTCTTCCCAACTCTCATATTGTTGAAATCCTGAGTCGAAACTCTGCAAGTGTGGACGTCAACGTACTTGCTAACATACGTTAAGGGATTACTCATTCTTCATATCCGTTCAAAGAAGATCGAGTTGTCTTGTGTGTTGCTTACAAGTCCATTGTAAACGGTACCATCTTTTTCTTTAATCAATAGATAGTCTACATAATTTCTTCATATATTATGTACTAGACTAATGAAGATTTTAGTGATATAAATCTTACCCACTTCCACCATTAGTATAAGCATGTTAGCCAACTACGAGTTTTTGATTAATATTGTTAATCAAGTAAGAAAATTAACAAATATAAATCAACTTGTAAACTCATTCATCTTACTCTATGGATGAAATAATTTATAAATTATTTTTATGAATTAACTATATAATTAGAGATGTACGAATTTGTGCAAAAGTTATATAAATATTCATAAGAGCTTTTTGCTTGGATGTTAGGTACCCGGTGGAGTGTTGGTGAGCCTTAACCATCAAGTGTATCCGTTTTCGATCCGTTCTTCGTAATTCAAGGCAAGTGATTTCGGTTCATTTTCGCAAGTGGTTATTTTCAACCCTTGTTTCTTCTTCAATTCGATATATTCCCCCGGCTAGGACATTTTAGAGAATAGTCGGAATTGTGTTAGGGTGACCTTTGAACTTAGCTTAGTGATTATATGGGAATCTTTGAAGTGAATTATTTTAATATGATACATGCTTTATTATCATCTACGGGTGATTTTGTGTGGGACTTTATGTGTTAGTTTAAGTTTCTATAACGTAAGGGTTATCGAAATTAGTGCAAACGTTTAAAACTCGCATAAATTATGATATTTATGTTAGTATATATTAAATTTCAAAAGTGGGAAGTACCACTTTTGTACCCATTCCATGGAATGATAATTAAGCACATTTGATGCAATGAGGTTGAATTACATTTGATAAATCAACTGGTGCACTAACTAAGACATAGGGACTTAGTTGGTTTCGGGCTTTGATACGCCTCTACTGTTAAGTTTATACTTAAATATTTGCACAAGTGGAATATTATTAAAATGTGTCACTAATATCACTAGTAAGTACTTGGTGTACACTTAGCGTTTTAAAACGAGGGTGATGGGTTCCCGGTGAACTCCACTCTAGTCCTTTGATAGAATTGTCTTTCCAATCTGAATTCGCCCGGGTCACTCGGGAGGTGAGGTTGGTCGGATTCTGTTACTAGGACTTTAGGGTAGTCCAAGTTAGCGTTGTTTTTAATAAAATCTTCAAATTAAAGATTCCCAATAAAAATCACTAATTCTAATAATTCTTAAGGTATCCTTACCTTTGGAAATCTTTTTCACCTCTCTTGTCTCTCCTCTTCTTGTTAAGTGTTGGGTTTGAATACATACCGTTTAATGGTCACTGTATGACCCACATCGAACCTATTTACTTTAGTCAATTGCTAGTCTTACGTTAGACTAACCAACCTGTTACCTGGTTGGCTGGTGTCCCTCGTTGCATACGACACATCAGGCAATGTTTCTCAGGACCATGGATACAAAGGATCAAAGTGAAGATGGCGTCATCTAGAGCACTTATTTATTGTTTTAATAAATTAAATTTTTAGACTATGTATTAGGATGCAACGTTTTTGTACCTAGTCATATGTATAGGGATTTCACTCGAGCTATCTTTTCATTTAGTTGTTTTACTTTGTCATAATAAAGTTTTTATTTCAATTTGACATTGTTGTTACGAGTTTATGAAATTGATCTTTTATGTTCAACAAGTCTTCCGCTGATTATTTAATTATGATCTTTTTTTACGCAAATAATTTGCTACTAGCCTTGGGTAGTTTTGGGAGTTTTGAATTTCTCAAACTACTGGATGTGACATTCTTGATTTAAGAGGGGGTGTTACAATAGCCAATTCAACCTTCAATCTCTTTCCGGTTAGACTTTCATGGAAAAGAATGTGGATGAAGCTTGGGAATTTGTAGAGAAACAAGCTTTGGTGATTGAAAAGTACTCCCATAGGAAGAGTGATGGGAGGAAAGCGGGAGCATATGAGGTGAGTGAAGTCACCATGAGTAATTTCAAGCTTGATGCAATCAACAATGAGCTTAAGTCTTTGAGGGAGTTGTGTGCTACAACTTTGAAGAGTCAAGCAAGCCCTCAAGTGCAAGTGCAAGCAAACTTGTCTTCCAAGGAGGAAGATGTGAACTATATGGGAAGGGGAAACTACAACAACTATCAAGGCCCAAGGAACTTCAACAACAACCGGCAATTCAACAATTACCGGCCTAACCACAACCATCCCGGGTTTTCCTATTCTAACCCGGATGGAGCCTTGAACCCTCCCGCTTCCACAAGCGTAGCTCTACCACCAAAGGCTTCACAAGAACCTCCACCCGGATTTACTCAACCTCCAAAGGATAGAACCGAGATGATGTTTGAGCAATTGCTAGGAATGTTGAGTGGTCTTGAGAGCACGGTGACTTCCATTTCTAAGGCTCAAAAGGTGTTGGAAGCACAAGTGTTCCAAAAGGCGGGTGAAGCTCATAGAGATCCGAGAAAGCTTCTCGGAAGAACCGAAGATAACTCAAGAGGCCAAGTGTTAGCTATTACGAAAAGGAGTGGGCTGAGCATGAAGGATCCCTTGCCTAAGGGAAATGATAAAGGGAAACAAGTGGTGATAGAGGAAGAGATATTGCAAGAAGATGGAGGCAAGAGCAAGCATGATGAGCCAACGTATGTGGCACCACCTCCATACAAGCCACCACTACCATTCCCACAATCACGAGCAAGAGCTCACTTGGACAAACACTTCGGTAAATTCCTTGAACTTATGTCTAAATTGCATATTAACATTCCGTTCATGGATGCTATTCTAGGAATGCCGGCATATGGCAAGTTCTTGAAGGAAATACTCTCCAACAAAAGGAAGTTGGAGGAGTATGGGGAAGTAAGGATGACGAAGAGGTCCTCGGAATTGATCCAAACCATGAAGGAGGAGATGCCTCCTAAGCTAAGAGATCCGAGATCCTTTTGTGTGCCAATTGGAGTGGGAGAAGTGAAGTATGAAGCCCTATGTGATCTTGGGGCAAGTGTAAGCATCATACCTCTTACACTTTGTAACAAGGTTGGGCTAGGAGAGCCAAATCCGGTCAAGGTGACCATTTACATGGGGGACCGTTCAATCACCCAGTTGGAATCTTAGAGGACATATCGGTGCAACTCGGGAAGTTCTATGTGCCGATTGATTTTGTTGTCTTGGACATCCCGGCGGACTATCCGGTTCCTATGATCTTAGGGAGACCTTCTTGGCTACATCCGGATGTTTGGTGGATTGCAAAAATGGAATTCTCTCCTTCAACATTGGAGAAGAGAATATCAAGTTCAAATTATCCACAATGATGAAAGGGCCAACCCTTGGTGAAGATGTGTTCAACATTGTCGAGCAAGAGGAGTCTAGAGAAGTTATGAGATCGATCTTGATCAAGGACCCCTTGGAGAAGGTTCTTAGCTTAAGTTTGATGGAGGAAGGAGTTGAGGAGGCCTGCAATGAAGAAATCAAGGCTTTGGAAGCATTGAAAAAGGAGACAAGAGCTGAATTTGAAGCACACGAAGGTGTGCTGAATTCCTGTAGAAATCACGGCCAGGTAGGGGAAACCACGCCCGTGGTTTTTCCCGTGGAACTCTCTGGAGTGCTCCACAATGCTAGCTTAGCAATTTCCACGGCCGTGGTTATGCCAGAGACCGTATTTTTCCCGTGGTTTCTCCAGAAAGTGCCTTAGTGGTTGATCAAGCTTCGAGGAGCCTTGAGGAGTCTTCATTTGCTTTCGATTCATCTCAACCTACATTATATGGAGCGTCTCCAATCGATAAAGGTCCTCCTAAACTTGAACTTAAACCCCTCCCTTCTCATCTTAAGTATGCTTTTCTTGGTGATAATTCTACATATCCGGTGATTGTTAATGCATGCTTGAATGATGATGAGTTGAGTAGATTGTTGCATGAGTTGAGATTGCATAGGAAGGCTATTGGCTATACCATTGATGATTTAGTTGGCATTAAACCTTATTTGTGCATGCATAAGATCTTAATGGAAGATAATCATAAACCTTCAATTGAAGCTCAAAGAAGACTAAACCCTATCATGAAGGAAGTAGTGAAGAAAGAGATCCTTAAATTGCTAGATGCGAGAATCATTTTCCCGATTTCGGATAGTAAATGGGTTAGTCCCGTACATGTGGTTCCTAAGAAGGGTGGGATGGCCGTAGTGACCAATGATAATAATGAACTAATTCCGACTAGAACGGTTACGGGATGGAGGATGTGTATAGACTATAGGAAACTAAATGTGGCCTCTAGGAAAGATCACTTCCCTCTTCCCTTTATTGACCAAATGCTAGAGAGATTAGCTCAACATTCTCACTTTTGCTACTTAGATGGTTATAGTGGATTCTTCCAAATCCTTATCCACCCCGATGACCAAGAGAAAACTACATTCACATGTCCTTGGGGAACATTTACATATAGGAGAATGCCATTTGGGTTGTGTAATGCACCCGCCACCTTTCAAAGGTGTATGATGGCCATATTTTCCGAATATATTGAAAACATCATAGAAGTGTTTATGGATGATTTCTCTGTTTATGGATTTTCATTTGATAAATGTTTAGCTAACTAGTCCTTGGTGCTTAACAGATGTGAGGAGACAAACCTTGTCTTAAATTGGGAAAAATGCCACTTCATGGTAAGTGAAGGCATTGTGTTGGGACACTTGGTGTCCAACCGTGGCATTGAGGTTGATCGAGCTAAGATAGAGACGATAGAGAATTTGCCACCACCTACCTCGGTGAAGGGGGTAAGGAGTTTTCTAGGGCATGCCGGTTTTTACCGGAGATTGATTAAAGATTTCTCTAAGATTTCTAAGCCTCTTACTAACCTACTAATGAAAGATGTTGAGTTTGTTTTCTCCAAGGATTGCCTTGAGGCTTTTTGTAGGTTGAAGAACGCTTTGATCTCCGCACCCATCATGCAACCTCCGGATTGGAGTTTACCGTTTGAGATCATGTGTGACGCGAGTGATGTGGCCGTTGGGGCTGTTTTGGGAAAAAGGAAAGACGGGCGTACACATGCCATCTATTATGCTAGCAAGACGCTAGATGATGCCCAACTCAATTATGCTACCACCGAGAAGGAGTTGCTAGCGGTTGTGTACGCATTTGAGAAGTTCCGCTCGTATCTAGTTGGAGCGAAGGTCATTGTGTATACGGATCATGCTGCGATCTGTTATCTCCTTACTAAGAAGGATGCCAAGCCTCGATTGATTCGGTGGATCCTTCTTCTTCAAGAGTTTGATTTGGAAATCCGGGATAAGAAGGGGTCCGAAAATTCTGTGGCGGATCACCTTAGTAGACTCCTACCATTGGAGATTGAGAAAGATGACATCCCGATTGATGACTCATTCCGGGATGAGCAATTGCAAATGGTGGAGGAGTGCTTGTTTCAAGTGTCAAGGGGTAATGAGCCATGGTATGCCGACATAGTGAACTATCTCGTTTGTGAGGAGGTGCCACCCGGTTTATCCTATGCCCAAAGGAAGAAGTTCTTCAAGGATGTGAGGCATTACTATTGGAGTGAGCCGCTTTTGTTTAAGAGAGGGCCGGATGAAGTATTTAGGAGATGCATACCGGAGGATGAGGTGGAGAGTGTGATCCGCCATTGTCATTCCTTGCCATGTGGAGGGCATGCTAGCTCACACAAGACATGTGCAAAGGTGTTGCAATCCGGGTTTTATTGGCCAAGTTTGTTTAAGGATGTGCAAAATTTTGTGGTAGCTTGTGATGCTTACCAAAGGACGGGCAAAATCTCAAGGAGGAATGAGATGTCCTTGAACAACATACAAGAGGTGGAGATATTTGATGTGTGGGGTGTGGACTTCATGGGACCATTCCCTTCTTCATGTGGCAACCTCTACATCCTATTGGCGGTGGACTATGTTTCGAGATGGGTGGAGGCAATCGCCTCTCCCACAAATGATGCCAAGGTTGTGGTGCGGTTCTTCAACCGAGTAATCTTTCCTAGGTTTGGGACACCAAGGGTGATCATAAGCGATGGAGGAAAGCACTTCACCAATAGAAACTTTGGGACACTTTTGGCTAAGTATGGGGTGACTCATAAGGTGGGAACACCTTACCATCCCCAAACTAGTGGCCAAGTGGAGATCTCTGTTAGCATGAAATATTGTGATATTTTAGGCACGTTTTCTAAGTGTATTTCATCCATATTGATAGTCATTGATTAAGCATTGATGCATTTGTGAGCTAGTTTGTCTATAATGTCGATATAGAGATCTACACAAGCTTTATGTTGATTGTAGGCAATTAAGAGCTATTTCCAAACGGATTGTGCGAGAATGGAGTTTGATTGAGCATGTCCAAGGATTGAGGACATCTCTAGGAGCTAAGGAAGGTGCTAACTTGAAGAATATGCACGAGGAAAGGAAGAATTACGGTTTAGCCCTAAACCGCGCTCTAAAATACGGCCGTACTACATTCCACGTTCAAGTCCACGGCCGTGGAACCTTGGCAAGGGAAGCCTGGTTCATTCCAGCAACTTCTACGGCCGTGGAAAGATTGAGACAAACCGTGACAATTTTCACGCTCTAAATTACGGTCGTGGAACCCTTCCACGACCGTGATCTTGGCGATCTTTTTCGCCTCACTTTAAGCCACGATCTCCTACGCAGTTGGGCCGGGCCAATATTTTATCTTACACTATAAAAGGACGGACGGAGAGAGATTCCGTCACCTTCGCTTACACTTAGACGTATTTCCGCTTACACTTGGAATTGCCCTAATTTTGCATTTTGGCGGAGATTGTGATTGAGAGATTTGTGCTTTGCCATTGGGATTTCCGGATTAACGGAAGATTGAAGATTCGGAAGATTGTTCGTAAGAAGATTTCGTTTCTTGCTTAGGTTTGATTTAGAAGACGGATTGACATCCCGTTCTTCCTTCTTATCTAAGATTTGTGATTGTTTGTGTTATTCCAAATCTATTGACGTTATTGTTCTTGATTTGTGGATTTGAGATTGATTTGAAAGTTATTGAAGGTTTTCGGAAGTTTTCATCTTTTATTCTTTCAAACCTTGAATTTGATATCAATATGACTATTGTTGGCTAAAACCCTTTAACAATTCTAAGGTGAAGGGTTGATAGTTGTGGCTTAGATGATGATAGATCGATCGTAAAAAGATTGGACCCTGAGAGTTAGAGAGAATCGCCGACGAACCTAATCCACGGTCTGTTCTTGAGTTTCCACGGCCGTGGAACTCAAGAACTACCCGTAATTTTGTGTTAGTTTACGAATTTGCTTTTACTTTAATCCAAATTTAAAGATTTGCTTTAACTTAGTCTTGACTTGCCTTTTCTAGGTGGTAGTGAAGCCTCAACAACCTCTACCTCGATTGTGAGTGTCACAACCTTAATCGATCTAGTTAGTCTTGATCCTTGAATTACAAGTTTGGGTATTTGAAACTAATCCTCACCTTTAGATCCTTTCTATACTGAAGCCTCAACAACCTTTATAGAGAATGTCTTCTAGGTGATTCATATAAGGTGTTTGGAACTTCACCGTACGATTACCTTACATTAGCATACCTTTGCAACCCTCAACTCTGTCCTTATACCTTTAGTATATCTTGAATCGATTGCCACAGCTGGATATCTGGATCTTTAGGATTGTTGTTTTCCCAATATTTGAAAAGCTTCTTACATTTACTCGCTTGATAACCTATAATTGAATTTGTTCCCCCCAAATCCCTGTGTTCGATACTCTGGAATTCTTGCTTAACTACGTCGATCCGTACACTGCGGGTTCGCTTGCTTGATTTCTAGTTTTATATTTAAAGCTTATTTGCACGCACGCTAAGTGGCGAACAAGTTTTTGGCGCCGTTGCCGGGGATTTGGTTAAGGCTGAATTCGGTTTACGGTTGTCAAGCTTGGGAGCTCTTCCCTTGTTATTTGATATCTTTTCAAGTGCATGCGCAGGTCTAGAAACACCGAAGACCTCTTACCTCTTGATCAAGAGCTTGAGAGGACTTTAAGGCAAAAGCGTAAGGAAAAGAAAATGACTGAAGAAAGAGAACGTGATCGCCAATCGGAGCTTGCGGAAAAGGAAGCTCAACTCCAATGGAGTGAGAAGACACGTAGAGAAGAGACGGATCGTCACCAAATGAAGGTTGATGATCTAACGGACATGATGTTCCAAATGAGGTTGGAAATAAACAACCTTAAGGAGAAAAAAAAAGGAGGAGACCGGGAAGATCGGTTAGAGCCAACTCATCTAATGAGGATAGCGACTCCTCTATGCCACCACTAGAGGAAATTGATCCAACGATCAATGTGAATCCATTCCATCCACGGGCAGCTGCAAATCGCCGTGTTCCACCTAGGAATGCTAGGATCGAACGTGTGGATGAGGAGCCAAGAACTCTTGGCCAAAGGATGGATCCAACGCAGCAACCACGCCGTTTAGGTGTGAACTTCGATGCTGACGATGTACAAGGGTTTAGCTTCAACCTGCAGGTTATTACTCTTGTTCGCCAAAACCAATTTGGCGGAACAAGCACTGAATCTCCACACCAACACTTACAAAACTTTGAGTGTATGATGGAGACAATGAGGCCGAAGAACACGACTACCAACAACTATAAGCTCAAGCCTTTCTTCTTCTCCTTGAAGGGGAAAGCATTGTCTTGGTACCAAGCTCTTCCTAGTGGGAAACTAGACACGTGGGAAGACCTTTCCGCGGAGTTCCTCACTAAGTTGTTTCCGCCATCCAAAACGGCGGAGCTAAGAGGTAAGATTAATGCATTTTCCATGAGATCTACCAAAATGTTTGTTTCAATCTTGGGAAAGGTTTCAGGATTTGCTCTTGGATTGCCCTCATCATGGCATATCCAAGCTTGCACTTTTGGAGATATATTATAAGGGGCTGGATGTGGAGACACAATTCAAGCTCCAATCCCTCTCATGCGGTACATTCATGGACATGAGGGAAGATGACGCTTGGGACTTCATTGAGAAGCAAGCAAGGGTCATAGAGAAGTATTCTCACCGGAAAGTGGAGGGAAATTGTGTGGAGCAAGGAGCAAAGCTCACACATGAAGCTCAAAATCAAAATTTCTCCCTCAACAATGAGATTAAAGAGTTGAAGGAAGCTATCAAGACCAACTTTCCGAAGCACAAGGAAAAGATGTTGGCTACTTGGGCAACAACAACAACAATGGTGAGAATACAAACCGCAACAACAACAACAACCGGAACAACAACCGGAATAATTGGAACGGCAACAACAACAACCGGAACAATAATTGGAACAACAATAGGGGTTCAAACAACAACAATTGGCGCTCCAATCAACAAAACTCCGGTAACTCTTATCCTTCCAATTCAAATTCACTAACTCCACCTTCCTCTTCCTCTACTCCTTTGAAAAGCCAGGGGCAAACATCTAATGGAGGAAGCACTTTGGGGAAGGAGAAGCCCGATCCCATGTTGGAGACGATCTTGGGAAAGCTTCAAGGGTTAGAGACTCGCATCATCAAGGTTGATGATCACATAACTAAGGTTGATAAAGCCCAAAAGGTTTTAGAAAACCAAATGTTTACTCATGCGGAGGAAGTTCCTAGGAATCAAGGGAAACTTCCAGGAAAAACGGAGGACAACCCAAAGGGAAGGGTGATGACAATCACAACTAGGAGCGGGGTGACAACTACCGATCCGCAGCCTAAGTTTGTAGAAGTCCCCGTTGAGAAAGAGAAAGAAAAGGGGAAGGAGAAGGAAGATGTATACGTTCCTCCTCCAGCTTACAAACCTCCCCTACCATTCCCTCAATCTAGAGCGAGAGCGCGCCTAGATAAACAATTTGGTAAGTTTATAGAACTCATGAGCAAGCTGCATATTAATATACCTTTCATTGATGCTATTGTAGGTATGCCGGCTTATGACAAGTTCTTAAAGGAGATCCTCTCTAACAAGAGAAAGTTAGAGGATTTTGGAGAGGTTAAGATGAGTTCGGATTCTTCGGATCTCATCAAGACCATGAAGGAGAAGATGCCCCCAAAGCTAAAGTATCCGGGGTCATTTTGTATTCCCATAGGAGTGGGAGATGTCACATACGATGCATTATGTGACTTGGGAGCAAGTGTGAGCATCATACCACTTGCATTATGTAGGAAGATCGGTTTAGGCGACCCTAAACCGGTGAAGATGACGTTGTACATGGCGGATCGATCCATCACTCGTCCCGTCGGCATTGTAGAAGACGTCCCGGTCAAGCTAGGTAAATTCTTTGTACCCATTGATTTTGTTGTGCTTGACATTCCTGCAGATAGTCCGGTCCCGATCATACTCGGAAGACCGTTTCTTGCAACTTCCGGTTGCATAGTCGATTGCAAGAATGCTAGACTCCCCTTTGACATAGGAGAGGAGAAGGTAGAGTTCGTTCTTTCCACTCTAGTGAAGGAACCAATCTTTGATGAGGATATATTCAATATCCAAGATGAAGAAGGGTTGTCTTGAGAGGAGGTAAGTGCTATTCTCTTCAAAGATCCTTTGCAAAAGGTTATTACTATGAGTCTAATGGATGTAGGGGAAGAAGAGGAATGCAATGAGGCAATTGAAGCCTTAGAAGCACAAGAAGAAGTATGTGAAGAGGAGTTTGAGAAACTCCACGACGAAGCAGAAAACGTGAGAATCCACGGCCATACACTATATTCCACGGCCGTGGATTTCCCACCCAAAGCGTGGCTCACTCCAGAGGGTTACACGGTCGTGGAGAGAACAGAGCAACCGTATTCCCTTTCCACGCCCTAAACCACGGCCGTGGAGGATGCAGAGAAACCGTGATTCTGGCCGTGGAAGAAGGCGATCGTGCCTCTTCTTCAACTTCTCTTGATTCTTCTCCTACACCTTCTACTTCCTTAGACACTTCTAAGGAAGCATCGGATGCTCCTCAAGAATCATTGGAAGCTCCGAAAGCAATGGAACTAAAGCCACTTCCTACTCATCTAAGGTACGCATTTCTTGGATCTAATTCTACCTTCCCGGTTATTGTTAGTTCCTATCTAAGCATAGATGAACATAGTAAGCTCATGGTTGTCCTTACGAAACATAGAAAAGCTTTAGGATATACTATTGAGGACTTAGTAGGAATCAAACCTTCCCTATGCATCATAAAATATTAATGGAAGAGGACTTTAGGACTTCAAGACAACCTCAAAGGCGGTTGAATCCGACCATGAAAGAGGTTGTCAAGAAGGAAATTCTTAAACTTCTTGATGCAGGTATCATCTACCCTATCTCCGATAGCAAGTGGGTGAGTCCGGTACAAGTAGTTCCGAAGAAGGGAGGAATGACGGTCATCACCAACAAGAATAACGAACTCATTCCTACCCGAACCGTAACGGGATGGCGGATGTGCATAGACTACCGCAAGCTTAACAATGCGACGAGGAAGGATAACTTCCCATTGCCATTCATCGATCAAATGCTTGAAAGGTTAGCGCAACATTCGCACTTTTGTTATCTTGATGGATATAGTGGTTTCTTTCAGATTCCGATACACCCGGATGATCAAGAGAAGACCACATTCACGTGTCCATGGGGTACGTTTGCCTATAGGAGGATGCCGTTCGGGCTTTGCAACACCCCAGCCACCTTTCAAAGGTGCATGATGGCCATCTTCTCCGAATACATAGAGGAAATAATGGAGGTTTTTATGGATGACTTCTCCGTTTATGGTTCCTCTTTTGACAATTGTCTTTCTAACCTTGCTCTTGTATTACAAAGGTGTGAAGATACTAACCTAGTTCTAAATTGGGAGAAGTGTCAATTCATGGTTAAGGAAGGCATTGTTTTAGGACACTTAATCTCTAGTAGAGGGATCGAGGTGGATAAGGCGAAAATAGAGACTATAGAGAAACTTCCTCCCCCAACTTCGGTGAAAGGGATAAGAAGTTTCCTAGGACATGCTGGATTTATAGACGCTTCATAAAAGACTTCTCTAAAATATCAAAACCGCTCACTAATCTATTGATGAAGGATGTAGTTTTTGAGTTTTCGCAGGAATGCTTGGATGCGTTTAACATGATCCAGGAAGCTCTAATTTCAGCACCTATTATCCAACCTCCGGATTGGAGCCTTCCCTTTGAGGTTATGTGCGATGCTAGTGACGTAGCTATAGGAGCTGTTCTTGGACAAAGAAAGGAAGGGCGAACCCACGCTATCTACTACGCTAGCAAGACGCTAGACGAAGCGCAGCTCAACTACGCCACTACGGAAAAGGAATTTTTAGCCATTGTTTATGCTATTGACAAATTTCGCTCTTATCTTGTAGGTGCAAAGGTGATTGTATACACGGATCATGCTGCGATCCGGTATCTCCTTACAAAGAAGGATGCGAAGCCAAGGCTAATTAGATGGATTCTTCTCCTACAAGAATTCAATCTAGAGATCCGCGACAAGAAGGGTTCAGAAAATTCTGTTGCGGATCATTTGAGTCACCTAACACATCTAGAGGACGACCACTTACCTATAGATGAATCCTTCCCAGACGAACACTTACATATCATTGAGGAGTGCATCGAAGTAATCTCCAAAGGTAACGAACCATGGTTTGCTTATTTTGTTAACTATTTGGTTTGCCAGGAGATACCGCCCGGATTATCCTACGCACAAAGAAAGAAGTTCTTTAAGGATATTCGGGAATACTTTTGGAATGAACCTCTCCTCTTTAAGAGAGGTCCGGATGGCATCATTCGGCGATGTGTGCCGGAAGATGAGATGCAAAGTGTCATCCGCCATTGTCATTCACTACCTTGTGGAGGACACGCTAGTTCGAACAAGACTAGCGCTAAGGTATTGCAATCTGGATTCTTTTGGCCTACTTTATTTAGAGATGTGCAATCCTTTGTTTCCTGCTGCGATGCTTGTCAAAGAACAAGAAATATCTCTAGGAGGAATGAGATGCCTCTCAATAACATCCAAGAGGTGGAGATTTTCGATGTTTGGGGAGTTGACTTTATGGGACCGTTCCCATCATCTTCTGGAAACCAATACATACTCTTGGCGGTGGATTACGTTTCTAGATGGATGGAAGCAATTGCCTCTCCCACCAATGATGCCATGGTGGTGGTTAAGTTCTTTAACAAGACCATCTTCCCACGATTTGGGACACCAAGGACTATCATTAGTGATGGAGGTTCTCACTTCATTGCCTGGCACTTTGAAGCTCTTCTAGCTAAGTATGGGGTTACTCACAAGATCGCTACCCCTTATCATCCACAAACTAGTGGACAAGTTGAGATCTCAAACCGGGAGATCAAATGAATCCTAGAGAAGACGGTTTCAAGGACTAGGAAGGATTGGTCCTTGAAGCTTGATGATGCATTATGGGCGTACCGGACTGCGTACAAGACTCCCATAGGAACCACACCATACAACCTTGTGTATGGGAAGTCTTGCCACTTACCGGTAGAGTTAGAGCACAAGGCGTTTTGGGCTATCAAGTGGTTGAATTTCAGCATGAAGGAAGCGGGAGAGAAGCGTCTCTTGAACCTTAATGAGCTTGAAGAACTTCGCTTGAACGCTTATGAAAACGCTAAGATTTACAAGGAGAGAGCAAAGCGTTGGCATGATAAGCATATCATTCCAAAGGACTTCAAAGAAGGAGATCAAGTTCTCCTCTTCAATTCAAGGCTTCGTCTCTTTCCAGGTAAGCTTAAATCTCGTTGGACCGGACCTTTTCTAATCAAACGTATTTTTCCCCATGGTGCAGTTGAAGTATGGGGTGAAGCGGGCGGAAGCTTTAAGGTGAACGGTCAACGACTCAAGAAGTATACGCCGGAACTCCAAGCTGAAGAGTTCGCGCCCACCGCACTCGAATAAGTGCGAAACTGGTCTAGCTACGGACCTTAAACAAAGCGCTTCTTGGGAGGCAACCCAAGGTATTGCATCTACGTTTTTGTTTTCGATTCATAGTTTAGCTTAGTTTAGACGTTTTTGCTTTGTTTTGCCTTCGATACCTCCGGTATGTTCGTGTTTTTGGATGTAGGAACAGTGGAAAAGGAAAGGGGAAGAGAAAGTTTGAAGAAAAGTGACGAAACTTGGACTTTGGAGCATTACAGAGAGTTCCACGGCCTAAACCACGGCCGTGACAGCTAAAGTGACCGTAATTTCCAAAAGCCTTTGAAAAATCACCAAAACCACGGTTCCGTACAATTCCACGGCCGTGGAACCCCCCGATAGACCGTGGTTTTCAAAAATTTTGCCGGCCACTATATAAACCATGTTCTTCACAAAACACATCTCACAAACCCAATTCCACGCCCTATTTCGCCGAAATCACGCCCCTCACCTCAATTCTTCGTTCGTTAATCGTTTTCAACGATTCTTCGACCCAAACTGAAGCAAATCCAACCACTAACGAGATCCAAGCAACGATTTGAGCGACAAACCACCGGAGAAAGCACAATTCGGATTCTAAAATCGGAAAACCTAGGTTTTTGGTTCTTTCTCTATCTTTGTCAATTCGACTTCGTTTTTGCTAGCATTTGTAGGAGAACTGATTGAAATTGGAAGAAATTAGCATAGGACTGATTGACTGCTGAGTTTGGTGATTGATTGCTGAGTTTTGCGAAAGTACGAACAAAACCACGGTCTTTGTCACTTCCACGGCCGTGGAACACCAAGAACAGACCGTGATTTCTGCTAGAAATGGATTTTGTGAGGAGAGTTTCCGGGAGAAATAAGGATAAGAACAAGGAGAAGGATAAGAATAAAAAGAGGAAGGGCAACCCCTCTTCCTCTTCATCCTCTAGAGCACCACCACCTTCATGCCCTTCACCTCCATCATCACCTTCATCACCATCACCTCCTAGCCCTAGGGTACCCACCATTCACGAGGATCATCTCGACGCCTTAGAGAGGATCCATAAGAGAGCTGTTATAGGACCAAGGTACCTACTGTTAGAGGATTTAGCCCCTCTACATATCATAGATGACCTTACTTGGCTCTTGAATAGAGCCGGTCTTATCGTCTTTTCGGCTATCCGAGAGGACGCTTACGAGGAGATTACTAGAGAGGTTGTGACGTCTTTTGAGCACAACCATGTTGATAGGACAGTTTCTTTCCGTCTGATGGAAAGAAACTATGATTTCTCCATCCGGGAGTTTGGAGCCTTCTTTGGGTTCCAAGAGACCTTCAATGGTCGTTTTCCCAGCGGCGTTTACGCCATGGATTTCTGGGAGGAGGTAGCCATGATCTATGCCAGTGAGGACCGCTGGCAACCAGCTGATACCAAGGCTAAGTTGATGTATCACTTAGCCTTGAAGATTGCTCACCGGGTACTTTCTGAGTGTCTCTTCCCTAGGACGGAGACACCTCAGAAGATCAAGACGGATGAGCTCTTTCTTCTCTACTCCATGCTATATGGACGACCTCCTGATTGCGCCACCCTCTTAGCTACTACCATGAGCAAGCTAAAGAACAAGAGGGCTGGCAACATTTGATATGGTGGGATAGTCACCCACCTTGCTAGGATATTAGGGGTAGATTTCTCCGCCTACACACGCATTCCTGCTGTACCCCTAGGACTCCAGGCCTTTATGACTAGAGGTCTCATCTTCCCCACCCATAGAGGTCCACCTTACGCAGCTATGCCATGGGAGAGCAGGACGGGGAGGGGCATTGAGTGGCTCCCAGAGTATTCCATTATGGCTGGACGCCATAACTGGAAGGAGACGTTCACTGCTATGCATGCGAACAAGATTGCAGCCCCTCCATATGTTCCACCACCACCTGTAGTTGAGGAGGAGGAGATGAGAGAACAGTATGAGGGAGGAGGAGGAGGAGCTGAGCAGGATTTTGGCACGTTTCCGGATCAGCCGGACATAGCTCCTGACATACCTAGACGTTCTCCACGTCCTACTAGAGCTTCAAGATCATCTTCTCGCCGTGCCAGCGTGAGTGAGAGACCCACTTGGGTGGAGGCCCCTCCTGCATGGTACGGAGCTCCACCTCCATGGTCTACACAGGCACCGCCGCCACCAGCACCAGCACCAGCACCTTCAGATGCACCGGGGTGGTACAGCCAGCCGCCTGGTTGGTATGAGCAGATGCCAGAGTGGGCTACCAACCTTTCTAATAGGGTGGGAGCTTTGGAGATCCGAGCTGACGCTAGAGATGGACGTATGGATGACCTTGACCATATGATGAGAGACGTCTACCGCCAGCAGTTCGGGCGGTACTATGATCCTAGCTTCTCTCCATTCCCGCCTCCACCGCAGTGACGACCTTGAGGACCGACAGTTTAGCCACTCCACCTCCATTTTGTGAGTTTCTTTTTCTTTCTTTTTCTTTCTTTCTTTTCTTCTTTTTTCTTTTCTTTGAACATTAGGGACAATGTTTGTTCCAAGTATGGGGTGGGGTGTGACTAAAAGTTTATAATAACTCTTACTCACTTTGATTGCTTCTATTGAGACTATCTTGCATGTTTCATTATATTGTTACACGTTTCATTATTGCATTACATGAAAAAGAGTTTGAAAAACCCATAAAAATTGAAAAATTTTGAAAATTTTGTGCTTCTAAGGATAGAGATGATTTCTATGATAATCAGTACTTGTGAATTGAGTTTGATGACAATTGCATGCTTAAACGAATAGTGAATTGAAAAGAAATTGAATGAGTTGATTATACCTCTTTTGCAAATTTCATAATGTGATGAATGTTACTTAAATCATGTTGAGAGGTTAAGGTTGAAAACACACTATAGGTTCTTATACTTCTTGTTGAGATGATTAAGGCAATTCGATTTTCTTTCTTCTTTCTTTGATCATTTATCCCCTCATTGAAATATTGACCTCCTTTACCTATCCGGGAATTTGGAGGAGTTGAATGAAAAAGGCATGTTTGATGTGGGAGGGCCATGAAAGCAATACTTTGCATTCAAAGGAATAGAAAGAAATTATAGGTTTGGGGAAGTCAATCATGACGATGAGTAACTCGGCACCATTCACATAGCCGGGTGTTTGTGTCTTGCCAAAGTCGGATTGAGCAATATTCCTAGCGGATTATGGTATGTGCGCTAAGGGTTTGAGGCATCTCATAAAAATTGAGAAACGCCAATCTCCTAGGCTTCGGTTTTTGTGCACCTCTATCCATAACTCCAAAAGTAAAGTCGAAAAATGAAAAGAAGAGAGTGAAGCTCTAAGTTGAAAGTGTTGCGGAAACCGCAAGAGAAGAAGAAAAGAGTAGTTATCCACTTTCCCGGATTCATGCACCACATTCCTTAAAGTTTTCCTTCCCTTTCCACATTCTAGACCTTGTTTGGAAGTCCTTAAGATCAAAAGAATGTTATATGACTTGGTGATCTAAATTGAAGTTTCTTATGATTGATTTTGATAATGTTTGAAGGTTATGATGTTTACATGGAAGTTGATTAATTCATGAGCTTTCTTTACTCTTTACTCTTTGATTAAGTGTATGAAAGTCTTATAAACGAATGAAGCAAGATTTGAGAATGATCTATTGATTAGAAGGCACATTCATCCAAAAGAAGTTTTGCTTTGAGAAGGTACACATATTTCATCCTAACTTGTGTTTTAAAGCTTTTGAAAGACCTTGCTTAGGGACAAGCAAGTGGCAAGTATGGGGTTATTTGTTAGCATGAAATATTGTGATATTTTAGGCACGTTTTCTAAGTGTATTTCATCCATATTGATAGTCATTGATTAAGCATTGATGCATTTGTGAGCTAGTTTGTCTATAATGTCGATATAGAGATCTACACAAGCTTTATGTTGATTGTAGGCAATTAAGAGCTATTTCCGAACAGATTGTGCGAGAATTGAGTTTGATTGAGCATGTCCAAGGATTGAGGACATCTCTAAGAGCTAAGGAAGGTGCTAACTTGAAGAATATACACGAGGAAAGGAAGAATTACGGTTTAGCCCTAAACCACGCTCTAAAATACGGCCGTACTACATTCCACGTTCAAGTCCACGGCCGTGGAACCTTGGCAAGGGAAGCGTGGTTCATTCCAGCAACTTCTACGGCCGTGGAAAGATTGAGACCAACCGTGACAATTTCCACGCCCTAAATTACGGTCGTGGAACCCTTCCACAACCGTGATCTTGGCGATCTTTTTCGCCACACTTTAAGCCACGATCTCCTACGCAGTTGGGCCGGGCCAATATTTTATCTTACACTATAAAAGGACGGACGAAGAGAGATTCCGTCACCTTTGCTTACGCTTAGACGTATTTCCGCTTACACTTGGAATTGCCCTAATTTCGCATTTTGGCGGAGATTGTGATTGAGAGATTTGTGCTTTGCCATTGGGATTTCCGGATTAACGGAAGATTGAAGATTCGGAAGATTGTTCGTAAGAAGATTTCGTTTCTTGCTTAGGTTTGATTTAGAAGACGGATTGACATCCCGTTCTTCCTTCTTATCTAAGATTTGTGATTATTTGTGTTATTCCAAATCTATTGACGTTATTGTTCTTGATTTGTGGATTTGAGATTGATTTGAAAGTTATTGAAGGTTTTCGGAAGTTTTCATCTTTTATTCTTTCAAACCTTGAATTTGATATCAATATGACTGTTGTTGGCTAAAACCCTTTAACAATTCTAAGGTGAAGGGTTGATAGTTGTTGCTTAGATGATGATAGATCGATCGTAAAAAGATTGGACCCTGAGAGTTAGAGAGAATCGCCGACGAACCTAATCCACGGTCTGTTCTTGAGCTTCCACGGCCGTGGAACTCAAGAACTACCCGTAATTTTGTGTTAGTTTACGAATTTGCTTTTACTTTAATCCAAAGTTAAAGATTTGCTTTAACTTAGTCTTGGCTTGCCTTTTCTAGGTGGTAGTGAAGCCTCAACAACCTCTACCTCGATTGTAAGTGTCACAACCTTAATCGATTTAGTTAGTCTTGATCCTTGGATTACAAGTTTGGGTATTTGAAACTAATCCTCACCTTTAGATCCTTTCTATACTGAAGCCTCAACAACCTTTATAGAGAATGTCTTCTAGGTGAGTCATATAAGGTATTTGGAACTTCACCGTACGATTACCTTACATTAGCATACCTTTGCAACCCTCAACTCTGTCCTTATACCTTTAGTATATCTTGAATTGATTGCCACAGCTGGATATCTGGATCTTTAGGATTGTTGTTTTCCCAATATTTGAAAAGCTTCTTACATTTACTCGCTTGATAACCTATAATTGAATTTGTTCCCCCCAAATCCCTGTGTTCGATACTCTGGAATTCTTGCTTAACTACGTCGATCCGTACACTGCGGGTTCGCTTGCTTGATTTCTAGTTTTATATTTAAAGCTTATTTGCACGCACGCTAAGTGGCGAACAATCTCCAACCGGGAGATAAAAGGAATCCTTGAGAAGACGGTTTCTAGAACGAGAAAGGATTGGGCTATGAAGCTCGATGATGCTTTGTGGGCTTATAGAACCGCTTTCAAGACACCGATTGGCACCACTCCCTACAAGCTAGTTTATGGCAAGTCTTGCCACCTTCCGGTAGAGATGGCACATAGGGCGTATTGGGCTATAAGGTGGCTAAATTTTGACCTCAAAGAGGCCGGTGAGAAGAGATTGCTAGATATGAACGCTCTTGAGGAGATCCGGTTGGATGCCTATGAAAACACCTGGATTTACAAGAAAAGGACCAAACGTTGGCATGACAAGCGTCTTATACCAAAAGAGTTGAGTGAAGGCGACCTTGTCCTTCTCTTCAACTCGAGGCTGCGGCTCTTCCCCGGAGAGCTAAAGTCAAGATGGATGGGTCCCTATGTGGTGAAGAAGATCTTTCCCCATGGAGCGGTGGAAATAGGAGGGGAGCATTGTGGAGATTTTAAGGTGAATGGGCACCGGTTGAAGAAGTATATCCCGGGAGGTCCGGTGGATATGATTGCCCCACTTCACCACGAATGAGACGCCCCCGAGTTTGGTCAAGCTAATGACCTTAAAGAAGCGCTTGGTGGGAGGCAACCCATTGGTAGACATCTTTCTCTTTTCGTTTTCGTTTTTGCTTTCATTTTTCTGTTTTTGTGTGTTTTTGTGTGTTTGGAGTTTGTGTGTTAGAGTCTAAGTAGCATGGAAGCCTTGCATGGCATATGGATGATGATGATGATCCCCTCATTAATTATGGGTGGAGCGGACGCGGAAGTTGGACGGCTAGCGGTGCCTAGCGCGGGTCCCGACGCCATAACGAACACCTTGAGCTCTCTACCATCGTTGATAGGATCATCCGCCATCAATCCACTAGAGTGAACCCAAATACCGAAGCAAACCATTTTACACTGTGAGGACCCTCTTTCTGTGACACCTATTTCATTTCTAGTTGATTACCAATTAATTAACCCTGTTTAAAACAATAAGCGGAAAAGCGGAAAACGTAAATTTTTAAAACTTTATCTTACAACCAATTCACAACATATATACATACTAACATACGTCATAAACTCCGTTTAACCAAAACACAACTGTTTTAAAACCATACAAAACATCCTAGGCGGTAGCATTCCATAACAGCCCACCTGATATGATCTCAAATCCAGGTGTTGGGTCCAACGTCCTTGCCTTGGTCAGGCCGAGTCTGAGTAGCTGAAAAATGTGGATATAACAACAATGAGCCACACGCTCAGTAAGGGTATACAAATCACACTCTCCCAATATATATAAGTATCTAATATCCCGTCCCCAAAGGACACTCTATACCCTTCCTCACATTCCAAAGTCGATCAATGCATACATATCCACATTCACATATAATTCCACAACCATTCACATCACATTTCACATAAACATTCAAGCATGTTATCACACATCACATATAAACATATCATCTCATATAAACATCTCATATCATCTCATCACGTATAAATAATCATAACATAACATATAACATGCTAGACTCGATTGCATCGATGCATAAGTGATAATTAACTAACTAGCTCCAACTGATCGTACGATATATTTTCTCATTGCTTTCGTATTTCTTTTCTTTCTTTCTTTTTTTTCTTTCGGTTAGCCAACCCGATAGCGTCATAGGCCCCCTGTAGATCAGATAGCGACCTCGGCCATCTTGTCCTAAGACCCCCTGTAGATCAGGTTGCGATCTTGGACTATTTTTCTTATCTTGAGGCCCCCTGTAGATCAGGTAGCGACCCCTGACTATTTTTCTTATCTTGAGGCCCCCTGTAGATCAGGTAGCGACCTCTGAGGCCCCCTGTAGATCAGGTAGCGACCTCGTCCCCCGGAAACCCGTGCGGGACCCAGTTGGGCTAATTAATCAATTACCATCCTATATTATCACTTTCATATCATAACTCAATTTCATGCTTTCATTATATTCTTTCATCACATCCTTTTCATTATCATATCATGTACCTCATGCATGCTTTCATAAGGAATATCAAGTCATCATCATCGTCTCACTCATATACATATAAGCATGCATACAATCATAACAAACATATATATACACTCAAGCATGCACAAAATCATAGCATATTAAATACATAACATATATTAAGCAAGTGTAATTCATATACACTTACCTCGCAGGTAAGAACAATAAAACCTCGCAAACCAACTATTGAGTCCGTTTCCCACTCGGACTATCCTCCTTTATCGTGCTTGGATACGCTCACAAAGACTAAGCTATAGTTAACCAAAACCTTCAACGACACCTGTTGAGAATATCATATTCCTTGTATTAAATTTCTCGCTTCAAACACTAGTTAAATTCATTCCTTTGAATTTAATTAGCTTATAGCATTTTCTAGAATCCCAATTTAATTAATTAATTAAATTTCGCCAAAACAACGTTTTGCCCGCAGGCAATTTCTGAACCCACCTGTCATCAAATCTCATCAAACAAACATCCCATAGTCACCAGAATAAAGTAACGAGCATAATGGAATTTCCAATTATCCATTTTGACAAGCCTAAGGTCAATTTAGGCTAAATCGCAATACGGAAAACGAATAAATTCATAACTTATTCGTTACTAACCCGATTGACGATCCGAAAGAAGATTCGGAATCACAATGACGCAGGCTACGCTCGGACACCATCAAATTCACAGGAATCTGAGCGACGGAACCTCCCTAGTATCATATATGCTCGACCAGACCTTCCCTTGCTCGGAAATGCAGAAACTCGGTACCAAAATGAAGAGAATGAAGAGAGGAATCTAAAAACTCAAACGGATTTGAAATCGGATTAGAAACGAAGAGTAGATCTGAGTTTGAAGGTTGAGAGAAATCAAGGCTTTTACAAGGAAACGTGAAAGAAAATGAATTAATAAACGATATTTCAGCTATTTATAGCGAAGACGATAATTATCCTTTAGCGGAGTCGATAATTATCCTTTTACCGATCCGAAAGCGGTTTAAGCCTCCTTCTCCAAACTTCTCGAAATTGGAATAATAAATCTGGAATATTGTATGGATAATTATTTTGCAATTGTTTCGAAAAACGCGTATTCCTAAGCCGTCTTTCTTAGCCGCTAAGAAACGAAATAACGACTCTTTTAGCCGTTTTGCCTTTTCATGTTTTTTTCATATCTAGGACATGTCCGATGTCCTGATCATTTCTCTCAACTGCATTTTTATTAATTGAAGCTCCCAAATGCTCCAAATAACACCGGGTTTATATCATCTAGGTATCGATCTCTTATTAAGACGGTTTTAATTCCGTTAAACCCGTTTAACTTCCTAAAATTCCCAATTATGCCATATTTGATTTTTGACTGTTACAAATATCTCCCACTTTAATAAATTCCGTCCCGAAATTTAAGAAAGGACGTAGAACCAAAATCGTAGATATATAAAAAGGATGCACAACTGGATCACAATTTCTCGAGGTTTTTACTCAAAAAGATAAGGGTATCTAGCTCTTATATCTCGCTCGGTTTCCCATGTAGCCTCTCGAGCTGAATGATGTCCCCATCTGACCTTCACCATCGGAATCTCCTTTTTTCTCAATCTTCGAACCTGCCTGCCTAAAACCTCAACTGGTTCTTCTGGGTAGGACAAGTTCTCAAATACTTCTATCTCAAGTTCGGGAATGATATGACTCGGATCTGACCTATACCTCCGTAGCACCGATACATGAAAGACGTCATGCAATCTTGATAACTCTGGTGGTAACGCCAACCTATACGCAAGTGGTCCGATCTTCTCTAAGATCTCATATGGACCGATGTATCTCGGTGCTAACTTTCCATGCCTACCAAATCTCATAACTCCCCTCCAAGGAGATACCTTCAAAAACACTCTATCGCCTATCTCATATGTCATCTCTCGTCTATGGCGATCAAAGTAGCTCTTCTGACGATCTTGTGCTGCCTTCAAGCACTGCTTTACTACTTGTACTTTTTCTATTGTCTGTTGTACAAGTTCAGGACCCTCTATCTGTCGTATGCCCTCAAAATCCCAACATACAGGTGTGCGACACTTCCTTCCATACAAGGCCTCGTAAGGGGCCATACCAATTGATAACACGATTTATGGGTTAGTTTTAGGTAATCATTTAGATAGAATTCTCGCTCATTCATGCATGGTTTAGCATTGGTTTGAGACATTTTGCACTCAATTCATGTATTTTGTCGAGGTAGATGTCTACACGGACTTGTGCATGTTTTGTAGGTAATTCGGGAAATTTAGGAGCTAAAACGATGCGTTTGAGGATCATTCATCGAGACAACACACCCTCGGACCCATTAGGACACAAGTTAAAGGCTAAGGATGACTCATGGAGCCTTGCCAACACTTACCATGCACCAAAACACAGCTTAATGATCCAAGGCGAAGTTTCTGCATAGAATCACGGATCTCTGACACTCCACGGCCGTGGAATCAACCGTGGAATCAACCGTGGATTTTGCCAGATTCTTGTGACAGCTGTGCCACGACTCTCATGGCCAGCTCATGCAAGTTTGTTATAAAAGTGGTCCTTCATGGAATGTGAGGAGCAGCTGGGAAGTTGAGGAGCAGCTCATCCATTATCCATTTTTCTCTAACAAGAAATATTCTCTCAAGAAGAAATTTTTCTAGGAAGGAAAGTGTCAAGGAGAAGAAGAAGAGTTCCATTGAAGAGAAGAAGAACACACACCATTGCCATCCTTGCTAGTTTTTGTAGTGAAGATTTCCGGATTCTATTTCTAGAGTTTTGTGAACCTTTGAACCTTCCTTGGAAGGGTTGTAAGTTGTTCTAATTTCAGTTTGGTTTGATTTAAAGTTCATTTGTGCATCTCTTTTCCCTTATTATCTTGCAATGGATGTTATGATTCTATGTTTGTTTGTTTTGATTTATATTATGAACATTGTAGGCTAAATAGATGTGATTCTAGGGTAAGGGAAGGATGATTGTGGCTAGGACTATGATAGGATGCCCTTAGATTTACCTTTGGATGAGTGACTTACAAGGATGAACTCTCTGTTAAGAATCACGGGTGGATCTTCCCATTCCACGGCCGTGGATGTGTGGAACAGCCCGTGATTTCCCCTGGTTCGATGATCTAGTTTTAGATTGATTTTGATGTTGAAATCCTAGGTGTTTGTTGAGTTAATCTAGCCTAGGGTGACCTAGTGTTAGCTACTAAGTGTAAGAAGAGACCTAACCGGTGATCCTTACCCTTAGATTCCTAAGATGACAAACCCTAGGTAATGGTGAGCCTCACAAGCCGCCATTGGACTAAGTGTGCTAGGATAGTTACTTAGAACTTCCCTTTCCGAGACTTACCCGGTAAGGATAGGTTAGATCTCTAGGTAAAAATTCGGTTTGTGTAGAATTCCAATCCTTAGGTTCTTAGAGACTTACCCGGTAATGAGACCTTAGGAATGGATTAGTGGATCATGAGACTTACCCGGTAATTGATCCCAATTTAGAAACACTTACTCCCAACATATCATAGATCATCCAAGGAATGATTAGATAGCTTGAGTCCTATGCCATAATTGGAATTTCTAACCCCTAGAATCCGTTCCTCTCTTTTGATTTATATCCCGTGTTTAGCTCGTTTCTTTGTTTTGATTTGCTAGCTTAGTTGATTGCTTACTTTTGCATGAATTGTGATCCTTGATTGATCACCTAAAACCGACCAAAAACAATTGAGATTTTCATTTCTTTATTTCCTCCTTTTCTAACCTTAGATCTTCACTAAACTTAATCACAAAACCGAGTCAATTTCACCTTAGTCTTTGTGTTCGACCTCGGAATACTATCCCTACTACGAACGTCCCGTACACTGCGGGTTCGCTAGGAGTTAGGAGAAATATAACGAGTATAAATTTAAAACCCAATTGCGCATCACATTTCTTAGCGTAACAAGTTTTTGGCGCCGTTGCCGGGGACTAGGTCTAGATTGAGTCTATTTTTGTGATTGTTTCTAGTGTAGATCTTTCTTGTTGCTTTTGATCTCTTTTTGGTTTGTGTCTTTGCTTTTCAGGACATCTATTACTCTTAGGGTGTATGCGAAGATCTCGTGGCAAGGATTTAGCTCCATTCGATCCCGAACCGGAGAAAACCCTTCAATCTAGATCCAAGAACATCCGAAAAGAGAAAGAGATGGCCGGAAGAAACCTCCAAGCTGAGTTGGATGAAGCCTTAGAGCAAATAAGGCTTAGAGATGAGCTCTTGGAGGAAGAAAGGAGACTTGCCAATGAGAGGCAAGAGGAAACTAGGAGGGAGATTGAGGAGATTAGGCAAGCCCTTGTTCAAGGAGAGCTTAATCGCCGACAACCTCCACCTCCTCCACCACAACCGCAGCCGGCGGCTAATGTTAGGGTTGTTCCCATTGCTATTGAGGAGCCACAAACCCTAGGGAGACGTATGGATCCGGCACAAAGAGCACACCGACCGGGTGTGAACCTAGGAGATCCCGCAACCCACAATTATGAGCTCCGCCCTCAAGTTCTACAAATGATCCGGCATAATCAATTTGGAGGGATGGAAGGAGAGTCTCCTCATCAACACTTGATGAATTATGAGATTTTGATGGAGACTCTTAGACCGCCAAGATTGGAGAGCAACAACCATAAGCTAAGGGCTTTTTCCTTCTCTCTTAAGGATAAAGCCTTGGCTTGGTATCAATCTATTCCACAAGGGCGAGTTAGTACATGGGAAGAGATGACCACCGAATTCTTGACTAAGTTCTTCCCACCTTCCAAGACTACCGAGCTAAGAGGGAAGATAAACGCCTTTGTGATGAAAGATAGAGAAAGCTTGTTTAAGTCTTGGGAGAGATTCAAAGATCTTCTCCTAGATTTCCCACACCATGGAATACCAAAAATAGAGCTATTGGAGATCTACTTCAAAGGACTTGATGAAGATAGCCAATTCAAGCTCCAATCTCTTTCGGGTGGGACTTTTATGGAGAAGCATGTAGATGATGCTTGGGAGTTTGTGGAGAAGCAAGCTTTAGTGATTGAGAAATACTCCCATAGGAAGAGTGAAGGGAGGAAGGCGGGAGCATATGAGGTGAGTGAAGTCACCATGAGCAATTTCAAGCTTGACGCCATCAACAATGAGTTGAAGTCCTTGAGGGAGTTGTGTGCTACAACTTTGAAGAACCAAGCAACCCCTCAAGTGCCTCCACAAGCCAACTTGTCTTCCAAAGAGGAGGATGTAAATTATATGGGAAGGGGCAACTTCAACAATTACCAAGGCCCAAGGAGTTTCAACAACAACCGGCAATTCAACAATTACCGGCCCAACCACAACCATCCCGGGTTTTCTTACTCTAACCCGGATGGAGCCTTGAACCCTCCCGCTTCCACAAGCACAACTCCACCACCAAGAGCTTCACAAGAACCTCCACCCGGATTCACTCAACCTCCGAAGGATAGAACCGAAATGATGTTTGAGCAATTGCTAGGAAGGTTGAGCGGTCTTGAGAGCACCGTGACTTCAATCTCTAAGACTCAAAAAGTCTTGGAAGCACAAGTGTTCCAAAAGGCGGGTGAAGCTCATAGAGATCCGGGAAAGCTTCCCGGAAGAACCGAAGACAACCCAAGAGGCCAAGTGTTGGCTATCACAACGAGGAATGGGTTGAGTATGAAGGATCCTTTGCCCAAGGACCAAGCTAAGGGAAAGCAAGTAGTGGTAGAAGAGGGAAGAATGCAAGAAGATGGAGGCAAGAGCAAGGATGTAGAGCCAACCTATGTGGCACCGCCTCCATACAAGCCACCACTACCGTTCCCACAATCAAGAGCAAGAGCTCGTTTGGACAATCACTTTGGTAAGTTCCTTGAACTAATGTCCAAATTGCATATTAACATTCCGTTCATGGATGCCATTTTAGGAATGCCGGCATATGGCAAGTTTTTGAAGGAAATACTCTCCAACAAAAGGAAGTTGGAGGAGTATGGGGAGATAAGAATGACCAAGAGATCCTCGGAATTGATCCAAACCATGAAGGAGGAGATGCCTCCCAAGCTAAGGGATCCGGGCTCTTTTTGTGTCCCAATAGGAGTTGAAGATGTGAAGTACGAAGCCCTTTGTGATCTTGGAGCAAGTGTAAGCATCATACCGCTTGCACTTTGCAACAAGGTTGGGCTAGGAGAGCCGAAACCGGTCAAGATGACCCTCTATATGGCGGATCGTTCTATCACTCATCCGGTTGGGATCCTAGAAGACATCCCGGTGCAACTAGGAGGATTCTATGTGCCAATCGATTTTGTAGTCTTGGACATTCCGGCGGATTATCCGGTTCCCATCATCTTAGGAAGACCCTTCCTAGCCACCTCCGGATGCCTAGTGGATTGCAAGAATGGAACTCTCTCCTTCAACATTGGAGAAGAGAACATAAAGTTCAAGTTGTCCACAATGACGAAAGGGCCAACCCTTGATGAGGATCTCTTCAACATAGTCGAGCAAGAGGAATCTAGGGAAATTGTGAGCTCGATCTTGATCAAGGATCCCTTGGAGAAGGTTCTTACCTTAAGTATGATGGAGGAAGGTATTGAGGAGGCCTGCAATGAAGAGATCAAGGCCTTGGAAGCATTGGAAGAGGAGCCAAGAGTTGGATTTGAAAGCCACGAAGAGATGTTGAACAGCTGCAAGTTCCACGGTCGAGATTTAAGTTCCACGGCCGTCAAACTTTCTGGACAACTCCGAGAAGCAAGCTTAGCAAGAACCACGGCCGTGGAAGTTGAGCAATCCGTGATTCCAGCCGTGGTTTTCCCTGGACCAGTCCTTGATGATGGTCAAGCTTTTAGGAACCATGAGGGGTCCTCATTTGCTTTGGATTCATCTCATCCAACTTTATTTGGATCATCTTCAACCGATAAAGGTCCTCCTCAACTTGAACTCAAACCCCTCCCCTCTCATTTAAAGTATGCATTTCTTGGTGAAAATTCTACATATCCTGTGATTGTTAATGCATGCTTGAGTGATGATGAACTTGCTAAATTGTTGAATGAACTGAGATTGCATAGGAAAGCCATTGGCTATACTATTGATGATTTGGTTGGCATTAAGCCTTCTTTGTGCATGCATAAGATAATGATGGAAGACAATCATAAGCCCTCTATCGAACATCAAAGAAGACTAAATCCTATAATGAAAGAGGTAGTCAAGAAGGAAATCATTAAGTTGCTAGATGCGGGGATTATCTACCCAATCTCGGATAGTAAGTGGGTTAGTCCCATTCATGTAGTACCTAAGAAGGGTGGGATGACCGTAGTGACTAATGAGAACAATGAGTTAATCCCCACTAGGACAGTTACGGGTTGGAGGATGTGCATTGATTATAGGAAATTGAACATGACCTCTAGGAAAGATCACTTCCCTCTCCCCTTCATTGACCAAATGCTAGAAAGGTTAGCTCAACACTCTCATTTTTGCTATCTAGATGGCTATAGTGGATTCTTCCAAATCCCTATCCACCCCGATGACCAAGAGAAAACAACCTTTACATGTCCATGGGGTACTTTTGCATATAGGAGAATGCCATTTGGGTTGTGTAATGCACCCGCCACCTTCCAAAGGTGTATGATGGCTATCTTTTCGGAATACATAGAAAATATCATGGAAGTGTTTATGGATGATTTCTCTGTTTATGGTTCTTCCTTTGATGATTGCTTAGCCAACTTGTCTTTAGTTTTGCAAAGATGTGAGGAGACAAATCTTGTCTTAAATTGGGAAAAATGCCACTTCATGGTAAGTGAAGGCATTGTGTTAGGACACTTGGTGTCTAACCGTGGCATTGAGGTTGATAGGGCCAAGATTGAGACGATAGAGAAGTTGCCACCACCTACCTCGGTGAAGGGGGTAAGGAGTTTCTTAGGGCATGCCGGTTTCTACCGGAGGTTTATTCAAGATTTCTCTAAAATTTCTAAGCCCCTCACTAACCTACTAATGAAGGATGTTGATTTTGTCTTTTCCAAGGATTGTCTTGAGGCTTTTTGTAGGTTGAAGAACGCATTGATCTCCGCACCTATCATGCAACCTCCGGATTGGAGTCTACCATTTGAGATCATGTGCGATGCAAGCGATGTGGCCGTTGGGGCTGTTTTAGGGCAAAGGAAAGAAGGGCGTACTCATGCTATTTATTATGTTAGCAAGACGCTAGATGATGCCCAACTCAATTATGCTACCACCGAGAAGGAGTTGTTGGCGGTGGTGTATGCATTTGAGAAGTTCCGCTCATACCTTGTTGGAGCAAAGGTCATAGTTTATACGGATCATGCGGCGATCCGTTATCTACTTACAAAGAAGGATGCCAAACCAAGGTTGATTCGGTGGATCCTTCTTCTTCAAGAGTTTGATATGGAAATACGAGATAAGAAGGGATCCGAGAACTCCGTGGCGGATCACCTTAGTAGATTGCCTCCATTGGAGCTTGGAAGAGACGACATTCCAATTGATGACTCATTCCGAGATGAGCAATTGCAAATGGTGGAGGAATGCTTGTTCCAAGTTTCTAGAGGAAGTGAGCCATGGTATGCCGACATTGTGAATTACTTAGTATGTGAGGAAGTGCCTCCCGGATTGACATATGCACAAAGAAAGAAGTTCTTCAACGATGTGAGGCATTACTATTGGAGTGAGCCACTCTTGTTCAAGAGAGGACCGGATGGGATGTTTAGGAGGTGCATACCGGAAGATGAAGTAGAGAGTGTGATCCGGCACTGTCACTCCTTACCATGTGGAGGCCATGCTAGCTCACACAAGACGTGTGCAAAGGTATTGCAATCTGGTTTTTATTGGCCTAACTTGTTTAGGGATGTGCAAGGTTTTGTAGCTGGATGTGATGCTTGCCAAAGGACGGGCAACATCTCAAGGAGGAATGAAATGCCCTTGAACAACATCCAAGAAGTGGAGATTTTTGATGTGTGGGGTGTAGACTTCATGGGACCATTCCCTTCCTCATGTAGCAATCTCTATATCCTATTGGCAGTGGATTATGTGTCAAGATGGGTGGAGGCAATCGCCTCTCCTACAAATGATGCCAAGGTAGTGGTGCGGTTCTTCAACCGGGTGATCTTCCCTAGGTTTGGAACACCAAGGGTGATCATTAGTGATGGAGGAAAGCACTTCACAAATAGGAACTTTGGAGCGCTTTTGGCTAAGTATGGGGTGACTCATAAGGTGGCAACACCTTACCATCCCCAAACTAGTGGCCAAGTGGAGATCTCCAACCGGGAGATAAAGGCCATCCTTGAGAAGACGGTGTCTAGAACTAGAAAGGATTGGGCTATGAAGCTCAATGACCCATTGTGGGCATATAGAACCGCCTTCAAGACACCGATTGGCACCACTCCTTACAAGTTAGTCTATGGCAAGTCTTGCCATCTTCCGGTGGAAATGGAGCATAGAGCTTATTGGGCCATTAAGTGGCTAAATTTTGACCTCAAGGAAGCGGGAGAAAAGAGGTTGCTTGATCTAAACGCCCTTGAGGAGATCCGGTTGGACGCTTATGAGAATGCCCGGATTTACAAGGAACGAACCAAAAGATGGCATGACAAGAAGATCATCCCCAAGGAGTTGAATGAAGGAGATCTTGTCCTTCTCTTCAACTCAAGGCTAAGGCTCTTTCCCGGAAAGCTCAAATCAAGATGGACCGGGCCATATGTGGTGAAGAAGATCTTTTCCCACGGAGCTATTGAGATAGGAGGGGAGCATTGTGGGAATTTCAAAGTGAATGGGCACCGCTTGAAGAAATATATTCCAGGAGCTCCGGTGGACATGATTGCGCCACTTCACCTTGAATAGACGCTCCCGATGTTTGGTCAAGCTAATGACCTTAAAGAAGCGCTTGGTGGGAGGCAACCCATTGGTAACATTTTTCCTCTTTCGTTTTGTCTTCATTTTTAGATTTTTCTATCTTTGTGTGTGTTTTGTCTACTTTGTGTGTGTGCTAGAGTAGCATTGGAAGCCTTTCTTGGCATATAAATGATGACGATGAACCCCTCACCAATTATGGGTGGAGCGGACGCGGAACTTGGACGGCTAGCGGTGCCTAGCGCGGGTTCCGAAGCTTTGATGGATGCTTAGAGCTCTCTACCATGGTTGATAGGATCATCCAACATCAATTCATTTGAGAAATCCCAATTCTCATAGCAAACCACTTTTACATTGTGAGAACCTTTTTTTCACTCTCTTTGCTTGAATACCACATTGGGGACAATGTGTTTCTAAGTATGGGGTGGGGTTTGCATGATCCTTTGCATGATGAGCACCTAGGATAGTTTAATATTTGCACATGTCTTGCATTGTACATACTTAAAACGAAAATCCCATAAAAATCAGAAAATTTTAAAAAACTTTTTGTGCTTTCTAGGCTTGGATATGATCCTAATGATGAAATCTTGTCTTGTGAATTGGCTATGAATGGCCTTATGTGTTGAATTGATAAATGCATATGTGGACTTGAACTACTTCTCTTGAATTCTATGAATGATTTGTGACCATGATGTTTGCCTAGAAAGGATTGAGTAGTGAAAATCGAAATTACATGATAGTTCTTGCATACCATCTAGGAATGAATGAGGCAATTCAATCTTTCTCTACTTCTCATCTTAATCATGATTGCTTGAGCACCTCAATTGAGATAAAATTGACCTCTTTTAACCCATCCGGGAATAGGAGCATGCTAGTGTGTTGATGTGTGCAAAAAGCAAGTGTGGGGTGAAGTTGTTGATGAAAAGAATATCATGCATAAAATGCTGAATTTGTTGTGAAAGTGTAGCCAAAATATAAATTTGGGGACATTGGTTTAAATGACAAGTAACTCGGTACACTTCACATAATCGGGTGTTGGTGCCTTGCCAAAGTCAAATGAACCAATAGTCCTAACGAGCTTTGGTATGTGTGCCCGGTGTGGATGCACCTTGAAAACTAAGAAAAAACCCAAGGACGGCTAATCACCAAGGTTTCGGCTTTTGTACACCAATGCCTTTTTCTCAAAAATAAGTCAAAGAAAAAGAAAAGAAAGAAAAGATAGAGGAAAATATACACTTGGGGGAAGTTGATCGAGGACAAGGATGTGAAGTTAGTTCCGTTCCCGGATTAGCATCACATAACCTAGAAATCCCCACCCAATCACTACATTTCTTGGCCCTTTTATCTCACAAAGACCTTATGACCTATTTGCATGTTCGTAAGACTTAGTAGTTTAGATTGGATGTACTCTTGATCTTCTTGACTTCTTCATCTTTACATTTCATGCATACTTTTGAGTTAAGTACAATTGTCTTTCCATGCTTTCATTTGTTCGACGCATGATTGCTTGTCCTTAGCCACGAAACATGACTTTGAAGGTGATCCAATAGTAGAAGCACAAACCCAAAAAGATTTTTGCCATTTTTCTGCATACATAAATCATGTCATCTCTTAACCTATAGTTGGGAATTTGCTCGGGGACGAGCAAACCTTAAGTATGGGGTATTTTGATAACACGATTTATGGGTTAGTTTTAGGTAATCATTTAGATAGAATTCTCGCTCATTCATGCATGGTTTAGCATTGGTTTGAGACATGTTGCACTCAATTCATGTATTTTGTCGAGGTAGATGTCTACACGGACTTGTGCGTGTTTTGTAGGTAATTCGGGAAATTTAGGAGCTAAAACGATGCGTTTGAGGATCGTTCATCGAGACAACACACCCTCGGACCCATTAGGACACAAGTTAAAGGCTAAGGAGGACTCATGGAGCCTTGCCAACACTTGCCATGCACCAAAACACAGCTTAATGATCCAAGGCGAAGTTTCTGCATAGAATCACGGTTCTTTGACACTCCACGGCCGTGGAATCAACCGTGGAATCAACCGTGGATTTTGCCAGATTCTTGTCACAGCTGTGCCACGACTCTCATGGCCAGCTCATGCAAGTTTGTTATAAAAGTGGTCCTTCATGGAATGTGAGGAGCAGCTGGGAAGTTGAGGAGCAGCTCATCCATTATCCATTTTTCTCTAACAAGAAATATTCTCTCAAGAAGAAATTTTTCTAGGAAGGAAAGTGTCAAGGAGAAGAAGAAGAGTTCCATTGAAGAGAAGAAGAACACACACCATTGCCATCCTTGCTAGTTTTTGTAGTGAAGATTTCCGGATTCTATTTCTAGAGTTTTGTGAACCTTTGAACCTTCCTTGGAAGGGTTGTAAGTTGTTCTAATTTCAGTTTGGTTTGATTTGAAGTTCATTTGTGCATCTCTTTTCCCTTATTATCTTGCAATGGATGTTATGATTCTATGTTTGTTTGTTTTGATTTATATTATGAACATTGTAGGCTAAATAGATGTGATTCTAGGGTAAGGGAAGGATGATTGTGGCTAGGACTATGATAGGATGCCCTTAGATTTACCTTTGGATGAGTGACTTACAAGGATGAACTCTCTGTTAAGAATCACGGGTGGATCCTTACCCTTAGATTCCTAAGATGACAAACCCTAGGTAATGGTGAGCCTCACAAGCCGCCATTGGACTAAGTGTGCTAGGATAGTTACTTAGAACTTCCCTTTCCGAGACTTACCCGGTAAGGATAGGTTAGATCTCTAGGTAAAAATTCGGTTTGTGTAGAATTCCAATCCTTAGGTTCTTAGAGACTTACCCGGTAATGAGACCTTAGGAATGGATTAGTGGATCATGAGACTTACCCGGTAATTGATCCCAATTTAGAAACACTTACTCCCAACATATCATAGATCATCCAAGGAATGATTAGATAGCTTGAGTCCTATGCCATAATCGGAATTTCTAACCCCTAGAATCCGTTCCTCTCTTTTGATTTATATCCCGTGTTTAGCTCGTTTCTTTGTTTTAATTTGCTAGCTTAGTTGATTGCTTACTTTTGCATGAATTGTGATCCTTGATTGATCACCTAAAACCGACAAAAAACAATTGAGATTTTCATTTCTTTATTTCCTCCTTTTCTAACCTTAGATCTTCACTAAAATTAATCACAAAACCGAGTCAATTTCACCTTTGTCTTTGTGTTTGACCTCGGAATATTATCCCTACTATGAACGTCCCATACACTGCGGGTTCGCTAGGAGTTAGGAGAAATATAACGAGTATAAATTTAAAACCCAATTGCGCATCACATTTCTTAGCGTAACACCAATACTCGAATGGAAACTGTTATTATACGCAAATTCGAGCAATGGCAGGTTAGAATCCCAGTTACCTTTAAGCTCCAAAACACAAGATCTCAACATCTCCTCCAAGGTCTGAATCGTTCTCTCTGATTGTCCGTCTATTTGGGGATGAAATGCCGTACTGAAATGCAATCTTGTACCTAAGGCATTTTGCAAACTTCCCCAAAAATGCGAGGTAAACCTCGGATCTCTATGGGATACAATCGATACAGGGACTCCGTGCAGTCGAACAATCTCTCTCACATACAATTCTGCCAGCTCATCTAAGGAGTTATCTTGTCTCATCGGTAAGAAGTGAGCAGATTTCGTCAATCTGTCTACAATCACCCATACTGTGTCATTCTTTCTGAAAGTCCTAGGAAGTCCAACAACAAAATCCATTGTAATCCGCTCCCACTTCCACTCAGGAACTGATAAAGATTGTAACTTTCCTGCTGGTGCTTGGTGTTCAGCCTTCACTTGCTGACACACTAGACATCGAGCCACAAAATCCGCTACCTCTCGTCTCATCCTGGGCCACCAATAGATCTTCCTCAGGTCATTAAACATCTTCGTACTCCCAGGATACATGGAATACCTCGAGGAATGTGCCTCTTCAAGTAGCTTCTTCTTTAACTCCTCAGTGTTTGGCACGCATATCCGTGCACCTCTGTATAACACTCCCTGATCAGACAACTGGAAGTCTGTAGTGGTAGCATCTCCCACTTTAGCTTTCAACTTCTTCAGTGTATCATCCTCATCTTGTCTAATTGAAATCTCATCAAGAATCAACGGTCTTACCTAAATGTTCGCTATCAACTCAGATCCTCTTACATCCATCTCTACTCTCATAACTCTGAGAGCTAATAGATGCTCAACTTTGTAGTTAACCTTACCGCCTTGGTCACTACTCTTTTTGCTGAGAGCGTCAGCTACCACATTCGCCTTTCCTGGATGGTACTCTATAGTGCAATCATAATCCTTGAGTAACTCCATCCATCTTCTCTGCCTCAATTGAGATCCCTCTGAGTGGGAATATACTTCAGGCTTTTATGGTCGGTAAACACCGGAAATGTATCACCATAAAGATAGTGTCTCCAGGTCTTAAGAGCATGAACTATAGCAACAAGCTCTAGGTCGTGTGTAGGGTAGTTCTGCTCATAAGGTTTCAACTGTCTAGATGTATATGCTATTACCTTCCCTTCCTGCATTAGAAACTCCTCCTAAGCCACTCCCAGATGCATCGGTGTAAACCACAAAATTACCCTTATCCGGGGGTACAACCAGAATAGGAAATGTAAGTTCTTTAAAGCTCTCTTGACAATTGTTATCCCATATAAACTGTTGATTCTTCTTTAGCAAGTTAGTCAATAGGCCCATTATAATCGAGAAGTTCTTTACAAACCTCCTGTAATAACCCGCAAGTCCTAACAAACTACATATCTCCATAATGATCTTCGGAATTTCCCATTCTGTAATAGCCTTGATCTTGAATTGATCATGCTTTATACCATCTCGTGAAATCACATGCCTTAGAAAGACAATATGATATGTCCAAAACTCGCACTTGCTAAACTGTCTCTCCCTCAGAATCCCCAAGATACGTCTCAAATCCTCTCTATGAGCATCCGCGTCTCGGGAATATATCAAGATATCATCAATGAAGATCACGATGAACTTATCTAGATAAGGTTGAAATATTGATTTCATCAACGCCATGAATGTTGCAGGTGCATTCGTCAACCCAAAAGGCATAACTATAAACTCATAATGTCCATACCGAGTATGAAAAGTTGTATTCTGTATAGAATTCTCTGCTATCCTCAACTGCCAGTATCCCGATCGAAGGTCAATCTTTGAAAACACAGTAGCACCCCTTAACTGATCAAGCAAGTCCTCTATCCTCGGTAAGGGATACTTGTTCTTGATTGTGATTTTGTTCAGTTGACGGTAATCTATGCACAATCGTAAACTACCGTCTTTCTTCTTTACAAAAAAGCACTGGTGCATCCCAAGGAGAAATACTCGGGCGTATAAAACCCTTCTCGAGTAACTCCTCTATCTGTTTCTTTAACTCCTTTAGCTCTAGCGGAGCCATCCTATAAGGAGCAATTGATATCGGTGCTGCACCTAGTAATTCTCAATCTCGAAGTCTACCTCTCTACTCGGAGGTAAACTAGGTAAATCATCAAGGAAAACGTCAGGAAATTATCTGACAACATCCACCTTAGATACTCCGGGACTAACAATAGCAGAATCTGACACACTAGCCAGATAAGCCTGACACCCTTCCCGAAGTAATCTAAAAGTTGTTACTGTAGATATGAGGCAAGTAGGAATCATAATCCTCTCACATGTCAGAATCACCTCTCTCACCCCATCTACCTCCATGGTGACTTCCTTTGTATAACAATTAATCAAAGCTATATGAGCGGATGATCAATCCATTACTAACATCACATCAAACTCTATCAAGAAATCATCCCATGTCAGCACATGTGGTATACTATGGCCATTAGGGACCGTGTTCCACCATATCCAATCTTTAGGAATCAATAGAAAAGGCAGATCCCGTCTCCAGTTGCTCCCTCAAGCAAGGATATAGCATATTGTACACGTCTCTCATTAGCGTAGATAACTCCATCTAGAATGGACGCAGTGTTCTTCAATCACTCATCCATTACTAATGGATCAGTAGTCCCCTCAAACGACTTTGCTCATTGGCAGAAAATCTTCTCAAAATTCTTGTCCATTTTTACTAGAATAATACCCGCTTGAGACACTGTTGTGTCTATGGTGGTATAACTTCTCTCAAATATATCACTAAATCAGATATACCAGCCATATCCAATGGTGGTAGTGATATTGGCTAAACTGGCACCTTAGGGTGCTCCTGATCATTTCTACCCTGAGCATGTACACACTCAGTCGACCCTTTAGCTGTGCTCCGCCATCTAAAAGAAAAAAAAACTTTCAAAAGCTTTTCAGAAAACTTCCCACAACCCAAGCCAAGGAATCATATCCCTGCTCTGATACCAACCAAATGTGACACCTATTTCATTTCTAATTGATTACCAATTAATTAACCCTGTTTAAAACAATAAGCGGAAAAGCGGAAAACGTAAATTTTTAAAACTTTATCTTACAACCAATTCACAATATATATACATACTAACATACGTCATAAACTCCGTTTAACCAAAACACAACTGTTTTAAAACCATACAAAACATCCTAGGCGGTAGCATTCCATAACAGCCCACCTGATATGATCTCAAATCCAGGTGTTGGGTCCAACGTCCTTGCCTTGGTCAGGCCGAGTCTGAGTAGCTGAAAAATGTGGATATAACAACAATGAGCCACACGCTCAGTAAGGGTATAAAAATCGCATTCTCCCAATATATATAAGTATCTAATATCCCGTCCCCAAAGGACACTCTATACCCTTCCTCACATTCCAAAGTCGATCAATGCATACATATCCACATTCACATATAATTCCACAACCATTCACATCACATTTCACATAAACATTCAAGCATGTTATCACACATCACATATAAACATATAATCTCATATAAACATCTCATATCATCTCATCACGTATAAATAATCATAACATAACATATAACATGCTAGACTCGATTGCATCGATGCATAGGTGATAATTAACTAACTAGCTCCAACTGATCGTACGATATATTTTTTCATTGCTTTCGTATTTCTTTTCTTTCTTTCTTTTTTTTCTTTCGGTTGGCCAACCCGATAGCGTCATAGGCCCCCTGTAGATCAGGTAGCGACCTCGGCCATCTTGTCCTAAGACCCCCTGTAGATCAGGTTGTGATCTTGGACTATTTTTCTTATCTTGAGGCCCCCTGTAGATCAGGTAGCGACCCCTGACTGTTTTTCTTATCTTGAGGCCCCCTGTAGATCAGGTAGCGACCTCTGAGGCCCCCTGTAGATCAGGTAGCGACCTCGTCCCCCGGAAACCCGTGCGGGACCCAGTTGGACTAATTAATCAATTACCATCCTATATTATCACTTTCATATCATAACTCAATTTCATGCTTTCATCATATTCTTTCATCACATCCTTTTCATTATCATATCATGTACCTCATGCATGCTTTCATAAGGAATATCAAGTCATCATCATCGTCTCACTCATATACATATAAGCATGCATACAATCATAACAAACATATATATACACTCAAGCATGCATAAAATCATAGCATATTAAATACATAACATATATTAAGCAAGTGTAATTCATATACACTTACCTCGCAGGTAAGAACAATAAAACCTCGCAAACCAACTATTGAGTCCGTTTCCCACTCGGACTATCCTCCTTTATCGTGCTTGGATACGCTCACAAAGACTAAGCTATAGTTAACCAAAACCTTCAACGACACCTGTTGAGAATATCATATTCCTTGTATTAAATTTCTCGCTTCAAACACTAGTTAAATTCATTCCTTTGAATTTAATTAGCTTATAGCATTTTCTAGAATCCCAATTTAATTAATTAACCTTTAATTAATTAATTAAATTTCTCCAGAATAACGTTTTGCCCGCAGGCAATTTCTGAACCCACCTGTCATCAAATCTCATCAAACAAACAGCCCATAATCACCAGAATAAAGTAACGAGCATAATGGAATTTCCATTTATCCATTTTGACAAGCCTACGGTCAATTTAGGCTAAATCGCAATACGGAAAACGAATAAATTCATAACTTATTCGTTACTAACCCGATTAACGATCCGAAAGAAGATTCGGAATCACAATGACGCAGGCTACGCTCGGACACCATCAAATTAGCGCATCTTTCTCATATCGATCAAGGCGAAACTTTCACCGGAATCTGAGCGACGGAACCTCCCTAGTATCATATATGCTCGACCAGACCTTCCCTTGCTCGGAAATGCAGAAACTCGGTACCAAAATGAAGAGAATGAAGAGAGGAATCCAAAAACTCAAACGGATTTGAAATCGGATTAGAAACGAAGAGTAGATCTGAGTTTGAAGGTTGAGAGAAATCAGAGCTTTTACGAGGAAACGTGAAAGAAAATGAATTAATAAACGATATTTCAGCTATTTATAGCGAAGACGATAATTATCCTTTAGCGGAGTCGATAATTATCCTTTTACCGATCCGAAAGCGGTTTAAGCCCCCTTCTCCAAACTTCTCGAAATTGGAATAATAAATTTGGAATATTGTATGGATAATTATTCCGCAATTGTTTCGAAAAACGCGTATTCCTAAGCCGTCTTTCTTAGCCGCTAAGAAACGAAATAGCGACTCTTTTAGCCGTTTTGCCTTTTCATGTTTTTTTCATATCAAGGACATGTCCGATGTCCTGATCATTTCTCTCAACTGCATTTTTATTAATTGAAGCTCCCAAATGCTCCAAATAACACCGGGTTTATATCATCTAGGTATCGATCTCTTGTTAAGACGGTTTTAATTCCGTTAAACCCGTTTAACTTCCTAAAATTCCCGATTATGCCATATTTGATTTTTGACTGTTACACTTTCACTCTTCTTTACTTCATTTACACATTGGGGACAATGTGTTTCTAAGTATGGGGTGGGTTTTCAATGATCACGTGCATGATTAGCATCTAGGCTAGTTTAATATACATGCTTCATTATGTCTTGCATTGTACATATATATTTTGAAAATCCAAAAAATCAGAAAATTTAAAAATTTTAGTGCTTCTAAGCTTGGGAATGACCCTTATGATGAGATTGTTTTGTGAATTGGCTATGGATGGCCTTTTGTGTTGAATAGATGAATGCATATGTGGACTTGAAGTACTTCTCTTGAATCCCATGAATGGTTTGTGATTATGATGCTTGCCTTGATTGGATTGAGTATTGAAAGTCGAAATTACATGCTAGTTCTTGCACATCATCTAGGAGTGATTAAGGCAATTCATCTTTTTCTACTTCTCATCTTGATCATGTTGTTTGAGCACCTCAATTGATATAAATTTGACCTCTTTTGGCCCATCCGGGAATAGGAGCATGTTAGTGTGTTGAGTGTGTGAAAAGCAAGTGTGGGGTGAAGTTGTTGATGGATGAATGTTATGAATGAAGTGCTGAATTTGTTGTGAAAAGTGTAGAAAAAATATAGGTTTGGGGACGTTGGTTTTGATGACGAGTAACTCAGCACCATTCACATAATCGGGTGTTTGTGCCTTGCCAAAGTCGGATAAACCGATAGTCCTAACGAGCTTTGGTATGTGTGCCCGGTGTGGATGCACCTCGAAAAATAAAAAAGCCCGAGGACCGCTAATCACCAAGGTTTCGGCTTTTGTACACCAATGCCATTGTTTCAAAAATAAGTGAAAGAAAAAGAAAAGAAAAGAAAGAAAAAAATGGAGAAAAATATACACTTGTGGGAAGTTGATCAAAAATATGAAGGTGTGGTTATTTAGTTCCCTTCCCGGATTAGCATCACATGACCTTAGAAAAATTCCCACCTAATCACAATGTTTCTTAGCCTCTTATTCCCTAAGCCCTTGTGACCTATTTGCATGTGCGTAAGACTTAGTGATCTAGATTGGATATTCTCATGATCATCTTGACTTCATCATTTTTACCTTTCAAGCATGCTTTCGAGTTAAGTATAATTGTCTTTCCGTGCCTTCATTTATTTGATACATGATTGCTTGTCCATTGCCATGAAACATGACTATGAAGGTGATCCAATTTTAGAAGCACAACTCCAAAAATATTTTCAGTTTTTCATGCATTCATAAATCATGTCATCTCTTAGCCTATAGTCGGACCTTGCTCGGGGACGAGCAAACATTAAGTATGGGGTATTTTTAATAACACGATTTATGACTTAGGTTTAGGCCCTCATTTAGATAGTTTTTCTGCGCATTCATGCATAGTTTAGCACTAGTTCATGACGTTTGCACTTAATTCATGTATTTTGTCGAGATAGACGTCTACACAGACATTTGCATGTTTTGTAGGTATTTTGGGAGCTTTAGGAGCTTAATCGATACATTTGAGGATCGTTCCTCGAGATGACACACCTTCGGACTCATTGGGAAGCGAGCTAGGAGCTAAGGAGGACACATGGGACCTTGTTGGTGCATGCCTTGCACCAAATTGTGGCTTGATGATCCAAAGAGAGCTGCATCACCAAAACCACGGCCACTGGGACTTCCACGGGCGTGGAAATAGGCTGTGGTTCTCCCTGCACAGCTGCGACAACTGCCCCACGATCTCCATAACCGACCCTTGCCCTTGATGGTGTATAAAAGGTGGTCCTGCAGGCTGTTGAGGGCAGACCCCATCATTCCATTCTCTCCCATACTCTCAACAACACAAATTCTCTCTTTGGAAGATTGGATTGAGATATTCTTGGAGGAGAAGAAAGGCTTCCATTGGAGAAGAAGAGAAGAACACATCATTCTTAGTTTTTCATAGGTTTTAGAGTGAAGATTGTTGGAAACATTTGCTAGGGTTGTAAGAAACGATTCGAACCTTCTTTTGAAGGGTTGTAAGTCCTTCTTGAACTTTGATTCAGCTTAGTTTTCTGGTTCTATTTGTTTCATCTCTCTTTCATTTCATTCTCTTGATATGGATTCCATGATTTTATGCTTGATGACTTTGATCGTGATGATGCATGTTGTTGGCTAAATAAATGTGATTCTAGGGTAAGGAAATGATGGTTATGGCTTGGACTATGATAGGATAGACTTAAATGCACCTTTGGAAGATTTGTTTGCTCGAACCTAGCCTCTGTTCAAAATCACGGTCTGTTCTAAGGGGTTCCACGGCCGTGGACTTGATGAACTGCCCGTGATTTTTGTCTGACTTGCTTGCATCGATAAATCTAAATGTTAGGTTGTTAGATTGTTGAAATCCTAGTGTTTGTTGAGTTAAATCTATCCTAGGGTAACTTAGTGTTAGCAACTAAGTGTGAGAAGAGACCTACCCGGTAATTCTTGCCCTTAGATACCGAAGATGATGAACTCTAGGTAGTAGTGAGCCTCACAAGCCGCTATTGGACTAAGTGTGCTAGGATTGATGTTTAGGACTTGCCTTCCCGAGACTTACCAGGTAAGGAGAGGTTAGACCCCTAGATGACAATCCGGTTTGTGTAGAATTACTATCCTTAGGCTCTTTGAGACTTACCCGGTGATGAGACCTTAGGAACGGACTAGTGGACCATGAGACCTACCCGGTGATTGATCCCGATTTAGAAACACCCACTCCCAACATACCATAGTTAATCCAAGGAATAATTAGATAGCTTGAGTCCTATGCAATAACCGGAATTTCTAACCCCTAGAATCCTATTTTCTATTTTTGATTACCTATCCCGTGTTTGCTTGTTTATATGTGTTGTTAGCTTAGTTGTTTGTTGATTTCTCATGATTTGTGATCCTTGATTGATCACCTCAAAACCAAACCAAAAACATTGAGATTTTCATTTCTTTATTCTTATTTCTTTTCTTAGCCTAGATCTTCACTATCCTTAGTCACTATTGACTCAATTTCACCTTAGTGTTTGTGTTCGACCTCGGAATACTATCCTTACTACAAAACGACCCATACATTGTGGGTTCGCTAGGAGTTAGGGAAAAATATATCGAGTTATAAATTTAAGACTTTTGCGTGTCACGTTCTTAGCGTAACACCCAGCGCCGCCCCCGGCGCTGGGCCAGCGTTTGCAACATACTGGCACCGCCCCCGCGGTGACTTCCTTACACCCCTGCGGCGGCCATCCTTGACACACATCCTCAGCGCCGGGGCGGCGGTGAGCCTGCGTGCCCCCTCTTCCTTGTCACCGCCCCCGCGGCGACAAACCCCCGCCCCTGCAGGTTTACCCAGAAATGAAAATTACCTACACCAACCACTCCCACCTACCCTCTCCCTTCACCACACACACAACTCCCCTTTCAAACCCTAAACCCCCTCTATCTCCCACGCCCTTGCGCCCTCAGCAAGCTCTCGCACGCCACCTTGTGCAACGCCCCCGCACCACCTTGGGGGACCCGGCCAAAACCCGCCCCCTGCGACACCTGCCCTCGCTACCACCAAACACCCCCCTCATCCCCCCAAAACTCTAACCCTACAACACCCTTGCCCCTCACACACTTTTTCTTCCACCGCTCACCACCGCCGGCGACATCCCCACCAATAAGAAGCCGCCAAAACACCCCTCAGCACCGCCACCATCGCATCTGTCAGAAATTTCCCTCTGCACTTCTCCCGCCCCTGCGCCTCGCCGCCCCTGCGCATCCTTCAGCCGCCCCTGTGGAAATATCAACAGAGGGTTCGTTTCTTAATCTAGTTTCCGAACTTTCTAATTCCCTTACTTGTTTAATTGCAAAAAAAACTCAATAAAAAAACTTGCATTACTGTAAAGTAAATTGTTGCAAAAAAAAAAGGGTCCGACCAACCTTAGGTTGGTGCAAAATTGGACTTGAGGGATGTGAGTTCCAAGTGAGATCATCAATGAAAAAAGAAGAAGAGTGGCAAGGTGAAAATCCGAAAGTGCACCTTGGCAAAATGAGCGGCACCGAGTGTAGGTTCCCTTGGCGCCCCTGCGCCTTCGCCAGCGCCAGGAACGAAGACTGTCACCGCACCTGCGTTAACCCTTGGCGCCCCTCCGGTGACTTGCCCAAAAGAAGCGAAGACCAGCGCCCCCGCGCCTCTGCCTGCGCCTCAACCTGGGAGCTGGAAGATGAAGAGTCAGTGTCACCGCCCCCGCGTTGACACTGGACGCCCCTGCGGCTCAGCATCTGAAGCGACAGAAAGTTGAAGAGTTAGACGTTTGAAGACCATTAATTATCCGCCCCTGCGGAAGTGCTAGGCCGCTCCTGCGGCTATGAAGAAGATCAAACGTTTTCGCCTGAACCGCCCCTTCAAATCTGAAGGCCGCCCTTGCGGTTCAGCGACAAAGGCTTTACTACGGCTGTTTACACCACCTTTATGGCATTAAAGGTGGTTGTTTTGGGGTTGGTCATTTACTCCTATTTAGTGCCATGTGTAGTATAAATAGACCTAGGGTTGATTGCTAGAATAATCCAATTTTAGAATCCACTTTTTCCATTATAATTATCTTGCTACCTTTGTAATGAGTTGCTAATTCCCTTGCTACATTGGGTTGGTTTGAAGCTGCATTGTTACTTTGGTTGTAAGTTCTTTCTAATATAAGTTTTCATTCAGTAATACTTTGTGTTTCCTTGATCTTCATTGTCTAATTGCATGTTTTACTATTGTTACTATGAAATATTGTGATATTTTAGGCACGTTTTCTAAATGTATTTGATTCATATTGATAGTCATTGATTGAACATAGATGCATTTGTGAGCTAGTTTGTCTATAATGTCGATATAGAGATCTACACAAGCTTTATGTTGATTATAGGTGATTGAGAGCTATTTTCGAACGGAATCGAGCAAGGATGGAATTGTTGAGCAATGTCCATGGATTGAGAGCAGGAGCAAAAGGAGTGTCAACTTGAGAAATGCACGAGGATAGGGAAGAATCACATTCTTGCCCTAAACCACACTCTAAATTACGGCCGTACTACTTTCCACGTTCAGTTCCACGGCCGTGGAACCTTCCACGACCGTGATCTTGGCAATCTTTTTCGCCACACTTTAAGCCACGATCTTTTAAAAGATTGGGCCGGGCCGCTACTTCATCATACACTATAAAAGGACGGACGAAGGGAGATTCCGTCACCTCCGCTTACACCTCGCTTTAGGCTTACACTTTCGCCCACACCGCGACTTAGAGATCTTTGCGACTTTTGCAAAAGACGTACCTTGCGCTCATCCTTGGAGTTGCCCTAATCTCGCACTTTGGTGGAGATTGTCATTGAGATTTCCGGATTGGCGGAAGATCGAAGATTCGGAAGAGTGTTTGCAAGAAGATTCCTCTTCTTGTTTAGGTTTGATTTAGAAGACGGATTGACATCCCGTTCTTCCTTCTTATCTAAGATTAGGTTTGTTTGTTCTATTCCGAATCTAGTGAAAATATTTGTTCTTGATTGTGACTTTGAGGTTGGTTTGAAGTTTATTGAAAGTTTTCGGAAGTTTTCATCTTTTAATCTTTTAAACCTTGAATTTGATATCAATATGACTATTGTTGGCTAAAAACCCTTAACAATTCTAAGGTGAAGGGTTGATAGTTGTGGCTTAGATGATGATAGATCGATCGTAAACAGATTGGACCCTGAGAGTTAGAGAGAATCGCCGACGAACCCTAAATTACGGCCTGTTCTTAAAGTCCACGGCCGTGGAACCTCAAGAGCTAACCGTAATTTCCCTTAAGTTTACGAACCTGCTTTTACTTTAATCCAAAGTTAAAGATTTGCTTTAACTTAGCTTAGGCTTGCCTTTTCTAGGTGGTAGTGAAGCCTCAACAACCTCTACCTCGATTGTGAGTGTCACAACCTTAATCGGTTTAGTTAGTCTTGATCCTTGGATTACAAGTTTGGGTATTTGACATTAATTCTTGCCTTTAGAATCTTTTTATATTGAAGCCTCAACAACCTGTATAGAGAGTTTCTTGTAGGTGAGTCATATAAGGTTTTTGGAACTTCACCGTACGATTACCTTACATTAGTATACCTTTGCATATCTCAACTCTGTCCTTACATCATTAGTATATCTTGAATCGATTGCCACAGCTGGATTCCCGGATCTTTAGGATTGTTGTTTTCCCAATAATTTGAAAAGCTCTTACATTTACTCGCTTGATAATCTATAACTGGATTTAACCCCCCAAATCCCTGTGTTCGATACTCTGGAATTCTTGCTTAACTATATCGATCCGTACACTGCGAGTTCGCTTGCTTGATTCTAGTTTTATAAATTTAAAGCTTATTGGCACGCACGCTAAGTGGCGAACAACTATCACTTAAGATTGATCGCCTTAGGTTCTAAAGTGCATGCAAAGAACTAGGATTAATAGATTCCGGGTTCGAGTCGTTAATCTAGTAGTAAACTTTAAGTAATAACGGGTTGTAATTTCTTAAACGAAAGGAACACAAATATAAATATAAGTTTAACGGTTTTAATCTTTTCTTTATATCCCTTAGTCTTTGGTTGAAAGTAACTTGTTAATTGTTCTTGTAGGTTTACGGAACACTAACCTGTTAAGTTGTGTTGATGCCGGTTGGCTCAACACATATATATGATCGAGACGGGAGATTACTTGAAAACTTGTAAAAAGGAACTCACCAAAGTAGCAATCGCATGCTTAGAATCAACCTAGTGTAGGTTCACCCATTATTGTCTTACTCGTTGTCTTGCTTTCTTTCATAAGTTTTGTGTGCATAAATTTACTCAAACCCCCCTCCTTTTTGTCACTTGAGTATATAATCAATAATTGCATTTAATAGGAATAACAAAACTCTCTTGGGTTCGACCCTTACTTAACCACTATACTCGTTTTAGTGCTAAGTCGGGATTATATTTTGATAAGATAAAAACGACCATAGATAAAGGTCTTGTCAATGTGCAAGGACGAAGACCTAGTGAAGAGATGGGGTCGGGGTCTCGGACTCTCGTTGACGAGGGGACGACCGGAGTGAAGAGAGATGAGGCGGCCGGACGACGGGAGTGAAGATTGAAGAGACGAAGACTGAGTGGAGAGTGAAGAGATGGAGCGGCCGGCTTCTGCTAGGGTTAAAGAGGTTAAGAGAGGAAGACTTCAGGAAATAAGGGTTTACTCCGTCTCCCTGATACCATATATAATATATTAATAATTTTTTTTTAATTTTATCGGACCCGGGCCGGGCCTAGCGGCCCGACAGGGCCTTATGCCTTGTCCGTATCCGGTCCGGGCCTAGAGGCCCGGTCGGGCTCGACACGTTGTTCATATCCGCCCGTTTTTACGGGCTGGTGGGCCGGGCTGGCTACCCGGACTTGAACAGGTCTACCATTCATATAGTGCTCTTATATAGGATGAGTTCTTTTTAATGGATGTTTTGAGTTGATATTGAAACTCAGTCAGATAGTGCTCTTATATAAGATGAATTGACCAAAATACACATTTAGATACGACAATTCAATGTCATTATTTGTCATGAAGAGATTCTTGGTCAATGTCATTATTTGTCATGACTATGACATAAATGTGATCATTCACTTGCACACAGTTCATTGTGATAAGATGACTATGAAATAGATGTGATCATTCACTATCACACGGTTCATTGTGGACAACTTATACCTATAGATACAAAGTTACTACTAGCATCGTCCCTACTTCTCTCGCCACTACCGTTGCTATATTCGAGATCATTTTTTGCCTTGTGTTCAACATCAACTTTCCTCCTTTCTTTCTTAATCAAGCCCCACCTCATGAAATTTCTCCACTTTAGATACTTGTTCACCATCTCCCAAGCACTTTGATATTTGAAATTCCTTGGTGCATGTTCGCTCCAAACGGTGTGTGCAAGCTTTAAATTTATAACCCTAGATGTAAGCTTAAAACCAGGATGCGAACCCGCAGTGTACGGGTCAATCATAGCAAAAAGCAAGGAATTCCAGGGGTCGATCACAGGGACTTAGTGAAACAAAGTCGATAACGGTAAGCTTTAGCAATTACTAACCACAAAAGCAATTAAAACAATCAAAGATGATAAAAAGTCAATAAAGGAAATATGCAATTCTAGGGATTAAAGCATCTAGTTGTGGTTCCAACTCAAGATCTAAAGATAAGCGGACAAAGCTGAGATTTTGCAAAGGGAAGGTGTTACTAAAGTGGAATAGATCACCGGGTAAGTCTCACTACTCACTAATCCCAAACCGTAACTCCTATTACCGGGTAAGTCTCAAGGAATTAAGATAAAGAACTATATCCTCAAACTAACACTCCAACTAAGGGAATAGAATCAACCTTTACCGGGTAAGTCTCAGGCTAACTCACAAAGATGGGATGAAAGCACACTCAAACCCCAATAAAGGATAAACCTTTATTACCTACACTTATGATCTTTGGTAAACAAACAAAGGAATTACCGGGTAAGTCTCATCCTAGGCTTGCATTGAACCAGGAAAGGTGTAATAAGAATAGGATTTGGCAAACTCTAACACTTAACTCTCAGTTTCGGATCAGATAAGTCACCTCGGTCAGAAGAATTCCACCCCGGCCGAGATGTTCATCGACTGAACGAGATGCTTAGGGTTAAGGTAAAGACTCGAACTTTCAGGGTCCTACTGTGATTAAGATTATTCTATCATTGTTTTTCCCACAACCTTCAGTCAATCACCCTAGAATCACACAAAGAGATTAGCCACTCATCATCATGCAAGTATTAATCAAATATATGGGAAGAAAGAGAATACTTGAACAAGGAAACCTTACGAGAAAGGCTTCAATAACTTAATCAATTATAAAACACAAGCGTTCCTTGGATAGAAATCCAACAAGACAACAAACAAGAAGGGAATCTAAGATGATCTTACAAAAACCCTTCGAAAAGCTATAAAAGCTATAGACTTTCTTCCTTCAACCTTCAAAAAGGTTCTTCAAATCTCTCAACTGGAGTATGGCTGCAGCGGTGTATTAGGATGTAAGCAAGCTGTTCCGGGTGATAACGGATGTCGGATTTGTGGGAAATCCGACCCTTTTTATAGGAAAATTACTCTCCAAAGATAAGATATCTTAGAAAGATCTCTTCCCATAAAAATAGGTAAAATATATGGTCTAACTTATCTTCTTCCTTCCAGGAACCCAGCCCAAAAATATAAGATCCTCTTTCCAAAGATAAAAGATCTCAGCCAAGAATAAAATATTCTCGCCGCGTCCCAGGTGTTCGCCTCGGTCGAGTCAGCTCCTCTAGATCACCTCGGTCTAGGTATTCACCTCGGTCTAGGTATACACCTCGGTCTAGGTTACACTGTAGCTGACCTAGGTGAATTTCAGCTGCGTGTAAATCTCTTAAATCTGGTCCAAAGTAAATTTTTAATCCATTTTCATGCTTCCTGAGTTCCTCCTTAAGCTCCGGAATGTAGCTTCAATGACTCCATAGCTCCTTTTGCTCCTTTTTTATGCAAAACGTGCCATTTTACCTACGATTACAACAAAACTAGGTGTAGACCTCGATTCCCGCAAAGGTAGATGAAACGACAATATAATCACATAATATACATCTAAACATGCAGATTATTGAAGATAAAACGTCTAAACAGGCCCCAAAATATAGACAATAATTCATGCTATCAAAATACCCCATACTTAGCCCTTGCTTGTCCCCAAGCAAGTTCCGCATATAAAATACAAGATAGAATGGATTATAAGTCACGAAGATCAATGAAAAAGTCTTTCAAAACATTTTAATGGTGTGCAACAATCATAGATCACTCTAAGAGAATACTTCATGGAATTTAAAATCAAAACATGTTTAAAACATTTTATAAATATAAGAAAGTTGTTCATCTTTGCATAAAATCATAAAATGCATAATAAATCATAATTATCGAAATTAATCATGCATAATCCAGTTTAAACCATTAAGTCAATCAACAAGCTCGAGGTCTCGAGGGCTTCCCAAAAGAAAGGTCAAGAAACGTGTAGGGTAGGGATGTATATAAGGTAATGTGGTGCTAGAATCTGGGAATAGGATCTTTCTTCACTTTACTTGAACTTCAACATCTTCCACCAATAAGCTTTGCTTATTTCACACTTTTTCCTTTTTTACTTTACTTTTTGGGATGCATGGATAGAGGTGCACAATAACCGAAGCCTAGGAAATCAACAATCATCAATTTCTTGAGATGCATCAAACCCTTGATGCACATACCATGACCCGTTAGGAATATCGCTCAATCCGACTTTGGCAAGACACAAACACCCGGCTATGTGAATGGTGCCGAGTTACTCATCATCATGATTGACTTCCCCAAACCTATTTATTACTTTCTAACACTTTCACTTCCAGCCAACTTCTCAACTTTTACTTTACTTGCTTTCACCACTTTGCTTGCTTCCAAATTCCCGGATAGGTAAAGGGAGACAAAAATGTATATGAGGGGCTAAGCATGATCAAGAAGAAGAAGAGAGAAGAATGAATTGCCTTGGTCTTTCCAGGAAGAAAGTGAGAGAACTTATCTTGTGGTGTCAACCTTCAAATTCAACATAATTTGGATAAAAACAAAGTATTAAACATGCCAAAAATTTCAAACAAAGCATTTAGCAACTTAAACATATCATAAAACCTTTCAAACATATAAAGATTTTAAAACCAGTCAGCAAACAAGATCTTCATTGAGATCATATCCAGATAAGAAGCACAAAACGTTTCGAAAACTCTTAGTTAAACCACCTCGGTCGAGGTGTTCTAGGTCAACCGAGGTGAAGTACCTCGTTCGGCTAGAATCACTTCGGTCGAGGTCAATTTTTTTTTTTTTCTTTCCAGTTTTTTTTGACGTTTTTCTCAATCAAATAACCTGTATGCATGCATGTAATCTCAGATAAGCAAATAGAACATAATAAGATCATAAATATCCATCAAAGTAGCATACAATCATCCATAGTCAAATAACATATCTGCATACCCCATACTTGGGACACATTGTCCCAATGGGTCAAATAAGTCTAGAAAATAGAGTACTCACCGGACATAGATGAAGTGCTTGAAGTCCGATCCTCTACTCTTTCTTTGCAGTTTGGAAGCAAGAATCGTCGAAATCGATCGAAGAACGGGATAACGAGGTGAAACTGTGCCGCGGTCGAGAAGGTGAGAGAGGGATGAGAGAGAATTCGATCCCCCTTTTATACCCTTTTCTGAAACTGTTGTCCCCTTGGTCGAGATGGTCTCGACTGAACCGAGGTGGTACGGACCGAGGTGGAACTTCAGAAACCCTAGTCGCCTCGGTTGCTCAAGAATCATCTCGGTCGAGGTGCTGTGACAGCAACCGAGATGTGTCTCAGTCAAACTCCGTCTTCTCAAATTCTCGAACTTCTGTCCTTCCAGTTGTGCTCCTGGTTTGTATTCATTCCTTAGATGTCACCTATTGTCTGTCTAGGATGCCAAAAACAAAACAAAGCAAAGTAAAAGCAAACTATCTAAAGCTAGACTAGAAAAAGGGAAAAGAAAGCAATATCTTGGGTTGCCTCCCAAGAAGCGCTTGATTTAAGGTCGCTAGCTGGACCGTACTGCGTCTCTATGCGTGATGGGAGGTATCCTCACCCCATACTTCACCTTCATCATGGGGTAAGATGAGTAAGTCTATCAAACGCTCCAACAAGTGCAAGTGCTCATTGGATCCATAATGAAACTCTCCCAAAAAGGTTCCGGTTCCTAACTTCACCGGCAAATGGTTGGATCTCCTACATACAAGCTTGTACGGTTTGGTCTTTACCGGGATCCTACCGGTCTTCCTCTTTTCCCGTGGGACATAACTTAGTCTGTCGTCCCATCCTTTCCTTGATCGAGAAAACAGCTTCTCGAGAATCCTAATAGCTTCCCCATCTTTAGCTTGGGGATGGTACAAGGTCCTTAGCATGCGAGGGACCCCATACTTGAACAAGAGACACTTCATCGCCTTAACGGTGTAGTGCTTGCAAACTCCACTCCTTATAATCCAAGGAGTATCTTCTTCCAACAGTTTCAAGGGAGGTTTCATCTTGATCTTAGGAGGTTCTTTCGGAAGAGACCTCCAACTCTCCGGTGCGTTCCTAAAAAATTCAGAAATTTTAATAGGGATTTCAAATGAAGTAGGAGAATGTACCTCGTAAAGTTCTCCAAAGCTTGAGACAAGTTTCATGTTGGGTTGATAATCTACACACAAAATCCCTCCCAACTCAGCTGATCTTTCTTCCACCTTGACCACAGTCTCAGTAATTTGGCCAAGGTTCTCCGTATCTTGCAGTTCTACAGATTTTTCCTCCACCTCGGCCGATCTCTCTTTCAACTCGGCCGAGGTCTCAACAGTTAGATCGAAATCTTCCAAATCTTCTTCTCCCTCAAAAGCTTCAGGAGAAACTTCTGGTTTGATTGGAGGGGTGCTTGGAACTTGCAGCACTTCCTTATGCTCCTCTTCCGGCTTAGCATAGGATAGGGTGCTTTCCTTGAACTCCTCCACCTTCTTCATTAACCTCTCCCATCTTGATTCAAGAGAATCTTCAAGGGGTTGCTCACAAATCTTTTTAGGGACATTTAGTTCATCCCACATTGCAAGTTCATGCTTAATGGCCTCTTCTCTTTCCCATTCATTGTTGAACCAATAGAAGAAGTATTTCTCCTCCAAGTATTCATAATGGTCCGCCCTAGCACTTTGCCTTGCTATCCTGGCTGGATCAAATGTAGTCATCGGAAATCCTGAAAACTACAAAACTCATAGAAAGAGTAGTTAGTAGCAACAGGGGCAAGTGCCCCGAAAGCAAACCGCAACCGGCTCGGTCTAGACCACGTCCCCGGCAACGGCGCCAAAAACTTGTTCTTTGGCGAAACTCTGTTCCGTTGTCGGACCGAGAACTTCGTATGTACCTAAGAACACAAACCTACAAGAATACTCAAGCAGAAAGATCAATAGAAATAGATGCGAGCATTCCCCTACGTTTCGCTCCAAAAACTTGTTCCAAACGGTGTGTGCAAGCTTTAAATTTATAACCCTAGACTTAAGCTTAAAACAAGGATGCGAACCCGCAGTGTACGGGTCAATCGTAGTAAAAAGCAAGGAATTCCAGGGGTCGATCACAGGGACTTAGTGAAACAATGTCGATAACGGTAAGCTTTAGCAATTACTAACCACAAGCAATTAAAACAATCAAAGATGATAAAAGTCAATAAAGGAAATATGCAATTCTAGGGATTAAAGCATCTAGTTGTGGTTCCAACTCAAGATCTAAAGATAAGCGGACAAAGCTGAGATTTTGCATAGGGAAGGTGTTACTAAAGTGGAATAGATCACCGGGTAAGTCTCACTACTCACTAATCCCAAACCGTAACTCCTATTACCGGGTAAGTCTCAAGGAATTAAGATAAAGAACTATATCCTCAAACTAACACTCCAACTAAGGGAATAGAATCAACCTTTACCGGGTAAGTCTCAGGCTAACTCACAAAGATGGGATGAAAGCACACTCAAACCCCAATAAAGGATAAACCTTTATTACCTACACTTATGATCTTTGGTAAACAAACAAAGCAATTACCGGGTAAGTCTCATCCTAGGCTTGCATTGAACCAGGAAAGGTGTAATAAGAATAGGATTTGGCAAACTCTAACACTTAACTCTCAGTTTCGGATCAGATAAGTCACCTCGGTTAGAAGAATTCGACCCCGGCCGAGATGTTCATCGACTGAACGAGATGCTTAGGGTTAAGGTAAAGACTCGAACTTTCAGGGTCCTACTGTGATTAAGATTATTCTATCATTGTTTTTCCCACAACCTTCAGCCAATCACCCTAGAATCACACAAAGAGATTAGCCACTAATCATCATGAAAGTATTAATCAAATATATGGGAAGAAAGAGAATAATTAAACAAGGAAACCTTAAGAGAAAGGCTTCAATAACTGAATCAATTATAAAACACAAGCGTTCCTTGGATAAAATCCAACAAGACAACAAACAAGAAGGGAATCTAAGATGATCTTACAAAAACCCTTCGAAAAGCTATAAAAGCTATAGACTTTCTTCCTTCAACCTTCAAAAAGGTTCTTCAAATCTCCCAACTGGAGTATGGCTGCAGCAGTGTATAAAGCACAATCGGTGGTATAACATGCTCTGGATTTGTGGGAAATCCGACCCTTTTTATAGGAAAAATACCCTCCAAAGATAAGATATCTTAGAAAGATCTCTTCCCATAAAAATAGGTAAAATATATGATCTATCATATCTTCTTCCTTCCAGGAGCCAAGCCCAAAAATATAAGATCTCTTTCCAAAGATAAAAGATCTCAGCCAAGAATAAAATATTCTCGCCGCGTCCTAGGTGTTCGCCTCGGTCGAGTCGACTCCTCTGGATCACCTCGGTCGAGGTGACTCTGTAGTCAACCGAGGTGAGTCACAACTGAATGTGAAATCTCTCAAATCTAGTCCAAAGTAAATCTCTAATCCATGGCTATGCTCCCTGGATGTTTCCTTATGTTCTTGAATGTAGCTCCAATGACTCCATAGCTCCTTTTGCTCCTTTTTTATGCAAAACGTGCCATTTTACCTACGATTACAACAAAACTAGGTGTAGACCTCGATTCCCGCAAAGGTAGATGAAATGGTAATATAATCACATATTATACATACAAACATGCAGATTATTGAAGATAAAACGTCCAAACAAACCCCGAAATATAGACTATAATTCATGCTATCAAAATACCCCATACTTAGCCCTTGCTTGTCCAGATGTGCTCTGGCCCTTGACTGGGGGAATGGAAGTGGTGGTTTGTATGCAGGAGGTGGAACATAAACTTCAGTTTTCCCCTCCGCTTTCTGTGGCTCCACCTCGGTTGGCATCTCGGCCGAAGTGTTCTTCAACTGCACCTGGACCGAGGTGGTCTTCGTCGGTACTAGCACCGACTGAGGCATTGGATCTGCAGTTTTCAGTCCACTCCTCGTAGTTATGGCCATAATCTGGCCCTTAGGGTTGCTTTCCGTCCTTGCTGGAAGCTTCCCTGGATCTCTTGGCGCTTCATTCGCCCTACTAGCAAGTTGTTGTTCAAAGGCCTTTTGGGCCTTCGAAAATGAAGTCATGGATGTCTACATAGCACTAAGCTTGATCAAGATAGCCTCCAACACTGCGTCTTTCTTTTCCGGCTGGGACGAACTTGATCCTTGCCCTTGGCTCTTTAATGGAGTAGAAGAAGAAGAAGGGGAAGAGAGGAAAGGATTAGAGGAATCATTAGAATTGGAGTTAGAATGATTGTTACCAGAATTTTGGTTGTTCGCCCTCCAATTATTGCTATTGGATCCTCTATTGTTGTTGTTGTAGTTGTTGTTCCGGGAACCGTTGTTGTTGTTACGGTATCCATTGTTGTTGTTCCTTTGTCCTTGATCTTCCTTCTTGGTTTGAGCAACCAAGAGTTCCTTCAATTGCTTCATGTCATTCTTCAAAGACATGAGTTGATTGTTGTTAGGCTGAGTATCTTGGAAGTTAACTCTTTTAACTCCACCTTCAGCTCCTTGATGGGTGTATTTCTCCATATGCGAAGCTTGTTTCTCGATAAAGTCCCAAGCTTCGTCAATCGCCATGTCCATAAATGTACCGGCGGAGAGTAGTTGGAGGTTGAACTGGGTGCTTCCGTCCAGTCCCTTGAAGTATATCTCCAACAACTCTATCTTTGGAATCCCATGATGTGGGCAATCCAAAAGAATGTCCTTGAACCTCTCCCATGACTTGGACAAGCTCTCCTTGTCCTTCATAATGAATGCATTAATCTTCCCTCTCATTTCAGCGGTCTTAGATGGGGGAAAGAATTTTGTCAAGAATTCCGTAGTCATCTCCTCCCAAGTGCTAATTTTTCCTGGAGGAAGAGATTGATACCAAGTAAGAGCTCTATCTTTTAAAGAAAAGTAAAAAGGTCTTAGCTTGTAGTTGTTGTTTTCAATTCTCGAGGATCTCAAGGTCTCCATCAAGATCTCATAGTTTTGAAGATGTTGATGTGGGGATTCCTTCTCTAGCCCTCCGAACTGGCATTGGCGAATCATGGACAGAACTTGCGGTCGAAGTTCGTAGTCATGGTCCGCTGGATCTCCTAGATTAACTCCTGGACGCCTCAGTTGTTGATTGGGATCCATCCTTTGACCTAGGGTTTGCGGGATTCCTGCAAAAAGAGCGCCTCGGACTGGCATCCGAGGTGGAAGTACCTCGGCCGCGGCGTCAGGTACTAGGACCTGCCTCGGTCGAGGGTCTGTAACTGGGACCTGCATCGGTCCAGCATCGGGAATTGGGTCTTCCCTCGGTCGAAGTTGATATTGGTGTCGTAAGGCTGCCATATCTGCTTCGATCGCTTCAGTCCTGGTGCGAGTTTCTTCTTTCTCTTGCCTTAGTTCTTCCTTGCTGAGGCGTAGCTGTTCTAACGCCTCTTTCAACTCGGCCTCAAGATCGCGATTGTCTTGGTTGGCCATCTTCTCTTCTCTTAAGCGTCGTTTGTATGTCTTTTCTGGTTCGGGATCGTAAGGAACGATTTCCTTCCCAGTGGTTAGTAGACACGGGGGGCAACTGCCCCAAAAAGCGGGATCGTCGTTTGTATGTCTTCGCATAAACCTAAGAAAGAACCTGCAAAAGTCACTCAAGTAGAGTGGTTAGTAGACACGGGGGCAACTGCCCCAAAAAGCAAACCGCAACCGGATCGGTCTAGAATAAGTTTTTGGCGCCGTTGCCGGGGAACTTGGTGTGTGCAAGCTTTAAAACAAGGATGCGAACCCGCTCGGTCTAGAACAAGTTTTTGTTCGCTCCAAACGGTGTGTGCAAGCTTTAAATTTATAACCCTAGATGTAAGCTTAAAACCAGGATGCGAACCCGTAGTGTACGGGTCAATCGTAGCAAAAAGCAAGGAATTCTAGGGGTCGATCACAGGGACTTAGTGAAACAAAGTCGATAACGGTAAGCTTTAGCAATTACTAACCACAAAAGCAATTAAAACAATCAAAGATGATAAAAAGTCAATAAAGGAAATATGCAATTCTAGGGATTAAAGCATCTAGTTGTGGTTCCAACTCAAGATCTAAAGATAAGCGGACAAAGCTGAGATTTTGCAAAGGGAAGGTGTTACTAAAGTGGAATAGATCACCGGGTAAGTCTCACTACTCACTAATCCCAAACCGTAACTCCTATTACCGGGTAAGTCTCAAGGAATTAAGATAAAGAACTATATCCTCAAACTAACACTCCAACTAAGGGAATAGAATCAACCTTTACCGGGTAAGTCTCAAGCTAACTCACAAAGATGGGATGAAAGCACACTCAAACCCCAATAAAGGATAAACCTTTATTACCTACACTTATGATCTTTGGTAAACAAATAAAGGAATTACCGGGTAAGTCTCATCCTAGGCTTGCATTGAACCAGGAAAGGTGTAATAAGAATAGGATTTGGCAAACTTTAACACTTAACTCTCAGTTTCGGATCAGATAAGTCACCTCGGTTAGAAGAATTCCACCCCGGCCGAGATGTTCATCGACTGAACGAGATGCTTAGGGTTAAGGTAAAGACTCGAACTTTCAGGGTCCTACTGTGATTAAGATTATTCTATCATTGTTTTTCCCACAACCTTCAGCCAATCACCCTAGAATCACACAAAGAGATTAGCCACTAATCATCATGAAAGTATTAATCAAATATATGGGAAGAAAGAGAATAATTAAACAAGGAAACCTTAAGAGAAAGGCTTCAATAACTGAATCAATTATAAAACACAAGCGTTCCTTGGATAAAATCCAACAAGACAACAAACAAGAAGGGAATTTAAGATGATCTTACAAAAACCCTTCGAAAAGCTATAAAAGCTATAGACTTTCTTCCTTCAACCTTCAAAAAGGTTCTTCAAATCTTCCTTCAAAAAGGTTCTTTGAGAATTATTCTACGTATATCATCAATGCTAGGAACACAAATCCGATTCCGATACCATAATGAACCATCATCTTGTATCAAGAATCCCGGAGCCTTTCCTTCCACAACATCAGCACAAATTTTGATCAAGATAGTGTCCTCAATCTGCTTCTCCTTTATTTTGTCTAGTAAGGTAGAGCGAATTTCGAGCATGCACATGTGTCCTTGTTGTCGCCCAAACCAAACCTCAACCCCAAGCTCCATCAAGTCTTGACGCAACATTGATTGTGAGGTTAAACATGCAATCATATGCTCTGACGTTGACTTGCGACTTAATGCATCTGCCACTACGTTAGCCTTTCCTGGATGGTACAAGATTTCAATGTCATAATCCTTGATAAGTTCCAACCATCTTCTCTGACGCATATTCAGTTCCTTCTGTGTGAACACATATTTCAGGCTTTTATGATCCGTAAAAATTTGACAACTCACCCCAAACAGGTAATGTCGCCAAATTTTTAGAGCAAAAACCACCGCTGCCAATTCTAGGTCATGGGTGGGATAGTTTACTTCGTACGGTTTTAATTGCCTAGAAGCATATGCTACCACCCTTCTGTTATGCATTAGCACACAACCTAGACCTTGTTTAGAAGCATCACTATACACCACAAAACCTTCAGTACCCTCTGGGAGGGTTAAAACTGGGGCACTAGTAAGTCGTTTCTTTAGCTCTTGGAAGCTCGACTCACAATTGTAGTCCCACACAAATTTCTGGGTTTTGCGGAGCAACTTAGTCATTCGTAACGCAATTTTGGAGAACCCTTCCACGAACCTCCGATAATAACCTGCAAGTCCCAAGAAGCTGCGAACCTCCTTCACATTTTGGGGTTGTTTCCAATCTGATACTGCTCCAATCTTTTGAGGATCTACCATCACTCCATCCTCATTGATGATATGACCTAGAAAAGAAACCTCTTTTATCCAAAAGTCACATTTTGATAACTTAGCGTATAGTTCATTCCTTCTCAGTACTGTCAACGCCGTTCGTAGGTGTTCCGCATGAACTTCACGACTTGGTGAGTAGATGAGGATATCGTCAATGAATACGACGACAAACTTATCCAAACACTCGTGAAAACACCTATGCATGAGGTCCATGAATACCGCGGGAGCATTTGTCAATCCAAACGGCATCACTACAAACTCGTAGTGTCCATACCTCGTACGAAAAGCTGTTCTAGGAATGTCCTCCTCGCGAATCCTCAATTGATGGTAGCCTGATCTTAAATCGATCTTGGAGAATACTTTTGCTCCTTGGAGTTGATCAAGTAGATCATCGATCCTTGGAAGAGGGTACCTATTTTTGATGGTCACCTTGTTCAGTTCTCTGTAGTCGATGCACAACCTGAATGACCCATCCTTCTTGCGTACAAATAATACAGGTGCCCCCCAAGGAGAAGCACTTGGTCGTATATACCCCTTCTCTAACAACTCTTCTAGTTGTTTCTTCAACTCCTTCATCTCAACTGGAGCCATTCTATACGGTGCTTTAGAAAGTGGTGATGTTCCTGGTTCCAAGTCAATGGTGAATTCAATCTCACGGTTTGAGGGTAGACCGGGGATCTCCTTGAAAACATCGGGAAACTCTTGCACTACCGGAATATCTTGCACTTGAATCCCTTCAGACTTTGGCTCTTGAATAAAACAAAGATAACCGATGCAACCTTTTTGGATTAACTTTGCTGCTATCATGGCATTAATCAAACGACCATTGCTTGTCGCATTCCACCCTTTAAACTTGCATATGATATTCCCATCAGATGCCAAGGTTACTGACTTTGTGTTAAAGTCCATTATCGCTCCATGATGTAATAACCAATCCATACCTAGAATGACATCGTATGTAGAAATTGCTATGCTAATTAGATTAGCATGGAATTTCCGGTCATGGATGGTAATTGGGAAGTTTGACAACCGTTTTGTCCCAACTAACTGGTCACCATTAGGCAGTTTTACTACAAATGGTTCACATACTTCATTGCATGTAAGTCCAAGCCTAACTACACAATTCTCAGATATGAACGAATGCGTAGCTCCAGAATCAAATAGAATGCAGATAGGTTCATTCTTAACATAAAGAGTACCTTGGGCAACCGGAACAATGGGGTCATCTGCTTGTCGCATCTGATATAGTCGGTGCCCTTGGCTACTAGTCCCAGTTGGACCCTTTCCCTTATTTTGTGTGGTTCTCTGCTCGGATGCTGTAGCAGCCGCTGCATACTTGGTTCTTCCCCCATTTGTTGATGCTTGATGTGACTTAGCCGGGTTTTGTCCTTTGGAGCGGCAAAATGCTGCCATGTGCCCTATCTTTCCACAGTTGTGGCATGTTCTAGGCTCAATTGTGCATTGTGGCTTCAAGTGTGAAGGGTTTCCACAATTATAGCAACGGGTGTTGTTACCCTCGTTCCCCGAACGTTGGGTAGGGCCACCTTGAGTAGCCTCAGTCCTAGCACGTCCATTTCTATCAATTTGTGTCTGTGGGGCATGTCGTTTGAATCCACTAAATTGTTGTCCATCCTTCTTTCGGGTTTTTGAATCTAACCTCTTAGCCGACTCTTCAATAGTAGCCTCCATCTTGTAGGCTTCATCAATGTATTCCTCCAAAGTGACACAACCGTGACGCACCATCAATGGTTTCAATTCCGGGTACATCCATTCATGGAAGTGCCAAATCTTATCCTCTTCACTCTGGACATTTCCCCCAGCATATTGCAATAACTTATTAAACTTCGCAGCTAGTTGGGTGACCTTGAGCCCTTCATTGTTAGGGTAAAGGAACTCCTTTTGCTTCACATCTCTCATAGAGCGAGAGAAGTACCGGTTCATCAACTTGGTTTTGAACAACTCCCAAGTTAAATCTAGTTTATCTGCCAATCCAGTTCCTTCCCACCATTGACTAGCACCTCCTCTTAAGTGTAGAGAAGCTATGTTCACCTTTTCTACCTCCGTACAAGGGACACTTCTGAAGATCCGCTCAATGTGAGTGAACCATTCGACCACCTTTATTGGCTCGCCAGAACCATCATATTCTTGTGGCTTCATAGAGGCGACCGCCTTTAGAGCACGGTTGTAGTTACCACCTAGTCCAAGAGTCGGGTGTACAAGTGCATCTACTCCTTGATGTTGCGGTTCAAGGGGCGGCATTTGAGGAATTGGTTGTGGTGCAACTGGAACTGCCTGGGGTATGGCTTGGTTCATCACTTCCCGAGCTGTTTGAACCATCATTTGCCTTAATGCTTCCAATGTTGTTGCATCAAAAACAATCGGTGCTTGGGGTGGCGGGTCAATTCCTAGTCCATTCTCCGTTTGACGCCCGTTATTATGGTCGGACTCCGAGTCCTCCACTCGTTCAGCATTGCTTCTTAGGACCCCCCTAGTAAGCTGGTTGTTTCCATCATGGACATTGTTCCTTATAACATTTCTGGTATCCATCTGTAAATATGTTGTTATTAATACTACAACTCATCCTTTGGTGGTACGCCATGCGAGTATTATAATATATACAGAATTGATGAACCAATATCATAATAAACTTCTAATTTTTTATTATATCGAAATGTGGAAATAATTGTTTGGACTTGTTCTGAAAAGAACAACCATAACACTAACAAAGTCCTATTAGTAAGACCAGTCATAAGTACTTATCTTCTTATTTGATTGAAACCAAACTAAAAGCTAAGCATAGAGTGTTAGCTAACAATCTAATTATCAGAATTCGTCTTCCTTGTATCCTTGAACATAGGGTCATAAGTAGGTGTAGTATGGTCCTCATGTCCTCTAGTAGGTGAGACTTCCCTAGTGTGGTGTATTCCCTCTTGGATCCATCTGCGAACATTGCGTAGAGATCCTTCTAGTCTCATTGCAATTCCCTCGAGATGGTAGAGTTCTTGTCTCCATTCTTCCATAGTCATTACTCTTGTAGGATCGATAATCATAGGGGTTGAAGGTTCTTTGTGTCGAGGTGTCACATGCTTAGGAACCTCCATTCTCTCAGTATAGGAAGTATGGTTTTGCCAACCATCCACATATGGGTCCCATGCTCGAACTTGTCCCCATTTGTCCTCTATCCTTGAGTGGTAGTTGGTGGTTGTCCTTATATGCTCATCACTAGGTGTGACCCAGTTTCCATCTGATTGTAAGGAATGAGGATGAAATGATTGATGCCCTGAGTTTGGAGATCCATATGACATAGAGTCCTCCATCGGGTCTTCTTCTTCTTCTGGCTCTGAAACAACAATTGTTGGTTGTTTGCCTTCCCTATGAGGAAAATTTGGTATAGCCTCTCGGATCAAGTCAGAGTCCAACTCCCAGTTAGAATCTGGATCAGAGACATTGTCAAAGGAAAAGTTCCTCCAGAACTCTGCGTGCTTTGCCGCTCTAGTCATTGCTCGGGTTATGGCCATATCCTATAGATAGACGAAGTAATGTCAGAATTTTACATGACATTTCCTAAAAAGGGGTAAAAGATCTATATAATACATAGGAGTGAGATGAGCTCTATCTTAAGCACTTTAAATTTTATTTTATTTTATTTTAAAAATAATAATAAAATAGTTGATCGTTTTATAAACAATTTTCAAAAATCGGTTTGTAAAACTTGCTCTGATACCACTTCTGTAACACCCCCTCTTAAATCAAGAATGTCACATCCAGTAGTTTGAGAAATTCAAAACTCCCAAAACTACCCAAGGCTAGTAGCAAATTATTTGCGTAAAAAAGATCATAATTAAATAATCAGCGGAAGACTTGTTGAACATAAAAGATCAATTTCATAAACTCGTAACAACAATGTCAAATTGAAATAAAAACTTTATTATGACAAAGTAAAACAACTAAATGAAAAGATAGCTCGAGTGAAATCCCTATACATATGACTAGGTACAAAAACGTTGCATCCTAATACATAGTCTAAAAATTTAATTTATTAAAACAATAAATAAGTGCTCTAGATGACGCCATCTTCACTTTGGTCCTTTGTATCCATGGTCCTGAGAAACATTGCCTGATGTGTCGTATGCAACGAGGGACACCAGCCAACCAGGTAACATGTTGGTTAGTCTAACGTAAGACTAGCAATTGACTAAAGTAAATAGGTTCGATGTGGGTCATACAGTGACCATTAAACGGTATGTATTCAAACCCAACACTTAACAAGAAGAGGAGAGACAAGAGAGGTGAAAAAGATTTCCAAAGGTAAGGATACCTTAAGAATTATTAGAATTAGTGATTTTTATTGGGAATCTTTAATTTGAAGATTTTATTAAAAACAACGCTAACTTGGACTACCCTAAAGTCCTAGTAACAGAATCCGACCAACCTCACCTCCCGAGTGACCCGGGCGAATTCAGATTGGAAAGACAATTCTATCAAAGGACTAGAGTGGAGTTCACCGGGAACCCATCACCCTCGTTTTAAAACGCTAAGTGTACACCAAGTACTTACTAGTGATATTAGTGACACATTTTAATAATATTCCACTTGTGCAAATATTTAAGTATAAACTTAATAGTAGAGGCGTATCAAAGCCCGAAACCAACTAAGCCCCTATGTCTTAGTTAGTGCACCAGTTGATTTATCAAATGTAATTCAACCTCATTGCATCAAATGTGCTTAATTATCATTCCATGGAATGGGTACAAAAGTGGTACTTCCCACTTTTGAAATTTAATATATACTAACATAAATATAATAATTTATACGAGTTTTAAACGTTTGCACTAATTTCGATAACCCTTACGTTATAGAAACTTAAACTAACACATAAAGTCCCACACAAAATCACCCGTAGATGATAATAAAGCATGTATCATATTAAAATAATTCACTTCAAAGATTCCCATATAATCACTAAGCTAAGTTCAAAGGTCACCCTAACACAATTCCGACTATTCTCTAAAATGTCCTAGCCGGAGGAATATATCGAATTGAAGAAGAAACAAGGGTTGAAAATAACCACTTGCGAAAATGAACCGAAATCACTTGCCTTGAATTACGAAGAACGGATCGAAAACGGATACACTTGATGGTTAAGGCTCACCAACACTCCACCGGGTACCTAACATCCAAGCAAAAAGCTCTTATGAATATTTATATAACTTTTGCACAAATTCGTACATCTCTAGTTATATAGTTAATTCATAAAAATAATTTATAAATCCTTTTATAAATTATTTCATCCATAGAGTAAGATGAATGAGTTTACAAGTTGATTTATATTTGTTAATTTTCTTACTTGATTAACAATATTAATCAAAAACTCGTAGTTGGCTAACATGCTTATACTAATGGTGGAAGTGGGTAAGATTTATATCACTAAAATCTTCATTAGTCTAGTACATAATATATGAAGAAATTATGTAGACTATCTATTGATTAAAGAAAAAGATGGTACCGTTTACAATGGACTTGTAAGCAACACACAAGACAACTCGATCTTCTTTGAACGGATATGAAGAATGAGTAATCCCTTAACGTATGTTAGCAACTACGTTGACGTCCACACTTGCAGAGTTTCGACTCAGGATTTCAACAATATGAGAGTTGGGAAGAAGATTCAAGATGCAAGAAGCAAAGTGAATGGAAAAAGAAGAGAGGCAAGGTTTATATAGCCATAGGAAAATATTTTCATTAATCACCACCAATTAATTGGAAGATTATGAAATTAATTAGAGAATAAAATACTAATCTTCTAATTAAATGGTAGATTATAAAATTAATGAGAAAGAGAATAAAATATTAATCTTCCAAATTAAATGGGAGATTATAAAATTTATTAAAGAATACAACACTAATGTTGTAAAATCCCTCTCATCAATATTGTATTAACGCCTAAAAACGTAACCGGAGATTAATGAAATCGAAGCCAATCGAATATTCATTTCGGCTTTTCAACCAACGTTTTTATAGATCGATAAATACGAAATCGTTGCAGAAATAATCAAAGTGAAGCGTCGGCTCAGCTGGTCTGTGGGCACGCTAGGAAACCTGCAGGTTTCGTGTTTGAAACTGGCCTCCAGCAGTTTTTCCTCTCTTTTGTTATAATGCCTTAAATTAGGGATTATTATAAATCAGCCCCCTTCTTCAACATGAAGAACGACATGGCTTGCTGGTTATGTATTCTACGTGGTATGTTGGGGTCAAGTGTTCAAAACTGATCTCTAGCATTTGGTTCTTTTTTTATTTTTATATTTTGTTATGAACAACTCTTATTTAAACAATAATAAGAGAGTTTAACATCAAATAAAATAAAACGTCTACATAATTAATAAATCCGATATAGAAAAGGTGTACCCATATATACTAATATGTTGCACTTCTTTTATTACAATGATATAAGTTGGACATAACCCAAACTTATTATCTTACAAGGGATTATATTAAAAAGCTTAACAATGTATTTCTGTTTGGGGTATTTCAATATCTCCCTCTAAAAAAAAAGTTTCGACCCCGAAACTAGGCCGTGAATAAATCGGGAAAGCGTGTTCTCATATCAACTTCGGTTTCCCAAGTTTCCCAACTCACCCCCTCCTTTCCAAATTTATACCAGAGTACACGAACTAAGGACACAACTTTATTCCTGAGTTGCTTTTCTCGATACTCTAGTATCCGGACAGGTACTTCTTCGTATGTTCCGTTTTCTCGTACTTCGATATCCTCATAATCGAGCACATGAGAGGAGTCAGGAATGTACTTCCTTAGCAGCGATACATGGAAGACATTATGAACCGGGTGTACTGATGGCGGTAGGGCTAAGCGATAAGCGACTTTGCCTATGCGTTCAAGTATTTCAAAGGGTCCGACATATCGAGGATTGAGTTTCCCACGCTTCCCAAACCTGAACACCCCTTTGGAAGGTGACACTTTAACAAACACCTTATCACCTTCTTCAAATTCTATATCTCGTCGTCTTTTATCTGCATACGACTTTTGGCGACTCTGGGCAGTGAGCATTCGTTGCCTAATCAGAGTAACCTCGTTAGCCGTTCTTTCTAGCATCTCTGGACCTAGTAAGATCTGATCGGTTGCATCATCCCAACATATTGGTGAACGGCATTTCCGTCCATAAAGAGCTTCGAACGGGGCCATCTTAATGGACGAGTGCCAACTATTATTGTAAGTGAATTCAACAAGGCATAAACTTGACTCCCAATTAGTTGGTCTATCCAAAACACACGCCCGCAACATGTCTTCTAGCGTTTGAATAGTCCTTTCTGATTGACCATCGGTTTGAGGATGAAAGGCACTACTGAACCTTAACTCTGTTCCCAAAGCTTTGTGTAAGGACTTCCAGAATTGTGACATGAATCGCCCATCTCGGTCTGAAACAATGGTCTTTGGGACTCCATGAAGTCGCACTATCTCCTGTAGAAATACCTCGGCTAACTTTTGTGCTCCCCAAGTTACCTTAATCGCTACAAAGTGCGCACTCTTAGTTAATCGATCGATGATCACCCAAATTGCGTCCTTTTGACCCTGTGTCTTTGGTAATCCCGTGACAAAATCCATAGCTATGTCTTCCCATTTCCATTCTGGAAGAGGAAGTGGTTGCAACTCACCCCCAGGCCTTCTATGTTCAATCTTAACTCGTTGACATATCAAACACCTTGACACAAACTCCGCAACGTCCCCTTTCATATTAGGCCACCAAAAATTTCTCCGTAAATCCTTGTACATCTTGCTCGCACCTGGGTGTACAGAGTATGCTGAAGAATGAGCTTCTTTGAGAATTATTCTACGTATATCATCAATGCTAGGAACACAAATCCGATTCCGATACCATAATGAACCATCATCTTGTATCATGAATCCCGGAGCCTTTCCTTCCACAACATCAGCACAAATTTTGATCAAGATAGTGTCCTCAATCTGCTTCTCCTTTATTTTGTCTAGTAAGGTAGAGCGAATTTCGAGCATGCACATGTGTCCTTGTTGTCGCCCAAACCAAACCTCAACCCCAAGCTCCATCAAGTCTTGACGCAACATTGATTGTGAGGTTAAACATGCAATCATATGCTCTGACGTTGACTTGCGACTTAATGCATCTGCCACTACGTTAGCCTTTCCTGGATGGTACAAGATTTCAATGTCATAATCCTTGATAAGTTCCAACCATCTTCTCTGACGCATATTCAGTTCCTTCTGTGTGAACACATATTTCAGGCTTTTATGATCCGTAAAAATTTGACAACTCACCCCAAACAGGTAATGTCGCCAAATTTTTAGAGCAAAAACCACCGCTGCCAATTCTAGGTCATGGGTGGGATAGTTTACTTCGTACGGTTTTAATTGCCTAGAAGCATATGCTACCACCCTTCCGTTCTGCATTAGCACACAACCTAGACCTTGTTTAGAAGCATCACTATACACCACAAAACCTTCAGTACCCTCTGGGAGGGTTAAAACTGGGGCACTAGTAAGTCGTTTCTTTAGCTCTTGGAAGCTCGACTCACAATTGTAGTCCCACACAAATTTCTGGGTTTTGCGGAGCAACTTAGTCATTGGTAACGCAATTTTGGAGAACCCTTCCACGAACCTCCGATAATAACCTGCAAGTCCCAAGAAGCTGCGAACCTCCTTCACATTTTGGGGTTGTTTCCAGTCTGATACTGCTCCAATCTTTTGAGGATCTACCATCACTCCATCCTCATTGATGATATGACCTAGAAAAGAAACCTATTTTATCCAAAAGTCACATTTTGATAACTTAGCGTATAGTTCATTCCTTCTCAGTACTGTCAACGCCGTTCGTAGGTGTTCCGCATGAACTTCACGACTTGGTGAGTAGATGAGGATATCGTCAATGAATACGACGACAAACTTATCCAAACACTCGTGAAAACACCTATGCATGAGGTCCATGAATACCGCGGGAGCATTTGTCAATCCAAACGGCATCACTACAAACTCGTAGTGTCCATACCTCGTACGAAAAGCTGTTCTAGGAATGTCCTCCTCGCGAATCCTCAATTGATGGTAGCCTGATCTTAAATCGATCTTGGAGAATACTTTTGCTCCTTGGAGTTGATCAAGTAGATCATCGATCCTTGGAAGAGGGTACCTATTTTTGATGGTCACCTTGTTCAGTTCTCTGTAGTCGATGCACAACCTGAATGACCCATCCTTCTTGCGTACAAATAATACAGGTGCCCCCCAAGGAGAAGCACTTGGTCGTATATACCCCTTCTCTAACAACTCTTCTAGTTGTTTCTTCAACTCCTTCATCTCAACTGGAGCCATTCTATACGGTGCTTTAGAAAGTGGTGATGTTCCTGGTTCCAAGTCAATGGTGAATTCAATCTCACGGTTTGAGGGTAGACCGGGGATCTCCTTGAAAACATCGGGAAACTCTTGCACTACCGGAATATCTTGCACTTGAATCCCTTCAGACTTTGGCTCTTGAATAAAACAAAGATAACCGATGCAACCTTTTTGGATTAACTTTGCTGCTGTCATGGCATTAATCAAACGACCATTGCTTGTCGCATTCCACCCTTTAAACTTGCATATGACATTCCCATCAGATGCCAAGGTTACTGACTTTGTGTTAAAGTCCATTATCGCTCCATGATGTAATAACCAATCCATACCTAGAATGACATCGTATGTAGAAATTGCTATGCTAATTAGATTAGCATGGAATTTCCGGTCATGGATGGTAATTGGGAAGTTTGACAACCGTTTGGTCCCAACTAACTGGTCACCATTAGGCAGTTTTACTACAAATGGTTCACATACTTCATTGCATGTAAGTCCAAGCCTAACTACACAATTCTCAGATATGAACGAATGCGTAGCTCCAGAATCAAATAGAATGCAGATAGGTTCATTCTTAACATAAAGAGTACCTTGGGCAACCGGAACAATGGGGTCATCTGCTTGTCGCATCTGATATAGTCGGTGCCCTTGGCTACTAGTCCCAGTTGGACCCTTTCCCTTATTTTGTGTGGTTCTCTGCTCGGATGCTGTAGCAGCCGCTGCATACTTGGTTCTTCCCCCATTTGTTGATGCTTGATGTGACTTAGCCGGGTTTTGTCCTTTGGAGCGGCAAAATGCTGCCATGTGCCCTATCTTTCCATAGTTGTGGCATGTTCTAGGCTCAATTGTGCATTGTGGCTTCAAGTGTGAAGGGTTTCCACAATTATAGCAACGGGTGTTGTTACCCTCGTTCCCCGAACGTTGGGTAGGGCCACCTTGAGTAGCCTCAGTCCTAGCACGTCCATTTCTATCAATTTGTGTCTGTGGGGCATGTCGTTTGAATCCACTAAATTGTTGTCCATCCTTCTTTCGGGTTTTTGAATCTAACCTCTTAGCCGACTCTTCAATAGTAGCCTCCATCTTGTAGGCTTCATCAATGTATTCCTCCAAAGTGACACAACCGTGACGCACCATCAATGGTTTCAATTCCGGGTACATCCATTCATGGAAGTGCCAAATCTTATCCTCTTCACTCTGGACATTTCCCCCAGCATATTGCAATAACTTATTAAACTTCGCAGCTAGTTGGGTGACCTTGAGCCCTTCATTGTTAGGGTAAAGGAACTCCTTTTGCTTCACATCTCTCATAGAGCGAGAGAAGTACCGGTTCATCAACTTGGTTTTGAACAACTCCCAAGTTAAATCTAGTTTATCTGCCAATCCAGTTCCTTCCCACCATTGACTAGCACCTCCTCTTAAGTGTAGAGAAGCTATGTTCACCTTTTCTACCTCCGTACAAGGGACACTTCTGAAGATCCGCTCAATGTGAGTGAACCATTCGACCACCTTTATTGGCTCGCCAGAACCATCATATTCTTGTGGCTTCATAGAGGCGACCGCCTTTAGAGCACGGTTGTAGTTACCACCTAGTCCAAGAGTCGGGTGTACAAGTGCATCTACTCCTTGATGTTGCGGTTCAAGGGGCGGCATTTGAGGAATTGGTTGTGGTGCAACTGGAACTGCCTGGGGTATGGCTTGGTTCATCACTTCCCGAGCTGTTTGAACCATCATTTGCCTTAATGCTTCCAATGTTGTTGCATCAAAAACAATCGGTGCTTGGGGTGGCGGGTCAATTCCTAGTCCATTCTCCGTTTGACGCCCGTTATTATGGTCGGACTCCGAGTCCTCCACTCGTTCAGCATTGCTTCTTAGGACCCCCCTAGTAAGCTGGTTGTTTCCATCATGGACATTGTTCCTTATAACATTTCTGGTATCCATCTGTAAATATGTTGTTATTAATACTACAACTCATCCTTTGGTGGTACGCCATGCGAGTATTATAATATATACAGAATTGATGAACCAATATCATAATAAACTTCTAATTTTTTATTATATCGAAATGTGGAAATAATTGTTTGGACTTGTTCTGAAAAGAACAACCATAACACTAACAAAGTCCTATTAGTAAGACCAGTCATAAGTACTTGTCTTCTTATTTGATTGAAACCAAACTAAAAGCTAAGCATAGAGTGTTAGCTAACAATCTAATTATCAGAATTCGTCTTCCTTGTATCCTTGAACATAGGGTCATAAGTAGGTGTAGTATGGTCCTCATGTCCTCTAGTAGGTGAGACTTCCCTAGTGTGGTGTATTCCCTCTTGGATCCATCTGCGAACATTGCGTAGAGATCCTTCTAGTCTCATTGCAATTCCCTCGAGATGGTAGAGTTCTTGTCTCCATTCTTCCATAGTCATTACTCTTGTAGGATCGATAATCATAGGGGTTGAAGGTTCTTTGTGTCGAGGTGTCACATGCTTAGGAACCTCCATTCTCTCAGTATAGGAAGTATGGTTTTGCCAACCATCCACATATGGGTCCCATGCTCGAACTTGTCCCCATTTGTCCTCTATCCTTGAGTGGTAGTTGGTGGTTGTCCTTATATGCTCATCACTAGGTGTGACCCAGTTTCCATCTGATTGTAAGGAATGAGGATGAAATGATTGATGCCCTGAGTTTGGAGATCCATATGACATAGAGTCCTCCATCGGGTCTTCTTCTTCTTCTGGCTCTGAAACAACAATTGTTGGTTGTTTGCCTTCCCTATGAGGAAAATTTGGTATAGCCTCTCAGATCAAGTCAGAGTCCAACTCCCAGTTAGAATCTGGATCAGAGACATTGTCAAAAGAAAAGTTCCTCCAGAACTCTGCGTGCTTTGCCGCTCTAGTCATTGCTCGGGTTATGGCCATATCCTATAGATAGACGAAGTAATGTCAGAATTTTACATGACATTTCCTAAAAAGGGGTAAAAGATCTATATAATACATAGGAGTGAGATGAGCTCTATCTTAAGCACTTTAAATTTTATTTTATTTTATTTTAAAAATAATAATAAAATAGTTGATCGTTTTATAAACAATTTTCAAAAATCGGTTTGTAAAACTTGCTCTGATACCACTTCTGTAACACCCCCTCTTAAATCAAGAATGTCACATCCAGTAGTTTGAGAAATTCAAAACTCCCAAAACTACCCAAGGCTAGTAGCAAATTATTTGCGTAAAAAAGATCATAATTAAATAATCAGCGGAAGACTTGTTGAACATAAAAGATCAATTTCATAAACTCGTAACAACAATGTCAAATTGAAATAAAAACTTTATTATGACAAAGTAAAACAACTAAATGAAAAGATAGCTCGAGTGAAATCCCTATACATATGACTAGGTACAAAAACGTTGCATCCTAATACATAGTCTAAAAATTTAATTTATTAAAACAATAAATAAGTGCTCTAGATGACGCCATCTTCACTTTGATCCTTTGTATCCATGGTCCTGAGAAACATTGCCTGATGTGTCGTATGCAACGAGGGACACCAGCCAACCAGGTAACATGTTGGTTAGTCTAACGTAAGACTAGCAATTGACTAAAGTAAATAGGTTCGATGTGGGTCATACAGTGACCATTAAACGGTATGTATTCAAACCCAACACTTAACAAGAAGAGGAGAGACAAGAGAGGTGAAAAAGATTTCCAAAGGTAAGGATACCTTAAGAATTATTAGAATTAGTGATTTTTATTGGGAATCTTTAATTTGAAGATTTTATTAAAAACAACGCTAACTTGGACTACCCTAAAGTCCTAGTAACAGAATCCGACCAACCTCACCTCCCGAGTGACCCGGGCGAATTCAGATTGGAAAGACAATTCTATCAAAGGACTAGAGTGGAGTTCACCGGGAACCCATCACCCTCGTTTTAAAACGCTAAGTGTACACCAAGTACTTACTAGTGATATTAGTGACACATTTTAATAATATTCCACTTGTGCAAATATTTAAGTATAAACTTAATAGTAGAGGCGTATCAAAGCCCGAAACCAACTAAGCCCCTATGTCTTAGTTAGTGCACCAGTTGATTTATCAAATGTAATTCAACCTCATTGCATCAAATGTGCTTAATTATCATTCCATGGAATGGGTACAAAAGTGGTACTTCCCACTTTTGAAATTTAATATATACTAACATAAATATAATAATTTATACGAGTTTTAAACGTTTGCACTAATTTCGATAACCCTTACGTTATAGAAACTTAAACTAACACATAAAGTCCCACACAAAATCACCCGTAGATGATAATAAAGCATGTATCATATTAAAATAATTCACTTCAAAGATTCCCATATAATCACTAAGCTAAGTTCAAAGGTCACCCTAACACAATTCCGACTATTCTCTAAAATGTCCTAGCCGGAGGAATATATCGAATTGAAGAAGAAACAAGGGTTGAAAATAACCACTTGCGAAAATGAACCGAAATCACTTGCCTTGAATTACGAAGAACGGATCGAAAACGGATACACTTGATGGTTAAGGCTCACCAACACTCCACCGGGTACCTAACATCCAAGCAAAAAGCTCTTAGAATATTTATATAACTTTTGCACAAATTCGTACATCTCTAGTTATATAGTTAATTCATAAAAATAATTTATAAATCCTTTTTATAAATTATTTCATCCATAGAGTAAGATGAATGAGTTTACAAGTTGATTTATATTTGTTAATTTTCTTACTTGATTAACAATATTAATCAAAAACTCGTAGTTGGCTAACATGCTTATACTAATGGTGGAAGTGGGTAAGATTTATATCACTAAAATCTTCATTAGTCTAGTACATAATATATGAAGAAATTATGTAGACTATCTATTGATTAAAGAAAAAGATGGTACCGTTTACAATGGACTTGTAAGCAACACACAAGACAACTCGATCTTCTTTGAACGGATATGAAGAATGAGTAATCCCTTAACGTATGTTAGCAACTACGTTGACGTCCACACTTGCAGAGTTTCGACTCAGGATTTCAACAATATGAGAGTTGGGAAGAAGATTCAAGATGCAAGAAGCAAAGTGAATGGAAAAAGAAGAGAGGCAAGGTTTATATAGCCATAGGAAAATATTTTCATTAATCACCACCAATTAATTGGAAGATTATGAAATTAATTAGAGAATAAAATACTAATCTTCTAATTAAATGGTAGATTATAAAATTAATGAGAAAGAGAATAAAATATTAATCTTCCAAATTAAATGGGAGATTATAAAATTTATTAAAGAATACAACACTAATGTTGTAAAATCCCTCTCATCAATATTGTATTAACGCCTAAAAACGTAACCGGAGATTAATGAAATCGAAGCCAATCGAATATTCATTTCGGCTTTTCAACCAACGTTTTTATAAATCGATAAATACGAAATCGTTGCAGAAATAATCAAAGTGAAGCGTCGGCTCAGCTGGCCTGTGGGCACGCTAGGAAACCTGCAGGTTTCGTGTTCGAAACTGGTCTCCAGCAGTTTTTCCTCTCTTTTGTTATAATGCCTTAAATTAGGTATTATTATAAATCAGCCCCCTTCTTCAACATATTGAACGACATGGCTTGCTGGTTATGTATTCTACGTGGTATGTTGGGGTCAAGTGTTCAAAACTGATCTCTAGCATTTGGTTCTCTTTTTATTTTTATATTTTGTTATGAACAACTCTTATTTAAACAATAATAAGAGAGTTTAACATCAAATAAAATAAAACGTCTACATAATTAATAAATCCGATATATAAAAGGTGTACCCATATATACTAATATGTTGCACTTCTTTTATTACAATGATATAAGTTGGACATAACCCAAACTTATTATCTTACAAGGGATTATATTAAAAAGCTTAACAATGTATTTCTGTTTGGGGTATTTCAGTATTAATCAAATATATGGGAAGAAAGAGAATAATTGAACAAGGAAACCTTAAGAGAAAGGCTTCAATAACTTAATCAATTATAAAACACAAGCGTTCCTTGGATAGAAATCCAACAAGACAACAAACAAGAAGGGAATCTAAGATGATCTTAAAAAAACCCTTCGAAAAGCTATAAAAGCTATAGACTTTCTTCCTCCAACCTTCAAAAAGATTCTTCAAATCTCCCAACTTGAGTATGGCTGCAGCGGTGTATTAGGATGTAAGCAAGCTGTTCCGGGTGATAGCGGATGTCGGATTTGTGGGAAATCCGACCCTTTTTATAGGAAAATTACTCTCCAAAGATAAGATATCTTAGAAAGATCTCTTCCCATAAAAATAGGTAAAATTAATATGGTCTAACTTATCTTCTTCCTTCCAGGAACTCAGCCCAAAAATATAAGATCCTCTTTCCAAAGTTAAAAGATCTCAGCCAAGAATAAAATATTCTCGCCACGTCCTAGGTGTTCGCCTCGGTCGAGTCAGCTCCTCTGGATCACCTCGGTCTAGGTATTCACCTCGGTCTAGGTATTCACCTCGGTCTCGGTGACACTGTAGCTGACCTAGGTGAATTTCAGCTGCGTGTAAATCTCTTAAATTTGGTCCAAAGTAAATTTTTAATCCATTTCCATGCTTCCTGAGTTCCTCTTTAAGCTCCGGAATGTAGCTTCAATGACTCCATAACTCCTTTTGCTCCTTTTTAATGCAAAACGTGCCATTTTACCTACGATTACAACAAAACTAGGTGTAGACCTCGATTCCCGCAAAGGTAGATGAAACGACAATATAATCACATAATATACATCTAAACATGCAGATTATTGAAGATAAAACGTCTAAACAGGCCTCAAAATATAGACAATAATTCATGCTATCAGTGCACCTTGACAAGACCTTTGAAATATTTGATGGACATTTTTTTGTAACATCAGCTTCATTGTACCCACTTCCAGTTATTTGACCAGCTTCTTCTAAAGCACCGGCCCAAATGAGTAAATAAACACTCATCCTTTTCCAATGAGTCGCCAACATGTTTTTATTCCGCTCCGGAATCTCATGTGGTCGATGTTGACGAGCCGTTCATATGAGTGATGTATATTTCCCCAAAGATCAGCAAATTTGTTATCTTTGCCAACAATGAAGTATGTGCAATTGGTAAAGTAGACCTCAATTAGAGCTTCTTCTTCTTTGACAGATCAATCACGGTTGTTTGTTGCAACCGGAACTGGATGATTTTGGTTACCTAATGGAGGTGGCAATACTGATTCTTGAGGGATATGTTGTGTTTTCGGAGCAATATCTTCTTCATCAATAATCGTTTGACTATTCCTTCCTTGAAATTCTTGTGGAGAGTTCTTATAGTTTTGAAAGTTAGGGAAAAAATGTTGGGAAGGTGGTTGAGTCATTGCTTGTGGAATTGGTTGTTGTGGTGGAAAATTTTCTCCTACATTTGCAAGAAACTGAAAAAATTGTGGATGATTGATAAAAGAAGGATCAAAGTTGTTGAAATTTATCGAGGACTGATGAGGATTATATGGATCCATATTTTTCAGAAATTGAACAAAAGAACACAATTTTTTACGATTTTGAAGTGACAAATAAGTGAAATGAGGCTTTTCGAAGTGTGTCAAAATGGATGTCTATATATAGAGGAAAAAAAATGAACGTTGGTATAATTTTTTTTCTTTTTAAAATATAACCGTTATAATTTAACGGTTATATTACATAAAAAAAAAAAGATAAAATCAAAATAGAAATAACAATAAGAAAGAAAGAGCGGTTACTTACCTTTGGAGGTAGACCCAACTCTACAAAATCTGCCCACACCTACAAAAAAAGGTAATTGAGATTTTTTTTATAAAATCTAGATATTTTATAGAAGGTTTTACCGGTTGGTTGTAATTGAGCCCAAAATTTTCAAAAATTTGGATCAGAGACCGGACCGGGACGTTCCGGTCTAGTTTCGGACTAGTTCGGACCGGAATAAAATAAAAATATGTATTAAAAGCAAAAAAAATAATTAAAAAAAATATTTGTTTAAATATGTGCAAAAAAATATATGATTTTAATAAAATATATAAAATTAAATCTGTATAAAAAAATTCTGATCCGACCCGGTCTCTTTAGATCTTGAACCAGAATTTTCAAAAACAATAGATCGGTCCGGATCCCGTTCGGATCAATTTTGCACAGCTCTATAACTGTTCAAAGTAAATTTGTCAGGAACTTTCTGCAAGTAACTAAATTGAGAAAACCACCTTTTTTTAATTATATCCCTTGTGATCTTGATACCTAAAATCTTTTGAGTTGGACTAAGTCTTTCATATTAAAATTCATTTTCACATAACACCAACGACCAGTGTATTAGATTTGTTGATAAATAATATGTTATCCACTTATAAGAGTAAATATCATCAAGGGAAGAAGCATGCTTAAAAGTTGAAACACAAACAATAATCATACTTGCTTCTTATAAAACCTAAACTTTTTATGCACATTTCATTTCCTAGGTAATGGTTTCGAACCATATACAGATTATGTTGAGGAAGCACACATTAGCAACAATAATACTTGTAAAATTGAAGAGGAGCTTCCTCGATCATTCATCGTTTTTGAAGGCTTCTTGATAAACAACATTTATCATGATTGGATCCAAGGAAGCTGGAGCAGAAAGAGAATCCATAGAGTCAAGAGGATGAATTCCCATGTATATGTTAGATATATTGGCTACAAGAGAACCGGTGACTCAAGCTTTTGGAGACTCCTTATCATCACTGGCCTTAAACTCCTTGTACCCATCAATGATACGTGTGAGTTTGTTACTCCCTCAAATGACCTTTCTCCTTGCAATAGGAGCACTAGCGATCAAGTTTCTCGTTCTTAAAGTCTCGAAAATTGCCTAAAACTTGTCTGTAAGGGACAAGTCTATTAACAACAAGAGCATCACGTGTAGCACGTAAGGAATGACAAGTAATTTCTTTTTTGTTTTCCTACTTGAATAATCATGTGAGATACACGATTAATGGTAGACAAGGAATCAAGTGACAGAATATTGTTGCAAGCATGTTCATATTGCTCATTTAATCCCAGGAGAAACTGCATCACTCAGATGCTTTGCTTCTCGATGTGCAATTTTTTCACAATATCACAAGTACAATTAAAAATACCTCTACATGTGCAAGTAGGAGGTCCATCAACCGAAGCTAATTCATCAAATAGCTTTTTATGTTTGCCAGAATAACTACAACTATAGCATTATATTGCTTTAAGCAACTAAGATCCTTATGGATCTGAAAAAACAATGTTGCATCCGTTCAATACCTCAAAACGCTCTAAGATATCATCTCAGAGTTCTTGTGTTGAATCCACATAGGTAAAGTGTTTAGCAAGATTTGGCTTCATGGAGTTAATTATGCACCACCGGATCAGGTATCCTTCCCGGATCTACCTTGCGAGTTGTTTGGACTCGTCAGCGTCAAGTTCTTGCAAGTGTCGTTGACGAATCCAAGTTTCTGCTTAGCTCCCAGGTCCATCTTGATAATGCATTTCTAGGATGAAAAATTGGATCCATTAAATTGGATGGAGACCAATAAGATTCTTGGATTGCCAGAATTCGCAAAGTAGAGAGGATCATTATCATTGTTGTTGGACTATCTGTCAAAGCCCCAATCAATAGTAGAATTTTGCGTATTGATTGGATCAAAATTAGCATGACCTTAAAAGAAAGGAGTGGAAAAGGGGGGATTTGTGGAAGAAGAGGAACTTGAGTTGTTCAATTGAAGCAACTCGAGGAAAAACAAATGGATCGTGAACCAGATCGATCAAATACCATTTCATTATGGAAGTGGAGAAATCCATTCATTCATACGTGCATACAAGGTCGTTACATCCCTCTATATATACAACAACTAGTATATTACCGGCACTCTTGTGCGGGTTGAGTTTTAATATATATTCAATACTTAGAAGTTCATAGGTATATTTTTAAAAGATAAAAGAACGGAGAATGAATTATAATTATTACTTTGATTTTGAATTCTCTATCAAGTATTTTCTCTTCTAACTATTATATATTGAAAATATTTATAATAATTAGATTAAGTTATCTTGAAAAAACAAAACAAAAAGGAAATGGCTTAGGATAAAATAACAACCGTAAAATTATTTGACAAAAATAAAATAAACAAATAAATTACACCGTAAAAATAAAACTAAAAAGATTGGTTGATATATGATTGTTGGTAAAATCAATGGTAAAAAATTTGTAAGAGTTTAAAAATTATTTTTGTAAAAGCATTTATTTAAATATATTTATACAAAATTTAGAAATTAATTTGTAATTTATATTAATATTTAAAAATTACTTTTTGAAATAAATTTTGTGGGGCTTCAAGAAACGTGGCGTTGACACGTGGCAAAAAGTTTATGTTTTAATAGATATAAGATAAGATAAGATAAGATATCCAACTAGCTTTTTTTTTATGTTAAGGCTATTTACAATACCAACCCTATTATTCTATGTAATAACAAATATATGTATATACTCCTATAGTAACACTAGTCTATAAAGCCCCCTAGCCCCTACCTTTTGGGCAATGGCCAGCAATTTATCAACGTGATTTTTAAATGTACCGGTGAAAATCTCTATTAGTGACCATAACTACCCACTTCGCGTGCATAGTTGATAAGGTCCCCAACTACGCCTTTGGGAAGCGTTGTTGGAGTTCCAAAAAAAATAAAAATATCTAGTACTCCTTTGGGGAGCGTAGTTGGAGTTCCCTAAAAAAATTTTAAATTTTTTTTGGAAACTCCAACTACGCTCCCCACAAGCGTAGTTGATATTTTTATTTTTTTTAGAACTCCAACTACGCTCCCCAAAAGTGTAGTTGGGGACCCTAACAACTACGAATGCAAATAGCTTAGTTGGAGTAACAATTATAGATTTTCACCGGTACGTCTATTAACCCCCTTTTTCAAGAGAGGTCTTGAAACAAGCAAACGTTGGAGTTGAACAATGCACAATGAGTATCATTTTCAAGAAGTTCAGGAATAAAGAGAAGATGATGTTTGTAGTCTAGTATGTAAAAAACATTCTTGAGCAACACATTAGTCGTAAGTGGAATGTCTCACTGAAATGAATTGATTTAAATATGCCATTTGGTAATTCAATCAAGATTGAGAAGAAGAAGATTACCGATGAACAAATAATAGATAATCGGAGGCAAATGAAACGCTACAATATTTAGAGTAACGAAACCCTAGGTTATACTTGGGCGCCAAAAATAAGATTGGGCCAAACAATAAATGCCCAAACGGATGAGGCTCATTCAAGGCATATCAATAAATCTTCTCCTTGACTTTAATCCTCACAAACATACTAGATGCATTAGTCAATACCTAGACTAGCTCCTTTCTCGATATCCAGATGTGCCCATTGGACACTTAACAACTTCTGACATTTAGCAAGTCTAAACAATGTTGGAACTTGATGCAAGGTACCGGCCTGGTGACATATTAGCAGGATTATCAACAATCCCTAATTATTTCACTCTGATCCTCTTCTCACTTCTCAAGCAATGATACCCAATGTCAATAAGCTTAGTCCTCTCATGATGAACATGATCATTGGCCAAACAGATTGCACTCAGACTTTCATAATAAACAACTGCCTGATCATGATGTATACCTATATCACTAGCCGATCCTTTTAACCAAATTCTCTTTTTAGTTTCTTTAGTCAGCGCCATGAACTCTGCCTTTGTGGTAGACAAAGTAATCGTGGGTTGTAAAGTTGCCTTTCAACTGAAAACACAACTCCTAAGAGTGAAAACATAACCGACCATAGATCTTTTAGTATCAACATCTCCTACATAATCAGAATCAGAGTACCTTGTGACCAAACACTTTGTATATCGTTCTAAAAAACGAGCCCAATGTCAAATGTACCTTTAAGGTACCGAAATATCCTCTTCACATCTTGTTAGTGTTCTTTTCCAGGTTGCCCCATGAACCTGCTCACATCACTAACAACTTGTACTAGATCTGGTCTTGTGTAGACCATATCATACATCAAACTCCCTAATGCATTAGCATAAGGGACTCAAAACATATACTCTTTCTCCTCATCTGACTGAGGTAAAAACAGAGTGGTAAGATGGATGTTAGCATCACTAGGTGTATCAATAGGTTTGGCCGATGATATTCCAAACCTTGACAACACCTTTTCAATATATCCTTTTTGTGATAAGAAAAGCTTCTTATAACCCCTATCTTTTAGTGTCTCCATTCCTAGAATTTCCAAGATAATCCTAGATCCTTCATTGTAAACTCAATACTTAGGAGACTACTCATCTTTTGAATGTCATACTTGTTATTTGCAGCTATTAGCATATCATATACATACATGACCAGGTAGTAGAGAGAATCATCCTTCAGCTTGTTGTAATACACACAACAATCAGAAGCACTCTTGTTTTTAACTAATATCTATCATACAACAGGCAAATCTCTTGTACCACTGCCACATAGACTACTCAAGTCCATATAAATACTTCTTCAACTTGCAAACATAGTTTTCTTTCCCTGGAATTTGGAAACCATCCGTTGAGTCATGTATATTTCTTCTTCTATCTCTCCATGTAAGAACTTTGTCTTTACATCAAGTTGTTCGAGTTCTAGATCCTGATGTGCTACTTTATCGCTAGTAACACTCTAATGGAGGTATGCCTGACTACCGGCGAGAAAATCTCATTGTAATCCACTCTCTCTCTTTGATGAAAAAGTCTTGCAATAAATTGAGCCTTATACTTGACAGTTTACACCTTCAACATGAGACATCCAATCCTTCTTCTTGAAAACCCCTTTGCAAGTAATAACCTTCTCTCTCTAGGCGGTATATCAAATTCCCAAGTCCGATTCTTATGAAGTGACTTCATCTCATATCCATTGCTGCAAACCACTGTGTAGCTATAAACCCAAATACAACTTCTCTATAGGTAGATGATTCATGAGTATCCATCTTTTCTGCAACCTATAGAGCATAACTAACAATATTCTCAAAACCGTACCTTTGTGGAGGTCTTACTCCAACTCTTCTCGAGCTTCCCTCAACCAAGCTCTGGTGAATAGCTTTTGATGGTTGATTTTCTAATGTTACTGATTCGGGTAGCTTAACTTTTGATTGTGGAAGTTCCCCTTCTTCTTGAGGAAGGAACTAAATCTCCACATGCTAATCAACATTGCTACTCTCCCCTGCTTCCATTGGCTTCACTGACGAGTTAACTATATAATGTAACACCCGGATCTTTATGGACCATGTTAATCAACATTGCTACCCTCTAGGAGTTGTCGAAGGTTAGGATACTTGTGAGGGCGACCATTGTTGGCCGCGGGTGCGGCTACTGTTGCCCGCGGGTGTAAGTAAGCAGCAACCACGTCTCTTCTGTTTCGTAACCGTCGTTATACCCTTTCTTTTCCTCTTAACCTAATCTGAGGCCTGCAGTCGTTGCTTGAAACCTTGACAACTTTGGGAGAATCACGTAAGTCTCTTCCTCTCTTCCTTTTCCCCTTACTTTTGTGATTCCTATAACACCCCAAATTCTGGGAGCTCGAAGAGTTACGTGTTAGGACCGCACAATGGGTCCCGACCCTCAGAGTAACAACAATAACATCGGATCTTGCAATAAGGGACAAATAAATGAAAACCAAAACTTATTAAAACCACAGGTACAAAGGGAAACACAAAGGATTCGTAGCCGAGTTCAAAACGAAAGGGAAAGACAACAACAGAAATATAAAAACCAATCCCGTCCTATAATGTACGGGAATTCCGGCTGACCACACCATCCGAATCACTCAACAACATCTCTAACCTGCAGGGCATCTACAACATCGGTATAAACCGTTAGCTAACATTCTAGATATCAAAAAGACAGTAAAGGCACAATCACAAATACATAGCATGCTCGCACATAATCGGTTATCATCTTTCATTAAGTTATCCATTACTAATTCAACTTCTTTTGTCACACGATAATCTACCGAAACTCGTCTCCGCTTCCGTCTGTCGACAAGAATAGACCAGTACTATCCGCTACTTGTGGGCATGGGGTTCAAGAGCACCTCTAGTCTCTTGTAGAAATGGACAAGTGGTCACTGCCCGGTTATCATACACTTAGGCCAATTACTGTATAAGGTCGTCCTAGTCCGGTTTTCCGTTAACGATAAAGAACAACACAACCACAACCAATACGGTCAAACCAATATACGGAACACATCTAAGTAAATCCAAGGGACTTACCTCACTAAAAGGTAACTCAAGAATCCGCTAACTGCTCAACTTCCCGAAGGAAAGGATAGATGCGTGCACAGACAAGGCATTTAGAATTAAAAACTGAACGAATGCTAGAAGTTCCCTTCTTTCTAGTCTCAATGATCACTAACTCATCTCAACATGCTAGGAAAAGGATTCCTAGTCTCAAGGTTTGCAAGGAACGTCATCAACAACATAACTCAAGGGCGTAACCAACTTAAAGTGATCAACAAGCCACTAATTGGCATTCAGACTAATCATCTAGGTCCATCCTAGCATGATCTAGCATAAGGAAAGGGCAAAGGAAGTAAGGAAGGAAGCAACTCACCAAAGACGGGAGTCATTGTAGAAGAACCGCGGGGGCGGTCAAATACAGGCACGGGGACGGCGGAACTTGCAGGCGCGGGGCGGGAAGATGCAGGCGCAGGGGCGGTTTTTGCACAAAAACCACGTCTTCGTCTTTGACAGCAAGAACTCAGCAAGGGAACAAAGCTTGGTTCTTTCAATCCACACACACGTCAACACTCAACCGAAGATCGTGGAAATACCACTCACCATCAACGAAGCACAACCAAGAATCAAGACTCGATCTTGATTCATGGGGAGAAGAAGAAGATTAACGAAAAAGAGAAAGACGTAAAGAAGAAGAAGAAGAAAGTATGTTGTAGGTTCATGAACGTGTAGAAGGATAAAAGGGATGAAGACTTACACGTTTTGCAGAAGATCACAAGGGAAAGGCCGTAGCTTTGCTCAAAGTTGAAGAAGATGTAAGCAAGAAGAGGAAAAAGAGAAAGACGGCAGAAATATATAGAGAACGGTTGGAAAAGATAAAGGAAGGTCGATTTTAGAGTTAGAAGATCAAAGGAAAGTCGGCTCATAACTTAGAAGATCAGATCTTCTAAGATAGGAATGAAATAAAACAGAATAAAAACAGATTGAGCGCGATCTGGAGTCAGCCGTAGGGTAGCTGACCTTGCCGCGACCGCGGCTTGCCACAGGGGCGGCCACTGTCAATACGGCGGCGGTGAGAACCAAAAACCAGTTGTTACATCAGATCTCCCAAAAAGAAGTTTCGTCCCGAAACTTGAAGCAAACCACACAAGAACACACAACAAAGTAGAAACACTGATCTCAACTCATAATCCCTCGCGGGGGACATAACTCAAAACGTCACATACGCGTGTACACAACTCAACAAAAGGAAACTAAAACTCCAACATCTATGCTATAGGTACATCCAACTCAACATAGAACTCCGGATAGTTGCTCTGAATACTATCCTTTTTCTCCCAAGTTGCCTCGTCTATTCCTCGCATCGACCACTTAATCTTCATCATCGGTATGTAGTTCGACCGCAAGCATCTCATACTATGCTCTAAGATAGCTACCGGGTGCTCCACGAACGTATGGTCTGGCTTGACCACTAAATCCTCATGACTGACGATGTGTCTCGGGTCTGGTACGTACTCCTATAACTAAGACACATGGAAGACTGGGTGAACACCCTCTAGTCTCGGTGACGGAGCAAGTTTGTAAGCTACCTCTCCAACTCGCTCAAGAATCTTGAAAGGTCCGATGTATCTGTGACTCAACTTTCCCTTGACGCCGAAACGTCTACCACCTTGTGTTGGGGTTCCTCTCAACTATACCTGAGCTCCAACTCTGAACTCTAGAGGTATGCGCCTCTTATCCTCGTAAGACTTCTAGCGACTCTGTGCTGCTAACATCTGCTCTCAGATCATCGTTACTTGAGCCATATCATCTTGTATCTACTTAGGTGCTACATCGTTAGCACTACTCGGCTCGTCCCAACATAGCGGGGTACGACTCGTAAGAAGCCATCCTGATGGATTCGTCCCAATTGTTGTTGTAAGAAAACTCCACTAAGGAAAGGTGATATGGCCACACTTGTCCCCAATCTAGCACGCAGATCGCGCCGATCTATTTTTCGTTTGTTTTTATTTCCTTCCATATATAGAAGATCCGATCTTCTATCTTATGGTCCGGCTTTCCTATGATGTTCTTAAGCCTAGAACGTCTTTCCTTCTATCTTTTCACCCCTTTCCTACAAATTCCCTCTTTCTCTTCTTTTTCCCGTTTCTTGCATACGTTTTCCTTCAACCTCGAAAGCTACAACCTTCTTCCTTGTGATTCCTTGCTAAACGTGTAATTCTTCTCCTTCTGAGTTTTTCATAAGTTGCTGCATGCCTTTCCCTTCTGTTTCGCTTTCTTCTTTCCTTCTTCCTTTTCTTCTTCTTCTTCTTCTTCTTCAAGAATCAAGTTTGAGCCTTGATTCTTTTTGGCCTTCCATTGTTGATTTGTTGATGTTCACAGGCTCCCTTGGTTGAGTTGTGAAGTGTGTGTGTTGAGAGAAGCAAGCTTTGGGCTCAATTGAAGTTCCTTGCTGTCGAAGGAGAAGTCGGCGTTTCTGTCACAAAAACCACCCCCGCGTCTCTGTCGTGCTGCCCCCATGGGATTTTGCCTGTCCTTCCCCTGCGGTGCTGTTAGCCGCCCTTGCGGTTTTCCTGCAATAGCTCCCGTCTTTGGTGAGCTATTTCCTTCCTTGCTTCCCTCGTTCCTTTCCTTGGCTTTTATAGATGTTGTTGACCCTTGGTGTTCTGTAAGACTAAGGTTGAGACCTTAGCTTGTGGAGATCTATTAGAGATCATGGAGACTAGAAGTTATAGACTTCTAGCAATCGTTTCGGTTCCTAATTTTTTATGCCTTGTTGAGCATGCTTTCCGTCCTTCTTTCCTGCGGGAAACTGAGTTTTCGTTGATCATTGATTTACCTTCGAGTGAGGTAAGTCCCCTGGACTTACTTAGCTTCATTCCATATATTGGTTTGAGTGTATTGGCTTGCTTGCGTTGTTTATTGTTGTTAACAGATAACCGGACGAGGATTGACCTTTATAACCGTAATTGACCCAAGTGTATGATAACCGGGCGGTGACCACTTGTCTAGTTCTACAAGAGACTAGGAGGTGCTCTTGCAACCCAGGCTTGTAGGTAACGGATAGTACTAATCTATTCTTGTTGGTAGACGGAAGCGGAGGCGAGTTTCGGGGGGCCGGAGATTCTCGTGTGATAAAGAAGTTGAATTAGTAATGGATAACTTAATGAAATATAATAACCGTTTAGTGCAAACATGCTATATGTTTATGTTACCTTATGTGTGTTTGTGCCTTTACTGTCTTTCCGATATCTAGAATGTCGGTTTATACCGATGTTGTAGATGTTCCGCAGGTTAGGGATGCTGCTGAGTGATCCGGACGGTGTGGTCAGTCTGGGTTTGATAGCATGAATTATAGTCTATATTTTGGGACCTGTTTAGACGTTTTATCTTCAATAATCTGCATGTTTGGATGTATATTATGTGATTATATTGTCGTTTCATCTACCTTTGCGGGAATCGAGGTCTACACCAAGTTTCGTTGTAATCGTAGGTAAAATGGCACGTTTTGCATCAAAATGGAGCTAAAGGAGCTAAGGAGTCATAGGAGCTACATTCAGGAGCTTAAGGAAGAATCCAGGGAGCATGGAATTGGATTAGAGATTTACTTTAGAAAAGATTTGAGAGATTTCACATTCAGTTTAGAGCCACCTCGGTCAGGTACAGTACCATCTCGACCGAGGTGATCCAGAGGAGCGTCCCGACCGAGGCAAACACCTTGGACGCGGAGAGATATATTTTATTCTCGGCTGAGATCTTTTATTTTTGGAACGAAGGATCTTATATTTTTAGGTTGGATTTCTGGAAGGAAGATCATATATTTTAGGAAGTATTTATTTTAGGAGATATGGATATATTTTATAGGATATTATCTTTTTAAGATATTTTATCTTTGGAAGATAATTCTCCTATATAAAGGGTTGGATTTTCTACAATTCAACCATCTTCGGATCACCGAATGCTTATACATGCTTAGAGCATCCAGCAGTTGGGAAGGATTTTTGGAAGGTTGAAGGAAGGAAGTTGATAGCTTTTATAGCTTTTGTGAAGGGTTTTGTAAGATTCTCTTAGATTCCCTTCTTTGTTGAATTGTCTTATCGGATTGTGATCCAAGGAACGCTTGTTTGTTTGATAATTGATTTAGTTATTGAAGCCTTGTTCTTAAGGTTTTTGTGTTCAATTATTCACTTTCTTCCCTTATATTTGATTATTGCTTTCATGATGATGAGTGGCTAATTTCTTTGTGTGATTCTAAGGTGAATGGCTGAAGGTTGTGGGAAAACAATGATAGATCAATCTTAAATCCCAGTAGGACCCTGAAAGCTCGAGTCTTTATCCTTAACCCTAGAGTATCTCGTTCAGTCGAAGAACATCTCGGCCGGGGTGGAATTTGGCTGACCGAGGTGACTTATCTGATCCGAAACTGAGAGTTAAGTGTTAGAGTTTGCCAAATCCTATTCTTATTACACCTTTCCTAGTTCAATGCAAGCTTAGGATGAGACTTACCCGGTAATTCCTTAGTTTGTTTACCCAAGATCATAAGTGTAGGTAATAAAGGTTTATCCTTTATTGGGGTTTGAGTGTGCTTTCATTCCATCTTTGTGAGTTAGCCTGAGACTTACCCGGTAAAGGTTGATTCTATTCCCTTAGTTGGTGTGTTAGTTTGAGGTTATAGTTCTTTTCCTTAATTCCTTGAGACTTACCAGGTGATAGGAGTTACGGTTTGGGATTAGTGAGTAGTGAGACTTACCCGGTGATCTATTCCACTTTAGTAACACCTTCCCTTTGCAAAATCTCAGCTTTGTCCGCTTATCATTAGATCTTGAGTTGGAACCACAAGTAGATGCTTTAATCCCTAGAATTGCATATTTCCTTAATTGACTTTTTATCATCTTTGATTGCTTTAATCGCTTTTGTGGTTAGTAATTACATAGACAACCTATATTTGCTTTGTTTCACCAAGTCCCTGAGATCGACACCTTGGAATTTCTTGCTTTTTACTACGATTGACCTGTACACTACGGGTTCGCATCCTTGTTTTAAGCTTACATCTTGGGTAATAAATTTAAAGCTTGCACACACCGTTCGGAGCGAACAAGTTTTTGGCGCCGTTGCCGGGGACTTGGACTAGACCGACCGGTTGCGGTTGGCTTTCGGGGTGCTTGCCCCTGTTTCTACTAACCACTCTACTTGAATGACTTTCGCAGGTTCTTTTTCTTAGGTTTATGCAAAGAACCCGCGCTGGGAAGGAAATCGTTCCTTACGATCCCGAACTAGAAAAGACATACAAAAGACGCTTGAAAGAAGCGAAGATGGCCAATCAAGATGATCGCGATCTTGAAGCCGAATTGAAGGAGACATTAGAACAACTACGCCTCAGCAAAGAAGAATTGCGACGGAAAAAGGAAGAAACTCGCACAAGAACGGAAGCAATCGAAGCAGATATGGCGACTTTACGGGACTAATATTTACATCGACCAGCTTCAGTTCCTCGACCGAGGCAGGATCCAGTACCTGCTGCCCCGGCCGAGATACTTCCACCTCGGATGCCAGTCCGAGATGCTCTTTTTGCAGGTATTCCACAGACCTAGGGCAGAGGATGGACCCCAACCAGCAACTGAGGCGTCCAGGAGTCAACCTAGGTGATCCAGCGGACTATGATTATGAACTTCGACCGCAAGTTCTTTCCATGATTCGCCAATGCCAGTTTGGAGGGCTATAGAGGGAGTCTCTGCATCGACATCTACAAAACTATGAGATCTTGAAGGAGACCTTGAGACCTTCAAGGCTGGAAAACAACAATTATAAGCTAAGTCCTTTCTACTTCTCTTTGAAAGATAGGGCTCTTACTTGGTATCAATCACTTCTTCCAGGAAAAATCAATACTTAGGAGGAGATGACGACGGAGTTCTTAACTAAATTATTTCCCCCCTCTAAAACCGCTGAAATGAGAGGGAAGATTAATGCATTCATCATGAAGGACAAAGAGAGTTTGTCCAAGTCATGGGAGAGATTTAAAGACATTCTTTTGGATTGCCCACATCATGGAGTTCCAAAGATAGATTTGTTGGAGATATACTTCAAGGGACTGGACGGCAACACCCAGTTCAATCTTAACCTACTATCCGCCGGCACGTTCATAGACATGCCGATTGACGAAGCTAGGGAGTTCATAGAGAAGCAAGCTTTGCACATGGAGAAATACTCCCACCAAGGAGCTGAAGGTGGAGTTAAAAGAGTCAACTTTCAAGAAGCTCCACCAAACAATGATCAAATCACCTCCTTGAAGAATGATGTGAAGCAATTGAAAGACGTTTTGGTTGCTCAAACCAAGAAAGAGGAGGAAGGATATCAAAGTTCGAGGAACAACAACGGTTCCCGGAACAACAACTACAACAACAATAGAGGATAGAGCAACAATAATTGGAGGGCAAACAACCAAAATTCGGGTAACCTTTACTCTAACTCCAATTCGAATGACTCCTCTAATCCTTTCCTTTCTTCTTCTTCTCCTTCTACTCCATTGAAGAGCCAGGAGAAAGGATCGCGTTTGTCCCAGCCGGAAAAGAAAGATGCAGTGCTGGAGCCCATCTTGATCAAGCTCAACTCTATGGAGACTTCTATGACTTCATTTTCGAAGGCACAAAAAGCCTTAGAGCAGCAATTCTTCAACAAGGCGAATGAAACGCCAAGAGATCCAGGGAAGCTTCCAGCAAGGACGGAAAGCAACCCCAAGGGACATATCATGGCAATAACGACGAGAAGTGGACTGAAGACTGCAGATCCAGTGCCTCGGTCGATGCCAAGACAGACGAAGTCCACCTCAGTCCAGGTACAGTCGAAGAACACTTCGGCCGAGATGCCTGCCGAGGTGGAGCCACAGAAAACGGAGGAGAAATCTGAAGTTTATGTTCCACCTCCAGCATATAAACCACCACTTCCATTCCCCTAGTCAAGGGCCAGAACACATCTGGACAAGCATTTTGGTAAGTTCCTTGACTTGATGAATAAACTACACATTAATATTCCTTTCCTTGATGCTATTCTAGGGATGCCCGCCTATGGGAAGTTCTTGAAAGAAATTCTATCAAGGAAGAGGAAGTTGGAAGACTTTGGTGAAGTAAGGATGACATCTAAATCCTCGGAGCTCATTCAAATCATGAAGGAGAAGATGCCACCCAAGTTGAGAGATCCCGGGTCATTTTGCATTCCCATTCAAGTTGGAAATGTCACTTGTGAAGCATTGTGTGATCTAGGAGCCAGCGTGAGCATCATCCCGCTGGAGCTATGTGTTAGGATCGGACTTGGAGAACCCAAGCCAGTCAAGATACGGTTATACATAACGGACCGCTCCATTACCCATCCCGTGGGCATTTTGGAGGACGTTCCGGTTAAGTTAGGTAACTTCTATTTACCTATAGACTTTGTTGTGCTTGACATTCCCGCAGATTATCCCGTTCCTATCATTCTCGGGAGGCCATTTCTAGCAACTTCGGGTTGCAATGTGGATTGTAAGAACGCCAAGTTGCAATTCAACATTGGCGGTGATCAAGTGGAATTTGCATTGCTTGGGGCAATGAAGGGAGAGCAGCTAGGAGACGACATCTTCAACATCTATGATAAAGAAGAATCAAGAGAATTGGTGAGCTCTATCCTTATTAATGATCCACTTGAGAGAGTTATTAGTTTTAGCTTAAATGAGGAAGGTATAGATGCTTCTTGTGATGCAGATATACGAAGCTTAAAGGCGCTGGAAGAAGATCCAGGAGCTAAATTTGAGAAGCTAATCCAGGAGAAGAAGATCTCCAGTTTCGGTCCCAGTTGCAGTACCTCGACCGAGGCACTTTCTGGACCAAGCGAGGTGTTCTTGACTGAAGAACATCTCGGTCACCCTCTCTGGACCTCGACCGAGGTCGAAAGCGTGGTGATGTCAACTGAGACTTCTGAAGGTCCAGTTCTTCGATCTACTCCACTGGAAGGAGGAAGCAAAGATCCACCTCAGAAGGCACCCCTAGTTGTGGAGCTTAAACAACTCCCAAGTCACTTGAGGTATGCTTTTCTTGGACCGGATTCTACTTATCCCGTTATCGTTAGTGCTTCCCTCTCCGAATCTGAATTATCTAAACTAATGCATGTCCTGAGGAAGCATCAAAAGGCTTTAGGTTATACTATTGATGATCTTATTGGCATTAAGCCTTCTTTCTGCATGCATAGAATACTAATGGAGGATGATCATAAGACTTCACGGGAACCTCAAAGACGGTTAAATCCGATCATGAAAGAGGTTGTGAAGAAAGAAATTTTTAAGTTGTTGGATGCATGTATCATATTTCCTATCTCGGACAGCAAGTGGGTGAGCCCGGTGCATGTTGTTCCGAAGAAAGGAGGGATGACCGTTGTGACGAATAAGAACAACAAGTTAATCCCAACTAGGACCGTTACGGGTTGGAGGGTGTGCATCGATTACAGGAAGCTGAACGTGGCCACTCGGAAGGACCATTTTCCACTTCCCTTCATAGATCAAATGCTCGAACGGTTGGCCCAACATTCACACTTTTGCTATTTGGATGGCTATAGTGGCTTCTTCCAGATTCCTATCCATCCGGATGATCAGGAGAAGACCACTTTCACTTGTCCATGGGAGACATTCGCTTATAGGAGGATACCATTTGGATTATGTAATGCACCCGCTACCTTCCAGCGATGCATGATGGCTATCTTTTCTGAGTATATAGAGGAGATCATTGAGGTATTTATGGATGATTTTTCAATATATGGTTCCTCTTTTGATGATTACCTATCTAACTGTTAGCATGAAATATTGTGATATTTTAGGCACGTTTTCTAAGTGTATTTCATCTACTTTGGTATTCATTGATAAAGCATTGAAGCGTTTGTGAGTTAGTTTATCTATTTTGTCGATATAGAGGTCTACATAAGCTTTGTGTTGATTGTAGGCGATTAAGAGCTAATTCCGAGCGGATTGAGAGAGAATGGAGTTAGAGTGAGTATGTCCAAAGATGGAGGACATCTCTAGGAGCTAAGGATGGTGCTAACTTGAAGAATAGCACGAGGCTAAGGAAAATTACGATCTACCTCTAAACCACGCTCTAAAATACGGCCGTACTAGATTCCACGTTCTAGTCCACGGCCGTGGAACCTTGACAAGAGAAGCGTGGTGCATTCTAGCAACTTACACGGCCGTGGAGGGTTGTGACAAACCGTGATCCATTTCCACGCTCTAAATTACGGGCGTGGAACCCTTCCACGACCGTGATCTTGGCGATCTTTTACGCAATATTTTAAGCCACGATCTTCTACGCGATGGGCCGGGCTCATATTTTATCTTACCCTATAAAAGGACGGAAGAAGAGAGATTCCGTCACCTTCGCTACCGTTGTTTTCCCTAGCTTACGCTTTCACTTAGATCGCCGTGAGAGATTGCGCTTTGCCCTATTGAGATTTCCGGATTGACGGAAAGAGTGAAGATTTGGAATATTGTTCGTAAGGGAATTTCATCTTTATCCTTAGGTTTGATTAGAAGACGGATTGACATCCCGATCTTCGTTCTTATCTAAGATTGTGATTGTTTATGTTATTCCGAGTCTATTTACACTATTGTTCTTGATTTGTGGAATTGAGATTGGTTTGAAAGTTATTGAAAGTTTTCGGAAGTTTTCATCTTTCATTCTTTTAACCCTTGAATTTGATATTAATATGACTGTTGTTGGCTAAAACCCTTTAGCAATTCTAAGGTGAAGGGTTGATAGTTGTGGCTTAGATGATGATAGATCGATCGTAAACAGATTGGACCCTGAGAGTTAAAGAGAATCGCCGACGAACCTAATCCACGGTCTGTTCTTGAGCTTCCACGGCCGTGGAACTCAAGAACTACCCGTAATTTTGTGTTAGTTTACGAACCTTGCTTTTACTTTAATCCAAGGTTAAAGATTTGCTTTAACTTAGTCTTGACTTGCCTTTTCTAGGTGGTAGTGAAGCCTCAACAACCTCTACCCCGATTTCGAGTGTCACAACCTTAATCGGTTTAGTTAGTCTTGATCCTTGGATTACAAGTTTGGGTATTTGACGTTAATATTTACCTTTAAAATCTTTCTATACTGAAGCCTCAACAACCTTTATAGAGAGTGCCTTTGGGTGAATCATATAAGGTCTTGGAACTTCACCGTACATTGCCTTTATTTCGTATACCTTTGCATACCTTAACTCTGTCCTTATATCTTTAGTATATCTTGAATCGATTGCCACAGCTGGATTCCTGGATCTTTAGGATTGTTGTTTTCCCAATAATTTGAAAAACTTCATACATTTACTTGCTTGATAATCTATAATCGAATTTGTTCCCCCCAAATCTATGTGTTCGATACTCTGGAATTCTTGCTTAACTATATCGATCCGTACACTACGGGTTCGCTTGCTTGATTTCTAGTTTTATAATTAAAGCTTATTTGCACGCACGCTAAGTGGCGAACACTAACCTTTCTCTAGTGCTGCAAAGATGTGAAGACACTAATCTCGTTCTGAATTGGGAGAAGTATCACTTTATGGTTAATGAAGGCATTGTGCTAGGACACCTCGTTTCCAATCGAGGTATTGAAGTCTATCGAGCTAAGATCGAGACTATTGAGAAACTTCCTCCCCCTTGTTCTGTTAAGGGTGTGAGGAGTTTTTTCGGGCATGCAGGTTTCTATAGGAGATTCATCAAAGACTTCTTGAAGATTTCTAAACCACTAACTAACCTCTTTAATAAAGATGTTGTTTTTGAGTTTTCGCAGGAGTGTCTTGATGCATTTTACAGGATTAAGGAAGCGTTGATCTCCGCTCCCATTATCCAGCCTCCGGATTGGACCTTGCCCTTTGAGATCATGTGCGATGCGAGTGATGTGGCAATAGGAGCGGTGCTTGGACAAAAGAAAGATGGGCGGACCACCGCCATTTACTACGCTAGCAAGACGCTAGATGAAGCTCAGCGTAACTACGCCACCACCGAAAAGGAGCTATTGGCGGTTGTATATGCTTTCGAGAAGTTTCGTCCTTACTTAGTAGGGGCGACAGTTATTGTCTACACCGACCATGCAACTATTCGTGACTTACTTGCTAAGTAGGATGCCAAGCCACGCCTCATTCGATGGATTCTCTTGCTTCAAGAGTTTGACCTAGAGATCCGTGATAAGAAGGGATCCGAAAATTCTGTTGCGGATCACCTCAGCCGGCTACCTTCCTCTTCACGCGAGAAGGACGAACCACCTATAGATGATTCATTCCCCGAGTGAGCACTTACACTTGTTGGAGCGTTTGATAGACCTCCTTATCTCACCCCATGATGAAGGTGAAGTATGGGGTGAGGATACCTCCCACCTTGTTTAGGGATACCGTACGGTCCAGCTAGCGACCTTAAATCAAGCGCTGCTTGGGAGGCAACCCAAGGTATTGCTTTCTTTTCCCTTTTTCTAGTCTAGCTTAGGTAGTTTGCTTTTGCTTTGCTTTGTTTTGTTTTTGGCATCCTAGACAGATAACAGGTGACATCTAAGGACGGAATACAACCCAGGCGCAACACTGGAAGGACAAAAGTTCGAGAATTTGAGAAGACGGATTTTGACTGAGACACATCTCGGTTGCTGTCACAGCACCTCGACCGAGATGATAATTGAGCAACCGAGGCGATTAGGGTTACTGAAGATCCACCTCGGTCCGTACCGCCACCACCACCACCACCGGATCGGGATTATTGAGAGCTTGCAGGATTTTCTTTCTTTATTTATTATGCAGCTCAGCTTTATTCGGTGAGTACTCTGTTTCTTAGACTTATTTGACCCATTGGGACAATGTGTCCCAAGTATGGGGTATTTGGATGTATGATTTGACATTATGTGTATGCTTGGATGACTCTACCGGATATTATTGTTTTATCTTGCTCTATGTGTTTATCTGAAACCACATGCATGCATACATGTTATTTGATTGAGAAAAACGTCAAAAACTGGTTTGAAATTTTTTTTTTATTGACCTCGACCGAAGTGATTCTGACCAATCGAGGTGCAGCACCTCGGTTGACTTAGAACATCTCGACAGAGGTGGTTTAACTGAGAGAGTTTTCGAAATGATTTTTGTGCTTCTTATCTGGATATGACCTCAGTGATGATTTTGTTTGCTGACTGGTTTTGAAATCTCTATATGTTTGAAAGGTTTTATAATATGTTTAAGTTGCTAAATGCTTTGTTTGAAATTTTGGCATGTTTAATACTTTGTTTTTATCCAAATTATGTTGAATTTGAAGGTTGACACCACATGATGAGTTCTCTCACTTTCTTCTTGGAAAGACCAAGGCAATTCATTCTCTTCTCTTCTTCTTCTTGATCATGCTTAGCCCCTCATATACATATTTTCCTCCCTTTACCTATCCGGGAATTTGGAAGCAAGCAAAGTGAAAAGCAAGTGAAAGAAAAGTTGAGATGTTAGCTGAAAGTTAGAATGAAACAAATAGGTTTGGGGAAGTCAATCATGATGATGAGTAACTCGGCACCATTCACATAGCCGGGTGTTTGTGTCTTGCCAAAGTCGGATTGAGCGATAATCCTAATGGGTCATGGTATGTGCATCAAGGGTTTGAGGCATCTCGAGAAATTGATGATTGCTAATTTCCTAGGCTTCGGTTATTGTGCACTGATAGCATGAATTATAGTCTATATTTTGGGACCTGTTTAGACGTTTTATCTTTAATAATCTACATGTTTGGATGTATATTATGTGTTTATATTGTCGTTTCATCTACCTTTGCGGGAATCGAGGTCTACACCAAGTTTCGTTGTAATCGTAGGTAAAATGGCACGTTTTGCATCCAAATGGAGCTAAAGGAGCTAAGGAGTCATAGGAGCTACATTCAGGAGCTTAAGGAAGAATCCAGGAAGCATGGAATTGGATTAGAGATTTACTTTGGACCAGATTTGAGAGATTTCACATTCAGTTTAGAGTCACCTCGGTCAGCTACAGTACCATCTCGACGGAGGTGATCCAGAGGAGCGTCCCGACCGAGGCGAACACCTTGGACGCGGAGAGATATATTTTATTCTTGGCTGAGATCTTTTATTTTTGGAAGGAAGGATCTTATATTTTTAGGCTGGATTTCTAGAAGGAAGATCATATATTTTAGGGATTTATTTATGAGAGATAGATATATTTTATTATGAAAATATCTTTTCAAGATATCTTATCTTTGGAGGGTGGTTTTCCTATATAAAGGGCTGGATTTTCCACAAATCAACACCGGCGCATCACCGGAAAATACATGCTTAGAGCATCCAACAGTTGGGATGGATTTTTGGAAGGTTGAAGGAAGAAAGTTGATAGCTTTTATAGCTTTTGTGAAGGGTTTTGTAAGATTCTCTTAGATTCCCTTCTTGTTGATTATCTTATTGGGTTGTGATCCAAGGAACGCTTGTTTGATTGATAATTGATTAAGTTATTAAAGCCTTGTTCTTAAGGTTTTTGTGTTCAATTATTCACCTTCTTCCCATATATTTGATTATTGCTTTCATGATGATGAGTGGCTAACTTCTTTGTGTGATTCTAGGGTGATTGGCTGAAGGTTGTGGGAAAAACAATGATAGAACAATCTTAAATCCCAGTAGGACCCTGAAAGCTCGAGTCTTTATCCTTAACCCTAGAGTATCTCGTTCAGTCGATGAACATCTCGGCCGAGGTGGAATTCGTCTGACCGAGGTGACTTATCTGATCCGAAACTGAGAGTTAAGTGTTAGAGTTTGCCAAATCCTATTCTTATTACACCTTTCCTGGTTCAATGCAAGCTTAGGATGAGACTTCCCCGGTAATTCATTTGTTTGTTTACCCAAGATCATAAGTGTAGGTAATAAAGGTTTATCCTTTATTGGGGTTTGAGTGTGCTTTTATTCCATCTTTGTGAGTTAGCCTGAGACTTACTCGGTAAAGGTTGATTCTATTCCCTTAGTTGGTGTGTTAGTTTGAGGTTATAGTTATTTTCCTTAATTCCTTGAGACTTACCCGGTGATAGGAGTTACGGTTTGGGATTAGTGAGTAGTGAGACTTACCCGGTGATCTATTCCACTTTATTAACACCTTCCCTTTGCAAAATCTCAGCTTTGTCCGCTTATCATCAGATCTTGAGTTGGAACCACAACTAGATGTTTTAATCCCTAGAATTGCATATTTTCTTAATTGACTTTTTATCATCTTTGATTGCTTTAATCGCTTTTGTGGTTAGTAATTACATAGACAACCTATGCTTGCTTTGTTTCACCAAGTCCTTGAGATCGACACCCTGAAATTTCTTGCTTTTTACTACTATTGACCCGTACACTACGGGTTCGCATCCTTGTTTTAAGCTTACATCTTGGGTTATAAATTTAAAGCTTGCACACACCGTTTGGAGCGAACAAGTTTTTGGCGCCGTTGCCGGGGACTTGGTCTAGACCGAGCCGGTTGCGGTTGACTTTCGGGGCACTTGCCCCTGTTTCTACTAACCACTCTACTTGAGTGACTTTCGCAGGTTATTTTTCTTAGGTTTATGCGAAGAACCCGCGCTGGGAAAGAAATCGTTCCTTACTGATAGCATGAATTATAGTCTATATTTTGGGGTTTGTTTGGACGTTTTATCTTCAATAATCTGCATGTTTGTATGTATAATATGTGATTATATTACCATTTCATCTACCTTTGCGGGAATCGAGGTCTACACCTAGTTTTGCTGTAATTGTAGGTAAAATGGCACGTTTTGCATCAAAAAAGAGCAAAAGGAGCTATGGAGTCATTGGAGCTACATTCAGGAACATAAGGAACCATCCAGGAAGCATAGCCATGAATTAGAGATTCACTTTGGACCAGATTTGAGAGATTTCACATTCAGTTGTGACTCACCTCGGTTGACCACAGATTCACCTCGACCGAGGTGATCCAGAGAAGTCGACTCGACCGAGGCGAACACCTGGGACGCGGCGAGAATATTTTATTCTTGGCTGAGATCTTTTATTTTTGGAAGGGAGATCTCATATTTTTGGGATGGATTTCTGGAAGGAAGATAATTTATTTTAGGAGATCTATTTTGGAGATAAGATATATTTTATTAGGAAATTATCTTTTAAGATATTTCCTATAAAATTATCTTAGGAAGATATTTATTTTAAGGAGATATGGATAGATTTTATTAGGAAATTATCTTTTTAAGATATCTTATCTTTGGAAGGGTAATTTTCCTATATAAAGGGTTGGATTTTCCACAATTCAATCATCTTCGGATCAAGCAATCCGCTATCATCTCGCTTACGACGACATCCCGCTTGGCACGTTATACACCATTGAAGGCTGCGAGATCCAGCATACATAGCAGCAGCCTACTCCAGTTGGGAGAGATTCGAAGAACCTTTTTGAAGGTTGAAGGAAGGTTGAAGTCCATAGCTTTTATAGCTTTTTGGAGGGTTTTTGTAAGATTGTCTTCAATTCCCTCACTTATTGTCTTGTCTTGTTGGATTGCTATCCAAGGAACGCTTTGTTGTGATATTTGATTCAGTTATTGAAGTCTTATCATTAAATTCTTCTTGTTCAAATATTCACCTTCTTACCATATATTTAATACTTTCATAATGATGATGAGTGGCTAATTTCCTTGTGTGATTCTAGGGTGATTAGTTGAAGGTTGTGGGAAAAACAATGATAGAATAATCTTAGATTCCAGTAGGATCCTGAAAGTTCGAGTCTTTAACCTTAACCCTAAGCGTCTCGTTCAGTCGATGAACATTTCGGCCGAGGTGGAAACTGGCTGACCGAGGTAGCTTATCTGATCCATAACTGAGAGTTAAGTGTTAGAGTTTGCCAAATCCTATTCTTATTACACCTTTCCTGGTTCAAAGCAAGCTTAGGATGAGACTTACCCGGTAATTCCTTAGTTTGTGTACCAACGATCATAAGTGTAGGTAATAAAGGTTTATCCTTTATTGGGGTTTGAGTGTGCTTCCATCCCATCTTTGTGAGTTAGCCTGAGACTTACCCGGTAAAGGTTGATTCTATTCCCTTAGATGGTGTGTTAGTTTGAGGTTATAGTTCTTTATCTTGATTCCTTGAGACTTACCCGGTAATAGGAGTTACGGTTTAGGATTAGTGTGTAGTGAGACTTACCCGGTGATCTACTCTACTTTAGAAACACCTTCCCCACGCAAAAATCTCAGCTTTGTCCGCTTATCTTTAGATCTTGAGTTGGAACCACAACTAGATGCTTTAATCCCTAGAATTGCATGTTTGCTTATTGACTTCTTATTCATCTTTGATTGTGTTAATTGCTCTTGTGGTTAGTATTGACATAAGCACACCGTATTGACTTTGTTTCACCGAGTCCCTGTGATCGACCCCTGGAATTTTCTTGCTTTTACTACGATTGACCCGTACACTGCGGGTTCGCATCCTTGTTTTAAGCTTAAGTCTAGGGTTATAAATTTAAAGCTTGCACACACCGTTTGGAGCGAACAAGTTTTTGGCGCCGTTGCCGGGGACTTGGTCTAGACCGAGCCGGTTACGGTTTGCTTTCGGGGCATTTGCCCCTGTTGCTACTAACTACTCTTTCTATGAGTTTTGTAGTTTTCAGGATTTCCGATGACTACATTTGATCCAGCCTGGATAGCAAGACAAAGTGCTAGGGCGGACCATTATGAATACTTGGAGGAGAAGTACTTCTTCTATTGGTTTAACAATGAATGGGAAAGAGAAGAGGTCATTCAGCATGAACTTGCGATATGGGATGAGAAGAATGTCCCTAAAAACATTTATGAGCAACCTTTTGAAGACTCTCTCGAATCAAGATTGGAGAAGTTGATGAAGAAGGTGGAGGAGCTCAAGGAAAGCACCATATCCTATGCTAAGCCAAAAGAGGAGCATAAGGAAGTGTCGCACGTTCCAAGCATTCCTTTGGTCGAACCAGAAGTTTCTCCTGAAGCTTTTGTGGAAGATGGGGATGTGGAAGATTTCGATCTGACTGTTGAGACCTCGGTCGAGGTGAAAGAGAGATCGGCCGAGGTGGAGGAAAAATTTGTAGAACTGGAAGATACGGAGAACCTCGGCCAAATTACTGAGACTGTGGCCAAGGTGGAAGAAAGACCAGCTGAGCTGAGAAGGATTTTGTGCATGGATTATCAACCCAACATGAAACTTGTCTCAAGCTTTGGAGAACTTTACGAGGTACATTCTCCTACTTCATTTGAAATCCCTATTAAAATTTCTGAATTTTTCAGGAATGCACCGGAGAGTTGGAGGTCTCTTCCGAAAGAACCTCCAAAGATCAAGATGAAGTCTTCCTTGAAATTGTTGGAAGAAGAAGCTCCTCGGATCATGAGGAGTGGAGTTGGCAAGCACTACACCGCTAAGGCGATGAAGAGTCTCTTGTTCAAGTATGGGGTCCCTCGCATGCTCAGGACCCTGTACCATCCCCAAGCTATAGATGGGGAAGCTGCTATAATTCTCGAGAAACTGTTTTTTCGATCAAGGAAAGGATGGGACACGAGGAATGTCCCATTAAAGTGTAGGAAGTCTAGACGAATTCCGGTGAGAATCAAACCGTACAAGCTTGTACGTGGGAGATCTTACCATTTGCCGGTGAAGTTAGGAACCGGAACCTTCTTGGAAGATTTTTACGGATGTGATGAGCACTCCACGACATTCGAAGTGCATTGAGTAATCCCATGCCGTATGGTCCAGCTAGCGACCTTAAACCAAGCGCTTCTTGGGAGGCAACCCAAGGTATTGCTTTCTTCTCCCTTTTCTAGTTTAGTTTAGATAGTTGCTTTATTTTTGTTTTCCTCTAGACAACAACCAGGTATTCCAAAAGGAAGGATCACAGTTCAGGAGCTACACTGGAAGAACAAAATTTCGAGAAGTTGAGGAAACGAGCTTTACTGAGATACATCTCGGGTACTGTCAGAACACCTCGACCGAGATGTGCTTTGCCAACCGAGCTGGTCATTTCTGGGAGTTGTTTCTTACTCCTTCATGCAGTTTAGCTATGTTCGGTGAGTATCCTGTCCTTAGACTTTTATTTGACCCACTGGGACAGTGTGTCCCAAGTATGGGGTGTTTGTATTATTATGACTACTTGATGTTATTCGACTACTTTTGATGTATGATATATTTATCGGATATTTTATTTATGCATCACTTCTGCATTTATATGATTATCTGACATTACATGCATACCTACAGGTTATTTGATTGAGAAAAACGTCGAAACCAAAAAGAAATGGTTTTTTTAAAAAAAAAAAAAAATATATATTTTTTGACCTCGACCGAGTCAGTCTTGGCCAAACGAGGCATTTCACCTCGGTTGAACCAAGAACATCTCGACCGAGGTGTGTTAACTGAAGGTTTTCGAAAACGATTTTGTGTTACTTATCTGGATATGATCTCAGTGAAGATCTTGTTTACTGACTGGTTTTGAATCCTTTATGTGTTTGAAAGGTTTTATAATATGTTTAAGTTGCTAAATGCTTTGTTTGAAATTATTAGCATGTTTAATACTTTGTTTTTATCCAAATTATGTTGAATTTGAAGGTTGACACCGCAAGTTAAGTTCTCTCACTTTCTTCTTGGAAAGACCAAGGCAATTCATTCTCTTCTTCTTCTTCTTCTTGATCATGCTTAGCCCCTCATATACATTTTGCCTCCCTTTACCTATCCGGGAATTTGGAAGCAAGCGAAGTGGTGAAAGCAAGTGAAGTTGAGAAGTGACTGGAAGTGAAAGTGTTAGAAATCAATAATAGGTTTGGGGAAGTCAATCATGAAGATGAGTAACTCGGCACCATTCACATAGCCGGGTGTTTGTGTCTTGCCAAAGTCGGATTGAGCGATATTCCTAACGGGTCATGGTATGTGCATCAAGGGTTTGATGCATCTCAAGAAATTGATGATTGCTGATCTCCCAGGCTTCGGTTATTGTGCACCTCTGTCCATGCATCCCAAAAAGTAAAGTAAAAAGAAAAAAGTGTGAAATAAGCAAAGCTTATTGGTGGAAGATGTTGCAAGTCAAAGTGAAAGTGAAGTTCATCCTTTTCCCGGATTCTAGCACCACATTACCTTACATACATCCCTACCCTACACGTTTCTTGACCTTTTCTTTTGGGAAGCCCTTGAGACCTTGAGCTTGTTGATTGACTTAGTGGTTTAAACTGGATTATACATGATTAATTTTGATAATTATGATTTATTATGCATTCTATGGTTTTATGCAAAGATGAACAACTTTTCTATATTTATAAGATGTTTTGAGCATATTGAGTTTTTAATTCCATGAAGTATTCTCTTAGAGTGATCTATGATTGTAACACACCATAAAAATGTTTTTGAAAGACTTTTCATTGATTTTTATGACTTATAATTCATTCTATCTTGTCTTCTATATGCGGAACTTGCTTGGGGACAAGCAAGGGCTAAGTATGGGGTATTTTGATAGCATGAATTATAGTCTATATTTTGGGGTTTGTTTGGACGTTTTATCTTCAATAATCTGCATGTTTGTATGTATAATATGTGATTATATTACCATTTCATCTACCTTTGCGGGAATCGAGGTCTACACCTAGTTTTGCTGTAATTGTAGGTAAAATGGCACGTTTTGCATCAAAAAAGAGCAAAAGGAGCTATGGAGTCATTGGAGCTACATTCAGGAACATAAGGAACCATCCAGGAAGCATAGCCATGAATTAGAGATTCACTTTGGACCAGATTTGAGAGATTTCACATTCAGTTGTGACTCACCTCGGTTGACCACAGATTCACCTCGACCGAGGTGATCCAGAGAAGTCGACTCGACCGAGGCGAACACCTGGGACGCGGCGAGAATATTTTATTCTTGGCTGAGATCTTTTATTTTTGGAAGGGAGATCTCATATTTTTGGGATGGATTTCTGGAAGGAAGATAATTTATTTTAGGAGATCTATTTTGGAGATAAGATATATTTTATTAGGAAATTATCTTTTAAGATATTTCCTATAAAATTATCTTAGGAAGATATTTATTTTAAGGAGATATGGATAGATTTTATTAGGAAATTATCTTTTTAAGATATCTTATCTTTGGAAGGGTAATTTTCCTATATAAAGGGTTGAATTTTCCACAATTCAATCATCTTCGGATCAAGCAATCCGCTATCATCTCGCTTACGACGACATCCCGCTTGGCACGTTATACACCATTGAAGGCTGCGAGATCCAGCATACATAGCAGCAGCCTACTCCAGTTGGGAGAGATTCGAAGAACCTTTTTGAAGGTTGAAGGAAGGTTGAAGTCTATAGCTTTTATAGCTTTTTGGAGGGTTTTTGTAAGATTGTCTTCAATTCCCTCACTTATTGTCTTGTCTTGTTGGATTGCTATCCAAGGAACGCTTTGTTGTGATATTTGATTCAGTTATTGAAGTCTTATCATTAAATTCTTCTTGTTCAAATATTCACCTTCTTACCATATATTTAATACTTTCATAATGATGATGAGTGGCTAATTTCCTTGTGTGATTCTAGGGTGATTAGTTGAAGGTTGTGGGAAAAACAATGATAGAATAATCTTAGATTCCAGTAGGATCCTGAAAGTTCGAGTCTTTAACCTTAACCCTAAGCGTCTCGTTCAGTCGATGAACATTTCGGCCGAGGTGGAAACTGGCTGACCAAGGTAGCTTATCTGATCCATAACTGAGAGTTAAGTGTTAGAGTTTGCCAAATCCTATTCTTATTACACCTTTCCTGGTTCAAAGCAAGCTTAGGATGAGACTTACCCGGTAATTCCTTAGTTTGTGTACCAACGATCATAAGTGTAGGTAATAAAGGTTTATCCTTTATTGGGGTTTGAGTGTGCTTCCATCCCATCTTTGTGAGTTAGCCTGAGACTTACCCGGTAAAGGTTGATTCTATTCCCTTAGATGGTGTGTTAGTTTGAGGTTATAGTTCTTTATCTTGATTCCTTGAGACTTACCCGGTAATAGGAGTTACGGTTTAGGATTAGTGTGTAGTGAGACTTACCCGGTGATCTACTCTACTTTAGAAACACCTTCCCCACGCAAAAATCTCAGCTTTGTCCGCTTATCTTTAGATCTTGAGTTGGAACCACAACTAGATGCTTTAATCCCTAGAATTGCATGTTTGCTTATTGACTTCTTATTCATCTTTGATTGTGTTAATTGCTCTTGTGGTTAGTATTGACATAAGCACACCGTATTGACTTTGTTTCACCGAGTCCCTGTGATCGACCCCTGGAATTTTCTTGCTTTTACTACGATTGACCCGTACACTGCGGGTTCGCATCCTTGTTTTAAGCTTAAGTCTAGGGTTATAAATTTAAAGCTTGCACACACCGTTTGGAGCGAACACTTACGATCCCGAACCAGAAGAGACATACAAAAGAAGCTTGAAAGAAGCGAAGATGACCAATCAAGATGATCGAAGCAGATATTGCGACAGGAAAAGGAAGAAACTCGCGTAAGAACGGAAGCAATCGAAGCAGATATGGCGACTTTACGGGACCGATATCTACCTCGACCAGCTCCAGTTCCTTGACCGAGGCAGGATCCAGTACCTGCTGCCCCGGCCGAGATACTTCCACCTCGGATGCCAGTCCGACATGCTCTTTTTGCAGATATTCCACAAACCCTAGGGTAGAGGATGGATCCCAACCAGCAACTGAGGCGTCCAGGAGTCAACCTAGGTGATCCAGTGGACCATGATTATGAGCTTCGACCGCAAGTTCTTTCCATGATCCGCCAATGCCAGTTTCGAGGGCTAGAGAGGGAGTCTCCGCATCAACATCTAAAAAACTATGAGATCTTGATGGAGACCTTGAGACCTTCAAGGCTGGAAAACAACAACTATAAGCTAAGGCCTTTCTACTTCTCTTTGAAAGATAGAGCGCTTACTTGGTATCAATCTTTTCCTCCAAGAAAAATCAATACTTGGGAGAAGATGACGACGGAGTTCTTAACTAAATTCTTTTCCCCCTCTAAAACCGCTGAAATGAGAAAGAAGATTAATGCATTCATTATGAAGGACAAAAAGAGCTTGTCCAAATCATGGCAGAGATTTATAGACATTCTTTTGGATTGCCCACATCATGGGATTCCAAAGATAGAGTTGTTGGAGATATACTTCAAGGGACTGGACGGCAACACCCAGTTCAACCTTCAACTACTATCCGCCGGCACGTTCATGGACATGCCGATTGACAAAGCTTGGGAGTTCATAGAGAAGCAAGCTTTGCACATGGAGAAATACTCCCACAAAGGAGCTGAAGGTGGAGTTAAAAAGTCAACTTTCAAGAAGCTCCACCAAACAATGATCAAATCACCTCCTTGAAGAATGATGTGAAGAAATTGAAAGACCTTTTGGTTGCTCAAACCAAGAAAGAGGAGGGAGGATATCAAAGTTCAAGGAACAACAATGGGTACCGGAACAAAAAACAACGGTTCCCGGAACAACAACTACAACAACAATAGAGGATCCAACAACAATAATTGGAGGGCAAACAACCAAAATTCGGGTAACCCTTACTCTAACTCCAATTCGAATGACTCCTCTAATCCTTTCCTCTCTTCTTCTACTTCTTCTTCTACTCCATTGAAGAGCCAGAAGCAAGGATCAAGTTTGTCCCATCCGGAAAAGAAAGATGCGGTGCTGGAGGTCATCTTGATCAAGCTTAACTCTATGGAGACATCCATGACTTCATTTTCGAAGGCACAAAAAGCCTTAGAACAACAATTCGTTAACAAGGCTAATGAAGCGCCAAGAGATCCAGGGAAGCTTCCAGCAAGGACGGAAAGCAACCCCAAGGGACAGATCATGGCAATAACGACGAGAAGTGTACTGAAGACTGCAGATCCAGTGCCTCGGTCGATGCCAGTACAGACGAAGACCACCTCGGTCCAGGTACAGTCGAAGAACACTTCGGCCGAGATGCCAGCCGAGGTGGAGCCACAGAAAGCGGAGGAGAAATCTGAAGTTTATGTTCCACCTCCTGCATATAAACCACCACTTCCATTCCCCCAGTCAAGGGCCAGAGCACATCTAGACAAGCATTTTGGTAAGTTCCTTGACTTGATGAATAAACTACACATTAATATTCCTTTCCTTGATGCTATTCTAGGGATGCCCGCCTATGGGAAGTTCTTGAAAGAAATTCTATCAAGGAAGAGGAAGTTGGAAGACTTTGGTGAAGTAAGGATGACATCTAAATCCTCGGAGCTCATTCAAATCATGAAGGAGAAGATGCCACCCAAGTTGAGAGATCCCGGCTCATTTTGCATTCCCATTCAAGTTGGGGATGTCACTTGTGAAGCCTTGTGTGATCTAGGAGCCAGTGTGAGCATCATCCCGCTGGAGCTATGTGTTAGGATCGGACATGGAGAGCCCAAGCCGGTGAAGATACGGTTATACATGGTGGACCGCTTCATTACCCATCCCGTGGGCATTTTGGAGGACGTTCCAGTTAAGTTAAATAACTTCTATTTACCTATAGACTTTGTTGTGCTTGACATTCCCGCAGATTATCCCGTTCCTATCATTCTCGGGAGGCCATTTCTAGCAACTTCGGGTTGCAATGTGGATTGTAAGAACGCTGTTAGCATGAAATATTGTGATATTTTAGGCACGTTTTCTAAACGTAATTGATTCATATTGATAGTCTTTGATTGAACTTTGCTGCATATGTGAGCTAGTATTACCTATATTGTCGATATGGATGTCTACACTAGTTCTATGTTGATTATAGGTGATTTGGAGCTAATTCCGAACAGAATCGAGCAAAGGAGAGTTGATTTGATATGTCCATGGATTGAGGACATTCTTAGGGAGCAAATTGGAGTTTTAGCTTGAGGAATGCACGAGGCTAGGGAAGAATCACGTTCATGCCCTAAACCACGCTCTAAAATACGGCCGTACTACAAACCACGTTTGGTTCCACGGCCGTGGAAACCTGCAAAGGAAGCGTGATGCATTCTAGTAACTATTACGGCCGTGGGATACATGGTACAAACCGTGACATAATCCACGACCTAAATTACGGTCGTGAGAACTTCCACGACCGTGACCGTGGCGGATCTTTTCGCCACACTTTGAAGCCACGATCTTTTGAAGATTGGGCCGGGCCGATATTTTATCTTGCCCTATAAGAAGACAGACGAAGCAAGATTTCAGGGGCATCGCTAAGCATCATTCATCCCCGCTTAGACGGATTCTGCGACCTCGCTCTAGACCTTGGCTTACGCCTTTGCTTAGCAGCATTTACATCTCGTTGGAGATCAAAGTCCGAGTTAGGATTTACCCTAATCCCGCACTTTTGGTGGAGATTGCTGTTGAGATTTCTGGATTGACGGAAGATCGAAGCTTTTTGGAAGATTGTTGCAAGAAGATCTCTCTTCTTGTTTAGGTTTGATTTAGAAGACGGATTGACATCCCGTTCTTCCTTCTTTCCTAAGGTTGTGATTGTTTGTTTTATTCCGAATCCTTTGACAATACTTGTTCTCTTTGTGACTTTGAGATTGGTTTGAAGATTATTGAAAGTTCTTGAAAGTTTTCATCTTTCTATCTTTTAATTCTTGAATTGATATCAACATGACTATTATTGGCTAAAAACCCTTAACAATTCTAAGGTGAAGGGTTGATAGTTGTGGCTTAGATGATGATAGATCGATCGTAAACAGATTAGACCCTGAGAGTTAGAGAGAATCGCCGACAACCTTAAATTACGGTCTGTTCTTGAGTCCACGGCCATGGAACCTCAAGAACTAACCGTGATTTCCCTTGAGTCTACGAGTTTGCTTTTACTTTAATCCAAAGTTAAAGATTTGCTTTAACTTAGTTCAGACTTGTCTTTTCTAGGTGGTAGTGAAGCCTCAACAACCTCTACCTCGATTGTGAGTGTCATAACCGTAATCGGCTAAGTTAGTCTTGATCTTTGGACTATAAGTATGGGTATTTGACATTAACTCTTGCTTTTAGAACCTTCCTATATTGAGCCTCAACAACCTGTATAGGGAGTTTCTTGTAGGTGAGTTACATAAGGTTTTTGGAACTTCACCGTACGATTACCTTACTTTAGTATACCTTTGCATATCTCAACTTTGTCTTTATATCATTAGGTATGTCTTGAATCGATTGCCACAGCTGGATACCTGGATCTTTAGGATTGTTGTTTTCCCAATATTTGCAAAACTCTCATATTTACTCGCTTGATAATCTGCAATTGAATTTGTTCCCACCCAAATCCCAGTGTTCGATACTCTGGAATACTTGCTAATCTACGCCGATCCGTACACTGCGGGTTCGCTTGCTTTTATTCTAGTTTTATAAATTTAAAGCTTGATTGCACGCACGTTTAGGGGCGAACAAGTTTTTGGCGCCGTTGCCGGGGATTTGGTTTAGGCCGAATTCGGTTATCGGTTGTCAAGCTTGGGAGCTTTGCTCTTGTTATTTGATATCTCTTTTGAGTGTTCTTGCAGGTTTCTGTTCTTAGATACATACGAAGTTCTTGTTCCAGCAACGGAACAGAGTTTCGCCAAAGGACAAGTTTTTTTTTGCTTTTTCTTTTAATCTTTTGGTATGAGTTCTTGAGTTTTCAGATTTTCCAATGGATGGAAGCAGCTTTGTAACGGCGAGGAACGAAATATGGAGCCTCAGAGTTGAACTTAACGAATCTTTGGAGCAACATAGACTTAGGAACAAATCCTTGGAAAGAGAGAGATGGAGAAAGAAAGAGGTAGCTAAATGGAAGGAGAATAGACATTTGCTGGATTATTTTTCAGTTTTTTTCAGTGAACAAAATGAAAGAGAGAAAGCTATTAAGAAGGAGCTTGAAATCTGGGAGGAGCTCTATACCGCTCGCGAGGTATATGAACAACCTCTTGAAGATCAACTTGAATCAAAGATCAAGCAATCAATGAAGGATCTCGACGACCTTGAAAGAAAATTGATCCTTGCTGAAATTGCTCGACTAGAGGAAGAAGCGGAACACCTAGACCCAATTGCTAATATTGTGGTCAAGATTGAAGAAGAGTCGATTGTGCTGGATAAAGAGGAAGAAGTGGAGAACCTTGTCCAAATTACCGAAACTGTGGCCAAGGTTGAAGAAGATCCAGCTGAGTTGGGAGATATTTCATGTGTGGATCATCATCCCAACATGAAACTTGTCCCAAGCCTTGAAGAACCCTACAAGGTATATTCTCTTACTTCCTTTGAAATTCCTATTAAAATTTCTGATTTTTTCAGGAATGCACCGGAGAGTTGGAGGTCTCTTCCAAAAGAACCTCCTAAGGTGAAGATGAAGCCTCCATTGAAATTGCTGGAAGAAGATGCTGAAGAAGATGCTCCTTGGACTATAAGGAGTGGAGTTAGCAAGCACTTCACCGTTAAGGCGAAGAAGTGTCTTTTGTTCAAGTATGGGGTCATTCACATGACGAAGACCATACATCATCCCCAAGCTGGGGATGGGGAAGCTAAGAGGATTCTCGAGAAACTGATTTCTCGATCTAGGAAAGGATGGGATGCAAGGCTGAATTATGTCCCATTAAAGCATAGGAAAGCTAGGAGGATTCCGGTGAGAATCAAACCGTACAAGCTTGTACGTGGGAGATCTTACCACTTGCCGGTGAAATTAGGAACCGGAGATTTTTTGGAAGAGTTTGATGATGGATTTGAAGAGCAATCCAAGACGTTCAAGGTGCATTGAGTCATCTATGGAGATTGGTCTAGCTAAGGACCTAAAACAAAGCGCTTCTTGGGAGGCAACCCAAGGTAATGCATCATTTTCCCCTTTTCTTCTCCTTAGATTAGATTAGAGTAGTTGTTTTTGTTTGTTTTTCTTCGATACCTTCCGGTATGTTTGTGTTTTTGGATGTCAGGAAAAAGGAATGAGCAAATTAGGGAGGAAAAGCCGAAAGATGGACAAAACTTGGATTTTTGGCGAGCAACAGAAAGTTCCACGGCCAAAGAGGCAAAAACCACGACCGTGGTTTGCTAAATTGGACCGTGGAATGCTTTGTCGAGAGCAACAGAAAGTTTCACGGCCAAAACCACGGCCAAAACCACGGCCGTGGAAATTCCCGACCCGAAAAAAAAAAAAAAAAATTTCGGAAAAATTTTCGGCGGAAAGACGTTCCCCTTCTTCATTCTTTGACGTCGATTGGAGTATTCGGAGTTCCCTATTAAGCTTCTATAGATTCCCACCACCATCGCCCGATTGATGATTCACCTTGCCTGATTCGCCATCTTACATTGTGAGTATCCTTTTCCATCTTTTCTTTTCTTCACATTGGGGACAATGTGATTTTTAAGTATGGGGTGGAGGTATTTGCAATACCATTTGCATGTTTTATGTCTTGCATCATATGATTTTGAAAATTTTGAAAAATTTTAAAATTTTTGTGCTTCTAGAATGGATATGATCTCTATGATGAACATTGTTTTGTGGAATAGCTATGATGATTTTGATATGTTTGAATTGATTTATGACATATGTGGGATTTGAATACTTTGATAGAACTTCATACATGTTTGATAATTCGCTTTCATTCTAAATCATGTTGAGTGTTGAAGGTTGAAACCGCATATAAGTTCTTACACTTCTTGTTGAAATGATTAAGGCAATTCGATTTTTTTCTTCTTTCTTTGATCATTTAGCCCCTCAATGAAATAATGGCCTCCCTTACCTATCCGGGAATTAGGAGGAGTTGAGTTTTGGCATGTTTGATGTGGGAGGGCCATGAAAGCAAAATTTTGCATTCAATGAATAGAAAGAAATTGTAGGTTTGGGGAAGTCAATCATGACGATGAGTAACTCGGCACCATTCACATAGCCGGGTGTTTGTGTCTTGCCAAAGTCGGATTGAGCGATATTCCTAGCGGATTATGGTATGTGCCCTAAGGGTTTGAGGCATCTCTTGAAAAATTGAGAAACGCCGATCTCCTAGGCTTCGGTTTTTGTGCACCTCTATCCATAACTCCAAAAGTAAAGTCGAAAAATGAATAAGAGAGAGCGAAGCTCTAAGTTGAAGTGTTGCGGGAACCGCATAAGAAGAAGAAGGTAGTTGTCCACTTTCCCGGATTTATGCACCACTTTCCCTTAAAGTTTTCCCTTCCCTTCCATATTCTAAACCTTTCCTTTGAAAGTCCTTAAGATCAAAAGAATGTTATATGACTTGGTGATCTAAATTGAAGTTTCTTGTAATTGATTTTGTTAATGTTTGAAGGTTATAATGCTTGTTTGGAAGTCAAATTGGTTCATGAATTTTCTTTGCTTTTTACTCTTCAATTGAGTGTGTGAAAGTTTGATAAACGATTGAAGCAAGGTTTGAGAATGATCTACTCTTTAGAAGTCACGTTCATCCAAAAAGAAGGTACACATATTTCATCCTAACTCTTGTTTAAAGCTTTTTGAAAGACCTTGCTTAGGGACAAGCAAGTGTTAAGTATGGGGTTATTTGTTAGCATGAAATATTGTGATATTTTAGGCACGTTTTCTAAACGTAATTGATTCATATTGATAGTCTTTGATTGAACTTTGCTGCATATGTGAGCTAGTATTACCTATATTGTCGATATGGATGTCTACACTAGTTCTATGTTGATTATAGGTGATTTGGAGCTATTTCCGAACGGAATCGAGCAAAGGAGAGTTGATTTGATATGTCCATGGATTGAGGACATTCTTAGGGAGCAAATTGGAGTTTTAGCTTAAGGAATGCACGAGGCTAGGGAAGAATCACGTTCTTGCCCTAAACCACGCTCTAAAATACGGCCGTACTACAAACCACGTTTGGTTCCACGGCCGTGAAAACCTGCAAAGGAAGCGTGATGCATTCCAGTAACTATTACGGCCGTGGTATACATGGTACAAACCGTGACATAATCCACGCCCTAAATTACGGTCGTGGGAACTTCCACGACCGTGATCGTGGCGGATCTTTTCGCCACACTTTGAAGCCACGATCTTTTGAAGATTGGGCCGGGCCGATATTTTATCTTGCCCTATAAGAAGACAGACGAAGCAAGATTTCGGGTGCATCGCTAAGCATCATTCATCCCCGCTTAGACGGATTCTGCGACCTCGCTCTAGACCTTGGCTTACGCCTTTGCTTAGCGGCATTTACATCTCGTTGGAGATCAAAGTCCGAGTTAGGATTTACCCTAATCCCGCACTTTTGGTGGAGATTGCTGTTGAGATTTCCGGATTGACGGAAGATCGAAGCTTTTTGGAAGATTGTTGCAAGAAGATCTCTCTTCTTGTTTAGGTTTGATTTAGAAGACGGATTGACATCCCGTTCTTCCTTCTTTCCTAAGGTTGTGATTGTTTGTTTTATTCCGAATCCTTTGACAATACTTGTTCTCTTTGTGACTTTGAGATTGGTTTGAAGATTATTGAAAGTTCTTGAAAGTTTTCATCTTTCTATCTTTTAATTCTTGAATTGATACAACATGACTATTATTGGCTAAAAACCCTTAACAATTCTAAGGTGAAGGGTTGATAGTTGTGGCTTAGATGATGATAGATCGATCGTAAACAGATTAGACCCTGAGAGTTAGAGAGAATCGCCGACAACCTTAAATTACGGTCTGTTCTTGAGTCCACGGCCGTGGAACCTCAAGAACTAACCGTGATTTCCCTTGAGTCTACGAGTTTGCTTTTACTTTAATCCAAAGTTAAAGATTTGCTTTAACTTAGTTCAGACTTGTCTTTTCTAGGTGGTAGTGAAGCCTCAACAACCTCTACCTCGATTGTGAGTGTCATAACCGTAATCGGCTAAGTTAGTCTTGATCTTTGGACTATAAGTATGGGTATTTGACATTAACTCTTGCTTTTAGAACCTTCCTATATTGAGCCTCAACAACCTGTATAGGGAGTTTCTTGTAGGTGAGTTACATAAGGTTTTTGGAACTTCACCGTACGATTACCTTACTTTAGTATACCTTTGCATATCTCAACTCTGTCTTTATATCATTAGGTATGTCTCGAATCGATTGCCACAGCTGGATACCTGGATATTTAGGATTGTTATTTTCCCAATATTTGCAAATCTCTCATATTTACTCGCTTGATAATGTGCAATTGAATTTGTTCCCACCCAAATCCCTGTGTTCGATACTCTGGAATACTTGCTAATCTACGCCGATCCGTACACTGCGGGTTCGCTTGCTTTTATTCTAGTTTTATAAATTTAAAGCTTGATTGCACGCACGTTTAGGGGCGAACAAACGCCAAGTTGCAATTCAACATTGGCGGTGATCAAGTGGAATTTGCATTGCTTGGGGCAATGAAGGGAGAGCAGCTAGGAGACGACATCTTCAACATCTATGATAAAGAAGAATCAAGAGAATTGGTGAGCTCTATCCTTATTAATGATCCACTTGAGAGAGTTACTAGTTTTAGCTTAAATGAGGAAGGTATAGATGCTTCTTGTGATGCAGATATACGGAGCTTAAAGACGCTGGAAGGAGATCCAGGAGCTAAATTTGAGAAGCTAATCCAGGAGAAGAAGATCTCCAGTTTCGGTCCCAGTTGCAGTACCTCGACCGAGGCACTTTCTAGACCAAGCGAGGTGTTCTTGACTGAAAAACATCTCGATCACCCTCTCTGGACCTCGACCAAGGTCGAAAGCGAGATGATGTCAACTGAGACTTCTGAAGGTCCAGTTCTTCCATCTACTCCACTGGAAGGAGGAAGCAAAGATCCACCTCAGAAGGCACCCCCCAGTTGTGGAGCTTAAACAACTCCCAAGTCACTTGAGGTATGCTTTTCTTGGACCGGATTCTACTTATCCCGTTATCGTTAGTGCTTCCCTCTCCGAATCTGAATTATCTAAACTAATGCATGTCCTGAGGAAGCATCAAAAGGCTTTAGGTTATACTATTGATGATCTTATTGGCATTAAGCCTTCTTTCTGCATGCATAGAATACTAATGGAGGATGATCATAAGACTTCACGGGAACCTCAAAGACGGTTAAATCCGATCATGAAAGAGGTTGTGAAGAAAGAAATTTTTAAGTTGTTGGATGCATGTATCATATTTCCTATCTCGGACAGCAAGTGGGTGAGCCCGGTGCATGTTGTTCCGAAGAAAGGAGGGATGACCGTTGTGACGAATAAGAACAACGAGTTAATCCTAACTAGGACCGTTACGGGTTGGAGGGTGTGCATCGATTACAGGAAGCTGAACGTGGTGTTCGCCACTTAGCGTTCGTGCAAATAAGATTTAAATTTATAAAATTAGAATCAAGCAAGCGAACCCGCAGTGTACGGATCGATATAGTTAAGCAAGAATTCCAGAGTATCGAACACAGGGATTTAGGGGGTTAAATCCAATTATAGAATTGTCAAGCAAGTAAATGTAAGAGCTTTTGTAAATATTGGGAAAACAACAATCCTAAAGATCCAGGAATCCAGCTGTGGCAATCGATTCAAGATATACTAAAGATATAAGGACAGAGTTAAGAGTTGCAAAGGTATGCTAATGCAAAGCAATGTACGGTGAAGTTCCAAGGCTTTATATGACTTATCTAGAAATACTCTCTATAAAGGTTGTTGAGGCTTCAGTATAAAAAGGATCTAAAGACAAGAATTAATATCAAATACCCAAACTTGTAATCCAAGGATCAAGACTAACTAAACCGATTAAGGTTGTGACACTCGAAATCGAAGTAGAGGTTGTTGAGGCTTCACTACCACCTAGAAAAGGCAAGCCAAGACTAAGTTAAAGCAAATCTTTAACTTTGGATTAAAGTAAAAGCAAGGTTCGTAAACTAAGGGAAATTACGGGTGGATCTTGAGATTCCACGGCCGTGGAACTCAAGAACACACCGTGATTTTGGCTCGTCGGCGATTCTCTCTAACTCTCAGGATCCAATCTGTTTACGATCGATCTATCATCATCTAAGCCACAACTATCAACCCTTCACCTTAGAATTGCTAAAGGGTTTTAGCCAACAACAGTCATTATGATATCAAATTCAAGATTTAAAAGAATGAAAGATGAAAACCTTCGAAAACCTTTAATAAATCTCAAATCAATCTCAAATCCACAAACAAAAGTAATGATGTATAGCAGATTCGGAATAACACAAACCAATCACAATCCTTGATAAGAACGAAGAACGGGATGTTAATCCGTCTTCTAATCAAACCTAAGGATAAAAGACGTAATCTCCGTACGTCCAATGAAACCCTCAATGTGCGGAAGCAAATCTCCAAGCGACGATGCTCTAAGCGCGATCTAAGCGGAGGCGTAAGCGAAGGTCTAAGCCGAGGTGACGGAATCTCTCTCCTTTCGTCCTTTTATAGGGCAAGATAGAATAATTGTCCAGCCCATTGTGTAAAAGATCGTGGCTTTAATTTGTACGTTAAAAGATCGCCTAAATCACGGTCATAGAGGATTCCACGCCCGTGGTTTAGAGCGTGGTTTAGAGCGTGAAATTTGATTACGGTGCTTCACAACTTCCATGGCCGTGTAACTCACTGGAATGCTCCACACTTGGGTTGCCAAAGTTCCACGGCCGTGGTTTAGAGCGTGGACTCCATTACGGCCGTATTTTAGAGCGTGGAACATAGATTGCTCGTAAATCTCCTTTGTTTTGTGTCATTCTTCATCCTAGCATCTTCCTTAGCTCCTTTGTGGTGTCCTCAATCCTTGGATATGCTCAATCCATCTTGATTCTCTCTTATTCCGTTCGGTTTTTAGCTCTTATTTGCCTACAATCAACACAAAGCTTATGTAGACCTCTATATCGACAATATAGATAAACTAGCTCACGATTGCTTCAATGCTTTATCAATGAACATCAATATGGATGAAATACATCTAGAAAACGTGCCTAAAATATCACAATATTTCATGCTAACACGTGGCCACTCGGAAGGACCATTTTCCACTTCTCTTCATCGATCAAATGCTCAAACGGTTGGCCCAACATTCACACTTTTGCTATTTGGATGGCTATAGTGGCTTCTTCCAGATTCCTATCCATCCGGATGATCAGGAGAAGACCACTTTCACTTGTCCATGGGGGACATTCGCTTATAGGAGGATGCCATTTGGATTATGCAATGCACCCGCTACCTTCCAGTGATGCATGATGGCTATCTTTTCCGAGTATATAGAGGAGATCATGGAGGTATTTATGGATGATTTTTCAGTATATGGTTCCTCTTTTGATGATTGCCTATCTAACCTTTCTCTAGTACTGCAAAGATGTGAAGACACTAATCTCGTTTTGAATTGGGAGAAGTGTCACTTTATGGTTAATGAAGGCATTATGCTAGGACACCTCGTTTCTAATCGAGGTATTGAGGTCGATCGCGCTAAGATCGAGACGATTGAGAAAATCCCTCCCCCTTGTTCTGTTAAGGGTGTGAGGAGTTTTCTCGGGCATGCAGGTTTCTATAGGAGATCATCAAGGACTTCTCGAAGATTTCTAAACCACTAACTAACCTCTTGAATAAAGATGTTGTTTTTGAGTTTTCGCAGGAGTGTCTTGATGCATTTTACAGGATTAAGGAAGCGTTGATCTCCGCTTCCATTATCCAGCCTCCGGATTGGACCTTGCCCTTTGAGATCATGTGCGATGCGAGAGATGTGGCAGTAGGAGCGGTGCTTGGGCAAAAGAAGGATGGGCGGACCACCGCCATTTACTATGCTAGCAAGACGCTAGATGAAGCCCAACGTAACTACTCCACCACCGAAAAGGAGCTATTGGCGGTTGTATATGCTTTCGAGAAGTTTCGTTCTTACTTAGTAGGGGGCGAAAGTTGTTGTCTACACCGACCATGCAGCTATTCGTTACTTACTTGCTAAGAAGGATGCCAAGCCACGTCTTATTCGATGGATTCTCTTGCTTCAAGAGTTTTACCTATAGATCCACGATAAGAAGGGATCCGAAAACTCCGTTGCGGATCACCTCAGCCGGCTACCTCCCTCTTCACGCGAGAAGGACGAACCACCCTTAGACGATTCATTCCCCGATGAGCACTTGCACTTGTTGGAGCATTTGATAGACTTTCTTATCTCACCCCATGATGAAGGTGAAGTATGGGGTGAGGATACCTCCCACCTTGTTTAAGGATACCGTACGGTCCAGCTAGCGACCTTAAATCAAGCGCTTCTTGGGAGGCAACCCAAGGTATTGCTTTCTTTTCCCTTTTTCTAGTCTAGCTTTAGATAGTTTGCTTTTGTTTTGCTTTGTATTGTTTTTGGCGTCCTAGACAGACAACAGGTGACATCTAAAGAAAGAATACAACCCAGGAGCAACATTGGAAGGACAAAAGTTCGAGAATTTGAGAAGACGGAGTTTGACTGAGACACATCTCGGTTGCTGTCACAACACCTCGACCGAGATGATTCTTGAACAACCGAGGCGATTAGGGTTACTGAAGATCCACCTCGGTCCGTACCACCTCGATCCAGTCGAGACCATCTCAACCGAGGTGACAGCAGTTCTAGAAAATGGTATAAAAGGGGGTTGAGATATCTCTCTCTTCCCTCTATCACCCTCTTGACCGAAACGCCCCTTTTCCCCTCGCTCTTCGTTTTTCTCTCGTTTTTGACGATTCTCGCTTCCAAACTGCAAGGAAAGGATAGAGGAACGATTAGCAAGCAACAATCTGCAGCGAAAACGAACCGAATCGACCAAATCTGGGGTAAATTCGAAAAAACCCTAACTTCCTCTTCTTCCACTAATTTCATTCGATTAGGGCTTTGGTTGCCCCTGCATTGTGCTGGAAAAGTATTAAGTACCCCATAGGAACCATTGGTAGTGATATTGGGGGAAAAAAACTAGATTTTTGAGGGAAAAGATCGCACAGCACTTTGCCTCGGTCCAGTCGGCCTGCGCCTCGGCCGAGATGTTCTTGAGACTTGTCAGAGTGACCGAGGTGGTCTGACAGAGAGATAAAGAGATGAGTTCTGACAGATAGTTGGTTTTGAGAGACAGATCCTCTCCTTCTCCTTCTTCTTCTTCACGCCGTTCTATACCGGTGATCCACGAGCGTCACCGGGTAGACTATGACCGTATAGCGGCACGTCCAGTGGTTGCACCACGGTTCCTGGACATTTCTGCATTTGACTGCCTCCATGTAGATGATGATCTGAGGCGGATGATATCTATGGTGGGGCTGGAGCAGTTTACTGAGATTAGAGCTCCAGCCTATCTTGAGCCGACCTTGGAGTTTGTTAGCTCCGTCACTTACTTGCCCACCGAGCGCGCCATCAAGTACCGGTTGATGAACCGGAACTATCTAGTTCCTATGGACCACTAGAGGGACATCTTTGGCTTCCAGGCCCCCACTGTTGCTGATTTTCCTTCTCGAGCTGTAGCTCGAGAGTTTTGGGGCCAGATAGCTCACGTGGTTGAGCACGCTGATAGGTGGAGACCTGGAGACTCCAGGGAGAAGATTATCTTCCACCTAGCTTTCAGACTTGCTCATAGGATCTTTAGCGAGACTCTTTTGGCGCGTGCTGAGACGCCCCAGAAGATCAGACAGGGTGAGCTGCTGAGTCTGTACTGCATGGTGACCGGAGGAGTTCCGGATTTTGGAGTTATGCTGGCGGAAGATTTGCACAAGATCAAGGCCAAGGCGAAGGGAGACATCTGCTGCGGAGGTATAGTGACTCACATAACGAGTTACATGGACCTTGATCTTAGTGCATGCACTATGGTGGCGGCTGCCAAGCCGCTTGGGCTTCAGGAGATGATCACTCGGAGGATACTGGTTCCTTGTGGACTTACTACGCCATATGTGGCGATGCCCTGGGAGCAGACTGCACCCCAGGGTATTAGGTGGTCACCTCAGTCCTCTGTTTATGACCCGCACTACTGGCAGACCGCATGGATTCCGCTTATGGAGGATGCTAGGGACGCAACAGCTCAGAGACAGGACGAGGATGAGGAGGCTGAGGAGCAGGAGGATGAGGATGAGGATGACGGTGTTGCCATGGACACAGGCACAAATATAGTTGGGACTAGCGTGCTAGTCGTCGATTTAGACGACGACGAGACTGAGGAGGAGCCAGCTACAATACCAGCACGTCCTGCTAGGCGTAGGGTACGCAGGCAGAGGGATCTAGTTGCTCACTGCCGGATCGATGATCTGACGGATCAGGTGATAGATTCTTACGTTGCCTTGTCTTTAGATATTAGAGAGATGTAGGAGAGACTACACTACCAGCACACGATGGCTGAGATTCAGTTTCAGGATGTCATGGGCAACCCATTCGACCCATCTCAGTACCCGTACGTACCACCACCACCACCACCGGATCGGGATTATTGAGAGCTTGCAGGATTTTCTTAATTTATTTATTATGCAGCTCAGCTTTATTCGGTGAGTACTCCGTTTCTTAGACTTATTTGACCCATTGGGACAATGTGTCCCAAGTATGGGGTATGTGGGTATGTATTTATTTGACTTATGTGGATGTATGACTTGACTCTTGATGGATATCTACTGTTTTATTTTGCTCTATGTGTTTATCTTAGATTACATACATGCATACAGGTTATTTGATCGAGAAAAACGTCAAAAACTGGTTTGAAAAAAATTTTATTGACATCGACCGAAGTGATCCTGACCAATCGAGGTGCAGCACCTCGGTTGACTTAGAACATCTCGACCGAGATGGTTTAACTGAGAGAGTTTTTGAAACGATTTTTGTGCTTCTTATCTGGATATGACCTCAATGATGATTTTGTTTGCTAACTGGTTTTGAAATCTCTATATGTTTGAAAGGCTTTATAATATGTTTAAGTTGCTAAATGCTTTGTTTGAAATTTTGGCATGTTTAATACTTTGTTTTTATCCAAATTATGTTGAATTTGAAGGTTGACACCACATGATCAGTTCTCTCACTTTCTTCCTGGAAAGACCAAGGCAATTCATTCTCTTCTCATCTTCTTCTTGATCATGCTTGGCCCCTCATATACATATTTTCCTCCCTTTACCTATCCGGGAATTTGGAAGCAAGCAAGTGAAAAGCAAGTGAAAGAAAAGTTGAGATGTTGGCTGAAAGTTAGAAAGAAACAAATAGGTTTGGGGAAGTCAATCATGATGATGAGTAACTCGGCACCATTCACATAGCCGGGTGTTTGTGTCTTGCCAAAATCGGATTGAGCGATATTCCTAACGGGTCATGGTATGCGCATCAAGGGTTTGTGGCATCTCGAGAAATTGATGATTGCTGATCTCCTAGGCTTCGGTTATTGTGCACCTCTGTCCATGCATCCCAAAAAGTAAAATAAATAAGCAAAGCTTATTGGTGGAAGATGTTGAAGTTCAAAGGAAGTGAAGTAAAAGATCCCTTTTCCCGGATTCTAGCACCACATTCCCTATATACATCCCACCCTCACACGTTTCTTAACTTCTCTTTTGAAAGCCCTTGAGACCTCGAGCTTGTTGATTGACTTGGTGGTTTAAACTGGATTATACATGATTAATTTTGATGATTATGATTTATTATGCATTCTATGATTTTATGCAAAGATGAACAACTTTCTTATATTTATAAAATGTTTTGATCATATTTTGATTTTAAATTCCTTGAAGCATTCTCTTAGAGTGATCTATGATTGTAGCACACCATTAAAATATTTTGAAAGACTTTTTCATTGATCTTTATGACTTATAATCCATTCTATCTTGTATCTAAGATTTGGAACTTGCTTGGGGACAAGCAAGGGCTAAGTATGGGGTATTTTGATAGTATGAATTATAGTCTATATTTTGGGACCATTTTAGACGTTTTATCTTCAATAATCTGCATGTTTGGATGTATATTATGTGATTATATTATCATTTCATCTACCTTTACGGGAATCGAGGTCTACACCAAGTTTCGTTGTAATCGTAGGTAAAATGGCATGTTTTGCATCAAAATGGAGCTAAAGGAGCTAAGGAGTCATAGGAGCTACATTCAGGAGCTTAAGGAAGAATCTAGGGAGCATGGAGTTGGATTAGAGATTTACTTTGGACCAGATTTGAGAGATTTCACATTCAGTTTAGAGCCACCTCGGTCAGCTACAGTACCATCTCGACCGAGGTGATCCAGAGGAGCGTCCCGACCGAGGCGAACACCTTGGACACGGAGAGATATATTTTATTCTTGGCTGAGATCTTTTATTTTTGGAAGGAAGGATCTTATATTTTTAGGCTGGATTTCTGGAAGGAAGATCATATATTTTAGGAAGATATTTATTTTAGGAGATACGGATATATTTTATAGAAAATTATCTTTTTAAGATATTTTATCTTTGGAAGATAATTCTCCTATATAAAGGGTTGGATTTTCTACAATTCAACCATCTTCGGATCACCGAATGCTTATACATGCTTAGAGCATCTAGCAGTTGGGAAGGATTTTTGGAAGGTTGAAGGAAGGAAGTTGATAGCTTTTATAGCTTTTGTGAAGGGTTTTGTAAGATTCTCTTAGATTCCCTTCTTTGTTGAATTGTCTTATCGGATTGTGATCCAAGGAACGCTTGTTTGTTTGATAATTGATTCAGTTATTGAAGCCTTGTTCTTAAGGTTTTTCTGTTCAATTATTCACTTTCTTCCCTTATATTTGATTATTGCTTTCATGATGATGAGTGGCTAATTTCTTTGTGTGATTCTAGGGTGAATGGCTTAAGGTTGTGGGAGAAACAATGATAGAACAATCTTAAATCCCAGTAGGACCCTGAAAGCTCGAGTCTTTATCCTTAACCCTAGAGTATCTCGTTCAGTCGATGAACATCTCGGCCGGGGTGAAATTTGGCTGACCGAGGTGACTTATCTGATCCGAAACTGAGAGTTAAGTGTTAGAGTTTGCCAAATCCTATTCTTATTACACCTTTCCTGGTTCAATGCAAGCTTAGGATGAGACTTACCCGGTAATTCCTTAGTTTGTTTACCCAAGATCATAAGTGTAGGTAATAAAGGTTTATCCTTTATTGGGGTTTGAGTGTGCTTTCATTCCATCTTTATGAGTTAGCCTGAGACTTACCCGGTAAAGGTTGATTCTATTCCCTTAGTTGCTGTGTTAGTTTAAGGTTATAGTTCTTTTCCTTAATTCCTTGAGACTTACCCGGTGATAGGAGTTACGGTTTGGGATTAGTGAGTAGTGAGACTTACCCGGTGATCTATTCCACTTTAGTAACACCTTCCCTTTGCAAAATCTCAGCTTTGTCCGCTTATCATTAGATCTTGAGTTGGAACCACAACTAGATGTTTTAATCCCTAGAATTGCATATTTCCTTAATTGACTTTTTATCATCTTTGATTGCTTTAATCGCTTTTGTGGTTAGTAATTACATAGACAACCTATACTTGCTTTGTTTCACCAAGTCCCTGATATCGACACCCTGGAATTTCTTGCTTTTTACTACGATTGACCCGTACACTGCGGGTTCGCATCCTTGTTTTAAGCTTATATCTTGGGTTATAAATTTAAAGCTTGCACACACCGTTTGGAGTGAACAGGGTCCCCTTACATTATAGGACGGGATCAGGTTTATATTTATGTTGTTGTTTTCCCTTTGTTTAGAACTCGGCTGCGAGTCTTTTACGCTTACCTTTGTTATAACCTTTGGTTTTATTGTGAGTTTTGATTTTTATTTATTTGTGCCTTGTTGTAAGATTCGTTGTGTCGTTGCTACTTTGAATGTCGGGACCCATTGTGAAATCCTACGCCGTAACGCTTCGAGTTCCCAAAACTTGGGATGATACAAACAATATCACCATCGGAGACCTAAGTGTGAGTAGGGTCTCTTTGAGTGTACAGTTGCTAACAAGCTAGCAACTTCATCTTGGATGACCTTTCCTCTTATTCTAGTGATGGCTCCTTCCAAGATGGGGCTTGAAGATGTTGTGGTTGTCTTGCCATTCAATGCCTCAACCCTTGATCTAGTAGTTGGTCCTTGACGACATTGACGTAGTGTTGGGGATGATCCTTCATCATATTCTCTCAATCAAATCCATCCGCACATCAACTAAGGAGTAGTTGAAGCTTAAGCATGATCTAGATCCGGAATTCATCCTTGACGTATCCAAGGACGCTTCATACTACAACCATCTACTTGCTTATAAGTTTCGAAGCACTCTTTATTAGGACATATGTAATAGGAAGCTCCGGAATCAAGAACCCACACATCAGTCTGATAAGTGTGCCCACCAACAACCAAAGGTATATCCTCATTTCATTTAAAATAATCTTCTACAATAGCTACAAAGCCTAAATCATGCGGTTTCTTCTTCTTAGGACATTCGTTCTTCCTAAGCCCTTTCTCCTTATAGTATTTGCAAACGTTATTAGGCTTAGGACCTTTTGAAGAAAACAACTTCTTGTTTTTCTTTTTGCTTGATTTTTCTTGTTCCTTGCCTCCACTTATATACAGACCAAATGTCTGATTGCCCTTACCTACACCACTTTCATTCACCTTATGGCATAGTTCTCTTGTATAAAAGGGCGGACGTGACGTCTTCTAGATTAATAGTATCTTTCCATCAACAAATGACTGAATAGAGTTTTCATATGATGACGGCAAAGATACCAACAAAATCAACACAAAATCCTCGTCCTCAATCTTAGCATCAATATTATGCAAATCTAGTAGAATTGTGTTCAAGTAATCTAAGTACTCATAAAGTTATGTAACTTCTTGTATTTGCAAGCTAAACATACATTTCATTAGAAACATCTTGTTGGTGAGAGACTTCGTCATATAGAGGCTCTCAAACTTCAACCACAGTTTGATTGCGGTATCCCGATCCGCAACCTCGCATAAGACATCATCTGCGAGACACAACATGATGGTCGAATGCGCCTTATCCTCATGAGTGGTCATCTCAGCAGCATCACCCTTTTCTTTATCGGATTCCTTCCTTGATAACGGCCCCATAAATCTTGTTGTTTCAACACTGCTCGCATATTGATATGCTATAGAGTGAAACTATTCCTCCTAGTAAACTTATCGATCTCCGTATAGAAAGAAGACATTTTTCTCTCTTATCACAGAAAACCAAAGAACCCAAAGCTCTAATGCTAGTTTGTTGTCTGAAAATAATGAGAAAAAAAAAAATTAAACAAGAAAGACGACACACAAATTTATAATGATCCACCTAATAATGACTATGGCTAGGTCCAAGAAATTTTGTTGAGGAATTTTCAGAATACATATAACAATAGATAATTATCACCTTCAAAGATAATTATAACAAATAATTGAAGGCAAAGCAAACAAATAAGGTAATTACAATAACAAATAATTGGAGGCGAATCAAACTGATATACTGCAGTGGGAGCAGACCGGACATCTACAAAAGAACACCGCGAGTCTTCTCGTCAATTTGACGAGCGCCGGGTATCAACAAGTGGAGTGACGTGGCTTTGGAGAAAGATCAAAGAATCCAAAGTGAGATTGACGGCTGCGGCAACAACTTGTAGAATTTTGCGAACCACCAACTTTGTGGACACAAAGGACTTCTTTCTTCTCTTGAGACAAATTAGATTGATTTTGTCATAGAATTCATTAATTTGTTAGCTGGTATACCAATTATATCGCTGAAATTAAAAATACACAAATCATCTTAAATTGTTTGGAACCAAAAGTAGTTCAAATGGGATGCTCATTACGTACCTTCATATTATTTTACACGAAATATGCCATGCAGTCATGCACGATGCATATAAAGTACCAAAAAAAGTGAAAACAAAACTCAAACACGAGAAGAGAAAAACCAAACTAAAAACAGGAGCTTTATTTATCTTCACCGACTTTGACAAAGAAGCTAATTAAGCTTCAGCTAGCGCGGCTATCCATGTTGCTTCTTGAATTCCTGTTGGCACTTTAATCGGCAAAAGAGCGACTCTACTTCCTGTCCACGGGCAGGGAAGTCTTTCTCGCACTTCTTTTTACACTCTTCGTACTTCCTTTCAGCCTCTTGGCTGCGCACGTGCACCTTGTTGTCGCGATCCTCGTCGTCATAGCTCTCTCTTTGTTCTTGCCTCCCAAGTTCCTTCTCGCATCGTTCCTCGCATATGCGTAGTTGGTTATACATTATAGTAAGCACAAACCGCAAACAAGAGAAATGCACCATTTTAGGACCGCAAATAGCTTAGATACATAAAAGCACATCAAAGGTGTTATCTTTATACCCGGACCACATCCTGGAATTTACCTTCTCAACACACTTCAGAGGTCGGGTAATGGGTTTAGGGTTTAGTGAGGTTGGGAGGTTGGGTAATAGGTTTAGGGTTTCGTATTTATCACAACGGAAACCAACTTGATCATTAATTGTTTTATTTTTTTTTTAAAATGAACTGTTGGTATTTACATAGGATGTGTGTAAATGTCCCACATCGATAATATGATACTACGTTAACCTAAAATATAAGTCATAGTGAAAAATTTTAAAGTTCATTTTCCAAAACAAAAATCATAATGAAAACTTTTACGTAAACTTATCTCCAAGACCATCTGAGGCGAAGATGAAGAACTGAAAATCGGGTTTGGTGACAAGTGGTTTTGTTTGAGATGTTTATCGCCAATGGATCTTGACACTGCTAAAGAACTCTATATCTTTTACAGATCCAATATCTTCTTCCCAAGCTTTGCGCAGCTACGAATTCAGCTGACGTTACTCCTCCATGTCCATCAAGTACACCAGAAAACGCTTAAAATTGAAATCGATTTTACAGTCATCAGTCAAATGACTTAGTTGAATCTTCAAAATCAAGAAAATCAATTTCCTGTTTGGAATCGTAAGAAAGAACGTTAATGAAAAACGCTACTTAAGTAAACGAAAGAGAGAAGACAAAATGTGCAAATTAGTGCAAATAGGTCGATCTCAGACGACCCTCACGTACTAGTTCTTTATTTATCATATATAGAAACACGAGACCATGCAAGAACCAAACATAAAAACGGATACAAAAAAGAAACGGGAAAACTCAAACAATTAACAAAAGAGGGAAAAAAACACAGCATGGCTCTTATTCTCTTAAAAAAACACAGCATGGCCTAGGGATGACGGCAAACAAACAAGCACCACTTATTGTCACCGCACTTATGTTGGCAGTAATCGTTGCTTCTCGCCGGTGCACCAATGTTGCTTCTTCCCTGTCCGAACTCCTCGTCATCGTAGCTTTGTCGCCGTCCTTGTTGCCTCTCGAGTTGTTTCTCGCAGCGTTGCTCGCACATGCGTTCTTGGCGGCCGCCTTCCTCTCTGGTCTGGCAGAGACGCTGGCATTGACGGAATTTCTGAAGTGGGTCGTGGCTATGTGGGTTGTATGACTCTTCGTCTTCGTCATCGTAGCTTTGTCTCCCTTGTTGCCTGTCGAGTTGTTTCTCGCAACGTTGCTCGCACATGCGTTGTTGGCGACCGCCTGGCTCTTGGGTCTCGCACCGACGCTGGCATTGACGGAATATCTGATGTGGGTCACGGCTACGTGGGCTGTATGACTGATCTTCTTCATCCTCATCATCGTAGCTTTGTCTTCCTTGTTGCCTCTCGAGTTGTTTCTCGCATCGTTGCTCGCACATTCGCTGTTGGTGACCGCCTTCTTGTCGGGTCTGGCACCGATGACGGCACTGTAGGAATTTCTGTTGTGGGTCACTGCTACGTGGGTTGTATGACTCTTCGTCTTCATCGTCGTAGCTCTGTCCTTGTTGCCTCTCGAGTTGCTTCTCGCATCGTTGCTCACACTGGCGCTGTTGGCGACCTCCTTCTTGTCGGGTCTGGCACCGATGACGGCACAGGCGGAATTCCTGTTGTGGGTCACGGCTACGTGTGTCAGTTGTGTAGCTGTTCACTTCCTTGCTAGGCTCATCATCGAAGGCAGCTCTCTTCTCACATCTCTCCAGGCACTCTCGCGTCTCACGGAAACCCTGTGAACGGTCCTGGATTTGGTACAAAACGACGATTTAGGCTCATATATATATATATATATATATATATATATATATATATATATATATATATATGTCGACAGAGTAATAACATATAAATATTTAGATGAAATATTGTCGTTAGTCTCAATACCTTGCAGCGCTGGCGGCACTGTTCGATGTGACGACGTGGATCACGAGGGTTGATGAGATCGTCACCCATCAAACGCATGGATAAGGCCGAAGAGGCCATCAGGGACAAGACAACCACGAGGATCGGAAGACTCGATTTCATACTCATTGTGCTCTTACTGTTATATGATCGATGTGGGATGATGAAGTTGAGTTGGGGATTTGGTTATTTATAGTAGCTGTGGAAGTCTACATGTGGCGATGCAGATAGGATGACATGCAAAGAGACGAGTGTACATATAATGCGGCGATGAGGTGTGTAATGCAGCAAATCGACGTGCTTTCATTTTTCTGAGCTTTAAATTGGCATTACGTGCATGTTTCTGATTGTGTTATTCGTTCTTTATTTGAATTTGATATCTTCAAAATTCAAAATATGTCAAATGACGCAACGAACTAAAAAGGAAAACCTAGACGCAGCAAAGCGACGATGCGCGGTGCAGTGCGTACGGGCCACATCTTTGCGGTTTTACACACGTTAGCTTGCATGTCACCTTATGAAGATATATATATATATATCTTCGCAGAGAGAACATTTTTTTAGGGGATAAAAATAAATTTGTATTAGACATTTTGTAATTTGAGTTAAGAATTAAGAATTAAAAATTATATATTAAATATAAAATAATATACTAAGTTTTCGTTTTAACTATTTTGTATATAGAGAATAATTAAATTAATTTTATATATATATATATTTTTTGTTTTATAAATAAATTGTCAAATAAAATAGGTAGTCATGCCGAATTATTGTATTTGAAATTATATTGCATTGATTAAATTAGATTAACTAAAAGTAAATTTTATAATAAACTTCACTTAAACTCTATCTAAATATATGAATATTTTCTTAAAGAGAAAGTTGTCTAAACAATACCTCATCTTTCAGGCTGACTAAAATTTGGTACCCCATCGTTTAAATTATCAGAACGGTTGAGTCCGACCAAAGATTAGTACTTCGATCACTGTTCACACGTTAAACCATCTGAACGGTGTTAAATATCAGGGGCGCAATTGTTATATTACCTTAGATAATGTATTGTTCCATTTTTTAGTTTAATTTTTCCTTTTTCGAGAACTTTTTTTGCAAAATTCCCAATTTTTTTCCCAAACCCTAATTTTCTCTCTCCTCAATTTCACCGCCTCTCATATATTTGTATCTCTTCTCTTAGCTTTCGAGATGATGACTATTTGGCTTGAGGATGAAGGTAAATCCTCACACTCAACATTTATAGACCTCAACAACATCATAGAAGGCCTCGAAGTTGCCTTGTGAAATCAATTTGCATTTGCACTTGTTTTTGTTGTTGAAACTCACCTGAAACCCCTCCCTCAATCCGTCAGTAAAACCGTGTAAGGTATTACTTGCTCCAGTTGCACGACGATTGTAAAATTCAGAAATGCCCTACTTCAACCCGTGACTTTGTGGCCAACCGGTTGAATGAACACATTAGGAGCAGGAGCAACACTTTCATTCCTCTTCTCACTCAACATAGGCATAGCTGCAACTGGGTCATCAGCCCTAACTAGCAGTGAAGAAGACGAGAAAGAAAGCTTGACAACCTGCACTATCTCCAAGCTCTCAGACACTGATCTAACGGACCCTAATTCAGAGTTTGATTTCAGCAAACTCGCATGACCTGAATTGCAGCAGATTTGACAAGAAATGACCTCACACAAAAATCAGAGTTTGATATCAGCAAATCAGAGACCCACACATGCTTCCTCGACTCGATGCATTTCCCAAGACCTCCTTGTCATTTCGGAAAGGAGAAGTACATCGACACCAGGAAAAGCATCTCAAGATCAGTAACCCTATCGAGCCTACAAGACAAATAATCATCATTTGAACCCCCAAATAGGGCATTCAATACTGTAGAACCCTCTTCTTCATCTTTTGTTGACCTTCATCCTCAAGCCGAAAGCTAAGAATTCAACCCACAACCTGTAATTTGTGGTGGTTCATCGAGAGAAGTCATGGATACTCAGCAAAGAAGGCCCTCAAAAAAGGGGAAATTAAAAATGAAATATTACATGGACAATTTTGCCCATGATATTTAACACCGTTATGATGGTTTAACGCGTGACCAGTGATTGAGGTACTAATCTTTGGTCGGGCTTAATAGGTGAGATACCGTTCTGATAGTTTAAACGACTTGGTACTTAAGTTTAGTCAGCCTAAAAGATAGGATACTATTTAAACAATTTTCTCTTTTCTTAAAATGAATATATACAAGAAGTAGGTTTGTTTTGTATATAAAATTTATAGTTGTGTTTTATATAGATAGATATAAAGGGGTAACACTCGAAGGTGCTTTAGGAAAGGTCGAGAGTCATGGAGAAGCTTATATACAGTTTTGTGGTGGAGGATAGGGGAATGGATCCATTGATAAGGTAGCAAGCGGTGAGAATACATTCTTCCCAAGTGAAACAAGTAATTGCCCTTGGAACATAAGAGCTCTAGCAACATTAATAATGTTGATCGCACTACAAAAAATAATTCAATAAGCCACGAATGTTGGCGACGACAACACTTTTCCGTTGCCATTGGTCTTTATTTGACGACGGCAAAGTGACGGCAACATCAACGTGGCAAAAATACCTATTATTGGCGTCGGTGGAATAGAGCCGTCGCTAATAGTCATATAATTGGCGTCGGATAATCTTGGCCGTGGATAATATAATGGACAGTTGGCGACCGCTTATGTTGCCGACGCCAACAAACAAATTAACTGGCGCAATATTAAAATACTATAGTAAAATATTTTAAAAAATAATATAAATAATAAAATTTTCTTCAAAATATTTAAAATTCAAAGTTCCCACTTGATAAAATATGATAAAACCGTTATAACCCTTTAAATATAATTTGGTCCGGTCCGGTGCCATCCTATTAAAGTGTTCAAAACCGTTTTAAAATTAAAAATGTAAAAAGAAAATAAGAGAGGGTAAAGTGAAATAAAAATTAGGGAGAAATTCACTTCTCGCTTGTTAGACATGACAATTTCATTTGAACCCGACGGACACCCGATCCATAGTAAAAGGGTAAAAACCCGATATGAATCGGGTGAAAGTAGGGCTGAGCATATTGCAGTTCGGTTCACCGAACAGAAAATTGCGGTCCAAACCGCAACCGAACCGCAGTTAATCGGTTCAGTTTACGGTTCGCAAGGTTTTTCGTTGCGGTTGTGGTTCGGTTCATCAACCAAACTGCAAACCGTGCGGTTCAAAACCGCAAAATACCGCAAAACTGCAACCAAACTGCAAAATGCGGTTCAAACCGTAACCGAACCGCAAACCGAACCATAATTTTACGGTACGGTTTGCGGTTCACGTTTTCTAGGATTGTATTTGTGGTTCGGTTCGGTTTGCGGTTTTACGGTTTTGAACTGATGCTCAGCCCTAGTTGAAAGCGGGTGTCGGGTGAAGCGAAAATGATGGATCGGGTAAGATTCAGTTGGACCTTTCATCCACCCGGTTTCATCCTTACTTTGTAATCGTATGATTTGTATCAACTTGTGCCACTCAATAGTTCAACCTTCAAACTCTAAAGGTCGGCTTCAAGCCTTTAACTCGCAACGACTAAGTCTTCAGTTCCCATTCGCAAATCGAAAGGTCTCTTCGTCCTCTCGGAAGTTGAGCCTTCAAACTCACAACTCTTAAGGACGGCCGGCTTCAGTTTCCAAGTCTCTTCGTCGTCTCTTCTTCGTCTCTTCTTCGTCTTCAATTTCCATTGTTTGAATCTTCAGTTTCCATTCGCAAATGGCAAGGTCTGAGTGAGTCTTCTCTTCTTCGTCTCTTATTCTTCACATTTTTAGGGTTTCAGACTCACTATAGATCTCGTCTTTCAGATCTCGTCCTCACTCGAGTCACTCCTCATTCGCCAGCCACAAATCTCGTCCTGACTCCTCAGTCTCTATCTTCGCCTTCGTCGTTCCAAGCTGTAAGCCTGTAACATTAGTATATTACTAATTTATTGTCTTCTTCTTATTCTTCAGTTTTGTGATTTACTGTCTTCTTCTTATTCTTCTTCTTCTTCTTCAATTTACTGATTTATTGTTTAGTGATCTTAGTTTAGCAATTTTCTTTACTAGCATTTATGGATCTAACTGAGTGTTTAGTGATCTTTAGTTCCTTTTGTTTTATAAATTGGTGATGTACTGAATGTTTAACAATTTTCTTAGTCCTTCTTGTCTGTTGTCTTGTGATCTTGCTGACTATTTACTGATCTTTAATTCCCTTTGGATTTTTAAATTGGTGAACGGTGATATATTGACTGTTGTGATCTTACTGTTTGTTTAGTTCCTTTTACTACCATTTGTGGATCTTAACATTCTTGTTGTGATCTTACTGTCTGTTAATCTTTTGTTATAATTTTATACATTTGTTCAGTTCCTATTGTGTTCTTAATGTATGTTTATGCTATATTCATTTTCATAAGTTTTAACTAGATATAGTTATATTATCTGATTAAGTACACCAACACGATAATTATATGGACTCATATCATGCCACCCCAGTTCTAATCTTTTGTTGGATGTGCTTTTCAATTTCCATCCATTATAATTACATTTTGTTTATTGTGCTTTTTTAAGAATTAGAAGAGGCTACTAAACAAAGTTAGTTAAATCTTTGGATCATTGATTTGCTTTTTAGGTGCGTTATATGATTTGCTGCAAAGGGAAGTTGTAGTTCTCGGAAAGGCAAGCCATGAAAAAGACCAAAGCCTGACAAGGATGATGCAATTGAGTTACACATATTTTTTTGATTTTTATGATAAATTTGAAAGAGGCTTATCACATAATTGTGTTGACTTTACCATCATCCATATGGTAGCAAGGTGTTTGCTCCAAATGGTGTGTGCAAGCTTTAAATTTATAACCCTAGATTTATGCCTAAAACAAGGATGCGAACCCGCAGTGTACGAGTCAATCGTAGTAAAAGTAAGAATTCCGGGGTGTGGATCTCAAGGACTTAGGTGAAACAAAACCAATATAGGTAGTCAATATTGCAACTAACCACAAAAGCAATTAAAGCAATCAAAGATGATAAAAATGCAATTAAAGGAATATGCAATTCTAGGGATTAAAGTATCTAGTTGTGGTTCCAACTCAAGATCTAAAGATAAGCGGACAAAGTTGAGATTTTGCAAAGGGAAGGTGTTTCTAAAGTGGAATAGATCACCGGGTAAGTCTCACTACTTACTAACTCCAAACCTAAAGAACCTATTACCAGGTAAGTCTCAAGGCACTAAGGAAAAGAACTATAATCTCAAACCAACATACCAACTAAGGGAATAGAATCAACCTTTACCGGGTAAGTCTCAGGCTAACTCACAAAGATGGGATGAAGGCACACTCAAACCCCAATAAAGGATAAACCTTTATTACCTACACTTATGATCTAAAGTAAACAAACAAAGGAATCACCGGGTAAGTCTCATCCTAGGCTTGCATTGAACCAGGAAAGGTGTAATAAGAATAGGATTTGCCAAACTCTAACACTTAACTCTCAGTTTCGGATCAGAAAAGTCACCTCGGTCAATCAAGTTCCACCCCGGCCGAGATGTTCATCGACTGAACGAGATGTTCTAAGGTTAAGGATAAGACTCGAGCTTTCAGGGTCCTACTGGAATTTAATATTATTCTATCATTGTTTTTCCCACAACCTTCAGCCAATCACCCTAGAATCACACAAAGAAATTAGCCACTCATCATCATGAAAGCAATAATCAAATATATGGGAAGAGAATGAATATTTGAACACAAAAACCTTAAGAACAAGGCTTCAATAACTGAATCAAATATCAAACAAATAAGCATTCCTTGGATCACAAATCTAACAAGACAAATCAACAAGAAGGGAATCTAAGAAAGTCTTACAAAACTCTTCACAAAGCTATAATAAGCTATCAATCCTTCCTAGATTGATCTTCAATCTTCCTTCCTTAAAAACCCTGGAGAAAATCCCTTAATTGCTGGATGTTATCAGCCCTCTAAGCATGTATAAGCATGGTTGAACTTGTGGAAAATCCATCCCTTTATATAGAAAAACTATCTTCCAAAGATAAAATATCTTGAAAAGATATTTTCCTAATAAAATATATCTTAATCTCTAAAATAGATATCCAAAATATATAATCTTCCTTCCAGAAATCCAGCCCAAAAATATAAGATTTCTCCTTCCAAAAATAAAAGATCTCAGCCAAGAATAAACGATCTCGCCGCGTCAGGGTATTCGCCTCGGTCGAGACACTCCCTTAGATCACCTCGGTCGAGGTGACTCTGTGATCAACCGAGGTGGCTCTAAACTGAATGTGAAATCTCTTAAATCTGGTCCAAAGTAAATCTTTAATCCATTTCCATGCTTCCTAGGTTCTTCCTTAAGATCTTGAATGATGCTCCAATGACTCCCTAGCTCTTTTAGCTCTATTTTGATCCAAAATGTGCCATTTTACCTACGATTACAACAAAACTTGGTGTAGACCTCGATTCCCGCAAAGGTAGATGAAACAACAATATAATCACATAATATACATCCAAACATGTAGATTATTGAAGATAAAACGTCTAAACAAGTCCCGAAATATAGACTATAATTCATGCTATCAAAATACCCATACTTGTCCCTTGCTTGTCCTCAAGCAAGTTCCAAATCTTAAGTACAAGATAGAATGGATTATAAGTCATAAAGATCAATAAATAGTATTTCAAAATATTTTAATGGTGTGCTCCACTCATAGATCACTCTAAGAGAATGCTTCATGGTGTTTAAAATCAAAACATGATCGGAACATTTTATAAATATAGAAAAGTTGTTCATCTTTGCATAAAATCCTAGAATGCATAATAAATTATTATTATCGAAATTAATCATGTACAATCCAGTTTAAACCACCAAGTCAATCAACAAGCTCGAGGTCTCAAGGTCTTTTCAAAGAAGGTCAAGAAACGTGTGAGGGTGGGATGTATATAGGGAATGTGGTGCTAGAATTCGGGAAAATGATCTTTACTTCACTTGCTTTGAATTTCAACATCTTCCACCAATAAGCTTTGCTTATTTTACTTTTTGGGATGCATGGACAGAGGTGCACAATAACCGAAGCCTAGGAGATCAGCAATCATCAATTTCTCGAGATGCCTCAAACCCTTGATGCACATACCATGACCCGTTAGGAATATCGCTCAATCCGACTTTGGCAAGACACAAACACCCGGCTATGTGAATGGTGCCGAGTTACTCATCATCATGATTGACTTCCCCAAACCTATTTGTTTCTTTCTAACTTCTAGCCAACATCTCAACTTTTCTTTCACTTGCTTTTCACTTTTGCTTGCTTCTAAATTCCCGGATAGGTAAAGGGAGGCAAATATGTATATGAGGGGCTAAGCATGATCAAGAAGAAGAAGAGAGGAGAATGAATTGCCTTAATCATCCCAGGAAGAGAGTGATAGAACTCATCATGTGGTGTCAACCTTCAAATTCAACATAATTTGGATAAAAACAAAGTATTAAACATGCCACAAATTTCAAACAAAGCATTTAGCAACTTAAACATATCATAAAACCTTTCAAACATATAAAGATTTCAAAACCAGTATGCAAACAAAATCTTCACTGAGGTCATATCCAAATAAGAAGCACAAAAATCGTTTCAAAACTGTTCCAGTTAAACCACCTCGGTCGAGATGTTCTATGTCAACCGAGGTACTGCACCTCGATTGGTCAGAATCACTTCGGTCGAGGTCATAAAATTTTTTTCTTTAACCAGTTTTTGACGTTTTTCTCAATCAATTAACCTGTATGCATGCATGTAGTCTCATATAAGCATATAGAGCAGTATAAAATCATAAATATCCATCAAGAGTCATACAATCATCCACATAAGTCAAATAATACATATCCGAATACCCCATACTTGGGACACATTGTCCCTATGGGTCAAATAAGTCATAAGAACAGAATACTCACCGGACAAAGCTGAGCTGCATAATAAATAAAGAAAAGAAATCCCTGCAAGCTCTAGTCCTGATCTGCTAGCAGTGGTGGATATGGTATGTACGGATGCTAGGACGGGTCGAATGAATATCCCATCATATGTTGAAACTGGATCTCCATCATTTGGCGCTGGTAGTGCTGACTCTCCAGCATCTGATGAGTCCGGCTATCCATCTCTCGGCAATGGTCATCAAGGCGCTCACCGATATCAACTGTAAGAGCAGCGTAGGAGTCGATCATCTGATCGGTGAGGTCATCGATCCTTTGATACGCTGCCATATCTCTAACTCTGCGGACTCTGCGCCTAGCAGGAAGTGGTGGTGGTGCAGCTGCCTCCTCCTTAGTCTCCTCGTCGTCCAAATCAACGACTGGCACACTGGGACAAGTTGTGTCTGTCCCTGTATCTATGGTAGCACCACCATCATCCTCCTCATCAGCCTCATCATCCTCCTGTACTGGGGTTGCCGCATCTCTAGCATCCTCAATGTACGGGATCCATGCCGTGGACCAGTACTGAGGGTCGTAAACTGAAAACTGAGATGACCACCTAATACCCTGAGGCGCAATCTGCTCCCAAGGCATCGCCACATATGGCGTAGTAAGTCCACTAGGAACCAGAATCCTCCTCGTGATCATCTCCTGCAGACCAAGCGGCTTGGCAGCCGCCACCATAGTACATGCACTCAGATCGAGGTCCATGTAACTCGCGATGTGAGTCACTAGACTGCCACAACAAATATCTCCCTTCGCCTTTGCCTTGATCCTATGGAGATCCTCAACCAGCATCACTCCGAAGTCAAGGACTCCTCCGGTCACCATACAATATAGACTCAATAACTCCCCTTGTCTAATCTTCTGGGGTGTCTCAATACGTGCCAGAAGTGTCTCGCTAAAGATTTGGTGGGCTAATCTGAAGGCGAGGTGGAAGATGATGCGCTCCCTGGAGTCTCCAGGTCTCCACCTATCAGCATGCTCAACTACATGAGCTATCTGGCCCCAGAATTGTCGAGCCACGGCTCGAGAAGGAAAATCAGAAACTATGGGGGTCGGGAAGCCGAAGATCTCCCTCCAATGGTCCATCGGAACTAAGTAGTTCCGGTTCAACAACCGGTACTTGATGGCACGCTCTGTAGGCAGGTAAGTCACGGAGCTTGCAATCTCCAAAGTCGGCTCAAGGTAGGTTGAAGCTCTAATCTCAGTAAACTGCTCCAGCCCTACCATAGCAATCATCCGCCTCAAATCATCATCTACATAAAGGCAATCAAAAGCAGCGATATCAAAGAATCGCGGTGCAACCACTGGACGCGCATCAATGCGGTCATAATCTACCCGGTGACGCTCATGGATCACCGGTATGGAGCGGCAAGAAGAAGAAGAAGGAGAAGGGGAAGACCTATCCCTCAAAACCAACTGTCTATCAGAACTCATTTTTCCTCTCTCTGTCAGACCACCTCGGTCGGTTGTCAGATCTCAAGAACACCTCGGTCGAGACGCAGGTCGACTGGACCGAGGTAGAAGGCTGTTCGATCTTAACTCTCAGAAATCCAGTTATTTTCCCCAATATCACTACCAATTGTTCCTATGGGGTACTTAAGCCTTTTTCAACACAATGCAGGGGCAACCAAAGCCCAATTTGATCGAAACAGTGGAAGAAGAACAAGTTAGGGTTTTTTCGATTTACCCCAAATTTGGTCGATTCGGAGCGTTTTTGTTGTAGATTGTTGCTTGCAAACTGATCCTCTACTCTTTCCTTGCAGCTTGGAAGCAAGAATCGTCGAAAACGATCGAGAATCGGGGAGCGAGATGAATTGGGACGCCGCGGTCGAGAAGGTGGGAGAGGGAAGAGAGAGAATTCGAACCCCCTTTTATACCCTTTTCTGAAACTGTTGTCACCTCGGTCGAGATGGTCTCGACTGGACCGAGGTGATACGGACCGAGGTGGATCTTCAGTAACCCTAGTCGCCTCGGTTTCTCAAGAATCATCTCGGTCGAGATGTTGTGAAAGCAACCGAGATGTGTCTCAGTCGAACTCCGTCTTCTCAAATTCTAGAACTTCAGTCCTTCCAGTGTTGCTCCTGAGTTGTATTCCTTCCTTAGAGAGCACCTGTTGTCTGTCTAGGACACCAAAAACAAAGCAAAGCAAAGCAGAAGCAAACTATCTAAAGCTAGACTAGGACAGAGAAAGAAAGCAATACCTTGGGTTGCCTCCCAAGAAGCGGTTGATTTAAGGTCGCTAGCTGGACCGTACGGTGTCCCTAAACATGCTGGAAAGTATCCTTACCCCATACTTCACCTTCATCATGGGGTGAGATAAGGGAGTCTATCAAACGTTCCAGCAAGTGCAAGCGCTCATCGGGGAATGAATCATCTATGGGTGGTTCGTCCTTCTCGCGTGAAGATGGAGGTAGCCGGCTGAGGTGATCCGCAACAGAATTTTCCGATCCCTTCTTATCGCGGATCTCTAGGTCAAACTCTTGAAGCAAGAGAATCCATCGAATAAGACGTGGTTTGGCATCCTTCTTAGCAAGCAAGTAACGAATAGCTGCATGGTCAGTGTAAACAATAACTTCTCACCCCTACTAAGTAAGAACGAAATTTCTCAAAAGCATATACAACCGCCAATAGCTCCTTTTCGGTGGTGGCGTAGTTACGCTAGGCTTCGTCTAGCGTCTTGCTAGCATAGTAAATGGCGGTGGTCCGGCCATCCTTCTTTTGTCCAAGTACCGCTCCTGCCGCCACATCACTCGCATCGCACATGATCTCAAAGGGCAAGGTCCAATCCGGAGGTTGGATAATGGGAGCGGAGATCAACGCCTCCTTAATCCTGTAGAATGCATCGAGACACTCCTGCAAAAACTCAAAAACACACTAGTACAAAAAAGCACATTGGTTACGGTACATTTAACACGGTTCCGTGTTTTTGTGTGGTAAATATGCAAATTCAACATTTTTACCACGGTTGTCCAAACAACCGTGTTAAAAATACTTATAATTTACCTCGGGTGACCGAATAACCGTGATAAATTTATAGAATCACCCATTTTAACACGGTTACCATGCGAACCGTGTCAAAATTTTTGTTATAATATAACGGTTACTTGTAACCGTGTTAAACTTGTGTATTATTTATCACGGTTCGCTTCGAAACCGTATTAAAAATGTTTACAATTTAGCACGGTTACCCTCTAAACCGTGTTAAATAAGCGTATAAACACAATTTATCACGTCTTTCAATCATCCGTGTTAAATATTATTTAAAAATTTTTTGAAAATTTTTTAGAAAGCGCAAGAATTGCCGGGAATTAAAAAAAATTCATTAAACCCATGTTAAAAAACACCGATCAACCGTGTTAAAGATAAGATATTCCGTACGTATATATATATCTTCTACTTGACCTAAAAATTAGATCTAGCGCGCTGTAGTTCATGCCCAATATAATTTTTTTTGTTTATCTCTTTTTAACGTGTGTTGATACCTTGCCTACCTTGTTCTCGTTGGGCTGCAAATTGTCATTTTACCGCTTGAGTGTAGATGTGTTCTCATTTTTCATTTAATACTACCTGAGTATAAATGTGTTATCAATTACAGTGGAGCATAGAGCAAGACAGCTAAACTGAAAATAGAAATTACTTTAAACTTAAGCAATAATTTTTTTTCTTTTGCAAGTTACAGTTAGGTTGGAAAAACTATACAGATAGGATATGATAGTTGTGACTGTATTCTTTGTTTGGTTGTGATCGTATGAATGAGTTTTGATCACCCAATTCTAGGTCACCTCGAGATTCTACTTGTTTAAGTTATTTTGTGTTATTGTTGAAATAGAAAGAAAGATAAAACATCTACTTACTTCAGTTCTCATTGTAGTTAGTTGGAAAAAATCTACTTGCTTCAATTCTTTTATGATGCCTATTGTTCTTATCGACTTGTATGATTCTCTCTTTTCTCCCCTTAATTTATATTTCTCTAGTTCATTTAAATTTTTTTTTTACATAATAGGGATGTGGGTTTCTGATTCTTGATCTTGTATGCTAAATTTATCTATATATCTATATACTATATTAAAGCCAAAGTGTTTGATCCTACGTGTCACTTTCTAAGCTCTTCGTTGTCACATGCCATTTTTACGTAAATTTGATTTTTCAGGAAAAAAAATATTTACATATATAGTTGACATCTTACCTATTAATTAAAAAAACTATCCTATAATACGTACTATATATCTTCTTACCAAACTTACTCTTTAAATATCTATATTATACTATATATGTTAAAATTATATAATTCACAAAATAATGTCTTATATATATACAATTTTATTGAAGTAATTAATATGTACGTAATGATGATATGCATATATATATATATATATATATATATATATACTATATTAAAGGAAAAGTCATCTAAATGACGTGTCATTTTCTTATACATTGGATGATACGTGTTATTTTCTTATAATTTATGTTTTTACTATTTATATTTTATCAATTATATTTATTTTAATAATTAAGTATTATCTTTCATTAACTACAATGTAGTTATTTTTATTTTATAAGTCAAGATAAAATAAAATCATATTAATCTAAAAAGGCAGTATATAAGTAATTGATATTTTTATCATTTAAATATATTTTAATTTTAACAAAAATAAAATCTCATGTATTTTTTTCCTAATATAATAGATTTGGTAAATTTTATTTCAAACTTTTTTTTTTAAATTAGCAAAAATTCTAATACACATTTATCATAAACCACATAAAAATGTGTTTTTTAATTATAATATTTAGTAAAAAGTATTAATAAAATATATTATTTTTTTAAAAAAATCCGTGGGGAATAACTATGATTCTCTTTAGAACTATAGGCTATAGGTTTATGATTCTATTTTTTTTTTATGTTCTTTTATTCATTTCCTCATAACCTCCATTTACCCTAATTCTTTCCTCTCTCGCACGATCTGCTTCTTTCCATTCTCCCGTGTTTCCTAACTCCCGACCCTCTCTTTGAAATGCTTCTCAATCCACCGGACAAGGATCTCCAGCAGACCAGCCACCACACAGCGACCCGAGCCCTAACCCTCCCCTGCGAACCGCGACCCGAGCCCTAACCATCCCCTGCGTACCGTGACCTAGAGCACTAACCCTCCCTTGCGAACCGCCATCCTGAGCTCTAGCCCTCTCCTGCGAGCGCCACCGCTGAACCACCGTTGCCGCTAACCGCACCACCGGCAACCGTCGTCCAGAGACCTTCCGTTGCAATCGTTGTTAGCCACATAGGCTGTAATACCCCAAATTTTACAACTTGGGGAGTTACTGGTTAGGACCGCACAGTGGTTCCCGACCTTCGTTTGACAACAACTTAACAAGATCTTACAACAAGGCACAGATAAGGAAAAACCGGAAATCATAAATTAAGTCTTAACAATGTATGAATGGGACCAGAACAACCAACAGCCGGAAACATAAGATAACAAAGTACGGATAGAAAGAAAATAACCAAGGTCTAACTAGAAATCCCACAAATAAAGAAACTGCAACACGTCCTAAAAGTACGACACCCCGGCTGACCACTACCATCCGGATCACTCGGCATCTGCTCTAACCTGTGGTACGTCTACACAACATAACAACTGTTAGCTAACTATCCAAATATAAGTAGAATAATAACAGCACAAACACACGCAGAATTATATAAACAAACATCATGCTGGCAAACAACCGTTTATTATCTATTACTTAGGTGATTCATCTTATTCAATTTACAGTTGTGGCACGGGAACTCTTAAGAGTTCTCGCCTCCGTTCCTTATCCAACTGGGTGTAGGTCTAGCTTACCTCCGCCGGTAACATCACTACAAACCGAGTGTGGACTAGTCCCTAAAGAAACCCTCAGCGCCCTCAAGCTAACTGAGAAGAATGCCACCGCCCGTTACTCTTAGGCCAAGTATAGGTCGGTAAATATCTATCACAACCTATAACTCTAAACATCTCAATCACACACCACTATCATCATTCATGCTCATATTCAGAAGTCAGCTAAGTAAGCCTAAAGGACTTACCTGTTATAATTCTCGATTCTCTGTAAACCAAACTCGCTCGGTAAGTGTAGCAACTCAGTTGCCTCCCAAAGGGGATAAGTGCATTAGCACACTCCAAAGTAATTAGAAGTCTAAGACTTCTAATATAGAAGGTCGTAATAGGACAAAACTAATTACCGTACTAATTTATGGTAAAAAGACTATTTTACCCTTGGTTCCGAAACTCCCAAAATTTCTAAAATTCTTGTCTAAACTCTTATTTGAGACTATAAAGTCATATTCTAACTCCTAAAGTTTAGTTTGGTTACAAACTGGCACTTTTCCTTTTTTCCTATTTTCCGAAAGATCGTAAAGGTCCAACTTCGGTTTCAAATATAAAATTCGTAGAAGCTTATAACAATTTCGAAATAATTCTCTAGATTATCTATGATGTTCCATCTACCCTTAGGAGCAAGAATTTCTCAAAACTGTTCATCCATCATTTTTATAAAAATTCTCAAAGTTGGCTACTACACTTACATTTTCTATACTTAACCAAAATTCCAAAGTTTACAAAAACTGCTTAACTACCCAACTTTGGAAGCTTATAACTTCTAATCCGACCGTTCATTTTTTCTCAAATTTTAATATACTAAACTACATATATCCACCCATTATCTATTAAAATTTCAACGGTGGATCTTCAACCTAACTCTCTAACATTGGTCTACAACAGTGCTCGTTTCCAATTTACAAATTGAGATTAAAACAAAGGTTTTTCACTACTATTTCTACAGCTCACTTTACAGCAATACTAACACCTGTTTGGACCTATGCAACATGTGTTTATTACATCCAGATTTCGAGGATTAAAGATGCAGAAAGGGAACTGAATAGAAGTCGATTCTTACCAAGGTTTTGTTGGACTGCAGGGGTGAGTTGTTACCCTAGTGAGGGAAGGTTTGATCCGAAAGATAGCTGTACAGAAGACTAGCGACTCATACCATTTTCACGTTATGATTCTGGCTCAAATACAAATGAGGATAGAGAGGCTAACTTACGCTGGAGGGATCTTTGTTTCTGTCACGCAGGAGAAGGAAGGTTACAGCGCCTCTGGAAGCTATCCACTAGAGAGGAAGATGTGTACCACAGTTAGAGTTAGAGGGCTGTCGAGTGGCGTGTACAGAAGGGGAGTAGGGTAACGATAGAAAAGAGGAGTACATTGCACTCACCTTGGTCATGATTCAGTTGGGGTCGAAGGGTCGCAAATCTGGCCGGCTCGTCGAGTTGGTGCTGAGTCTGGTGTGCGGGGTAGAAGCCAACGTGGTGAATCTGTGTGGAGGGATGGCTCGCTGAGTAAGGTGCCAGTTTGCGAATGGGTACAGAAGGGAAAGAGAGGAGCAGTTAGCGTGAATCTGGACAGAAACAGCGGCTGAAGAAGGAAGGCAATCAACGGGTATCTCGGCTGTTACTCTTCTAGTAACGTTCGTCTAGTGAACGTGTTGCTGTAAACGGATGGGCGTGCTCCTGGGCAGGCGACAGAAGGGCTGGAACCTCCTCCCCCTTACTGGGCTAGACACGAGCTGGGCAGAAGCGGACGCTGCTGGCAAGCTGGGCTGAAAAGAGGTGGTGAATTGCTGCATTACTGGGCCAGTCCACAAGGAGATTGTCACGTTTCCTGGGCTGCGCGAGGTAGACAGCAGGCTCCTCCCTGGGCTGCGCGAGCTGGGCTGGACGTTGGGCACGTTACTGAGCTGCTGGAAGGCTGTGCCCGCTGGGCTGGCGCTGCTGGGCGCTGGGCACGATGGCTGAAGGTCACGGACTGGGCCGTCAACATCTTGTCTGGGCTTGTCACAGATTTGTCACAGCCTTGTCTGGCCTTGTCACAACTTCGTCACAGATTGTCTGGCCTTGTCACAGCTTCGTTACAAACTTGTCTGGCCTTGTCACAGCTTCGTCACAGCTTCGTCACAGACTTGTCTTGATCATGTTATAGTTTAGGATTTGTTATAAAGATCCTATCATTTTATGTGAAGGGAAGCTACATAAAATGATAAATTCTATAAAGATCTTATCATTTTATGTGAAGGGAAGCTACATAAAATGATAAATTTTTTGAAATAATGTGTCTAACTAAGTAGACGGATATGAATCAACTGATCAAAATCCGGTTTGTTACGGAAATAAACGGAATAAAAATTCCGGATATTACATCAGTACCCCTTAAAAATAAGTTTCGTCCCGAAACTTAGAATAAGGTATCTACCCAAACAATTTCCCCTCAAGAGTTATATTCTAGTCTCACTCCAATTTATCTCACTTTTTCCTAGCATGCAAACTACTCACGCTATTAAGCACATAAACATAAACAATCACTTAAACATATAATCACAGAAATCATATAAAGTATCGTCTCAGTACTAACCCGTCGCTACTGAGGTAGCGGCTAACTCCGCAAAGAACTCAGGATAGTTACGTCTAATACTCTCCTCTGTCTCCCAGGTAGCCTCATCAGCTCCTCGTCTAGACCACTGGATCCTCAACATCGGTATCTCCTTAGAATGCAGGCGCCTAGTACTACGCTCTAGGACGGCTTCTGGGTACTCCACAAAAGTGTGGTCTGGCTCGACTATCAGATCCTCATGACTGATGACGTGTCTAGGATCCGGTATGTACTCTCTCAGTTGAGATACATGAAACACTGGATGTACTCCCTCCAATCTCGGTGGCAGTGCTAATCGGTAGGCAACCTCTCCGACTCTCTCTAAGATCTCAAATGGACCGACATATCGGGGACTCAGCTTCCCCTTAATGCCGAAACGCCGGACTCTTCTCGTCGGTGACACTCTCAACCACACCTGTGCACCTACTCTAAACTCCAAGGGTCGACGCCGTTTATCGGCGTAGGACTTTTGACGACTCTGAGCTGCTAACATCCGTTCTCGGACTAGGGCAATCCGGGCGATGTCATCCTGTATCTGGTCTGGTACTACCCCATCAGCCTTGCTAGGCTCATCCCAGCACAACGGTGTACGACATCTCCGCCTGTACAAAGCCTCATAAGGTGCCATCCCAATAGACGCGTGCCAGCTGTTATTATATGAAAACTCTACCAGTGGGAGATGATCTGGCCATACTTGCCCCCAATCTAGTACACATGCCCGCGACATGTCCTCTAAGGTCTGAATGGTCCTCTCAGACTGACCGTCTGTCTGTGGGTGATAGGCAGTGATAAAGTGGAGACTCGTCCCTAGAGCAGTATGTACCTGCTGCCAAAATCTCGAGGTAAAACGTCCATCCCTGTCGGAGACGATAGTCCTCGGTACTCCATGGAGTCTCACAATATGTCTAGTGAACTCCTCAGCTAGACGACTTACCGGCCACGTTTCCTTAATCGGAATGAAACGTGCCGTCTTCGTCAGACGGTCTACCACTACCCAAATGGCATCAAAACCTCTGCTGAGCCTCAACCCTATAACAAAATCCATAGATATATCCTCCCACTTCCAATGTGGTACTGGAAGTGGGTGGAGCTCTCCTCCGGACCTACGATGCTCAATCTTGACCTGCTGACAGGTCGCACACTGGGCTACATACCGAGCCACATCAGGCTTCAAAGCACCCCACCAGAAGGAACGTCTCACGTCCTTATACATCTTACTCGCTCCTGGATGTACGGAGTAAGGGGTAGCATTAGCCTCACCTAGTATCCTCTGTCTCAACTCACTGTCTGATGGCACACAGATACGGTCCAGCCGTCTCATCACTCCATCGGCACCAATAGTGAACTGAGGTGCCTCATCTCGTGACATCCGGTCTCGGATCCGGGTCAAAGTCGGACAGGTCTCCTGCTTCTGTCGGATCTCACCCAACAGATCAGGAAGTAACTCTAAGGTGGCTAACTGATGAGCTGTATCGGGGAACTGGATCTCTACCTCCAACCAAGCTAAGTCTCTCTGTAACTGTGGCTGTACTGTCAACCGGGCTATCGCCTTCTCCCGAGGCGTCTTCCGACTCAAAGCGTCAGCAACTACATTCGCCTTCCCGGGGTGGTAGAGAATCTCAAGGTCGAAATTCTTGATCAACTCTAGCCACCGCCTCTGGCGGTTATTCAACTCCCGCTGACTGAATATGTACTTCAGACTCTTATGGTCTGTGAAGATTTGACAAGTCGCCCCATAGAGATAATGACGCCAAATCTTAAGGGCATGTACTACCGCAGCCAACTCCAGATCATGGGTGGGGTAGTTCTCCTCATACGTCTTCAGCTGTCAAGACGCATACGCTATGACCATACCCCTCTGCATCAAGACACACCCCAAGCCCAGCTTGGATGCGTCACTGTACACTACAAAGTCCTTTGTACCCTCAGGCTGTGCTAAAATCGGAGCAGACGTCAATCTCCTCTTTAGCTCCTCAAAACTCTGCTGACACGGCTCAGACCAGACGAACCGAGTAGTCTTCCTCAGGAGACAAGTAAGTGGTCGGGCAATCAGGGAAAACCCTTCCACAAACCGGCGGTAATAACCTGCCAATCCAAGAAAGCTGCGAACCTCCTTAACATTCTTCGGAGGATGCCAAGAAGACACCGAATCAATCTTCGCCGGGTCGACCTTAATCCCCTCAGCAGTCACTACGTGGCCTAGGAAAGCCACCTCTGACATCCAAAACTCGCACTTGGATAGCTTAGCATACAGCTGACTATCCTGTAGAATCTGTAATACTGTCCTCAAGTGTCCGGCATGCTCCTCTTGACTTCTAGAGTAAACTAGAATGTCGTCAATGAAGACCACTACAAACTGGTCTAAGAAGTCGATGAAAATCCCATTCATCAACTCCATAAATACTGCTAGCGCATTAGTGAGCCCGAATGGCATCACTACAAACTCATAGTGGCCATACCTAGTCCGGAATGCCGTCTTAGGTATGTCCTGGTCTCTCACTCTCAGCTGGTGATAACCCGATCTAAAGTCTATCCTCGAGAACACTGACGCTCCATGCAGCTGATCCAGCAGATCATCTATGCGAGGCAGTGGATACTTATTCTTGATGGTGACCTTGTTCAACTCCCGGTAATCCATACACAGCCTCATCGATCCATCCTTGTTCCTCACAAATAATACTGGTGCGCCCCAGGGAGAAACGCTAGGGCGTATGAAGCCCTTCTCTGCTAACTCCTCTAACTGCTTCTTCAGCTCAAGCAGCTCTATCGGTGCCATGCGGTACGGGGCCTTCGAGATCGGTCTCGTGCCCGGCTCTAACTCAATGCTAAAATCAACACTCCTCTGTGGAGGTAGCCCTGGTAAGTCGTCACTGAATACCTCTTCAAACTCGCATGCAACTGGTATCTCCTCTACTGTCAGGCTCTTGCGCTCCTTCATGGCATAACACCAGAAGGCCTCGCAACCCTGTGCTATCAATCTAGCTGCTCTCACTGCGCTGATAACTGTGCCGGACTTTCCGAGGTCCCAACCTCGGAATATCACTCTGTGACCCTCCTCAGTGGCGACAATCACAGTTCTCCTACCAATATCTAAGACTGCTCCATGTCTAGTCATCCAATCTATCCCCAATATCACGTCCTCATGTGCTAAGGGCATGACTAGGAAATTTACTAACCAAATCCGGCCTCCCAGATGAATAGGGCAGTCATAAATCTCTCGGGATCCTCTAACCTTACCCCCATCTGGTAACCCAACCACAAAAGGTACACCCTCTACTGTTGCTAAGGACAACCTATCTACACATGCATCTGATATAAAGGAGTGCGTAGCACCCGTATCAAATAAAACTCGCACAGGTAAGTCATGGATCCAAATAGTACCTGTGGTCGCTGGTGCTGTAGGCTTCTCAGTGCTCCTCAGCTCGAACACTCTCGAAGGTCCTCCTCTGGTGTCAGTGGTACTACCACGTCCCCTGCCACGACCTGATTCCTGTGCCGTACTGTATGAAGCAGGATGTCCTGGAGCCCGGTACTATTGCTGCTGCTGACTCGGTGCTCGGTACTGAGGAGGTCTCTGTACACTCTTCTCAGCACCTGCAGGAGAAGATCCCTGCTGTGAAGGGGCCCTACCCTGACGGCAGAAAGTAGCTCTGTGTCCCAGCTTCCCACAAGTGAAGCAAGTGGTAGGTGGTCTCTGGCAATCTGTCTTAATGTGATCGCGGCTACCACAGTTAAAGCACTGTCGATCTCTACTAGAAGTCTGAACTGTAGGGTGGTAGCTGGACCTCCCCTGATTCTGTCGTCGACCATAACTTGCTACTGCTGCACTACTACCAGCATGTCCTGTCCTCTGCCGCTTATCCGGCCCACTAGACTAAACTGCTTTCCTCGAAGCTGGCCTATCTCTCTCATAAGCAGAGGCCCTATCCTGATAGTCAGACAAAGTCTCACAGCGGAATCCTGCCAGATATGATCGGGTACTCTCTCTCAATCTCTTGGAGAAAAGGTAAACATGCTGCTCTTCTGGAGGTGCAGCTGGTCCAAGTAGGGTCAACTCTTTCTGAAACTTCTTTATGGCTGCAGCAATCGGGATATCCTCAAATCCCGCCTCAATGAAATCCTGGAATCTCTCCCTCCTCAGCGAGATAGGACAGTACCTGTCCCTAACAATGTTCCTCATCTGCTCCCAAATAGTGACTCGGCTACGAATGGTACGCCACAGTGAATGAGCATCATCTGTGAAACAGGTCTGCACCAAATCCACCTGTCGATCCTCGGGGCAACGTATCGCCTCTAAAGCAGTCTCTATCTTCCCTATCCAGTGCTCCACCTCTAGCCCTATTTCTCCACTGAATGAGGGAACCTTTTGAGAGTTGAAAGCTTTCAACCACTCATCCGGTCTCGGTGCTCTAGACCCAACAGGCGCTCTATCAGCATTAGCTCTCCTCTCAGGTACAGCCGGCACCTGAGACACTCCCTGTGTCACCTGAGCTGACCTAGCCGGTACCACCGGTGGTACCTGGGTAAGCCTCTCAACTCTGGCAGCCTCCTCCATACGCTCGACGTATGCTCTGTACTCTCTATACTCAGATGCTCCAATAGAAACACGTCCTGACTCAGTCGAACGTGCTCCCTACGCTCCAGACCTAGCGGCGGTCTCATGCCTGACCTCGGGGCCTACACTCTCAGCTACCTCTTCCACATCAGCCTCTGGTATGCTTGCTGCAGGTGGATCCTCTCGAGGGACTCGTCCTCGACCTCTCCCTAGTGGAGGTCTACCCCCACGATCACGCCCTCTAACAGCAGGGGTGCTATCAGCTCGATCCTGTCTAACTGGGGGAAGGGGGGACGACCCCTACCTCGGCCAGTCGCTGGTGTAGCCGTAGTACGTGCCATCTGCACGAACAGTGACAACTACAGTTATAATCTAACCAATCTATCGTAAGCAGTAAAAGTCTATAATAATAATACTAAGAATACCGAGATCCGCGGAGGTAGTGGTGGTCATCCGTACATTCTATCCCAACCCGACTATGCATGCATTTTAAAACCAAATCTTCTTTGGAAAACTCAGACCCCTTTCGCGTTCTGTTTATTTACTTATATGACCTTTTTAGAAGATTTCAAGTGCCATTGTTGCCAACCTAGAGCTCTGATACCATGGTGTAACACCCCAAATTTTACAACTTGGGGAGTTACTGGTTAGGACCGCACAGTGGGTCCCGACCTTCGTTTGACAACAACTTAACAAGATCTTACAACAAGGCACAGATAAGGAAAAACCGGAAATCATAAATTAAGTCTTAACAATGTATGAATGGGACCAGAACAACCAACAGCCGGAAACATAAGATAACAAAGTACGGATAGAAAGAAAATAACCAAGGTCTAACTAGAAATCCCACAAATAAAGAAACTACAACACGTCCTAAAAGTACGACACCCCGGCTGACCACTACCATCCGGATCACTCGGCATCTGCTCTAACCTGTGGTACGTCTACACAACGTAACAACTGTTAGCCAACTATCCAAATATAAGTAGAATAATAACAACACAAACACACGCAGAATAATATAAACAAACATCATGCTGGCAAACAACCGTTTATTATCTATTACTTAGGTGATTCATCTTATTCAATTTACAGTTGTGGCACGGGAACTCTTAAGAGTTCTTGCCTCCGTTCCTTATCCAACTGGGTGTAGGTCTAGCTTACCTCCGCCGGTAGCATCACTACAAACCGAGTGTGGACTAGTCCCTAAAGAAACCCTCAGCGCCCTCAAGCTAACTGAACAGAATGCCACCGCCCGTTACTCTTAGGCCAAGTATAGGTCGGTAAATATCTATCACAACCTATAACTCTAAACATCTCAATCACACACCACTATCATCATTCATGCTCATATTCAGAAGTCAGCTAAGTAAGCCCAAAGGACTTACCTGTTATAATTCTCGATTCTTTGTAAACCAAACTCGCTCGGTAATTGTAGCAACTAAGTTGCTTGCCAAAGGGGATAAGTGCATTAGCACACTCCAAAGTAATTAGAACTCTAAGACTTCTAATATAAAAGGTCGTAATAGGACAGAACTAATTACCGTACTAATTTATGGTAAAAAGACTATTTTACCCTTGGTTCCGAAACTCCCAAAATTTCTAAAATTCTTGTCTAAACTCTTATTTGAGACTATAAAGTCATATTCTAACTCCTAAAGTTTAGTTTGGTTACAAACTGGCACTCTTCCTATTTTCCTATTTTCCGAAAGATCGTAAAGGTCCAACTTCGGTTTCAAATATAAAATTCGTAGAAGCTTATAACAATTCCGAAATAATTCTCTAGATCATCTATGATGTTCCATCTACTCTTAGGAGCAAGAATTTCTCAAAACTGTTCATCCATCATTTTTATAAAAATTCTCAAAGTTGGCTACTACACTTACATTTTCTATACTTAACCAAAATTCCAAAGTTTACAAAAACTGCTTAACTACCAAACTTTGAAAGCTTATAACTTCTAATCCGACCGTTCATTTTTTCTCAAATTTTAATATACTAAACTACATATATCCACCCATTATCTATTAAAATTTCAACGGTGGATCTTCAACCTAACTCTCTAACATTGGTCTACAACAGTGCTCGTTTCCAACTTACAAATTGAGATTAAAACAAAGGTTTTTCACTACTATTTCTACAGCTCACTTTACAGCAATACTAACACCTGTTTGGACCTATGCAACATGTGTTTATTACATCCAGATTTCGAGGATTAAAGATGCAGAAAGGGAACTGAATAGAAGTCGATTCTTACCAAGGTTTTGTTGGACTGCAGGGGTGAGTTGTTACCCTAGTGAGGGAAGGTTTGATCCGAAAGATAGCTGTACAGAAGACTAGCGACTCATACCATTTTCACGTTATGATTCTGGCTCAAATACAGATGAGGATAGAGAGGCTAACTTACGCTGGAGGGATCTTTGTTTCTGTCATGCAGGAGAAGGAAGGTTGCAGCGCCTCTAGAAGCTATCCACTAGAGAGGAAGATGTGTACCACAGTTAGAGTTAGAGGGCTGTCGAGTGGCGTGTACAGAAGGGGAGTAGGGTAACGACAGAAAAGAGGAGTACACTGCACTCACCTTGGTCATGATTCAGTTGGGGTCGAAGGGTCGTAAATCTGGCCGGCTCGTCGAGTTGGTGCTGAGTCTGGTGTGCGGGGTAGAAGCCAACGTGGTGAATCTGTGTGGAGGGATGGCTCGCTGAGTAAGGTGCCAGTTTGCGAATGGGTACAGAAGGGAAAGAGAGGAGCAGTTAGCGTGAATCTGGACAGAAACAGCGGCTGAAGAAGGAAGGCAATCAACGGGTATCTCGGCTGTTACTCTTCTAGTAACGTTCGTCCAGTGAACGTGTTGCTGTAAACGGATGGGCGTGCTCCTGGGCTGGCGACAGAAGGGCTGGAACCTCCTCCCCCTTACTGGGCTAGACACGAGCTGGGCAGAAGCGGACGCTGCTGGCAAGCTGGGCTGAAAAGAGGTGGTGAGTTGCTGCATTACTGGGCCAATCCACAAGGAGATTGTCACATTTCCTGGGCTGCGCGAGGTAGACAGCAGGCTCCTCCCTGGGCTGCGCGAGCTGGGCTGGACGCTGGGCACGTTACTGAGCTGCTGGAAGGCTGTGCCCGCTGGGCTGGCGCTGCTGGGCGCTGGGCACGATGGCTGAAGGTCACGGACTGGGCCGTCAACATCTTGTCTGGGCTTGTCACAGATTTATCACAGCCTTGTCTGGCCTTGTCACAACTTCGTCACAGATTGTCTGGCCTTGTCACAGCTTCGTTACAAACTTGTCTGGCCTTGTCACAGCTTCGTCACAGCTTCGTCACAGACTTGTCTTGATCATGTTATAGTTTAGGATTTGTTATAAAGATCCTATCATTTTATGTGAAGGGAAGCTACATAAAATGATAAATTCTATAAAGATCTTATCATTTTATGTGAAGGGAAGCTACATAAAATGATAAATTTTTTGAAATAATGTGTCTAACTAAGTAGACGGATATGGATCAACTGATCGAAATCCGGTTTGTTACGGAAATAAACGGAATAAAAATTCCGGATATTACATAGGCCGCCGCCAGGCCGTTGCAGGATTCGGCCGTCTTCGTTGTGCCCTCTGTTGCCGCCGGTATTCCGCCGCCACCATTGCCGATTTCCGACGCTGTCGATCTCTACACGCCATCAACCTAGCCACCTCTTGCTGATCCGTTTTTGACTTTAATTTGGGTGAGTATTTTGTGATTTCAAACCCTAGGTTTGAGATTTGGGGCTTCTTGTGTAATTCGATGTAGTTAGCATTATTGTTAGAGTGTAATTAGATAGTTTTGGAATTAATTTAAAGTATGTGCTGATTTTGTGTTGCTTGTGAGGTTTGGGAATTTGATCTAACTTTGGAAATCGGGGATTTTTGTGATTTATGAGCTGAATTGTATATATGTATATGTAATTATATGTTATTTTGTGATGTAAGTGTTTATTAAATGTTGATCGTATTTAAGTGTGATGAATGTGATTGTAATGTAACTGTGATTGAGTTGGAATTGAAACCTTGAGTGAAGAATGACGATGTGTATGAGTAATGATTTGGAATTGTTACCTCAGGGAATTGATTTGGAATTGAAACCTTTAATGAAGAATGACGATGTGTATGAGTAATGATTTGGAATTGAAACCTTGGGGAATTGTAGTTACTTCTCTAAATATTTACAATTATTAACATGTCAAAATTGTCACTGGTCAAAATCGAATTATTATTAGTGAAGATCACTATTCTTATGGCTTGCATCACCTATATTCAATTTTCTTGTGTTGTCATGTATATATGACATGTTTTCTCACTAAATCATTTCCCCTTAATTGACAGTGGTTTTCGGAGTCAACTAAGTCGGTGCCGTATTCACAAAAGCAAATCGATGAGGTTGGAGATCAGTGAGTTAGTTATGTGCAACAATTCATACGTGTACACTAGTTGCATTGGTTTCATTAAGTTGAAAGAACAAATATTGGAGTAATTAGGTATCTTATGAAATACCTATGGTTTTTTAGTGATTAGAATTTTGAGATGATTGAAATGGTTATTGTTGTCAATTGGAATGATTATATTTGATTGATCGATCATCATGGTGTTGTTGATGATTGTCTTTGAGTATTATATGTCGGTTAGCCTGTCAATTTAGCTTGTTCATTGTGTTGGATTACTACAGGTGTACGATATATATACGCAACATATATAGTAAATATAGCATAATAAAAAATGAATATATAATATTACTTCGGTTGTAAATAAAACTGTGATAAATACATTTATCACGGTCAAATTCACATTTAACACGCGCTACTAATTTACCAGGATTCAACTTTATTACCACGGTTCTATAACACCGTGGTAAACACGATTAACACGGTTCGAAGAGAAATAGTAAACACGATTGACACGACACTTTTAACACAAATGGGATGAAACTGTGGTAAAACTGCATGTGGTAAACATGTTTACCACGGTCCATCTTAACCGTGTTAAACATGTTTAACACCGTTTTGCGCGAACCGTTGTAAACACGCTTAACACGGTTCACGCCTAACCATGGTAAAACGGCCTGTGGTAAACACGTTTACCACGGTTCGCGTCTAACCGTGGTAAACGTGTTTAACACAGTTAGACGCGAACCGTAGTAAACGTGTTTAACACGGTTCTGGCCCAACCGTGTTAGACACATTTACCACAGACAGTTTTAGCACGGTTCATAATCGTGTTAAATAATACATACGGAACTGTGTTAAATGTGCATTTTTGTACTAGTGACAACATCTTTATTCAAGAGTTTAGTTAGTGGTTTAGAGATCTTCGAGAAGTCCTTCATGAATCTTCTATAGAAACCTGCATGCCCGAGAAAACTCCGCACTCCCTTAACAGAACAAGGGGGAGGAAGTTTCTCAATAGTCTCGATCTTAGCTCGATCAACTTCAATACCTCGAATGGAAACGAGGTGTCCTAGCACAATGCCTTCATTAACCATAAAGTGACACTTCTCCCAATTCAAAATGAGATTAGTGTCTTCACATCTTTGTAGCACTAGAGAAAGGTTAGATAGGCAATCATCAAAAGAGGAACCATATACTGAAAAATCATCAATAAATACCTCCATGATCTCCTCTATATATTCGGAAAAGATAGCCATCATGCATCGCATGAAGGTGGCGGGTGCATTACATAATCCAAATGGCATCCTCCTATAAGCGAATGTCCCCCATGGACAAGTGAAAGTGGTCTTCTCTTGATCATCCGGATGGATAGGAATCTGAAAGAAGCCACTATAGCCATCTAAATAGCAAAAGTGTGAATGTTGGGCCAACCGTTCGAGCATTTGATCGATGAAGGGAAGTGGAAAATGGTCCTTCCGAGTGGCCACGTTCAACTTCCTATAATCGATGCACACCCTCCAGCCAGTGACGGTCCTAGTTGGGATTAACTCGTTGTTCTTGTTTGTCACAACGGTCATCCCTCCTTTCTTCGGAACTACGTGAACTGGGCTCACCCACTTGCTGTCCGAGATAGGAAATATGATACCTGTATCCAACAACTTAAAAATTTATTTCTTCACAACCTCTTTCATGATCGGATTTAACCGTCTTTGAGATTCCCGTGAAGTCTTATGATCGTCCTCTAATAGTATTCTATGCATGCAGAAAGAAGGCTTAATGCCAATAAGATCATCAATAGTATAACCCAAAGCCTTTTGATGCTTCCTCAAGACATGCATTAGTTTAGATAATTCAGATTCGGAGAGGGAAGCACTAACGATGACGGGATAAGTAGAATCCGGTCCAAGAAAAACGTACCTCAAGTGACTCGGGAGTTGTTTAAGCTCCACAACTGGGGGTGTTTTCTGAGGTGGATCTTTGCTTCCTCCTTCCAGTGGAGTAGATCGAAGAACTGGACTTTTAGAAGTCTCAATTGACATCATCTCGCTTTCGACCTCGGTCGAGGTCCAGAGTAGGTGACCGAGATGTTCTTCAGTCAAGACCACCTCGCTTGGTCCAGAAAGTGCCTCGGTCGAGGTACTGCAACTCGGACCGAAACTGGAGATTTTGTTCTCCTGGATTAGTTTTTCAAATTTCTCTCCTGGATCTTCTTCCAGTGCCTTTAAGCTCCGTATATCTGCATCACAAGAAGCATCTATACCTTCCTCCATTAAGCTAAAGCTAATAACTTTTTCAAGTGGCTCATTAATAAGGATAGAGCTCACTAATTCTCTCGATTCTTCTTCATCATAGATGTTGAAGATATCATCTTCCAACTGCTCTCCCTTCATTGCAGCAAGCAATACAAACTCCACTTCATCTCCGCCAATGTTGAATTTCAACTTGGCGTTCTTGCAATCCACATTGCAACCCGAAGTTGCTCGAAATGGGCTCCCGAGAATGATAGGAACAGGATAATCTGCGGGAATGTCAAGCACAACAAAGGCTATAGGTAAGTAGAAGTTACCTAACTTAACCGGAACGTCTTCCAAAATACCCATGGGATGGGTAATGGAGCGATCCGCCATGTATAGCCGTATCTTCACCGGCTTGGGTTCTCCAAGTCCGATCCTCAAACATAGCTCCAGCGGAATAATGCTCACGCTGACCCCTAGATCACACAAGGCTTCACAAGTGATATCCCCAACTTGAATGTGAATGCAAAATGAACGGGGATCCCGTAATTTGGGTGGCATCTTCTCCTTCATGATTTGAATAAGTTCTGAGGATTTAGATGTCATCCTAACTTCACCAAAGTCTTCCAACTTCCTCTTCCTTGATAGAATTTCTTTCAAGAACTTCCCATAGGCGGGCATCCCAAAGTGCTTGTCTAGATGTGTTCTAGCCCTTGACTGGGGGAATGGAAGTGGTGGTTTATATGCAGGAGGTGGAACATAAACTTCAGATTTCTCCTCCGCTTTCTGAGGCTCCACCTCGGTTGGCACCTCGGTCGAAGTGTTCTTCGACTGTACCTGGACCGAGGTGTACTTCGTCTGTACTGGCATTGACCGAGGCACTGGATCTGCATTTCTCAGTCCACTTCTCGTCGTTATTGCCATGATCTGTCCTTTGGGGTTGCTTTCCGTCTTTGCTGGAAGCTTCCCTGGATCTCTTGGCGCTTCATTCGCCTTGTTAAAGAATTGTTGTTCTAAGGCTTTTTGTGCCTTCGAAAATGAAGTCATGGACGTCTCCATCGAGTTTAGTTTGATCAAGATGGCCTCCAGCACTGCATCTTTCTTTTCTGGTTAGGACGAACTTGATCCTTGTTCCTGACTCTTCAATGGAGTAGAAGAAGAAGAAGAAGAGAGGAAAGGATTAGAAGAATTGTTTGAATTTGAGTTAGAGTAAGAGTTACCCGATTTTTGATTGTTGGATCTCCAATTGTTGCTGTTGGATCCTCTATTGTTATTGTAGTTGTTGTTTCGCGAACCGTTGTAGTTGTTCCTTGACCCTTGATATCCTCCCTCTTCCTTTTGGGTTTGAGCAACCAAAAGGTCTTTCAATTGCTTCACATCATTCTTCAAAGAGGTGAGTTGATCATTGTTTGATGGAGCTTCTTGGAAGTTGACTCTTTTAACTCCACCTTCAGCTCCTTGGTGGGAGTATTTCTCCATGTGCAAAACTTGCTTCTCTATGAACTCCCAAGCTTCGTCAATTGGCATATCCATGAAAGTGCCGGCGGATAGTAGTTGAAAGTTGAACTGGGTATTTCCGTCCAGTCCCTTGAAGTATATGTCCAACAACTCTATCTTTGGAATCCCATGATGTGGGCAATCCAAAAGGATGTCTTTAAATCTCTCCCATGACTTGGACAAACTCTCCCTGTCCTTCATGATTAATGCATTGATCTTCCCTCTCATTTCAGCGGTTTTAGAGGGGGGAAAGAATTTAGTTAAGAACTCCGTCGTCATCTCCTCCCAAGTGTTGATTTTTCCTGGAGAGAGAGATTGATACCAAGTAAGCGCCCTATCTTTCAAAGAGAAGTAGAAAGACCTTAACTTGTAATTGTTGTTTTTCAGCTTTGAGGGTCTCAAGGTCTCCATCAAGATCTCATAGTTTTGCAGATGTTGATGCGGAGACTCCCTCTCTAGCCCTCCAAACTGGCATTCGCGAATCATGGAAAGAACTTGCGGTCGAAGTTCATAGTCATGGTCCGCTGGATCACCTAGGTTGACTCCTGGACGCCTCAGTTGCTGGTTAGGGTCCATCCTCTGCCCTAGGGTCTGTGGAATACCTACAAAAAGAGCATCTCGGACTGGCATCCGAGGTGGAAGTATCTCGGCCGGGGCAACTGGAGCTGGGTCCTGCCTCGGTCGAGGATCTAGAAATGGTCGAGGTAGATATTGGTCCCGTAAAGTCGCCATATCTGCTTCGATCGCATCCGTCCTTGCGCGAGTTTCTTCCTTTTTGAGTCGTAGTTCCTCTTTACTGAGGCGTAGTTGTTCCAATGCCTCCTTCAATTCGGCCTCAAGATCGCGATTCTCTTGATTGGCCATCTTAGCTTCTTTCAAGCGTCTTTTGTATGTCTTTTCTGGTTCGGGATCGTAAGGAACGATTTCCTTCCCAGCGCGGGTTCTTCGCATAAACCTACAAGAAAGAACCTATGAAATTCACTCAAGTAGAGTGGTTAGTAGAACCAGGGGCAAGTGACCCGAAAGACTACCGCAACCGGCTCGGTCTAGAACAAGTCCCCGGCAACGGCGCCAAAAGCTTGTTCGCTCCAAATGGTGTGTGCACGCTTTAAATTTATAACCCTAGATGTATGCCTAAAAAAAGGATGCGAACCAGTAGTGTACGGGTCAATCGTAGTAAAAGCAAGAATTCCGGGGTGTCGATCTCAAGGACTTAGGTGAAACAAAACCAATATTGGTAGTCAATATTGCAACTAACCACAAAAGCAATTATAGCAATCAAAGATGATAAAAAGTCAATTAAAGGAATATGCAATTCTAGGGATTAAAGCATCTAGTTGTGGTTCCAACTCAAGATCTAAAGATAAGCGGACAAAGCTGAGATTTTGCAAAGGGAAGGTGTTTCTAAAGTGGAATAGATCACCGGGTAAGTCTCACTACTTACTAACTCCAAACCTAAAGAACCTATTACCAGGTAAGTCTCAAGGCACTAAGGAAAAGAACTATAATCTCAAACCAACATACCAACTAAGGGAATAGAATCAACCTTTACCGGGTAAGTCTCAGGCTAACTCACAAAGATGGGATGAAGGCACACTCAAACCCCAATAAAGGATAAACCTTTTTTACCTACACTTATGATCTTACGTAAACAAACAAAGGAATCACCGGGTAAGTCTCATCCTAGGCTTGCATTGAACCAGGAAAGGTGTAATAAGAATAGGATTTGGCAAACTCTAACACTTAACTCTCAGTTTCGGATCAGAAAAGTCACCTCGGTCAGTCAAGTTCCACCCCGGCCGAGATGTTCATCGACTGAACGAGATGTTCTAAGGTTAAGGATAAGACTCGAGCTTTTAGGGTCCTACTAGAATTTAAGATTATTCTATCATTTTTTATCCCACAACCTTCAGCCAATCACCCTAGAATCACACAAAGAAATTAGCCACTCATCATCATGAAAGCAATAATCAAATATATGGGAAGAGAATGAATATTTGAACACAAAAATCTTAAGAACAAGGCTTCAATAACTGAATCAAATATCTAACAAATAAGCGTTCCTTGGATCACAAATCCAACAAGACAAATCAACAAGAAGGGAATCTGAGAAAGTATTACAAAACCCTTCACAAAGCTATAATAAGCTATCAATCCTTCCTAGATTGATCTTCAATCTTCCTTCCTTCAAAACCCTAGAGAAAATCCCTTAATTCCTGGATGCTATCAGCCCTCTAAGCATGTATTAGCATGGTTGAACTTGTGGAAAATCCAACCCTTTATATTGAAAAACTATCTTCCAAAGATAAAATATCTTGAAAAGATATTTTTGCTAATAAAATATATCTTAATCTCTAAAATAGATCTCCAAAATATATAATCTTCCTTCCAGAAATCCAGCCCAAAAATATAAGATTTCTCCTTCCAAAAATAAAAGATCTCAGCCAAGAATAAACGATCTCGCCGCGTCAGGGTATTCGCCTCGGTCGAGACACTCCCTTAGATCACCTCGGTCGAGGTGACTCTGTGATCAACCGAGGTGGCTCTAAACTGAATATGAAATCTCTTAAATATGGTCCAAAGTAAATCTTTAATCCATTTCCATGCTTTCTGGGTTCTTCCTTAAGGTCCTGAATGTAGCTCCAATGACTCCTTAGCTCCTTTAGCTCTATTTTGATCCAAAATGTGTCATTTTACCTACGATTACAACGAAACTTGGTGTAGACCTCAATTCCCGCAAAGGTAGATGAAACGACAATATAATCACATAATATACATCCAAACATGCAGATTATTGAAGATAAAACGTCTAAACAAGTCCTGAAATATAGACTATAATTCATGCTATCACAAGGAAAGTAGAAACTTTAACTAAAGTAATGGAGGTTGATAGGTGATGGAATCACTATCAATTAGGATAGTTTTTAGCGTCCTTTTATTGTATTATAGTCGGTTTGTGTTGCTAACATCTTAATCCAAAAGAAGAAGTATAAAAGAAGCAAAAGAAATGTTAGAAGCACTTGGGAGTTGAAGATCATTTACGAAGACAAGCTTCTGGTGCCACACCGCCCCCGTGGAGCAGTGTCACCGCCTCTGCGGGTGGCACTACACTCCGGAACGCAGCCTGCGCCTTCGCCAGCGCCCGGAACGAAGCATGTCACCGCCCCTGCGGCCAGCTCTGGACGCCCCTGTGGTGACTTACCTTGAAGAAGCGAAGCCGGCGCCCCTGCGTCTCTGCCTGCGGACCAACTTGCGGAGCTGTGAAGCCGAAGAGCCAGTGTCACCGCCCCTGCGGTGACATTGGGCCGCCCTTGTGGCTCGACATCAGAAGCGACAGAAAGATGAATAGTCATATGTTTGAAGAGCATTAAAGACCCGCCACTGCGGGATTGCCAGGCCACCCCTGCAGCCAAGAAGAACACCAAGCGTTTTGGCCTAAACCGCCCCTACGACCCTGAAGCCCGCCCCCGCGGTTTAGCGCTAAAGGACTTTACTCCGGCTGTTTGCACCACCTTTATGGCATTAAAGGTGGCTGTTTAGGATGGCCTTTCACTCCCTTTTACTGCCAATTCTAGTATAAATAGGGTCATGGCTGATTGCTAGAATCATCCATCATTTTCCCCACTTTAGCTCTATTTCCCTTACTTCCAAGTGTAATGTGTTTCTAAGTTCGTTGTTACATTGGGTTGTTTTGAAGCTGCATTGCTGCTTTGGTTGTAAGTCTTTATTAATATAAGTATTATTCAGTTATATGTGTTATATTCCTTGAGCTCTAAACTTATGTTTGCATGTTTCTTATCACTTAGATTGATCACCTTAAGTGTCTAATTGCATGCAAAGAACTAGGATTAATTGACTCCGGGTTCGGGTCCTTAATCTAGTAGTAATCATTTAAGTGAAAGCTGGTTGTAATCTCTTAAAGGAAAAGGAATATAACTATAAAGAAAGTATAACGGTGTTTATGCTTTCTTTGTATATCTTTGTCTTTGTTAAAATGCTAACTTGTGTTTTGATCTTGTAGGTTTACAGATCACTAAACTCGCTAAGTTGTGTTGATGCCGGTTGACTCAACACGTATTTAAGATCAAGACGAGACATTAATGAATAACTTATCAAAAGAACCAACCAAAGTAGTGTCCATGCTAAGACTCAACCTAGTGTAGTTCTTCTCTCCATTCTATCACATCTTTACATGTTTTCGTTGTGTTTTTGTCTTGTTTCATTACAATCCAACGCCCCTGGTTACATTTATCGATAATTGAACTTAATCATTACTTGGCAAAACTCTCTTGGGATCAACCCTTTCTTACACTATACAAACCAACTAGTGTAACGTTAGGCAATTACATTTGACTTAAGCTAAAAGACAACAACCTAGGATTTTAGCCTCGTCAAATTTGTCGCCGTTTCCGGGGAGTTCTTGTTTTTGTTTTGATTTATTTCAATTATTGATTATTGGTTTGGGCCATTTTTATGGTTCAAACCCATGCTACTAACTCATATTTTGCTACTTTTGATCCATAAATTGAGAGAACGCACAATCCACTTCGTAGGCAACAACGAACCCGAGAACAGATGGCTAACCGAAATCTTCGACAACTCACGTAGCCGGACTTGACTTAACACCCTCTTGCGGTTACCATACCGGCAATTGGGGAAGGCGTCAACTTTGAGCTCAAGCCGGGGCTGATCCACTTGCTCCCATCCTTCCATGGGCTAAGTGGTGAAGCCCCTATCAAGCACCTTGGGAAATTCCATACCGTGTGTATGAGCATGAAGCCGGCCAATGTCACCGAGGAGCAAATCAAGATAAGAGCATTTGACTTCACTCTCAAGGATGGAGCGGATGATTGGTACTACCACCTTCCATCCGGTAGCATCGACACATGGGAGAATCTCCACAAGGCATTTTTGGAGAAGTACTTCCCCGCTAAGAAGGAGAACAACTTGAAGAAGACCATAAGTAACATAGAGCAAGAAGCGGACGAAACTCTTTATGAATACTTCGAGCGCTTTGCCAAACTGAGGTCAAGCTGCCCCTTCCACGGCTAACCCACGCAGGACTTAGTGCTCTATTTGTATAACGGTTTGTTGGACAATGAAAGAAGGATAGTGGATGCCGCTTGAGGAGGTGACATTCTTAACTTTACTCCTGAAGTTGCTATGGAAAAAATGCAGGAAATGGCAGAAGGAACAAGGAACTTGGGAAGATCCTCTACCAAGAGAGGAGTCCATGCCATTAATCCCAGCCGTCCAAAAATTGTGCAAGAGATAGCTGAATTGAAGGAGATGGTTAAGAGACTGACTTTGATGAGAACCCCACAACAACTCAAGGCGTGTGGAGTTTATGCTGATCCGTTCCAACCTACGGACTTGTGTCCACAAGTCCAAGATGATGTTGCGGAGGTTAATGTTGTAGGCTATGGTCAACAACAACAGCAGTGTCCAAGGAATGATCCATATGCACAAAACTATGTGCCCAATTGGCGTGATCAACAAAATTTTCGATGGAGGGATCAACAAAACCAACAGCAGCAGCCCCGCCAAGGTAAGTCTCAATCCATTGAGGATATGTTGCAGGTTTTAACTAAACATTTTTCTACCCATGTCCAAACTACAGAGTCTAGCATCAAGAAAAAACAGGTTGGACAAATGGAGGAAGCCATTACAAGGATCTAAGCTCGATCCTTCGGAAATTTGCCCTCCCAGATGGTTGTCAACCCTAAAAAGAATGTTAGTGCTCTAACATTGAGGAGTGAGAAGTAAATCTAGCAAAAGCCAACAACAGAAGTTAAGGGAAAACCCTCTGACGAGTCTTACGCCCCCACAACCGCCATTACGGCTGCAACTGCACTAGCTCCTGTGTAGACACCGTCCTAGCAGCTGGATGTCGCCGCCCCTGCGGTGACAGCCCTTGAGCCGCTCCTGCGCCTGCAAGCTTCCGCCCCTGCGGAAAAGACGACAGAGGGTTCCGCTGAAGAGGACTCTTACATTCGTCCTAGTTTTCCCCCTCCGTATGCTGAGAAACCACCGGCTCCATTTTCTCAGGCACTGAAGGAGCGAAGAGTGGTTGAGGATAAGGATCTCTTTGATATCTTTTCCAAATGCAAGGTAAATATACCCCTCCTTAAACTTGTGAAGAGTATTCCTAAGTATTCTCGTTTTTTCAAGCAAAAGCTGAAGGGCAAGCAAAAGGTGCAAGTTAGTGAGCATGTGTCCGCTGTCTTCCAACGCCGAATGCCCAAGAAGTGTAGTGATCCGGGCATGGTAAGCATTCCTTGCGTTGTTGGGGAAACCCGTGTTGATAAGGCAATGCTTGATCTAGGTGCTTCTATCAATGTTCTTCCTTACTCCATCTATAAATCTCTTGGTCTTGAGCCACTAATTGAAACTCGGATTGTAGTCCAACTTGTTGATAGATCTAATGTTTACCCGAAAGGGATTATTGAAGATGTATTAGGGATGGTAGATAATTTGATTTTTCCTGCTGATTTCTTTGCGATGGATATGGAAAATGACTCACATGTTGCACCTATATTGTTGGTAAGACCTTTTCTAAAAACCGCTAGGACAAAAATTGATTATATTAGTTGCAAATTAACTATGGAATTCGATGGGGAGGTAGTTGAGCTTAACATTTATGATGCAATGAAATACCCTATTGATGGTCATTCTCTTTGTGTCATTGATGTTATTGATCCTATTATTCAAGATGTTTTTGACATATCTGACTTTGATGAATTGAAAAATATAATTGAACATGACATTGACATTCATACTTCGAAATATGCCTTAACATCTAGCATGCAGGAAGTCCTAGCTCAATTGGATGGGCACAAAAGGCTCCATATCTCTACTTTGGCCATTGGGCCCACATTACTAACTCCATACGAGAAGCTTGTTCCGTCTATAGTGTAGACACCGGAGATAGAATTGAAGGACCTTCCACAACATCTCAACTATGCTTTTCTAGGCGAAAACAACACCTTGCCGGTAATCATATCTAGCAAGTTGTCTATCATTCAAGATGAGAAGTTGGTGAAGGTTTTGAAAGAGCACAAGACGGCTCTTGGATGGACTATTGCGGACATCAAAGTTATTAGTCCCTCCACGTGTATGCATAGGATCCTCCTTGAGGAAGAGGCGAAACCATCTAGGTAACCTAAACGAAGATTTAATCCGCCAATGATGGAAGTGGTCAAGAAGGAGGTACTGAAGCTCCTCCAAGCGGACATGATATTCCCAATTTCGGATAGTAAGTGGGTTAGTCCAACCCAAATGGTTCCGAAGAAAGGGGGTATCACCATGGTGGAGAACCAATACGGTAAGATGGTCCCGAGCAAGACACAAACCAGATGGAGAGTTTGCATTGACTACTGCAAACTAAACACGGTAACTCGCAAATATCACTTTCCTTTACCGTTTATTGATCAAATGTTTGAACGTCTTGCAGGTCACCCCTACTATTGCTTCTTGTATGGATATTCGGGCTATTTCCAAATAGCCATTGCTCCAGAAGATCAGGAAAAGACGACTTTCACATATCTATTTGGCACTTTTGCGTACCGCAGAATGCCATTTGGACTTTGCAATGCTCCCGGCACCTTCCAACGGTGCATGATAAGTATTTTTCAGAATACATAGAGAATTTTATTGAAGTTTTTATGGATGATTTCACCGTCCATATAAATAGTTTTGATGCATGCTTAGGACATTTAAAACTTGTTCTTAAAAAATGCGTAGAAACGAATTTAGTTCTTAATTCTGAAACATGTCATTTCATGGTTGAACAAGGAATTGTGTGAGGACATGTGATATCTTCAAAAGGGATAGAAGTAGATAAGGAATTGTGTAAGCTCCACTCTTTTAAGCTCCATTCTTTTAAACCTTTGTTTGCTGACATTGTAAACTTTCTTGTTAGAGGTGAGTACCCTCCAGACTTCACCAAGGCACAACGAGAGAAGGTGAAGGCCGAAGCAAGGCACTACGTTTGGGACGAAACATACCTTTGGAAGCATTGTAGTGATCAGGTAATACGCCGTTGCATCCCGGACAACGAGGTATAATTTTTCCTTAGATTCTGTCATTCTGAAGCATGTGGGGGACATTTTGGGGCCAACAAAACAGCTAGGAAAGTCTTAGATGCGGGATTCTTTTGGCCACACATCTTTAGAGACGCTTTCGCGTTTTGTGAGGTGTGTGATAAGTGCCAAAGAGTGGGTAATGTCTCTAGGAGAAATGAGATGCCTCAATCTTCACTAATATTTTGCGAAATTTTTTATGTTTGGGGGATAGATTTCATGGTTCCTTTTCCTACCTCTTTTGGGCATACTTATATACTACTTGCGGGGGACTATGTTTCCAAGTGGGTGGAAGCAAAGGCCACCAAAACTGATTATTCTAAAGTTGTTGTAACATTTCTTAAGGACAACATTTTTTCAAGGTTTGGCATCCCCAAGGTTTTGATAAGTGATAAGGGGAACTCACTTTTGCAACGAGACAATCAACGCTCTCCTTAAGAAATACCACGTTCATCAACGAGTGTCAACGGCCTACCACCCGCAAACAAACAGTCAAGCGGAAGTGTCAAACCGGGAGATCAAAACCATCCTTGAAAAGACGGTTTCCCCCGGAAGGAAAGATTGAAGCTTGAGGCCCAATGATGCTCTATGGGCGTACCAAACAACGTACAAGATTCCTATAGGGATGTCTCCATTCCGACGTGTGTTCGGAAGGGCTTGCCACCTTCTAGTGGAGCTAGAACACAAGGCATGGTGGGCGGTGAAAAAGTGCAACATGAATGTGGATGAGGTAGGAGAGTTCTGGAAGCTTCAATTGCACGAGCTGGAGGAGTTAAGGCTCGATGCGTATGACCATGCCACAACATACAAAGAGAAGACAAAAGCAGGGCATGACCGGAGCATTCTCCAAAAAGACTTTAAAGCGGGTAACAAAGTCCTCCTTTTTCAATCCCGTTTAAAAATTTTTACAGGAAAGCTACGCTCAAGGTGGACAGGTCCATACGTGATAGCCGAAGTCCATCCACATGGTGCTGTGGATCTTTACGGTCCACAAACGCACAAGATATTCAAGGTCAATGGACAAAGGCTTAAGCCCTATCTTGAAGGAGTGAATAATGACCCCATAGACGAGATGGTGTTAGAGGAGGCCCAAGCAGAGAAGTAGGGTCCCTACGTCGAGCAAACGACGTAAAACAAAGGCGCTGCTCGGGAGGCAACCCGAGAAAATAAGAAGAGGAGCCATTGTCAAGATTTCCGCCCCTGTGGTCCCTTATCACCGCCCCTGCGGTGACACCCTTGCCTAGTGCCGCCCCCGGCGTTGGGCCTGCGCCAGCTCAAACACTGTCACCGCCCCCGCGGTGACAGTCCCACACCCCTGCGGCGGCCATCCTTGACAGAAGCCCCAACGTTGCCCCCGGCGCTGGGACTGCGTCTCCCTCTCCCTTGTCACCGCCCCCGCGGTGACAAGCCTCCGCCCCTACGGATTTACCCAAAAATGGAATAAAAAGAAAACCAAAAAGACCCTACACCTACCCCACCCACCTCTCCCCTCCTTACCTACTACTCATCTCTCAATCACTCCCTCACCAAAGCCTTCACGCCCTTGCGTCCCAACTCCGTCTCTCCCTCTAAGCCACCTCTACAACGCCCCTATGCCACCACTCCGAAGCCCTCCACTGCGCCCCTCCGACGCCCCTGCGCTACCCTCATCGCTCTCTCACCCAACACCCCTCAATCTCTCACAACACAACCCTAACCATCAATAACCACACTCGGCCATCGCCCAACACTACTCACCTTCACCGGCAGCACTCTCCACCAGCAAGGACCACCAAGATAGCGCCCCGGCTCCTCCACCCATCGAAGCTGTCAAAAAAATCACCCCTGTGTCTTCTCCCGCCCCCGTGCCTGCAAGCATCCTTCCCTGCGCCTCACCGCCCTTGTGGAAAACACAACAGAGTGTTCGTCTTCCTTCTTTGTTTTTGAGATTTCTGATTTCTTTGCTAAATTCATTGCAAGAATGGAGCCACAAAGGTAGTATAAGATGTCTGATGTTGAGAAGACCCGCTACGGGATTGTGCAAGACCGAGTGGTGTATACAACTCGGTTTTTGCACGTTCCGACGTTGGAGAAACTTGGCATGTTGGAGAGCATGCAATCATTCCTTGACAATGCTGGGCTCATGGAATTTTTGAAGAAGAGTGCCCCCACATACCCCGAGCTCAGTTGCCAATTCATTGCCACCTTCAACATGGAGAAGGAGGATCATGTGTGTTGGCCTTTCCTTCAAGTTCAACAAGAAGAAGTACACACTCGACTTCTCCCAGATGCAGGAGGATTTTGGGGTGACTCTTTCCCCATCTGACAAGTGGTGGGAGCCTGTCCCCACACCGGACTTGGTGGAGTTCTGGCAGGCAACTACAGGTTCCGAGTTTCATGCCGGGGGTGAGTATAGCAACAAACTCACTCACCCCTGCTTGAGACTCCTCTCCAAGATCATCATGTGTGTCTTCTATGGACACAAGGAGGAGAACAAGGTCGCTCTCAAGGACCCTCTAGTGTTGTACTCTTGCCTCCTGACCAGTGACACCGTGCCGGATTGGCCGCATCTCTTCCTCACCGCTTTGAAGCGGACTAGGAAGAACGAGCCCCGTGATATTGTTGGAGGTGGGATAATCTCTTTGATTGCTGAGTAAGTTATGGATTTGTCTGAGTTGGAGGATGGGATGGCGATATCATATTATACTGAAGGTCTTCTCCGGCGGTACAAGCTCCTCAAGCAGGATGGGGAGAACTTGTTTTGGCTTTCTTTTGCAGATGGGAGCCACATCACCTACCTTCCACGCCCTCTGCCATTCGGAGATGATCTCTCCGACCTCTACATTCCGGCTGATCCGTTTGTGCCGAGGCGGCCACAGGTGGCCATTATTGAGAGGCATGCGGCGAGCTCCAGCCGGGCTCCTTATGAGTACCATATGCCCATCCCAGATGATGAGAAGATGCCTACTACAGCGGAAGATGATGGCCCCCTACTTGAGAGCCTCCAGACTCAGATGGTTGCCTTGACCATTCACCACCGGGCTTGACAGACTGAGTACGAGCGCACCATGCTGGAGCAGCAGCAGTCTTGGCAGTCCAACTTTTAGACGAGCATGACCGCCCATTTTGACCGGCGCCAGGATGCTTGGCAGGCGGTCCAACAACAACAGCTAGAGGCTCAGCAATTGGCTTGGCAAGCCAACTTTGAGACCACCATTGTCGACCGGTCCAATGCTCAACAGACCCACCTCAATGACATTTACTGGAGGCATGAGCACTTCTTCAGCCACTTCCCGTATCCTCCGGAGCAGGGTCCGGATGGTCCAGCCGGACCATCCCATTTGTGGGTATCCTCTCTTTCCCTTCTCTACCTTACTATCTTTGCTTCCATTTTCACTTTGAGGGCAAAGTGTTCTTCAAGTATGGGGGAGGGAATACTATCTTGCATGTACAGTCATTTGAGTCTATTGTTAGAGTTTGTCTTGAGATCTTATAGATTGTGATAGTTGTTGAAATTCAATTTTTTTTTAAAAAAGAGAAAAATCCAAAGAAATTATTAAAAAAAGCATGAAAAATCCTTGGATAAACCGAAAACCTGAAAGGGCGGTTTAGGCAAAAAGAAGGTAGTTGATAACATGTATTATAGTCTATATTTTGGGGCTAGTTTAGACGTTTATTCTTCAATAATCTGCATGTATGGATGTATATTATGTGATTATATTGCTGTTTTGTCTACCTTTGCGGGAATCGAGGTCTACACAAAGTTTCGTTGTAATTGTAGGTAAAATGGCACGTTTTGGATTGAAATGGAGCTAAGGGAGCTAAGGAGTCATTGGAGCTACATTTTGGAGCTTAAGGAAGACCTTAGGAAGCATGGAAATGATTAAGAAGATTGACTTTGGACCATATTCGAGAGGTTTTACATTAAGTTGAGATTCACCTCGGTTAGCTACAGTGTCACCTCGACCGAGGCGATCTTGAAGAGCGTCCCGACTGAGGCGAACACCCTGCCGCCAGCAAGATTTATATTTTTGGTTGAGACCTTTTATTTTTGGAAAGAAGATATCTTATATTTTTGGTTGGATTTCTGGAAGGAAGATATTATTTTTGGGCTGATTTATTTTGAGAGAGAGATATATTTTTATAGGACATTATCTTTTTAAGATATTTTATCTTTGGAAGATAATTCTCCTATATAAAGGGTTGGATTTTCCACGAGTTCAACCATGCTTGGAGCATCCAGCAATTGAGGGATGTTCTGGAGGTTTTGAAGGAAGAATTGAAGGAAGTATTGAAGGAAGTATTGAAGGAGTGAAGTTCAAGGAAAGAAGGAATCATAGTTGGGATAGCTTTTGAAGGAGTTTGTAAGACGTTCTTAGATTGCCTTTGGTTTGTTGTCTTTGCTGATTTGTGATTGAGGAACGCTTGTTTGTTTGTTATTTGATTCAGTTATTTAGACTTTTTTCTTAAGGTTTTCTTGTTTGAATATTGATTCCTTTTCCATTAATTTGATTATTGTTATCATGATGATTGTTGGCTAAGTTTCTTATGCGATTCTAGGGTGATTGGCTGAAAGTTGTGGAGAAGATGATGATAGAATGATCTTAATCCTAGCAGGAACCTGAAAGCTAGAGTCTTTTAACCTTAACCCTAGAACACCTCGCTCAGTCGTTGAACATCTTGGCCGGTGGAATCTGACTGAACGAGGTGACCTTTTCTGAAACCTATTATGAGTTAAGTGTTCTAATTTGCCAAATCCTATCCTTATTACACCTTTCCTGGTTCAATGCAAGCCTAGGATGAGACTTACCCGGTGATTCCTTTGTTTGTTTACCTAAGATCATGAGTGTAGGTAATAAAGGTTTATCTTTTATTGGGGTTTGAGTGTGCCTTCATTCCATCTTTGTGAGTTAGCCTGAGACTTACCCGGTAAAGGTTGTTTCTATTCCCTTGGGTGGTGTGTTGGTTTGAGATTATAGTTCCTTTCCTTAGTACCTTAAGACTTACCCGGTGATAGGAGCTTTGGTTTGGGATAGTGAGTAATGAGACTTACCCGGTGATCTATTCTCACCTTAGAAACACCTTCCCTTTGCAAACCTCAACTTTGTCCGCGTTATCCTTTGAGATCTTGAGTCGGAACCATAACTAGATGCTTTAATCCCTAGAATCCGCATTTCCCCTTACTTGACTTTATATCATCTTTGATTGCTTTAATTACTTTTAGTTAATTGCAATATTTGACAACCTTATTTTGTGCTTTGTTTCACCTAAGTCCCTGTGATCGACCCCTGAAATTCTTGCTTTTATTACAATTGACATGTACAATGCGGGTTCGCATATTTGTTCAAGCATACTTCTTGGGTTATAAATATTAAAGCTTGCACACACCGTTTGGAGCGAACAAGTTTTTGGCTCCGTTGCCGGGGACTTGGTCTAGACCAAGCCGGTTTCGGTTGTCTTTCGGGGCTATTGCCCTTGTTGCTATTAACCACTCTACTTGAGTGTTTTTGCAAGATCTTTTCTTAGGTTTATGCGAAGAACACGTGATGGAAAGGAAATCGTTCCTTATGATCCCGAACCAGAAAAGACTTACAAGCGACGATTAAGAGAAGCTAAGATGGCCAATCAAGACGATCGCGATCTTGAGGCCGAGTTGAAGGAGGCGCTGGAATAACTACGCCTCAATAGAGAAGAACTGCAGCGAGAGAGAGAAGAGACTCGTGCCAGAATAGAAGGAATTGAAGCAGATATGGCCGCTCTAAGGGCCCAGTTTCTACCTCGACCGATTCAAGATCCTCGACCGAAGCAAAACCCAGTCCCAGTTGCCCCGGCCAATGTGCACCTACCACCTCGGATGCCTATCCGAGATGATCTTTTAGCTGGAGTTCCACCAACCCTAGGACAGAGGATGGACGTCAATCAGCAAGTAAGGCGTCCAGGAGTCAACGTAGGTGATCCAACTGAGCATGATTATGAACTTCGACGGCAAGTTCTATCCATGATCCGACAATGTCAATTTGGAGGTTTAGAGAGGGAGTCTTCGCATCAGCATTTATAAAACTATGAGATTCTGATGGAGACCTTTAGACCTTCAAGATTGGAGAACAACAACTACAAGCTAAGACCTTTCTATTTTTCTTTAAAGGACAAGGTGCTTGCTTGGTATCAATCTCTTCCGCCCGGAAAGATCAACACTTGGGAAGATATGAAGACGGATTTTCTTACAAAGTTCTTTCTTCCCTCTAAGACCGCTGAAATGAGGGGGAAGATCAATGCATTTATCATGAAAGACAAGGAGAGTTTGTCCATGTCATGGGAGAGATTCAAGGATGTTCTATTGGATTGCCCACATCATGGGATTCCAAAGATAGAGTTCCTGGAGATATACTTCAAGGGATTGGATGGAGCTAATCAATTCAATCTCCAACTACTTTCCGCCGGCACATTCATGGATATGCCGATAGACGAAGCTTGGGAGTTCATTGAAAAGCAAGCTTTACACATGGAGAAATACTCCCATCAAGGAACCGAGAATGGAGCAAGGAGAGTTAGCTTCTAGGAAACATCATCAAATGGAGCTCAACTTACCTCGCTTAGCAATGAGGTAAAGGCATTGAAGGAGCTTTTAGTAGCTCAAACGAAGAAGGAGCAAGATGGAGGATATCAAGGGAGAAACAACTATCAAGGGCCGCGGAACAACAATTACAACAACAATAGAAACTCCAACAACAACAATTGGAGATCTAATCAATAAAATCCGGGTAACCCTTATTCTCATGCTCAAAATGCTCTTAACCCCCCTTCTTCTTCTTCTACTCCGTTGAGAAGCCAAGAGCATGTATCAAGTTCGTCCCAGACAGAGAAAAAAGATGCAGTGCTGGAGCTAATTTTGATCAAGCTCAACGCTATGGAGACATCAATGAATTCATTTTCGAAGGCACAAAAAGCCTTAGAGCAACAATTCTTCAACAAGGCGAATGAAGCGCCAAGAGATCTAGGGAAGCTCCCAGCAAGGACAGAGAGCAACCTTATGGGACAAATTATGGCAGTAACGACAAGAAGTGGACTGAAAACTGCAGATTCGGTACCTCGGTCGGCGCCAGCCTAGACGAAGAATACCTCGGTCCAGTATCAGACGAGGAATGTTAGCATGAAATATTGTGATGTTTTAGGCATGTTTTCTAAGTGTATTTGATTCACATTGATAGTCATTGATTGAGCATGGATGCATTTGTGAGCTAGTGTGTCTATAATGTCGATATAGAGATCTACACAAGCTTTATGTTGATTATAGGTAATTAAGAGCTATTTCCGAACGGAATGGAGCAAGGATGGAGTTGATGGAACATGTTCATGGATTGAGGGCATTCCTAGGAGCTAAAGGAGTGCCAACTTGAAGGATGCACGAGGCTAAGGAAGAATCACGTTTTTGCCCTAAACCACGCTCTAAAATACGGCCGTACTACTTTCCACGTTCAAGTCCACGGCCGTGGAACCATGGCAAGGGAAGCGTGATTCATTCTAGTAACTTCTACGGCCGTGGAGAAGTTGGTTCGAACCGTGTTGATTTCCACGCTCTAAATTACGGCCGTGGAACCCTTCCACGACCGTGATCTTGGCGATCTTTTTCGCCACACTTTAAGCCATGATCTCCTACGCAATTGGGCCGGGCCGATAATTTATCTTACACTATATAAGGACGGACGAAGAGAGATTCCGTCACCTTGGCTACCGCGATTTTCACCTCCGCACAGACACATCTTATACTTGCGTTTGGAATTGCCCTAATTTCGCATTTGGCGAAGATTGTGTTAGAGAGATTTGCGCGTTGCTATTGTGATTTCCGGATTGACGGAAGATCGAAGATTTCGCTTCTTACTTAGGTTTGATTTAGAAGACGGATTGACACCCCGTTCTTCCTTCTTATCTAAGATTTGTGTTCGTTTGTGTTAATCTGAATCTAGTGACGATTATTGTTCTTGATTGTGACTTTGAGATTGATTTGGAAGTTATTGAAGGTTTTCGGAAGTTTTCATCTTTCATCCTTTTAAATCTTGAATTTGATATTAATATGACTATTGTTGGCTAAAAACCCTTAACAATTCTAAGGTGAAGGGTTGATAGTTGTGGCTTAGATGATGATAGATCGATCGTAAACAGATTGGACCCTGAGAGTTAGAGAGAATCGCCGACGAACCCTAATCCACGGTCTGTTCTTGAGCTTCCACGGCCGTGGAACTCAAGAACTAGCCGTAATTTTGTGTTAAGTTACGAACTTGCTTTTACTTTAATCCAAAGTTAAAGATTTGCTTTAACTTAGTTTAGGCTTGCCTTTTCTAGGTGGTAGTGAAGCCTCAACAACCTCTACCTCGATTGTGAGTGTCACAACCTTAATCGGTTTAGTTAGTCTTGATCCTTGGATTACAAGTTTGGGTATTTGACTTTAATTCTTGCCTTTAGATCTTTTCTATATTGAAGCCTCAACAACCTTTATAGAGAGTGTCTTATAGGTGAGTCATATAAGGTTTTTGGAACTTCACCGTACGATTACCTTACATTAGCATACCTTTGCATACCTTAACTCTGTCCTTATATCTTTAGTATATCTTGAATCGATTGCCACAGCTGGATTTCTGGATCTTTAGGATTGTTGTTTTCCCAATAATTTGAAAAGCTTCTTACATTTACTGCTTGATAACCTACAATTGAATTTGTTCCCCCCAAATCCCTGTGTTCGATACTCTGGTATTCTTGCTTAACTATATCGATCCGTACACTGCGGGTTCGCTTGCTTGATTCTAGTTTTATAAATTTAAAGCTTATTTGCACGCACGTTCGGGAGCGAACAAGTTTTTGGCGCCGTTGCCGGGGATTTGGTCTAGGCCGAATTCGGTTTACGGTTGTCAAGCTTGTGAGCTTCTCCCTTGTTATTTGATATCTCTTTGAGTGCATGCGCAGGTCTAGCTTGAGAGGACTTTAAGGCAAAAGCGTATGGAAATGAAAATTGCTGAAGAACACGAACGCGATCTTCAATCGGAATTAGCGGAGAAAGAAGCTCAACTCCAATGGAATGAGAAGATTCGCCGAGATGAAATGGATCGTCATCAATCTCAAGTTGATGATCTAAAAGACATGATGTTCCAGATGAGGATAGAACTAAGCAACCTTAAGAATAAGGGGAGCAAGAAATCCTCAAGGAGACCCTTAAGGTCGAATAGGGGTCATTCATCCGCTGATGATAGCGACTCCTCCATGCCACCACTAAAGGAAATTGATCCCACGATCAACGTGAATCCATTCCATCCACGGGCAGCTGCTAATCACCGTGTTCCACCTAGGAATGCTAGGATTCAACGTGTAGATGATGAGCCAAGAACTCTTGGCCAAAGAATGGATCCGACGCAGCAACCACGCCGTCTAGGTGTGAATTTTGATGCTGACGGTGTACAAGGGTTTAGCTTCAACCCTCAAGTTATCACTCTTGTTCGCCAAAACCAATTTGGCGGGACAAGCGCTGAATCTTCACACCAACACTTGCAAAACTTTGAGTGTATGATGGAGACAATAAGACCGAAGAACGCGACTACCAACAACTATAAGCTCAAGCCTTTCTTCTTCTCCTTGAAGGGGAAAGCATTGTCTTGGTATCAAGCTCTTCCTAGTGGGAAACTAGACACGTGGGAAGACCTTTCCGCGGAGTTCTTCACTAAGTTCTTTCGGCCATCCAAAACGGCGGAACTTAGAGGTAAGATTAATGCATTTTCCATGAGATCTAACGAAAGTTTGTTTCAATCTTGGGAAATGTTTCAGGATTTGCTATTGGATTGCCCTCATCATGGCATATCCAAGCTTGTATTGCTGGAGATATACTATAAGGGGCTGGATGTAGAGACACAATTCAAGCTCCAATCCCTCTCATGTGGTACATTCATGGACATGAGGGAAGATGACGCTTGTGACTTCATTGAGAAGCAAGCAAGAGTCATAGAGAAGTATTCCCACCGGAAAGTTGAAGGAAATCGTGTAGAGCAAGGAGCAAAGCTCACACATGAAGCTCAAAATCAGATTTTCTCCCTCAACAATGAGATCAAGGAGTTGAAGTTGGCTATCAAGACCAACTTCCCAAAGCAACAAGGGAAGGATGTTGGCTGCTTGGGCAACAACAACAACGGTGGTGAGAACACCAACCGCAACAACAATAACCGGAACAATAACCGGAATAATTGGAATGGCAACAACAACAATCGGAACAACAATTGGAACAACAATAGGGGTTCAAACAACAACAATTGGCGCTCCAATCAACAAAATTCCGGTAACTCTTATCCTTCCAATTCGAATTCACTAACTCCACCTTCCTCTTCCTCTACTCCTTTGAAAAGCCAGGGGCAAACATCTAATGGAGGAAACAATTCGGGGAAGGAGAAGCCCGATCCCATGTTGGAAACGATCTTGGGAAAGCTTCAAGGTTTGGAGAACCGCATCATTAAGGTTGATGATCAAATTTCTAAGGTTGATAAAGCCCAAAAGGTTTTAGAAAACCAAATGTTCAGCCATGCGGAGGAAGTCCCTAGGAATCAAGAGAAACTTCCAGGAAAGACGGAGGACAACCCTAAGGGAAGGGTGATGGCAATCACAACTAGGAGCGGACTGACTACCACCGATCCGCAGCCTAAGTTTGTTGAAGTCCCCATTGAGAAAGACAAGGACAAGGGGAAGGAGAAGGAAGATGTCTACGTTCCTCCTCCGGCTTACAAACCTCCCCTACCATTCCCTCAATCTAGAGCGAGATCACGCCTAGATAAACAATTTGGTAAGTTTATAGAACTCATGAGCAAGCTGCATATTAATATACCTTTCATCGATGCTATTGTAGGTATGCCAGCTTATGGCAAGTTCTTAAAGGAGCTCCTCTCCAACAAGAGGAAGCTAGAAGATTTTGGAGAGGTTAAGATGAGTTCGGATTCTTCGGATCTTATCAAGACCATGAAGGAGAAAATGACCCCAAAGCTAAAGGATCCGGGGTCATTTTGCATTCCCATAGGAGTGGGAGAAGTCACATATGATGCATTATGTGACTTAGGAGCAAGTGTGAGCATCATACCACTTGCATTATGTAGGAAGATCGGTTTAGGCGACCCTAAACCGGTGAAGATGACGTTGTACATGGCGGATCGATCCATCACTCGCCCCGTCGGTATTGTAGAAGATGTCCCGGTCAAGCTAGGTAAATTCTTTGTTCCCATTGATTTTGTCGTGCTTGACATTCCCGCAGATAGTCCGGTCCCGATCATACTCGGAAGACCGTTCCTTGCAACTTCCGGCTGCATAGTCGATTGCAAGAATGCTAGACTCGCCTTTGACATAGGAGAAGAGAAGGTAGAGTTCGTTCTTTCCACTCTAATGAAGGAGCCAATCTTTGATGAGGATATATTCAATATCCAAGATGAAGAGGGGTTGTCTAGAGAGGAGGTAAGTGCGATTCTCTTCAAAGATCCTTTGCAAAAGGTTATTGCTATGAGTCTAACGAATGTAGGTGAAGAAGAGGAGTGCAATGAGGCAATTGAAGCCTTAGAAGCACAAGAGGAATTGTGGGAAGAGGAGTTTGAGAAACTCCACGACGAGGCAGAAAACGTGAGAATCCACGGCCATACACTATATTCCACGGCCGTGGATTCCACAACCCAAAGCGTGGCTCACTATAGAGAGTTACACGGTCGTGGAGGAAGCAGAGCAACCGTAACCACCTTCCACGCCCTAAACCACGGCCGTGGAAGATGTATGGAAACCGTAATTTTGGCCGTGGAAGGAGATGATCGTGCCACTTCTTCAACTTCTTTTGATTCTTCTCCTACATCTTCTACTTCCTTAGACACTTCTAAGGAGACATCGGAAGCTCCTCAAGAGCCAATGGAAGCTCCGAAAGCAATGGAACTAAAGCCACTTCCTACTCATCTAAGGTACGCTTTTCTAGGACCTAACTCTACTTATCCGGTTATTGTTAGCTCCGATCTAACCATAGATGAACATAGTAAACTTATGGTTGTCCTTAGGAAACATAGGAAAGCTTTAGGTTATACTATAGAAGACTTAGTAGGAATCAAACCCTCCCTATGCATGCATAAAATACTAATGGAGGAAGACTTTAGGACTTCAAGACAACCTCAAAGGCGGTTGAATCCGACCATGAAGGAGGTTGTCAAGAAGGAAATTCTTAAACTTCTTGATGCAGGTATCATCTATCCTATCTCCGATAGTAAGTGGGTGAGTCCGGTTCAAGTAGTACTGAAGAAGGGAGGAATGACGGTCATCACCAACAAGAACAACGAACTCATTCCTACCCGAACCGTAACGGGATGGCGGATGTGCATAGACTACCGCAAGCTTAACAACGCGACGAGGAAGGATCACTTCCCACTACCCTTCATAGATCAAATGCTTGAAAGGTTAGCGCAACATTCGCACTTTTGCTATCTTGACGGTTATAGTGGTTTCTTTCAGATCCCGATACACCCGGATGATCAGGAGAAGACCACATTCACGTGCCCATGGGGTACGTTCGCTTATAGGAGAATGCCGTTCGGGCTTTGCAACGCCCCAGCCACCTTTCAAAGGTGCATGATGGCCATCTTCTCCGAATACATTGAGGAAATCATGGAAGTCTTCATGGATGACTTCTCCGTATACGGTTCCTCTTTTGACAATTGCCTTCTAACCTTGCTCTTGTTTTACAAAGGTGTGAAGACACTAACCTAGTTCTTAATTGGGAGAAGTGTCAATTTATGGTAAAGGAAGGAATTGTATTAGGACACCTAATCTCTAGTAGAGGGATAGAGGTGGATAAAGCGAAAATAGAGACAATAGAAAAACTTCCCCCCCCCCCAACTTCGGTGAAAGGGATAAGAAGTTTCCTAGGACATGCTGGATTCTATAGACGTTTCATAAAAGACTTCTCTAAAATATCAAAACCGCTAACTAATCTATTGATGAAGGATGCAGTTTTTGAGTTTTCGCAGGAATGCTTGGATGCGTTTAACATGATCCGGAAAGCTCTAATTTCCGCACCTATTATCCAACCTCCGGATTGGACTCTTCCCTTTGAGGTTATGTGAGATGCTAGTGACGTAGCTATAGGAGCTGTTCTTGGACAACGAAAGGAAGGGCGAACCCAAGCCATATACTATGCTAGCAAGACGCTAGATGAAGCGCAGCTCAACTACGCCACTACGGAAAAGGAATTCTTAGCCATTGTTTATGCTATTGACAAGTTTCGCTCTTATCTTGTAGGTGCAAAGGTGATTGTCTACACGGATCATGCTGCGATCCGGTACCTCCTTGCAAAGAAGGATGCGAAGCCAAGGCTAATTAGATGGATTCTTCTCCTACAAGAATTCGATCTAGAGATCCGCGACAAGAAGGGTTCGGAAAATTCTGTTGCGGATCATTTGAGTCGCCTAACACATCTAGAGGAAGACCACTTACCTATAGATGACTCCTTTCCGGACGAACACCTACACATTATTGAGGAGTGCATCGATGTGATCTCCAAAGGTAGCGAACCATGGTTTGCAGTTTTTGTTAACTATTTGGTTTGTCAAGAGATACCACCCGGATTATCCTACGCACAAAGAAAGAAGTTCTTTAAGGATGTCCGGGAATACTTTTGGAATGAACCTCTCCTCTTCAAGAGAGGTCCGGATGGCATCATTCGGCGATGTGTGCCGGAAGATGAGATGCAAAGTGTCATCCGCCATTGTCATTCACTACCATGTGGAGGACACGCTAGTTCGAACAAGACTAGCGCTAAGGTATTGCAATCTGGATTTTTTTGGCCTACTTTGTTTAGAGATGTGCAATCCTTTGTTTCCTGCTGCGATGCTTGTCAAAGAACAGGAAATATCTCTAGGAGGAATGAGATGCCTCTCAATAACATCCAAGAGGTGGAGATTTTCGATGTTTGGGGAGTTGACTTCATGGGACCGTTCCCATCAATAACATCCAATACATACTCTTGGCGGTAGATTACGTTTCTAGATGGGTGGAAGCAATTGCCTCTCCTACCAATGATGCCATGGTGGTGGTTAAGTTCTTCAACAAGACCATCTTTCCACGATTCGGGACACCAAGGACAATCATTAGTGATGGAGGTTCTCACTTCATTGCCCGGCGCTTTGAAGCTCTTCTAGCTATGTATGGGGTTACTCACAAGATCGCCACCCCTTATCATCCACAAACTAGTGGACAAGTTTAGATCTCAAATCGGGAGATCAAAGAAATCCTAGAGAAGACGGTTTCAAGGACTAGGAAGGATTGGTCCTTGAAGCTTGATGATGCATTATGGGCGTACCGGACTGCATACAAGACTCCCATAGGAACCACACCATACAACCTTGTGTGTGGGAAGTCTTGTCATTTACCGGTAGAGTTGGAACACAAGGCGTTGTGGGCTATTAAATGGTTGAATTTCAGCATGAAGGAAGCGGGAGAGAAGCATCTCTTGACCTTAATGAGCTTGAAGAACTCCGCTTGAATGCCTATGAGAACGACAAGATTTATAAGGAGAGAGAAAAGCGTTGGCATGATAAGCATATCATTCCAAAGGACTTCAAAGAAGGAGATCAAGTTCTCCTCTTCAATTCAAGGCTTCGTCTCTTTCTAGGTAAGCTTAAATCTCGTTGGACCGGACCTTTTCTAATCAAACGTATTTTCCCCCATGGTGCAGTTGAAGTATGGGGTGAAGCGGGCGGAAGTTTTAAGGTGAACGGTCAACGACTCAAGAAGTATACGCCGGAACTCCAAGCTGAAGAGTTCGCGCCCACCGCACTCGAATAAGTGCGAGTTTGGTCTAGCTACGGACCTTAAACAAAGTGCTTCTTGGGAGGCAACCCAAGGTATTGCATTTACGTTTTTGTTTTCGATTCATAGTTTAGCTTAGAATAGACGTTTTTGCTTTGTTTGCCTTCGATTTCTTCCGGTATGTTCGTGTTTTTGGATGTAGGAACAGTGGAAAAGGAAAAGAGAAGAGTGAATTTGAAGAAAAGTGACGAAACATGGACTTTGGAGCATTACAGAGAATTCCACGGCCTAAACCACGGCCGTGACAGCTACAGTGACCGTAATTTCCAAAATCCTTTGAAAAATCACAAAAACCACGGGTCCGTACAGTTCCACGGCCGTGGAACCCCCCGACAGACCGTGATTTTCCAAAATTTTGCCGGCCACTATATAAACCACGTTCTTCACAAAATCACTTCACAAAACCCAATTCCACGACCATTTTCGCCGATTCCACGCCCCTCACCTAGATTCTCCGTTCGTTAATCGTTTTCAACGATTCTTCGACCCAAACTGAAGCAAATTCGACCACCAACGAGATCCAAGCAACGAATCGAGCGGCAAATCACCAAGGAACGCGGAATTCAGATTTTAAAATCCGAAACCTAGGTTTTTTTCGCTCTTCTCTATCTTCGTCAATTTGGGTTCGTTTTTGCTAGAGATTATAGGAGAACTGATTGAAATTGGAAGGAATTAGATTAGGGCTGCCTGATTGCTGAGTTTGAATGTTGTTTGCTGAGATTTGCGAAAGAACGAGACGAATCACGGTCTCTGGCAATTCCACGGCCGTGGAAACCTAAGAACAAACCGTGGTTTTGAACAGAGATGGATTTTGTTAGGAGAGTTTCTGGGAGGAACAAGGATAAGAATAAGAAGAAGGACAAGAACAAAAAGAGGAAGGGTAACCCCTCTTCCTCTTCATCCTCTAGAGCACCACCACCTTCCTCCCCTTCACCTCCATCATCACCTTCATCACCCGCACCTCCTAGCCCTAGAGTACCTACCATTCACGAGGATCATCTAGCTCCCCTCCACATCATAGATGACCTTACTTGGCTCTTGGATAGAGCCGGTCTTATCGTCTTCTCATCTATCCGAGAGGACGCTTATGAGGAGATTACGAGAGAGGTTGTGACGTCATTTGAGCACAGCCATGTAGATAGGACCGTTTCTTTCCGTCTTATGGAAAGAAACTATGATTTTACCATCCGGGAGTTCGGAGCCTACTTTGGGTTCCAAGAGACCTTCAATGGTCATTTTCCTAGTGGCGTTTACGCCAAAGACTTTTGGGAGCAGGTAGCCATGATTTACGCCAGCGAGGACCGCTGGCAACCTGCTGATACCAAGGCTAAGTTGATGTATCACTTAGCCTTGAAGATTGCTCACCGTGTTCTTTCTGAGTGTCTCTTCCCTAGGACGGAGACGCCTCAGAAGATAAAGACGGATGAGCTCTTTCTGTTGTACTCTATGCTGCATGGGCGCCCTGCTGACTGCGCCACCCTCTTAGCTACTACGATGAGCAAGCTTAAGAACAAGAGGGCGGGCAACATTGGTTATGATGGGATAGTCACCCACCTTGCTAGGATATTGCGGGTTGATTTTTCTGCATGCACACGCATACCAGCTGTACCCTTAGGACTCCAGGCCTTCATGACTAGAGGCCTTATCTTCCCTACCCATAGAGGGCCACCTTACGCAGCTATGCCTTGGGAGAGCAGGACGGGGAGAGGGATTGAGTGGCTCCCGGAGTACTCCATTATGGTTGGATGCCATAATTGGAAGGCTACGTTCGCAGCTATGCATGCGAACAGGATTGCAGCTCCTCCATATGTCCCACCACCGCCCGTAGTTGAGGAGGAGTAGATGAGGGATCAGTTTGAGGGAGGAGGAGGAGCAGAGCAAGAGTTTGGCACGTTTCCGGATCAGCCGGATATTGCTTCTGATGTGCCTAGACGTTCTCCACGTCCATCCAGAGCTTCAGGTTCATCTTCTCGCCGCGCCAGCGTGAGTGAGAGGCCCACATGGATGGAGACACCTCCTGCATGGTACGGAGTTCCACCTCCATGGTCCGCACAACAGCCACCAACACCAGCACCAGCACCGTCAGATGCTCCAGGGTGGTACAACCAGGCTCCAGGATGGTATGAGCAGATGCCAGATTGGGCCACCGGTCTTTCTGATAGAGTGGGAGCATTGGAGATCCGAGCCGATGCTAGAGATGGACGCATGGACGACCTCGACCACATGATGAGAGACGTCTACCGCCAGCAGTTCGGGCGGCACTACGATCCTAGCTTCTCTCCATCTCCGCCTCCACCGCAGTGATGATATGCATGACCGACAGTTTTAGCCGCTCCACTGCCATTTTGTGAGTTTCTTTCTTTCTTTCTTTCTTTTCTTCTTTTCTTTCTTCTATTTGAACATTAGGGACAATGTTTGTTCCAAGTATGGGGTGGGGTGTGACTAAAAGTTTGTAATAACTCTTACTCACTATGATTGCTTTTATTCGAGACTATCTTGCATGTTCATTATATTGTTACACGTTTCATTATTGCATTGCATGAAAAAGAGTTTGAAAAACCCATAAAAATTGAAAACTTTTGAAAAATTTTGTGCTTATAAGGAATTGAGATGATTTCTATGATAATCGCTACTTGTGAATTGAGTTTGATGACAATTGCATGCTTAAACGAATAGTGACTTGAAAAGAAATTGAATGAATTAATTTTACCTCTTTTGCAAGTTTCATAATGTGATGAATGTTACTTAAATCATGTTGAGGGATTGAAGTTGAAATCACACTATAAGTTCTTATGCTTCTTGTTGAGATGATTAAGGCGATTCGATTTTTCTTTCTTCTTTCTTTGATCATTTAGCCCCTCATTGAAATATTGGCCTCCTTTACCTATCCGGGAATTTGGAGGAGTTGAATGAAAAAGGCATGTATGATGTGTGAGGGCCATGAAAGCAATACTTTGCATTCAAAAGAATAGAAAGAAATTATAGGTTTGGGGAAGTCAATCATGACGATGAGTAACTCGGCACCATTCACATAGCCGGGTGTTTGTGTCTTGCCAAAGTCGGATTGAGCGATATTCCTAGCGGATTATGGTATGTGCGCTAAGGGTTTGAGGCATCTCATAAAAATTGAGAAACGCCAATCTCCTAGGCTTCGGTTTTTGTGCACCTCTGTCCATAACTCCAAAAGTAAAGTCGAAAAATGAAAAGAAGAGAGCGAAGCTCTAAGTTGAAGGTGTTGCGGAAACCGCAAGAGAAGAGAAGAGTAGTTGTCCACTTTCCCGGATTCATGCACCACATTCCTTAAAGTTTCCCTTCCCTTCCCACATTCTAGACCTTTTCTTTGAAAGTCCTTAAGATCAAAAGAATGTTATATGACTTGGTGATCTAAATTGAAGTTTTTTATGATTGATTTTGATAATGTTTGAAGGTTATGATGTTTGCAAGGAAGTTTGATTGATTCATGATTTCTCTTTACTCTTTACTCTTTGATTAAGTGTATGAAAGTCTCATAAACGATTGAAGCAAGATTTGAGAATGATCTATTGATTAGAAGGCACATTCATCAAAAAGAAGTTTTGCTTTGAGAAGATACACATATTTCATCCTAACTTTTGTTTTAAAGCTTTTGAAAGACCTTGCTTAGGCACAAGCAAGTGGCAAGTATGGGGTTATTTGTTAGCATGAAATATTGTGATGTTTTAGGCACGTTTTCTAAGTATATTTGATTCACATTGATAGTCATTGATTGAGCATTGATGCATTTGTGAGCTAGTTTGTCTATAATGTCGATATAGAGATCTACACAAGCTTTATGTTGATTATAGGTAATTAAGAGCTATTTCCGAACGGAATGGAGCAAGGATGGAGTTGATGGAACATGTTCATGGATTGAGGGCATTCCTAGGAGCTAAAGGAGTGCCAACTTGAAGGATGCATGAGGCTAAGGAAGAATCACGTTTTTGCCCTAAACCACGCTCTAAAATACGGCCGTACTACTTTCCACGTTCAAGTCCACGGCCGTGGAACCATGGCAAGGGAAGCGTGATTCATTCTAGTAACTTCTACGGCCGTGGAGAAGTTGGTTCGAACCGTCTTGATTTCCACGCTCTAAATTACGGCCGTGGAACCCTTCCACGACCGTGATCTTGGCGATCTTTTTCGCCACACTTTAAGCCACGATCTCCTACGCAATTGGGCCGGGCCGATAATTTATCTTACACTATATAAGGACGGACGAAGAGAGATTCCGTCACCTTGGCTACCACGATTTTCACCTCCGCACAGACGCATCTTACACTTGCGTTTGGAATTGCCCTAATTTCGCATTTGGCGAAGATTGTGTTAGAGAGATTTGCGCGTTGCTATTGTGATTTCCGGATTGACGGAAGATCGAAGATTTCGCTTCTTACTTAGGTTTGATTTAGAAGACGGATTGACATCCCGTTCTTCCTTCTTATCTAAGATTTGTGTTCGTTTGTGTTATTCCGAATCTAGTGACGATTATTGTGATTGTGACTTTGAGATTGATTTGGAAGTTATTGAAGGTTTTCGGAAGTTTTCATCTTTCATCCTTTTAAATCTTGAATTTGATATTAATATGACTATTGTTGGCTAAAAACCCTTAACAATTCTAAGGTGAAGGGTTGATAGTTGTGGCTTAGATGATGATAGATCGATCGTAAACAGATTGGACCCTGAGAGTTAGAGAGAATCGCCGACGAACCCTAATCCACGGTCTGTTCTTGAGCTTCCACGGCCGTGGAACTCAAGAACTAGCCGTAATTTTGTGTTAAGTTACGAACTTGCTTTTACTTTAATCCAAAGTTAAAGATTTGCTTTAACTTAGTTTAGGCATGCCTTTTTTAGGTGGTAGTGAAGCCTCAACAACCTCTACCTCGATTGTGAGTGTCACAATCTTAATCGGTTTAGTTAGTCTTGATCCTTGGATTACAAGTTTGGGTATTTGACGTTAATTCTTGCCTTTAGATCTTTTCTATATTGAAGCCTCAACAACCTTTATAGAGAGTGTCTTATAGGTGAGTCATATAAGGTTTTTGGAACTTCACCGTACGATTACCTTACATTAGCATACCTTTGCATACCTTAACTCTGTCCTTATATCTTTAGTATATCTTGAATCGATTGCCACAACTGGATTTCTAGATCTTTAGGATTGTTGTTTTCCCAATAATTTGAAAGGCTTCTTACATTTACTGCTTGATAACCTACAATTGAATTTGTTCCTGTAACACCCCAAATTCTGAGAACACGGGGAGCTACTGGTTAGGACCTCACAATGGGTCCCGACCTTAGTTTGACAACAATTTAACTTGGATCTTACAACAAGGCACAAAAGTATTTAAAACATTTGAAAACTTTAAACAATATATACATGAAGAATATGTATCAGCCTTACAAAACAAAGGTACCAAAATGACATATATGAAGAACATAAGACATTCCCGTCCCCAACTAAATGAGTATGTGGACCCGGCTGACCATTCCCTCCGGATCTCTCTACAACTGTCTTAACCTGCAAGGCATCTACAAGCGGTATAAAACCGTTAGCTAACATTCTATGCATAAGTATAAAGGTAAAAGCACAAACACACAATGTACACAATCAACATGCAACACTCAATCCTTTTATTATCTTTAATTAGGTGATAGGTTATTACTAATGATACTTATTTTGTGACACGAGGAATTCCCAAACCTCGCCCCTGTCCCCGTTTACCAACGCGGAATGGTACTAATGCATTTGACCGTCTACCGGACTAGGCTGGTCGCAGGGAACCTCCTAGACTCTCGCAAGAGCTAGGCAGATGATGTCACGACCCGTTATCATACACTTGGGTCAATTACGTAAATAATAAAGTCGGCCTAATCCGGTTTCGTTGTTTATCATAACTAACAAACACCACTCATACACATTACACTCATACAAGAAGCCAGCTAAGTAAGTCCGTGGACTTACCTGAATCATATCTCGACTCTCTTAATCACAACTCAATTTGTAACTGTATAACTCGGTTGCCTGTCAAAGGAGGCAAGTGTGTCAGCACACTTTCTTGGTAATTAGAAGTCTAAGACTTCTAAGGTAGTAGGTCCTATTAGAACAGAATTTAATACAGTACCAATTTATGGTAAAATGACTATTTTACCCTTGGTCCCGGAATTTCCAAAAACTCGGAATATGTACTTAAATTATAATTTGAGGCTAACTAACCATATTCTACTACCTAGGATGATTTTAGGTAACAACTAGAAAAACTACCCATTTTCTATTTCCCGAGAAGTCGCTAAAGTCCAACTACAGCTTCAAATATAAAATTTGAATAATCTTATAAAAATTCCGAAATAATTTTCTAGGTCATCTATGATATCCTATCTACTCGTAGGAGAAAGAATTTCTTAAAACTGTTAAAGCATCACTTCTACAAAAATTTCTAAAGTTGGTTACAACACCTAACGAACAACACACTGTTTTAACTTTGAAAAATCATAACTCCTAAACTACTCGCTGGATTTGTCCCAAATTTTGATATGTTCTAATATAAAATCTTAGCTATAATATATCCAAAATTTAGCTGCAAAGGAGATCAAAATCCTATTTAAAACTATCTCACAAAACCGAATTTCAGCACAACCGAAAAACTGCTTACGACTCAATCTTTGAAAAATCATAAATCCCAAACCACTAGCTGGATGCTTCTCAAATTTTAATATGTTCTACAACAATATGTCAACTATATCATATACAAAATTCAAGCCCAACGGAGATCAAAAACTTATTCAAAACCATCTCACAAAACAGCATCACTTGCTGTTTTCCCCAACACTCAGCACATATATAAAAACGTCAACTTTGAAACACAACAACTCTCAAACCGTAACTCCGATTCTTCCCAAATTTTAGTATGTTATACTATGTACTACTGTATATGACATATCCTAAAACCAGCCAAAAAGGAGGAGTCTAGCTTACCCAAATTTGGACCCAAAGTTGACTGCTCAACACTTCCGAAAATTCTGGAAAACGCAAGAATCTGTACAGCTCTCCTACGGTTGTTCTGAGTAGGTTTAACAGACGAAACGGGTACACGTTAGGCAAGGGAAAGGTGGACTGAAGTGTAATGTAGCAAGGTTTACAAGCCTTACCCGATTCCGAGACTCGAAGGCATGAAGGAGGATGGCCCGAAGGCTGCTGTTGTCCCTGTGGCGCATCTGCAGTGAGTAGGATACGCACTCTAGGGCTGGCTATGTTGTGTCGTTGTAGCTGCGTGATTGGAGTGTGTACTGAGAGTTAGATTTAGAGAGGAACTGAGTGCAGAAGGGCTGAATGAAATCACTTACACTACTCCGGCTTCTGGCGAGGCTTCTGCAACGAGCAGCCCCAAAAATAGATAGCCGAGCAGCTGTTGTAGTTCTCTCCTCTGCTGGCTCTTTTCCTTGCAATTTCCTGTGGTTGGAACGTTGCTGAATGTGTGCAGAATCCAGGCAAGTGCAGTGTGAATGAGGGGCGTGAAATGGGAGCAAGGGTGCTGCGACTTTTCTTCTCTTCTGGCGTGAAAGTAGGGTTGTTACAGCAACTCTTCTTCAATGCAGCAGCCGTTACAAGGTGAAGAGAAGGAAGGAGAAGGGCCGGCTGTTACTCCTCCCTGCTGGACGCAATCCAGGCTGTTGCACACGTAGATCACTGGGCTGGAGAGGGGCTGAACGCTGGGCTGGAGGGGGCTGAACGTGCTGGGCTGGAGGGACTGTTAATGGGCTCGTAACCAGCCTCTCCTGGACTGCTGCAGGTTGAACGTGCTGGGCTGGAGAGGGTAAACAATCTGGGCTGCTTAAGGTAGGAATAGTGGGCTGAAACATGCAAGAAAGGTGGGCTGAATTACTTGTCAAAAATCTGTCAAAACTCGTCATGGCCTTGTCAGGCCCATGAATGAGTTTGTCACAGATTTGTCGGGCTTTGTCATGGCCTCGTCTCAGCTTAGTCCTGAACTCGTCACAGCTTGTCATGATCTCGTCTCAGCTTAGTCCTGAACTCGTCACAGCTTGTCATGATCTCGTCTCAGCTTAGTCCTGAACTCGTCACAGCTTGTCATGATCTCGTCACAGCTTGCATCGATAAGAATGAATTATAATAACTAGGGTTTGATATAAATCTATCATTTTATGTGAATTAAATTCTACATAAAATAATAGATAATTATAAGGATTAGAGTTTGATATAATTTTATCATTTTATGTGAATTAATTCTACATAAAATAATGGATATTTCTAAGGATTAGAGTTTGATATAATTTTATCATTTTATGTGAATTAACTTCTACATAAAATAATACATAATTATAAGAATTAGAGCTTGATATAATTTTATCATTTTATGTGAACTAGATTCTACATAAAATAATAAAATTTGTGAAGGAAGAAATACTAGATAGAATGGAAAACCGTCAACGGCTCGAAGTCCGAATTGGTTCGGAATTAAACGGAATAAAAATTCCGGATATTACAGTTCCCCCCAAATCCCTGTGTTCGATACTTTGTAATTCTTGCTTAACTATATCGATCCGTACACTGCGGGTTCGCTTGCTTGATTCTAGTTTTATAAATTTAAAGCTTATTTGCACGCGCGTTCGGGAGCGAACAAGGAACACTTCAGTCGAGGTGCCAATTGAGGTGGAGCCCCAGAAAGCAAAGGATAAATATGAAGTTTATGTTCCACCTCTTGCTTATAAACCACCACTTGCATTCTCTTAGTCAAGGGCCAGAGCACACCTAGACAAGCATTTTGGTAAGTTTCTTGACCTTATGAATAAACTACATATTAACATCCCTTTCCTTGATGTTATTCTAGGGATGCCTGCCTATGGAAAGTTTCTGAAAGAAATTCTATCAAGGAAGAGGAAGCTGGAAGATTTTGGAGAAGTAAGGATGACATCTAAATCCTCGGACCTCATTCAAATCATGAAGGATAAGATGCCACCCAAATTGAGAGATCCCGGTTCATTTTGCATTCCCATTCAAGTTGGGGATGTAACTTATGAAGCGTTGTGTGATCTAGGAGCCAACGTGAGTATCATCCCGCTGGAGCTATGTGAGAAGATCGGACTTGGAGAGCCCAAGCCGGTGAAGATAAGGCTATACATGGCGGATCACTCCATTACCCATCCCGTGGAAATTTTGGAAGATGTTCCCGTCAAGTTAGGTAATTTCTATTTACCTATAGATTTTGTTGTACTTGACATACCCGTAGATTATCCCGTTCCTATCATTCTCGGGAGACCATTTCTAGCAACTTCGGGTTGCAACGTTGATTGTAAGAACGCCAAATTGAAATTCAACATTTGTGGAGATCAAGTGGAGTTTGCATTGCTTGCTGCAATGAAAGTAGAGCCGCTGGAAGACGACATCTTCAACATCTATGATGAAGAAGAATTGCGGGAATTGGTGAGCTCTATCCTTATTAATGCTCCTCTTGAAAGAGTTCTTAGTTTTAGTTTAATGGAGGAAGGTATAGATGTTTCTTGTGATGTAGATTTACGGAGCTTAAAGGCACTGAAAGCAGATCCAGGAGCTAAGATTGAGAGACTAATCTAGGGGAAGAAGAGCAATTTAGGTTTTGGTCCCAGTTCTAGTACCTCGACCGAGGGACTTTCTGGACCACGCGAGTTGTTCTTATCTGAAGAACATCTCGGTCACCCACCTAGGACCTCAGCCGAGGTCGCAGGCGAGATGATGTCAACTGAGACTTCTGAAAGTCCAGTTCTCCGATCTAATTCTACTCCACTGGAAGGAGGAAGCACGGATCCCCCTCAGAAAGCACCGCCAGTTGTGGAGCTTAAACCACTTCCTAGTCACTTGAGGTATGCTTTCCTTGGTCCGGATTCCACTTATCCCGTTATCGTTAGTGCTTCCCTTTTTGAAACTGAATTGTCTAAACTGATGCATGTCTTGAGGAAACATCGAAAAGCTTTAGGTTATACTATTGATGATCTTGTTGGCATTAAGCCATCTTTTTGCATGCATAAGATACTAATGGAGGACGATCATAAGACTTCACGGGAACCTCAAAGATGGTTAAATATGATCATGAAAGAGGTTGTGAAGAAGGAGATTCTTAAGTTGTTGGATGCAGGTATCATATTTCCCATATAGGATATCATGTGGGTGAGCCCAATGCATGTGGTTCCGAAGAAAGGAGGAATGACCGTTGTGACGAATAAGAACAACGAGTTGATTCCAACTAGGACCGTTACGGGCTGGAGGATGTGTATTGATTATAGGAAGCTAAACGTGGCCACTCGGAAGAACCACTTCCCGCTCCCCTTTATTGATCAAATGCTTGAACGGTTAGCTCAACACTCCCATTTTTGCTATCTAGATGGTTATAGTGGCTTCTTTCAGATTCCTATCCATCCGGATGATCAAGAGAAGACCACTTTGACTTGTCCATGGGGGAAATTCGCTTATAGAAGGATGCCATTTGGATTATGTAATGCACCCGCTACCTTCCAACGATGCATGATGGCTATCTTTTTCGGGTACATAGAGGAGATCATGGAGGTATTTATGGATGACTTTTTAGTATATGGTTCCTCTTTTGATGATTGCCTATCTAACCTTTCTCTAGTGCTACAAAGATGTGACGACACTAATCTCGTTTTGAATTGGGAGAAGTGTCATTTTATGGTTAATGAAGGCATTGTGCTAGGACACCTCGTTTCCAACCGAAGTATTAAGGTCGATCGAGCTAAGATCGAGACTATTGAGAAACTTCCTCCCCCTTGTTCTGTTAAGGGTGTGCGGAGTTTTCTCGGGCATGCAGGTTTCTATAGGAGGTTCATTAAAGATTTCTCGAAGATTTCTAAACCACTAACTAAACTCTTTAATAAGGATGTTGTTTTTGAGTTTTCGCAAGAATGTCTTGATGCATTTTATAGGATTAAGGAAGCGTTGATCTCCGCTCCCATTATCCAACCTCCGGATTGGACCTTGCCCTTTGAGATCATGTGTGATGCGAGTGATGTGGCGGTAGGAGCGGTGCTTGGACAAAAGAAGGATGGCCGGACCAACGCCATTTACTATGCTAGCAAGACGCTAGATGAAGCCCAACTAAACAATGCCACCACCGAAAAAGAACTTTTGGCGGTTGTATATGCTTTTGAGAAATTTTGCTCTTACTTGGTGGGAGCGAAAGTTATTGTTTACGCCGATCATGCAGCTATTCGTTACTTACTTGCTAAGAAGGATGCTAAGCCACGTCTTATTCAATGGATTCTCTTGCTTCAAGAGTTTGACCTAGAGCTCCGCGATAAGAAGGGATACGAAAATTTTGTTACGGATCACCTCAGCCGGCTACCTCCCTCTTCACGCGAGAAGGAAGACCCACCCATAGATGATTCATTCCCCGATGAGCACTTGCACTTGCTGGAACGTTTGATATACTTCTTTATCTCACCCCATGATGAAGGTGAAGTATGGGGTGAGGACACCTTCCAACATGTTTAGGGATGATGTACGGTCCAGCTAGCGACCTTAAAGCAAGCGCTTCTTGGGAGGCAACCCAAGATATTGCTTTCTTTTCCCCTTTTCTAGCCTAGTTTTAGATAGTTTGCTTTGCTTTGCTTTTGCATCCTCTAGACAGAAACCAGGTACTTTCTAAGGAAGGATTACAGCTCAAGAGCTACACTAGAAGGACAGAAGTTCGAGAAATTGAGAAGACGAAGCTTGACTGAGGCACATCTCGGTTGTTGTCACAACACCTCGACCGAGATGTTCTTGGGGCAACCGAGGCGACTAGGTCTGACATCCAGTCAGAAACCTCGGTCCGGTCGGGACCACCTCGACCGAGGTGAAATCAAATTCAGCGAGGGGTAAAAAAGGCGAAGTGGATTTCTCTATCCTCACTTTTCCCTCTCAACCGAGCCTCTACAGTGGCGGTGCCCTAGCCTCGTTTTCTCGTTTCTTGCTCGTTTTCCACAATTTTTTGTTCGATTACACCAGAGAAGGCAAGAGGATCGGATTTCAAGCATCAAATAGCGAGAAAAACGCTCAAATTCTGTGTAATCTGGGTATTTCGTTCGAAAACCCTAACTTCTCTTCTTTCACTGATTTAAGACAGATTTGGCTCTAGTTGCCACTTATTATTGCTGAAAAAGATATAAGTACCCCATAGGAAGCAATTGGTAGTGATTTGGGGGAAAATAACTGGAAAATCAGAGAGTGGAATCGAACAGCCCTTCGCCTCGGTCCAGTCGGCTGTGTCTCGGCCAAGGTTATTGTCAGAGCAACCGAGGTGTTCATCTCTAAGCAGTTATGAGTAACAGATCCGATCGCCAGCTTGTTTTGAGGGATAGACCCAGTAGTTCTTCACCTTCTTTTGCATCTCATCCTACTATACCGGTGATCCATGAGCGTCACGAGGCCGATTTTGACCGTATTTGCGGGCGTCCCATTGTTGCCCCGCGATTTTTAGATGTTGTTGTCTTCGAGTGCCTCCATGTGGCGGAGGACTTGAGGAAGATGATATCGATGGTAGGGCTAGAGGAGTTTATGGAGATCCGAGCTCCGGCCTACCTAGAGCCGACCATGGAGTTCGTGAGTTATGTCACTCACGTACCTGAGAGGAACAACATCAAGTACCAGTTGCTGAACCGGAACTACATAGTACTGATGGACTAGTTTAGGGAGATCTTTGGCTTCCCTACCCCCACCGTGACTGATTTTCCATCCCAAGCCGTGGCTCGAGATTTCTAGGGCGAGATAGCCCATGTTGTTGAGCACAACGACAGGTGGAGACCTGGAGACTTCAGAGAGCGTATCATCTTCCACCTAGCCTTCCGTCTTGCTCACCGTATATTCAGCGAGACTCTTCTGGTGCGTACTGAGACGCCCCAGAAGGTCCGACAGGGGGAGCTGTTGAGTTTATTTTGTATGGTTATAGGTGGAGTGCCTGACTTTGGGGGGATGCTGGCTGAGGACTTGTATAAGATAAAGGGCAAGTCGAAGGGAGATATTTGATGCGGAGGCTTGGTGACCCATATTGCTATTGCCATGGGTTTGAATCTGTGCGCATGTACAGTGGTTGCGGTTGCGAAGCCGCGTGGACTTCAGGAGATGATCACGAGGCGTATTCTCATCCCTCGTGGTCTTAGTACGCCATATGTAGCTATGCCTTGGGAGACAACGGCTCCACAGGGTATTCTTTGGTCGTCTCAGTTCTCAATCTTTGACCGTCAGTATGGTCTTCTGCATTGTTTCCTTACATGTAGGATGCCAGAGATGCTGTTGATGATGACGATGATGATGACGGACGAGCTGCCATGAAGACCAGTACTGATATTGGCGGACCTAGTGTGCCAGTTGTCGACCTTGATGGCGAGGAGACAAATGAGGAGGCAACAACACCACCACGACCAGCTCAGCGCAGATTCCGCATACGCAGAGATCCAGAGGCTCACCGACGGATCGATGAGCTGACCGATCAGATGATTGACTCCTATGCAGTTATGACGGTAGACATGTCCCAGCGCTTTGAGGATGAGCGTAGATACACTGATGGCTGGATGCATCAGATTAGGGAGAGCCAGCATTACCAGCAGCGCATGATTGAGATTCAGTTCCAGCATATGATGGGGTATCCATTTGATCCATCTCAACACCCCTATGTGCCACATCCACCACCACCGCCACCAGCTGATCAAGATTAGAGCTTGCATGGATTTCTCTTCTTTATTTATTATGCTGTTCAGCTAGGTCCGGTCATGAGTTTCCTGTTTCTCTAGACTTATATTTGACCAATTGGGACAATGTGTCCCAAGTATGGGGTATTTGGATGTATGACTTGGCTTATGTGTGTATGCTTGTATGACTCTATTTGGATATTATTGTCTTATTTATGCTTCATGTGTTTATCTGCCATTACATGCATACATACAAGTTTTTGTTTGAGAAAAACGTCGAAAACTGGTTTGAAAAAAAAATTTATTGACCTCGACCGGGATGTTCTTGACTGGACGAGGTAGACACCTCGGATGACATCAGAACACCTCGACCGAGGTGATTTCTTAACTAAGTGTCCGTTTAGTTGGAGCGGTGGAATGGAAACGGAATGGAATGAGATAAGGGTCAGGAAAGGAAATGGAAATGATGAGATCAATTTCATGTGTTAAAAGACCTCTAACCAAACATAGTTTTTAATTGATTTGCAATCATTCCGTCACCGGGAATGATTCCTAGAGCTTCCAAACAAGCCCTGAGAGTTTTTCGAAATGATTTTGTGCTTCTTCTCTGGATATGACCTCAGTGATGATTTTGTTTGCAGATTGGTTTTGAAATCTTTATATGCTCGAAAGGTTTTATGATATATTTAAGTTGCAAAATGCTTTGTTTGAAGTTCTTGCATGTTTAATACTTTGTTTTTATCAAAATTATGTCGGATTTGAAGGTTGACACCACATGATGAGTTCTATCACATTCTTCCTGGGATGATTAAGGCAATTCATTCTCTTCTCTTCTTTTTCTTGATCATGCTTAGCCCCCATAGACATATTTGCCTCCCTTACATATCCGGGAATTTGGAAGCAAGCAAAGAAAAGCAAGTGAAAGTGAAGTTGAGATGTTGGCTGAAAGTGTTAGAAAGAAACAAATAGGTTTGGGGAAGTCAATCATGATGATGAGTAACTCGGAACCATTCACATAGCCGGGTGTTTGTGTCTTGCCAAAGTCGGATTGAGCGATATTCCTAACGGGTCATGGTATGTGCATCAAGGGTTTGAGGCATCTCGAGAAATTGATGATTGCTGATCTCCTAGGCTTCGGTTATTGTGCACCTCTGTCCATGCATCCCAAAAAGTAAAGTAAAATAAGCAAAGCTTATTGGTGAAAGATGTTGTGATTCAAAGAAAGTGAAGTAAGATCCTTTTCCCGGATTCTAACACCACATACCCTATACATCCCTCCCTCACACGTTTCTTGACCTCTTTTGGAAGCCCTTGAGACCTCGAGCTTGTTGATTGACTTGGTGGTTTAAAATGGATTATACATGATTGATTTCAATAAATATGATTTATTATATATTCTATGATTTTATGCAAAGATGAACAACTTTCTTATACTCATAAAATGTTTTGATCATGTTTTGATTTTATTTGCCATGAAGCATTCTCTTAGAGTGATCTATGAGTGGAGCACACCACCAAAAATATTTTGAAGTACTTTTCATTGATCTTTTCTGACTTATAATTCATTCTATCTTATATCTAAGATTTGGAACTTGCTTGGGGACAAGCAAAGGACAAGTTGTAATATCCGGAATTTTTATTCCGTCTATTTCTGTTATAAACCCGATCTCGATCAGTTGATTCATATCCGTCTACTTTGTTAGACATATTATGAAATTTTTTTTTATCATTTTATGTAGATCCCCTTCACATAAAATGACGGAATCCTTTAAAAGTTTATCATTTTATGTAGCTTCCCCTTCACATAAAATGATAGGATCTTTATAAAATTTATCATTTTAGGTAGCTTACCTTCACATAAAATAATAAGTTTAGCCCTAATTTAGAATATGACAAGGCCCGGACAAGTCTGTGACGAAGCTGTGACAAGGTCCAGACAAGGCTGTGACGAAGCTGTGACAAGGCCAGACAAGGCTGTGACGAGTCTGTGACAAGGCCAGACAAGGCTGTGACAAGTCTGTGACAAGCCCAGACAGGCTGTTGACAGCCCAGCGCCAGCAACGCCAGCAGCCCGTTCAGCCAGCGCCAGCCAGTGCCTTCTCCAGCCCAGCATGTGCTCAGCCCAGGAGGAGCTGTTGCCTTGCCATCTTCAGCCCTCTGCAGCCCAGCTGCTGCAGCCCAGTTGCACCTGCTGCCTACTCCAGCCCACTGCCTTGCCCGTCTTCAGCCAGCTCTTGCCTTACCTTCTTCAACTCGTGCCCAGCAGCCCAAGATAGCAGTCCAGTTTCTGTCCAGCCAGGAGCACGCCAGCCCAGTAGCTTCCAACAGCCCAGCGCCCAGCCAGGAGCACGCCAGCCCAGTGGCTTTACACGTTCAATGGCTGAACGTTACAAAGAAATGTAACAGCCGAGATTTACGTGATCTCTTTCCAATTGCAGCCGTTGTAATCTGTCCAGATTCACAGCAATCGTTACCTCTTTCCTTCGCTAGCAGCAGGTCGAGCGTCTCCTCTCTTCCGACTCTCCATCATCAAACGAAGGCGGCAACGGATCCACACCAATCTTCTGCATACATCCAGCCGCTTCAAGAGGTTAGTGCAGTGAGTCTTAGTTCAATCTTCACCTTAATCTCTTTACCGATTCTCCTGCATACATCACTCACCACCATCCTCTACTGTGTTCCTCGACCAAGGCTGTTGGTGTCTCGAACTACAGCCATATTCTGAGCCAAAGAGACTGAGTACATCGATCAACAACAACCTTCCCACACTAACCGGTAAGTCTCCTTCTCTATCGCGATAGGTCTTCCGTCCTACTACACTTACCAACCGTTCCTTTGCAGCCTCATAAGCGTCCGACGCTGCCTCTTCTGGATCGGACTAAACTCCGTCTTATTCTGTCTATTTGGGTAAGGAATCCACTCCTTGCTGCTCCTGTTTATGAGATTAGAACCTAGAATGTGTTTGTGTACCGATTCTTTAGGATTGAAATTTTGTGTTGTGGTAGTTCGACCTTGAACATGGGTTAGGTTGGCATTGTGTAGCTGCTGAGTGTATAGACATAAGGGTAGGAACAAAAGACTGCTGTAATTATGAACAATAGAAGTAAGGGGCTGCTGTAAATTCATTTTTTTTTCCTTCAGCTTTTAAGTTAGAAACTGCCCACCTTGTCGATCAATGTTTGAGCGTTTGGATAAATATCCACCGTTGAATTTTGGATATGTTGTAGACGGTTATACGTAGTATATGGTATAAAAATTTGAGAGGAAATGAACTGTCGGATTAGAAGTTATAAGATTCCGAAGTTAGGTAGTTGAGCAGTTTTTGGTAAACTTAGATTTTTGGCTAAGTATAGGAATAATAAGTGTAGTAGCCAACTTTATGAATTTTTATAAAAATAATGGCTGAACAGTTTTGAGGAATTCTTTCTCCTAAGGTTAGATAGAACCTCATAGATGATCTAGAGATTTAATTCGGAATTGTTATAAGCTTTTACGAATTTTATATTTGGAATCGAAGTTAGATCTTTACGATCTTCCGAAAAATAGAAACATAGGAAAAATGTCAGTTGGGACCAAACGAAACTTTAGGAGTTAGAATATGAATTTAGAATCTCAAATAGGAGTTTAGAAATGAATTTTAGAATTTTCGGGAATTTCGGACCAAGGGTAAAATGGTCATTTTACCCTAAAATTAATACTGTAACTAGTTATGTCTTAATACATTATTCGATCTTAGAAGTCTTAGACTTCTAACTACGTGAGAGTGTGCTAATGCACTTATCGCCTTTGGCAGGCAACTGAGTTGTTACAGTTTACAGAGCGAGTGGTTTACGAAGAGTCGAGCTTTATATTAGGTAAGTCCTTTGGGCTTACTTAGCTGACTTCTAAATATGAGCATAAATGATGATAGTGGCGTGTGATTGAAATGTTTAGAGAGATAGGTTGTGATATATAATTACCGACCTATACTTGGCCTAAGAGTAACGGGCGGTGGCATTCTGCTCAGTTAGCTTGCGAGCGCTGGGGGTTTCTTTAGGGACTAGTCCGTACTCGGTTTGTAGTGATGCTATCGGCGGAGGTCAGCTAAACCTACACCCAGTTGGATAAGGAACGGAGGCGAGAGCTGTTAATAGCTCTCGTGCCACAACTTAAATTGAATAATGTGAATCACTTAAATAATAGATAATAAACGGTTGAGTGTCAGCATGATGTTTGTTTATTTTTGTTTCTGCTTGTGTTTGTGCTGTTGTCATTCTACTTATATTTGGATTGTTAGCTAACGGTTTATCCGTGTTGTAGATTTATAGAGATAGACAGTTGCAGAGTGATCCGGAACGGATGGTCAGCCGGGTCCACGTACTCATTAGATGGGGACGGGGGAGTCTTCCATACGTCCTGCATGTTATGTATCTTTATATATGTTTGTAAGGCTGTCACATGTGTACTTTCATACCATTAAAAATATTATGTTTTGGAAATTGTTTTTAATTACATTTGTGCCTTGTTGTAAGATCTTGTTAAGTTGTTGTCAAACTAAGGTCGGGACCCACTGTGCGGTCCTAACCAGTAACTCCCCGAGTTGTAAAATTTGGGGTGTTACAACATGGTATCAGAGCTCTAGGTTGGCAACAATGGCACTTGAAATCTTCTAAAAGACCGAATGTATAAAATAACTGGAACCCGAAAGGGGTCTAAGATTTTCATATTAGTTTTCTACTTCTACGCACGTGCATAGTCGGGTTGTTGGGATATTAGTACGTCGGACCACCATCGCTCCCCGTGGATCTCTGTAACTTAGTATTGTAGGAATTAGTATGTGGACTTATAGTATTGGATGTTTAGGTGTGTTATATGTATATCTATATAGATGTAACATTTTATTACCCTATAGACTATGAAAGGTCCTTTAGTTGAGTTATCATGATGCGATCATTACATCATGATACAAGGTTAGTAGATCTTAAACAATATCTGTATATGAAGATAATGGAATCAGACTCGGAAGAGATTAATGTGTTCTGGTAGACAACCGGGCAATCCCAAAAATTTTCCGAGGAAGGAATGGAGAAGAAGATGAAGACTACGAGATAGTTGTAAAACAGGATTAATCGGACAAGAAGGAAATCTCAAAACGCCACAAATAGAGGTAATAGGAGGCCATAAAAGGAACTCAACGATATGAAGACGATAGATGAAACTCAAGGATGCATGTAAGGCCTGATAACAGTGCAGATTAAAGACAAACATTGGAACACAAATCAAACAAGGTGGAATACACCTACACTTGGCAAATAAAATGACACTGCAACTAAGAAGGATGCCGCAACAGGCAAGTATGAGCAGGAGAGTACCGTTGAGATATGGGGTTGACCCCGGTGTGAAGACTTAAAGGAGTACAAAGTCAGATATTGACAAATGATTTTAAAGACGAGAAATAAATCATCATAGAGACGGTTTGACTTCCTCAAAGATGCAAGAATTTTTAGGGAAATCAGGACGCAAGTATCAAATACGATAGCAATCTAAAATTTAGACAACGACTCTCTATAAAGGTGGCATTATAGAACTACACCAACCAAGGAGGAAGAATGAGAGAGAATGATATTGGTGGACTCGAGGGTCCACAATAACTTCTCATTCAGAGAGAGACTTAAGTTACCAACACCAACAATTCACACCGGAACCCCACAAGCAGCTGATGACCGAGGAAAAAGGAATCGCGAAGATGTAATAACGAGCTATCATGGAAAATCTGATGAGTCCATTGACGACAGATGAATGATGCAGCTAAACTAGAAAAGAATATAGTGGCCTTATAGTGAGAAATAGAAGTGTAGATTATAGAAGAAGCTAAAGGAGTATAAACGTAGAAACTGGAGGAGATAGATTCCACCAAGTAAATCAAACTTCAAAGAGATAGAAGGAAAGTAAGTCTATGATATTGCAGAAGGTCAACTATAGACTAAATGGTAACAACGGAGCCTTACATGTGCGGGTTAATTAGTAGTGACGGGTTGGCATATAAGAACAATGACCACATGGTCACAAATGAATTTTATCGACATGTGGAGAAGTCCTTAAAGATATCAAATACGACAATTGTAAAGTCAAATCGATACAAGTACAAGTAACACCGAATAAGTCAAGTCAGTAAATCTAACTAAAATGGTAAAGGAAGAATTGACGGTAAAAAATGACCCCTTATATCATTGATGATATAAAGAGAATGGTTGCGAACAGTTGTGCACTTACCGGCTAAGGAAAGGGTACAAATCATAGTTAGTACATATGAAGTCGTATTAGAAGCACGAGAGGAGTAAGAAGAAGTAGATAATTTTGATCAGATCCTATGTCAGACCAGATAGAAGTTACTTAGCATTCCACACAAATAGAGCTGCTTGAGTTGGAGAAGCAGTTAGAGGAGTTAGCAGAGAAGGGCTTTATACGTCCTGGTGTTTCTCTCTAGGGCGTACCAGTATTATTTGTGAGGAAGAAGGATAGATCGATGAGGCTGTGTATTGATTATCGGGAGTTGAACAAGGTCATCATCAAGAATAAGTATCCACTGCCTCGCATAGATGATCTGCTGGACCAGCTGCATGGAGCGTCAGTGTTCTCGAGGATAGATTTGAGATCGGGTTATCACCAGCTGAGAATGAGAGACCAGGACATACCTAAGACGGCATTCTGGACTAGGTATGGCCACTATGAGTTTATAGTGATGTCATTCGGGCTCACTAGTGTGCCAGTAGTATTTATGGAGTTGATGAATAGGATTTTCATCGACTTCTTACACCAGTTTGTAGTGGTCTTCATTGACGACGTTCTAGTTTACTCTAGAAGTCGAGAGGAGCATGCCGGACACTTGAGGACAGTGTTACAGATTCTACAGGATAGCCAACTATACGCTAAACTATCCAAGTGTGAGCTCTGGATGTCAGAGGTGGCTTTCCTAGGTCATGTAGTGACTGTTGAGGGGATTAAGGTCGACCCGGCGAAGATTGAGTCAGTGTCCTCCTGGCAACCTCCGAAAAATGTTAAGGAGGTTCGCAGCTTCCTTGGATTGGCAGGTTATTACCGTCGGTTTGTGGAAGGGTTTTCCCTGATCGCCCGACCACTTACTTCTCTCCTAAGGAAGACTACTCAGTTCGTCTAGTCTGAGCCGTGTCAAAAGAGTTTTGAGGAGCTGAAGAGGAGATTGACATCTGCTCCGATCTTAGCACAGCCTGAGGGTACAGAGGACTTTGTAGTGTACAATGACGCATCCAAGCTGGGCTTGGGGTGTGTCTTGATGCAGAGGGGTAAGGTCATAGCGTATGCGTCTCGACAGTTGAAGACGTATGAGGAGAACTACCCCACCCATGACCTAGAGTTAGCAGCGGTAATGCATGCTCTTAAGATCTGGCATCATTATCTCTATGGAGCGACCTGTCAGATCTTCACAAACCATAAGAGTCTGAAGTACATATTCACGCAGCGGGAGTTGAATAACAGCCAGAGGCGGTGGCTAGAGTTGATCAAGGATTTCGACCTTGAGATTCTTTACCACCCCGGAAAGGCGAATGTAGTTGCTGACGCTTTGAGTCGGAAGACGCCTCAGGAGAAGGCGATAGCTCGGTTGACAGTACAACCACAGTTGCAGAGAGACTTAGCTTGGTTGGAGGTAGAGATCCAGTTCCCCGATATAGCTCATCAGTTAGCCACCTTAGAGTTACTTCCTGATCTGTTGGGTGAGATCCGACAGAAGCAGGAGACCTGTCCGACTTTGATCCGGATCCGAGACCGGATGTCACGAGATGAGGCACCTCAGTTCACCATTGGTGCCGATGGAGTGATGAGACGGCAGGATCGTATCTGTGTGCCATCAGACATTGAGTTGAGACAGAGGATATTAGGTGAGGCTCATGCTACCCCTTACTCCGTACATCCAGGAGCGAGTAAGATGTATAAGGACGTGAGACGTTCCTTCTGGTGATGTGGTTTGAAGCTTGATGTGGCCCGATATGTAGCCCAGTGTACGACCTGTCAGTAGGTCAAGATTGAGCATCGTAGATCCGGAGGAGAGCTCCACCCACTTCCAGTACCACATTGGAAGTGAGAAGATATTTCTATGGATTTTGTTACCGGATTGAGGCTCAGCAAAGGTTTTGATGCCATTTGGGTAGTGGTAGACCGGCTGACGAAGACCGCACGTTTCATTCCGATCAAGGAAACGTGGCCGGTAAGTCGTCTAGCAGAGGAGTTCACCAGACACATTGTGAGACTCCATGGAGTACTGAGGACTATCGTCTCCGACAGGGATGGACGTTTTACCTCGAAGTTTTGGCAGCAGGTACATACTGCTCTGGGGACGAGCCTCCACTTTACCACTACCTACCACCCACAGACAGACGATCAGTCTGAGAGGACCATTCAGACCTTAGAGGATATGTTGCGGGCATGTGTGCTAGATTGGGGACAAGTATGGTCAGATCATCTCCCACTAGTAGAGTTTTCATATAATAACAGCTGGCATGCATCTATTGGGATGGCACCTTACGAGGCCTTGTACGGACGGAGATGTCGTACACCGTTGTGTTGGGATGAGCCTAGCAAGGCTGATGGAGTAGTACCAGACCAGATACAGGACGATATCGCCCGGAATGCCTTAGTCCGGGAGAGGATGTTAGCAGCTCAGAGTCGTCAGAAGTCCTACGCCGACAAAAGGCGTCGACCTTTGGAGTTTAGAGTAGGTGCACAAGTGTGGTTGAGAGTGTCACCTACGAGAGGAGTTAGACGTTTCGGCATTAAAGGGAAGCTGAGTCCCCGATATGTCGGCCCATTTGAGATCTTAGAGAGAGTCGGAGAGGTTGCCTACCGACTAGCACTGCCACCGAGATTAGAAGGAGTACACCCAGTTTTTCATGTATCTCAGCTGCGAGAGTACATACCGGATCCTAGACACGTCATCAGTCATGAGGATCTGATAGTCGAGCCAGAGCACACTTTTGTGGAGTATCCAGTAGCCGTCCTAGAGCGTAGTATTAGGCGCCTGCGTTCTAAGGAGATACCGATGCTGAGGATTCAGTGGTCTAGACGAGGAGCTGATGAGGCTACCTGGGAGACAGAGGAGAGTATTAGACGTAATTACCCTGAGTTCTTTGCGGAGTTAGCCGCTACCTCAGTACCGACGGGTTAGTACTGAGACGATACCTTATATGATTTCTATGATTATATGTTTAAATGATTGTTTATGTTTATGTGCTTGATGACGTGATTAGGTTGCATGCTAGAATATAACTCGTGAAGGGAAATGTTTGGGGTAAATACCTTATTCTAAGTTTCGGGACGAAACTTATTTTAAGGGGGTACTGATGTAATATCCGGAATTTTTATTCCGTCTATTTCTGTTATAAACCCGATCTCGATCAGTTGATTCATATCCGTCTACTTAGTTAGACATATTATGAAAAAAATTTATCATTTTATGTAGATCCCCTTCACATAAAATGACGGAATCCTTTAAAAGTTTATCATTTTATATAGCTTCCCCTTCACATAAAATGATAGGATCTTTATAAATTTTATCATTTTAGGTAGCTTACCTTCACATAAAATAATAAGTTTAGCCCTAATTTAGAATATGACAAGGCCCGGACAAGTCTGTGACGAAGCTGTGACAAGGTCCAGACAAGGCTGTGACGAAGCTGTGACAAGGCCAGACAAGGCTGTGACGAGTCTGTGACAAGGCCAGACAAGGCTGTGACAAGTCTGTGACAAGCCCAGACAGGCTGTTGACAGCCCAGCGCCAGCAACGCCAGCAGCCCGTTCAGCCAGCACCAGCCAGTGCCTTCTCCAGCCCAGCATGTGCTCAGCCCAGGAGGAGTTGTTGCCTTGCCATCTTCAGCCCTCTGCAGCCCAGCTGCTGCAGCCCAGTAGCGCCTGCTGCCTACTCCAGCCCACTGCCTTGCCCGTCTTCAGCCAGCTCCTGCCTTACCTTCTTCAACTCGTGCCTAGCAGCCCAAGATAGCAGCCCAGTTTCTGTCCAGCCAGGAGCACGCCAGCCCAGTAGCTTCCAACAGCCCAGCGCCCAGCCAGGAGCACGCCAGCCCAGTAACTTTACACGTTCAATGGCTGAACGTTACAAAGAAATGTAACAGCCGAGATTTGCGTGATCTCTTTCCAATTGCAGCCGTTGTAATCTGTCCAGATTCACAGCAATCGTTACCTCTTTCCTTCGCTAGCAGCAGGTCGAGCGTCTCCTCTCTTCCGACTCTCCATCATCAAACGAAGGCGGCAACGGATCCACACCAATCTTCTGCATACATCCAGCCGCTTCAAGAGGTTAGTGCAGTGAGTCTTAGTTCCGTCTTCACCTTAATCTCTTTACCGATTCTCCTGCGTACATCACTCACCACCATCCTCTACTGTGTTCCTCGACCAAGGCTGTTGGTGTCTCGAACTACAGCCATATTCTGAGCCAAAGAGACTGAGTACATCGATCAACAACAACCTTCCCACACTAACCGGTAAGTCTCCTTCTCTATCGCGATAGGTCTTCCGTCCTACTACACTTACCAACCGTTCCTTTGCAGCCTCATCAGCGTCCGACGCTGCCTCTTCTGGATCGGACTGAACTCCGTCTTATTCTGTCTATTTGGGTATGGAATCCACTCCTTGCTGCTCCTGTTTATGAGATTAGAACCTAGAATGTGTTTGTGTACAGATTCTTTAGGATTGAAATTTTGTGTTGTGGTAGTTCGACCTTGAACATGGGTTAGGTTGGCATTGTGTAGCTGCTGAGTGTATAGACATAAGGGTAGGAACAAAAGACTGCTGTAATTATGAACAATAGAAGTAAGGGGCTGCTGTAAATTCATTTTTTTTTCCTTCAGCTTTTAAGTTAGAAACTGCCCACCTTGTCGATCAATGTTTGAGCGTTTGGATAAAGATCCACCGTTGAATTTTGGATATGTTGTAGACGGTTATACGTAGTATATGGTATAAAAATTTGAGAGGAAATGAACGGTCGGATTAGAAGTTATAAGATTCCGAAGTTAGGTAGTTGAGCAGTTTTTGGTAAACTTAGATTTTTGGCTAAATATAGGAATAATAAGTGTAGTAGCCAACTTTATGAATTTTTATAAAAATAATGGCAGAACAGTTTTGAGGAATTCTTTCTCCTAAGGTTAGATAGAACCTCATAGATGATCTAGAGATTTAATTCGGAATTGTTATAAGCTTTTATGAATTTTATATTTGGAATCGAAGTTAGATCTTTACGATCTTCCGAAAAATAGAAACATAGGAAAAATGTCAGTTGGGACCAAACGAAACTTTAGGAGTTAGAATATGAATTTAGAATCTCAAATAGGAGTTTAGACATGAATTTTAGAATTTTCGGGAATTTCGGACCAAGGGTAAAATGGTCATTTTACCCTAAAATTAATACTGTAACTAGTTATGTCTTAATACATTATTCGATCTTAGAAGTCTTAGACTTCTAACTACGTGAGAGTGTGCTAATGCACTTATCGCCTTTGGCAGGCAACTGAGTTGCTACAGTTTACAGAGCGAGTGGTTTACGAAGAGTCGAGCTTTATATCAGGTAAGTCTAACTACGTGAGAGTGTGCTAATGCACTTATCGCCTTTGGCAGGCAACTGAGTTGCTACAGTTTACAGAGCGAGTGGTTTACGAAGAGTCGAGCTTTATATCAGGTAAGTCCTTTGGGCTTACTTAGCTGACTTCTAAATATGAGCATGAATGATGATATATAGTGGCGTGTGATTGAAATGTTTAGAGAGATAGGTTGTGATATATAATTACCGACCTATACTTGGCCTAAGAGTAACGGGCAGTGGCATTCTGCTCAGTTAGCTTGCGAGTGCTGGGGGTTTCTTTAGGGACTAGTCCATACTCGGTTTGTAGTGATGCTACCGGCGGAGGTCAGCTAGACCTACACCCAGTTGGATAAGGAACGGAGGCGAGAGCTGTTAATAGCTCTCGTGCCACAACTTAAATTGAATAATGTGAATCACTTAAATAATAGATAATAAACGGTTGAGTGCCAGCATGATGTTTGTTTATTTTTGTTTCTACTTGTGTTTGTGCTGTTGTCATTCTACTTATATTTGGATTGTTAGCTAACGGTTTATCCGTGTTGTAGATTTATAGAGATAGACAGTTGCAGAGTGATCCGGAACGGATGGTCAGCCGGGTCCACGTACTCATTAGATGGGGATGGGGGAGTCTTCCATACGTCCTGCATGTTATGTATCTTTATATATGTTTGTAAGGCTGTCACATGTGTACTTTCATACCATTAAAAATATTATGTTTTGGAAATTGTTTTTAATTACATTTGTGCCTTATTGTAAGATCTTGTTAAGTTGTTGTCAAACTAAGGTCGGGACCCACTGTGCGGTCCTAACCAGTAACTCCCCGAGTTGTAAAATTTGGGGTGTTATACAAGTATGGGGTATTTTGATAGCATGTATTATAGTCTATATTTTGGGGCTAGTTTAGATGTTTTATCTTCAATAATCTGCATGTATGGATGTATATTATGTGATTATATTGTTGTTTTGTCTACCTTTGTGGGAATCGAGGTCTACACCTAGTTTCGTTGTAATTGTAGGTAAAATAGCACGTTTTGGATCGAAATGGAGCTAAGGGAGCTAAGGAGTCATTAATTGGAGCTACAGTCTGGAGCTTAAGGAAGACCTCAGGAAACATGGAAATGATTAAGAAGATTGACTTTGGACCAGATTCGAGAGGTTTCACATTCACTTGAGATTCACCTCGGTCAGCTACAGTGTCACCTCGACCGAGGTGATCTTGAGGAGCGTCCCGACCGAGGCGAACACCCTACCGCCGGCGAGATTTATATTTTTGGGCTGAGATCTTTTATTTTTGGAAAGAAGATATCTTATATTTTTGGCTGGATTTCTGGAAGGAAGATATTATTTTTGGGCTGATTTATTTTGAGAGAGAGATATATTTTTATAGGAAATTTTCTTTTTAAGATATTTTATCTTTGGAAGATAATTCTCCTATATAAAGGGTTGGATTTTCCACAAGTTCAACTATGCTTGGAGCATCCAGCAAATGAGGGATTTTCTGGAGGTTTTGAAGGAAGAATTGAAGGGAGTATTGAAGGATTGAAGTTCAAGGAAGGAAGGAAGAACGAGGACATTTCCTTAGGTCGTTTATATCCTTTCAAAAGTAATTTCCAAACTCAACACTAAAACAAGTATAGCAATTAAGTAAGGGTCGAACCCAAGAGAGTTTATGATATTTTTATTAAATTCAATTATTTATTATAGAACAAGGTAACAAAGGGGGGGGGGGTTTGGATAAATTGATGCACACAAAACTAAAAAGCAAGTAAATGAGATTGATATGACGATGATGAGTAAATCTACACTAGGTTGATTCTTAGCATGCGATTACTACTTTGGTGAGTTCCTTTATACAAGTTTTCAAGTAATGTTCCCGTCTTGATCATATGTATGTGTTGAGTCAACCGGCATCAACACAAATTAACAAGTTAGTGTTCCGTAAACCTACAAGAACAAGTCACAAGTTAGCTTTCAAACAAAGACTAAGGGATATAAAGAGAAGATTAAAACCGTTAAACTAATCTTTATATTTGTGTTTCTTTTTCCTTCAAGCAATTACAACCCGTTATTACTTAAAGGTTACTACTAGACTAAAGACCCGAACCCGGAATCTATTAATCCTAGTTGTTTGCATGCACTTAGAACCTAAGGTGATCAATCTTAAGTGATAATGAAAACATGCAATTTAGATAAATGAAGCTCAAGAAACACAAAACATTTACTGAATAAAACTTATATTAAAAAGGGAACTTGCAACCAAAGTAATAATGCTGCCTCAAACCAACCCAATGTAGAAAGGAAACTAGAAGCTCATTACAAAGGAAGCAAGAGAGAATAAAAGTTGGAAAATGATGGCTGATTCTAGCAATCAACCATGGGTTTATTTATACTATAAATGGCACTAAATGGGAGTAAATGGCCGGCCAAAACAGCCACCTTTAATGCCATAAATGTGGTGCAAACAGCCGGAGTAAAGTCTTTGTCGTTGAACCGCAAGGGCGGCCTTCAGATCCGCAGGGGCGGTTCAGGCGAAAACGTTTGATCTTCTTCGTGGCCGCAGGGGCGGCCTGACAGTTCCACAGGGGAGATCATTAATGATCTTCAAACGTCTGACTCTTTAACTTTCTGTCGCTTCAGATGCCGAGCCGCAAGGGCGGCTCATTGTCAACGTAGGGGCGGTGACACTGACTCTTTGGCTCCACAGCTCCGCAGGGTGAGACGCAGGTAGAGGCGCAGGGCGCCGGTCTTCGCTTCTTCAAGATAAGTAACCGTAGGGGCGCCAAGGAGTGGCGCAGGGGCGGCGACAGTCTCCGTTTCTGGCGCTGGCGAAGCGCAGGCTGCGCTTCCGGAACGTGGTGTCACCCGTAGGGGCGGTGACACTGCTCCATGGGGGCGGTGAGGCAACAGAAGCTTTGCTTCGTGACTGGTCTTCAACTCCCAAGTGCTAGAACTCCTCTTTTATCTTCTTCTTCTGGATCAAGGAGTTAGTAGTATAAACCGAAACTAATGTGATAAAAAGACTCTAAAAACTAACATAAATGATAGTGATTCCATCACCTATCAAACTCCCCCATACTTAGACCTTTTACTCGTCCCGAGTAAAACACATGACAACAGATTTTAGACTCAAAGGCCTCAGGAAGCATAGGTACGAGGCATAGACAATGGAAAAGAAAAACCAAGAGAGAAAGAAGGAAAAAGAGAGAAAATGTGAGAAAACTACCATCCTTATTGCTCCAAGAGTGACCTATCCGGACAACCTCCTTATGACTCCCCTTCTTATGCCGCCAAACGTCGGAAAGGGAACCTACACTCGGTGCCGCTCATTTTGCCAAGGTGACCTTTTGGGTTTTCACCTTGCCACTCTTCTTCTTTTGATGATCTCACTTGGAACTCACATCCCTCAAGTCCAATTTTGCACCAACCTAAGGTTGGTCGGACTACCTTCTTTTTGCCTAAACCGCCCTTTCAGGTTTTCGGTTTATCCAAGGATTTTCATGCCTTTTTTCATTTTCTTTGGCTTTTTTCCTTTTTTTTTCTTTTTTTTTTTACTTCAAACTGAATTTCAAATCATAAAAACTCACACAAACATACTCAAAACAACTATACATACAAAGATAATTCCTCACCCATACTTGAAGCACACTTTGCCCTGAAAGTGAAAAATGAAAGCAAACATAAATGTGGAGAAGGAATAAAGGATGATACCCCTAGTGGGATGGTCCGGCTGGACCATCCAGACCCTCCTCTAGTGGGTATGGGAAGTGGCTGAAGAAGTGCTCCTGCCGGCGGTAGAGCGTGTCGATGCGGTCCTGCTGAGCATCCATCCTCTGCCTAAATGAGGTCTCAAAGCTGGCTTGCCAAGCCAGCTACTGAGTCTCAAGCTGCTGTTGATGAGCCGCCTGCCAAGCATCCTGCCGGCGGTCAAAATGGGTGGTCATAGAGGAGGCGAAGCTGGACTGCCACGCTTGCTGCTGCTCAAGCATGGACCGCTGGTACTCGGTCTGCCATGCCTGATGTTTGGTGGTCAAGGCTGCCATCTGAGCCTGGAGGCTCTCCATCGCCATACCGTCATCCGGTGCTGCAGTAAGCTGTTCGCTCCAAACGGTGTGTGCAAGCTTTAAATTTATAACCCTAGACTTAAGCTTAAAACAAGGATGCGAACCCGCAGTGTACGGGTCAATCGTAGTAAAAGCAAGAAAATTCCAGGGGTCGATCACAGGGACTCGATGAAACAAAGTCAATACGGTATGCTATGTCAATTCTAACCACGAGAGCAATTAACACAATCAAAGATGAATAAGAAGTCAATAAAGCAAATATGCAATTCTAGGGATTAAAGCATCTAGTTGTGGTTCCAACTCAAGATCTATAGATAAGCGGACAAAGCTGAGATTTTTGCGAGGGGAAGGTGTTACTAAAGTGGAGTAGATCACCGGGTAAGTCTCACTACACACTAATCCTAAACCGTAACTCCTATTACCGGGTAAGTCTCAAGGAATCAAGATAAAGAACTATAACCTCAAACTAACACACCATCTAAGGGAATAGAATCAACCTTTACCGGGTAAGTCTCAGGCTAACTCACAAAGATAGGATGGAAGCACACTCAAACCCCAATAAAGGATAAACCTTTATTACCTACACTCATGATCGTTGGTAAACAAACTAAGGAATTACCGGGTAAGTCTCATCCTAAGCTTGCATTGAACCAGGAAAGGTGTAATAAGAATAGGATTTGGCAAACTCTAACACTTAACTCTCAGTTATGGATCAGATAAGTCACCTCGGTCAGAAGAATTCCACCCCGGCCGAGATGTTCATCGACTGAACGAGATGCTTAGGGTTAAGGTTAAAGACTCAAACTTTCAGGATCCTACTGGAATCTAAGATTATTCTATCATTGTTTTTCCCACAACCTTCAGCCAATCACCCTAGAATCACACAAGGAAATTAGCCACTCATCATCATAATGAAAGTATTAAATGTAAGGGAAGAAGGTGAATATTTGAACAAAGAAGAATTTAATGAAAAGACTTCAATAACTGAATCAAATATCACAACAAAGCGTTCTTTGGATAATAATCCAACAAGACAAGACAACAATTGAGGGAATTGAAGACAATCTTACAAAACCCTTCAATAAAGCTAGAAAAACTAGGGACTTCAATCTTCCTTCAACCTTCAAAAAGGTTCTTCAACTCTCCCAACTTGGAGTATGCTGCTGCTGCTGCGTGATCTTTCGGTGTAAGCGGCCTCCTCGATTTGTGGAAATCTAACCCTTTTTATAGGAAAATAACCCTCCAAAGATAATAAATCTTAGAAAGATATTTTCCCATAAATATAGGTAAATATATGATTCTGCATATCTCCTTCCTTCCAGGAGCCAAGCCCAAAAATATAAGATCACTTTCCAATTTTAAAAGATCTCAGCCAAGAATAAAATATTCTCGCCGCGTCCTAGGTGTTCGCCTCGGTCGAGTCGGCGTCTCTGGATCACCTCGGTCGAGATGAATCTTTGGTCAACCGAGGTGAGTCACAACTGAATGTGAAATCTCTCAAAACTGGTCCAAAGTAAATCCTTAATCCATGGCTATGCTTCCTGGATGTAGCTCCAAATGACTCTTGACTTCTTTTGCTCCTTTTTGATGCAAAACGTACCATATTACCTGCAATTACAACGAAACTAGGTGTAGACCTCGATTCTCGCAAAGGTAGATGAAATGGTAGTAAAATCACATAATGTATATACAAACATGCAGATTATTGAAGATAAAACGTCCAAACAAACCCCAAAATATAGACTATAATTCATGCTATCAAAATACCCCATACTTAGCCCTTGCTTGTCCCCAAGCAAGTTCCGCATATAGAAGACAAGATAGAATGGATTATAAGTCAAGAAAATCAATGAAAAAGCCTTTCAAAAGCATTTTATGGTGTGCAACTACCATAGATCACTCTAAGAGAGTACTTCCTGGAATTTAAAAACTCAACATGATCAAAACATTTTATAAATATAGGAAAGTTGTTCATCTTTGCATAAAATCATAGAATGCATAATAAATCATAATTATCAAAATTAATCATGTATAATCCGATTTAAACCGCTAAGTCAATCAACAAGCTCAAGGTCTCAAGGGCTTCCCAAAAGAAAGGTCAAGAAACGTGTAGGGTAGGGATGTATGTAAGGTAATGTGGTGCTAGAATCCGGGAAAAGGATGAACTTTACTTCCACCTTGACTTGCAACATCTTCCACCAATAAGCTTTGCTTATTCCACTTTTTTTTTTTCTTTTTACTTTACTTTTTGGGATGCATGGACAGAGGTGCACAATAACCGAAGCCTAGGAAATCTGCAATCATCAATTTCTTGAGATGCATCAAACCCTTGATGCACATACCATGACCCGTTAGGAATATCGCTCAATCCGACTTTGGCAAGACACAAACACCCGGCTATGTGAATGGTGCCGAGTTACTCATCTTCATGATTGACTTCCCCAAACCTATTATTACTTTCTAGCACTTTCACTTCCAGCCCACTTCTCAACTTTAACTTGCTTTTACCACTTTGCTTGCTTCCAAATTCCCGGATAGGTAAAGGGAGGCAAAATGTATATGAGGGGCTAAGCATGATCAAGAAGAAGAAGAAGAAGAGAATGAATTGCCTTGGTCTTTCCAAGAAGAACATGAGAGAACTTACCCTGCGGTGTCAACCTTCAAATTCAACATAATTTGGATAAAAACAAAGTATTAAACATGCCAATAATTTCAAACAAAGCATTTAGCAACTTAAACATATTATAAAACCTTTCAAACACATAAAGAATTTAAAACCAGTCAGTAAACAAGATCTTCACTGAGATCATATCCAGATAAGTAACACAAAATCGTTTTCGAAAACTCTCAGTTAACACACCTCGGTCGAGGTGTTCCTGGTTCAACCGAGGTGAAACACCTCGTTTGGCCAAGACTGACTCGGTCGAGGTCGGAAAAAATTTTTTTTTAAACCAGTTTTATTTCAGTTTCGACGTTTTTCTCAATCAAATAACCTGTAGGTATGCATGTAATATCAGATAATCATATAAAGGCAATGAAGCATAAATACGAAAATATCCGATAAATAAAATACATCAAAGGTGTCAAATACAACACGTAGTCACGTAGTCAAATAACAAACACCCCATACTTGAGACACACTGTCCCAGTGGGTATAATAAAAGTCTAAACAAGAGAAAACTCACCGGATAAAAGCCGAACTGCATAAAAATATAATAATAAAATCCTGCGGCTCCTCAGTAGTCTCGATCCGGTGGTGGTGGTGGTATGTAGGGGTACTGAGTCGGATCATAGGGATGACCCATGATACGCTCAAACTGTAGCTGAGCCATCATGTGCTGATGATGCTGCCGCTCCTGCATCTCGCGGATATCCAGCGAAAGTGCAGCGTACGAGTCAATAACCTGATCCGTCAGGTCATCGATCCGTCTGTGAGCAGCCCTATCTCTCACTCCCCGCCTCCTGCGTCTAGCAGGTCTGACTGGAGCAGTCTCAGCTGGCGCCGGCTCAGTGTCCTCCTCGTCATCATCCAAATCAATAATAGGTGGCGCGCTCGTCCCAGCTGTATCTGTACCTGTGTCCATCGGGACGCCACCTCCTCTCTCATCTACTGTATCATCATCATCGTCGTCCTCATCCTCAACCTCCTCCTCAGCCTCAGCAGGGGCAGCTGCTGCCTCTCTGTAATCCTCCATAAGTGGAGCCCATGCTGTCTGCTAGTAGTGTGGATCAAAGACAGAGAACTGTGCAGACCATCTGATGCCCTGAGGTGCAGTCAGCTCCCATGGCATAGCGACGTAGGGTGTAGTCAAACCACGGGGAACTAGAATCCTCCGTGTAATCATCTCCTGAAGTCCGAGCGGCTTGGCAGCCGCCACCATGGTACACCTACTCAGATCCATATCCTGATACCTAGCGATATGGGTCACTATCCCTCCGCAACATATATCTCCCTTCCCTTTGGCCTTGATCCTGTCCAGATCCTCTGCCAGCATCAATCCAAAGTCAGGGTATCCACCTGTGACCATGCAGTACAAAGCAAAGAGCTCCCCCTGTCGGACCTTCTGGGGCGTCTCAGTACGCGCCAAAAGCGTCTCGCTGAAGATCCTGTGAGCTAAACGAAAAGCAAGATGGAAGATAAGCTTCTCCCTGGAATCACCAGGGCGCCACCTATCTGCATGCTCTGTAATGTGGGCGATCTGACCCCATAACTCTCTAGCTACAGCTCGGGTCGGGAAGTCTACGGCAGTGGGGGCAGGGAAGCCAAAAATGTCTCTCCAGTGGTCTAGAGGTACTAAGTAGTTCCGGTTCATCAACTGGTACTTCACAGCCCTCTCTGTGGGGAGGTAAGTGAAGGAGCTGACAAACTCGAGGGTCGGCTCTAGGTAGGCTGGGGCTCGGATCTCAGTAAACTGATCCAGCCCAACGGTGGTGATCATCCTCCTAAGATCTCCATCTACGTGGAGACAATCAAAGGCAGAAATATCCAGAAATCTAGGAGCGATAACTGGACGACTAGCAATACGATCATAATCTACCCGGTGTCTCTCGTGGATCACCGGAATAGAAGGTCGGGATGAGGAAGAAGAAGGGGAAGGAGAGGATCTATCTCTAAGGACTAACATTCTGTCAGAACTCATCTTCAAACAGCACTGTCAGACTACCTCGGTCGACTGACAAACTCCAAGAATCACCTCGACCGAGGTGCAGGTCGACTGGACTGAGGCGAAGACAGTCGCGATTTCAACTCTCTGAATTTCAGTTCTTTTCCCCCAAAAATCACTACCGATGCTTCCTAAGGGGTACTTAAATCTTTCCTCAACAGATTCAAGGGCAACCAAAGCCCAAATTGCAGTAAACGAACGAGTTTAGGTTTTCGATCGTTTTTACCTCGTTCCGGCCGAGTTGCTTGAATTTCTTGCAGATCTGTAATTGCAATCGACTCCTCTACCCTTCAATCTCGGTTTGGAAGCAGAAAACGTCGAAAACGAGCAAGAATCGCGAGTGAGCGAAATGGATCTGTCGCCGCGGTCGAGGTAGGTAAAAAAAATGTGAAAAGTAATTTTTCCCTTTTTTATACTGTTACTGGATCTGCGGTCAACTCGGTCGAAATGGTCTCGACTGGACCGAGGCGGTTCTGCAGAAACCCTAGTCGCCTCGGTTGCTCAAGAATCAACTCGGTCGAGGTGCTCTGACAGTGACCGAGGTGTTTCTGTCTTTTCAGAATCTCGAACTTCTGTCCTTCCAGTTGTGCTCCTCCTTAGATATTCCCTGTTGTCTTTCTAGAACGCCAAAAACAAAGCAAAGCAAAGTAAAAACAAAAACTATCTAAGCTAGACTAGAAAACGGGAAAAGAAAGCAATACCTTGGGTTGCCTCCCAAGAAGCGCTTGATTTAAGGTCGCTAGCTGGACCATAATGCGTTTCAAACGAGGTGGGAGGTTCCCTCACCCCATACTTCACCTCCATCGTGGGGTGAAGTAAGTAAATCCATCAAACGTTCCAGGACGTGTAAGTGCTCGTCGGGGAATGAATCGTCTATGGGTGGGCTATCCGTCTCGCGGGAGGATTCCGGTAGCCGGCTGAGGTGATCCGCAACTGAATTCTCGGATCCCTTCTTATCGCGGATCTCTAGGTCAAACTCTTGCAGCAAGAGAATCCATCGAATAAGGCGCGGCTTTGCATCCTTCTTAGCCAACAAGTAACGAATGGCTGCATGGTCGGTGTAGACAATGACTTTCGCCCCTACTAGATAGAAACGAAACTTCTCGAAAGCATATACAACCGCCAATAACTCTTTCTCGGTGGTAGCATAGTTGCGTTGTGCTTCATCTAGCGTCTTGCTAGCATAATAAATGGCGGTGGTCCGTCCATCTTTCTTCTGTCCGAGCACCGCTCCTACGGCTACATCACTAGCGTCACACATGACCTCAAAGGGCAAGGTCCAATCAGGAGGCTGGATAATGGGAGCGGAGATCAACGCTTCCTTAATCCTGTAAAAAGCATCAAGACACTCCTGCGAAAACTCAAAAACAACATCTTTATTCAAGAGGTTAGTTAGAGGTTTAGAAATCTTAGAGAAGTCCTTGATGAATCTCCTGTAGAAACCTGCATGCCCGAGAAAACTCCTCACACCTTTAACAGAACAAGGAGGAGGGAGTTTCTCAATAGTCTCGATCTTAGCTCGATCGACTTCAATACCTCGATTAGAAACGAGGTGTCCTAGCACAATGCCTTCATTAACCATAAAATGACACTTCTCCCAATTCAAAACAAGGTTAGTGTCTTCACATCTTTTAAGTACTAGAGAAAGGTTAGATAGGCAATCATCAAAAGAGGAACCATATACAGAAAAATCATCCATAAATACCTCCATGATCTCCTCTATGTACTCGGAAAAGATAGCCATCATGCATCGCTGGAAGGTGGCGGGTGCATTGCACAATCCAAATGGCATCCTCCGATAGGCAAACGTTCCCCAAGGACAAGTGAAAGTGGTCTTCTCCTGATCATCCGGATGGATAGGAATCTGGAAGAATCCACTATAGCCGTCCAAGTAGCAAAAGTGTGAATGCTGGGCCAACCGTTCGAGCATTTGATCAATGAAGGGAAGCGGAAAATGATCCTTCCGAGTTGCCGTGTTTAGCTTCCTATAATCGATGCAAACTCGCCAGCCCGTGACGGTCCTCGTTGGGATCAACTCGTTGTTCTTATTCGTCACAACGGTCATCCCTCCTTTCTTCGGAACGACATGCACCGGGCTAACCCACTTGCTGTCCGAGATAGGATAAATAATACCTGCATCTAACAACTTAAGAACTTCCTTCTTCACAACCTCTTTCATGATCGGGTTTAACCGTCTTTGAGGTTCCCGTGAAGTCTTATGATTATCTTCCATTAGAATTCTATGCATGCAGAAAGAAGGTTTAATGCCAATAAGATCATCCGTGGTGTAACCTATGGCTTTTCGATGCTTTCTCAGGACATGCATTAACTTAGATAATTCAGAATCGAAGAGGGAAGCACTAGCAATAACGGGATAAGTGGAATCCGGTCCAAGAAAGAAATACCTCAAGTGACTAGGGAGTTTTTTAAGCTCCACTACTGGGGGTGCTTTCTGGGGGGAATCCGTGCTTCCTCTTTCCAGTGAAGTGGTATCAGAAACTGGGCTTGATGAAGTCTCAGTTTGAATCATCTTGCCATCGACCTCGGTCGAGGCGCAAAGGTGTTGACCGAGGTGTTCTTCGGTCGCCTCGCTCAGTCCAGAAAGTGCCTCGGTCGAGGTACTGCTACTGGATCCGAGACTGGAGATTTTCGTCTCCTGGATTAGCTTCTCAGTTTTAGCTTCTGGATCCTCTTCCAGTGCCTTCAAGCTCCGTATATCTGCATCACAAGAAGCATCTATACCTTCCTCCATTAAACTGAAGCTAATAACTCTTTCGAGTGGATCGTTAATAAGGATAGAGCTCACCAATTCTCTTGATTCTTCTTCATCGTAGATGTTGAAGATATCATCGGTCAGTTGCTCCCCTTTCATGGCTGCAAGTAGTGCGAACTCCACCTCATCGCCACCAACGTTGAATTTCAACTTGGCGTTCTTGCAATCAACGTTGCAACCCGAAGTTGCTAGAAATGGCCTCCCGAGAATAATAGGTACTGGATAATCTGCGGGAATGTCAAGTACGACAAAATCTATGGGTAGATAGAAGTTACCTAACTTGACCGGAACGTCCTCCAAGATGCCCACGGGATGGGTAATGGAGCGATCCGCCATGTAAAGTCGAAACTTGACCGGTTTGGGCTCTCCAAGACCGATCTTAGTGCACAACTCCAGCGGGATGATGCTCACGCTGGCTCCTAGATCACAAAGGGCTTCACAAGTTACATCCCCGACTTGAATGGGAATGCAAAATGAGCCGGGATCTCTCAACTTGGGTGGCATCTTTTCCTTCATGATCTTGATAAGCTCCGAAGATTTAGATGTCATCCTAACTTCACCAACATCCTCCAGCTTCCTTTTCCTTGATAAGATCTCTTTTAAGAACTTCCCATAGGCGGGCATACCTAAAATAGCATCAAGGAAAGGAATATTAATATGTAGCTTATTCATCAAGTCAAGAAACTTACCGAAGTGCTTGTCAAGATGTGCTCTGGCTCTGGACTGAGGGAATGGAAGTGGTGGTTTATATGCAGGAGGTGGAACATAAGCTTCTGTCGTTCCTCCTGCTTTCTGTTGCTCCTCCTCGGTCAGCATCTCGGTCGAGGTGTTCTTCGACTGGATCTGGACCGAGGTGGTCTGCGTCGAGCGAGGTGCTGGATCTGCAGTTTTGAGTCCACTCCTCGTCGTTATGGCCATGCACTGGCCCTTAGGGTTAGTTTCCGTCTTTGCTGGAAGCTTCCCTGGATCTCTTGGCGCATCATTCGCCCTATTAGCAAGTTGTTGTTCGAAGGACTTTTGGGCCCTCGAAAATGAAGTCATAGAATTCTCCATAGCGCTAAGCTTGATCAGGATTGCCTCCAGAACTGCGTCCTTCTTTTCTGGCTGAGACGAACTTGATCCTTGCCCTTGGCTTTTCAATGGAGTAGAAGAAGAAGAAGAAGGAGAAGAGAGGAAAGGATTAGAGGAATCATTAGAGTTGGAGTTTGAATGGTTATTACCGTGGTTTTGGTTATTCGCCCTCCAGTTGTTGCTATTGGATCCTCTATTGTTGTTGTAGTTGTTGTTTCGAGAACCGTTGTTGTTGTTGTTACGGTACCCGTTATTGTTGTTGTTGTTCCTTTGCCCTTGCTCTTCCTTCTTAGTTTGGGCCATCAAGAGCTCCTTCAATTGCTTCACGTCATTCTTCAACGACGTGAGTTGATTGTTGTTGGATTGAGTCTCTTGAAAGTTGACTCTTTTAACTCCACCTTCAGCTCCTTGGTGGGTGTATTTCTCCATGTGCAACGCTTGCTTCTCAATGAAGTCCCAAGCCTCATCAATCGCCATGTCCATGAAGGTACCGGCGGAAAGTAGTTGGAGATTGAACTAGGTGCTTCCGTCCAGCCCTTTGAAGTAGATCTCCAACAACTCGATCTTTGGAATCCCATGATGTGGGCAATCCAAGAGGATATCCTTGAACCGCTCCCAAGATCTGGACAAGCTCTCTTTGTCCTTCATAATGAAAGCGTTTATCTTCCCTCTCATTTCAGCGGTCTTTGATGGGGGAAAGAATTTGGTCAAGAATTCCGTAGTCATCTCCTCCCATGTGCTAATTTTTCCTGGAGGAAGAGATTGATACCAAGTAAGAGCTCTATCTTTTAAAGAAAAGTAAAAAGGTCTTAGCTTGTAGTTGTTATTCTCAATTCTGGGAGGTCGCAAGGTTTCCATCAAAATCTCGTAGTTTTGAAGATGTTGATACGGCGACTCTTTCTCTAGCCCTCCGAATTGGCATTGGCGAATCATGGCTAGAACTTGCGGTCGAAGTTCGTAGTCATGATCTGCTGGATCTCCTAGGTTCACTCCTGGACGCCTCAGTTGTTGATTAGGGTCCATCCTTTGACCTAGGGTTTGTGGGAGTCCTGCAAGAAGAACATCTCGGACTGGCAGCCGAGGTGGAAGTACCTCGGCCGGGGCGTTGGGTACTGGAAAGTGCATCGGTCGAGGATCAACAGGAGGATCCTCCCTCGGTCGAAGTAGAATCTGGTCCCGGATGACTGCAATCTCAGCTTCGATTGCTGCAGTCCTGGCGCGATTCTCCTCTTTCTCTTGCATTAGTTCTTCCTTGCTGAGGCGCAGCAGTTCCTGCGTCTCTCTCAATTGGGCCGCAAGATCGCGATCGTCTTGTTGAGCCATCTTTGCTTCTCTTAAGCGTCGCTTGTACGTCTTTTCTGGTTCGGGATCGTAAGGAACGATTTCCTTCCCAGTGCGGGTTCTTCGCATGTACCTAAGAAAGAACCTGCAAAAGTCACTCAAGTAGAGTGGTTAGACAAAACGGGGCAAGCGCCCCAAGAGCAAACCGTACTGGCTTGGTCTAGACCAAGTCCCCGGCAACGGCGCCAAAAACTTGTTCGCTCCAAATGGTGTGTGCAAGCTTTAAATTTATAACCCTAGACTTAAGCTTAAAACAAGGATGCGAACCCGCAGTGTACGGGTCAATCGTAGTAAAAGCAAGAAAATTCCAGGGGTCGATCACAGGGACTCGATGAAACAAAGTCAATACGGTATGCTATGTCAATTCTAACCACGAGAGCAATTAACACAATCAAAGATGAATAAGAAGTCAATAAAGCAAATATGCAATTCTAGGGATTAAAGCATCTAGTTGTGGTTCCAACTCAAGATCTATAGATAAGCGGACAAAGCTGAGATTTTTGCGAGGGGAAGGTGTTACTAAAGTGGAGTAGATCACCGGGTAAGTCTCACTACACACTAATCCTAAACCGTAACTCCTATTACCGGGTAAGTCTCAAGGAATCAAGATAAAGAACTATAACCTCAAACTAACACACCATCTAAGGGAATAGAATCAACCTTTACCGGGTAAGTCTCAGGCTAACTCACAAAGATAGGATGGAAGCACACTCAAACCCCAATAAAGGATAAACCTTTATTACCTACACTCATGATCGTTGGTAAACAAACTAAGGAATTACCGGGTAAGTCTCATCCTAAGCTTGCATTGAACCAGGAAAGGTGTAATAAGAATAGGATTTGGCAAACTCTAACACTTAACTCTCAGTTATGGATCAGATAAGTCACCTCGGTCAGAAGAATTCCACCCCGGCCGAGATGTTCATCGACTGAACGAGATGCTTAGGGTTAAGGTTAAAGACTCAAACTTTCAGGATCCTACTGGAATCTAAGATTATTCTATCATTGTTTTTCCCACAACCTTCAGCCAATCACCCTAGAATCACACAAGGAAATTAGCCACTCATCATCATAATGAAAGTATTAAATGTAAGGGAAGAAGGTGAATATTTGAACAAAGAAGAATTTAATGAAAAGACTTCAATAACTGAATCAAATATCACAACAAAGCGTTCTTTGGATAATAATCCAACAAGACAAGACAACAATTGAGGGAATTGAAGACAATCTTACAAAACCCTTCAATAAAGCTAGAAAAACTAGGGACTTCAATCTTCCTTCAACCTTCAAAAAGGTTCTTCAACTCTCCCAACTTGGAGTATGCTGCTGCTGCTGCGTGATCTTTCGGTGTAAGCGGCCTCCTCGATTTGTGGAAATCTAACCCTTTTTATAGGAAAATAACCCTCCAAAGATAATAAATCTTAGAAAGATATTTTCCCATAAATATAGGTAAATATATGATTCTGCATATCTCCTTCCTTCCAGGAGCCAAGCCCAAAAATATAAGATCACTTTCCAATTTTAAAAGATCTCAGCCAAGAATAAAATATTCTCGCCGCGTCCTAGGTGTTCGCCTCGGTCGAGTCGGCGTCTCTGGATCACCTCGGTCGAGATGAATCTTTGGTCAACCGAGGTGAGTCACAACTGAATGTGAAATCTCTCAAAACTGGTCCAAAGTAAATCCTTAATCCATGGCTATGCTTCCTGGATGTAGCTCCAAATGACTCTTGACTTCTTTTGCTCCTTTTTGATGCAAAACGTACCATATTACCTGCAATTACAACGAAACTAGGTGTAGACCTCGATTCTCGCAAAGGTAGATGAAATGGTAGTAAAATCACATAATGTATATACAAACATGCAGATTATTGAAGATAAAACGTCCAAACAAACCCCAAAATATAGACTATAATTCATGCTATCATAAGCATCTCCTCATCATCCGGTATGGGCATGTGGTCAACAACAGGAGCCCGGCTAGAGCTGGCAGCATATCTCTCAACAATGGCCCCCTGAGGCCGTCTCGGCACGAAAGGGTAAGCCGGTATGTACAGATCGGAGAGCTCGTCTCCAAGTGGAAGCGGCCGGGGGAGGTATGTAATGTGACTCCCATCTGCCAATGAGAGCCAAAAGAAGTTCTCCCCGTCACTCTTGAGGAGCTTGCACCTCCTCAACATCCCCTCCATTTAAAGTGGGGCCTCTAACCCATCCTCCAAGTCGGAGAGGTCCATCACCTGTGAAGCGATCAAGGAGATCACCCCACCACCCACAATGTCACGTGGCTCGTTCCTCCTAATCCGCTTCAAAGTGGTAAGGAAGAGGTATGGCCAATCCGGCACCTTGTCGTTCATGGGGAGGCAGGCGTACAATAGTGGAAGGTCCTTGAGAGCGACCTTGTTCTCCTCCTTCTATCCACAGAAGACACTCATGAAGATCTTTGACAGGAGCCTCAAGCAAGGGTGAGTGAGTTTGTTAGAGTCCTCACCCCCGGCATGAAACTCGGATCCAGTGGCGGCCTGCCAGAACTCGCACAAGTCGGGTGTCGGAACGGGCTCCCACCAGTTCTCGGAGGCGCAAATAGTTACCCCAAATGCCTCCTGCAGTTGGGTGTAGTCCAGTGTATACTTCCTCTTGTTGAACTTGAATGAAAGTCCAACACAAATATGGTCCTCCTTTTCCATGGTGAAGGTGGCGATGAATTAGCGGCTAAGCTCGGGGTATGTTGGGGCATTCATGTCCAGAAAGTCACCGAGCCCAGCGTTGGTGAGGAATGCCTGCATGCTCTCCAACATGCCCAATTTTGCCAAAGTAGGAACTTGCAAAAAACGAGTTGCATACACAACCCGATCTTGTACAATCCTATACCGCTCTTTCTTAGACTCCGACAACTTGTATATCCTCTGGTTTTCCATTTCTTGCAATTGAACAAGTAAAGGAATTAGAAAGTTCACAAATTGGATTAAGAGACTGTTCGCTCCAAACGGTGTGTGCAAGCTTTAAATTTATATCCCAAGAAATATGCTTAAAACAAGGATGCGAACCCGTAGTGTACGGATCAATTATAGTAAAAGCAAGAATTCCGGGGTGTCGATCTCTAGGACTTAGGTGAAAATAAGCAAGTATAGGTAGTCAATGTAACTAATAACCACAAAAGCGATTAAAGCAATCAAAGAGATGATAATAAGGTCAATTAAAAGAAATATGCAAATTCTAGGGATTAAAGTATCTAGTTGGGGTTCCAACTCAAGATCTCAAGATAAGCGGACAAAGCTGAGATTTTGCAAAGGAAAGGTGTTTCTAAAGTGGAATAGATCACCGGGTAAGTCTCACTACTCCCTAACTCCAAACCAAAAGTTCCTATTACCGGGTAAGTCTTAAGGTACTAAGGAAAGGAATTATAATCTCAAACCAAGACATCAACTAAGGGAATAGAATCAACCTTTACCGGGTAAGTCTCAAGCTAACTCACAAAGATGGGTTGAAGGCACACTCAAACCCCAATAAAGGATAAACCTTTATTACCTACGCTTATGATCTTGGGTAAACAAACAAAGGAATTACCGGGCAAGCCTCATCCTAGGCTTGCATTGAACCAGGAAAGGTGTAATAAGAATAGGATTTGGCAAACTCTAACACTTAACTCTCAGTTACGGATCAGAAAAGGTCACCTCGGTCAGTCAAGTTCCACCCCGGCCGAGATGTTCATCGACTGAACGAGATGTTCTAGAGTTAAGGATAAAGACTCGAGCTTTCAGGGTCCTACTGGAATTAAAATTATTCTATCATTGTTTTTCCCACAACTTTCAGCCAATCACCCTAGAATCGCACAAGGAAATTAGCCACTCATCATCATGAAAGCAATAATCAAATATATGAGAAGGGAATAAATATTTGGACACAAAAACCTTAAGAACAAGGCTTCAATAACTGAATTAAATATCAAAACAAATCAGCGTTCCTTGGATCAGAAATCCAACAAGACAATAAAACAAAAGGGAATCTAAGAAAGTCTTACAAATCTCCTCAAAAGCTATAACAAGCTATGAACTTCCTTCCTTCAATCTTCCTTCAAAACTTCCAAACATCCTTCCTAACTGCAGCTTCTTCAATCTCCAAGTATGCGATGATGCTGAGTTATGGAAAATCCATCCCTTTTTGTAGGAGAATTATCTTCCAAAGATAATAATATCTTAAAAAGATAATTTCCTAATAAAATATATTCATATCTCTAAAATAGATCTCCTAAATATATGATCTTCCTTCCAGAAATCTAGCCCAAAAATATAAGATCTTTCCTTCCAAAAATAAAAGATCTCAGCCAAATAAAATATATCTCGCCGCGTCAGGGTATTCGCCTCGGTCGGGGCGCTCCTCTAGATCACCTCGGTCGAGGTGCCACTGTAGCTGACCGAGGTGAATATCAGCTGAATGTGAAATCTCTCAAATCTGGTCCAAAGTAAATCTTCTTTGTAAATTGCTTGCTTCCTGAGTTCTCTTTTAAGCTCCTGAATGTAGCTCCAATGACTCCTTTGCTCCTTAGCTCCATTTCGATGCAAAATGTGCCATTTTGCCTACGATTGCAACGAAACTTGGTGTAGACCTCGATTCCCGTAAAGGTAGATGAAACAACAATATAATCATATAATATACATTCAAACATGCGGATTATTGAAGATAAAACGTCTAAACAAGTCTCAAAATATAGACTATAATACATGTTATCAAAATATCCCATACTTGTCCCTTGCTTGTCCCCAAGCAAGTTCCAAATCTTAAGTAAGATAGACTGGATTATAAGTCATAAATATCAATGAAAAGTATTTGAAAACATTTTTGGTGGTGTGCTCCACTCATAGATCACTCTAAGAAAATGCATCATGGTGTTTAAAATCAAAATATGATCAAAACATTTTATAAATATAGGTAAGTTGTTCATCTTTGCATAAAATCATAGAATGCATAATAAATCATAATTATCGAAATCAATCATGTATAATCCGGTTTAAACCACCAAGTCAATCAACAAGCTCGAGGTCTCAAGGGCTTTTCAAGAGAAGGTCAAGAAACGTATAAGAGTGGGATGTATATAGGGAATGTGGTGCTAGAATCCGGGAAAAGGATCTTCATTTCACTTGCTTTGAACTTCAACATCATCCACCTATAATCTTCGCTTATTTACTTTTTACTTTTTGGGATGCATGGACAGAGGTGAACAATAACCGAAGCCTAGGAGATCAGCAATCATCAATTTCTCGAGACGCCTCAAACCCTTGATGCACATACCATGACCCGTTAGGAATATCGCTCAATCCGACTTTGGCAAGACACAAACACCCGGCTATGTGAATGGTGCCGATTTACTTATCATCATGATTGACTTCCCCAAACCTATTTGTTTCTTTCTAACTTTTCAACCAACATCTCAACTTTTCTTTCACTTGCTTTTCACTTGCTTGCTTCCAAATTCCCGGATAGGTAAAGGGAGACAAATATATAAATGAGGGGCTAAGCATGATCAAGAAGAAGAAGAGAAGAGAGTGAATTGCCTTAATCATCCCAGGAAGAAAGTGAGAGAACTCATCATGTGGTGTCAACCTTCAAATTCAACATAATTTGGATAAAAATAAAGTATTAAACATGCCGAAATTTCAAACAAAGCATTTAGCAACTTAAACATATCATAAAACCTTTCAAACATATAAAGATTTCAAAACCAGTCTGCAAACAAAATCATCACTGAGGTCATACCCAGATAAGAAGCACAAAAATCGTTTCGAAAACTGTTTCAGTTAAACCACCTCGGTCGAGATGTTCTAAGTCAGCCGAGGTGATGCACCTCGTGTAACACCCCGAATTCTCAAAACTCGGGACATTACTGGTTAGGACCTCACAATGGGTCCCGACCTCAGTTTGACAACAATATCACTAGTATCTTGCAACAAGACACAAATAAGAAAAACAGAAATTTATAAAAATGTATTTGTAAAAGGATGAATGCAACAAAGTCTAACAGCATATCGTACTTAAACAACGAAAAAGACTAACTGTCTTAACAAAAGGGAAAGACAACAAAGCAACAACCCAAACCCCCACTCTAAGGAGTACGGAGACCCGGCTGACCACTACTTCCGGATCATTCAGCTGCTGTTCTAACCTACGGTAAATCTAAAAACACAACAAAACAACCATTAGCTAGTTATCTAAACATTAGGAGAATAATAATAGCACACACACACATAAAACAATAAACACTCATCATGCTTTCAAACAATCCATTTATTATCTTCATTTAAGTCATTCACTCTAATGATACTTATTTTGTGACACGAGGGATTCCCAAACCTCGCCTCCGCCCCCGTGTACCCATCAGGAGTGGATCCGATGCATCTCACCGTGTACCTGTATGGTCTGGGTATAGAGAACCTCCCAGTCTCCTGGCAGAGCTGGGCAGTGATGTCATGGCCCGTTATACATACACTTGGGCCTTAAAACACAATAACCACGGTCGTCCTAACAAGTTGTTATTTTTATTATAACACACATTACACAGACACGACCATTATCACCCAACTAATATCCAGAAACCAGCTAAGTAAGTCGCAAGGACTTACCTGAATCAAATCACACTCTATCAAATCTCAACTCGGTCCGTACTCATTGTACCTCAAACGCCTATCAAACAAGGCATGTGGATCAAAATCACATCCCATACTCTTAGAAGTGATAAACTTCTAAGAGGTACAATCTCATGAGGAGAAATTACGAAAATACAACTCTCTTAAGGTAAAAGACTATTTTACCCCTGATCCCAAAAACTCTCAAAAGTCTATCATTAAATTCTCATATTTTCTTTCAGAACTTATTTCCATCATCTGGTTCTCCAAGATAGTTTACTAGAGATTATAAAGTTAACAAGGTTTTAAAATATCAAAGGGGTTGCTAAGGTCCGACCTTTACACTTAGCTACTAGGTCTAAGATCAAATCTTAGACATACTCGTCAAAGAGAACAACGTCATTTCCTTCCCAAGTTTAGATAAAATCTCACAATTATTCTAGGTAAGAGATCAAGAACCTAAACACTTAGCTTAAGTTAACAAAACGAAACTTTAGAATATTCTCGTAAGTGGAACTCGTTAACAACGATAGCACTTGACCACTCCTCGGAACCACCGCAACCTTCATATCTAGTGCACACTACCCGGTCGTACTACTCTAGCTCTTCCCGGTTACAATTCTACCACCCGTCTCCGTGGCTCCTATTTTCACCACTCTACTCTTACACACACACATATATATATATATATACTTATATATATACATTACCCTTATACCTATATATATACTCCAATCTTATACATCTATATATATACGTCTACGTACACTGCATTACTGCATATATATATATATATATATATATATATATATATATATATATATATATATATATATATATATATATATATATATATATATATATATATATATATATATATATATATATATATATATATATATATATATATATACTTAATTTTCATCCCCTCTTATACAACTATATATACATATACTTATATATACTCTACCCTAATACATATATATATATACATATATATATATATATATATATATATATATATATATATATATATATATATATATATATAACTTCTGATACATATATACAACTTCTTATACGTATATGTATATACTATACTGAGGGAGCAAACTCACCGTGCAACACAGTCGTCACTCCCTGCAGGGACTCGGTGCCTAGCTCGCTCGGAATGACCTTCGAATAGAACTCGCGGTCCTGCGTAACACCAGCCAACAATAGGGTCGATAACTATATACTCCAATTACACTCGTTGCGTGCGAGGCTTGATGAAGAGCTCACAGAGCACGCTTACCTTCTGTTATGACCAATCAAAGACGGTAGAAGGCGGTAGTACTCCGGTTGGCGAGAGGATACACCATATCGATGTTGTGTCGTTTGAGTCGCGAGAAGAGATACGTCAACAGTGGCCGGTTGGGTGTAGTTTCTCACCCGGAAATCGATCGACAAGCAAGGCGGCGAGAAGGTGATGGGGCGTCCTTGCTCCTCGACTTCGTACCCCTCACAGGGAACCGGACGACGCTGGCGGCCTTGCTTCGCTGCGCAACAGTAGGTTTTTCACGGAGGGTTAATAGCCTTAGGAGGAAGGGAGAAGAGTCTCTACTCACCTGGCCGACGATGACGCAACGGTTCCGATGCGGAGAGGGTTGTTTGGGTGGACCGATGGGCGGCGCTTCAGTTACGGTTGTCCGAGAGTACCGAAGACGATGTGATGCCGGTTGTGCAGAAAGATGGAGGAGAGATTCGTACGTGGTTAATTAGGTTTAGATTATTACATTAGGTTAAAACAATTAAGGGTTAAGGATGTGGGCTGGCAGGAGGATCACTGGGCCGAAAGTTGGGCCTCCTCTTCTAGTTACAAGATGGGCTAAAAAGAATTGCGTCGTTACTCGTACTAAACCGATCTTCGAGTTTTAAATTATACGAAATTCTATCCGGTTTATACATTTTTTTTTATATCACTTTATATGAATTAAGGTCAAATAAAATGATGGAATCTAATATTGTTTTATTTTATTTAAAACGAAAAAGGTTGGCGGATCGGAATCCGGTTTGATCGGGTATTAAACGGAAAATACAATTTTCCGGATATTACATCAGTGCCCCCTTAAAATAAGTTTCGTCCCGAAACTTAGAATAAAGTATTTAACCAAACGACTTTCTTTGTATAACTTGGTTTCATTAAGTCCCATTTTCTAACATGCAACTACTCAATCATCATACTTGGGCACACATCACATAAAACACAATCACTCAATCCAAGGTAAAAACATGAAAAGTCAAACAAAATAGCATCTGAGTACTAACTCGTCGGTACAGAAGCAGTAGCTAACCCTGCAAAGAACTCGGGATAATTACGCCTAATACTCTCCTCTGTCTCCCAAGTGGTCTCATCGGCTCCTCGTCTAGACCACTGAATCCTCAACCTCGGTATCTCCTTGGACCGTAGACGTCTTGTACTGCGCTCCAAGAGAGCTACTGGGTACTCCACAAATGTATGATCGGGCTCAACTGTCAAATCCTCGTGAATGATAACGTGTCTCGGATCCGGGATGTACTCTCTCAACTAAGATACATGGAAGACCGGGTGGACACCCTCTAGTCTCGCTGGTAGTGCTACACGGTAGGCAACCTCTCCAACTCTCTCCAAGATCTCAAAAGGTCAGACATATCGGGGGCTCAGCTTCCCCTTAATGCGGAAACGCCGGACTCCTCGCGTTGGTGACACTCTCAACCACACCTGAGCACTCACTCTAAACTCTAAGTGTCGACGTCTTTTGTCGGCATAGGACTTCTGACGACTCTGAGCTGCTAACATCCGCTCCCGGACTAGGGATATCCGAGCGATGTCATCCTATATCTGATCTAGAGCTACTCCATCAGCTGTGCTAGGCTCATCCCAACATAATGGTGTACGACATCTCCGCCCGTACAAAGCCTCATAAGGAGCCATCCCAATAGATGCGTGCCAGGTGTTATTATACGAAAACTCTACAAGTGAAAGATGATCTGGCCATACCTGCCCCAATCTTTTACACAAGCCCGCAACATGTCCTCTAATGTCTGGATGGTCCTCTCAGACTGACCGTTTGTCTGTGGATGATATGCGGTGGTAAAGTGGAGACTCGTCCCTAAAGCAGTATGTACCTGCTGCCAAAATCTCGAGGTGAAACGTCCATCTCTATCAGAGACAATAGTCCTCGGTACTCCATGGAGTCTCACAAAGTGTCTGGTAAATCCTCGGCTAGACGACTTACCGGTCACGTTTCCTTAATCGGAATGAAATGTGCGGTCTTCGTCAGACGTTCTACCACTATCTAGATAGCATCAAAACCTTTGTTGAGTCTCAATCCTGTGACAAAATCCATAGATATATCCTCACACTTCCACTGTGGTATTGGAAGTGGGTGGAGCCCTCCTCCGGACACTAAGCTACATACCGAGCCACGTCAGACTTCAAACCACCCCACCTGAAGGAATGTCTCACATCCTTGTACATCTTGCTCGCTCTAGAATGTACTGAGTATGTGGTAGCATAAGCCTCACCTAATATCCTCTGCCTCAGCTCACTTTCTGATGACACACAAATGCGGTCCTGACGTCTCATCACTCCATTAGCCCCAATAGTGAACTGAGGTGCCTCATCTCGAGACATCCTGTCTCGGATCCTGGTCAAAGTTGGGCATGTCTCCTGCTTCTGTCGGATCTCGTCCAACAGATCAGGAAGTAACTCCAAGGTAGCCAACTGACTATCTGTATTTGGAAATTGAATCTCTATCTCTAACCAAGCCAAATCTCTCTACAACTGTGGCTGTACTGTCAAACGGCTAACGCCTTCTCCCGAAGCGTCTTCCGGCTCAAAGCCTTAGCTACTACATTCGCCTTTCCGGGGTGGTTGAGAATCTCAAGGTCGAAATCCTTGATCAACTCTAACCACCGCCTCTAGCAGTTATTCAACTCCCGCTGAGAGAATATGTATTTCAAACTCTTATGGTCTGTGAGGATCTGACATGTCGCCCCATAGAGATAGTGACGCCAGATATTAAGAGCATGGACCACTACAACTAACTCTAGGTCGTGTGTGGGGTAGTTCTCCTCATACGTCTTCAACTGCCGAGACGCATAGGCTATGACCTTACCCCTTTGTATCAAAACACACCCCCAAGCCCAGCTTGGATGCGTCACTGTATACCACAAAGTCATCTGTACCCTTTGTATACAAAGATCAGATGCATATGATTTTCTCAAAAATCAAATTCCTCGCATCACATTTATTATGTTTTCCTTAAACTCATGTCGTTTTACCTTCTTTTAAATCTTTACCGCCAGTAGGATAGTTAAATCCCTTTGAGTTTCCTCGTATACGCCTTACGGATTACGTTGGTTAGTCTTATTATTTTCATCACTCTTATGTCATCAGTCCAGTTTGACTCTTCATTGGAGTACCTCCATTTCTCATTAAACTTTTATATATACACTTTTCGGTAATCATCTTATTGGGGTAATACCGGATCCATATAACAACCTTTAGTCATTCAACTTTACTCCTTCTCATGTCTGTTCTAGCCAGCATGTGGATTCCATCTACAATCACCTCACAACTCGACCACACATTTCACCAAGGCTTTAAATCATACTCTCTATGTTTGTGACGCCTCTGTAGTTCCAATTATTTTGTGTTACATCTTAAATCACAAGGGTTTCCCCTGTCAATCTAGACAGTTTGACCCCACCTTTTTTCAGAGGAGCACCATCAGTCTTACTTGTGTGGAATGTTAAGACATAGGACATGTTCACAATCGTCTGTTTCTTCTTACTCTTCTAGTTCTTCTTACAAGGATCCCTTCATATTAACTTTGATATGTATCTTTCCTTAGTCAGTAGTAAGTAACTACTCACAACAATTTCCTTTACACCATTACTATCATCAATGGTCATTACCAACCGTCAAAAGCTTCTCTTTAACTTCTTTATTAGAGTTATCATATTGGACTCATTCAATGTTACCATCAAGGCTACTAGTACTTGTATTGATTTAACTTCACCATTGTCGTCGTTGATCTCTGAAAGAAATTCACCCAATGTCGGTAAAATTCCTTTATAACCTTTTGGTTATTCTTCTTATCTGTCAACTAACCATCACTGGTAAGCCAACACGTGTAAATTCTCTATTGTTATCAATTAGTCTATAGTTGACCTTCTATAAGATCGTAGACTTGCCTTTTCTTCTATCTCTTTTGAGGTTTGATATACAAGGTGAAAGTATATCTCTTCCATTTATACTCTTTTAGCTCCTTCTACAAATTACACTCCTATAAGAGTATTATACTCTTACGAGTCTAGTTGTATCTTCGTCTCCCGTCAACGGACTTATCAATTCTTCTACGATGACTTATAGTCATTTTTATTTTTATTTATTATTATTATTATTTTTTTTTTTTTTTTTTTTACCCGAGTTATTGTCCACTTGCGGTTCTCTGTTATGACCCGCTAGTGTTATTAACTTAAATCCATTTGTGAGTGGGAAGTTATTTGAGACCCTCTTTTTCACCAAGACCATTCTCCTACACCTTCCTTCCTTGGGGTGATGCTTCTACTTCCGCCTTTATAGACATCCGGTCTTTGTTGTATCCCGATCCTTGTTGTAATTCTTGTGTGTTCTAGGAGGTCACACCACTTTCATGTTGGTGAAATATGCCTTCCACTTTCTAGCAACCTGTAAGCTTCCCTTTTTTTTCAGCTCTTTTATTTTTCGTATTTGGGTGGACAATGTATCTCATCTTGACTCCTACGCTTATGATTGTCTCGGTTTCCCATCTTGATTGTGGTGGCAAGTAGCTTGTCAATAGTGATCATCTTCCGCTATACTTCTAGCCTCAAACTTTCCCCTTCTGCTCCGTCAGTAAGCTTAGATTCGATGCCTCTTGTCCGGATCGCTAATATATTTCACCTTGACCTTCATGCCTATTTGTTTTTTTTTTCTGAAGGCATCCCCTTTGTTTGTAACGTTGCTTTACACCATCTTGAAAGAACCTATGGGTTGTCTTTTTCAATTTGTATACTTGCCAGTCATCCAACACGTTGCCGGAAATACCCTCATGTATATTCTTCATTTGATCCTATTGAGTTGACTCGGGATTCCCTTCTTGTCATCGTCGGTGGTGTTGTCTTTTAGTCTTCCCATTTCCGTCTCGACGTCCCTCAACAAACTCGAAGGAGTTATCCTCCGTTCGTCTACTCTAATGCACATAAGATGTGCATCCTAATACTCACGTTGACACCCTTCAAAATCTACTTAGAGGTGTCAAAGGGGTGAGAAACTCATTATCTTATCTCCGTTAAGGACATAACATAGCTATAATTTCTACTAATCTTTGGCATATACCTATCTATATTACATATCTTTATAATCAAGCTAATAATTCCAAAGAGAGTAACAACCTAAAGTCCATACTAAGCATACTGATATCCGCGGTAGTAGTGGTGGTCAGCCGTACTTTTCTATTCCCAACCAGACTATGCATGAATTTGAAAACCAAAAGTCCTTTTTAAAACTCAGATCCCTTTTCGAGTTCTGCTCAAGTACTTATTCGGTCTTTTAGAAGATTTCAAGTGCCATTGTTGCCAACCTAGAGCTCTGATACCATGTTGTAACACCCCGAATTCTCAAAACTCGGGACATTACTGGTTAGGACCTCACAATGGGTCCCGACCTCAGTTTGACAACAATATCACTAGGATCTTGCAACAAGACACAAATAAGAAAAACAGATTGTAAAAGGATGAATGCAACAAAGTCTAACAGCCTATCGTACTTAAACAACGAAAAAGACTAACTGTCTTAACAAAAGGGAAAGACAACAAAGCAACAACCCAAACCCCCACTCTAAGGAGTACGGAGACCCGGCTGACCACTACTTTCGGATCACTCAGCTGCTGTTCTAACCTGCGGTAAATCTAAAAACACAACAAAACAACCATTAGCTAGTTATCTAAACATTAGGAGAATAATAATAGCACACACACATAAAATAATAAACACTCATCATGCTTTCAAACAATCCATTTATTATCTTCATTTAAGTCATTCACTCTAATGATACTTATTTTGTGACACGAGGGATTCCCAAACCTCGCCTCCGCCCCCGTGTACCCATCAGGAGTGGATCCGATGCATCTCACCGTGTACCTGTATGGTCTGGGTATAGAGAACCTCCCAGTCTCCTGGCAGAGCTGGGCAGTGATGTCACGGCCCGTTATACATACACTTGGGCCTTAAAACACAATAACCACGGTCGTCCTAACAAGTTGTTATTTTTATTATAACACACATTACACAGACACGACCATTATCACCCAACTAATATCCATAAACCAGCTAAGTAAGTCGCAAGGACTTACCTGAATCAAATCATACTCTATCAAATCTCAACTCGGTCCGTACTCGTGGTAACTCAAACGCCTGTCAAACAAGGCATGTGGATCAAAATCACATCCCATACTCTTAGAAGTGATAAACTTCTAAGAGGTACAATCTCATGAGAAGAAATTACGAAAATACAACTCTCTTAAGGTAAAAGACTATTTTACCCCTGATCCCAAAAACTCTCAAAAGTCTATCATTAAATTATCATATTTTCTTTCAGAACTTATTTCCATAATCTGGTACTCCAAGATAGTTTACTAGAGATTATAAAGTTAACAAGGTTTTAAAATATCAAAGGGGTTGCTAAGGTCCGACCTTTACACTTAGATACTAGGTCTAAGATCAAATCTTAGACATACTCGTCAAAGAGAACAACGCCATTTCCTTTCCAAGTTTAGATAAAATCTCACAATTATTCTAGGTAAGAGATCAAGAACCTAAACACTTAGCTTAAGTTAACAAAACGAAACTTTAGAATATTCTCGTAAGTGGAACTCGTTAACAACGATAGCACTTGACAACTCCTCGGAACCACCGCAACTTTCATATCTAGTGCACACTACCCGGTCGTACTACTCTAGCTCTTCCCGGTTACAATTCTACCACCCGTCTCCGTGGCTCCTATTTTCACCACTCTACTCTTACACATATAATATATATATATATATATATATATATATATATATATACTTATTTATATACATTACCCTTATACCTATATATATATTCCAATCTTATACATCTATATATATACGTCTACGTACAATGCATTACTGCATATATATATACTTAATTTTCATCCCCTCTTATACAACTATATATACATATACTTATATATACTCTACCCTAATACATATATATATATATATATATATATATATATATATATATATATATATATAACTTCTGATACATATATACAACTTCTTATACGTATATGTATATACTATACTGAGGGAGCAAACTCACCGTCCAACACAGTCGTCACTCCCTGCAGGGACTCGGTGCCTAGCTCGCTCGGAATGACCTTCGAATAGAACTCGCGGTCCTGCGTAACACCAGCCGACAATAGGGTCGATAAATATATACTCCAATTACACTCGCTGCGTGCGAGGCTTGATGAAGAGCTCACAGAGCACGCTTACCTTCTGTTATGATCAATCAAAGACGGTAGAAGGCGGTAGTACTCCGGTTGGCGAGAGGATACACCATATCGATGTTGTGTTGTTTGAGTCGCGAGAAGAGATACGTCAACAGTGGCCGGTTGGGTGTAGTTTCTCACCCGGAAATCGATCGACAAGCAAGGCGGCGAGAAGGTGATGGGGCGTCCTTGCCCTTGACTTCGTACCGCTCACACGGAACCGGACGACGCTGGCGGCCTTGCTTCGCTGCGCAACAGCAGGTTTGTCACGGAGGGTTAATAGCCTTAGGAGGAAGGGAGAAGAGTCTCTACTCACCTGGCCGACGATGACGCAACGGTTCCGACGCGGAGAGGGTTGTTTGGGTGGACCGATGGGCGGCGCTTCAGTTGCGGTTGTCCGAGAGTACCGAAGACGATGTGATGCCGGTTGTGCAGAAAGATGGAGGAGAGATTCGTACGTGGTTAATTAGGTTTAGATTATTACATTAGGTTAAAACAATTAAGGGTTAGGGATGTGGGCTGGCAGGAGGATCACTGGGCCGAAAGTTGGGCCTGCTCTTCTAGTTACAAGATGGGCTAAAAAGAATTGCGTCGTTACTCGTACTAAACCGATCTTCGAGTTTTAAATTATACGAAATTCTATCCGGTTTACACATTTTTTTTATATCACTTTATATGAATTAAGGTCACATAAAATGATGGAATCTAATATTGTTTTATTTTATTTAAAACGAAAAAGGTTGGCGGATCGGAATCCGGTTTGATCGGGTATTAAACGGAAAATACAATTTTCCGGATATTACACCTCGATTGGTCAGAATCACTTCGATCGAGGCCATAAAATTTTTTTCTTTAATCAGTTTTTGACGTTTTTCTCAATCAAATAACCTGTATGCATGCATGTAATCTCAGATAGACACATAGAGCATAAGAAAGAGCATAAATAGTCATACAAGTCATACATAGTGTCAAATAAGATACATCCATACCCCATACTTGGGACACATTGTCCCAGTGGGTCAAAATAAGTCTGAAAATAGGATACTCACCGGACATAAGTTGAGTTGCATAAATAATAAAGAAAAGAAATCCCTACAAGCTCTAATCCTGATCTGCTGGTGGTGGTGGTGGATACGGGAAGAAGGGATGCTGGGATGGATCAAAAGGGTAGCCCATAGTATGCTGGAACTGCATCTCCATCATCCGGCACTGGTAGTGCTTGCTCTCCAGCATCTGATGTATCCAGCCCTCGATCCCTCGGCGATGGTCATCAAAACGCTCACGGATATCAACTGTCAAGGCTGCGTAGGAGTCGATCATCTGATCGGTGAGGTCATCAATCCTCTGATGCGCTGTTGGATCTCTGAATCTGCAGCGGCGGGATCTGCGCTGGGATGGTGGTGGTGCTGCTGCTGTCGAGAGAGAAGTGGGAGGGAAAGAGAGAGAAACTGTACCCCTTTTATACCCCTCGCCGATTCTGTTGTCACCTTGGTCGATGTGGTCCCGACTGGACCGAGGTGTCTGGACCGAGGTGGATTGTTGTCAGCCCTAGATGCCTCGGTTGCTCAAGAATCATCTCGGTCGAGGTGCTGTGACTGTAACCGCGATGTGTCTCAGTCAAACTCCGTCTTCTCAATTTCTCGAACTTCCCCGGCAACGGCGCCAAAAACTTGTTCGCTCCTGGGTTATATTCTTCCTTAGAAGTACCTAGTTTCTGTCTAGGACGCCAAAACAAAGCAAATCAAAACAAAAGCAAACTATCTAAAGCTAGACTAGAAAAGGGAAAAGAAAGCAATACCTTGGGTTGCCTCCCAAGAAGCACTTGCTTTAAGGTCGCTAGCTGGACCGTACGGCATCCCTAAACATGCTGGAAGGTATCCTCACCCCATACTTCACCTTCATTATGGGGTGTGATAAAGAAGTCTATTAAACGTTCCAGCAAATGCAAGTGCTCATCGGGGAATGAATCATCTATGGGTGGGTCGTCCTTCTCGCGTGAAGAGGGAGGTAGCCGGCTGAGGTGATCCGCAACAGAATTTTCGGATCCCTTCTTATCGCGGATCTCTAGGACAAACTCTTGAAGCAAGAGAATCCATCGAATAAGACGTGGCTTAGCATCCTTCTTAGCAAGTAAGTAACGAATAGCTACATGATCGGTGTAAACAATAACTTTCCCTCCCACCACGTAAGGGAGAAATTTCTCAAAAGCATATACAACCGCCAAAAGGTCTTTTTCAGTGGTGGCATAGTTTAGTTGGGCTTCATCTAGTGTCTTGCTAACATAGTAAATGGCGTTGGTCCGGCCATCCTTCTTTTGTCCAAGCACCACTCCTACCGCCACATCACTCGCATCACACATGATCTAAAAGGGAAAGGTCCAATCCGGAGGTTGGATAATGGGAGCGGAGATCAACGCTTCCTTAATCCTATAAAATGCATCAAGACATTCCTGCGAAAACTCAAAAACAACATCCTTATTCAAGAGTTTAGTTAGTGGTTTAGAAATCTTCGAGAAATCTTTGATGAACCTCCTATAGAAACCTGCATGCCCGAGAAAACTCCGCACACCCTTAACAGAACAAGGGGGAGGAAGTTTCTCAATAGTCTCGATCTTAGCTCGATCGACCTCAATACCTCGGTTGGAAACGAGGTGTCCTAGCACAATGCCTTCATTAACCATAAAATGACACTTCTCCCAATTCAAAACGAGATTAGTGTCTTCATATTATTGTAGCACTAGAGAAAGGTTAGATAGGCAATCATCAAAAGAGAAACCATATACTGAAAAGTCATCCATAAATACCTCCATGATCTCCTCTATGTAATCGGAAAAGATAGCCATCATGCATCGTTGGAAGGTAGCGGGTGCATTACATAATCCAAATGGCATCCTCCTATAAGCGAATGTCCCCCATGGACAAGTAAAAGTGGTCTTCTCTTGATCATCCAGATGGATAGGAATCTGAAAGAAGCCACTATAACCATCTAGATAGCAAAAATGGGAGTGTTGAGCTAAACGTTCAAGCATTTGATCGATAAAGGGGAGCGGGAAGTGGTCCTTCCGAGTGGCCACATTCAGCTTCTATAATTAATGCACATCCTCCAGCCCGTAACGGTCCTAGTTGGAATCAACTCGTTGTTCTTATTCGTCACAACGGTCATTCCTCCTTTCTTCGGAACCACATGCACTGGGCTCACCCACTTGCTATCTGAGATAGGAAATATAATACCTGCATCCAAGTGACTTGGAAGCGGTTTAAGCTCCAGAATTGGGGGTGCTTTCTGAGAGGGATCCTTGCTTCCTCCTTCCAGTGGAGTAGATTTAGATCGAAGAACTGGACTTTCAGAAGTCTCAGTTGACATCATCTCGCTTTCGACCTCGGTCAAGGTCCAGAGTGGGTGACCGAGATGTTCTTCAGCCAAGAACACCTCGCTTGGTCCAGAAATTGCCTCGGTCGATGTACTGTAACTGGGACCGAAACTGGAGATTCTCTTCTCCTGGATTAGTTTTTCAATCTTAGCTTCTGGATCTTCTTCCAGTGCCTTTAAGCTCCGTATATCTGCATCACAAGAAGCATCTATATCTTCCTCCATTAAGCTAAAACTAATAACTCTTTCAAGTGGATCATTAATAAGGATAGAGCTCAGCAATTCTCTTGATTATTCTTCATCATAGATGTTGAAGATATCATCCTCAAGCGGCTCTCCTTTCATTGCAGCAAGCAATGCAAACTCCACTTGATCTCCGCCAATGTTAAATTGCAACTTGGCGTTCTTGCAATCCACATTGCAACTCAAAGTTGCTGGAAATGGCCTCCCAAGAATGATAGGGACGGGATAATCTGTGGGAATATCAAGCACAATAAAGTCTATAGGTAAGTACAAGTTACCTAACTTAACTGGAACGTCTTCCAAAATGCCCACGGGATGGGTAATGGAGCGATCCGCCATATACAATCTTACCTTCACCGGCTCGGGCTCTCCAAGTCCGATCTTTGCACATAGCTCCAGCGGGATGATGCTCACGCTAGCTCCTAGATCACACAACGCCTCACAAGTAACATCCCCAACTTGAATGGGAATGCAAAATGAGCCGGGATCTCTCAACTTGGGTGGCATCTTCTCCTTCATGATTTGAATGAGTTCCGAGGATTTAGATGTCATCCTTACTTCACCAAAATCTTCCAGCTTCCTCTTCCTTGATAGAATCTCTTTTAAGAACTTCCCATAGGCGGGCATCCCTAGAATAGCATCAAGGAAAGGGATGTTAATATGTAATTTATTCATCAAGTCAAGGAACTTACCAAAGTTCTTGTCTAGATGTGCTCTGGCCCTTGACTGGGGGAATGGAAGTGGTGGTTTATATGCAGGAGGTGGGACATAAACTTCAGTTTTGTCCGTCACTTTCTGAGACTCCACCTCGGATGGTACCTCAACCGAAGTGTTCTTCGTCTATACCTGGACCGAGGTGTTCTTCATCTGCACTGGCATCAACCGAGGCACTAGATCTACAGTTTTCAATCCACTTCTCGTCGTTATTGCCATGATCTATGCTTTTTAGGGTTGCTCTCTGTCCTTGCTGGGAGCTTCCCTGGATCTCTTGGCGCTTCATTCGCCTTATTAAAGAATTGTTGCTCTAAGGCTTTTTGTGCCTTCGAAAATGAAGTCATGGATGTCTCCATAGCATTGAGCTTGATCAAGATGGCCTCCAGCAATGCATCTTTCTTCGCTGGCTAGGACGAGCTTGATCCAGGCTCCTGGCTCTTCAATGGAGTAGAAGAAGAAGAAGAAGAGAAAGGATTAGAAGAATTATTTGAATTGTAGTTAGAGTAAGGGTTACCCGGATTTTGATTGTTGGATCTCCAATTGTTGCTTTTGGAGCCTCTATTGTTGTTGTAGTTGTTGTTCCGGGAACCATTGTTGTTGTTCCTTGAGCCTTGGTATCCTCCCTCTTCCTTCTTGGTGTGAGCAACCAAAAGATCCTTCAATTGCTTCACATCATTCTTGAGGAAAATGTGTTGATTATCATTCGAAGGAGCCTCCTAGAAATTAACTCTCTTAACTCCATTTTCAGCTCCTTGGTGCGAGTACTTCTCCATATGCAAAGCTTGTTTCTCAATGAACTCCCAAGCTTCATCAATCGGCATGTCCATGAATGTGCCGGCGGATAGAAGTTGAAGGTTGAATTGGGTAGCTCCATCCAATCCCTTGAAGTATATCTCCATCAACTCTATCTTTGGAATCCCATGGTGTGGGCAATCCAAAAGAACATCTTTAAATCTCTCCCATGACTTGGACAAACTTTCCTTGTCCTTCATGATGAATGCATTGATCTTCCCTCTCATTTCAGCAGTTTTGGAGGGGGGAAAGAATTTAGTTAAGAACTCCGTCGTCATCTCCTCCCAAGTGTTGATCTTTCCGGAGGAAGAGACTGATACCAAGTAAGCGCCCTGTCTTTCAAAGAAAAGTAAAAAGGCCTTAACTTGTAATTATTATTTTCCAGCCTTGAAGGTCTCAAGGTCTCCATCAAAATCTCATAGTTTTGCAAATATTGATGCGGAGACTCCCTCTCTAAACCTCCAAATTGGCATTGGCGGATCATGGATAGAAGTTGCGGTCGAAGTTCATAATCATGATCCGCTGGATCACCTAGGTTGACTCCTGGACGCCTCACTTGCTGGTTCGGGTCCATCCTCTGCCCTAGGGTCAGTGGAATACCTACAAAAAGAACATCTCGGACAGGCATCCGAGGTGGAAGTATCTCGGCCGCGGCAACTGGAGCGGGGTCCTGCCTCAGTCGAGGGTCTGGTCGATGCAGAATCCGAGCTCGTAGCTCAGCCATATCTGCTTCAATCTCTGCAGCTCTGGTGCGATTTTCCTCTCTTTCGCAATGCAGTTCTTCCCTATTGAGGCGCAGATGTTCCATCGCCTCCTTTAACTCGGCCTCAAGATCGCGATCGTCTCGATTGGCCATTTACGCTTCTTTCAAGCGTCGTTTGTATGTCTTTTCTGGTTCGGGATCGTAAGGAACGATTTCCTTCTCAGCACGGGTTCTTCGCATAAACCTAAGAAGAAGAACCTGCGAAAATCACTCAAGTAGAGTGGTTAGTAGCAACAGAGGCAATTTTCCCGAAAGACAACCGCAACCGGCTCGGTCTAGACCAAGTCCCTGGCAACGGCGCCAAAAACTTGTTCGCTCCAAACGGTGTGTGCAAGCTTTAAATTTATATCCCAAGAAATATGCTTAAAACAAGGATGCGAACCCGCAGTGTACGGATCAATTATAAAAAAAGCAAGAATTCCGGGGTGTCGATCTCAGGGACTTAGGTGAAACTAAGAAAGTATAGGTAGTCAATGTAACTAATAACCACAAAAGCGATTAAAGCAATCAAAGAGATGATAATAAGGTCAATTAAAAGAAATATGCAAATTCTAGGGATTAAAGCATCTAGTTGTGGTTCCAACTCAAGATCTCAAGATAAGCGGACAAAGCTGAGATTTTGCAAAGGGAAGGTGTTTCTAAAGTGGAATAGGTCACCGGGTAAGTCTCACTACTCACTAATGATAACACGATTTATGACTTAGGTTAGGGTAGTCATTTAGATAGATTTCCCACTCATTCATGCATGGTTTAGCACTAGTTCACGACGTTTGCACTCAATTCACGTATTTTGTCGAGATAGACGTCTACACGGACTTGTGCATTGCTTTGTAGGTATTTTGGGAGATTTGGGAGCTTAATCGATACGTTTGAGGGTCGTTCATCAAGATGACACACCCTCGGACTCATTAGGATGCAAGCTAGAGGCTAAGGAGGACTCATGGAACCTTGTCAACACAAGCCATGCACCAAATCATAGCTTAATGATCCAAGGCGAAGCTGAAGCAACAAACCACGGTCACTGGCAAGACCACGGCCGTGGAACCAACCGTGGTTTTTGCCAGACGGTTGTGACAGCTGTGCCACGATCTCATGGCCAACTCTTGCAAAAGTTGTGTATAAAGAGTGGTCCTGCAAGGCTGAGAAGGGTATCAATTTGGAGAATCAAAAATCCAATCAAATACACTCTCAACAAGAAGATTCTCTAAGGAGAGAGACACCATTGAAGGAGGAGAAGAGCTCCATTGGAGAAGGAGGAGAAGAACACACCATTGCTAGCACTTGATAGGTTTTGTAGTGAAGAATTTTGGAATCGTTTTCTAAGGTTGTAAGAATCGATTAAACCTTCTTTTGGAAGGGTTGTGAGTCTTTCTAATCTTAATTTCAGCTTGGTTTTGTTTGCTTCACTTGTTCATCTCTTTCTTTTCATTATCTTGCAAATGGAAGCCATGATTTTATGCTTGATGATTTCGATTGTTATGATGCATGTTGTAGGCTAAATAGATGTGATTCTAGGGTAAGGAAAGGATGGTTATGGCTAAGACTATGATAGGATGAACTTAGATTTGCCCTTGGATGACTTGCTTGCTTGAACGAAGTCACTGCTAAAGTCCACGGTTAGTTCTTGCCCTTCCACGGCCGTGGAAATGGTAGAACAACCCGTGGTTTCCCTGGTTCGATGGATTTAAGTAATAGATTGTTAGAATGTTGAAATCCTAGTGTTTGTTGAGTCAAATCTATCCTAGGGTGACCTAGTGTTAGCAACTAAGTGTTAGAAGAGACCTACCCGGTGATTCTTACTCTTAGATTTCGAAGATAACAAACCCTAGGTAGTGGTGAGCCTCATAAGCTGCCATTGGACTAAGTGTGCTAGGATAGTTGTTTAGGACTAACCCTTTCGAGACTTACCCGGTGAGGAAAGGTTAGATCCCTAGATGACAATCCGGGTTGTGTAGAATTCCATCCCTTAGGCTCTTTGAGACTTACCCGGTGATGAGACCTTAGGAACGGACTAGTGGACCATGAGACCTACCCGGTGATTGATCCCAATCTAGAAACACTCACTCCCAACACATCATAGTTAATCCAAGGAATGATTAGATAGCTTGAGTCCTATGTCATAACCGGAATTTCCAACCCCTAGAATCCGCTTTTCTCTCTTTAATCTCGTATCTCGTATCTCGTTTTAGCTTGTTTGTTCGTGTTGATTTGTTAGCTTAGTTGATTGCTTATTTCGTATGATTTGTGATCCTTGATTGATCACCGAAAAACCCATAAAAAACATTGAGATTTTCATTTCTTTATTTCTTTCCCTTTTCCTTAACCTAGATCTTCACTAAACTTAATCACTAATCGAATCAATCTCACCTTAGTCTTTGTGTTCGACCTCGGAGTACTATCCCTACTACAAACGTCCCGTACACTGCGGGTTCGCTAGGAGTTAGGAGAAATATAACGAGTATAAATTTTAAAGCTTATTGCGTGCACACGTTCTTAGCGTAACAAGTTTTTGGCGCCGTTGCCGGGGACTAGGTCTAGATTGAGTCTTTTTGTGATTGTTTATACTGTAGGTCTTTCTTGTTGATTCTGATCTCTTTTTGGTTTGTGTCTTTGCTTTTCAGGTCATCTCTCACTCTTTAGGTGTATGCAAAGATCTCGTGGCAAGGATTTAGCTCCATTCGATCCTGAACCGGAGAAAACCCTTAGATCTAGATCCAAGAGCATTAGAAAAGGGAAAGAGATGGCCGGAAGAGATCTCCAAGCTGAATTGGATGAGGCTTTAGAGCAAATTAGGATAAGGGATGAAGCTTTGGAGAATGAAAGGAGACTTGCCAATGAGAGGCAAGAGGCAACTAGGAGGGAGATCGAGGAGATTAGGCAAGCTCTTGTGCAAAGAGAGCTTAACCGTCAACAACCTCCTCCACCTCCACCACAACCGCAACTGGCGGCGGTTAATATTCGGGTTGTGCCCATTGCTATTGAAGAGCCACAAACGTTAGGGCAACGTATGGATCCGGCACAAAGAGCACACCGTCCGGGTGTGAACTTAGGAGATCCCGCAGCCCATGATTATGAACTCTGCCCTCAAGTTCTACAAATGATCCGGCATAATCAATTTGGAGGGATGGAAGGAGAGTCTCCTCATCAACACTTGATGAACTATGAGATCTTGATGGAGACTCTTAGACCGCCTAGATTGGAGAGCAACAACCATAAGCTTAGGGCTTTCTCCTTCTCTCTTAAGGACAAAGCCTTAGCTTGGTATCAATCTATTCCACAAGGGCGAGTTGGTACTTGGGAGGAGATGACAACCGAGTTTTTGACTAAGTTCTTCCCACCTTCCAAGACTACCGAATTAAGAGGGAAGATCAATGCCTTCGTGATGAAGGATAGAGAGAGTTTGTTCAAGTCTTGGGAGAGGTTCAAAGACCTTCTCCTAGATTGTCCACACCATGGTATACCTAAAATTGAGCTATTGGAGATCTACTTCAAGGGACTTGATGAAGATAGCCAATTCAAGCTCCAATATCTTTCCGGTGGGACTTTCATGGAAAAGCATGTAGATGAAGCTTGGGAGTTTGTAGAGAAACAAGCTTTAGTGATTGAGAAGTACTCCCATAGGAAGAGTGAAGGGAGAAAGGCGGGAGCATATGAGGTGAATGAAGTCACCATGAGCAATTTCAAGCTTGACGCCATCAACAACGAGCTAAAATCTTTGAGGGAGTTGTGTGCTACAACTTTGAAGAACCAAGCAACCCCTCAAGCTCAAGTGCAAGCTAACTTGTCTTCCAAGGAGGAAGATGTGAACTACATGGGAAGGGGCAACTACAACAACTATCAAGGCCCAAGGAACTTCAACAACAACCGGCAATTCAACAATTACCGGCCTAACCACAACCATCCCGGGTTTTCCTATTCTAACCCGGATGGCGCCTTGAACCCTCCCGCTTCTACAAGCGCAGCTCCACTACCAAAGGCTTCACAAGAACCTCCACTCGGATTTACTCAACCTCCAAAGGATAGAACCGAGATGATGTTTGAGCAATTGCTTGGAAGGTTGAGTGGTCTTGAAAGCACGGTGACTTCCATTTCCAAAGCTCAAAAGGTGTTGGAAGCACAAGTGTTCCAAAAGGCGGGTGAAGCTCATAGAGATCCAGGAAAGCTTCCCGGAAGAACCGAAGACAACCTAAGAGGCGAAGTGTTGGTCATTACAACGAGGAGCGGGTTGAGTATGAAGGATCCTTTGCCCAAAGAGAATGCTAAGGGAAAGCAAGTAGTGGTAGAGGAAGAGATACTGCAAGAAGATGGAGGCAAGAGCAAGGATGTTGAGCCCACATATGTGGCACCGCCTCCATACAAACCACCGCTACCATTCCCTCAATCACGAGCAAGAGCTCGTTTGGACAAACACTTTGGTAAATTCCTTGAACTTATGTCCAAATTGCATATTAACATTCCGTTCATGGATGCTATTTTAGGAATGCCGGCATATGGCAAGTTCTTGAAAGAAATACTCTCCAACAAAAGGAAGTTGGAGGAGTATGGGGAAGTAAGGATAACTAAGAGATCCTCGGAGTTGATTCAAACAATGAAGGAGGAGATGCCTCCTAAGCTAAGAGATCCGGGATCTTTTTGCGTGCCAAGTGTGAGCATCATACCGCTTGCACTTTGCAACAAGGTTGGGCTAGGAGAGCCTAAACCGGTCAAGATGAACCTTTACATGGCGGACCGCTCTATTACTCATCCGGTTGGGATCTTAGAAGACATTCCGGTGCAACTAGGGAAGTTCTATGTGCCGATTGATTTTGTTGTTTTGGACATCCCGGCGGATTATCCGGTTCCCATCATCTTAGGGAGACCTTTCCTAGCCACTTTCGGATGCTTGGTAGATTGTAAGAATGGAATTCTCTCCTTCAACATTGGAGAAGAGAATATCAAGTTCAAGCTGTCCACAATGATGAAAGGACCAACCCTCGATGAGGATGTATTCAACATAGTCGAGCAAGAGGAGTCTAGAGAAGTTGTGAGCTCGATCTTGATCAAGGACCCCTTGGAGAAGGTTCTTAATTTAAGTTTGATGGAAGAAGGTGATGAGGAGGCTTACAATGAAGAAATCAAGGCCTTGGAAGCACTAGAAAAGGAGACACGAGCTGAATTTGAGGTTCACGAAAGCATGTTAAGCACCTGTAGGAACCACGGGCGTGGAGTGTGCTCCACGGCCGTAGAACTCTCTGGAAATCTCCGACAAGCAAGCTTGGCAACTTCCACGGCCGTGAATGTGCCAAGATCCGTGGAACCAACCGTGGTTTCCCCAGAATCAGCTCTTGTTGTTGATCAAGCTTCAAGGAGCCTTAGAAGGCCTTCATTTGCTTTGGATTCATCTCAACCAACGTTATTTGGATCGTCTCCGCTCGATAAAGGTCCTCCTAAACTTGAACTCAAACCCCTCCCCTCTCATTTGAAGTATGCTTTTCTTGGTGATAACTCTACATATCCGGTGATTGTGAATGCATGCTTGAATGATGATGAACTTGCTAAGTTGTTGCTTGAGCTTAGATTGCATAGGAAAGCCATTGGCTATACTATTGATGATTTAGTTGGCATTAAGACCACTTTGTGCATGCATAAGATATTGATGGAAGATAACCATAAACCCTCTATTGAACATCAAAGAAGATTGAATCCTATAATGAAAGAGGTAGTCAAGAAAGAGATCATTAAGTTGCTAGATGCGGGAATCATCTACCCTATTTCGGATAGTAAGTGGGTTAGTCCCGTTCATGTAGTTCCTAAGAAGGGTGGGATGACCGTAATGACTAATGAGAACAATGAACTAATCCCAACTAGGACGGTTACAAGATGGAGGATGTGTATTGACTATAGGAAGTTGAACATGGCCTCTAGGAAAGATCACTTCCCCCTCCCTTTCATTGACCAAATGCTAGAAAGGTTAGCTCAACATTCTCACTTTTTCTATTTAGATGGCTATAGTGGATTCTTCCAAATCCCTATCCACCCCGATGACCAAGAGAAAACCACATTCACATGTCCATGGGGAACCTTTGCATATAGGAGAATGCCATTTGGGTTGTGTAATGCACCCGCCACCTTCCAAAGGTGTATGATGGCCATCTTTTCGGAATATATTGAAAATATCATGGAAGTGTTTATGGATGATTTTTCTGTTTATGGCTCTTCCTTTGATAATTGTTTAGCTAACTTGTCACTAGTACTTAAGAGATGTGAGGAGACAAACCTTGTCTTGAATTGGGAAAAATGCCACTTCATGGTAAGTGAAGGTATTGTGTTGGGACACTTGGTGTCCAACCGTGGCATTGAGGTTGATAGGGCCAAGATTGAAACAATAGAGAAGTTGCCACCACCTACCTCGGTGAAGGGGGTAAGGAGTTTTCTAGGGCATGCCGGTTTTTACCGGAGGTTTATTAAAGACTTCTCTAAAATTTCTAAGCCTCTTACTAACCTACTAATGAAAGATGTTGAGTTTGTTTTCTCCAAGGATTGCCTTGAGGCTTTTTGTAGGTTGAAGAACGCTTTGATCTCCGCACCTATCATGCAACCTCCGGATTGGAGTTTACCGTTTGAGATCATGTGTGATGCAAGTGATGTAGCCGTTGGGGCTGTTTTGGGGCAAAGGAAAGATGGGCGCACACATGCCATTTATTATGCTAGCAAGACGCTAGATGATGCCCAACTCAATTATGCTACCACCGAGAAAGAGTTGCTAGCGGTTGTGTATGCATTTGAGAAGTTCCGCTCATATCTTGTTGGAGCGAAGGTCATTGTTTATACGGATCATGCTGCGATCCGTTATCTCCTTACAAAGAAGGATGCCAAACCTAGGTTGATTCGGTGGATCCTTCTTCTTCAAGAGTTCGATTTGTAAATACGGGACAAGAAGGGGTCCGAGAATTCCGTGGCGGATCACCTTAGTAGACTCCCACCGTTAGAGCTTGAAAGAGATGACATCCCGATTGATGACTCATTCCGGGATGAGCAATTGCAAATGGTGGAGGAGTGCTTGTTCCAAGTGTCTAGAGGAAGTGCCATGGTATGCCGACATTGTGAACTATCTTGTGTGTGAGGAAGTGCCTCCCGGTTTGTCATATGCCCAAAGGAAGAAGTTCTTCAAAGATGTGAGGCACTACTATTGGAGTGAGCCTCTTTTGTTCAAGAGAGGGCCAGATGGAGTCTTTAGAAGATGCATACTGGAGGATGAGGTGGAGAGTGTGATCCGCCATTGTCATTCCTTGCCATGTGGAGGGCATGCTAGCTCCCACAAGACATGTGCGAAGGTGTTCCAATCGGGCTTCTTTTGGCCAAGTTTGTTCAAGGATGTGCAAAGCTTTGTGGTAGCTTGTGATGCTTGCCAAAGGACGGGAAACATATCAAGGAGGAATGAGATGCCCTTGAACAACATACAAGAAGTGGAAATATTTGATGTGTGGGGTGTGGACTTCATGGGACCATTCCCTTCTTCATGTGGCAACCTCTACATCCTATTGGCGGTGGATTATGTTTCAAGATGGGTGGAGGCAATAGCTTCTCCTACAAATGATGCCAAGGTTGTGGTGCGGTTCTTCAACCGAGTGATCTTCCCTAGGTTTGGAACACCAAGGGTGATCATAAGTGATGGAGGGAAGCACTTCACTAATAGGAACTTTGGGGCACTTTTGGCTAAGTATGGGGTAACTCATATGGTGGCAACACCCTACCATCCCCAAACTAGTGGCCAAGTGGAGATCTCCAACCGGGAGATAAAGGGAATTCTTGAGAAGATGGTCTCTAGGACGAGAAAGGATTGGGCTATGAAGCTCGATGATGCCTTGTGGGCATATAGAACCGCCTTCAAGACACCGATTGACACCACCCCCTACAAGTTAGTCTATGGAAAGTCTTGCCACCTTCCGGTAGAAATGGAGCATAGAGCTTATTGGGCCATTAATTGACTAAATTTTGACCTCAAGGAGGCCGGAGAGAAGAGGTTGCTTGATATGAACGCTCTTGAGGAGATCCGGTTGGATGCCTTTGAGAATGCCCGGATCTACAAGGAGAGGACCAAACGGTGGCATGATAAGCGCCTCATCCCGAAGGAGTTGAGTGAAGGCGACCTTGTCCTTCTCTTCAACTCAAGGCTGCGGCTTTTCCCCGGAAAGCTTAAGTCGAGGTGGACCGGTCCTTATGTGGTGAAGAAGATCTTCCCCCATGGAGCAATTGAGATAGGAGGGGAGCATTGTGGAGATTTCAAGGTGAATGCGCACCGGTTGAAGAAGTATATCCCGGAAGCTCCGGTGGATATGATTGCCCCACTTCACCTTGAATAAGACGCCCCCGGGTTTGGTCAAGCTAATGACCTTAAAGAAGCGCTTGATGGGAGGCAACCCATTGGTAACATTCTTCCCTTTTTCGTTTTGTTTTTGTTTTTGATTTTTTCTGTTTTCGTGTGTGTTTGGTGTGCTTTGTGTGTGTGTTAGAGTCTTGGTAGCATGGAAGCCTTGCATGGCATGTGAATGATGATGATGAGTCCTTCATCAATTATGGGTGGAACGGACGCGGAACTTGGACGGCTAGTGGTGCCTAGCGCGGGTCCCGACGCCTTGATGAACACTTTGAGCTTCCTACCATTATTGATAGGATCATTCACCATCAATCCACTTGAGAAATCCCAAATACCATAGCAAACCATTTTTGCATTGTGAGAACCTTCTTTCACTCTTCTTTACTTCGTTTCCACATTAGGGACAATGTGTTTCTAAGTATGGGGTGGGGTTTGCATGATCTTTTGCATGATTAGCATCTAGGGTAGTTTCTTATTGTCACATGTCTTGCATTGTACATACTCATTTCAAAAAAAAATCCAAAAAAATCAGAAAATTTAAAATTTTTTTGTGCTTTCTAGGCTTGGATATGACCCTAATGATGAATCTTGTCATGTGGATTGGCTATGGATGGCCTTATATGTTAAATTGATGAATGCAAATGTGGACTTGAAGTACTTATATTGAATCCCATGAATGGATTGTGATCATGATGTTTGCCTTGATTGGATTGAGTATTGAAAGTCGAAATTACATACTAGTTCTTGCACATCATCTAGGAATGAATGAGGCAATTCATCTTTCTCTACTTCTCATCTTGATCATGATGTTTAAGCACCTCAATTGATATAAATTTGACCTCTTTTAACCCATCCGGGAATAGGAGCATGTTAGTGTGTTGATGTGTGTGAAAAGCAAGTGTGGGGTGAAGTTGTTGATGGATGAATGTTATGAATGAAGTGTTGAATTTGTTGTGAAAGTGTAGACAAAAATATAGGTTTGGGGACGTTGGTTTAAATGACAAGTAACTCGGCACCATTCACATAATCGGGTGTTTGTGCCTTGCCAAAGTCAAATGAACCAATAGTCCGAACGAGCTTTGGTATGTGTGCCCGGTGTGGATGCACCTCGAACAATAGAAAAAAAACCCGAGGACGGCTAATCACCAAGGTTTCGGCTTTTGTACACCAATGCCATTGTCTCAAAAATAAGTGAAAGAAAAAGAAAAGATGGAGAAAATATACACTTGTGGGAAGTTGATCGAGGATAAAATTGTGGAGTTAGTTCCATTCCCGGATTAGCATCACATAGCCTAGAAAAATCCCCACCTAATCACAACGTTTCTTGGCCTTTTATTTCACAAGACCTTATGACCTATTTGCATGTTTGTAAGACTTAGTAATCTAGATTGGATATGCTCTTGATCATCTTGACTTCTTCATTTTTACATTTCATGCATGCTTTCGAGTTAAGCACAATTGTCTTTCCGTGCCTTCATTTATTTGATACATGATTGCTTATCCATTGCCATGAAACATTACTATGAAGGTGATCCAATATTAGAAGCACAAACCCAAAAAGATTTTGCCATTTTTCTGCATACATAAATCATGTCATCTCTTAGTCTATAGTTGGGAGATTGCTCGGGGACGAGCAAACCTTAAGTATGGGGTATTTTTGATAACACGATTTATGACTTAGGTTAGGGTAGTCATTTAGATAGATTTCCCACTCATTCATGCATGGTTTAGCACTAGTTCACGATGTTTGCACTCAATTCACGTATTTTGTCGAGATAGACGTCTACACGGACTTGTGCATTGCTTTGTAGGTATTTTGGGAGAATTGGGAGCTTAATCTATACGTTTGAGGGTCGTTCATCAAGATGACACACCCTCGGACTCATTAGGATGCAAGCTAGAGGCTAAGGAGGACTCATGGAACCTTGTCAACACAAGCCATGCACCAAATCATAGCTTAATGATCCAAGGCGAAGCTGAAGCACCAAACCACGGTCACTGGCAAGACCACGGCCGTGGAACCAACCGTGGTTTTTGCCAGACGGTTGTGACAGCTGTGCCACGATCTCATGGCCAACTCTTGCAAAAGTTGTGTATAAAGAGTGGTCTTGCAAGGCTAAGAAGGGTATCAATTTGGAGAATCAAAAATCCAATCAAATACACTCTCAACAAGAAGATTCTCTAAGGAGAGAGACACCATTGAAGGAGGAGAAGAGCTCCATTGGAGAAGGAGGAGAAGAACACACCATTGCTAGCACTTGATAGGTTTTGTAGTGAAGAATTTCGGAATCGTTTTCTAAGGTTGTAAGAATCGATTAAACCGGGTTGTGTTGAGACCTTAGGCACGGACTAGTGGACCATGAGACCTACCCGGTGATTGATCCCAATCTAGAAATACTCACTCCCAACACATCATAGTTAATCCAAGAAATGATTAGATAGCTTGAGTCCTATGCCATAACCGGAATTTCCAACCCCTAGAATCCGCTTTTCTCTCTTTAATCTCGTATCTCGTATCTCGTTTTAGCTTGTTTGTTCGTGTTGATTTGTTAGCTTAGTTGATTGCTTATTTCGCATGATTTGTGATCCTTGATTGATCACCGAAAAACCCATCAAAAACATTGAGATTTTCATTTCTTTATTTCTTTCCCTTTTCCTTAACCTAGATCTTCACTAAACTTAATCACTAATCGAATCAATCTCACCTTAGTCTTTGTGTTCTACCTCGGAGTACTATCCCTACTACAAACGTCCCGTACACTACGGGTTCGCTAGGAGTTAGGAGAAATATAACGAGTATAAATTTTAAAGCTTATTGCGTGCACACGTTCTTAGCGTAACTGCCAGACGGTTGTGACAGCTGTGCCACGATCTCATGGCTCACTCTAGCAAGGTTGTAGTATAAAAGTGGTCCTGCAAGGCTGAGAGAAGGCATCTTTCATCATCCAATCAAATCCACATTCTCTCCCACACTCTCAACAAGAAGATTCTCTAACGAGGGAGACACCATTGAAGGAGGAGAAGAGCTCCATTGGAGAAGAAGGAGAAGAACACACCATTGCTAGCACTTGATAGGTTTTGTTGTGAAGAATTTCAGAATCGTTTTCTAGGGTTGTAAGAATCGATTAAACCTTCTTTTGGAAGGGTTGTGAGTCTTTCTAATCTTAATTTCAGCTTGGTTTTGTTTGCTTCACTTGTTCTCCTCTTTCTTTTCATTATCTTGCAAATGGAAGCCATGATTTTATGCTTGATGATTTCGATTGTTATGATGCATGTTGTAGGCTAAATAGATGTGATTCTAGGGTAAGGAAAGGATGGTTATGGCTAAGATTATGATAGGATGAACTTAGATTTTCCCTTGGATGACTTGCTTGCTTGAACGAAGTCACTGCTATAGTCCACGGTTAGTTCTTGCCCTTCCACGGCCGTGGAAATGGTAGAACAACCCGTGGTTTCCCTGGTTCGATGGATCTAAGTACTAGATTATTAGAATGTTGAAATTCTAGTGTTTGTTGAGTTAAATCTATCCTAGGGTGACCTAGTGTTAGCAACTAAGTGTTAGAAGAGACCTACCCGGTGATTCTTACTCTTAGATTTCAAGGATGACAAACTCTAGGTAGTGGTGAGCCTCATAAGCCGCCATTGGACTAAGTGTGCTAGGATACTTGTTTAGGACTAACCCTTTCGAGACTTACCCGGTGAGGATAGGTTAGATCCCTAGGTGACAATCCGGTTTGTGTAGAATTCCATCCCTTAGGCTCTTTGAGACTTACCTGGTGATGAGACCTTAGGAACGGACTAGTGGACCATGAGACCTACCCGGTGATTGATCCCAATCTAGAAACACTCACTCCCAACATATCATAGTTAATCCAAGGAATGATTAGATAGCTTGAGTCCTATGCCATAACCGGAATTTCCAACCCCTAGAATCCGCTTTTCTCTCTTTGATCTCGTATCTCGTTTTAGCTTGTTTGTCCGTGTTGATTTGTTAGCTTAGTTGATTGCTTATTTCGCATGATTCGTGATCCTTGATTGATCACCGAAAAACATTGAGATTTTCATTTCTTTATTTCTTTCTCTTTTCTTAACCTAGATCTTCACTAAACTTAATCATAAATCGAATCAATCTCACCTTAGTCTTTGTGTTCGACCTCGGAATACTATCCCTACTACAAACGTCCCGTACACTGCAGGTTCGCTAGGAGTTAGGAGAAATATAACGAGTATAAATTTAAGGCTTATTGCGTGCACACGTTCTTAGCGTAACAACTAACTCCAAACCAAAAGTTCCTATTACCGGGTAAGTCTCAAGGTACTAAGGAAAGGAATTATAATCTCAAACCAACACACCAACTAAGGGAATAGAATCAACCTTTACCGGGTAAGTCTCAGGCTAACTCACAAAGATGGGTTGAAGGCACACTCAAACCCCAATAAAGGGTAAAACTTTATTACCTACACTTATGATCTTGGGTAAACAAACAAAGGAATCACTGGCAACGGCGCCAAAAACTTGTTCGCTCCAAACGGTGTGTGCAAGCTTTAAATTTATAACCGAGGAAATGTGCTTAAACAAGGATGCGAACCCGCAGTGTACGAATCAATTATAGTAAAATCAAGAATTCCGGGGTGTCGATCTCAGGGACTTAGGTGAAACCTAAGCAAGTATAGGTCGTCTATGTAACTAATAACCACAAAAGCGATTAAAGCAATCAAAAAGATGATAATAAGGTCAAATAAGGGGAATATACAAATTCTAGGGATTAAAGCATCTAGTTGTGGTTCCAACTCAAGATCTCAAGATAAGCGGACAAAGATGAGATTTTGCAAAGGGAAGGTGTTTCTAAAGTGGAATAGATCATCGGGTAAGTCTCACTACTCACTAACTCCAAACCAAAAGTTCCTATTACCGGGTAAGTCTCAAGGTACTAAGGAAAGGAATTATAATCTCAAACAAACACACCAACTAAGGGAATAGAATCAAACCCCAATAAAGGATAAACCTTTATTACCTACACTTATGATCTTGGGTAAACAAACAAAGGAATCATCGGGTAAGTCTCATCCTAGGCTTGCATTGAACAAGGAAAAGTGTAATAAGAATAGGATTTGGCAAACTCTAACACTTAACTCTCAGTTACGGATAAGAAAAGGTCACCTCGGTCAGTCAAGTTCCACCCCGGCCGAGATGTTCATCGACTGAACGAGATGTTCTAGGGTTAAGGATAAAGAATCGAGCTTTCAGGGTACTACTGGAATTAAAATTATTCTATCATTGTTTTTTCCACAACTTTCAGCCAATCACCCTAGAATCGCACAAGGAAATTAGCCACTCATCATCATGAAAGCAATAATCAAATATATGAGAAGGGAATGAATATTTGAACGCAAAAACCTTAAGAACAAGGCTTCAATAACTGAATCAAATATCAAAACAAATCAGCGGTCCTTAGATCACAAATCCAACAAGACAATAAAACAAAAGGGAATCTAAGAAAGTCTTACAAATCCCCTCAAAAGCTATAACAAGCTATGAACTTCCTTCCTTTAATCTTCCTTCAAAACTTCCAAAAATCCTTCCTAACTGCAGCTTCTTCAATCTCCAAGTATGCGATGATGCTGAATCATGGAAAATCCAGCCCTTTTAGAGGAGAATTATCTTCCAAAGATAATAATATCTTAAAGAGATAATTTCCTAATAAAATATATCCATATCTCTAAAATAGATCTCCTAAATATATGATCTTCCTTCCAGAAATCTAGCCCAAAAATATAAGATCTCTCCTTCCAAAAATAAAAGATCTCAGCCAAATAAAATATATCTCGCCGCGTCAGGGTATTCGCCTTGGTCGGGGCGCTCCCCTAGATCACCTCGGTCGAGGTGCCACTGTAGCTGACCGAGGTGAATATCAGCTGAATGTGAAATCTCTCAAATCTGGTCCAAAGTAAATCTTCTCAAAATATAGACTATAATACATGCTATCACAGACGAACCCTCTATTGCTATTTCCGCAAGGGCGGCTGAAGGATGCGCAGGGGCGGCAGCTTGCAGGCGCAGGGGCGGGAGAAGTGCAGAGGGCGATTTTGGACAACTACGAAGGTGGTGGCTCTTGGGAGTGTTCCAGTGGCTTCTTGCTTGTGGAGACGTTGCCGGAGGTGCTCAGGGTGGAGGAAAGAGGGCGTATGAAGTGTAAAGGGTTGTAAGAGGGCGATTTTGGACAACTACGAAGGTGTTGATGGGGAGCGGGTGACAGTGGCGCAGGGGCGCCGGGCTGGTGGTGGTGGTGCTGACTTGGTGGCGCAGGGGTGTGAGGGAGGCGGTTTTGTGAGAATTCCGGTGAGGGCGCAGGGGCGTTTGTGAGAGGGAGAGGCGAGTGGTAGATGGGTTGATGGGGAGAGATTGGCGGGATAGTTGTAGATTATTTTTGGGAAGTGTATTTTTTTTCTTTCCTTGATAAAACCGCAGGGGCAGGGACTTGTCACCGCGGGGGTGGTGACAAGGAAGAGGAAGGTGCAGGCTCAGCGCCTAGGGCGGCGCTGAGGATGCGTGTCAAGGATGGCCGCCGCAGGGGCGTAAGGGTGTCACTGCGGGGGCGGAAACCAGTTTGTTGCAAGCGCAGGCCCAGTGCCGGGGGCGGCGCTGGGCAGGGGTGTCACCGCAGGGGCGGGAATAGTAAGCCGCGGGGGCGCTTTTCTTGACAGAGACTCCTCTTCTTATTCCTTGAGGTTGCCTCCCGAATAGAGCCTTTGTTTTACGTCGTTGGCTCGACGTAAGGGTTCTACCTCTCTAATTGTGCCTCCTCCAGCACCATCTTGGGGTTTATAACTGTCTAGGAAGGCAATCCTCCGGAAAATCTAGTTTCGATCCGTGTTATGGCTTCCGTCATTTGCCCAACCTGTTTTTCAAGGTTCTTGATGCTGGATTTTGTTGTTTGAACATGAGTAGCAAAATATTTAGTCAAAACCTGCAACATATCCTCTTGATTGATACTTACCTTGTCAGGGCTGTTGTTGTTGGTTTTGTTGATCCCTCCAACGAAAATTTTGTTGGTCATGCCAATTTGGCATGAAATTCTGTGCATAAGGATCGTTCCTAGGCCTTTGCTGTTATGGTTGTCCATAACCTACTGCATTCACCTCTACATCGTCATCCTGGACTTGGGGACACATGTTCGTTGGGTGATATGGGTCAGCACAAACTCCACATACCTTTAGTTGTTGTGGGGTTCCCATAAGTGTTAAACTCTTCACCATTTCCTTCAGTTCAGCAAGCTCATTGGAGATTCCGCTCTTCCCGGAATTCACAACATGAACACCTCTCTTGGAAGAAGTCCTTCTAAAGTTCCGGGCTCCTTCCGCTAGTTCTTGTATCTTTTCAAAAGCAAGGTGAGGGGTAGAGTTAAGAATGTTATCTCCACAAGCCGCATCGACGATCCTTCTTTCGGTGTCAAGAAAGCCATTGTACAAGTACAAGACTAGATCCTGAGTTGAATATCTATGGAAAGGACAGCTGGATCGGAGGCGTGCAAACCGCTCAAAGTACTCATAAAGAGTCTCATCCGCCTCTTGCTCGATGTTGCTTATAGCTTTCTTCAAGCTATTTTCCTTCTTGGCCAGGAAGTATTTCTCCAAAAATTCCTTGTGGAGATTCTCCCAAGTGTCAATGCTCCCGGATGGAAGGTGGTAATACCAATCATCCGCTGCATCTTTGAGTTTGAAGCCGAACGCCCTCATCTTGATTTGTTCTTCGGTAATGTTGGCCGGCTTCATGCTCATACACACGGTATGGAACTTCCCAAGGTGCTTGATGGGGTCTTCACCACTTAACCCATGGAAAGTTGGGAGCAAGTGAATGAGACCCGGCTTGAGCTCGAAGTTGATTCCTTCTCCTAATGCGGGTATAATGACCGCAAGAGGGTGTTGAGCCAAAGTCGGCTGAGTGAGTTGACGAAGGGTACGATCAGCCATTTTTTGTTGGAGTTGTTGTTGTCTACGTCGCCGGATGTGTATCCTCTCAATTTCTGGATCAAAGGGAACAAAGCCGGAGTTAGTAGCACGGCTTTGAACCATAAAAATGGTCCAAACCAGTAATCAATAATAAGAATAAAATAAAAAAAATAAAACTAAACTCCCCGGCAACGGCGCTAAAAAATTTGAACGAGGATATTTCCTTAGGTCGTTTATATCCTTTCAAAAGTAATTTCTGAACTCAACACTAAAACAAGTATAGCGATTAAGTAAGGGTCGAACCCAAGAGAGTTTATGATATTTTAATTAAATTCAATTATTGATTATAGAACAAGGTAACAAAGGGGGGGGTTTGGATAAATTGATGCACACAAAACTAAAAAGCAAGTAAATGAGATTGATATGACGATGATGAGTAAATCTACACTAGGTTGATTCTTAGCATGCGATTACTACTTTGGTGAGTTCCTTTTTACAAGTTTTCAAGTAAGTCCCGTCTTGATCATATGTATGTGTTGAGTCAACCGGCATCAACACAACTTAACAAGTTAGTGTTCCGTAAACCTACAAGAACAAGTCACAAGTTAGCTTTCAAACAAAGACTAATGGATATAAAGAGAAGATTAAAACCGTTAAACTAATCTTTATATTTTTGTTAATTTTCCTTCAAACAATTACAACCCGTTATTACTTAAAGGTTACTACTAGACTAAAGACCCGAACCCGGAATGTATTAATCCTAGTTGTTTGCATGCACTTAGAACCTAAGGTGATCAATCTTAAGTGATAATGAAAACATGCAATTTAGATAAATGAAGCTCAAGAAACACAAAACATTTACTGAATAAAACTTATATTAAAAAGGGAACTTACAACCAAAGTAATAATGCAGCCTCAAACCAACCCAATGTAGCAAGGAAACTAGAAGCTCATTACAAAGGAAGCAAGAGAGAATAAAAGTGGGAAAATGATGGTTGATTCTAGCAATCAGCCATTGGTCTATTTATACTACAAATGACACTAAATGGGAGTAAATGGCCGGCCAAAACAGCCACCTTTAATGTCATAAAGGTGGTGCAAACAGCCGGAGTAAAGTCTCTGTCGTAGAACCGCATGGGCGGCCTTCAGATCCGCAGGGGCGGTTCAGGCGAAAACGTTTGATCTTCTTCGTGGTTGTTACGCTAATTAGGTAGCACAAAAAGCTTTACATTTATAAACTCGAACTAAAATCCTAAACTACCTAGCGAAACCCGCAGTGTACGGATCGTTCTGTAGAAAGGAAAGTATTCCGAGGTCGAACACAAGGACTGAGGTGAAATCAAGTCATTCATTGATCAAAGATAGTGTAAATCTAAACTAAGATGAGATGAGGAATAAAGAAAGTGCAAAACACAATGTTTTTGGTTGGTTTTGGGTGATCAAACAAGGATCACAAATATATCAACACAAACAAATAAGCAAACACACACACAAACACAAAGAATGAGAGATAAGAGGTAAGAAAGCGGATTCTTGAGATTCGGAATTCCGATTATGATTACGGACTCATGCTTCTAAAGATCAAAGGAAGGTTGTGGTTGTTCGGAGTTGGGTGTTTCTCTAAAGGGAGCAATTACCGGGTAAGTCTCATGCTCCACTAGAGTCCGTTTTTCTCAATGACAGAGCCTTCCACGGGCAAAACCACGGGCGTGGTTAAGCCAGATAGGCCGTGGAAGTCTCCATTTTCCTCATCCCTCGCAAGCTCTTCAAGTGTGGTTCCGGGGTTGATGGCAAGGATGTCCGGAGGTGAGAGAACTTCATTGCACTCCTCCAAAGGTGAAGGGGGTGGAGGTAAGCCTTAAAGGATGGTAGGATCTCCTAGCATAAGAGCATTCCAAATCTCCTCGATCTCCCTCATCATTTGTTCCTCTCTCTCGAAATTCAATCTTTTTTCATCCTTCAGGGCCAAATCCCTTAGCCTCACTTGCTCCCAAGCTTCGTCCAACTCTTCTTGAAGTTCCTTAATGATCATGGTTTATTCGGGCAATTCTTGGATCTCCTCATGGTGAACCTCTTCATTTTGTAACACTTCCGCTTCAAGCTCCATGTGGGAACTCGGAACGGAAGCAAGGTTACTCTCTAGATCATCCATCTTCCTCAACATTTCTTCTAGCATTGATTCCACTCGATCATTGTGAGGTTGATGGTGAGGTTCCTCATGAGGCAATGTAGTCATGTGAGCTTGATCATGGGACTCATGATAGGCATTAAACTCCTCCCAATACTCAAACTCATCATGGAGAGGTCCTCGATCTTGGTTTTTCATTCACTCCTCATACTCCATGTTGTCAAGGTCGTCTTGGAAGTACAATCCGTCAATGGCAAACATGAAAAGGCAAAGACAAAAACAACACAAGATCAAAAGTAACAAGAAAGATAAACACTAAAAACAATCAAAAGCAAATGACTTAATCTTAACCTAGTCCCCGGTAACGGCGTCAAAAACTTGTTACGCTAATTAGGTAGCACAAAAAGCTTTACATTTATAAACTCGAACTAAAATCCTAAACTACCTAGCGAAACCCGCAGTGTACGGATCGTTTTGTAGAAAGGAAAGTATTCCGAGGTTGAACACAAGGACTGAGGTAAAATCAAGTCATTCAATGATCAAAGATATTGTAAATCTAAACCAAGATGAGATGAGGAATAAAGAAAGTGCAAAACACAATGTTTTTGGTTGGTTTTGGGTGATCAAACAAGGATCACAAATATATCAACACAAACAAATAAGCAAACACACACACAAACACAAAGAATGAGAGATAAGAGGTAAGAAAGCGGATTCCAAAGATTCAGAATTCCGATTATGACTATGGACTCATGCTTCTAAAGATCAAAGGAAGGTTGTGGTTGTTCGGAGTTGGGTGTTTCTCTAAAGGGAGCAGTTACCGGGTAAGTCTCATGCTCCACTAGTCTCGAACCTAAGGCCCTATTACTGGGTAAGTATCAAGGAACCAAAGGACGGGATATCTACACAAACCGGCCACTACCTAACGGTCAAACCCCTCCTTTCCGGGTAAGTCTCGGAAAAGGCAAGTCTTAGGCAACGATCCTAGCACACTCAATCCAATAGAGGCTTTTTTGGCTCACTACTACCTAGAATTCATCATCTTATGTATCTAAGAGAGGAAATTACCGGTTAAGTCTCATTCCTCAAAAAGGTTGCTAACATTAGGTCACCCTAAGCTAGATTAAGCTCAACAAACACTAGGACTTCAACACATCTACATCCTAACATCCAGATTCATCAATACAAGCACAACAGAGAGAATCACGGGTGGATCATGGAAACCACAGCCGTGGTACCCTGAAGAACAGGCCGTGATTCTCCACTGAGTCGGGGTTTCGAACACAAATCGATCCTAAGCTAACATGGAAGTCCATACAATCATAGTCCGAAGCATAAACATCATTCCTTCACCCTAGAATCACATCTATTCAGCCAACAACATACATTTCAAAATCAAACTTCACAAATAAAGCGTGCTTGCAAGTCATGGATAGATGATGAAGAATAATCTAAAGAAAAGACATTAAAAGCTAGAATAGAAGTTACCAATTCTTACAAAGGCTTCAAGAGCTGTTCCAAGTTGTCAACAATGGAAACCTCACTCAAAACCTCTATAATCTCACTTTAAAACAAAAATCTACACTAATCTCTTCCAAGAACACCCACAATGGGTGCTTGGAAGAGAGGCTACAATGGAGAAGTGTTTTGGGGAAGAAGCTAGGTCAAAAGGGGAAGAGAGAGATTGGATTTTTCATCACAACCTGCAAAGATCACTTAAATACCCCATCAAGAGCAAGAGTCGGCCAAAGAGATCGTGTGACACGTGTCAAGGTGGTCCAGACAGAAACCATGGCCAGATTCCACGGGTGTGGAAGTGCCAGTGACCGTGGTTTTGCTCCAGAAACTCTCCTTGGATCCTTAAGCAAAGAGTTGGTGCAAGGCATGCCCCAACAAGGTCCTATGTGTTCTCCTTTGCTCCTTGCTTGCTCCTTAAAGGGTTCGGATGTGTGCCACCACAAGGAATGATCCTCGAATGTGTCGATTAAGTCCAAAAGCTCCCCAAAATACCTACAAAACATGCAAAAGTCCGTGTAGATGTCTATCTCGACAATATGCATGAATTAAGCGTAAACATCATGAACTAATGACAAACCATGCATAAATGAAAAAGGAAAACTATCTAAAAGAGTGCCTAAATTAGTGTCATAAACCGTGTCATCAAAATACCCCATACATAGCACTTGCTCGTCCCTGAGCAAGGTCCAACTATAGGCTTTGAGATGGCATGATTTATGAATGCAGAAAAACAGAAAAATATTTTTGGAGTTGTGCTTCTAAAATTGGATCACCTTCATAGTCATGTTTCATGGCAATGGGCAAGCAATCATGTATTAAATGAATGAAGGCACGGAAAGACAATCATACTTTTCTTGAAAACATGCATGAAAGGTAAAAATGATGAAGTCAAGATGATCATGAGAATATCCAATCTAGATCACTAAGTCATACACATAAGCAAATAGGTCTTAAGGACTTAGGAAAGAAGAGACCAAGAAACGTGATGATAAGGTGGGAATTTTCTAAGATCATGTGGTGCAAATCCGGGAAAGGAACTAAACAACCACAACTTTACATTTATACTTCATCCACCAAAGTGTATTTTTCTCCTTCTTTTCTTTCTTTTCTTTTCTTTTTCACTTTCTTTTTCTTTTACTTATTTTTGAGACAATGGCATTGGTGTACAAAAGCCGAAACCTTGGTGATTAGCGGACCTCGGGATTTTTTTCCGAGGTGCCTCACACCGGGCACACATACCAAGGCTCGTTAGGACATTCGGTTTATCCGACTTTGGCAAGGCACAAACATCCGATTATGTGAATGGTGCCGAGTTACTCGTCATCAAAACCAAAGTCCCCAAACCTATATTTTTTCTACACTTTTCACATCACATTTTCGACAACTTCATTCACAACATTCATACACCAACTTCACCACCCCATACTTGCTTTTCACACACTCAACACACTAGCATGCTCCAATTCCCGGATGGGTTAAAAGAGGTCAAATTTCATATTAAGTGAGGTGCTCAAACAACATGATCAAGATGAGAAGAAGAGAGATGAATTGCCTTAATCATTCCTAGATGATGTGTGAGAACTATCATATAATTTCGACCATCATTTCTCAATCCAATCAAGACAAGCATCATAATCACAATTCATACATAGGATTCAAGAGAAGTATTTCAAGTCCACATATGCATAAATCCATTCAACACACAAGGCCATCCATAGCCAATTCACACAACAATCTCATCATAAGGGTCATATCCAAACTAGAAAGCACAAAATTTTTTAAATTTTTTGATTTTTTTGAAATTTTTGAGATAAATATGTACAATGCAAAACATGAAACAAAACGTGTGACAATAAAATGAAACTATCCTAGATGCGATCATGCCATGCTAAGAATCGTGAAGACCCCACCCCATACTTAGAAACACATTGTCCCCAATGTGCAAATCAAGTAAAGAAGAGTGAAAGAAGTCCTCACAATGTAAAAATGGTGTTTTCGGTATTTTGGTTCACTCATGTGGAGTGGTGGTGATGGATGATCAATCAGGCATGGTAGAGAGCTCTTCTTGGCCATTCCGGCGTCGAGACCCGCGCCAAGGTGTATGCGAGATGGGAGCTCTTCCATCAAACAAAGACACCTCAAGCCGTCCAAGTCTCACATCCGCTCCACCCATGGTTGAAAATGGGATTATCATCATCAACTTGCCTTGCAAGGCTTCCTCATTACCTAAAATCTACCACACAAATACAAAACACAAAAACACACAAAAAAAAACAAAAGCAAAAGAGATAAGGGAAAGAGTTATACCAATGGGTTGCCTCCCATTAAGCGCTTCTTTTAGGTCATTATCTTGACCAAACTCCGTGGATATGTCAATCTACCTCGAATACCATGGTTTTCCTGAGGAGTCCAAGCAACCATCTTTTACCGGAATCCATGATGACAAGCAAGGGCCACTTGATGCCCAAATAAGCCTTAAGTTCTCTCTTCACCGGTGAGTAGTAGACTCCTTCATCACTGCTTCCTTGATGATAGTATGGAGTTGCAACCATAGGTGCCACCCCATACTTAGGCAATTTGTACTCCGCGGTCACACCAGTGAAACGCTTGTCATCCTCATCCTCTATGATCCGAAGAAAGCCGATTTGTGGAAAGAATCCTTCATTGAAGTGCTTCATAACCATCATGGATCCATCATGCTTGCCCCTTCATTCAAGGAAGGATTGGAAAGAGTTAAAGTTATCTTAGGGTTCTCAATGACAGAGCCTTCCATGGGCAAAACCACGGGCGTGGTTATGCCAGATAGGCCGTGGAAGTCTCCGTTTTCCTCATCCCTCGCGAGCTCTTCAAGTATGGTTCCGGGGTTGATGGCAAGGATGTCCGGGGGTGAGAGCACTTCATTGCACTCCTCCAAAGGTGAAGGGGGTAGAGGTAAGCCTTGAAGGGTGGTAGGATCCCCTAGCATAAGAGCATTCCAAATCTCCTCGATCTCCCTCATCATTTGTTCCTCTCTCTCGAAATTCAATCTTCTTTCATCCTTCAGGGCCAAATCCCTTAGCCTCACTTGCTCCCAAGCTTCATCCAACTCTTCTTGAAGTTCCTTAATGATCATGGTTGATTCGGGCAATTCTTGGATCTCCTCATGGTGAACCTCTTCATTTTGTAACACTTCCGCTTCAAGCTCCATGTGGGAACTCGAAACGGAAGCAAGGTTACTCTCTAGATCATCCATCTTCCTCAACATTTCTTCTAGCATTGATTCCACTCGATCATTTTGAGGTTGATGGTGAGGTTCCTCATGAGGTAATGTAGTCATGTGAGCTTGATCATGGGACTCATGATAAGCATTAAACTCCTCCCAATACTCAAACTCATCATGGAGAGGTCCTCGATCTTGGTTTTTCATTCACTCCTCATACTCCATGTTGTCAAGGTCGTCTTGGAAGTACAATCCGTCCATAGCAAACATGAAAAGGCAAAGACAAAAACAACACAAGATCAAAAGTAACAAGAAAGATAAACACTAAAAACAATCAAAAGCAAATGACTTAATCTTAACCTAGTCCCCGGTAACGGCGCCAAAAACTTGTTACACTAATTAGGTAGCACAAAAAGCTTTACATTTATAAACTCGAACTAAAATCCTAAACTACCTAGCGAAACCCGCAGTGTACGGATCGTTTTGTAGAAAGGAAAGTATTCCGAGGTCGAACACAAGGATTGAGGTGAAATCAAGTCATTCAATAATCAAAGATAGTGTAAATCTAAACCAAGATGAGATGAGGAATAAAGAAAGTGCAAAACACAATGTTTTTTGTTGGTTTTGGGTGATCAAACAAGGATCACCAATATATCAACACAAACAAATAAGCAAACACACACACAAACACAAAGAATGAGAGATAAGAGGTAAGAAAGCGGATTCCAGAGATTCGGAATTCCGATTATGACTATGGACTCATGCTTCTAAAGATCAAAGGAAGGTTGTGGTTGTTCGGAGTTGGGTGTTTCTCTAAAGGGAGCAGTTACCGGGTAAGTCTCATGCTCCACTAGTCTCGAACCTAAGGCTCTATTACCGGGTAAGTCTCAAGGAACCTAAGGACGGCAATTCTACACAAACCGGCCACTACCTAAGGGTCAAACCCCTCCTTACCGGGTAAGTCTCGGAAAAGGCAAGTCTTAGGCAATGATCCTGTTCGCTCCAAACGGTGTGTGCAAGCTTTAAATTTATAACCCTAGATGTAAGCTTAAAATAAGGATGCGAACCCGCAGTGTACGGGTCAATCGTAGTAAAAAGCAAGGAATTCCAGGGGTCGATCACAGGGACTTAGTGAAACAAAGTCCAATTACGGTATGCTTATGTAAATACTAACCACAAGAGCAATTAAAACAATCAAAGATGAATAAGAAGTCAGTAAAGGAAATATGCGATTCTAGGGATTACAGCATCTAGTTGTGGTTCCAACTCAAGATCTAAAGATAAGTGGACAAATCTGAGGTTTTTGCATAGGGAAGCTGTTACTAAAGTGGAATAGATCACCGGGTAAGTCTCACTACTCACTAATCCCAAACCGTAACTCCTATTACCGGGTAAGTCTCAAGGAATTAAGATAAAGAACTATATCCTCAAACTAACACACCATCTAAGGGAATAGAATCAACCTTTACCGGGTAAGTCTCAGGCTAACTCACAAAGATGGGATGAAAGCACACTTAAACCCCAATAAAGGATAAACCTTTATTACCTACACTTATGATCGTTGGTACACAAACAAAGGAATTACCGGGTAAGTCTCATCCTAAGCTTGAATTGAACCACGAAAGGTGTAATAAGGATAGGATTTGGCAAACTCTAACACTTAACTCTCAGTTTCGGATCAGATAAGTCACCTCGGTCAGCCAAATTCCACCCCGGCCGAGATGTTCATCGATTGAACGAGATGCTTAGGGTTAAGGTTAAAGACTCGAACTTTGAGGGTCCTACTGTGATTAAGATCATTCTATCATTGTTTTTCCCACAACCTTCAGCCAATCACCCTAGAATCACACAAAGAGATTAGTCACTCATCATCATGGAAGTATTAATCAAGTATATGGGAAGAATGTGAATATTTGAACAAGAAGAATTTAATGAAATACTTCAATAACTGAATCAAATATCACAACAAAAGCGTTCCTTGGATATAAATCCAACAAGGAAGAGAATCTAAGGTAATCTTACGAGAAAACCTTCAAAAGCTATAAAAGCTACAATCTTCAATCTTCCTTCAACCTTCAAAAAGGTTCTTCAAATCTCCAACTGGAATATGGTTGCAGCGATGTATGCTGGATCTCGCAGGCTTCAATGGTGTATAATGTGCTAAGCGGGTTTCCAACTCTATGCAGGATATTGGATTTGTGGAAATCCAACCCTTTTTATAGGAAAATAACTCTCCAAAGATAAGATATCTTAGAAAGATCTTTTCCCATAAATATAGGTAAAATATATGATCTAGCATATCTTCTTCCTTCCAGGAGCCAAGCCCAAAAATATAAGATCTCTTTCCAAAGATAAAAGATCTCAGCCAAGAATAAAATATCCTCGCCGCGTCCTAGGTATTCGCCTCGGTCGAGCCGACTTCTCTGGATCACCTCGGTCGAGGTGAATCTGTGATCAACCGAGGTGAGTAACAACTGAATGTGAAATCTCTCAAATCTGGTCCAAAGTGAATCTTTAATCCATGGCTATGCTTCCTGGATGGTTCCTTATGTTCCTTAATGTAGCTCCAATGACTCCATAGCTCCTTTTGCTCCTTTTTGATGCAAAACGTGCCATTTTACCTACGATTACAACAAAACTAGGTGAAGACCTCGATTCCCATAAAGGTAGATGAAATGGTAATATAATCACATAATATACATACAAAAATGCAGATTATGAAAGATAAAACGTCTAAACAAACCCCAAAATATAGACTATAATTCATGCTATCAAATCCTAGCACACTCAATCCAATAGCGGCTTTTTTGGCTCACTACTACCTAGAGTTCATCATGTTATGCATCTAAGAGAGGAAATTACCGGGTAAGTCTCATTCCTCAAAAAAGTTGCTAACATTAGGTCACCCTAAGCTAGATTAAGCTCAACAAACACTAGGATTTCAACACATCTACATCCTAACATCCAGATTCATTAATACAAGCACAAATGAGAGAATCACGGGTGGATCATGGAAACCACAGCCGTGGTACCCTGAAGAACAGGCCGTGATTCTCCACTGATTCGGGGTTTCGAACACAAATCGATCCTAAGCTAACATGGAAGTCCATACAATCATAGTCCAAAGCATAAACATCATTCCTTCCCGCTAGAATCACATCTATTCAGCCAACAACATACATTTCAAGATCAAACTTCACAAATAAAGCATGCTTGCAAGTCATGGATAGATGATGAAGAATAATCTAAAGAAAAGACATTAAAAGCTAGAATAGAAGTTACCAATTCTTACAAAGGCTCCAAGAGCTGTTCCAAGTTGTCAACAATGGAAACCTCACTCAAAACCTCTCTAATCTCACTTTAAAACGAAAATCTACACTAATGTCTTCCAAGAACACCCACAATGGGTGCTTGGAAGAGAGGCTACAATGGAGAAGTGTTTTGGGGAAGAAGCTAGGTCAAAAGGGAAGAGAGAGATTGGATTCTTCATCACAACCTGCAAAGATCACTTGAATACCCCATCAAGAGCAAGAGTTGGCCAAAGAGATCGTGGGACACGTGTCAAGGTGGTCCAGACAGAAACCACGGCCAGATTCCACGGGCATGGAAGTGCCAGTGACCGTGGTTTTGCTCCAGAAACTCTCCTAGGATCCTTAAGCAAAGAGTTGGTGCAAGGCATGCACCAACAAGGTCCTATGTGTTCTCCTTTGCTCCTTGCTTGCTCCTTAAAGGGTCCGGATGTGTGCCACCACAAGGAATGGTCCTCGAATGTGTCGATTAAGTTCAAAAGCTCACCAAAATACCTACAAAACATGCAAAACTCCGTGTAGGCGTCTATCTCGACAATATGCATGAATTAAGCGTAAATGTCATGAACTAATGTCAACCCATGCATGAATGGAAAGGAAAACTATCTAAAAGAGTGTCTAAATTAGTGTCATAAATCATGTCATCAGTAGCTGCAGGGGCGGCCTGGCAGTTCCGCAGGGGAGGATCATTAATTATCTTCAAGCGTCTGACTCTTCAACTTTTTGTCGCTTCAGATGCCGAGCCGCAAGGGCGGCTCAGTGTCAACGCAGGGGCGGTGACACTGACTCTTTGGCTCCACAGCTCCGTAGGGTGAGACACAGGTAGAGGCACAGGGGCGCCGGTCTTCGCTTCTTTAGGATAAGTCACCGCAGGGGCGCCAAGGAGTGGCGCCGAGCCGGCGACAGTCTTCGTTTCTGGCGCTCGCAAAGGCGCAGGCTGCGCTTCCGGAACGTGGTGTCACCGCCAGGGGCGGTGAGGCAACAGAAACTTTGCTTCGTGAATGGTCGTCAACTCCCAAGTGCTAAAACTCCTCTTTTATCTTCTTTTAGTCTTCTTCTTCTGGATCAAGGAGTTGGTAGCATAAACCGACACTAATGTGATAAAAAGACTCTAAAAACTAACCTAAATGATAGTGATTCCATCACCTATCAAAGGAATCATACTTGGGATAGCTTTTGAAGAAGTTTGTAAGACTTTCTTAGATTGCCTTTGGTTTGTTGTCTTTGTTGATTTGTGATTGAGGAACGCTTGTTTGTTTGTTATTTGATTCAGTTATGGAGAATTTTTTCTTAAGGTTTTCTTGTTTGAATATTGATTCCTTTTCCATTAATTTGATTATTGTTATCATGATGATTGTTGGCTAAGTTTCTTATGCGATTCTAGGGTGATTGGCTGAAAGTTGTAGGGAGAACGATGATAGAATGATCTTAATCCTAGCAGGACCTTGAAAGCTCGAGTCTTTTAACCTTAACCCTAGAACACCTCGCTCAGTCGTTGAACATCTCGGCCGGGGTGGAATCTGACTGAACGAGGTGACCTTTTCTGAAACCTATTCTGAGTTAAGTCTTCTAGTTTGCCAAATCCTATCCTTATTACACCTTTCCTAGTTCAATGGAAGCCTAGGATGAGACTTACCCGGTGATTCCTTTGTTTGTTTACCTAAGATCATGAGTGTAGGAAGGTTTATCCTTTATTGGGGTTTGAGTGTGCCTTCATTCCATCTTTGTGAGTTAGCCTGAGACTTACCCGGTAAAGGTTGTTTTTATTCCCTTGGGTGGTGTGTTGGTTTGAGATTATAGTTCCTTTCCTTAGTACCTTGAGACTTACCCGGTGATAGGAGCTTTGGTTTGGGATAGTGAGTAGTGAGACTTACCCGGTGGTCTATTCCCACCTTAGAAACACCTTCCCTTTGCAAACCTCAGCTTTGTCCGTGTTATCCTTTGAGATCTTGAGTCGGAACCACAACTAGATGCTTTAATCCCAAGAATCCGCATTTCCCCTTACATGACTTTATATCATCTTTGATTGCTTTAATTGCTTTTAGTTAATTGCAATATTTGACAACCTGATTATGTGCTTTGTTTCACCTAAGTCCCTTTGATCGACCCCTGAAATTTATTCTTTTATTATAATTGACCCGTACATTGCGGGTTCACATATTTGTTCAAGTGGGTTATAAATTTTAAAGCTTGCACACACAGTTTGGAGCGAACAGTAGTCCGACCAACATTAGGTTGGTGCAAAAAAGGACTTGAGGGATGTGAGGAATTGGTGAGACTATTAAGAAAAGAAGAAGAGTGGCAAGGTGAGAACCCGAAAGGGCACCTTGGCAAAACGAGCGGCGCCGAGTGTAGGTTCTCCTTTCAACGTTTGGCGGCATAAGAAGGGGAGTCATAAGGAGGTTGTCCGGTTAGGTCACTCTTGGAGCAATAAGGATGGTAGTTCTCACTTTCTTCTCATTTTCTCTCTTTTCTTTCTTTCTTTCTTTCTTGGTTTTTCTCTTGAGTCCTTTATCTTATCTTCTGCACCATGCTTCCTGAGACTTTTAGTTGTTGAATAGTTGTCATATGTGTTACTCGAGACGAGTAAAAAGTCTAAGTATGGGGGATTTTGATAGGTAATAGAATCATTATCAATTAGGATAGTTTTTAGCGTCTATTTATTGTATTAGAGTCGGTTTGTGTTGCTAACATCTTAATCCAGAAGAAGAAGTCTAAAAGAAGCAAAAGAGATGTTAGAAGCACTTTGGAGTTGAAGATCATTCACGAAGACAAGCTTATGGTGCCACACCGCCCCCGCGGAGCAATGTCACCGCCCCTGCGGGTGGCACTGCACTCCGGAACGCAGCCTGCGCCTTCGCCAATGCCCGGAACGAAGCATGTCACCGCCCCTGCGGCCACCTCTAGACTCCCCTACGGTGACTTACCTTGAAGAAGCGAAGTCGGCGCCCCTGCGCTTCTGCCTGCGGACCAACCTGCGGAGCTGTGAAGCCGAAGAGCCAGTGCCACCGCCCCTGCTGTGACATTAGGCCACCCCTGCGGCTTGACATTAGAAGCGGCAGAAAGATGAAGAGTTAGACGTTTAAATAGCATTAAAGACCTGCCCCTGCGGGATTGCCAGGCCGCCCATGCGGCCAAGAAGAACACCAAGCATTTTGGCCTAAACCGCCCCTGCGGCCCTGAAGCCCGCCCTCGCGGTTTAGCGCCAAAGGACTTTACTCCGGCTGTTTGCACCACCTTTATGGCATTAAAGGTGGATGTTTAGGACGGCCATTTACTCCCTTTTACTGCCAATTCTAGTATACATAGGGCCATGGCTGATTGCTAGAATCATCCATCATTTTTTCCACTTTAGCTCTTTTTCCCTTACTTCCAAGTGTAATGTGTTTTTAAGCTCCTTCTTACATTCGGTTGTTTTGAAGCTGCATTGCTGCTTTGGTTGTAAGTCTTTATTAAAATAAGTATTATTCAGTTATATGTGTTATATTCCTTGAGCTCTAAACTTATGTTTGCATGTTTCTTACCAGTTAGATTGATCACCTTAAGTGTCTAATTGCATGCAAAGAACTAGGATTTATTGACTCCGGGTTCGGGTCCTTAATCTAGTAGTAATCCTTTAGGTGAAAGCTGGTTGTAATCTCTTAAAGGAAAAGGAATATAACTATAAAGAAAGTCTAACGATGTTTATGCTTTCTTTGTATCTCTTTGTCTTTGTTAAAATGCTAACTTGTGTTTTGATCTTGTAGGTTTACGGATCACTAAGCTCGTTAAGTTGTGTTGATGCCGGTTGGCTCAACACATATTTAAGATAAAGACGAGACATTAATGAATAACTTATAAAAAGAACCAACCAAAGTAGTGTGCATGTTAAGACTCAACCTAGTGTAGTTCTTCTCTCCATTCTATCACATATTTACTTGTTTTCGTTGTGTTTTTGTCTTGTTTCGTTACAATCCAAACCCCCCCGGTTACATTTATCGATAATTGAACTTAATCATTACTTGGCAAAGCTCTCTTGGGATCGACCCTTTCTTACACTATAAAAACCAACTAGTGTAACGTTAGGCAATTACATTTGACTTAAGCTAAAAGACAACGACCTAGGATTTTAGCCTCGTCAGAGGTTGAGGCTAAAAAAATGAGACGGGAAGAACTCCAAATGTTGCTATTTTTACTTGTACACATTCACCCGAACTGCTAAGTAGATGTTACTTTGAGGTCAGTATTCTCTCTCATGTGAACCTTATGACTATGCTTAAGTTTTCGGGTTACTTGGATAGTCGGTGTGCTCAATCTGTCTGATCTTCTTTTTGGTTAATTATATCCAATTTTCATGCTTTTAATTATCACAACTTATATTGTGAACCTTATGACTATGCTAAAGTTTTCAGGTTACATGGATAGTCGGTGTGCTCAGTCTGTTTGATCTTCATTTTGGTTAATTATACTAATTTTCATGCTTTTAAAATTCAGAGCCTATATTGTGAACCTTATGACTATGCTCAAGTTTTCAAGTTACTTGGATAGTCGATGTGATTAGTCTGTTTGATCTTCATTTATGAGAATGGTGATACCAATTGCTTAGCATCAAATGTTCTTGTAAAGTATTGTTGTTATATATTTAGAATATTCTTTTTATTTCAAATGTATTTGTGATGGTGCTTCCTTTTTTTATTTGGCTTTTCTTTTTAGTTTGTTTATGCTTCACAGCTATTAAGATCATTTTACATCAAAGTTATGAAAATTTCTCTACATGTGTTAGCTTGTTATAAAACTGAAATATTATATGTTTTACATTGATAGTCGGAGTTGGCTATGCAATTATATTGGTAATTGGTCAGCATGGGTGAGGTGGTGAATGTCACAAAGATGTTGCTTCTGAAACTGACTAGGCTTAAATCAGGATTCTTTTTTTTTTGAAATGTTAATTTGTATTGAGAATGAATTTACAAGGTGGAAAATGGACTCTAGTCCAGGGTACAAGAGCAAGTTCAAAAAAACGTGTACAGGAACATGCAACAATAGAGCAGCGGGAACGAAGGTCTATTCAAATCGGAGCCGCAGCATTCCAGCGACTTGAAGAGAATGTGGGGATCTGTCCTTCCATTTGGCTTCAAAGTGGCTCTTAATAGAGTTGATGATGTTAGCAGCACACTCAATATCCCTTGTGAATTGGTTGTTATAGATCATGTTGTTGCGAGAGATCCAAACATGGTAGATGAATGAGATGATAAAGGCAATCCTTAGACTTTCAATCAGCTTTGGCTTTTGTGTGTTGCAGGAGCTAAGCCAGTTACAAATGTTACCAAGATAGGGAGCAGGGAAAGGGGTTCTAGTCCATCTTGATACAACGTCTAGGACAAGGGAACCATAGCTACAATGGACCCAAAGGTGGTCATCATCTTCTATTGCACTCTTGCATAGCCAACAGGTGTCGTTGTCAATCATATTCCAAGCTTTAATCCTAGCCAATGTGGGTAGCCTCCTGAGAGCGGCTAACCAAGCTATATAGCTGCATTTGGGAATGTTGGATCGGATCCAGAAAGCACCGAATGGGTTAGAGGTACCAATGGGAGGGTTAGGTGAGAATATGGTATAGACGTTTTTATGGGAGAAAGAGCCATTCGGACTAGCTAATATGCTCCCATTCCCACCCGAGGCAAGGATGTCATCACGAATAATAAGTAAGCTCTTCCAGAAGGCGCTGTGATGCATTTTTGGCCTACAGTTCCATATATTGCAGTTCCCCTTGAAAGTGTGTTTAGCAAGCCATTGGGTCCAGACGTTGTTGTCATCTCGATCAATGTCAAAAATCAGTCTGGAGAGGGCAACTTTGTTTTGTGTATGCAGGTCAGGGAACTCAAGGCCCCCACTAGTTTTGGGAGAACAGATAACTTTCCAGGCCACCAAGGCACGCTTGCTATTCTCAACTCCCGACCAGAAATAAGATCGAATGATCCCGTTGATCATGCTAATGATCTTAGTTGGCAGCATGAACATGGTACTCCAGTAGTAGTTGATGGAGAAGAGAATGGATTTCACCAGCTGGGCTCTACCAGCATAGGAAAGGGTCCTAGCATTCCATGATTGCACACGTTTAGTTACCTTATGGATCAAGGGAAGGTAGTCACGGATTAGTAGTCTGCTACTCCCAATCGGAACACCCAGGTAGAGGAAGGGCAAGGGTTCCAATTTCCATTCTAGTGATGCTGATAGCACGAGTGATATCATCATCATTCATACCACCGGTGAAGAGGCGAGATTTAGATGGGTTGATCATGAGACCCGAGGCTTCACCAAAGTCGTCCAATGCATCTTTTAGGATCTTTATGGAACAAAGATCACCTCTACATAGCAGCAGGAGGTCGTCTACAAATGCAAGATGGGTGATAGTTGGGGAGGTGCACTTTGGGTGATGGTTAAACTCCGGATTTGAAGTTTTTAACTGAAGCAGCTTGGTGAGGTATTCCATAGCAATCACAAACAGTGGTGGAGAGAGTGGGCAACCCTGCCTTAACCCACGACCTCCAGGGAAATGCCCACGAAGAGATCCGTTCAAGTTAACTGAGTATGTGGCAGTTGTGATACATTCTTTAATCAGACCAATGAATTGATCCGGAAAGTCCATCTTGTGTAGGTAGTGGATGATGAATTCATGACTAATTGAATCAAATGCTTTAGAAATGTCCACCTTCATAGCTGCCCTTGGTGAGATATGCTTCCTTCCATATTTGTTGAGTAATTCCTGGCATACAAGTACGTTGTGTTTTATATATCTTTTGGCTACAAACGCACTCTGGTTGAAGCTGGTGATTCTAGGAAGCAAGGCATTGATCCTCGCAGAGAGAATCTTGGATATTGTTTTGTATATTGTGTTGCAGCAGGAAATTGGCCTGAAATCCGATGGGGTAATAGATCTATCATGCTTAGCAATTAGAGAGATGGCAGCATGATTAACCTGCTTCAGCATTCTTCCTTGAGTGAAGAAGTCCTGCACTGCACTCATTACATCAATGTTAACAATATCCCATGCGGCTTTGAAAAATTTGGAGCTGTAACCATCAGGGCCGGGTGCCTTATTGTCGCCAATACTAAAGAGAGCCTTTTTAATCTCCTCAGCAGAGACACTCAAGTTTAATGTAGCAATCTCCACTGGGGTAAGGGTTTGGAGGCTAACTTCAGGAAAGTTGGCATGGTTTGGAGATCTGTTCTTGCTGAATATATGCTTGAAGTGATTTACAAAGGCAAGGTCGATGGTTCCCTGATCATGAGTGATTGTCCCATCAGGAAGTTGTGCAGATTTTATGCTATTGGAGCATCTGCGTGATTTGATACTCCTGAAGAAGTATGCGGAGCATTGATCTCCATGGGCAATCCATTTGGCCTTGGCAAGCTGGGCCAGTGTAGTGTGTAGTTTATTATAGCTTCCCTTAAGAGCATCCGTATGAATTCTCTCTTCTTCATGAAGCACAGCATCATGAGGGTTTGATTGGAGTCGCGTCTACATTTTAGTGAGTTTCTTTTGATGGTCATGGATACTGGAGTGTAGCTCTTCGAGTTTGGCATTTGGAAATCTTTTAAGGAGAGGCTTAAGCAACTTAAGTTTCCTCGTGAGCTTGAACATTGGGTTACCATCAACTTCCACATCCCAAGCCTCCTTAATTGTGTCAAGGAAGGCCTCATGATCAATCTAGGCATTGTTAAACCTGAATGGGGCGTTTCTAGTGGACATAGTCTCCTCAGTGAAGAGTAGTGCCGGGGAGTGGTCAGAAACCTGGCAAGATCAAAGTGAGGCTTCGAGTGAGGAAAGAAGGTGTGCCATGCGTCGTTGGTGATGATGCGATCCAATTTACACCAAATCCTAGTTCCAATCTGTTTGTTATTCCATGTAAACTTGCATCCGGAGAAGTGATGATCATTGAGGGAGTTTTGCTCAAAGCACTTAGCAAGTTCCATCGAGGATTGTGAGATTGTTGGGAGGTCATTAGAGATCTTTTCATCAGGAGCAAGCGTGACATTAAAGTCGCCCATGACAGCCCAGGGGATGGAGTGGTTAAGCAGCTTAATGGTAGCAATTGTAGACCATAGATCAACACGTTCCTCAGGCGAATTATGCGCATAAACAAAGGAGTACTCAGCCAATATGGATTGATTGGGATTTGATAGAGGGTTGGATATCTGGCAATGGATGATTTGATCGGTTTTAATGATGGGGGTGAGATGAAGCCTTGCAGGGTTCCACCAGACCCAGATCCGGCAGTTGTGAGCAATGGATCCATTTGAGGTATGGCTCCAGAAGGGGAAGAGGGACTTTGAGATACGCTTCTCATTGTTAGCACGAAGCCTGGTTTCAAGTATGGCCAGGAGATCGAGGTTTTGCATCTTAGCAAGGTTTTGTATGGCTTTTTGTTTCACAGGGTCGTTAAGCCCCCTGATGTTCCAGGTACAGGACCTAATTAACATGGAGATTTGTGGTGATGCCCATGGATGCACTTGCATTCAGGGTAAGGTTAGGGAGGGTATTTTTGAGGTTAGAGTGTTGAAGGTGGGAGGTTTGAGATGATTCGACTCCAGGGATTGGAGGGGTGTCATTAGAGGGTTCTGGGACAATGTGACTGGTAGGTATGGGAGTTGTGCTACACTCCCCAACCTGATTGGAGGGACCGTTATGAGATCCCTGGTGAGCATTTTGGTTTGTGGGATGATTGGACTCAGCTTGAGTAGCATGGGGACGGATCAACAAGGTATCCAGCGGTTTTGGGTTGATTTTGAAAGAGGCATGTGGGGTTGGAAGTATGGGAGTGGGGTCAGGATTAGGGTTTGGAAGCTTCTTTTTGGTATAAACGTTTGCCTTTGTATTCAGATCAGGTTGTCCTTCCGTACGTACGTAGGGTTTCTTGCAGCTGTGCCCAAAGATCAGGCATGTATCACATCTTGGAGGGAGCCATTCAAAGGTTATTTTTTGGGAGTACGATACCCCATTCGGTCCAGTCAGTGTGACCTCCCTCAGCAGTGGGCGTGAAGCCTGAATCTCAACCAGAAGCCGTGCAAATCCCAACCGATCCTGGTTTGCTGAGCATGTATCCGTAAGTATTGGGTTGCCAATTGCAGATCCTATTTTTGCAAGCATGTTTTGAGACCAAAACCTGTAGTCCAATCCATGAAGTGTTATCCAGATTGGTATGGAGCTCATGCTAGAGTAGTCGAGCGGCAGATCCGTTGTCCATCTCTTGAGTAGCATAGTAGATGAGCCATTCAGAACCTAGGGACTACCCGTCAGTATTGCATTTAGATCTTCTTCATTAGCAAAGTGAAACACAAAAATCTCATTCTCATTGCGTAAGATTTTTGGCTTCGTGATTGAGCACCAGTTATCCGTGACAAACTTACCCATACGTTGGTACGAGATTGGGCTTCCCAGAGGGAAACCAACAAGTGAGAGGTGCCACTTCTTGGTAGTTTCATCAATATCCTCATCAGTGAAAGGAATCAGTCCGGTTTCGAGCCCTGGGGTGAACGACAATGGGACATGATTCCAACCGACATTCTTCATCAGTATGTCCCTGTAGTTAATGCACGTGCCCACTTGTGCGACTTTTGGTGAAGCACGCCCAGGAGAGAGGGCTGCATTTAAAGTTGCATGGGGATCTAGAGAGTCGGATAGCAAAGGGTCAGGAGATGGAGGGTCAGGCGTGCAAACAGCCTCGGGAATAGTTGGGGTAGTCGAACTGGCAGGGAAGGGGGCCGAGGGGTCGGACTCATTCGCCATTGGGACGTTAGTGCTTGGTGTGGAGCTAGCGTTTCCACTAAGAACTGGCGATGTGCCCTGGCTAGATTCCAGGAGGTGTTGTATCTGCTTGGGTTCCAGGATATTAGTACCAGTTTGTGCACCGGTCGAGGGGGCCGGAGAAAGGTTTTGTGTTTGGTGACTAAGAGGTGGGAATAGAATGCTGGAGGAGAGTGGTATAGGGTCATTTGGTTTAGGGTTGAGTCGCCGGTTATTAGTACGTATCAGGTCATCGGGTGTTGGCTCGACAGGGGTTTCTGGTGAGTGAGTGTTAGGAGAACTATGAGTTTTGCTTGGTGAGTTGTTTTGGTGGGTGGAGGGCCGATGTAGTTCCGATAGCTTGATGGAGTGTTTGCATGATCTTCTTGAACCAGCCATACCGCTCAACAGGGTGGGGGGGACCGCCGGGAGGCAGCTTTGGGTGGTGCAAGCTAAGCTTGCACCGGAAGCGATGAGAGAGAAGAGAGCTCTTTCTTTTGCAAATTGCACTCTAAAATCAGGATTCTTATTTGAACTCTAAGCATCCATAACCATATTGTTGGTATAATTATTATAACTACACTACATTTTCATAATTATTTACATGTTTTGCATCATTCGATGAATGAAATCTTTTCTCTCTTTTTTATAGGTCTGTTGAAAGAAGGATTATTGTTGCATGAGCTTTGTGTGTGGAAATTTTGGAAACAGAAATTGCCTTTTAGTTTTGAGTTTTTAGTACCTATTTCTGATTAAATTATGTCAAATAAGAAAGAAGGAAAAAACCAGACTACAGTTGATCAGAGTTGCAATATTGATTTATGATATATTTTACTTACTGATAGACAACAAGGCCATGCAATCTGATGCTTATGTTGTTGCAATCGAACGATATACATGTGCTATAGCATTATATGCAAATATTGTAGTTTACTATTGTAACAGGTAGAGTTGCTAACTTCTGGAAACTTGCATGATGTTTTTCTTGATTTTTCTTAAACTATTTTTTGAATTTCATCGGTTATTTATTCTTATAGGGCATCTGCATATACTCAAATTGAAAAATATGATGAAGCTATTAGGGACTGGCTAAGGCCATTGAGATAGATCCGACATATAGCAAGGCATACAGCCGTCTGGGCTTTGCTTTCTAGTCACAATGAAACTATGTTACTGCTATTAAAGGGTTTAAGAAAGGTTTTTGTGTGTCAATCTCCTTTCTTTTTATCCTAAGCATGTCTTGCGACAACCTAGTTTATCATCTCCTTGTATTTGTCTTATTCAAGGTTGATGTACCTATGGATCAGATCACGGGTAGTGTGCTATTGGATATAAGTAAATGTTCATCTATGTGTATAAGTCTTCTTTACCGTAAATTTTCTTCACCTAAACTATTGTTATTATTTCTTATTTTATAGATTGCAACTAGTGCACATTGAAAAGAGTCTATTGGAGAGGGAGATCATGTAGCATCAGAAAAGGAACTAATTAACGAAAATGATGCAGTTGATGAAGAATGTCCCAGTAGAAGATGTTTAAATCGTGAAAGTTTATGATTGTGAACTTCATTACCACTTTGTTAAAGATGAAGGACATCTAGGTTTTGTACTTTTAGATTGTGAACTTCTTTATACTTTGAATCGTGTTATTTTGATTGTTTTGAATGCTAAATACACTCTTTTGGTTTATGAAAATTGTTGTTGCAGCTTGATGGAGACATTTAGATGTTTTTAAATAATACAGGCTGTGGTATAGTTTTACAAGATGTGGTACAATTTCCCTACCAAATTTACAATTTGTCACGGAACATTACCGTTGCCAAAGATTAATATTTTATACACATTTTAACAATTTGAGGAGCCGTCGCTAAAAATACAAATTTCCCACCAAATATACAAATTGTGACGGCTACTTGCCGTTGCCAAAAATACAAAATTTTGCACCAAATTTACATTTTGTGACGGATATTGCCGACGCCAAATTTAAAATTTCACACCAATTTTTAAAGTTTGCTACACACAAGACGGCGACGGCGTTAGCCGACGCGAAATATTAGCGACGGAAAGAGCCGTCGCAAAACATATATTGCGTCGTCTGTTCTGGCTTCGCCCCGTTTTCCGTCGCCGTTGATGATTGACGACGACAAATAGCTTTTCTCCGTCGCCAACATCCGTGGCTAATTGAATTATTTTTTGTTGAGCGTAAACACTACCCTTGCCCTATAGAAAAGGTCAAGGAAAAATAAATTATTTGGCATTATCACTATGCAAGGTTTTAACACATGTATTGGCTTGAGTTTCGACCATGATATAGAAATGTCAAATCAAATAAAAGGCTTCAACTTTGCCCTTTAGAAGATAACCCCAAGTACAACAACAGTAATAATCTAAAATGGTAAGAAAATATGAACAACTGGAAGTCGAGAGGTTGCGATAGGGACCCCAAGTGTCTAAATGAATTGAAGCAAACAACGACGAAACATGGAAATGCTACTCGGGAAAGAAGATTTAGGTAAAATACGGTGTCAAGAGATGCGGGATGGCCAAGACATTGATGGTGACGAGAGGTAGGTTCGGGATGTACAAGGTAAGACAAAAGTGGGGAAATGTTTGTCATTCAGTGAAGCCAATAGTTTCATTGCGTACTTCACCCGCTCCAATCACTGCCCTCAAAGTATTGTCCTATATTACACAAATTTTATTAGTGATCATAAAAACACAATTGGAATATGTAGTTAACTGATTCAAGGATAAGAGATGTCATTCTAATCTTGAAACAAATAATACTTGAGGCGGGTGAAGGGAGGCGTTTAGTTGAAGAGTGTTTGCGTATCCCTCTAAAACCAAAATGTCATTTGGAAGATTGATTCGGCATTCGGCTATTAGATTGATTGAGGAGAGTAGTGAGCGATCCTTTGTCATATGAAAAGGTGTTCCAAAATCAAGGATCCAAGGTACTGAAGATGTTGGATGGCGTTAGACAATCTCTTCTACTACGGAGATTTATTATTAGAGGAGTGAGCCAAGGTGATGATTACTCTCTTTAGACCATTATGATACGAAAGATTTATTATCAAAGGAGTGATCCAAGGTGATGATTACTCTCTTTAGACCATTATGATACGAAAGATATTTTCGATAAACAAGAACTAGAGACAAGACATATCAAGATATATATCAAGTATGTATTTAATACATGTCCATTACTTTTTATTTGAATTATGTGTCTCTTTTTGCAAGACTGTCCATCTATCCAAATTGCTTTGTTTGGAATTTTTTTGCATTATGTTGGAAAATGGCAAGACATAGTACATTTTGATCTCCTCTAGCATTTTGTTCGATCAAATTTTTGGTGTTGTTTGTCTACTGGTCAATTCTGTAGTATGATTAGAGAATTTTAGGGTTGTTAATCTAATCAAATGCATGATAGGTCCTCGTTTGAATATTACAATCCAAGAAAATTTTTCTTTCTTTCCCAACAAATTTGGCTTGGTCGGTGTGTACCGAAAGACGTGTTGATAACAGAATTGAATATATGGCTAATTCTATATGGAATTCAGATATAACAAGACGTTTATGGTTTTCCCCCTATTATAGAGGGTAATTAAAATGTTATTATATTACATGATATATTAAATTTTGGTTTGTCTAACTAGTAACCTATTAAAGTTGATTTTTTATTTGTAGTCTTCATTGGATGTTGCCGGTGATCGATCCCTTAGAATGTGTTGTTTATTGGTTGGATTCAATGCATGAAGAAGTTAGAACTGATTTTCGGATCGTGGCTAGACTGTAAGTTATATGACACGTAATGTTATCTTTTCAAAAATTTTCTAATTTCATGGATTGATAGCTATTGATGCATATGTTACTTTGTATTTCTTTGTAGATCTATGGAACAGTTTAATGAAACAAGGATGCCTCCTACTGATCCCAAGGCAAGAAGTGAGTATTGGGTTGGAAAATCATCAAGGTTAGATTTTAATTGATTTTGTTTTGTTAAAATGAGTTTGTAAATAACATATTTGTATATTGAGCCATAAATTTTTTATAATATTTTAGGCCCCTAAACTACCAAAAGATGGCAAAAGTGGTTACTACATATGTCGTTACATGCGGAAAATTGTTGAAAACGATGTGCATGATATTCCGCCAATGGTATGCATGTGTACTTACTACAATTTAAAATATCGAAATGTAAAATTATTGTTATATATTGTTGCTTACTTTTGTTATTTTATCTTTAATTTTTTTAGTATTTTAAAGGGTCACCAAAGTCGTATGACAAAGACCATCTTCATGAACTCCACAAGGAGTGATTCGAGTTTGTGGAGCCTCACATTCAAGAATGCATCGACATTGATTGACTTATCTAGCTTAGTTTTCCTTGTAGAGACCATTGGTAAAAAATGTTATGTTATCTTTTGCTAAGATATATAAGCTACTATCAGAACGAAGAACGATAGAATCTTTGTTTATTTTTTGATGTTACTTTCGGATCATATAATTGGATTATTAATTACATAATAATTTTGCTTAAGCATTTTAGCTTAATACTATTTATTTACTGATGAATAATTTCGGTTACAAACAAAAAGTATTGGGCTAATTTGGAAACTAGGCCCTTTTGAGATTTTATTTTAGTAAGTAGGCTTTTAGGTTTTCTAATTAAGTAAGTGTACCCCAATTAAATTTTTACTGTTTAAATTTTAATTTTTGTCATCAACTTTGGTTTAATTCTGTGAATTCTAGTTTTATTATGTAGATACCCGGTGTGGATCCTCTAGTCCACTTATTTGGTCCATTTAGTGGTCCACTATCTCCTATTGGTCCATGTGGAAATTAGGTTATTATTCTCCTAGTTAAATAATTAAGTTAAAATTAAAGGGTTGTGCTTTACCATTTCTACTCTGCGTCTACACCGAATAAGAAGATCTGGTTCTCTTTCTCCCACATCTTTCAAATTTCAATTCAGTTTCACCTTCGATTTTGTTGCTCGACAACAGCGCGCAACCGCTAGCTTCACCATTTTCAAACGCCCCTCCTATCTACCATCTTCGCTTGTTCGCCGGGCTCTATCGCCGGGAGTTTCAACGGAAGAGGACACAAAGCCGGTTTGTCTACCCCTTAATCAATTAGTTCTTCTCTCCTACGTGTAATTGAACACTCTATTTCAATCTTATAGAGTTGTTATTAGTGTCAATTTTGTCCAATCTTGTGGTACGAGATGTTTAGGTTTTAGTCCACTTTAAGGTTCTGTCAATTAGGGTTGAATATATGTTTATGGATTGCAGGCATAAATTTTGCAATACCTCTTTGTCAAACAAAATACCAAAGATTATCATATGTATATGACAATTTTGCTGATGCACACTCATGATTTACCACTGGTAATTGCTTGAAGATGTTTGCTGATGCATAGCCAAAATAATAACATATGGACTTGTTTGAATGCCATTGATTTGCCATTGCTGATTTGTTTCAATATTTTTGCTGATGCACAACCAAATTAACAATCTATGGAACTTGTTTGAATATTTTAAGGGTGTCATTGACAATTTTGCTGATGTACATGATTTTGCTTATGCACAACATTGATAATTGGCAATTAGTAGATCAAATGGTATCATCAAACCATGATTTTGCTTATGCACAGCATTGGCAATTGGTAGATCAAATGGTAGCACCAAACCATCTTCTTTAACCTATAGTCTATTAGCTCAATTGGGAGATTATTGTGCTATAAAGTATTGTGGGTTCAAATCCTACGTAGACTTATAACAAGCTAATTAAAAAAGTCGAAGGTAAAATTACCATTATCATACTCGACATTTTACCTTTAAGTTTAAAATCCAATTGTCATCTTTTATTCTTTTGTCTTGTTTCAATTTGGTACCCTTCTTGATTAAAGAGGGCTCTTTTTTTGCTTAATGATTTGTGGTTGACTTTGTTTGAATTCAACTAGGGTTCTAACTGTTGGAAAATTTTACAGCACCATTGTAATCAGAAAATTACAGTAGCAACACCATTGTAAGTTACAATAACAACACCATTTCAAATTTTATAGGACCATTGTAATCTGAAAAATTACAATAGTAGCACCATTGCAAAAGTACAGTAGCAACATCATTGCAAATTTCATTAAGGTGATTCAAAAATCAAAACAAAGACCAACTTAGAAAAATTAACAACTTCGTAGAAAGGCATCACACAAAATTTATCGAGGCCAACATCCAAAAAGCCCATTCACAAGTCACATGTTATTACTTTGAAGGAGTTTAGTATAGGCATCAAAGTCACCACACTGTAATAAATAAATTCAGATTTTTGTAAGAAATATTATTGAACGAAAGGAATAATATGAAAATGCTAAAATATCAGAACATGTGAATGTTGCAACAAGGAGAGGAAAGAGATACTTTCTGTAATGGAATTCTTATTGTTGACCTATACATGTGAACACCAACACGAAACTTTATGTCATACTTGCTTAAGATGAATTATACTAAAAAATTCTTATTAAGTTATTCAATTGCAAAACCTTAGAAAAGTTGCTTGAGCTAGCTTGATTATATTCCAGCGAGTCCATAATAGTTGAACCCTTATCTTGATGCATAATTGAAGTTTGAGATGCCAAAAACTAACCACAAGGATTAATATAACAGCTTAATCTTACTATAAAAACTGAAATCTGTAAAACAGTAATTTCTGTACTGAAAGAAAGGGCAATACCTCTGTCAAATTATGAGGATTCAGCGCATCGCTAATGACTTGCTCTGCTTGATTACGCACTACTGGATTTGGCGCATCATTGATAGGTACTTTTTTCTTCTTTCTTCTTTTGGATTTATTTTTTGCCTTATCAAGAGCACTTTTGATCCTTTTACTTGATTGTTATCCAAATTTTGGCTTTGCCTTTATGCCCTTCGGCACCTTCTTATCATTCGCGCAATTCAGATTTTGAAGACTTTCTTGTTGAGTTTCGATCACATGACAACTCTCAGTGGTAACAACTGTAGGATTTCCTGTTGAGCTCAACTCAACTTCTCCGAGCAAATTCATGAGACCCTCTTTCACACTAGTATAAACTTCTTCAAAATTTGCTGCTCTTGTGACCAAACGAGTAGATATATCCGACATAAGTCTCTATAATGCCTTCCTATCATCACTTAGGATCATTATTTACTGCACACTCATTATTAACTCTAATATTCCCTTTCTTGGCATCTTTTGTCCATCTTTTTAAAATATACCCGTGGGGAACTTTCTCAATATCTCGTATACAAAACATATTCAATATGTGACTGCACAATAGACCGGCAAACTCAAACTTCCTACAACTACAAGAGATAGTTTCTTCTTCTCCTACAACATAAGAGACGGCAAAACTGTAATGCTTCCCACGAGGTGTAACAACATATGTTGTGGATGAACCTACCTCACTAGAAATTTCAATATGACAGCCATAAGATCTACATAGTTCTTCCTGAAACAAGGAAAAAACTTTTGGTGTATACACACTAGCAGCATGCTTCAAAATTTCTACCGGAAATGGCAATGCCACTTTCGTTTGACTAGCTTTAAAATCTGCCACCATCTCCTCATAGCGACGATCATTAAGTAGTCGTTGAAATTTTTCAAAGAACAACAACAAATTGTGCTTGTAATTCACGTAACTTTTGATAAGCTTATTCATGCTCTCGCTCCTCTGTGTACTCACCATATCTGCACAAAAAGTATCTCGTCTATAAACCAATGCCCATTTTTTCCGGATACTAAACATCCTCTTCAACCAATCATTATTGTGTAAATCATATTTGTCAAGCATTTTGCTCCAAGCATCCAAAAAATCTTTCTCGTACTCATGATCATAGATACATCCGCTCAAATCTGTCGAGAAATCTTTAAACTTACCAAACACATTGTGCAAATGGATGGCTGCATTTTGAAAGATATGCCATATACAAAGGCGATGATAAGTCGTTGGCCATTGTAAAGCAAGTGCTTTTGACATTGCAGCGTCTTGATCAGTAAGGATGGTCTTCGGTAATTTTCCAGCCATTGCCTTTGAAAAGGTATCAAACAACCATACAAATGAATCTGTTGTTTCGTCGTATAACAAAGCAACTCCAAAAATGATGGTTTGCTTATGGTGATTTACACCAACAAATAAGGCTATTGGGCGACCATCCTTGTGCTTCCGGTATGTTGTATCAAAGGAAATCACATCTCCAAAATCATCATAATCAGCCATCATTTTTCCATCAGCCCAGAAGATGTTAGTGATTAAATCATCTTTATCCACCTGAATAGCATAAAAGAAGCTAGGATCTTCTATTTTCATCCTTTGCAAGTACTCTAACACACCACCTGTTTCACCTGGCTTGATTTGCAAACTACACTTAGTTCGCAAGTAATTTTTCAAATCGACGTGAGCAAATCCGAGATTCTCACGACCTCCTGCTTGATTAGCCATATACTCAAAGGCATGTTTTGGAGCAATGCCTGAATTATCAGCCATATCTACTCAATTGCTTGATAGACTGACACCTTTCGATGTGATCTGAATAAATGTGCCTTACTTGGACTTGCCAAGTTGTGGTTATGTTCAGAAATGAACTTGACAACACGATACTTGCATGTTTGACGACAACTAGTTTCTAACCTAGCCAAACACCCATATCTTGTCTCTGCTCGATGGGAATTATAGACATCATCACACTTATCTGGCTCTTGTTTGCCCTCGCATGGACAAACAAAAAGCCTATCTAGCAAAGTTACATCCTCCTTGTCCTTGTGCACCTTGCTTTTACCAACAGAAAAACTAGTTTCTAAAGCATAGGCGTTATAAAACTCAAATGCTTCGTTTTCATTTTCAAACTCCATACCAACTCTTGGAACCATTGCCTCATATATCTTCATACAGTTTGAATCCCTTCTTTCATCGTCGATGGGAAGCTTAGTTACATCTTCATCTTGCTCAAATTCCAATCGACCTTTTGGCGTAGACTGCGTAGTAGCATCCATAACCTAAAAAAAATGAAACCCCTTAAACCTTTGCATGATATTTTGACCTTAAACAAACAAAAATCTAGGGAGATGGCATTGTATAAAAGGCCAAACACACAACTAAGATTTTCTCTTTCAAATATAAAAGACCAAAAGCACAAACTCAAAAGGCAAAAACCTTTCAAAAGAAACCAGGGAGATCGAAACACCAACCTAAATCTGATTTAAGACAATGATTTGACGGTGTCTGGATTAATCGTCTCCATTGCTTAATCTTTCACAAATGTTTGAAGTGTTAATGGTGGTGGCTATGGCAATTTATAGGAAAGTGAAACTGAAAGGGTTAGGAATTGCGGGAATACGAAAAGTCATACAGGAGAGAAAGATAATTTTACCATAATTTTTACTTAATTATTTAACTAGGAGAATAATAACCTAATTTCCACATGAACCAATAGGAGATAGTGGACCACTAAATGGACCAAATAAGTGGACCAGAGGATCCACACCGGGTAGATACCCGGCCCCAAGGATAAGTGATTGACGTAATCTTTGATTTATCATCAATTATTTTAAATTTATACCCCAGGGCTAAATCTAAAGTTTATAACGTTGTCATCAATTATTTTATTCTCTTTTTAAATGTATAATGTATGTAGTATGTATCTTTGATTTGTCATCAATTATTTTATTCTCTATAAATTCAGAAACATTAATAGATTAGAAATAGTTCTTAAATTATATTGATGATTGTCTTTTTATTATGAAGATACCCCCAAGGATAAGTGTTGCTTCATACAGGTTTTAAATTTGACCCCTTATTTCAAAGAACCTTACTTTTGATAATTTTCGTTATGAAAAATTTCGGTGTGTAAATTTTGGTATGTAAATTTGGTTATGTAAATGAAAATTTTGGTATATAAATTTCGGTATGTAAATTTCGCTATTTAAATTCCGGTATGTAATTTCCGGTATAAACTTCCGGTATGAACTTTCGGTACGAGAACTTCCGGTATGAAAATTTTCTAGTATGAAAAATTTTTGGTATGAACTTCCGGTATGAACTTCCTGTATGATAACTTTCGGTATGATATGATAACTTTCGGTATGATATGATAACTTCCGGTATGATATGATAACTTCCGGTATGATAACTTCTGGTATGATATGATAACTTCCGCTATGTGAACTTCCGGTATGTGAAGTTCCGGTATGTGAACTTCCGGTATGTGAACTTCCGGTATGCGAAATTCCGGTATGTGAAAATTCCGGTATGTGAAATTCCGGTATGTGAACTTCCGGTATGTGAAATTCTGGTATGTGAAAATTCCGGTATGTGAAATTCCGGTATGTGAAAATCCGGTATGTGAAATTCCGGTATGTGAAAAATTCTTCATTCTAGAAAATAAATAAAAAATAAAAAAAATAAAAAAGATAAAAAAAAATAATAAAAGAAAATAAAAAAACAAATTCATTTTTAAAAAATTAAAACTTACACTTAAATAACAAATAAAAAATAATTTATTTTAAATAGAAGGATTAATTAGTTTTACCTACCATTAAATGAAACTGGTAAAAAATATGGGGTATAGTTTCTTTAACAAAAACCAAAAAAGCCTAGTAGGCCAAATTCTTTCAAAAGTATTTTGTAATTTAAGCAGGTGCTAATACAAAATTACCTATTTTCATATTAAAAATATAAATTACGGTTAAAAAATTACTATGGTTTTATGTGAAAACGGGGTAGATTTGGAAATTCTAAAAATCGGTAGAAAAATCTCCAAGTTAATATAACAAAACCGTGATCCGAAACATACCCCGGTTATTATAAAAACCGGGTTCCGAAAAATACCCGATTTTTTATAATAATTGGGGTCTGAAAATTACCCTAGTTATTAAAAAGGCGGAGTCCGAAAAAAATAACCCGGTGACAAATACCGTGATACGAATGCCCGGACCTTGCTCTCGTTAAACACGTACACTTCATTGACCGGGTTCCCATGTACAATATAACCATGGTCGACCCCACCTTTTTTGTACCAGGGACCTCTCTCCCAAAATGCCAAAGCTTATGTCTAAAAAGATGGATAATCACTCGAACCTTAGTCTCTATTATAACCCAATAACTCGCCCCATGAAAATCCAAACTAAACATATAACTATAGCCTGCAAGATCATTTAAATACCCACCAATCTACACTAATTTCTTTCAAGAACACCCACAATGGGTGCTTGGAAGAGAGGCAACAATGGAGAAGTGTTTTGGGGAAGAATATAGGTCAAAAAGAAGGAAGAGAATCCACAATTACAGCTTGCAAGATCATTTAAATACCCACCAAGAGCAAGAGTCATCCAAAGAGATCGTGGAACACGTGTCAACGTGGTCCAGACATAAACCATGGGTAGATTCCACGGGCGTGGTTCTGGTCTCTGGCCGTGGTTTTGCTCCAGAAACTCTCCTTGGATCATTTAGCCATGAGTTGGTGCAAGGCATGCACCAACTAGGTCCTATGTGTTCTCCTTTGCTCCTAGCTTGCTCCTTAACGAGTCCGGAAGTGTGCCATCACGAGGAATGATCCTTGAATGTACGTGTCGATTGAGTCCAAAAGCTCCCCAAAATACCTACAAAACCGACAAAAGTCCATGTAGACGTCTATCTCGATAATATGCATGAATTAAGCGCAAACGTCATGAACAAATGCCAAACCATGCATGAAAACCGGGAAAAACTATCTAAATGAAGGCCTAAATTAACGTCATAAATCGTGTCATCAAAATACCCCATACTTAGCACTTGCTCGTCCCCGAGCAAGGTCCAACTATAGGCTACGAGATGACATGATTTATAAATGCAGAAAAACAGAAAAATATTTTTGGAATTGTGCTTCTAAAGATGGATCACCTTCATAGTGATTTTTCATGGCAATGGACAAGCAATCATGTACTAAATGAATGAAGGCACGGAAAGACAATCATACTTAACTCGAAAGCATGCATGAAAGGTAAAAATGATGAAGTCAAGATGATCATGAGAATATCCAATCTAGATCACTAAGTCATACACATAAGCAAATAGGTCTTAAGGACTTAAGAAAGAAGAGGCCAAGAAACGTGATGATAAGGTGGGAATTTTCTAAGATCATGTGGTGCAAATCCGGGAAAGGAACTAAACAACCACAACTTCACATTTATACTTCATCTACCAAAGTGTATTTTTCTCTTTATTTTCTTTCTTTTCTTTTCTTTTTCATTTTCTTTTTCTTTCACTTATTTTTGAGACAATGGCATTGGTGTAAAAAAGCCAAAATCTTGGTGATTAGTGGACCTCGGGATTTTTCGAGGTGCCTCACACCGGGCACACATACCAAGGCTCGTTAGGACATTCGGTTTATCCGACTTTGGTAAGGCACAAACACCCGATCATGTGAATGGTGCCGAGTTACTCGTCATCAAAACCAAAGTCCCCAAACCTATATTTTTTCTATACTTTTCACAACACATTTTCAACAACTTCATTCATAAAATTCAAACACCAACTTCACCACCCCATACTTGCTTTTCACACACTCAACACACTAGCGTGCTCCTATTCCCGGATGGGTCAAAAGAGGTCAAAATGTCATATCAATTGAGGTGCTCAAACAACATGATCAAGATGAGAAGTAGAGGAAAATGAATTGTCTTAATCATTCCTAGATGATGTGCAAGAACTAGCATGTAATTTCGACAATCAATCCTCAATCCAATCAAGGCAAACATCATAATCACAATTCATACATAGGATTCAAGAGAAGTATTTCAAGTCCACATATGCATAAATCCTTTCAACACACAAGGCCATCCATATCCAATTCACAAAACAATCTCATCATAAGGGTCATATCCAACTAAGAAGCACAAAATTTTTAAATTTTTCGATTTTTTTGAATTTTTGAAATGTATATGTACAATGCAAAAATATGATAAGAAACGTGTGACAATAAAACGAAACTATCCTAGATACGATCATGCCATGGTAAGAATCATGAAAACCTCACCCCATACTTAAAAACACATTGTCTCAATGTGCAAATCACGTAAAGAAGAGTGAAAGAAGTACTCGCAATGTAAAAATGTAGTGTCTTCGGTATTTGTGTTAACTCGTGTGGAGTGGTGGCGATGGGTGATCGATCAAGCATGGTAGAGAGCTCTTCATAGTCATTCCTGCGTCGAGACCCGCGCCAAGGTGTATGCGAGATAGGAGCTCTTCCATCCAACAAAGACACCTCAAGCTGTCCAAGTCCCACGTCCGCTCCACCCATGGTTGAAAATGGGATCATCATCATCAACTCGCCTTGCAAGGCTTCCTCATTACCTAAAATCTACCACACAAACACAAAACACAAAAACACACAAAAACAAAAACAAAAGCAAAAGAGAAAAGGGAAAGAGTTGTACCAATGGGTTGCCTTCCATTAAGCGCTTCTTTTAGGGTATTAGCTTGTCCAAACTCCGTGAATATGTCAATCCACCTCGAATACCATGGTTTGCTTGAGGAGTCCAAGCAACCATCTTTTACCGGAATCCATGATGACAAGCAAGGGCCACTTGATGCCCAAATAAGCTTTAAGTTCTCTCTTCACCGGTGAGTAGTAGACTCCTTCTTTACCGCTTCCTTGATGATAGTATGGAGTTGCAACCATAGGTGTCACCCCATACTTAGGCAATTTATACTCCGCAGTCACACCGGTGAAACGCTTGTCATCCTCATCCTCATCCTCTATGATCCGAAGAAAGCCGATTCTTGGAAAGAATCCTTCATTGAAGTGCTACATAACCATCATGGATCCATCATGCTTGCCTCCATCATTCAATACGGGAGATTCCTTAGGAAAGGGACTCCAATCTTTGTATGTACTCCGGGCAAGAAAGGAAGGATTGGAAGGAGTTGAAGTTAGCTTAGGATTCTCTTCAACAGAGCTTTCCACGGTCAAATATACGGGCGTGGAAGTGCCAAATAGGCCGTGGAAGTCTCTGTTTTCTTCCTCCCTCGTGAGCTCTTCAAGTATGGTTCCGGGGTTGATGGCAAGGATGTCTAGGGGTGAGAGCACTTCATTGTACTCCTCCAAAGGTGAAGGAGGTGGAGGTAAGCCTTGAAGGATGGTAGGATCTCCTAGCATAAGAGCATTCATAATCTCCTCAATCTTCCTCCTCATTTGTTCTCTCTCTTGAAATTCAATCTTCTTTCATCCTTCAGGGCCAAATCCCTCAGCCTCACTTGCTCCCAAGCTTCATCCAACTCTTCTTGAAGTTCCTTAATGATCATGGTTGATTCGGGCAGTTCTTGGATCTCCTCATGGTGAACCTCTTCTTGTTGAAGTACTTCCGCTTCAAGCACCATGTGGGAACTCGAAGTGGAGGCAAGGTTAGTCTCTAGATCATCCATCTTCCTCAATATTTCTTCTAGCATTGATTCCAATCGATCTTCATGAAGTTGATGGTGAGGTTCCTCATGAGGTAATGTAGTCATGTAAGCTTGATCATGGGACTCATGATATGCATTAAACTCCTCCAATACTCAAACTCATCATGGAGAGGTCCTAGATCTTGGCTTGTCATCCATCCCTCATACTCCATGTTGTCAAGGTCGTCTTGGAAGTACAATCCATCCATGGCAAACATGAAAAAGGCAAGACAAAAACAACACAAGATCAAAAGTAACAAGAAAGATAAACACTATAAACAATAAAAAATCAAATGACTTAATCTTAACCTAGTCCCCGGCAACGGCGCCAAAAACTTGTTACGCTAATTAGGTAGCACAAGAAGCTTTACATTTATAAACTCGATATAAAATCCTAAACTACCTAGCGAAATCCGCAGTGTACGGATCGTTTTGTAGAAAGGAAAGTATTCCGAGGTCAAACACAAGGACTGAGGTGAAATCAAGTCATTCAATGATCAAAGATAGTGTAAATCTAAAATAAGATGAGATGAGGAATAAAGAAAGTGCAAAACACAATATTTTTGGTTGCTTTTGGGTGATCAAACAAGGATCACAAATATATCAACTCACAAACACACAAACACAAAGATAGGAGATAAGAGGTAAGAAAGCGGATTCTAGAGATTCGGAGTTCCGATTATGACAATGGACTCATGCTCCTAAAGATCAAAGGAAGGTTGTGGTTGTTCGGAGTTGGGTGTTTCTCTAATGGGAGGAATTACCGGGTAAGTCTCATGCTCCACTAGTCTCGAACCTAAAGTCCTATTACCGGGTAAGTCTCAAGGAACCTAAGGACGGGAATTCTACACAAACCGGCCACTACCTAAGAGTCAAACCCCTCCTTACCGGGTAAGTCTTGGAAAAGGTAAGTCTTAGGCAACGATCCTAGCACACTCAATCCAATAGCGGCTTTTTTGGCTCACTACTACCTAGAGTTCATTATCTTATGTATCTAAGAGAGGAAATTTGTAATACCCGAAAATCTTAAACTTTGTTTAATACCGAATTCAACCGGATTCCGATCAGCCAACTTTTATTCTTGTAAATAAAAATAAAACGATTTTTAGATTCTATCATTTTATGTGACCTCGATTTACATAAAATGATAAATCTTGTAAACCGTAAATATTCCCGTACGAAAATTAATAATTCGAGTCAGCCTTCTGATAAGGAGTGAGTAGGCCCAATTATTGTTTGGCCCATATGACCATCAGCCGGCCCAACCCATGCTCTCACTAACCTAAAACCTAACCCACTCCTTAATCAAAAATTTAACCTAATCCTAATCCCACCTGAACAGCCGGAAGTCGATACCGCTGCTGCACGCTGCTACGCCAGGAGAGAGAGCTGCCCGTCGAGACGCACCAGGAATCCACCGACGCCTCCACCGGGACTGCACGCAGGGAGTGGTGAAGACGATCGTCTCGCACCGGAACCTGCTTCAGCGTCCCAACCGCCAGCGAAAGACACCCCACCGATCTGTTACTGCACCGCCAACGCCATCGGAGTGCTGCAGTGGATAACCCCGAAGAGCCAGTGCTTCCCCTTCTCGTTGCCGCCCTGTCGACCGAGTCCCGGACAAACTGCAACCATCACCGACTCGCCATAGCAGAAGGTTGTGCGAGGGTTCCCTTCGAGTGAGTCCCGACCGACCAAGCTGCTGCTCCTTTCCAAGGTGTGATGTGTGACCAAGTTGCTGCTCCTTTCCAAGGCATGTGTGTGAAGATGAGTGAGTTACTGGTTCCTAAGTGTAATACATATATATATATATATATATATATATATATATATATATATGCAATATATGGATATAAATGTAGTAATGTGGTATGTATATAAATACATACATGTATGTTTCATTGCAGAAGTAGCATACACGATAGATACATGTATGAGTGGAAATTTTAAAGATAGTTATATATGATTAAGGGCAGTGTACATACATAAGTATATATATCTAGATGGGTAAGGGTAATGTATAGACATAAGCGTACGTATATGGATAGGAGTAGAGTAATAACCGGGAAGGCTTAGAACATAATTAGTTAGTACGGCCGGAATAGTGTACACTAGTTATGAAATTACGGTGATTACTAGGGGTAGGCAAATGCTATCGTTGATAACGAGTTTCATTTACTAGAACTTTCGAAGGACTCGTTATGCTAACTTAAGCTAAGTTAGTTTAGGTCCTCGATCTCTTACGTAGAATAATTGTGAAGTTTTTATCTAAATTTGGGGAAGGGAGTGATGCTGATCTCCTTGACGAGTATATTGGGATTTGATCTTAGACTAGTAGCTAAGTGTAAAATTCGGACCTTAACAACCCCTTGTTCTTTTTCTAAACCTTGATAACTTTAAAATCTCTAGTAAACTATCCTTGAGAAACAGATTTTGGAAATAAATTCTAAAAGAAAATATGAAAATTTTTATGTTAGACTTTTGAGAGTTCCGGGATCAGGGGTAAAATAATCTTTTACCTTAAGAGAGTGTATTTTCGTAATTCTCCTCTTGAGATAGTACCTCTTAGAAGTTGTAACTTCTAAGAGTATGGGATGTGATTTTGATCCACATGCCTTGTGTAACAGGCATTTGAGTTTCTACGATTGCGGACTGAGTTGGAACATTGAGAGTGTGATTTGATTTAGGTAAGTCCTTGCGACTTACTTAGCTGGTTTCTGGATATTGGTTGGGTGATAATGGTTGTATGTGTGCAATGTGTATTATAACAATAACTTGTTAGGACGACCGTTGTTGTTATGTGTTAAGGCCCAAGTGTATGTATAACAGGCCGTCACATCACTGCCCAGCTCTGCCAGGAGACTGGGAGGTTCTCTATACCCAGACCATACAGGTACACGGTCAGATGCATCGGATCCACTCCTGATGGGTACACGGGGGCGGAGGCGAGGTTTGGGAATCCCTCGTGTCACAAAATAAGTATCATTAGAGTGAACGACTTAAATGAAGATAATAAATGGATTGTTTGGAAGCATGATGAGTGTTTATGATTTTATGTGTGTGTGTGCTATTATTATTCTCCTAATGTTTAGATAACTAGGTAATAGTTGTTTTGTTGTGTTTTTAGATTTACCGCAGGTTAGAACAGCAGTTGAGTGATCCGGAAGTAGTGGTCAGCCGGGTCTCCGTACTCTTTAGAGTGGGGTTGGGTGTTTACCTTGTGGTTTCTTTCTTCTTGTTAAAGATAGTGTAACACCCCGAATCCGCGGGACTCGGGATGCTACGGGTTGGGACCTCACAATGGGTCCCGACCCTTAGCCTGACAACAAGTTCACCGGACCATTCCAACAAGGCACAAATTAAAGGCATAAAACTCAAAAGTAGTTTATAATGTATGCAAGAAAAGAAAGGAAGGGATACAAGTTGGAAACTCAGCCGAGTCCTCAAAACGACACAACGTAAAGGAATCCAAATGTACAACAGGACATAATCCGACAACAAATAAAACCCCCAAAAACATCCCCGTCCTATGATGTACGGAGACCACTCGGCTGTCCACTCCTCCACCTCACTCGGCAGCATCCCTAACCTGCAAGTCGTCTACACAAAACGGTTTTAAACCGTTAGCTCACATTCTATGCATTATAAGAATAACATGGCACAAACACACACATGAGAACACAAAGCACACAACATGAACATTTATTACATAGTATCTTTTTAGGTTATTCCATATCTAATTCATTGGTTTAAAGTGTGACACGAGAGTCTTATAACTCTCTCCTTTGTCCCCGTGTAACCAACAGGAGTGTGGCGGCGCCCAACCCGTATACCTTGAGGGAGTGATGAAGAAGTCCGCCCGTATACCGTGTATGGCCTAGTCGCAGAGATCCCCCCAGTGTCCCTCGGGAAACTGAGCGGTGATGTCACCGCCCGATAATAATAGTAGTAGTAGTAACGCTGGGCCAATGAATAAGGTCAAGTAAAACCTAATCCATTTTCATGCTTGGAAGCGGTAAACACACACACCACCATATACATCCAAATAAGGCATAAAAGCGGCTAAGTAAGTCCGATGACTTACCTCGTCTCAAAGTTGAACAAAACCAATATCACTTTCCGAAGGAATATAACCAAAGCCTGTTCAAGACAATGCACGATAATCAACAACTACTCACAAGCTAGAAGTCCTTAGACTTCTAGTTCTATATTATCTTATTAGGTCATACACTCTCATAATCTAGGATACACTCCTAACCCTCACAACTCACGAGATCTCAACTATATCCCCAAGTGCTAGGATACTCTCATCCTAAACTTTGCAATCTCAACCCACATATGAATACCACCTCAAGTCTCACAAGATCAACCACAAGGCTAACAATTGTATAACAACTCAAGATCAACACACCACATGTCATAGAACATCAATAACATCAAACACTCACCTAGAGGTTCCAAGCCACTACTTGGCATTTTCCCTAACTTATGCTAAATCCAACCTAGCATGATTCTACCACTAAACATAACTAGATCGAGGAAGAAGGTACTCACACACGATCCGAGGTTGAAGATGATCTACGGACGTCGAGATTGGATTTGTTGGTCTATAATGGCCGCTTCCGAACCTAAGACCAAAGCTAAGGAAATTTAGCTCATATGCTAAATTTTGAATGGAGGATTCTAAGTATATAAATCTAAGAAAAATCCGCTTTCAATACCAAGGTTAACACTCGTAAAAACATTTCCGGGGATTTATAAAATTATACAAACATAGGTCAAAATCCGCAATTAAATTTCCGGGCCATAAATATGGAACTCAAGAAACTTAGGCCAATTTCCGAAAAAACCTTTGGGCCAAATCTGTCATTTATTCACAAGGATAAATCTGCACATTTCCAAAACATAGGGCCAAACTTGCAAATATATATATCAGCATGGCATAATTATTTCATTTCAATAATCTGGGTAGAAACTGTAATTATCAATAAACTGGGGACAAAACTGAATTAATTAAAAAGAGGGGCAAAAATTGTAATTAATCCACTCTTCTTCAACCTCCTGTTATCGCGACTCAGAAGAAGGAGAAGGGCATGGGAATCCTGCGGCTGCCCAGGCGGAGGAAAGGAGGTGGCCGGCGTGCAGGCGGCGACTCCGGCAGCAGTCGGCGGTGGTCCAGATTCCGGCGGTAGCTACACACAATTAGGGCACCGGCTGTCACATAGAGGGGAGGAAATAAAGAAAGGAGGGAGAGAAAAACTACTCACTGCCGGCGGCACAAGTGGCTAGGGCAGAGGAACGGCGGCTGCGGCTCTTCCCGATGAGTCCCTTGACGGCTTCGAGCGGCCCTGCACAGACCCGGTGGACAGAGGTGCAACAGGGAGGTCGAATAGGGAGAGGGGAATGAGAGAAGGGTAAGGGAGAGATTGATAGAAGGAGTGAGGGTGAATGAAGGAGGGTGAATTGCTGGGATAGTCATCACAGGGAGGCGGGCTCGAGAGGTCCGACGCAGGCTAGGGCCGGAGGTCGAGGCGCTGGCTGTGGCGTGAAGCGAGGGGTCGCTTTTGGCCTTCCTCTGCTGAAGCGCCACACGACAGAAAGCAGCACAAGGAAGAAAGAAAAAGAAATAAAAGAGAGAAGGAAAGAAATAAAAGGAAAAAGAAATAAAAGAGTGAAAAGGAGGGGTTTAAAAAAATCAAATCGATTAACATTCGGAACTGGATTTTCCGGATCGGTAAATCTCGATTTCCGACAAAATTAAATTAATTAAATACGGGAATACATACATGTAGCCCCAAAATAATATGATACCCGGAAAACTTATTTTTAAATCAATAAAAATATACTTTAAATCAGAACTCGAACTGTAACCAATCGATGGAAGGGAGAAAAGCAAAGTCGGAACACACCCGAACAAACGGGGCATTACAGACATTTAGTCTTTTTGTGGTTTAAGTACTATAGGCTGTTAGACGTTGTTACATTCATCTCTTAAAAATACTATTTTATAAATTTCGGTTTTTCTTATTTGTGTCTTGTTGCAAGATCCTAGTAATATTGTTGTCAAACTATGGTCGGGACCCATTGTGAGGTCCTAACCAGTAATGTCCCGAGTTCTGAGAATTCGGGGTGTTACAACATGGTATCAGAACTCTAGGTTGGCAACAATGGCACTTGAAATCTTCTGAAAGACCGAATAAGTACTTGAGCAGAACCCGAAAAGGGATCTGAGTTTTAAAAAGGACTTTTGGTTTTCAAATGCATGCATAGTCTGGTTGGGGATAGGAAAGTACGACTGACCACCACTACTACCGCGGATCTCAGTATGCTTAGATTAGACTTATAGTATTGTACATTTATGTACGTTATATAAATATCTATATATATGTAGCATGTTGTTACCCTAGAAGATATTAAATATCCTTTAGTTGAGTTATCATGATGCGATCATCGCCTCATGATAAAACGTTTGGAGATCTTAAAGGATATCTGTAAGAAGATAGTGGACTCATACCCAGATTGGAACATTACATTATGGCGGACGCCCTGGTGGTTTCTACAATTGTCCGAAGAACGAGTGGTTAAGGAGTTGAGGATTACTAGAGGTTGTTAACAACAAGAACAATCGGGCGAGAAAAGAATATCAAGCAATTCAAATAGAAGTAATAGAAAACCGTACAAGGATTTTAGCGGGATGACGACGAGAGGTGAAACTCAAGATGCGTGTAAGGACTAATAAGAGCGCGGATTGAAGAGGACAACATCAAAACACCATTCAAACAAAGTATAGCACAACTACACTTAGCGGGTTAAAGGACACTACAACCAAGGTGGATGCCACCATAGACAAGTATGAGCATGAGAGTACAGAAAAAAATAGAGTGTTGACCCAGATGTAAAAGATTAAAGAAGTACCAAGACAGAGATTTACGATCGAGTTTAAAGGACAAAAATTAATAAATTTCATAACCATGGAGATGGGTTGACTCCTTTATAGACACGAGAATGCTGAAGGAAAGCACGACACAAGTATCAAAGATAGTAGAAGTCTGAATTTGAGACAGTGGACTTCCATGAAGGTAATGTTACAAAACAACATCCACCGAGGAAGAAGCATGTGCGGGAATGATCATGATGGACTTGAGGGATCATAATAACTACTGAATCACCAAGAGACTTAAGTTAACCATACTAGTGGTTCACTACAAAGAGCTGCAGGTAGACGATAACTTAGGAAAAAGGAACCGCGAAGATGGGTTTGTAAGCTATCACGGAAGGTTTGATAAACCCATAGATGGCAGGTGAATAATGCAACTAGACTCGGATAAAGTAATCTTAAAAAAATAAAAAAAATAAAATAATAAAATAAAATAAAATAAATAAAAAAATAAAAAAAATAAAAAAAATAAAAAAAATAAAAAAATAAAAAAAATTGTGGAAGGAGCTAAATGTGTATAAACGGATAACCTATAAGGGATAAGTTTTCACCTTGTATATCCGCATCGAAAGAGATAGAAGAAAAGTAAGTCTACGATCTGGTAGAAGACCAACTACAGACTAACTAGTAATAACGGGGAATTCACACGTCTGAGTTGACCAGTGATGACCGGTTGGTAGATAAGAAGAATAACATCAGATTTACTAAAGAATGTTACCGACATATGGAGAATCTCTACAAAAGATCAACGACGACAATTGTAAAGTTAAACCGATACAAGTACCAGTACCCTTAATAGTAACATGGAATGAGTTCGAGCCAATATCTCTAATTAAGAAATTAGGGAGAAGATTTTGACAGCCAGGAATGACCCCATAGGTCTTTAAAGAGATTAAGGAAATGGTTGTGAGCAGTTTCTTACCTTCTGGCTAAGAAAAAGGTACAGTTCACAGTAGTACTAATGGATTGCATAAGGAGAACTAGAAGAGTAAGAAGAAGCAGATGATTTTAATCATGTCCAACGGCAATCAAGACAGAAGGTGCTTAACAGGCCACACATATGAGACTGATGGTGCTCTCCCGAGGTTTACAGAGGAAGCCTTTTGACTAAAGATGTCACACATAATAACTACAGTTATAGAGACGCAGCAAACATAAAGATTAGGACCTTAGTGTCTTGATAATATGTCTCATCGAGTTGTGAGGTGATTGAAGATGGAATATGCATGTTGGGTAGAATAGACATGAGAAGGAGTAAAGTTGAATGACTAAAGGTTGCTAAATAGATCCGGTATTACCCCAATAAGATAATTACCGAAATGTGTCCATATAAGAGTAATGAGAAATGGTGGTACTCCGATGAAAATTCAAGCTGGACTGATGACATAAGAGTTGATGAAAGTAATAAGACCAATCAACGTAATCCGTAAGGTGGATACGAGGAAACTCAAAGGGATTTAACTATCATACTGATGGTAAAGATTTAAAAGAAGGTAAAACGACATGAGTATAAGGAAAACATAATAAATGCGAGTCAAGAATTTTGATTTTGAGAAAATCATATACGACCGAGGTTCTTGCGAAAATGGCACCAATAGGTGTTTAATAAAAAGTCATACATATCGCACCGATAACGCTAGGATGGATAAAGTGTAAACCAAAAGAATAACTTGACCAGTAAGAAGGAAAGTCATGTATCAAAAGGCGGGTCTTGCTAAATTGGAATAACGTGTTAAGATGAAGATGCCTTTGTAGAATCTATGCGAGAGTACAACGTAATTGAAATCCTAACATGAAATGGGCAGTAGTGATCAACTGAAATTTGAGACCGACTCAAGGGAAGAAATTGTTATAAGATGAGTCACCTAGTAGAAGAGTCCAGAAGACAAGCTTGAGAGACCAAAAGAGAAAAAATGTCGACCCGGATTTGAGGGTCTAAGGTGCATGGAAGGGATACCTACAATGGAGTGTAGAAGCATAATGTAGACTTTACAAGTGTGGAGAGGTTTTGAACTCCTCAAAGATATAGGAATTTGAAAGAAATCACAATGCCGGTATCAAAGAGTTGAATCCTTGTAGCGTAAGCAACGGAGTTTCATGAAAGCAATATTGCCGGTAACCGGCAAAGGAATGTATATATGAGAACAGCCTTGGTGGACTCGAAAGTCCAAGGTAACCCCAATTATCATGGAATCTAAGTCATCAACACCGACGGTCCATGCAAGGGGATGATAACTAAAGTCATCAGAACTACAAAGACACTTACCAGCTATCGTTGAAGACTCGGAATGACTATTTATGTCCAGATGAATGACCTAGTAGGGTTCGAGAAGTAGGTTTAGCCTAAGGAAAACAGAAGTGTGGAAGATAAAACGAATTAGCAAAGCATGAAAGGATTAATCGAGCAGATGATATTCACTAAGAATTAACGCCAGTATAGGTATGAGAATAGTAAGTCCGGGATATTGAGATAAGTCAATTATAGGGTGACCGACGTCAACTGAGGACGTGTAAGTGTTGGTTGATATTGACGAGTAGGTACCGTTAAGAAGAGACATTAGCGACTGCGGATCTAAGAGGTAACCTTACCGATGCCTTGAAGGATTTCCCAAGTAGGCAACAACAACCTTCTGGGATGATCTAAGGATATGGAGAGAATCGGGTTAGAAGTTGCTTACTGGTTGATTAAGAACAGACTACGGTTGAGTAAGAAAGTAAGGGTATGTGAAGAGGATCTTGCTAGTATTAGAAGGGAAGTATATACGAGAGTGGGTAAATCATGTTGACCCTCAGAAGGACGCCATGGTGACTAATGGGTGTTACAACAGAAGCGTGGTAGGCCCATAACCCGCAGATGAAGAAAATCAATGTTAGACTAACTATGAATTCAAGTTAAGGAATTTGAGAACTATATGAAGATCTCCACCGGGAGTGTGATCTTGGTTTACAACAAATCGAAAGCCTAACAAGAAATAGGTGATGAGGTATGATTTGAGAAAAGGTCCGACTGAGCCATATTAGGGAGACAAGACCAAGTGATTGGTGTTACAAAGAGCATTAACCACCTACTAAAGTACCGGGAGATGTCTCAGTTCATTGTTTCAGAATTTATAGACGGTATCTTCCGAAAAGTCGGGAGCAAATGGATTCAATAGAAGGAAGAAAGTTTTATTGTTATTTTGGTAGTCGCCAAAAGATATAGAGGTGAGTTTAGAAAGGGAACCGTTGATATATATAAACTGTTTGAGCATTCACTTTATCGGTTGACACTATTACCTATACTAGAGGATGTACGCCACCGTTCCCCATGTCTCAATGAGAGAGTAGTTACCGGATAGGAGTCACGTCCTCAGCTTTAAGAATCAGATAGATGAGCCAAAGCAAACATTTGTGGAGTACCCAGTAGCTGTCTTAGAGCGTAGTACTAGACGAGGAGATACCCGTGTTGAGGATCCAGTGGTCTAGAAGAGGAGCTGACGAGACCACTTGGGAGACAGAGGAGAGTATTAGACGTAATTATCCCGAGTTTCTGCGAGTTTAGATGTTACTTTGGTATCGACGAGTTAGTACTCGGTTATTATGTTGTTTGACCATTCATGTTTTTATATTAGATTGGGTGAGTATGTTTTATGTGATGCATGTCTAAGTGTGATGTTTGAGTAGTTGCATGGTAGAAAATGGAAAATTTTATGAAACTAAGTTTTACAGAGAAAGTTGAATGATTAGTTACATTATTCTAAGTTTCGGGACGAAACTTCTTTTAAGAGGGCACTGATGTAATACCCGAAAATTTTAAACTCTGTTTAATACCGAATTCAACCGGATTCCGATCCGACAACTTTTATTCTTGTAAATAAAAATAAAACGATTTTTAGATTCTATCATTTTATGTGACCTCGATTTACATAAAATGATAAATCTTGTAAACCGTAAATATTCCCGTACGTTTAAAATCCCGTACGAATACTAATAATTCGAGTCAGCCTTCTGATAAGGAGTGAGTAGGCCCAATTATTGTTTGGCCCATATGACCATCAGCCGGCCCAACCCATGCTCTCACTAACCTAAAACCTAACCCACTCCTTAATCAAAAACTTAACCTAATCCTAATCTCACCTGAACAGCCGGAAGTCGATACCGCTGTTGCACGCTGCTACGCCAGGAGAGAGAGCTGCCCGTCGAGACGCACCAGGAATCCACCGACGCCTCCACCGGGACTGCACGCAGGGAGTGGTGAAGACGATCGTCTCGCGCTGGAGCCTGCTTTAGCGTCCCAACCGCCAGCGGAAGACACCCCACCGATCTGTTACTGCACCGCCAACGCCATCGGAGTGCTGCAGCGGATAACCCCGAAGAGCCAGTGCTTCCCCTTCTCGTTGCCGCCCTGTCGACCGAGTCCCGGACGAACTGCAACCATCACCGACTCGCCATAGCAGAAGGTTGTGCGAGGGTTCCCTTCGAGTGAGTCCCGACCAACTAAGCTGCTGCTCCTTTCCAAGGCGTGATGTGTGACCAAGCTGCTGCTCCTTCCAAGGCGTGTGTGTGAAGATGAGTGAGTTACTGGTTCCTAAGTGTAATACATATATATATATGCAGTATATGGATATAAATGTAGTAATGTGGCATGTATATAAATACATACAGGTATGTTTCATTGCAGAAGTAGCATACACGATAGATACATGTATGAGTGGAAATTTTAAAGATAGTTATATATGATTAAGGGCAGTGTACATACATAAGTATATATATCTAGATGGGTAAGGGTAATGTATAGACATAAGCGTACGTATATGGATAGGAGTAGAGTAATAACCGGGAAGGCTTAGAACATAATTAGTTAGTACGGCCGGAATAGTGTACACTAGTTATGAAATTACGGTGATTACTAGGGGTAGGCAAATGCTATCGTTGATAACGAGTTTCATTTACTAGAACTTTCTAAGGACTCGTTATGCTAACTTAAGCTAAGTTAGTTTAGGTCCTCGATCTCTTACCTAGAACAATTGTGAAGTTTTTATCTAAATTTGGGGAAGGGAGTGATGCTGATCTCCTTGACGAGTATGTTGGGATTTGATCTTAGACTAGTAGCTAAGTGTAAAATTCGGACCTTAACAACCCCTTGTTCTTTTTCTAAACCTTGATAACTTTAAAATCTCTAGTAAACTATCCTTGAGAAACAGATTTTGGAAATAAATTCTAAAAGAAAATATGAAAATTTTTATGTTAGACTTTTGAGAGTTCCAGGATCAGGGGTAAAATAATCTTTTACCTTAAGAGAGTGTATTTTCGTAATTCTCCTCTTGAGATAGTACCTCTTAGAAGTTGTAACTTCTAAGGGCCCGTTTGGTTGCAATTCCGGAAACGGAAACGGAATGGAAACGAATTTAGTCCATATGTATATCCTTATTCATGAAATTTAATGGAATCATTCCTTGTGGTTTCATGCAAAATACACTTGTCTCCCCATATTTTGTTACCATATATGGTATCAAAAGTAATCAAATTCAACTCCAATTACTACAAACTATGAGGAATGATTCCAAAAACTTTCATGAACAAGAGTATATATATGGACTAGATTCGTTTCCATTCCGTTTCCGATTCCGGAGTTAAAACCAAACGGGCCCTAAGAGTATGGGATGTGATTTTGATCCACATGCCTTGTGTAACAGGTATTTGAGTTTCTACGATTGCGGACTAAGTTGGGACATTGAGAGTGTGATTTGATTCAGGTAAGTCCTTGCGACTTACTTAGCTGGTTTCTGGATATTGGTTGGGTGATAATGGTTGTGTGTGTGCAATGTGTATTATAACAATAACTTGTTAGGACGACCGTTGTTGTTATGTGTTAAGGCCCAAGTGTATGTATAACGGGCCGTGACATCACTGCCCAGCTCTGCCAGGAGACTGGGAGGTTCTCTATACCCAGACCATACAAGTACACGGTGAGATGCATCAGATCCACTCCTGATGGGTACACGGGGGCGGAGGCGAGGTTTGGGAATCCCTCGTGTCACAAAATAAGTATCATTAGAGTGAACGACTTAAATGAAGATAATAAATGGATTGTTTGGAAGCATGATTAGTGTTTATGATTTTATGTGTGTGTGTGCTATTATTATTCTCCTAATGTTTAGATAACTAGGTAATGGTTGTTTTGTTGTGTTTTTAGATTTACCGCAGGTTAGAACAGCAGTTGAGTGATCCAGAAGTAGTGGTCAGCCGGGTCTCCGTACTCTTTAGAGTGGGGTTGGGTGTTTACCTTGTGGTTTCTTTCTTCTTGTTAAAGACAGTTAGTCTTTTTGTGGTTTAAGTACTATAGGCTGTTAGACGTTGTTGCATTCATCTCTTAAAAATACTATTTTATAAATATCGGTTTTTCTTATTTGTGTCTTGTTGCAAGATCCTAGTAATATTGTTGTCAAACTAAGGTCGGGACCCATTGTGAGGTCCTAACCAGTAATGTCCCGAGTTCTGAGAATTCGGTGTGTTACAAAATTACCGGCTAAGTCTCATCCCTCAATTAGGTTGCTAACAATAGGTCACCCTAAGTTAGGTTAGGTCAACAAACACTAGGATTTCAACACATCTACATCCAAACATCCAGATTTATCAATACAAGAACAACAGAACAAAACACAGGTGGATCATGCAAAACCACGGCCGTGGAAGCATGAAGATCAGGCCGTGATTTGGGTCTGAGTTGGGGTTTCGAACACAAATCGATCCTAAGCTAACATGAAAGTCCATACAATCAGAGTCCAAAGCATAAACATCATTCCTTCACCCTAGAATCACAACTATTTAGCCAACAACATACATTTCAAGATCAAACTTCACAAATAGAGCATGCTTGCAAGTCATGGCTATATAATGAAGAATAATCCAAAGAAAAGACATTAAAAGCTAGAATAGAAGTTACCAAATCTTACAAAGGCTCCTAGAGCTGTTCCAAGTTGTCAACAATGGAAACCTCACTCAAAACCACTCTAATCTCACTCTAAAACAAAAATCTACACTAATCTCTTCCAAGAACACCCGCAATGGGTGCTTGGAAGAGAGGCAACAATGGAGAAGTGTTTTGGGGAAGAAGATAGGTCAAAAAGAAGGAAGAGAATCCCCAATTACAGCCTGCAAGATCATTTAAATACCCACCAAGAGCAAGAGACATCCGAAGAGATCGTGGGACACGTGTCAACGTGGTCCAGACAGAAACCACGGGTAGATTCCACGGGCGTGGTTCTGGTCTCTGGCCGTGGTTTTGCTCCAGAAACTCTCCTTAGCTCATTTAGCCATGAGTTGGTGCAAGGCATGCACCAACTAGGTCCTATGTGTTCTCCTTTGCTCCTAGCTTTCTCCTTAACGAGTCCGGAAGTAAGCCATCACGAGGAATGATCCTCGAATGTGTCGATTGAGTCCAAAAGTTCCCCAAAATACCTACAAAACCGACAAAAGTCCGTGTACACGTCTATCTCGACAATATGCATGAATTAAGCGCAAACGTCATGAACTAATGTCAAACCATGCATGAAAACCGGGAAAAACTATCTAAATAAATGCCTAAATTAACGTCATAAATCGTGTCATCAGTCGACCCCACCTTTTTTGTACCAGGGACCCCTCTTTCAAAATGCCAAAGCTTATGTCTAAAAATATGGATAATCACTCGAACCTTAGTCTCTATTAAAACCCAAGGAGAACTTACGTGAGAACTTACGTGAGATCCCCAAAACTGCCACAAATTCAGTCATGAGTGAAACCCGCGCCTCCTTCAAGGAGAACTTACGTGAGATTCCCAAAACTGCTACAAATCAAAATTCCTCACCTGTCAACAATTGCCCACTAGAGAAGACTAGCACAAAAAAAACCCCTGGAAGAAAGGTTGGCAAGCAAGAACAGAGAAAGAAAGGAAAAGATTTGCTAAAAGATGATGCCAAAATGGATGAATAGTCCAGCAAGCTGGCTAAAGTTAAGTTTGACTTCTCGAAAATCAAGAAACCATACCTTATGGGTAGGATTTTTGGAGCTCCCATTGACTTCAACAATGGAGGAATATCGAGCTTGAAGTTAAGTCAGGATTTGGGACAAAAGACCTTACACATCGGCTATAAGAACTATTATTGAATAAAATGATGTTTGAAGGGTTATAGAACTTAACCATTTTCTGAAAAAGGAATGGGCGTAAACTAGCAGCAGTGAAGCTTAATTAGCTTCTATGTAAAAGTCGGTGATGATAAATAAAACTTTCAACAAAGCTCCTGTTTTTCTGTTTGTTTTTTTCTACTTTGTATGCTGCATGGCATGTTTCGTGTAAAATAATATGAAGGTACGTAATGAGCGTCCCATTCGCGGAATTTTTGTTGTGGGTCTCGGCTACGCGGGTTGTCCGACTCTTCTTCGTCCTCATCATCGTATATAGTGAAATGCGGAATAGACAGATAAGTAGTTTACCAAATACTCTAGAAGGGGGGATGAATAGAGTATGGAAACTTTTCGCAATCTCAGGATAGGTAAGACCTTATTAAACAAGATAAGACCTTATCAATGAAGATAAGATCTTATTAGCAAATATAAGACCTTACTCGTTTCTCTGAGATTGAATTTAAATGTAAAGATAAGACAAACCAGGGATGATAAAAGCAAGACGAGAACAACTGTAAAAGACACACGATATGTTGACGAGGTTCGGTCTCCAAATGACCTAGTCCCCGCCTAGGGTTGTCCAACCCTAGGATTCCAAGTAGCTTTATTTTCCTTCTTCTTGATGAGCCCTATATACAACCTTCAAAAGAACTTCCCTCTTCTAAACTCACAAGTCTTACACTTCCTATCTAACAACTCACACACTCAAAAAGAAAAACAAAGTACTACAGATACAACAACAGTATCAAACGTGCCTAGGAGAAATAACTCTTTGTATGATCCTAGTTGAATAGTACTATAAGCTCGAATAAGATCTCACACACTCAGAGGAGTAGAACGCTAAAGCTTCGAAGGTGAGATCAACGCTTTATGAGAATAAAATAGATAAGTCGATTTTCCACTTGTGTTCTAGTTGTAAGTCATAGTCTTTCGTGTCTTCTTCTTGGTCTCTTTAAATAGGCAAGCCTATTGTCAATTTCAAACGTTGAAGAAGATCTTGATTTGTTGTGATATTGGTTGTTGAGATTTGAAGATCTTCCAATTTATCTTAAGAAGATTTATTTAAAACAAATCAAAGATTTGTTAAAATCAAATCCCTCAAAGAACTCAACAAGAAGGAAAATAAAGCTATTTGGACGAACTTAAACTAAGTATAGTTTTTGTCCAGTTTTGGTAAGGTCTTACAAGATCTTGTAAGGCCTTACTGAAACCTGGAAACCAAGGTTTTCAGCAATATGATAAGGCCTTACCAGATACTGTAAGGTCTTTACCAAAACTTGTAAGATCTTACCAAAATCTGGAAACCGAGGTTTTTGGCTTTCATCAACCATTTTCATAATGACTTATTATCAAGGTGTAGTTAACAATCCCCCCCTTGATGAAAGACAAAACTTGTGATCTATGTACCTGTAAAAAACAAAAACGAAATATCCAAACAAACAATATAGCATAGCAGAGCAGTAGCATGTAGGATCAAATTTGAACAAAGATCAAGCCAAGTTTTTCAAAACAGAAACAAGCCAAGCCAAGTTTTTCAAAGACAGAAATATTCTCCCCCTTTTTGTCTTTCAACAAGAAATTTTTTTTAAAACTTTGAAAAAGTCATTCTTCATCATCAGAGACTTCAACAACTTCATCAAACCATTGGCCATAAGCAGAAGGATGACCATCTTCTGGTTTGCGAAATCGACTGTGAACCTTTTCCTTCCATCTATTCCTTGCATTACGAACTGTGTGATTTGCCATCATTTTTACTCTTAGCTTTTCCTGTTCATTTCGGTATTTCTTGACCACACCATATTCTTCTACTGTCAAGATTGATGGCTCAAGTACTGTGGGTCGAAGAATACAACGTTTTAACACTTTGCGTTCACAGTTAATCACAACATTTTGACACTCTTCTTGAATGTGTTGCACAACATCTTCGTTCAGAGGCATGATTGGGGTAGTAGCCTTGTGAGATAGAGAGGTCAAAAACAGTAATTGATTTAACTTCTCATTTACCATTAAGATCTTCTCATGTGTGTCATCCTGTCGATCCACAATATCAGCACGAGCAGTATTGAGATCCTTTCTTAGAGCATCCACCTCTGCCTGCAAATCCTGAATTCTCTGTTCTGAAGAAGGCTTAGCAGTTTGTTGATGTTTCTTCAGAATCCATTCCCCCAGATAATGTTTTCTCAATCCCAAGCCGTCCCCAACATTCCTCATCAATTTGTCCTTTATGAGAAATTCTATCTTCATCCGTAGTATCAACTTCAAAGAACTCGAAGATCTTTGAAAAGAGATCGGCATAAGGAAGAGGGGCTGTAAAAGGAGTATTTACAGTGTGCAGCATGTAGGATAAGATGAGGTTAGGGACGTCAATAACATGTCCAGTAAGAATTAAATCCAGAATCTCCAAGAGATTGTCAGTGATCAGCTCCCTGGAATGCTTTCGTGGTAGAATGCACCTAGCAAGCAAAGTGAAAACAATCTTGACCTCTAAAGTTAGGACATTATGGGTTTGTTTTTGCTTTGGTTTTGAAGAGGTAGCCACTGAAGGGATTTGTTTCTCAAAAAATGTCTTCTGAGCGTGGGCAATACACACGCTTTTAGAAGGATGGGATTTGGTATCAATTTCCTCAGGAATTCCTAGGATGATCACCAAGGAAGAAGCAGAGAGGGTGATTTTTTGCCCTTTTATCTAGGAATGTAGGGTCAAAACCCCATTTTCTCGGTGAGTAGTAAGGCTGACAAAGAAGAGTCGGGTAAGACGTGAGAATGCAGAAGTTCCCAGATTGAACAAACTCTAGACATTTGAACATTTCAGCAGCGTAACGTAGGGCAGATCCATAGACTCAAGAAAATTCACATCAACATTTTCGCAAAAACTCAAGGGACGGTTGGCAAACCCATTTTTCCACATTCCAGCCTTTGTAATGTTTAATAACCAAGAAAATGGAGCTTCGGTACTAACCTGAAACCCTGAAGGCGGTATGATGTTGCGGTCTAGCCTTTGTAGCTGGGGGATAAATGGCTTTAGAGGACTGCTTAGGAGGAGGAGATGGGGATCTTGAAGAATCAAAGTCTGTGGTGTATACTTCTTGAATAGCTTTGCCCTTTTTGTCGGATGATCGCTGCTTCTTGGATGCTGGAGTAGTAGACGGAGTTGAAGATCGCTTGGGAGCCATCGCAATTTAGGGTTTGAAACTGGAAGATGAGGAAATCGAAGAGTTTGTGAAGCGCAGAAAGAAATCATGAAAAGAGATCTTCGAAGATTTGGTATAATAGAGAGAGGGAAAATCTTAAAAAAAAATCTTCGTAAAATTTTAAAAATTTTAAAAAGTTAAATATATAAACCAAAAAGATTTCCAAAAACAGAATCCATTAGTTAGTTATCTAAAAAGATAATAACTAAAAGATTTGATCCAAAATTTAATATACCAAAAATAACATCAAGATCATACTATGATTTAGTAAGGCCTTGAAATGTATTTCAATGTCTTAATGTAGGGAATAAGATTGTATAACAATAATTGCTCCCCTTACATTTGTGCTTCCTTGTTAAGCATACCAAGTTCTAACCTTATGAAGTTGAATCTCTCTTCGGGTAAAGGTTTTGTAAAGATATCAGTAAGTTGTAGATCAGTAGAGATGAATGTCAAAGACACATCACCTTTTTCTACATTATCACGTATAAAATGATGTCTCACATCTATATGCTTCGTTCTTGAATGCTGTACAGGATTTTTGGAGATAGATATAGCACTAGTGTTGCATTTTATGGGTATATTCTTAAAGTGGAATCCAAGATCTTGGAGTTGTTGCGCAATCCATAGGATTTGCGAACAACCAGCTCCAGCAGCAATATATTCAGCTTCGGCCGTTGAGAGAGCCACTGAATTTTGCTTTTTGGAATGCCAACTTATTAGAGATGTACCAAGGAATTGACAACACCCTGAAGTAATTTTTCTATCCACTTTATATCCTGCAAAGTCAGCATCAGAATATCCGATAAGACCGAAACTACTTTGTGTGGGATACCATAGACCTATATCTTTTGTACCATTGAGATATCTTAAAATCCTTTTTACCGTAATAAGATGTGATTCCTTCGGGTTAGCTTGGAATCTAGCACACATGCAAACACGGTAAGGTCTTGATCCAGACTGAGAGTGGAGCTCATTGGTGTTTTGGCTATTTTTGATTCGTTCATCTTATATTTCTTCAGAATGTCTCTTATATACTTTCCTTGATTAAGGAAGATGCCCTTATTACTTTGGTGTACTTGAAGTCCAAGAAAGAAGTTTAATTCTCCCATCATACTCATCTCGAATTCCTTGCACATAATGTCAGAAAATTCCTTGCAAAGAGATTCATTAGTTGCTCCAAACAAGATATCATCCACATAAATTTGAACAACAAGAATATCATTCCCATGAGTTTTAATGAATAAAGTTTTGTCAATCAACCCTCTCTTGAAGTTATTTTCTAAAAGATATTTTGAAAGTTGTTCGTACCAAGCTCTTGGGGCTTGCTTTAAGCCGTAAAGAGCTTTGTCAAGCTTGAAAACATGATCTGGAAATTCATTACTTTCAAAAGCAGGAGGTTGAGCAACATAAACTTCTTCATCTAAATAACCATTCAAAAAGGCGCATTTTACGTCCATTTGAAAAAGTTTTATACTCATGTAAGATGCAAAAGCAAGGAGTATACGAATGGCTTCAAGCCTGGCTACGGGAGCAAAAGTCTCATCGTAATCAATACCTTCCTCCTGATTGTAACCTTGAGCTACAAGACGATTTTTATTTCGAATGACATTGCCACTTTCATCCAACTTGTTTCGAAAGACCCATCTTGTCCCGATAACTGATTTACCTTTGGGCCTTGCTGAAAGGGTCCATACTTTATTTCTCTCGAACTCGTTTAGCTCATCTAGCATAGCTATAATCCAGTCAGGTTCTTGAAGAGCTTCAGTGTACTTCTTAGGTTCTACAAGAGATACAAAAGCATGAAAGGCGCATAAGTCTTTTAATTTAGAACGAGTTTGTATTCTAGATGAGGGATCAGAAATGATATCCTGAGTTGAATGGGATGATGCATGTTTGAATTTCCTCCGGACATTTCTCTAGTTATAAGCATCGGGTTCGGAATTAATAGGGTGTGGAGAAAACGGCTCTTGTTGCTCAGGAGGTGATATATCTTTAAAACTGGTTTCATTTGTAAGACCTTGAGAAGGAATTTCAATGCCTTGAGATATGTCTATAAGATCTTGAAATGGCTCCTGCATGTTTCTAATGTTCTTTCGATTATCGACTTCTTCTTCCTCTTCCTCATGTTTATTTAGGTCGAGATCTGCAAAACTCTCACTCAATGTACCATTATCATTTTCATCAAATAAAACATGGATACTTTCTTCGACTACTTTGGTACGTTTATTGTATACTCGATAAGCCTTGCTTTGAGTCGAGTATCCGAGAAATATACCTTCGTCGCTACGTGCATTAAATTTTCCAAGATTATCCTTCCCATTATTATGTACGTAACACGTGCATCCAAATGGTTTAAAGTAAGATATGCTTCGTTTCCTTCCTTTAAAAATCTCATAAGGAGTTTTCTTTAACATTGATCGAATCAAACATCTATTGAGAATGTAATTTGTTGTATTAACAGCTTCTGCCCAGTATGACTTAGGCAGATTGTTCTCTAATAGCATTGTCCTAGACATTTCCTCTAGGGTGCGGTTCTTGCGTTCCACAACCCCGTTTTGTTGAGGTGTTCTAGGAACTGGAAAAATTATGAGAAATTCCATATTTCTCACAAAATGCATCAAAGTCTGATTGATCAAATTCTCTACCATGATCACTTCTAATAGAAACAATTGGTAGTTTTTTCAAAGTTTGTAACTCCTTACAAAGTTTTGAGAAGTATAAAAGTGCTTCCGATTTAATTTTTAGAAAGGAAACCCAAGTAAATCGTGAATAATCATCAACAATAACAAGAATGTATTGCTTGCCTTTAGGAGATTTGACACGCATAGGTCCACAAAGATCCATGTGTAGAAGTTCAAGAGGTCTAGTAGTACTTACCACTTGCTTCTTTTTGAAAGAACTACGAGTATGTTTATCTCTTGAGCAAGCATTGCATAAATCATCTACCTTGAATTTTAGGTCAAGAAGACCTCTTACAAGATCCTTTGATTTGAGTTTTTTAAGAGAGTGCATACTGATGTGACCGAGTCGTCTGTGCCATAGTCTTGAGTCATCTGATAAGACCTTGAGGCATTTCAAATTTGTCCCTGCAATTTGGTCAGTATTTACAACATATATATTATTATCCCTGTAAGCTGTTAGCACCAAGTTTCCAGTCATCTCATCTCGAACTTCACACTTCCTCTTGTCAAAGCTAACACAATTTCCTTTATCACAAAGCTGAGAGACACTGAGAAGATTATATTTCAAGCCATCCACTAAATAAACATCTTTAATATTATTATTTGAATCAAGTCCAATGTTACCGATACCAAGAATGTCACATTTTCCTTTGTCACCAAGAGTTATTGTGCCAGTGGTTTGTTTCTTTAGAGTGTCGAAAATAGATTCTTTTCCACTCATATGTCTTGAACAGCCACTGTCCATTATCCATTTTTGAGTCTTGGTGATATCCTGCAAAACAGAAAATCATCCTTTCCGGCTTGACCAATAGACAGATTTGGATCCCTTATGGGGATAGATCATGTTAGGTAGCCTAGTTCCTTTAGGAACCCATATGTGTTTTACCCGTTCATTTAAACGTACAGGAAAGATATTTCTAATAATGTATGGATCCATTCTCCTATAAGGACAAGTTTCCTTTACATGACCCTTTTTACAGCAAAATAAACAAGTAGGAGATCTCCAATTTCCTTTTGCCTTAACGAACGTGGTAGTAGGTTTTGCAGGAAAATTCCTATTATATCCTATGCCACTTCGGTTTAAGGATAATTGTTGTTCTCCAAGCATTTTGTCAAGAGTAGCTTTAGATATAGTAAATTGCACAAGAGTTATTTGCTGTTCTTGACATTTTTCAGAAAGTTTCACTTTTTCAATCTCTAAGTCAGTATTACATGTCTTAAGAGATGAGAGGTTTGCCTTTAGTTTGGAATTTTCCGATCGTAAGGCCTTAACCTCAATGTCAAGATCTGATTGTATGTTGTCAAGATCTTGAACTTTCAGCGAAAGCATTCTTATCCAAGTTTCCTGATCATTTAGCTTTTCTTTTAAAATGTTGATTTCTTTGTTGTAAATTTCTTCATTAGAAATCATGTTTTTCAGCACTTCTGATAAAACAGTAGTAGGACTGGATATAAGATCTCTTACCATTCCATCCAGATGTTGATCTTGATTTTTGTCGGTTTTTGCCATAAGACACAAGTTTGCATGATCATCTTCAGAATCTGAATCACTTTAGGAGTCTGAATCGCTCCAAGCTGCTATCATGGCCTTCTTGCTAAATTCCTTTTTTTTGAATTTGTTCCTCTTCTTTTGAGGACATTCTTTAACAAGATGATCTGTTTCACAACATTCATAGCAATTTAGAACACGATTCTTCTTCAAGGGGTTAGAAGACTTACCTCTATATTTAGATGATCCAGCATTTTCTTTATTTGAAAATTGCTTTTTCATTTTCAATATTCGTGCTAGTCCACTTGTGATAAGAGCGAAAGGATTTTCATCATCATTATCACTTTCAGAATCTTCCAGTGGTTCCTCTTTCTTTGCCTTGAGTGCCAAATTCTTTATGTTTGTTGGAAATTCCCCATCGTCCTCATTGAGGATCATTTCATGGGTGATTAATTTGCCCAGTAAATCATCAAGAGCAAGTGTATTAAGGTTTTGTGCTTCTTCTATAGCAGTTACCTTAGGACGCCACTTTGCTTTAGGCAAACATCTGAGTATCTTTCTGACTTTTTCTTCGTTATTAAAAGTCTTTCCCAGTGAGTCAAGATTATTAATGATCTTCCTAAAACGGGTGAACATTACTTTGACTGATTCATCTGGGATCATTTTAAACAATTCATATTGTCTAAGAAAGATACTTATTTTGGTCTCTTTGACCTGGTTGGTTCCTTCATATGTAACCACTAATTTATCCCATATTTCTTTTGCAGATCTACATGAAGATATACGATTAAATTCGTCACTACTTAAACCACAATATAATAGATTGATGGCCTTGTAATTCTTCGCCACGCTCTCTAGATCTTTTTTATTAAATTCAGCTTCTGTCTTGTTTACTCTTGTACTGTCAGGACCTTCCTTGGTGGGATTAATAGGTCCGTTCTTGATAATATGCCAAAGCTCCAAATCTTGATCGATGATAAACATCTACATCAAGGATTTCCAGTGCATAAAATTGTTTCCTACAAAAAGAGGCGGTCGAGAAATTGATCTTTCTTGACCAAATCCGCCTTGACCTTCACCTGCCATTTATTAGCCTCACACATAATAATATCTTTGAACAATGAGTTAGACTCTGATACCAATTGAAATGCGGAATAGGCAGATAAGTAGTTTACCAAATACTCTAGAAGGGGGGATGAATAGAGTATGAAAACTTTTCATAATCTCAGGATAGGTAAGACCTTATAAAACAAGATAAGACCTTATCAATGAAGATAAGATCTTATTAGCAAATATAAGACCTTACTCGTTTATCTGAGATTGAATTTAAATGTAAAGATAAGACAAACCAGGGATGATAAAAGCAAGACGAGAACAGCTGTAAAAGACACACGATATGTTGACGAGGTTCGGTCTCCAAATGACCTAGTCCCCGCCTAGGGTTGTCCAACCCTAGGATTCCAAGTAGCTTTATTTTCCTTCTTCTTGATGAACCCTAGATACAACCTTCAAAAGAACTTCCCTCTTCTAAACTCACAAGTCTTACACTTCCTATCTAACAACTCACACACTCAAAAAGAAAAACAAAGTACTACAGATACAACAACAGTATCCAACGTGCCTAGGAGAAATAACTCTTTGTATGATCCTAGTTGAATAGTACTATAAGCTCGAATAAGATCTCACACACTCAGAGGAGTAGAACGCTAAAGCTTCGAAGGTGAGATCAATGCTTTATGAGAATAAAATAGATAAGTCGATTTTTTCACTTGTGTTCCAGTCGTAAGTCATAGTCTTTCGTGTCTTCTTCTTGGTCTCTTTAAATAGGCAAGCCTATTGTCAATTTCAAACGTTGAAGAAGATCTTGATTTGTTGTGATCTTGACTGTTGAGATTTGAAGATCTTCCAATTTATCTTAAGAAGATTTAATTAAAACAAATCAAAGATTTGTTAAAATCAAATCCCTTAAAGAACTCAACAAGAAGGAAAATAAAGCTATTTGGACGAACTTAAACCAAGTATAGTTTTTGTCCAGTTTTGGTAAGGTCTTACCAGATCTTGTAAGGCCTAACTGAAACCTGGAAACCAAGGTTTTCAACAATATGATAAGGCCTTACCAGATACTATAAGGTCTTTACCTAAACTTGTAAGATCTTACCAAAACCTGGAAACCGAGGTTTTTGGCTTTTATCAACCATTTTCATAATGCCTTATTATCAAGGTGGAGTTAACATATAGGTTTGTCTGCCTTCTTGCCTCACAAGTTGCTTCTCGCATCGTTCCTCGCACCTGCGTTGTTGTCGTTCCTCTTTGGTCTCGCAGTGACGAAGACATTGACGGAATTTCTGTTGTGGGTCTTGGCTACGTCGGTTGTCCAACTCTTCTTCGTCCTCATCATCGTAGCTTTGTCTCCCTTGTTGCCTCTCGAGTTGTTTCTCGCAGCGTTGCTCGCATATGCTTTGTTGGCGACCACCTTCTTCTCTGGTCTAGAATTTGTATAGGATTGACTTCGAAATGAAAATTAACACTCGTGTCCCAAATACCTGATGAATTTGGCAAACCAAAGCTCTACAAAGTATCTAAAGAACACCACGAATCTTCTCGTCACTTGGACGAGGGCCGTGTACCAAAGCTCTACAAAGTCCCAAATACCTTAGTCTCTATTTAAATTTTGAAGCACCAAATTTGTTGACACGAAGGACTTCTTTGTTCTCTTGGGATAAATCATTTTAGATCGATTTTGTTATTTAATTTGTTAATTTGATAGCTGGTATTCCAAATATATGGTTGAAATCAACTCAAACTGTTTGGAACCAAAAGTAGTGCAAATGGGACGCTCCACTACAAAATAAAACCTCAATTGTCATGCTATTCGCCACGTTATTGGAACGATTAAACGGAATGGCCACGGTTAAGCAACGAAAGTCAGATTAGCAACAAATATTGCAACGAATGACGTAAACATGGCTAAAAGTGCCGTAACTAAATTTTGCCACGAACCAGACGTTGCTAATTGTCATGGTTGGTAACAATAGTTAAACTGTTCCAAATAGCAACGGATAGGTTGCAACGGATAGGTTGTTGGTAATAAATGTAACTTTTAGCCACGCCTTAGCAATGTGCTGACAGTTGCAACCAACATTTATTACTTCAACGGATATAGCAACAGTCCATCCGTGGCTATACTTAAATATATTATAATATTCAGCAACAACAATTGTTATTTTTATTTTTTTCACGACCATAATTTTAATCATTTTTTATTACATTATAAAACGTAATACTACATAATATTTAATAACAAACCATTAACAAGTTCAAAATATATATCATTAAAACTTAGAGAGATTACATCATAGATAACTTTGAGTTATCACAATTGTCAAACATTTTTGTAAATATACGCAACTAGCATAAAAAATATATGGGTAAAATAATCCCCACACCCTAATAGTTATAAATACCGCAACTAGCAAAAATAGGGATAATCTCCACACCCATGACACAACCTAACTTCACAAAATATATATCACCAACCTAACTGTTATAAACAATCTGACTATCACAAGATCTAGTCTACTCAGAACATGAAGTACCATTATCAATAATTCTTCGCATTTCACCAACCTGTTGATGTGTAGGCGTAGGTATAGGCATCCCACCATAAAAATTTGAATTCAACAAATTTGTAAAAGTGGTCGGTGCCTCACCAGATGGTCCAACATGCTGTTGATTTTGAAAAGGTTGATAAGCACTAAAAGTGGCGGGTGCCTCACCAGATGGTCCAACATGTTGCTGCTGATTTTGGAAGGCTGGATGCTGCTGATTTTGGAAGGCTAGATAAGCTGCTGGATATTAAAACTGTGAAGAAGAATAAGTTGCTAGATTGGCATAAGACTGAAATTGAGACGCTAATCTCTCCATGACAGCAGTAACGGTTTTAAGTTGATCCTTCAATCCATGAACTTCATTTTGTAGAGTAGAGACACTTTGTTGCACTTCATTGATGGAATCTCCATTTCCATATAATTCAGATGGTTGAGAAAAAGAATATTTCTCTAACAGCTCCGGAGGCACATCACTCAAGTTTGATCCGAGGCCAAATACGCATCCCCTCTTTACACCACCAGCCGCCTCAATCCATAGCTTAATATGGTCTATCGCTTTTCCTTCATCTTGAGCCTTTTCCACTTATTCTTCATACCGCTCCTACAAAAAAATCAACAACTTCATAGAGAACTTAATGAAATGTTTATGATATACATAAATTAAACTAAACATAATAATCTAAAAATCATTTATCATAGGCATAAAACGTTATCACAATTTTTTTAACACGTGTACCACTCCATTGACCATCTTTTTTTTCATACATAATTTGCATCAGTTCTTCCATTGTCGGATTTTGGTTGTCATGTTCAATCCACTGAATTAAGTGAAAACAAGAAATGTATAAGTTCATATTATTTTTTAAAAAAATGCAATAGTATATACTCACATATTTCTTCACATGGGCATAAACTGATATGGATCCTCCGGTGTAGGAAGCTGACCCATTGGGACTGTCAGAAGCTCGATTATTCTTGTTTATCTCAGAAATTCTTTTAAAATTTTCATCATTAGTCCATATAGCTAACATTGCAGCCCAATCTTCATCACTTACCCAATCAGGGTATCGAGGGGGGTTTTGATTTTGATACTTGCTGAATATAGTTATGAGGTGTTCATTGGCCTTGATTTTCCAAATAGCATGCACTACTTCATCCTTTGAAGCATCCCACCAATATGCTTTCTTCACACATTATCATATAATCACCATTAAACATATAAATAATTGATAAACTACTGTCTAATATTATTGTAGAAAATACCATGATGTAATATTACCTTAAACACCCCCCTCGACACCCAATCAAGGTGTCGAGGGGGGTGCTGATTTACCTTGACCCCAACGGAGAGTATGGAAATTATAACCATTTATTTTATACGCCAGCCATGAAACTACTATTGACTCCGGTCCACATGCAAAACTTTTTATGAAAGAGGTACATACATTTCCAATACTTTCAACCTACAATTAAAAGGTTTATGTTATTAAATTATAATAAATTAACTATTTAGTTTTGAATATTTTGCACATACTTATGACTTGAACCATGGTGTGAAGCATTCATCCAACATATTATTTGTCGTACCAAATTGATTTGTGTATTCCCTAAAAAAGTATTCTTTTCTTTTTTTTTTTGAAATGTTATCAAACATCAAATATCTTTGTATAATAAATTAACTATTTTAGGGAATACACAAATCAATTTGGTACGACAAATAATATGTTGGATGAATGGTTAACCCACGACGGGAAGGGCCTAACTTTTCAACCCGGCCTTTGTAAAAAGCATTCTTTTCTTTTTTTTTTTTGAAATGTTAATTGTATTAAGAAGGAGGTATAGGTTACAAGATTACAAAACAAAGCAAAGATCAAGTTCAAGAACAGTGATCATCACATGATCAAGTACGTTTGGAGTGTGGATGAGGGGCCAAAGGCCATGAGAGACAAGGTCAGGGGAGAGGTTGTTCAGGTAGAAGGCCATGTCACGAGATAGGGGCGACCTGTCCTTCCAATTGTGAGTGAAGTGTAATTTCACACGACGGATGATCATCCCAACACAATCTATAGGGGTGGTGAAGGCTTGATTGTAGATCAGGTTATTCCTGGCGGCCCAGATATGGTAGAGGAAAGCGACAATCACAGCGATCCTGACGCAATCCATAGGAAGAAGCTTCTTCCTAGACCAAGAGGCCATCCAGGGCCAGATACTACCAAGGTAGGGCGCATGGTAGGGAGTCATCGTCCAGCGCGACACAATGTCCATAACCATTGAACTATAACCGCAGTGGTTCCAAAGGTGATATCCGTCTTCAGGAGCATTATTGTAAAGCCTACAAGTGTCGTCACTGATCATGTTCCAAGCCCGGATCTTGGTAAGAGTAGGGAGGCGGTTGAGGGCTGATGGCCAAGCGATGAATGAAGTTTTGGGGATATTTGAGGGGAGCCAAATGACTTTGAATGGGGAAGGGTGAGTCGCAAGGAGGAGAGGCCTGAACAAATCATATACTTTTTTCCATGAGAAGGAACCGTTAGGGCTGACGATGAAGACATCCCTCGAGGAGCCAAGTGGAGGAGTCGGAAGCTCATCCTTGAGTGAGAGAAGGCCCTTCCAGAAGGGGGAATGTGAACTCCTAGCAGTGCAGTTCCAGATGCACTTACCACGCTTATACAGATAGTGGTTAACCCACGACTTCCAAATGCTAGAGTTCCCCTGATCAAGGTCATACAGGAGGTTAGAAAGGGCGACTTTGTTCCTAGTCTCGAGGTAATGAAAGCCAAGCCCGCCTAATGCTTTCGGATTACAAATAGACGCCCAAGCCACCAGAGCACGCTTGTTGTTAGCTACTCCCGACCAGAAATAGGATCTCATCAGGCCGTTGATAGTATTGATCACCTTGACAGGTAGCACAAACATGGAGCACCAGAACTGACTAGTCACAAAGAGAATAGTTTTGATGAGTTGAGCACGCCCGGCATAGGAAAGGGTCTTTGCGTTTCAGGAATGAATGCGCCGGGTAATCTTATGGATCAAGGGGAGAAAGTCGTGTATCCTCAAGCGTTTGCTACCCATAGGTACCCCCAAGTACATGAAAGGGAGGGTACCAACTCTTATGCCACTGATACGAATAGCGTCATCAATCTCAGTTTGATTCATGCCTCCAGTGTAGATATGTGATTTAGCAAGGTTAATGACGAGTCCAGAGAAGGTACCAAACTCCTCAAGAGCGTCATTGAGGATCTTGACGGATCTGGCATCACCACGGCATAGGAGAAGGAGGTCATCAGCAAATGCAAGATGAGAGATGGCAGGAGAGGAGCACTTGGGGTGATAGTTGAAATCTGGGTTTGAGGTCCTCTCCAAGATCAATCTGGATAGAAATTCCATCGCAATAACGAAAAGGAGAGGTGAGAGGGGGCATCCCTGTCGAAGCCCGCGAGAGCCAGTGAAATGGCCTTTTAGCTCTCCATTAACATTAACTGAGTAGGTAGCGGTGGTAATGCATTCACTAATCAGCCGAGTGAAGGCCTCCGGAAACCCCATCAAACAAAGGCAGTGCAAAATGAACTCATGGCTTACAGAGTCAAAAGCTTTTGAGATATCAACTTTCATCGCCACTCTAGGAGAAATGTGCTGCCTACCATATTTGTGGAGGATCTCTTGGAATAGAAGGACATTATGTTTTATTGATCTCGTAGATACAAAGGCGCTTTGGTTGGGGCTAATGAGACCCGGTAGAATGAGATTTAGGCGCCTTGCAAGGATCTTGGAGATGGTTTTGTAAACTGTGTTACAACAGGAGATTGGCCTGTAGTCCGAGGGCGCAGTGGGCCTGTCGTGCTTAGCAATAAGGGATATGGAAGCATGTTGCCTTTCTGCTGTGTTTTAACCAAAAAGTCTGAGTATCTTCCATAAATGTTGGGCATCCCATTAGTCTAGTAGTGCTCCATCCCGATAACATTCCAAAAGCTGGAAATCATTTATAGTCCACAATAAGACAACCCGCATATTAAACCTCTCATTTTTTGAAATATGATAAGTAGGTACACTGTGATGCCACAATAGCTGGAACTTCTCAAGTAGAGGTTATAAACACACATCTATCAACTTCTTAGGAATGGTAGGTCTGGGCACAATCATTGACAAGAACATGTGAGGTGTTGTCAAACACATTGCTGGTGGAAGATTGTAAGGAGTGACGATGATAGGCCAACATGAATAATTCTTTCTTGATTGTCCAAAAGGTATGTGATAGCATGAATTATAGTCTATATTTTGGGGTTTGTTTCGACGTTTTATCTTCAATAATCTGCATGTTTGTATGTATAATATGTGATTATATTACCATTTCATCTACCTTTGCGGGAATCGAGGTCTACACCTAGTTTTGTTGTAATCGTAGGTAAAATGGCACGTTTTGCATCAAAAAGGAGCAAAAGGAGCTATGGAGTCATTGGAGCTACATTCAGGAACATAAGGAACCATCCAGGAAGCATAGCCATGGATTAAAGATTCACTTTGGACCAGATTTGAGAGATTTCACATTCAGTTGTGACTCACCTCGGTTGACCACAGATTCACCTCGACCGAGGTGATCCAGAGAAGTCGACTCGACCGAGGCGAACACCTGGGACGCGGCGAGAATATTTTATTCTTGGCTGAGATCTTTTATCTTTGGAAAGAGATCTTATATTTTTGGGCTTGGCTCCTGGAAGGAAGAAGATATACTAGATCTTATATTTTACCTATTTTTATGGGAAGAGATCTTTCTAAGATATCTTATCTTTGGAGGGTTATTTTCCTATAAAAAGGGTTGGATTTCCACAAATCAGGGAGGCGGCATACATCCTGCATAGAGTTGGAATCTCGCATACCACAATATCCCGCTTACACCGGAGCAGCCATACTCCAGTTGGGAGATTTGAAGAACCTATTTGAAGGTTGAAGGAAGATTGAAGATTGTAGCTTTTATATCTTTTGAAGGTTTTCTTGTAAGATTACATTAGATTCTCTTCCTTGTTGTCTTGCTTGTTGGATTTCTATCCAAGGAACGCTTTTGTTGTGATATTTGATTCAGTTATTGAAGTCTTTTCATTAAATTCTTCTTGTTCAAATATTCACTTTCTTCCCATATATTTGGTTATTGCTTTCATGATGATGAGTGGCTAATTTCCTTGTGTGATTCTAGGGTGATTGGCTGAAGGTTGTGGGAAAAACAATGATAGAATGATCTTAATCACAGTAGGACCCTGAAAGTTCGAGTCTTTAACCTTAACCCTAAGCATCTCGTTCAGTCGATGAACATCTCGGCCGGGGTGGAATTTGGCTGACCGAGGTGACTTATCTGATCCGAAACTGAGAGTTAAGTGTTAGAGTTTGCCAAATCCTATTCTTATTACACCTTTCCTGGTTCAAAGCAAGCTTAGGATGAGACTTACCCGGTAATTCCTTAGTTTGTGTACCTAAGATCATAAGTGTAGGTAATAAATGTTTATCCTTTATTAGGGTTTGAGTGTGCTTTCATCCCATCTTTGTGAGTTAGCCTGAGACTTACCCGGTAAAGGTTGATTCTATTCCCTTAGATGGTGTGTTAGTTTGAGGTTATAGTTCTTTATCTTAATTCCTTGAGACTTACCCGGTAATAGGAGTTACGGTTTGGGATTAGTGAGTAGTGAGACTTACCCGGTGATCTATTCCACTTTAGTAACAGCTTCCCTATGCAAAAACCTCAGATTTGTCCACTTATCTTTAGATCTTGAGTTGGAACCACAACTAGATGCTGTAATCCCTAGAATCGCATATTTCCTTTACTGACTTCTTATTCATCTTTGATTGTTTTAATTGCTCTTGTGGTTAGTATTTACATAAGCATACCGTAATTGGACTTTGTTTCACTAAGTCCCTGTGATCGACCCCTGGAATTTCATGCTTTTTACTACGACTGACCCGTACACTGCGGGTTCGCATCCGTGTTTTAAGCTTACGTCTAGGGTTATAAATTTAAAGCTTGCACACACCGTTTGGAGCGAACAAGTTTTTTGGCGCCGTTGCCGGGGACTTGGTCTAGACCGAGCCGGTTACGGTTTGCTCTTGGGGCACTTGCCCCCGTGTCTACTAACCACTCTACTTGAGTGACTTTTGCAGGTTCTTTCTTAAGTATATGCGAAGAACCCGCACTGGGAAGGAAATCGTTCCTTACGATCCCGAACCAGAAAAGACATACAAGCGACGCTTAAGAGAAGCGAAGATGGCCCAACAAGACAACCGCGATCTTGAGGCCGAATTGAAAGAGGCGCTAGAGCTGCTACGCCTCAGCAGGGAAGAACTAAGGCGAGAGAAGGAAGAAACTCGCACCAAGACTGAAGCAATCGAAGCAGAGATGGCCGTCATACGAGACCAGATTCTACTTCGACCGAGAGAAGATCCAGTTGCTGATCCTCGACCGATGCAGGTCCCAGTTGCTGACCCTCGACCGAGGCAGGTCCCAGTACCTGACGCCCCGGCCGATGTACTTCCACCTCGGATGCCAGTCTGAAACGTTCTTCTTGCAGGAATCTCACGAACCCTAGGTCAAAGGATGGACCCTAATCAACAACTGAGGTGTCCAGGAGTTAATCTAGGAGATCTAGCGGACCATGACTATGAACTTCGACCGCAAGTTCTATCCATGATTCGCCAATACCAGTTCGGAGGGCTAGAGAAGGAATCACCACATCAACATCTTTAAAACTATGAGATCTTGATGGAAACCTTGAGACCTCCAAGGATTGAAAATAACAACTACAAACTAAGACCTTTTTACTTTTCTTTAAAAGATAGAACTCTTACTTGGTATCAATCTCTTCCTCAAAGAAAAATCAGCACATGGGAGGAGATGACTACGGAATTCTTGACGAAATTCTTCCCCCCCTCAAAGACCGCTGAAATGAGAGGGAAGATCAACGCTTTCATCATGAAGGACAAGGAAATCTTATCCAAGTCATGGGAGCGGTTCAAGGACATTCTTTTGGATTGCCCACATCATGGGATTCCAAAGTTAGAATTATTGGAGATATACTTCAAGGGACTGGACGGAAGCACCCAGTTCAATCTCCAACTACTCTCCGCCGGTACCTTCATGGACATGGCGATTGACGAGGCTCGGGACTTCATCGAGAAGCAAGCCTTGCATATGGAGAAGTACACCCACCAAGGAGCTGAAGGAGGAGTTAAAAGAGTTAACTTCCAGGAAACTCAGCCCAACAACAATCAACTCACGTCTTTGAAGAATGACGTGAAGCAATTGAAGGAACTCTTGGTTGCTCAAACCAAGAAGGAAGAGCAAGGACAAAGGAACAACAATAACGGATTCCGTAACAACAACAACGGTTCCCGGAACAACAATTACAACAACAACAATAGAGGATCCAACAGCAATAATTGGAGGGCGAACAACCAAAATAACGGTAACAATCATTCAAACTCCAACTCTAACGATTCCTCTAACCTTTTCCTCTCTTCCCCTTCTTCTTCTTCTACTCCATTAGAGAGCCAGGGGCAAGGATCAAGTTCGTCTCAGCCGGAAAAGAAGGACGCAGTCCTCGAGGCTATCTTGATCAAGCTCAACGCTATGGAGACTTCTATGACTTCATTTTCGAAGGCCCAAAAAGCCTTTGAACAACAACTAGCAAGTAGGGCGAATGAAGCGCCAAGAGATCCAGGGAAGCTTCCAGCAAGGACGGAGAGCAACCCTAAGGGCCAGATCATGGCCATAACTACGAGGAATGGACTGAAAACTGCAGATCCAGTACCTCGGTCGGTGCCAGTACCGACGAAGACCACCTCGGTCCAGATACAGTCGAAGAACACTTCGGCCGAGATGCCAACCGAGGTGGAGCCACAGAAAGCGGAGGGGAAAACTGAAGTTTATGTTCCACCTCCTGCATACAAACCACCACTTCCATTCCCCCAGTCAAAGGCCAGAGCACATCTAGACAAGCACTTTGGTAAGTTCCTTGACTTGATGAATAAACTGCATACTAACATTCCTTTCCTTGATGCTATTCTAGGGATGCCCGCCTATGGGAAATTCTTGAAGGAGCTCCTATCAAGGAAGAGGAAACTGGAAGACTTTGGTGAAGTTAGGATGACATCTAAATCCTCGGAGCTTATTCGAATCATGAAGGAGAAGATGCCACCTAAATTGAGAGATCCCGGCTCATTTTGCATTCCCATTCAAGTTGGGGATGTCACTTGTGAAGCCCTTTGTGATCTAGGAGCCAGCGTGAGCATCATCCCGCTGGAGCTATGTGTGAAGATCGGACTTGGAGAGCCCAAGCCGGTCAAGATTCGACTTTATATGGCGGATCGCTCCATCACCCATCCCGTGGGCATCTTGGAGGATGTTCCGGTCAAGCTAGGTAACTTCTATCTACCTATAGATTTTGTTGTACTTGACATTCCCGCAGATTATCCTGTTCCTATTATTCTCGGGAGGCCATTTCTAGCAACTTCGGGTTGCAACGTGGATTGCAAAAACGCCAAGCTGAAATTCAACATTGGTGGCGATGGGGTGGAGTTCGCACTACTAGCAGCCATGAAAGGGGAGCAGCTAACTGATGATATCTTCAACATCTACGATGAAGAAGAATCAAGAGAATTGGTGAGCTCTATCCTTATTAACAATCCACTCGAAAGAGTTATTAGCCTCAGTTTAATGGAGGAAGGTATAGATGCTTCTTGTGATGCAGATATACGGAGCTTAAAAGCACTGGAAGAAGATCCAGGAGCTATAACTGAGAAGCTAACCCAGGAGACGAAGATCTCCAGTTTCGGTTCCAGTTGCAGTACCTCGACCGAAGCACTTTCTGGACTGAGCGAGGCGACTGAAGAACATCTCGGTCAACGCCTCTACGCCTCGACCGAGGTCGATGGCGAGACGACTTCAACTGAGACTTCCGAAAGTCCAGTTTCTGGATCTACTCCACTGGAAGGAGGAAGCAAGGATCCCCCTCAGAAAGCACCCCCAGTTGTGGAGCTTAAACAACTCCCAAATCACTTAAGGTATGTCTTTCTTGGACCGGATTCCACTTACCCCGTTATTGTTAGTGCTTCCCTTTCCGAAACTGAATTATCTAAACTAATGCATGTCCTGAGAAGGCATCAAAAGGCTTTGGGTTATACTATAAATGATCTTATTGGCATTAAGCCCTCTTTCTGCATGCATAGAATTCTAATGGAGGATGATCATAAGACTTCACGGGAACCTCAAGGACGGTTAAATCCGATCATGAAAAAGGTTGCGGAGAAGGAAATTCTTATGTTGTTGGATGCAGGTATCATATATCCTATCTCGGACAACAAGTGGGTTAGCCCGGTGCATGTAGTTCCGAAGAAAGGAGGGATGACCGTTGTGACGAATAAGAACAACGAGTTGATCCCAACTAGGACCGTTACGGGCTGGAGGGTTTATATCGATTATCGGAAGCTTAACACGGCCACAAGGAAGGACCATTTTCCACTCCCCTTCATTGATCAAATGCTCGAGCGGTTGGCCCAGTATTCACACTTTTGCTACTTAGACGGTTATAGTGGATTCTTCCAGATTCCTATCCATCCGGATGATCAGGAGAAGACCACTTTCACTTGTCCATGGGGGAAATTTGCTTATAGAAGGATGCCATTTGGATTGTGGAATGCACCCGCTACCTTCCAGCGATGCATAATGGCTATCTTTTCCGAGTACATAGAGGAGATCATGGAGGTATTTATGGATGATTTTTCTGTATATGGTTCCTCTTTTGATGATTGCCTATCTAACCTTTCTCTAGTGCTTAAAAGATGTGAAGACACTAATCTTGTTTTGAATTGGGAGAAGTGTCATTTTATGGTCAATGAAGGCATTGTGCTAGGACACCTCGTTTCTAATCGAGACATTGAGGTCGATCGCGCTAAGATCGAGACTATAGAGAAACTCCCTCCCCCTTGTTCTGTTAAAGGTGTGAGGAGTTTTCTCGGGCATGCAGGTTTCTACAGGAGATTTATCAAGGACTTCTCTAAGATTTCTAAACCTCTAACTAACCTCTTGAACAAAGATGTTGTTTTTGAGTTTTCGCGGGAGTGTCTTGATGCCTTTTTCAGGATTAAGGAAGCATTGATCTCCGCTCCCATTATCCAACCTCCGGATTGGACCTTGCCCTTTGAGATCATGTGTGACACTAGTGATGTTGCCGTAGGAGCGGTGCTTGGACAGAAGAAGGATGGCCGGACCACCGCCATTTACTATGCTAGCAAGACGCTAGATGTAGCACAACGCAACTACGCTACCACCGAGAAGGAGTTATTGGCGGTAGTTTACGCTTTCGAGAAGTTTCGTTCCTACTTAGTAGGGGTGAAAGTCATTGTCTACACCGATCATGCAGCCATCCGTTACTTGTTGGCTAAGAAAGATGCCAAGCCACGCCTTATTCGGTGGATTCTCTTGCTTCAAGAGTTTGATCTAGAGATCCGCGATAAGAAGGGATCCGAAAATTCTGTTGCGGATCACCTCAGCCGGCTACCTGCATCTTCACGCGAGAAGGACGACCCACCCATAGACGATTCATTCCCCGATGAGCATTTACACTTGTTGGAGCGTTTGATAGACTTGCTTACTTCACCCCACGATGGAGGTGAAGTATGGGGTGAGGGCACCTCCCATCACGTATGAGAGACGCATCATGGTCCAACTAGCGACCTTAAACCAAGCGCTTCTTGGGAGGCAACCCAAGGTATTGCTTTCTTTTCCCTTTTTCTAGTCTAGCTTAGATAGTTTTTGCTTTTGCTTTGCTTTGTTTTGTTTGTGGCATTATAGACAGATAACAGGAGATATCTAAGGAGGGAGCACAACTGGAAGGACAGAAGATCCAGAATTCGAGAAGACGAAGTTTGACTGAGGCACCTCGGTTGCCTACAAAGCACCTCGACCGAGATGATTCTTGAGCAACCGAGGCGACTAGGGTTTCTGAAGAACCACCTCGGTCCGTACCACCTCGGTCCAGTCGAGACCATCTCGACCGAGGTGACAGCAGTTCCAGAAAAGGGTATAAAAGGGGCGAAGATTTCTCTCTCCTCACTTTAGTCTTCTTCCTCGACCGCGGCGATAGTTTCACCTCGCCTCCTTCGAGTCTTGCTCGTTTTCGACGATTTCTGTCTCCAAACTGCGATTCAGACTCAGAGGATCCCAGTGCAACATCGATCTGCAAGAGAATCGAACCGATTCGGCCGAACGAGGTAAAAATAGAACCGAAACCCTACCTCGCTTTTTCGCTTCGATTTGGGCTTTGGTTGCCCTTGCATTTGCTGAGAAAAGGCTTAAGTACCCCATAGGAAGCAGTTGTAGTGATTTTGGGGGAAAAGAACTGAATTTTCTGAAGAAATTACGATCCAGTTTTTCGCCTCGGTCCAGTCGAGCTGTGCCTCGGCCGAGGTGATTCTTGAGTGTTGTTAGTTGACCGAGGTGATCTGACAGTGTGATTTTATGAAAATGAGTTCCGACCGACGCCTTGCCCTCAGAGATTGATCCTCACCTCCCCCTTCTTCCTCTTCTTCCCGACCATATCGACCGGTGATCCATGAGCGACACCGGGTGGATTATGAACGTATTTCCGGCCGTCCAGTGATTGCACCACGCTTCCTGGACGTGTCTGCTTTTGATTGCCTCCAGGTAGACGGAGACCTTAGGAGGATGATTTCTACAGTAGGGCTGGATCAGTTTACTGAGATCCGAGCCCCAGCCTATTTGGAGCCCACCTTAGAGTTCGTTAGCTCCTTCACCTACCTCCCCACAGAGCGATCTGTGAAGTACCGGTTGATGAACCGGAACTTCATAGTGCCACTAGAGTACTGGAGAGATATTTTTGGCTTTCCTGAGCCCACCGCTGTTGACTTCCTGTCCCGATCTGTAGCTAGGGAGTTTTGGGGGCAAATTGCCCATATTGTTGAGCATGCAGATAGATGGCGCCTTGGAGATTCCAGGGAGAAGGTCATCTACCACTTAGCCTTTAGGCTAGCCCACCGGATATTCAGCGAGACACATCTGGCGCGTACTGAGACGCCCTAGAAGATCCGACAGGGAGAGCTTTTCAGTTTGTACTGCATGGTTACTAGGGGTATCCCGGACTTTGGCTTGATGCTGGCAGAGGATCTGCACAGGATCAAGGCCAAGGCGAAGGGAGACATCTGCTGCGGAGGGATTGTCACCCACATAGCTAGCTATCAAGACATGGATCTCAGTGCTTGCACGGTGGTGGTGGCTGCCAAGCCGCTTGGGCTGCAGGAGATGATCACTCGGCGGATTCTGGTTCCCCGAGGTCTGACTACACCGTACGTGGCTATGCCATGGGAGCTGACTACGCCACAGGGGATCAGGTGGTCTGCCCAGTTTTCTGTTTATGACCCTCACTATTGGCAGACCGCTTGGGCTCCACTGATGGAGGATTACAGAGGGGCAGCAGCTGCCCCAGCTGAGTAGGCAGATGATGAGGAGACGATTGATGAGAGAGAGGGTGGAGTCCCGATGGATACAGGGACGGATACTGCAGGGACGAGCACACCAGTTATTGATCTGGACGATGACACTGAGGCTGAGCATGCACCTGCTGCATCACCTGCTAGATCTGCTAGGCGTAGGACACGCCGTCATAGAGATCCAGAGGCTCATCGTCGGATCGATGATCTGACGGACCAGATGATAGACTCTTATGCTGCCCTTACTTTGGACATGCATGAGAGATTTGCTGCCCAGCGCCGACAGATTGACAGCTGGACTCATCAGATACTCGAGGGACAGCACTATCAGCGCAGGATGATGGAGATCCAGTTCCAGCAGGCTATGGGTTATCCATTTGACCCGTCTCAGTATCCGTACGTGCCACCACCACCACCACCGGATCAGGATTCTTGAGAGCTGCAGGATTTTCCTTCTTATTTTTATGCAGTTCAGCTATTTATCCGGTGAGTACTTTATTTCTTAGACTTATTTAGACCCACTGGTACAGTGTGTCCTAAGTATGGGGTGTTTATTTGATGTATTTGACTTATTTGATGTATTTGACTTATTTGATGTATGACTCTAGTTGACCGGATATTTATCTATATTTATGCTTCACTTTTGCATCTATGTTTTTATTTGGGACTACATGCATACTTACAGGTTATTTGATTGAGAAAAACGTCGAAACTGAAATAAAAATGGTTTTTAAAAATTTTTGGACCTCGACCGGGACAGTTCAGGCCGAACGAGGCGTTTCACCTTGGTTGACCTAGGAACACCTCGACCGAGGTGGGTTATCTGAGAGTTTTCGAAACGATTTTTGTGCTTCTTATCTGGATATGATCTCAGTGAAGACTTTGCTTACTGACTGGTTTTGAAATCTTTATGTGTTTGAAAGGTTTTATAATATGTTTAAGTTGCTAAATGCTTTGTTTGAAATTATTGGCATGTTTAATACTTTGTTTTTATCCAAATTATGTTGAATTTGAAGGTTGACACCGCAAGGTAAGTTCTCTCACTTTCTTCCTGGAAAGACCAAGGCAATTCATTCTTCTCTCTTCTTCTTCTTGATCATGCTTAGCCCCTCATATACATTTTTCCTCCCTTTACCTATCCGGGAATTTGGAAGCAAGTGAAGTGGCGGAAGCAAGTGAAGTTAAAGTTGAGGAGTTGGCTGAAAGTGAAAGTGTTAGAAAGTAATAATAGGTTTGGGGAAGTCAATCATGATGATGAGTAACTCGGCACCATTCACATAGCCGGGTGTTTGTGTCTTGCCAAAGTCGGATTGAGCGATATTCCTAACCGGTCATGGTATGTGCATCAAGGGTTTGATGCATCTCAAGAAATTGATGATTGCTGATCTCCTAGGCTTCGGTTATTGTGCACCTCTGTCCATGCATCCCAAAAAGTAAAGTAAAAGAAAAAGTGTGAAATAAGCAAAGCTTATTGGTGGAAGATGTTGAAAGTCAAAGTGAAAGAGAAGTATATCCTTTTTCCGGATTCTAGCACCACATTACCTTACATACATCCCTACCCTACACGTTTCTTGACCTTTCTTTTGGGAAGCCCTTTGTTAGCATGAAATATTGTGATATTTTATGCACGTTTTATAAGTGCATTTGATTCATATTGATAGTCTTTGATTGAGCATTGTTGCATTTGTGAGCTAGTTTGCCTATATTATCGATATGGATGTCTACACAAGCTTTATGTTGATTATAGGTGATTAAGAGCCATTTTCGAACGGAATCGAGCAAGGATGGAATTGCTTGACATGTCCATGGATTGAGGGCATTCTTAGGAGCCAAAAGAGAGCTAACTTGAGGAATGCACGAGGCTAGGGAAGAATCACGTTCTTGCCCTAAACCACGCTCTAAAATACGGCCGTATTACCTTCCACGTTCAGTTCCACGGCCGTGGAACCATGGCCAAGGAAGCGTGATTCATTCCAGTGGCTTCTACGGTCGTGGAATCTTGTGTTCAAACCGTATTTATTCTCACGTTCTAAATTACGGCCGTGGAACCTCTTCCACGACCGTGATCTTGGCGATCCTTTTCACCCCACTTTAAGCCACGATCTTTTAAAAGATTGGGCCGGGCCGCTACTTCATCTTACACTATAAAAGGACGGACGAAGAGAGATTCCGTCACCTGGCTTTAGGCTTACGCTTACGCATTGCTTAGCCACGGCAACATAGAGATCTTTGGGATTTTGCAAAGGACGTATTTTACGCTCATTCTTGGAGTTGCCCTAATCTCGCATTTTGGTGGAGATTGTGATAGAGATTTCCGGATTGACGGAAGATCGAAGATTCGGAAGGTTAATTGCAAGAAGATTTCTCTTCTTGTTTAGGTTTGATTTAGAAGACGGATTGACATCCCGTTCTTCATTCTTATCAAAGATTGTGTTTGTTTGTTCTATTCCGAATCTAGCGACGATATTCGTCATTGATTGTGACTTTGAGATTAGTTTGAAGTTTATTGGAAGTTTTCGGAAGTTTTCATCTTTCAATCTTTTAAACTTTGAATTTGATATCATAATGACTATTGTTGGCTAAAAACCCTTAACAATTCTAGGGTGAAGGGTTGATAGTTGTGGCTTAGATGATGATAGATCGATCGTAAACAAATTGGACCCTGAGAGTTCGAGAGAATCGTCGACAACCTTAAATTACGGCCTGTTCTTGAAGTCCACGGCCGTGGATTCTCAAGAACTACCCGTAATTTCCCTTAAGTTTACGAACCTGCTTTTACTTTAATCCAAAGTTAAAGATTTGCTTTAATTTAGTTTAGGCTTGCCTTTTCTAGGTGGTAGTGAAGCCTCAACAACCTCTACCTCGATTGTGAGTGTCACAACCGTAATCGGTTTAGTTAGTCTTGATCCTTGGATTGCAAGTTTGGGTATATGGCTTTAATTCTTGCCCTTAGAACCTTTCTATATTGAAGCCTCGACAACCTGTATAGAGAGTTTCTTGTAGGTGAGTTATGTAAGGTTTTTGGAACTTCACCGTACGATTACCTTACATTGGCATACCTTTGCATATCTCAACTCTGTCCTTATATCATTAGTATATCTTGAATCGATTGCCACAGCTGAATACTTGGATCTTTAGGATTGTTGTTTTCCCAATAATTTGCAAAGCTCTTACATTTATTTGCTTGATAATCTGCAATTGAATTTGTTCTCCCCAAATCCCTGTGTTCGATACTCTGGAATTCTTGCCTAACTATATCGATCCTTACACTGCGGGTTCGCTTGCTTGATTCTAGTTTTATAAATTTAAAGCTTATTTGCACACACACTCGGGAGCGAACAAGTTTTTGGCGCCGTTGCCGGGGATTTGGTCTAGACCGAATTCGGTAGCCGGTTGTCAAGCTTGGGAGCTTCTCCCTTGTTATTTGATATCTTTTTGAGTGCATGCGCAGGTCTAGGAACACCGAAGATCTCTTACCTCTTGATCAAGAGCTTGAGAGAACTTTAAGGCATAAGCACAAGGAAAAGAAGATGGCTGAAGAACACGAACGTGATCTTCAGGCGGAGTTGGCGGAGAAGGAAGCTCAACTCCAATGGAATGAGCACATCCGCCGGGATGAGATGGATCGCCATCAAACTGAAGTTAACGATCTGAAAGACATGATGTTCCAGATGAGGCTAGAACTAAGCGACCTTAAGAATAAAGGGAGCAAGAAATCCTCAAGGAGGGGATCAAGATCAAGAAGAAGAGGCCATTCATCCGCTGATGATAGTGATTCTTCCATGCCTCCGCTAGAGGAAATTGATCCCACGATCAATGTGAATCCTTTCCATCCACGGGGAGCTGCTAATCGTCGTGTTCCACCAAGGAATGTGAGGATCGAACGTGTAGATAATGAGCCAAGAACTCTTGGCCAAATGATGGATCCAACACAACAACCGCGCCGTTTGGGCGTGAACTTTGATGCTGATGATGTGCAAGGGTTTAGCTTCAACCCTCAAGTTATTACTCTTGTTCGCCATAACCAATTTGGCGGGACAAGCGCTGAATCTCCACACCAACACTTGCAAAACTTTGAGTGTATGATGGAGACAATGAGACCGAAGAACGCTACTACCAACAACTATAAGCTCAAGCCTTTCTTCTTCTCCTTGAAGGGGAAAGCGTTGTCTTGGTACCAAGCTCTTCCTAGTGGGAAACTAGACACGTGGGAAGACCTTTCCGCGGAGTTCCTCACCAAATTCTTTTTGCCATCCAAAACGGCGGAACTTAGAGGTAAGATCAATGCATTTTCCATGAGGTCTAACGAAAGTTTGTTTCAATCATGGGAAATATTTCAGGACTTGTTATTGGATTGCCCTCATCATGGCATATCCAAGCTTGCATTGCTGGAGATTTACTACAAGGGGTTAGATGCGGGAACGCAATTCAACCTCCAATCCCTCTCATGTGGAACATTCATGGACATGAGAGAAGATGACGCTTGGGACTTCATTGAGAAGCAAGCAAGAGTCATAGAGAAGTATTCCCACCGGAAGCTGGAGGGAAATCGTGTGGAGCAAGGAGCAAAGCTCACACATGAAGCTCAAAATCAGATTTTCTCCCTCAACAATGAGATTAAAGAGTTGAAGGAGGCTATCAAGACCAACTTTCCAAAGCAACAAGGCAAGGATGTTGGCTATTTGGGCAACAACAATGGCGGTGAGAACACAAACCGCAACAACAACAACAACCGGAATAATAACCGGAACAATTGGAATGGCAACAATAATAACTGGAACAACAACAATTGGAACAACAATCGGGGTTCAAACAACAACAATTGGCGCTCCAATCAACAAAATTCCGGTAACTCTTATCCTTCCAATTCAAATTCACTAACTCCACCTTCCTCTTCCTCTACTCCTTTGAAAAGCCAGGGGCAATCATCTAATGGAGGAAACACTTCGGGGAAGGAGAAGCCCGATCCCATGTTGGAAACGATTTTGGGAAAACTTCAAGGATTGGAGAACCGCATCATTAAGGTTGACGATCAAATTTCCAAGGTTGATAAAGCCCAAAAGGTTTTAGAAAACCAAATGTTCAGCCTTGCGGAGGAAGTTCCTAGGAATCAAGGGAAACTTCCAGAAAAGACGGAGGACAACCCTAAGAGAAGGGTAATGGCAATCACAACTAGGAGCGAAGTGACTACCACCGATCCGCAGCCTAAGTTCGTTGAAGTGCCCGTAGAGAAAGACAAAGAGAAGGGGAAGGAGAAGGAGGATGTCTACGTTCCTCATCCGGCTTACAAACCTCCCCTACCATTCCCTCAATCTAGAGCGAGAGCGCACCTAGATAAATAGTTTGGTAAGTTTATAGAACTCATGAGCAAGCTGCATATTAATATACCCTTTATCGATGCTATTGTAGGTATGCCGGCTTATGGCAAGTTCTTGAAGGAGCTCCTCTCCAACAAGAGGAAGCTAGAAGACTTCGGAGAGGTTAAGATGAGTTCGGATTCTTCGGATCTCATCAAGACCATGAAGGAGAAAATGCCCCCAAAGCTAAAGGATCCGGGGTCATTTTGCATTCCCATAGGAGTGGGAGATGTCACATACGATGCGTTATGTGATTTAGGAGCAAGTGTGAGCATCATACCACTTGCATTGTGTAGGAAGATCGGTTTAGGCGACCCTAAACCGGTGAAGATGACGTTGTACATGGCGGATCGATCCATCACTATCCCCGTCGGTATTGTAGAAGACGTCCCGGTCAAGCTAGGTAAATTCTTTGTTCCCATTGATTTTGTCGTGTTTGACATTCCTGCAGATAGTCCCGTCCCGATCATACTTGGAAGACCGTTCCTTGCAACTTCCGGCTGCATAGTCGATTGCAAGAATGGTAGACTCGCTTTTGATATAGGAGAAGAGAAAGTAGAGTTCGTTCTTTCCACTCTATTAAAGGAACCCATCTTTGATGAAGATATATTCGACATCCAAGATGAAGAAGGGTTATCTAGGGAGGAGGTAAGTGCGATTCTCTTTAACGATCCTCTACAAAAGGTTATTACTATGAGTCTAACAAATGTAGGGGAAGAAGAAGGGTGCAATGAGGCAATTGAAGCCTTAGAAGCACAAGAAGAGATGCATGAAGTGGAGTTCGAAAAACTCCACAATGAGGCAGAAAACGTGAGAATCCACGGCCACACACTGTATTCCACGGCCGTGGATCTCACAACCAAAAGCGTGGCTCACTCCAGGGGGTTACACGGTCGTGGAGGAGACAAAGCAACCGTAACCACCTTCCACGCCCTAAACCACGGCCGTGGAGGACATGGGGAACCCGTAATTTTGGGCGTGGAAAGGGGTGATCGAGACACTTCTTCAACTTCTTCCGATTCTGCTTCCACACATTCAACACCCTTAGAAACTTCTAAGGAGACATCGGATGCCTCTCAAGGATCATTGGAAGCTCCGAAAGCATTGGAACTCAAACCACTTCCTACTCATCTAAGGTACGCTTTTCTAGGATCTAATTCTACCTTTCCGGTTATTGTTAGTTCCGATTTAAGCATAGATGAACATGATCAGCTCATGATTGTCCTTAGGAAACATAGGAAAGCTTTAGGCTACACTATTGAGGACTTAGTAGGAATTAAACCCTCCCTATGCATGCATAAGATATTAATGGAGGAAGACTTTAGGACTTCAAGACAACCTCAAAGGCGGTTGAATCCGACCATGAAGGAGGTTGTCAAGAAGGAAATTCTTAAACTTCTTGATGCAGGTATCATCTATCCTATCTCCGATAGTAAGTGGGTGAGTCCGGTTCAAGTAGTTCCGAAGAAGGGAGGAATGACGGTCATCACCAACAAAAACAACGAACTCATTCCTACCCGGACCGTAACAGGATGGCGGATGTGCATTGACTACCGCAAGCTTAACAATGCAACGAGGAAGGATCACTTCCCATTGCCCTTCATCGATCAAATGCTTGAAAGGTTAGCACAACATTCACACTTTTGCTATCTTGACGGTTATAGTGGTTTCTTTCAGATTCCGATACACCCGGACGATCAGGAGAAGACCACATTCACGTGCCCATGGGGTACGTTTGCTTATAGGAGAATGCCGTTCGGGCTTTGCAACGCCCCAGCCACCTTCCAAAGGTGCATGATGGCCATCTTCTCCGAATACATAGAGGAAATCATGGAGGTCTTCATGGATGACTTCTCCGTATACGGTTCCTCTTTTCACAATTGTCTTTCTAACCTTGCTCTCGTTTTACAGCGGTGTGAAGACACTAACCTAGTTCTTAATTGGGAAAAGTGTCAATTTATGGTTAAGGAAGGAATTGTGCTAGGACACCTAATCTCTAGTAGAGGGATAGAGGTAGATAAAGCTAAGATAGAGACCATAGAGAAACTTCCTCCTCCAACCTCGGTGAAAGGGATAAGAAGTTTTCTAGGACATGTTGGATTCTATAGACGCTTCATTAAAGACTTTTCTAAGATATCAAAACCTCTCACTAATCTATTGATGAAGGATGCGGTTTTTGAGTTTTCGCAGGAATGTTTGGATGTGTTTAACACCATTCGGCAAGCTCTAATTTCAGCACCTATTATCCAACCTCCGGATTGGACTCTACCTTTTGAGGTTATGTGCGATGCTAGTAACGTAGCTATTGGAGTTGTTCTTGGACAACGAAAAGAAGGACGAACCCATGCCATATACTATTCTAGCAAGACGCTAGATGAAGCGCAGCTCAACTACGCCACTACCGAAAAAAAGTTTTTAGCCATTGTCTATGCTATTGACAAGTTTCGCTCTTATCTTGTAGGTGCAAAGGTGATTGTCTACACGGATCATGCTGCGATCCGGTACCTCCTTGCGAAGAAAGATGCGAAACCCAGGCTAAATAGATGGATTCTTCTCCTACAAGAATTCGATCTAGAGATCCGCGACAAGAAAGGTTCAGAAAATTCTGTTGCGGAACATTTGAGTCGTCTAACACATCTAGAGGACGACCATTTACCCATCGATGACTCCTTCCCGGACGAACACCTACACATCATAGAGGAGTGCATCGATGCGATCTCCAAAGGTAACGAACCATGGTTTGCTGATTTTATTAACTATTTGGTTTGTCAGGAGATACCACCCGGATTATCCTACGCACAAAGGAAGAAGTTCTTTAAGGATGTCCGGGAATACTTTTGGAACGAGCCTCTACTCTTTAAGAGAGGTCCGAATGGCATCATTCGGTGATGTGTGCCGGAAGATGAGATGCAAAGTGTCATCCGTCATTGTCATTCACTACCTTGTGGAGGACACGCTAGTTCGAACAAGACTAGCGCAAAGGTATTGCAATCCGGATTTTTTTTGGCCTACTTTATTTAGATATGTGCAATCCTTTGTTTCTTGTTGCGATGCTTGTCAAAGAACAGGTAATATCTCTAGGAGGAATGAGATGCCCCTCAACAACATCCAAGAGGTGGAGATTTTTGATGTTTGGGGAGTAGATTTTATGGGACCATTTCCATCTTCTTGTGGAAACCAATACATACTATTGGCGGTAGACTATGTTTCTAGATGGGTGGAAGCAATTGCCTCTCCTACCAATGATGCCATGGTGGTGGTTAAATTCTTCAACAAGACCATCTTTCCTCGATTTGGGATGCCAAGGACTATCATTAGTAATGGAGGTTCTCACTTCATCGCCCGGCGCTTTGAAGCTCTTCTAGCTAAGTATGGGGTTACTCACAAGATCGCTACCCCCTATCATCCACAAACTAGTGGACAAGTTGATATCTCAAATAGGGAGATCAAAGGAATCTTAGAGAAGACGGTTTCAAGGACTAGGAAGGATTGGTCTTTGAAGCTTGACGATGCATTGTGGGCGTACCGGACTGCGTACAAGACTCCCATAGGAACCACACCATACAACCTTGTATATGGGAAGTCTTGTCACTTGCCGGTAGAGTTGGAGCACAAAGCGTTTTGGGCTATCAAGTGGTTGAATTTCAGCATGAAGGAAGCGGGAGAGAAGCGTCTCCTAGACCTTAATGAGCTGGATGAACTCCGCTTGAATGCTTATGAAAACGCTAAGATCTACAAGGAGAGAGCAAAGCGTTGGCATGATAAGCATATCATTCCAAAGGACTTCAAAGAAGGAGATCAGGTTCTCCTCTTCAATTCAAGGCTTCGTCTCTTTCCAGGTAAGCTTAAGTCTCGTTGGACCGGACCTTTTCTAATTAAGCGTATTTTCCCCCATGGTGCAGTTGAAGTATGGGGTGAAGCGGGCGGAAGCTTTAAGGTGAACGGCCAACGACTCAAGAAGTATACGCCGGAGCTCCAAATTGAAGAGTTCGCGCCTACCACACTCGAATAAGTGCGAGAATGGTCTAGCTACGGACCTTAAACAAAGCGCTTCTTGGGAGGCAACCCAAGGTATTGCATTCTTGTTTTTGTTTTCGATTCATAGTTTAGCTTAGTTTAGATGTTTTTCGCTTTATTTTGCCTCGATTTCTTCCGGTATGTTCGTGTTTTTGGATGTAGGAACGATGGAAAAAGGGAAAGGAAGGATAATGTTGAAGAAAAGTGACGAAATTTGGACTTTGGAGCTTTACAGAGAGTTCCACGGCCTAAATCACGGTCGTGACAACTACAGTGACCGTAATTTCCAAAAGCCTTTGAAAATTCACCAAAACCACGGTTCCGTACAAAACCACGGTCGTGGAACCCCTCGACAGACCGTGATTTTCAAAATTTTGCCTATGACTATATAAACCACGTTCTTCACAAAAACCACTCACAAAACCCCTCTTCCACGACCTAAACGCCGAATCCACGCCCTTTCTCTCAAATCCTCGTTTCTTAATCGTTTTTAACGATTCTTCTTCCCAAACTGAAGCAAATTCGACCACCAACAAGATCCAAGCAACGAATCGAGCGGACATTCACCAAGGAACGCACAATTCGGATTTTTAAATCCAAAAAATAGGTTTTTCCACTCTTCTTGATCTTTGTCGATTTGGTTCGTTTTTGTTAGAGATTTTAGGAAGAACTGTTTGAAATTGGAAGAAATTAGACTAAGGCTGATTGATTGTTGAGATTGAGTGCCGAATTCTAAGATTTGCGAAAAACTGAGACAAACCACGGTTCCTGGAAGAACCACGGCCGTGGAACCTCTAGAACAGCCCGTAATTTTTGACAGAAATGGACTTTGTGAGGAGAGTCTCGGGAAGGATCAAAGAGAAGAAGAATGATCAGAACAAGAAGAGGAAGGGTAATCCCTCTTCTTCTTCATCCTCTAGGGCACCACCACCCTCTTCCCCTTCACCTCCATCTTCACCTTCACCTCCATCTTCACCTTCACCACCCTCACCTCCTAGCCCTAGAGTCCCGACCATTCATGAGGACCACCTTACTGCATTTGAGAGGATCAAGGAAAGGGCTGTGATTGGTCCTAGATACCTACTGTTAGAGGAGCTAGTTCCTCTTAACATCGTAGATGACCTCACTTGGCTCTTGGATAGAGCCGGACTTGTTGTCTTCTCGGCTATCCGAGAATATGCGTATGAGGAGATTACGAGGGAGGTCGTGACTTCTTTCGAGCATAGTCACGTGGATAGGACCGTTTATTTCCGTCTCATGGAAAGAAACTATGACTTTAGCATCCGTGAGTTCGGGCCTTCTTTGGGTTCCATGAGACCTTTAATGGTCGCTTCCCTAGTGGCGTTTACGCCAAGGACTTTTGGGAGGAGGTAGCGATGATTTACGCCAGCGAGGACCACTAGCAACCTGCTGACACCAAGGCCAAGTTGATGTATCACTTGGCCTTGAAGATTGCTCACCGTGTTCTTTCGGAGTGTCTCTTTCCTCGGATGGAGACGCCCCAAAAGATCAAGACGGATGAGCTCTTTTTGCTGTATTCCATGCTGTATGGGCGCCGAGCTGACTGTGCCACCATCTTGGCTGCTACTATGAGCAAGCTCAAGAACAAGAGGAAGGGCAACATTGGATACGGTGGGATAGTTACCCACCTTGCTAGGAGTTTGGGTGTTGATTTCTCTGCCTGTACCCGTATACCAGCTGTACCTTTAGGTCTTCATGCCTTCATGACTAGAGGTCTCATCTTCCCCACACATAGAGGTCCGCCTTATGCGGCCATGCCTTGGGAGAGTTGGACAGGTAGGGGTATTGAGTGGCTGCAGGAGTATTCCATTATGGCGGGACACCATAATTGGAAGGAGACGTTCGCTGCTATGCACGCGAACAGGATTGCAGCTCCCCCATATGTCCCACCACCGCCAGTAGTTGAGGAGGAGGAGATGAGGGATCAGTTTGAGGGTGGAGAGGGAGCCGAGCAGGAGTTTGACACGTTTCCGGATCAGCCGGATGCAGCCCCCGATGTACCTAGACGTTCTCCACGTCCCACTAGAGCTTCAGGCTCGTCTTCTCGCCGCGCCAGCGTGAGCGAGAGACCCACGTGGATGGAGACACCGCCTGCATGGTACGGAGTTCCACCTCCATGGTCCACAAAGTAGACAGCAGCACCAGCACCAGCACCATCCGACGCTCCAGGATGGTACAGCCAGGCTCCGGGGTGGTATGAGCAGATGCCGGATTGGGCTACTGGCCTTTCGGAGAGAGTAGGAGCATTGGAGATATGAGCCGATGCTAGAGATGGACGCTTGGACGACCTCGATCACATGATGAGAGACGTCTACCGCCAGCAGTTTGAGCGGTTTTATGATCCTAGCTTCTCTCCATTCCCGCCTCCACCACCGCCGCAGTGAGATTGTTTTGATGACCGTTTGCTTTAGCCGCTCCACCGCCACTTTGTGAGTTTCTTTTTCTTTTCTTTCTTTTCTTTCTTTCTTTTGAACATTAGGGACAATTGTTCGCTCAAAAGGGTGTGCGTCAAAGTCTTAATATTTATATCTAGAACTCAAAAGCAAAGCGAACCCGCAGTGTACGGATCAGCTGTAGAAAGGTAAGAATTCCAGAGTCGAACTCAGGGATTTGGTGAGAAAGATTCCAATTTCAATTATCTAGCGAAAGTGTAAAAGCTTTTGTGATGTAATAAAGAGAGAAATGATTCCAAGGATTCAAGTATCCGATTTAGGCTTTCGATTCAAGACACTTCTACGGGTATAGGACAGAATTTATATTGCCAAGATTAAATGTTCAAAGGTAGGATTCGTACGATGAAGTTCCGAAACCTATATAACTAATCTATAGGTTCTCTCTATAAGGGTTGTTGAGGCTGCAATATAGAAAGATCTAAAGACAAGAATTATATTCAAACTAACTATCTAAAACTCCAGGATATGACTCTCCAAAGTATGAATAGAAAGCACACTTAAAATCTTAATAAAGGATGTTGAGTCTCTTTATTACCCAAATCTTGCAATTTTAATCCATTAAATGTAGAAACAGGTTTGAATTGCATTCGAACATTCAATTAGAGGGTAAAAAGGTTAATCAAGATTGGGATTTAAGCAAGGATTAGTTTTGGTTAAAGATTAATTCAATTAAAGTTCGTCAGAGGAATAAATCGCCCTGTTCATAAGAAAAATCGGCCGATTTTCCTCAAGAACAGCCCGATTTTCCTGTTGTCGTAAAACTAAGATCTAAATTCTCAGGGTCCTAATGTTTGAATGAGTTCAGTCTATCATCATCTAAGCCTTAATCATCAACTATTCTCCCCAGAATCACAAGGTTTTTAGCCAACCATTTTCAAAATCGAATCAAATTAATTATTGAAGAAGATATCGCAAAGAAACCAAATCTTGAACGAAAAATCCTATAACTCTTAAATCTGTAAAACAATCGTCAAATCTGTTCAATATATCTCTCGACAACTTAATTTCGTGTTCATAAACCACAAACAAGACAATGGAACAAAGAAATCTCACAATCAAAAATCAAGAATGACTTTCCGGCAAAAGCTCTTCAATCTCTCTCCAAGAATCGTTGATTTCTTCAAAACGTGTAAAGATTATCTGGTGCAACCCCTCGTCTTCGTTCGTAGGGTTCTCTTCTATAGTTTCTTGCAGATGGGCCGTTTGGCAAAACTCTCATCTAGCCCAAATTAATTGGGCTTTATGTCGTCTTTTCATTTGGCCGAATCGTGAAGAAAATCGACCCAGTCGATTTTAGTGAAAAACCGTTCGATTTCAATGTGTGAAAATCGTCCGATTTATGTGTACATTAGAACGATTTTCTTCAACAGAAAGTGTTCTTCCTTTGGTTCGTCTTCCATGCTTCTCCTTTGCAATCCCTTAGCCCTTTGTGATCCTCCTAAGACTCCTTTAGCTTCCTTAACATCCTTTGATGCTTCTTGCTCCATTTTTGCTTCCAATTCAGCTCTATTTACCTGCAATTCATCAAAATCTCGTGTAGACTTCTATTTCCGACAATTGATTGAATAGAACATAAAAGTTATGCAAAATCCCTCTAAATGCAAGGTAAATAGAGATAATGTGCTGCAATATGCATGAATATGATGATACATAATTCATGTCATCAACAATGTTCGTCCTAAGTATGGGGTGGGGTGTGACTAAAAGTTTGTAATAACTCTTACTCACTATGTTTGCTTCTATCGAGACTATCATTGCATGTTCATTATATTGTTGCACGTTTCATTATTACATTGCATGAAAAGGAACTTGAAAAACCCATAAAAATTGAAAAATTTTGAAAAATTTTGTGCTTCTATGGAATTGAGATGATTTCTATGATAATCGCTACTTGTGAATTGAGTTTAATGACAATTGCATGCTTAAAAGAATAGTGAATTGAAAAGGAAATAATTGAGTTGATTATACCTCTTTTGCAAGTTTCATAATGTGATGAATGTTACCTAAATCATGTTGAGAAATTGATGTTGAAATCACACTATAAGTTCTTATGCTTCTTGTTGAGATGATTAAGGCAATTCGATTCTTTCTTTCTTCTTTCTTAGATCATTTAGCTCCTCATTGAAATATTGACCTCCTTTACCTATCCGGGAATTTGGAGAAGTGAATGAAAAAGGCATGTTTGATGTGGGAGGGCCATGAGAGCAATTATTTGCAATCAAGAGAATAGAAAGAAATTGTAGGTTTGGGGAAGTCAATCATGATGATGAGTAACTCGGCACCATTCACATAGCCGGGTGTTTGTGTCTTGCCAAAGTCGGATTGAGCGATATTCCTAGCGGATTATGGTATGTGCGCTAAGGGTTTGAGGCATCTCATAAAAATTGAGAAACGCCAATCTCCTAGGCTTCGGTTTTTGTGCACCTCTATCCATAACTCCAAAAGTAAAGTCAAAAAATGAAAGGAAGAGAGCGAAGCTCTAAGTTGAAGGTGTTGCGAAAACTGCAAAAGAAGAAGAAGGAGTAGTTGTCCACTTTCCCGGATTCATGCACCACATTCCTTAAAATTTCCTTCCCGTTCCACATCCTAGACCTTTTCTTTGAAAGTCCTTAAGATCAAAAGAATGTTATATGGCTTGGTGATCTAAATTGAAGTTTCTTATGATTGATTTTGATAATGTTTAAAGGTTATGATGCTTGTATGGAAGTTTGATTGATTCATGAGTTTTCTTTGCTTTTTACTATTTGATTAAGTATATGAAAGTCTTATAAACAATTGAAGCAAGATTTGAGAATGATCTATTGATTAGAAGGCACATTCCTCCAAAAGAAGTATTACTTTGAGAAGGTACACATATTTCATCCTAACTCTTGTTTTAAAGCTTTTTGTCCCTAAGCAAGACTCAAATTCGGAATATAAGATGTCATGGATTATGCATGTATGAAATTCAAAAACTTTTCTTTTGGTAGTGCTCCTTTTCATTGGATCGCTCTCAAAGTGATATTTCAAGGCATAAAAGGGGCAAAGCATATATCAATGGTGACTATAAGATGAACAAACTCCCTTTTCTTTCTTGAAGGCATAAATAAAGAACATGATAAAGGTGTAGAGGCAATCAAATTCAAACAAATCTAAGCCATTAAGTCTTAAACACATGCATAAAAGTCTCAAGGTCTTCTAATCAAAGAAAGGGTTCAAGAAACGTATTAAGGGAAGGAGTTCTTTTTGGCAATTGTGGTGCTAATCCGGGAAAGAGGAACACATAACACCTTCAAGAATTTTCTTCACCGCACATGCTTCGCATGTAGAAAGCTTTGCTTTCTTTATACTTTACTTTTTGAGAGTATGGACAGCGGTGCACATAAACCGAAGCCTAGGAGATTGGCGTTTCTCAATTTCGAGATGCCTCAAACCCTTGATGCACATACCATATCCCGTTAGGACTTGTCGTTCAATCGGACTTTGGCAAGACACAAACACCCGGCTATGTGAATGGTGCCGAGTTACTCATCCTCATGTTCAACGTCCCCAAACTTATGAAATTTTTCACTTTTTCCAATACATTTTCCTTGGCCCTCCCACATCAAACATGCCTTTTTCAATCACCTATCCTAATTCCCGGATGGTAAGAGGAGGGTTACATATTTCATTGAGGAGCTAGCATGATCAAGACGTGAGAAAAGAAAAGAAGTGAAATGCCTTAGTCATCCTTAAATGATGTAAAAGAACTTGCAATATAGCTTCGACTATTATTTCATTTTCTCATCAAAACAACTGAATCATATAACTTATTCATGTATTCAAGTAACAAAAGCAATTTCATTCATGCTATAATCAAGATCTCAACACAACTAAGCATCTTTTTACCTATCCATATGCACAATTTTCATCATAGAGGTCATTTCCATATAAGAAGCACTTAAAATTCTTGGAAATTCATAGGTTTTGAAAAAGTTCATGCAAATGCGAGTGTCATAATAGAGAGCAAGCCGTGCAAGAGTTATTACAAGCCAAATTGTCAAGAGTAGTGGAAAGTACATAGAGTGCTAGAATGAAACATAAGGTATTGTAAGTACCCCCACCCCATACTTGACATCCACATTGTCCCCAATGTGAAAATCAAGCATAAGAAGGAGTAAAATACTTACAATGTAAAAGAAGTGGAAGCTCAATCCTCTGTCGATGGTGGAGGTGGTGGATATGGATACATCGGTGCCGAGGGATCGTAGAAGTGGCCGAATTGGTGGTAGTACATGTCCCTCATCTGGCCATCATAGGATGAATGCCTAGCGTCCGTCTCCTCCCTGTAGTTCCTGAACTGTGTGTTCAGGGTGTCATAATCGGTGCGGAAGACGCGGTAGTCGGTGCTGAGGCTCTGGAAGCTAGTGACTAGCTCCCTGAAGTGGCGTGGAGCTCGGCGTCCTCGTCTAGGGCCTGGAGCATGTGCATAAGAGTGTCGAGGTGGCTGCATGTCATCCTCCGTCTCCTCATCCTGCCTACTAGTCCTGCTCGGTCCTGCTCCATGAGTGTTAGTGTCCATGGCATCCGTGGCATGCCCGTTGTGGGTATCGCTCTCAAACTCGAGCATGGTCTCCTGTCCTCCATCCTCATCTTCCTCTGAGTCACCTGCATCATCATCATAGTAAGTAGGAGGTGAGAACTCCTCAAGCATCGCCTCAAAGGTCTCCTTCCAGTTCCTCTTATTCCGAATGGTGTATTCGGATTTCCATATGATCTCGGACGGCTTCTTCTTCGGATCCCTATGCCATGGCATCGGTACATGAAGAGTTCCTCTCCCTCGAGGAATCAAGACCTGTCGAACCACCAACCTTTGTGAGCCTAAAGGAAGGGCACTCTCAGCTAGAGTGCATCCCGAAAAGTCATAACCTAGAGTCCTAGCCACATGAGTGACTAAACCTCCTGCACATATGTCACCCTTGGCTTTGTTGGCTATCTTTCCTAGATAGTCAGCAAGCATGGTAGAGATGTCGGGAGTGGTGGTGGATGTCATGCAGTAGAGGATGAAAAGCTCATCAGCCTTGAGCTTCTGCGGAGTCTCAGTCCGGGCAAACAAACTCTCACTGAGTATCCTATGCACTACCTTGGAGGAAAGGTTGTACATGCTTGTCTCCTTGGAGTTTCCGGGTCTCCACTTATCCCCTCCGTACTCTCCTACGGAAATAGCCTCCCAAAAATCACTAACATTGAGGCCTCTAGCAAATGTGCCTGCATCTGAATAAGAAAAGCCAAACAAGTCGCCAAAAGCATCAATAGACAAAGTGTGATCCTGGCTCATAAGGCGGAAAGTGACCATTCTTTCCCTAGGATCGTGCTCAAACGTGCTAAGGAATTCTAGGGTGATCTCCCTATAAGCATCTTCCCTGATCGTAGCAAACTGTCTCAACCCTGCTCTATGAAGCATCATATCAACATCCTCTCGAACATATAACGAATCTAAGTCATCAAGTACTATGTAGCGAGGAGGGGTGAATGGGCGATCTATAATGCGTGCATAGCGTTTCTTATGCTTGGATAGGGGAGGGGGAAGCTTAGGGATGTTGGTAGATGGTGGTGGAGGTGGGGCAGGGGCTTTTGAAGAAGATCCCTTCTTCTTCCCCGTGTTCCTAGTTATCCTCTTGACAAGATCCATTCTAAGTCCTAAAAATCGACCTGTTCTTCACAAAAATCGGCCGATTTTTCTGGGCTGGGTCGATTTTTATCTCGATTTCAACGAATCTCACAATTCTGTAAAGTTCTGTTCAATGTATCACCACACACAGTTCTCCACAATGAATCCTAAGCAAATTCCTCTATCAATTCCAACAACAAAGCACTTCCTAGGCAACTTCGATTTCAAGTGAGAAAACTTAGGTTTTGGAAAGAAAAACCTGAATTCCTTATGGAGCAGTCGATTGCCGTGCGTGTTGTTGTTAGATCCGTGTTCCTTGTTGAAAATGCTTCAGTTTGGAGCCAAGAATCTCTTGAAATGGTTAAGGAATGAGGATTTGAGGGTGTGGCAATTTTTCGGCGTTCTTGAGAGAGGAAAATCGAGAGTTGAAGATGTGTGAATGAAGAAGATCGAGTGTGAAGTCCTTATATAGGGTCGACGATTTCTGAAGAAAATCGGCCGATTTTTCTGGTCGATTTATTTGTCGGGGCGATTTTTCTTTCTGACTGAAAAAATCGGACGATTTATTTTGGCAGGTCGATCTCCAGGTCGATTTTTGTTTCTGTTGTGAAAAATCGACTTGCTCTGTTACTGAATCGGACGATCTTCTTATGGTAGGTCGATTTTCTTCCTTGTTTTTCTTGAATCTCGAAGATATAACTTAATTGTGCTCCATTCTCCATGAATCTCTCACATTTGAACCTAGTTTCCTGCGATTAATGACACGACAAACCAAGAGTGCATCGAGGAACATATAAAAACGAAAAACGAAGAAACAAAGCAATTAATCTACTCTAACTAGGTGAGGGAAAGAAGGGAAAACTATACTATCATTGGGTTGCCTCCCAAGAAGCGCTTTATTTATCGTCTTTAGCTGGACGGTGTATGATGTTGTGTTCAACGGAGGAGGATAGGAGCTATCTCCTCGACCGGAGCTTCCGGTGTGTATTTCTTCAACCGTTGGCCATTAACCTTAAAACTTCCGCTTTGTTCACCCCATACTTCAACTGCACCATGAGGGAAAATTCTTTTAATCACAAAAGGTCCTGTCCAACGGGATTTGAGCTTACCTGGAAATAGACGCAGCCTTGAGTTGAATAGGAGGACTTGGTCTCCCTCCTTCAAGTCTTTTGGGATGATGTGTTTGTCATGCCAGCGCTTTGTCCGTTCCTTGTAAATCTTTGGGTTCTCATACGCATTCAGTCGGAGCTCATCTAGCTCATTGATGTCTAAGAGCCGCTTCTCTCCGGCTTCTTTCATGTCGAAGTTGAGCCACTTGATAGCCCAATAAGCTTTGTGTTCTAGCTCTACAGGAAGATGACATGATTTACCATAAATGAGATTATAGGGAGTCGTACCTATTGGTGTCTTGAAAGCTGTCCTGTATGCCCATAGTGCATCGTCAAGCTTCATTGACCAATCTTTCCTTGTTTTAGAGACGGTCTTCTCTAAAATCCCTTTAATCTCTCTATTGGATATCTCGACTTGTCCGCTGGTTTGCGGATGGTAAGGTGTAGCTATTTTATGGGTCACCCCATACTTAGCTAATAGAGTCTCGAATCGACGGGCTGTGAAATGCGTTCCTCCGTCACTAATGATGGTTCGGGGAGTTCCGAACCTTGGGAAGATCGTTTTGTTGAGGAACTTCACCACTACCATTGCATCATTAGTAGGGGAAGCGATTGCCTCCACCCATCTTGAGACATAATCTACGGCAAGAAGTATATACTGGTTGCCGCATGAAGATGGGAAAGGTCCCATAAAGTCGATGCCCCATACATCAAAGATCTCTACTTCTTGTATGTTGTTGAGAGGCATCTCATTCCTCCTGGATATATTACCTGTCCTTTGACAAGCATCACAAGAAACAACAAACTTTTGCACATCCTTGAAAAGTGTAGGCCAATAAAACCCGGAGCGAAGTACCTTAGCACAAGTCTTGTGGGAACTAGCATGTCCGCCACATGGTAGAGAATGGCAGTGTCGGATGACACTATCTATCTCATCTTCGGGAATACATCTCCTGTAGATGCTATCTGGACCTCTTTTGAATAGAAGAGGTTCGTTCCAATAAAAATGCCGGACGTCTCTCAAGAACTTCTTCTTTTGAGCATATGAAAGTCCGGGTGGAATCTCCTGACAAACAAGGTAATTTACAATGTCAGCAAACCATGGGTCATTACCTTGTGATATGTGTTGAAGACACTCTTCAATCTCGTGCAGCTGCTCGTCAGGGAAGGAGTCGTCTATCGGAAGCTCATCCGACTCGCCGGTGAGTTGCGGAAGACGACTAAGGTGATCGGCGACGGAGTTCTCCGATCCTTTCTTATCACGGATCTCTAAATCAAACTCTTGTAAGAGTAAGATCCATCGTAGAAGTCTTGGCTTCGCATCCTTCTTCGTGAATAAGTATCGGATTGCGGAGTGGTCCGTATAGACTATCACTTTCGCACCTACAAGATAGGAACGAAATTTCTCAAATGCATATACTACGGCTAAAAGTTCTTTTTCCGTAGTTGCGTAGTTGTATTGAGCCTCATCTAGCGTTTTGCTAGCGTAGTAGATGGCATGAGTGCGACCATCTTTCTTCTGTCCAAGAACGGCTCCTATAGCGACATCGCTTGCGTCGCACATGACCTCGAAAGGAAGAGTCCAATCGGGTGGTTGAATGATTGGTGCTGAAATCAAAGCTTCTTTGATCCTGCAAAAAGCATCTAAGCAATCTTTCGAAAATTCGAAAGTCGCATCTTTCATCAAAAGATTAGTCAAAGGTTTTGAAATCTTAGAAAAATCCTTTATGAATCTCCTATAGAAGCCTGCATGTCCTAGGAAGCTTCTAATTCCTTTTACCGATGAAGGGGGAGGCAACTTCTCAATGGTCTCTATCTTTGATCGATCTACCTCTATTCCCCTTTGTGACACTAAGTGACCTAACACAATTCCTTCGGTGACCATGAAATGACACTTTTCCCAATTTAAGACTAAGTTAGTGTCCTCACATCTCTTAAGAACTAGTGAAATGTTATAGAGACAGTTATCAAAGGAAGAACCATATACCGAAAAGTCGTCCATGAAGACTTCCATGATATTCTCTACATATTCGGAGAAGATTGCCATCATACACCTTTGGAAGGTGGCTGGAGCGTTGCATAAACCGAACGGCATTCTTCTATAGGCGAACGTACCCCATGGGCACGTAAAGGTTGTCTTCTCTTGATCATCCGGATGAATTGGTATCTGAAAGAAACCGCTGTATCCATCTAAATAACAAAAGTAGGCATGTTGGGCTAACCTTTCCAACATTTGATCGATGAAAGGAAGGGGGAAGTGGTCCTTCCTTGTGGCCACGTTCAGTTTGCGGTAGTCGATGCACATTCGCCACCCTGTAACTGTCCGTGTAGGGATGAGTTCGTTGTTCTTGTTGGCAACAACGGTAATGCCTCCTTTCTTGGGTACTACTTGTACCGGACTCACCCATTTGCTATCAGAAATCGGGAAGATGATACCTGCATCAAGTAGCTTAAGGATTTCTTTCTTCACGACCTCTTTCATTGCCGGGTTTAACCGTCTTTGAGGTTGGCGTGAAGGTTTGTAATCCTCCTCCATTAATATTTTGTGCATACATAGAGAAGGCTTTATTCCTACTAAATCATCAATGGTGTAACCTAGTGCTCTCCTATGTTGCTTCAGAACATGCATGAGTTTCTCTAATTCATCATCATTCAAATTTGCATTGACTATAACTGGATATGTGGAATTAGTGCCAAGAAATGCGTACCTTAAATGTGTGGGAAGTTGCTTCAATTCTAATGATGGAGGTACCTTGGTTGGTGATGAATCGTGGCTTTCGGATGTCGTGGAAGAGGTCTCTAGAGGTGGAAGTACTTCATCATTAGATTTGGAAACGGATGCGGCGAAGTTTGGAGAATCCATAGAATTACCCATTGAATCGACCCCCCTGTAATAAATCGGTCGATCTTCTGCACGATTTTTCTTTCTGTAGGAAAAAATCGTGCTACCTCTTCATGAATCGGGCGATTTATTGTTGTCAGGTCGATTTTAGTTTCTGTCGAAAAAAATCGGTCTGAAACCTCAGAAATCGGACGATTTATTTCTGGCAGGTCGATTTTCTTCACAGTTTCCGGAGTCCACTCTAGTTCTTCAATTTTTGCTTCTAGCTCCTCCTCTATAGCATTTAATGCTTTCACATCCTCATTGCAGTCATGTTCCACCCCTTCCTCCATGATGCTCATGCTAAGAACCTTTTGAAGAGGGTCCTTCATCAAGATCGAACTTACTATCTCTCTAGACTCTTCTTCCTCAACAATTTCAAAAACGTCATCTTTCAAGGCTGGCTCCTTGATTAAGGAAGATAGTGTGAACTCTATCTTTTCTTCACCGATGTGGAAGGATAGCTGGCCGTTCTTGCAATCTACCATGCATCCAGATGTGGCGAGGAATGGTCTCCCAAGGATGATGGGAACCGGGTAATCTGCAGGTATGTCAAGAACGACAAAATCTATAGGTATGTAAAACTTACCTAGCTTTACCGGAATGTCTTCTAATATTCCCACCGGCTTAGTGGTGGAACGATCAGCCATGTAGAGTGTGATCTTCACTGGTCTAGGCTCTCCTAGACCAACTGCCTTGCATAGAGCTAGAGGTATGATACTCACACTTGCTCCAAGGTCACAAAGAGCATCATAGGTAGCTTCTCCCAAGGTGATGGGTATGCAAAATGATCCTGGATCGCGGAGCTTGGGTGGCATATTCTCCGTCATAGTCTTGATGAGTTCGGATGACTCCATACTCATCTTGACTTCTCCTATATCTTCCAACTTCCTCTTGTTGGAGAGGATCTCCTTGAGGAATTTCCCGTAAGCCGGCATACCTAAAATCGCATTCATAAAAGGTATGTTAATATGGAGCTTACTCATAAGTTCAACAAACTTACCGAAATGTTTATCTAGGCGTGCTCGCGCTCTAGATTGGGCCGGGCCGCTACTTCATCATACACTATAAAAGGACGGACGAAGAGAGATTCCGTCACCTCGCTTTAGGCTTACGCTTACGCATTGCTTAGCCGCGGCAACTTAGAGATCTTTGGGATTTTGCAAAGGACGTATTTTGCGCTCATTCTTGGAGTTGCCCTAATCTCGCATTTTGGTGGAGATTGTGATAGAGATTTCCGGATTGACGGAAGATCGAAGATTCGGAAGGTTAATTGCAAGAAGATTTCTCTTCTTGTTTAGGTTTGATTTAGAAGACGGATTGACATCCCGTTCTTCATTCTTATCTAAGATTGTGTTTGTTTGTTCTATTCCGAATCTAGCGACGATATTCGTCATTGATTGTGACTTTGAGATTAGTTTGAAGTTTATTAGAAGTTTTTGGAAGTTTTCATCTTTCAATCTTTTAAACTTTGAATTTGATATCATAATGACTATTGTTGGCTAAAAACCCTTAACAATTCTAGGGTGAAGGGTTGATAGTTGTGGCTTAGATGATGATAGATCGATCGTAAACAGATTGGACCCTGAGAGTTTGAGAGAATCATCGATAACCTTAAATTACGGCCTGTTCTTGAAGTCCACGGCCGTGGATTCTCAAGAACTACCCGTAATTTCCCTTAAGTTTACGAACCTGCTTTTACTTTAATCCAAAGTTAAAGATTTGCTTTAATTTAGTTTAGGCTTGCCTTTTCTAGGTGGTAGTGAAGTCTCAACAACCTCTACCTCGATTGTGAGTGTCACAACCGTAATCGGTTTAGTTAGTCTTGATTCTTGGATTACAAGTTTGGGTATATGGCTTTAATTCTTGCCCTTAGAACCTTTCTATATTGAAGCCTCAACAACCTGTATAGAGAGTTTCTTGTAGGTGAGTTATATAAGGTTTTTGGAACTTCACCGTACAATTACCTTACATTGGCATACCTTTGCATATCTCAACTCTGTCCTTATATCATTAGTATATCTTGAATCGATTGCCACAGCTGAATACTTGGATCTTTAGGATTGTTGTTTTCCCAATAATTTGCAAAGCTCTTACATTTATTTGCTTGATAATCTGCAATTGAATTTGTTCTCCCCAAATCCCTGTGTTCGATACTCTGGAATTCTTGCCTAACTATATCGATCCGTACACTGCGGGTTCGCTTGCTTGATTCTAGTTTTATAAATTTCAAGCTTATTTGCACACACACTCGGGAGCGAACACCCTTGAGACCTCGAGCTTGTTGATTGACTTAGCGGTTTAAACTGGATTATGCATGATTAATTTCGATAATTATGACTTATTATGCATTCTATGATTTTATGCAAAGATGAACAACTTTCTTATATTTATAAAATGTTTTGATCATATTTTGATTTTAAATTCCATGAAGTATTCTCTTAGAGTGATCTATGATTGTTGCACACCATAAAAATGTTTTGAAAGACTTTGCATTGATTTTTCTTGACTTATAATCCATTCTATCTTGTCTTCTATATGCGGAACTTGCTTGGGGACAAGCAAGGGCTAAGTATGGGGTATTTTGATAGCATGAATTATACTCTATATTTTGGGGTTTGTTTCGACGTTTTATCTTCAATAATCTGCATGTTTGTATGTATAATATGTGATTATATTACCATTTCATCTACCTTTGCGGGAATCAAGGTCTACACCTAGTTTTGTTCTAATCGTAGGTAAAATGGCACGTTTTGCATCAAAAAGGAGCAAAAGGAGCTATGGAGTCATTGGAGCTACATTCAGGAACATAAGGAACCATCCAGGAAGCATAGCCATGGATTAAAGATTCACTTTGGACCAGATTTGAGAGATTTCACATTCAGTTGTGACTCACCTCGGTTGACCACAGATTCACCTCGACCGAGGTAATCCAGAGAAGTCGACTCGACCGAGGCGAACACTTGGGACGCGGCTAGAATATTTTATTCTTGGCTGAGATCTTTTATCTTTGGAAAGAGATCTTATATTTTTGGGCTTGGCTCCTGGAAGGAAGAAGATATACTAGATCTTATATTTTACCTATTTTTATGGGAAGAGATCTTTCTAAGATATCTTATCTTTGGAGGGTTATTTTCCTATAAAAAGGGTTGGATTTCCACAAATCAGGGAGGCGGCATACATCCTGCATAGAGTTGGAATCTCGCATACCACAATAGTCCCGCTTACACCGGAGCAGCCATACTCCAGTTGGGAGATTTGAAGAACCTTTTTGAAGGTTGAAGGAAGATTGAAGATTGTAGCTTTTATAGCTTTTGAAGGTTTTCTTGTAAGATTACCTTAGATTCTCTTCCTTGTTGTCTTGCTTGTTGGATTTCTATCCAAGGAACGCTTTTGTTGTGATATTTGATTCAGTTATTGAAGTCTTTTCATTAAATTCTTCTTGTTCAAATATTCACTTTCTTCCCATATATTTGATTATTGCTTTCATGATGATGAGTGGCTAATTTCCTTGTGTGATTCTAGGGTGATTGGCTGAAGGTTGTGGGAAAAACAATGATAGAATGATCTTAATCACAGTAGGACCCTGAAAGTTCGAGTCTTTAACCTTAACCCTAAGTATCTCGTTCAGTCGAGGAACATCTCGGCCGGGGTGGAATTTGGCTGACCGAGGTGACTTATCTGATCCGAAATTGAGAGTTAAGTGTTAGAGTTTGCCAAATCCTATTCTTATTACACCTTTCCTGGTTCAATACAAGCTTAGGATGAGACTTACCCGGTAATTCCTTAGTTTGTGTACCTAAGATCATAAGTGTAGGTAATAAAGGTTTATCCTTTATTAGGGTTTGAGTGTGCTTTCATCCCATCTTTGTGAGTTAGCCTGAGACTTACCCGGTAAAGGTTGATTCTATTCCCTTAGATGGTGTGTTAGTTTGAGGTTATAGTTCTTTATCTTAATTCCTTGAGACTTACCCGGTAATACGAGTTACGGTTTGGGATTAGTGAGTAGTGAGACTTACCCGGTGATCTATTCCACTTTAGTAACACCTTCCCCATGCAAAAACCTCAGCTTTGTCCGCTTATCTTTAGATCTTGAGTTGGAACCACAATCTGCTTTAATCCCTAGAATTGCATATTTCCTTATTGACTGTTTATCATCTTTGATTGTTTTAATTGCCTTTGTGGTTAATATTTACATAACCATACCGTAATTGGACTTTGTTTCACTAAGTCCCTGTGATCGACCCCTGGAATTTCTTGCTTTTTACTACGACTGACCCGTACACTGCGGGTTCGCATCCTTATTTTAAGCTTACGTCTAGGGTTATAAATTTAAAGCTTGCACACACCGTTTGGAGCGAACAAGTTTTTTGGCGCCGTTGCCGGGGACTTGGTCTAGACCGAGCCGGTTACGGTTTGCTCTTGGGGCACTTGCCCCCGTGTCTACTAACCACTCTACTTGAGTGACTTTTGCAGGTTCTTTCTTAAGTATATGCGAAGAACCCGCACTGGGAAGGAAATCGTTCCTTACGATCCCGAACCAGAAAAGACATACAAGCGATGCTTAAGAGAAGCGAAGATGGCCCAACAAGACAACCGCGATCTTGAGGCCGAATTGAAAGAGGCGCTAGAGCTGCTACGCCTCAGCAGGGAAGAACTAAGGCGAGAGAAGGAAGAAACTCGCACCAAGACTAAAGCAATCGAAGCAGAGATGGCCGTCATACGAGACCAGATTCTACTTCGACCGAGGGAAGATCCAGTTGCTGATCCTCGACCGATGCAGGTCCCAGTTGCTGACCCTCGACCGAGGCAGGTCCCAGTACCTGATGCCCCGGCCGATGTACTTCCACCTCGGATGCCAGTCCGAAACGTTCTTCTTGCAGGAATCCCACAAACCCTAGGTCAAAGGATGGACCCTAATCAACAACTGAGGCGTCCAGGAGTTAATCTAGGAGATCCAGCGGACCATGACTATGAACTTCGACCGCAAGTTCTATCCATGATTCGCCAATGCCAGTTCGGAGGGCTAGAGAAGGAATCACCACATCAACATCTTCAAAACTATGAGATCTTAATGGAAACCTTGAGACCTCCGAGGATTGAAAATAACAACTACAAGCTAAGACCTTTTTACTTTTCTTTAAAAGATAGAGCTCTTACTTGGTATCAATCTCTTTCTCCAGGAAAAATCAGCACATGGGAGGAGATGACTACGGAATTCTTGACGAAATTCTTCCCCCCCTCAAAGACCGCTAAAATGAGAGGGAAGATCAACGCTTTCATCATGAAGGACAAGGAAAGCTTGTCCAAGTCATGGGAGCGGTTCAAGGACATTCTTTTGGATTGCCCAAATCATGGGATTTCAAAGTTAGAATTATTGGAGATATACTTCAAGGGACTGGACGGAAGCACCCAGTTCAATCTCCAACTACTCTCCGCCGGTACCTTCATGGACATGGCGATTGACGAGGCTTGGGACTTCATCGAGAAGCAAGCCTTGCATATGGAGAAGTACACCCACCAAGGAGCTGAAGGAGGAGTTAAAAGAGTTAACTTCCAGGAAACTCAGCCCAACAACAATCAACTCACGTCTTTGAAGAATGACGTGAAGCAATTGAATGAACTCTTGGTTGCTCAAACCAAGAAGGAAGAGCAAGGACAAAGGAACAACAATAACGGATTCCGTAACAACAACAACGGTTCCCGGAACAACAATTACAACTACAACAATAGAGGATCCAACATCAATAATTGGAGGGCGAACAACCAAAATAACGGTAACAATCATTCAAACTCCAACTCTAACGATTCCTCTAACCCTTTCCTCTCTTCCCCTTCTTCTTCTTCTACTCCATTAAAGAGCCAGGGGCAAGGATCAAGTTTGTCTCAGCCGGAAAATAAGGACGCAGTCCTGGAGGCTATCTTGATCAAGCTCAACGCTACGGAGACTTCTATGACTTCATTTTCGAAGGCCCAAAAAGCCTTTGAACAACAACTAGCAAGTAGGGCGAATGAAGCGCCAAGAGATCCAGGGAAGCTTCCAACAAGGACGGAGAGCAACCCTAAGGGCCAGATCATGGCCATAACTACAAGGAGTGGACTGAAAACTGCAGATCCAGTACCTCGGTCGGTGCCAGTACCGACGAAGACCACCTCGGTCCAGATACAGTCGAAGAACACTTCGGCCGAGATGCCAACCGAGGTGGAGCCACAGAAAGCGGAGGGGAAAACTGAAGTTTATGTTCCACCTCCTGCATACAAACTCCCACTTCCATTCCCCCAGTCAAGGGCCAGAGCACATCTAGACAAGCACTTTGGTAAGTTCCTTGACTTGATGAATAAACTGCATATTAACATTCCTTTCCTTGATGCTATTCTAGGGATGCCCGCCTATGGAAAATTCTTGAAGGAGCTCCTATCAAGGAAGAGGAAACTGGAAGACTTTGGTGAAGTTAGGATGACATCTAAATCCTCGGAGCTTATTCGAATCATGAAGGAGAAGATGCCACCTAAATTGAGAGATCCCGGCTCATTTTGCATTCCCATTCAAGTTGGGGATGTCACTTGTGAAGCCCTTTGTGATCTAGGAGCCAGCGTGAGCATCATCCCGCTGGAGCTATGTGTGAAGATCGGACTTGGAGAGCCCAAGCCGGTCAAGATTCGACTTTATATGGCGGATCGCTCAATCACCCATCCCGTGGGCATCTTGGAGGACGTTCCGGTCAAGCTAGGTAACTTCTATCTACCTATAGATTTTGTTGTACTTGACATTCCCGCAGATTATCCTGTTCCTATTATTCTCGGGAGGCCATTTCTAGCAACTTCGGGTTGCAACGTGGATTGCAAAAACGCCAAGCTGAAATTCAACATTTGGTGGCGATGAGGTGGAGTTCGCACTACTTGCAACCATGAAAGGGGAACTGATGATATCTTCAACATCTATGATGAAGAAGAATCAAGAGAATTGGTGAGCTCTATCCTTATTAACAATCCACTCGAAAGAGTTATTAGCTTCAGTTTAATAGAGGAAGGTATAGATGCTTCTTGTGATGCAGATATACGGAGCTTAAAAGCACTGGAAGAAGATCCAGGAGCTATAACTGAGAAGCTAACCCAGGAGACGAAGATCTCCAGTTTCGGTTCCAGTTGCAGTACCTCGACCGAAGCACTTTCTGGACTGAGCGAGGCGACTGAAGAACATCTCGGTCAACGCCTCTGCGCCTCGACCGAGGTCGATGGCGAGACGACTTCAACTGAGACTTCCGAAAGTCCAGTTTCTGGATCTACTCCACTGGAAGGAGGAAGCAAGGATCCCCCTCAAAAAGCACCCCCAGTTGTGGAGCTTAAACAACTCCCAAATCACTTAAGGTATGTCTTTCTTGGACCGGATTCCACTTACCCCGTTATTGTTAGTGCTTCCCTTTCCGAAACTGAATTATCTAAACTAATGCATGTCCTGAGAAGGCATCAAAAGGCTTTGGGTTATACTATAGATGATCTTATTGGCATTAAGCCCTCTTTCTGCATGCATAGAATTCTAATGGAGGATGATCATAAGACTTCACGGGAACCTCAAAGACGGTTAAATCCGATCATGAAAGAGGTTGCGAAGAAGGAAATTCTTAAGTTGTTGGATGCAGGTATCATATATCCTATCTCGGACAACAAGTGGGTTAGCCCGGTGCATGTAGTTCCGAAGAAAGGAGGGATGACCGTTGTGACGAATAAGAACAACGAGTTGATCCCAACTAGGACCGTTACGGGCTGGAGGGTTTGCATCGATTATCGGAAGCTGAACACGGCCACAAGGAAGGACCATTTTCCACTCCCCTTCATTGATCAAATGCTCGAGCGGTTGGCCCAGTATTCACACTTTTGCTACTTAGACGGTTATAGTGGATTCTTCCAGATTCCTATCCATCCGGATGATCAGGAGAAGACCACTTTCACTTGTCCATGGGGGAAATTTGCTTATAGAAGGATGCCATTTGGATTGTGCAATGCACCCGCTACCTTCCAGCGATGCATGATGGCTATCTTTTCCGAGTACATAGAGGAGATCATGGAGGTATTTATGGATGATTTTTCTGTATATGGTTCCTCTTTTGATGATTGCCTATCTAACCTTTCTCTAGTGCTTAAAAGATGTGAAGACACTAATCTTGTTTTGAATTGGGAGAAGTGTCATTTTATGGTTAATGAAGGCATTGTGCTAGGACACCTCGTTTCTAATCGAGACATTGAGGTCGATCGCGCTAAGATCGAGACTATAGAGAAACTCCCTCCCCCTTGTTCTGTTAAAGGTGTGAGGAGTTTTCTCGGGCATGCAGGTTTCTACAGGAGATTCATCAAGGACTTCTCTAAGATTTCTAAACCTCTAACTAACCTCTTGAACAAAGATGTTGTTTTTGAGTTTTCGCGGGAGTGTCTTGATGCCTTTTTCAGGATTAAGGAAGCGTTGATCTCCGCTCCTATTATCCAACCTCCGGATTGGACCTTGCCCTTTGAGATCATGTGTGACACTAGTGATGTAGCCGTAGGAGCGGTGCTTGGACAGAAGAAGGATGGCCGGACCACCGCCATTTACTATGCTAGCAAGACGCTAGATGTAGCACAACGCAACTACACTACCACCGAGAAGGAGTTATTGGCGGTGGTTTACGCTTTTGAGAAGTTTCGTTCCTACTTAGTAGGGGCGAAAGTCATTGTCTACACCGACCATGCATCCATCTGTTACTTGTTGGCTAAGAAAGATGCCAAGCCACGCCTTATTCGGTGGATTCTCTTGCTTCAAGAGTTTGATCTAGATATCCGCGATAAGAAGGGATCCGAAAATTCTGTTGCGGATCACCTCAGCCGGCTACCTGCATCTTCACGCGAGAAGGACGACCCACCCATAGACGATTCATTCCCCGATGAGCATTTACACTTGTTGGAGCGTTTGATAGACTTGCTTACTTCACCCCACGATGGAGGTGAAGTATGGGGTGAGGGCACCTCCCATCACGTATGAGAGACGCATCATGGTCCGGCTAGCGACCTTAAACCAAGCGCTTCTTGGGAGGCAACCCAAGGTATTGCTTTCTTTTCCCTTTTTCTAATCTAGCTTAGATAGTTTTTGCTTTTGCTTTGCTTTGTTTTGTTTGTGGCGTTCTAGACAGATAACAGGAGATATCTAAGGAGGGAGCACAACTGGAAGGACAGAAGATCCAGAATTCGAGAAGACGAAGTTTGACTGAGGCACCTCGGTTGCCTTCAGAGCACCTCGACCGAGATGATTCTTGAGCAACCGAGGCGACTAGGGTTTCTGAAGAACCACCTCGGTCTGTACCACCTCGGTCCAGCCGAGACCATCTCGACCGAGGTGACAGCAGTTTCAGAAAAGGGTATAAAAGGGGCGAAGATTTCTCTCTCCTCACTTTACTCTTCTTCCTCGACCGCGGCGATAGTTTCACCTCGCCTCCTTCGAGTCTTGCTCGTTTTCGACGATTTCTGTCTCCAAACTGCGATTAAGACTCAGAGGATCCCAGTGCAACATCGATCTGCAAGAGAATCGAACCGATTCGGCCGAACGAGGTGAAAATAGAACCGAAACCCTACCTCGCTTTTTCGCTTCGATTTGGGCTTTGGTTGCCCTTGCATTTGCTGAGAAAAGGCTTAAGTACCCCATAGGAAGCAATTGTAGTGATTTTGGGGGAAAAGAACTGAATTTTCTGAAGAAATTACGATCCAGTTTTTCGCCTCGGTCCAGTCGAGCTGTGCCTCGGCCGAGGTGATTCTTGAGTGTTGTCAGTTGACCGAGGTGATTTGACAGTGTGATTTTCTGAAAATGAGTTCCGACCGACGCCTTGCCCTCAGAGATAGATCCTCACCTCCCCCTTCTTCCTCTTCTTCCCAACCATATCGACTAGTGATCCATGAGCGACACCGGGTGGATTATGACCGTATTTCCGGCCGTCTAGTGATTGCACCACGCTTCCTGGACGTGTCTGCTTTTGATTGCCTCCAGGTAGACGGAGACCTTAGGAGGATGATTTCTACAGTAGGGCTGGATCAGTTTACTGAGATCCGAGCCCCAACCTATTTGGAACCCACCTTAGAGTTCGTTAGCTCCTTCACCTACCTCCCCACAGAGCGATCTGTGAAGTACCGGTTGATGAACCGGAACTTCATAGTGCCACTAGAGTACTGGAGAGATATTTTTGGCTTTCCTGAGCCCACCGCTGTTGACTTCCCGTCCCGATCTGTAGCTAGGGAGTTTTGGGGGCAAATTGCCCATATTGTTGAGCATGCAGATAGATGGCGCCTTGGGAGAAGGTCATCTTCCACTTAGCCTTTAGGCTAGCCCACCGGATATTCAGCGAGACACTTCTGGCGCGTACTGAGACGCCCCAGAAGATCCGACAGGGAGAGCTTTTCAGTTTGTACTGCATGGTTACTGGGGGGTATCCCGGACTTTGGCTTGATGCTGGCAGAGGATCTGCACAGGATCAAGGCCAAGGCGAAGGGAGACATCTGCTGCGGAGGGATTGTCACCCACATAGCTAGCTATCAGGACATGGATCTCAGTGCTTGCACGATGGTGGCGGCTGCCAAGCCGCTTGGCCTGTAGGAGATGATCACTCGGCGGATTCTGGTTCCCCGAGGTCTGACTACACCGTACGTGGCTATGCCATGGGAGCTGACTACGCCACAGGGGATCAGGTGGTCTGCCCAGTTTTCTGTTTATGACCCTCACTATTGGCAGACCGCTTGGGCTCCACTGATGGAGGATTATAGAGGGGCAGCAGCTGCCCCAGCTGAGTAGGCAGATGATGAGGAGACGATTGATGAGAGAGAGGGTGGAGTCCCGATGGATACAGGGACGGATACTGCAGGGACGAGCACACCAGTTATTGATCTGGACGATGACACTGAGGCTGAGCATGCACCTGCTGCATCACCTGCTAGATCTGCTAGGCGTAGGACACGCCGTCATAGAGATCCAGAGGCTCATCGTCGGATCGATGATCTGACGGACCAGATGATAGACTCTTATGCTGCCCTTACTGTGGACATGCATGAGAGATTTGCTGCCCAGCGCCGACAGATTGACAGCTGGACTCATCAGATACTCGAGGGACAACACTATCAGCGCAGGATGATGGAGATCCAGTTCCAGGAGGCTATGGGTTATCCATTTGACCCGTCTCAGTATCCGTACGTGCCACCACCACCACCACCGGATCAGGATTCTTGAGAGCTGCAGGATTTTCCTTCTTATTTTTATGTAGTTCAGCTATTTATCCGGTGAGTACTTTATTTCTTAGACTTATTTAGACCCACTGGGACAGTGTGTCCTAAGTATGGGGTGTTTATTTGATGTATTTGACTTATTTAATGTATGAATCTAGTTGACCGGATATTTATCTATATTTATACTTCACTTTTGCATCTATGTGTTTATCTGGGACTACATGCATACTTACAGGTTATTTGATGGAGAAAAACGTCGAAACTGAAATAAAAATGGTTTTTAAAAATTTTTGGACCTCGACCGGGGCAGTTCAGGCCGAACGAGGCGTTTCACCTTGGTTGACCTAGGAACACCTCGACCGAGGTGGGTTAACTGAGAGTTTTCGAAACGATTTTTGTGCTTCTCATCTGGATATGATCTCAGTGAAGACTTTGCTTACTGACTGGTTTTGAAATCTTTATGTGTTTGAAAGGTTTTATAATATGTTTAAGTTGCTAAATGCTTTATTTGAAATTATTGGCATGTTTAATACTTTGTTTTTATCCAAATTATGTTGAATTTGAAGGTTGACACCGCAAGGTAAGTTCTCTCACTTTCTTCCTGGGAAGACCAAGGCAATTCATTCTTCTCTCTTTTCTTCTTGATCATGCTTAGCCCCTCATATACATTTTTCCTCCCTTTACCTATCCGGGAATTTGGAAGCAAGTGAAGTGGCGGAAGCAAGTGAAGTTAAAGTTGAGGAGTTGGCTGGAAGTGAAAGTGTTTGAAAGTAATAATAGGTTTGGGGAAGTCAATCATGATGATGAGTAACTCGGCACCATTCACATAGCCGGGTGTTTGTGTCTTGCCAAAGTCGGATTGAGCGATATTCCTAACCGGTCATGGTATGTGCATCAAGGGTTTGATGCATCTCAAGAAATTGATGATTGCTGATCTCCTAGGCTTCGGTTATTGTGCACCTCTGTCCATGCATCCCAAAAAGTAAAGTAAAAGAAAAAGTGTGAAATAAGCAAAGCTTATTGGTGGAAGATGTTGAAAGTCAAAGTGAAAGAGAAGTATATCCTTTTCCCAGATTCTAACACCACATTACCTTACATACATCCCTACCCTACACGTTTCTTGACCTTTCTTTTGGGAAGCCCTTGAGACCTCGAGCTTGTTGATTGACTTAGCGGTTTAAACTGGATTATGCATGATTAATTTCGATAATTATGACTTATTATGCATTCTATGATTTTATGCAAAGATGAACAACTTTCTTATATTTATAAAATGTTTTGATCATATTTTGATTTTAAATTCCATGAAGTATTCTCTTAGAGTGATCTATGATTGTTGCACACCATAAAAATGTTTTGAAAGACTTTTCATTGATTTTTCTTGACTTATAATCCATTCTATCTTGTCTTCTATATGCGGAACTTGCTTGGGGACAAGCAAGGGCTAAGTATGGGGTATTTTGATAGCATGAATTATAGTCTATATTTTGGGGTTTGTTTAGACGTTTTATCTTCAATAATCTGCATGTTTGTATGTATAATAAGTGATTATATTACCATTTCATCTACCTTTGTGGGAATCGAGGTCTACACCTAGTTTTGTTATAATCGTAGGTAAAATGGCACGTTTTGCATCAAAAGGAGCAAAAGGAGCTATGGAGTCATTGGAGCTACATTCAGGAACATAAGGAACCATCCAGGAAGCATAGCCATGGATTAAAGATTCACTTTGGACCAGATTTGAGAGATTTCACATTCGGTTGTGACTCACCTCGGTTGACCACAGATTCACCTCGACCGAGGTGATCCAGAGAAGTCGACTCGACCGAGGCGAACACCTGGGACGCGGCAAGAATATTTTATTCTTGGCTGAGATCTTTTATCTTTGGAAAGAGATCTTATATTTTTGGGCTTGGCTCCTGGAAGGAAGAAGATATACTAGATCTTATATTTTACCTATTTTTATGGGAAGAGATCTTTCTAAGATATCTTATCTTTGGAGGGTTATTTTCCTATAAAAAGGGTTGGATTTCTACAAATCAGGGAAGCGGCATACATCCTGCATAGAGTTGGAATCTCGCATACCACAATATCCCGCTTACACCGGAGCAGCCATACTCCAGTTGGGAAATTTGAAGAACCTTTTTGAAGGTTGAAGGAAGATTGAAGATTGTAGCTTTTATAGCTTTTGAAGGTTTTCTTGTAAGATTACCTTAGATTCTCTTCCTTGTTGTCTTGCTTGTTGGATTTCTATCCAAGGAACGCTTTTGTTGTGATATTTGATTCAGTTATTGAAGTCTTTTCATTAAATTCTTCTTGTTCAAATATTCACTTTCTTCCCATATATTTGATTATTGCTTTCATGATGATGAGTGGCTAATTTCCTTGTGTGATTCTAGGGTGATTGGCTGAAGGTTGTGGAAAAAACAATGATAGAATGATCTTAATCACAGTAAGACCCTGAAAGTTCGAGTCTTTAACCTTAACCCTAAGCATCTCGTTCAGTCGATGAACATCTCGGCCGGGGTGGAATTTGGCTGACCGAGGTGACTTATCTGATCCGAAACTGAGAGTTAAGTGTTAGAGTTTTCCAAATCCTATTCTTATTACACCTTTCCTGGTTCAATGCAAGCTTAGGATGAGACTTACCCGGTAATTCCTTAGTTTGTGTACCTAAGATCATAAGTGTAGGTAATAAAGGTTTATCCTTTATTAGGGTTTGAGTGTGCTTTCATCCCATCTTTGTGAGTTAGCCTGAGACTTACCCGGTAAAGGTTGATTCTATTCCCTTAGATGGTGTGTTAGTTTGAGGTTATAGTTCTTTATCTTAATTCCTTGAGACTTACCCGGTAATACGAGTTACGGTTTGGGATTAGTGAGTAGTGAGACTTACCCGGTGATCTATTCCACTTTAGTAACACCTTCCCCATGCAAAAACCTCAGCTTTGTCCGCTTATCTTTAGATCTTGAGTTGGAACCACAACTAGATGCTTTAATCCCTAGAATTGCATATTTCCTTATTGACTGTTTATCATCTTTGATTGTTTTAATTGCCTTTGTGGTTAGTATTTACATAAGCATACCGTAATTGGACTTTGTTTCACTAAGTCCTTGTGATCGACCCCTGGAATTTCTTGCTTTTTACTACGACTGACCCGTACACTGCGGGTTCGCATCCTTGTTTTAAGCTTACGTCTAGGGTTATAAATTTAAAGCTTGCACACACCGTTTGGAGCGAACAAGTTTTTTGGCGCCATTGTCGGGGACTTGGTCTAGACCGAGCCGGTTACGGTTTTCTCTTGGGGCACTTGCCCCCGTGTCTACTAACCACTCTACTTGAGTGACTTTTGCAGGTTCTTTCTTAAGTATATGCGAAGAACCCGCACTGGGAAGGAAATCATTCCTTATGATCCCGAACCAGAAAAGACATACAAGCGACGCTTAAGAGAAGCGAAGATGGCCCAACAAGACAACCGCGATCTTGAGGCCGAATTGAAAGAGGCGCTAGAGCTGCTACGCCTCAGCAGGGAAGAACTAAGGCGAGAGAAGGAAGAAACTCGTACCAAGACTGAAGCAATCGAAGTAGAGATGGCCGTCATACGAGACCAGATTCTACTTCGACCGAGGGAAGATCTAGTTGCTGATCCTCGACCGATGCAGGTCCCAGTTGCTGACCCTCGACCGAGGTAGGTCCCAGTACCTGACGCCCCGGCCGATGTACTTCCACCTCGGATGCCAGTCCGAAACGTTCTTCTTGCAGGAATCCCACAAACCCTAGGTCAAAGGATGGACCCTAATCAACAAC